>OY720426.1:46899885-48149885 GCA_963082815.1 Melanotus villosus
GGTATAAATTGGTCTCCAGGTAGTTTCTCGTTACTTTCCTGGCGCGGAGTGGGATAGAGGAAGGGATAAAGAAAGTCGTGGTTTGGACTTAAGGGTAAGTCTTGGTTTCTTCCCCAATATCCTGAAGTGGACCTGTCCATTACTGGAATCGTAAAAGAGTGTCCACCTGTTACGACAGGAAAAAGGATAACTTAATTAATTAAAAAGAAAACTGCGGGAGGCTTCACTTTTCTTCTGCTTTTGTTTATTTTGTGTTATACTTTTTTGTTTTTTTTTTTCGTTATTTTTCGTTGATTTTTGTTACTTTTGTATTCGATTGTTTTATGTTTGTTTTCATTTCTTTCTTGTAGCTTTGCTTTGTTTCCACAAGTTCACGGTCTGAGATTTTTAATTTCGAAATGTATTTTAAACATTAAGATTAGCAGAATTATCAGTCTGTTTTAGTTATCTCACATAGTCGCTCTTAAAATTCCTCATCTTTAGTGCCTTTACGTAGGAAGTTGTTTTTGCTTTTGTTTTTTCACATTATCTACTATCGTAACCGGAAATTTGTGGCCAAAGTTCTGAAAGGACATCGCTGAATTTTGTTTTGAAGGTTTATTTTAATTTTTAGTAACATTTAAGCTATAAAATTTAAAAAAGTAACATTGGTTGTTTGTTGACGATAATACAATCAGGAGTAATAAATTGTAATTCGATTGTTGTCCTTTGTTTGTTGTGTTAAATGCCGGCTGGTAAGAAATGAACGTCATTTTTAAAAATATCTCAATTAAAAAAATCTGAACGCAATTAAAACAGAAAGATAAATGTATTCATTTTCCTGGATTATAAAAAAATCTGTGCAGAGAAGAGTATTACCTTCGCAAGGATTCAACGAATCCTTCACGAATTTCTTTAATAGCAGAAATGTTCCCCAATTAAAAAGGCGGTTAATTAACTATTAATTTAGACTTTGACTGGTTTAATTTAGTGGGTCAGCAAGATGATACGATGATTATAACGAAAGTAATCCGCCTCGAGTATGTTAGAACTTAAATAAACAAAAAAAATCAGTAAATACGACCAAGACACGAACACGTGCTTGTTGCTTGATAGTCTTGGATCTCTTGCTAAAAATATACAAATTCTGGTTCATTATATAACATCTCGTGGTCGTATCTACAGAAAGCCTTGATCGTGAATATTTTTGACCTCAAATTTTGTGATTAAATTCAACGACTTTTATACAAAGTTTTACATGATTAATGAATGAATTTTGGGGAGCTGCTGGACTTCTTTAAGATTCATACAGATTTAATTTAATTTAATTATAAAAAATTATAAAATGTTGTTTAAAAAGGAGGGGGGACTTTCCAAATACACTTTCACATATTTTTTTATATTTTATAATACATTTAAGTCTCAAATCCTACGCTTTATAATTTCCTTCTTTGTTTTTGTTAGAAGAAATTACACAAATGGGGGTTAAGGGGGGGGTTAGGGTTTTCGGCCTTTGAAGACATCCTGAACTTCCCAAAAATATTTACATTTTTTTGTATGTTTACTGGACATTTAAGTCTTAAAGCATACGCTTTATTTTTTTAGTCGGAATAAATTTTAAAAAATGTAGGGGTTTAACCCGGAGGGTGATAAGATTTCCACTTTTTGAAAACATCCCGTACTTTCCAAAAATGTTTACAAAATTTATTGTAAGATTACTGGGCATTTAAGTCGTTTTATAGTGTCTGTTTTGTCAGAAAAAGCAAAAAAAAAAAACAGGGATTTAAGAATGTTTGTAAAATTTCTTTGTATGTTTACTAAGCATTTAAGTCTTAAAGCTTGTGCTTTATAGTCTCTTTATTGTTTTTGTCAGAATAATTAAAACAAGCAGAGATTTAAAGTGGAGGGGGGTTAACGTTTCAATCCTTCGAAGACATCCTGAACTTTCCAGAAATGTTTGCATAATTTTTTTTGTAAGTATGTTTACTGCTGAGTATTTAAGGCTTCAACCTATGCTTTATAGTCTCCTTATTTGTTTTTGTTAGAACAAATTTTTGAAAACAGAGGTTTAAAGGGGTGGGGGGTTAAGGTTTCCACCTTTCGAAGACATCTTGGACTTTTTAAAAATATTTACATACTTTTCTGTATGTTTACTGAGCATTTAAGTCTTAAAACTTTTACTTTATAATTTCCTTATTTGTTTTTCAGAAGAAATTAAACAAATGGGGGTTAAGGGGGGAGGTGTCCACTTTTCAAAGACTTCCTGAACTCTCTGAAAATGTTTCTCTAGTTCTTATTATATTCACTAGGTATTTAACTAAAGCTCGGACCTTACAATCTTCTGCTTGGTTTTACGTAAAAATTAAAAACAGCGCCTTAAGGGGGAGGGAGGTTGAGGTTGGCTTCTTTTGAAGACATCCTGGGTTTTCCATAAGTATTTACATAATTTTTTTGTATATTAAAGTTTATGTTTTTATAATCTCCTTATTTGATTTTGTCAGAATGAATGTAAAAAGGGGAGGGGTTAAGAAGGGGGTTGAAGCTAGCTTCTTTTGAAGACATGTTTGATTTTCCAGAAATATTTACATAATGTTTTGTATATTCACTGGGCATTTAAATCGTAAACCATGGGCCTTATAGTAGCTCTCTTTATATTTATTTGATAGTAAATAATGGTTTAAGGAGGGAAGTGTTGAGGTTATGAATCTTTTGGTAACTGAAGTACAGAACTCTTAAAAATTCAAATACAAAATTTAAGGTTTCGCCCCTTTGAGGGTAGATCGGACGAAATAAAATTAGTTTTGATACCACTTCAGCTATGGTAAAAATCGATATTTACTAGCTTTCTTGTACAAACAACACAAATATCTTTGACTAAAATAAGCTAATTTATTTTTCAGATAATCCTAGGTCTAATAGCGAATTTTTCAAGCTTGGCCCCAAGTATGAGCTTGGGTTTCTCAGCAATAGCATTGCCAGCCTTGTTAGCGGATGAAAATCCCAGCAAATTAGATGAAAGCCAATCGTCATGGGTTGGTAAGTAAATATTAAATTTCCAAATCACCTCAATTAATAATTATTTTTTGATTATAGCAAGCATAGCATCAATAGCAACCCCGATTGGTTGTTTCATTTCTGGTCCGTTATCTGATAGATATGGACGAAGAACTGCCTTATTATGTGTTAACGTCGTTTCGTTCGTTGGATGGATTGTAATTGCAATCGCTTTTTACGTGCCTGAACATCAGTATTCAATTCTATTGACTGGGAGGTTAATTACTGGATTATCAACAGGGTTAGCTAGCATGCCTGCTGCTGTTTATATGGCCGAGGTGTCCAGTGCTAGCTTGAGGGGAATGTTTACTACATGGAATGCCACGTCTTTCTCGCTTGGTGTCCTTATTGTTTATGCTTTGGGTTGGATGATAAAGGTAAGATGATTTTGTATTCCCATTTTACCCTTTTCCCCCGATTCTTTTATGGCTCTTTCAATCACTCACCAGTTTGGCCCATTTTGAAGCTTTGGTGTTCAAAATCTTATAAAGTTTTTTTTTTACAGGATAACTGGGGCATAACAGCGAGCATAATAGCAATTTTTCCATGCGTAGGGATGGTGTTGGTCTTCATCTACATGGCTGAATCACCATCATGGTTAATATCCCGCAATCGTGTGGATGAAGCTAAAGCGAGCATGTGTAAAGTCTTCGGTACCGAAGATTATAATTCAGCCGTCCAAGAAGAAATAGAAACCCTGATCCACAATAAGGAAAAATCTAGACTAATGGAAATAGTTTCCAACCACCCGCAGCAATCTCAAGCTTCCAAAAATTTACAGTATTTGTTAAGACCAACCTGTATCAAGCCATTCGTCCTCATCTTGGCTTACTTCTTTTTCCAACAGTTCTCCGGGGTGTTCGTAATTGTATTCTACGCGGTTGATATAGTAAAAGAAGTTAAAGTCACCTTGGATCCTTACTTTGCGATCTGTTTAATCGCGGCTACTAGAATGGTAGCGGCGATTATCGTAGGTATTTTAAGCAAAAGGTTTGGGCGAAGACCTCTTTCGTTGATTTCTGGTTCTGGAATGAGTATTTGTATGGGTATACTCGCCGCCTACTTGATTTTCCTCAACCAGGGAATGACCCAAGAGAGGATCGAATCGTTGGGTTGGTTACCAATCAGCTTGCTGATGTTGTACTTCTTCACCAGCACTTTGGGTTATTTAACCATGCCTTTCGCAATGGCAGCCGAAGTTTTCCCAGGAAGAATCCGCGGAATGGCAACAGGTTTAATAACTTGTATCGCGTATATATTTAACTTTATCGTAGTGAAAATTTACCCGACCATGATGCGTGAAATGGGCAACTATAAAGTGTTCTTCTTTTACGGTTTCATCTCGCTGGTCGGTACCGTCTTCATAGCCCTATTTTTGCCCGAAACAAAAGGCAAAACCTTGCAAGAAATCGAGGAGTATTTCGGCAAAAAGAAGAGCAAGAAGGACCCAGAGGCCCAGGAGGAAGTTATTTCTTTCAAGCCAAGCGCTGCTTGATGATTAACTCGTTTTATTTCTGAGTTCCTAGTCAACTTTTTATATTTATATATTTTATAAAAACTATTACTTAAGCATGATATTCGAACAGGTCACCGTTATCATTCTGAAACTTGGACAAGCATTTTAGACTGTATAACTGTGTATATTTGTTGTTAATTCCTAAGGAATTATAAAATTAGGAAAATTTTCGAGCAAGACAAGATTATTTTCTGTGCATTTCAAGCACGTAGTTTATATTGTGATGTTTATTTATACTGTAAGTTATTTGTGATTTTAATTATAAGGACTTTTTTATATGAAATACATTTATGTTTATACAAATGGTTAATTCATTTATTTAAGTTCCAAAAAATCGGTTTTCGTTTTAACGATGGATGCAACCATAAATTTAGAGGGACAGCTCGAGACTAGTTTATATTAGGCAAGAGCTAAGTTTGGGTGCATCAAGTATCTCAACGCGTCTCATCTGTCATGGTCAGTTCGTACTAACCTACTAGAGTTTTGCCTAATTGCATCTTCAACTTCTGAAAGGGCTCTTTGACGTACCAAACATCACATTGGCACGTGACCTACGGGTTTTACCAAGTATAAAAAAAAAGTAATTTTTTTCAGTCTAACCTCGGCCGGAATCGAACCCGGAACTGTCACTCCGAAACCAATGTTGCTAGCCGTCTGTAACACCGAAGACAGTGCTAATCCACTTAATAAGAAACAAAAACCGACACTTGTATTTATTTATTTCGTTATGGATCACAGTTTAAAATTCACATTAACTTCTTACATACTTAATGCGTAAAATGCATGTTTTTCTAAGAATATAATTGCCTAACTAAAGCTACGCATCTTAAAGTGGCCTAATTTCCGTTAAAAATTAATAATACTAAGCAAAAAAAATCTCATAGTAGATCTTAATTTCCCAAAAACAAAGCATTTAAAGTCATCACAGTTTCGTTATTTGGGAATTAAAGCCCGAATCCTCAAACCCCTGGTTCACAAAGCCGTTTTCCATTTTATGCCTTTTTTTTCTCTCCGTCATTTCGTTGGTTATGTAAACAGCATCCCCATTTTTCTGATTATATTTAAGGGTTGAATGTAGGTGCAAGCTCTGAATATCCCCCAGGTATTTACTTCGAGTTTTTCTCATGCCGTGTAGTTGGGGAAGGATCTTTTTATCCAGAAGGTAATCGACCATTATGTCTTCCGCTAATAAACTACAAGCAAAGTTGATAACCGCCAAACCTATGATTGCGAAACCCATTTCGAAATTTGGAGGCATTTCGAGTTCGAGTGCGCTAATAATCCATTCAGCAGGGTAGAAAGTGATGTAAATGCAAATGATTGTCATGATGAATAAGCACGTTAAAAAGATTGAGTTGGTATAAACGGGCATTCTGTAGGGTTTACCTTTAGAGAAGGCAACCGCCATAATGATATACTGAAAAACAGACATGGAGAAAACAGCGTAATTCTCGTAACAGCTATAAATGCTCTTAACGGGGTCAAACACAAAAGGCGTGAACCACTCGTAAGTTTGCACGATTTTATAGGTGATAATTTGGAACAAAATTACGAAAAACATCTGGAATATTATGGATGACAAAGAAGTAAAACTGAGAAGCGACACCAATGGACGGTTTTTATCGAGGGGCCCTTTGTATGCTGCGGTTTTTCCAAAGAAGGAGGTGAAGTGGATTATCAGGCAAATATCGATGAATAAAAACTGTAGGGAAGTTAGATTTGAGTCAATTCCGTACAAGATGATGGTGGAAGTAAATTGGGCAAGACTGTAAGTGATCATGAATTTGAATACGCCTATGCTTGTAGCCAGCGCTGCTCTTCCTTCTTTGATTACTTTAGGGACACAAGAGATGTCTGGGGTTTTAGAGGTGAATGGGGAAGCTACACTTGATTCTTCTTCCGATAGAGAGATCCCCACATGGGCTGCTTTTAGGGCACCACAGTCGTTTGCACCATCCCCACACATAGCTGGAGAAAGAAAAAAATGTTAAGCTTGTGCTTGCATATTGGAAAGCTAAGGGTGCCCAATGGATTAAGTTAGGGAAACCTATGGGAAGTGGGTCTAGCAATTCCCAATAAACTTCCTTCTTAAAGACTTAAAAGCCTTCAAGACAAACTTACCAACGTAATAGCCCAGCTTTTGAAGTTCCTGTATGAGTTGTTGCTTTTGTTGGCCAGACATTCGTGCGAATACGACTCCCTTGTTAACCAATTCCGGTATTTGATCAGGAAAATGTTCTCGTATCAGAGCCCATGTTGCTCCAGTCATCGCGTAAATATACTGCAGGTTTTGATTGCCGTCCTCTAAGGCACTGGGGTGGCGTTTGGTACCATTTTCCCAATTTTTCTACAATAAAAACGACTGTACTTTTGCTTGTTTCAAGGTTTTTGGGTCTTAACTTACCGTAGAGAAGAATTCAAGCACTGTAAAAGACACCGACGGTTTTTCCATTTGTAGTGGTTCAACGGTAACATCAACAATAATTTCATCTTTGCTTACCATCCCACATTCCTTGGCAACACTTAGAGCTGTTTGTATGTTATCACCTACAAGGCAAGGTTTAATACATTCGATATGGTTAATATTCCCCTTCTTACCAGTTATCATAACAGTTTTGATCTTTGCATCTTTCAAGATTTCGATGACACCGGGAGTTTCCGATTTTACACGGTTTTCTAAGATAATCAACCCTACGAATTCAAGTTCGGATTCGACCATGGTCCGTTCCAACTTGTGCATTTCGTAATCATCCTTTTTCATCGTCTTCGTGGCTAAAGCTATAACCCTGTACCCTTTTTCAGTGAACTCTTTAAGCCTATTTAATAAGTCAGAAGGAACCGATGCGGGTTTTGACAAAGAGAGTATCATTTCGGGCGAACCTTTGCAGAAAATTTCTAAAACATCCGAGTTTGTATCATTGGTAATTACGCTCATCCTTTGAAGCGTCGATGAAAACTGATACTGGTGGAGGATTTCGATTTGATCCTGAACCTGAAACCATTTAAGTTACTACGAATTGGTGTGAATAAAGATGGGATTTACATTATAATCACGATGATCTCCAGAAGTGATGACGTTAAGGCTGCTCACGCGACGTGAACGACCTTGTGGGGGTTTAACAACGTTAGATAACTCTGTTAGAGCTCCCGGTGTATCTTCTGGAGATACTTCCTCCAAAAACCAACCAGTTGCTTCAAACACCTAAAGAAAGTACTGTTATTCCATTGTTTTTTAAGAACTTTTTCGATTACCTTTACGTCGAGGGGATCCCCAAGTAGTTCATCGTTTATAATAGTCAGCGAATGACAAGTGGCCATTCCTTTTAGAAGGGGAGAATATTTTGGGAGGGTTCGTACTTCTTTTATTGCCTCCTTGAGCTTATTGCTTTCCACTGGAACAACTCCCCACATATCGAGCCCATCTTCGGTTAGCGTTCCAGTCTGTGGAAAAAATATTTAAATAATTAGCTTAAATTAACCTACTTTAGTACCTTATCGAAACACACGCAGTCTATCGATCCTGAAACATTGATGACTCTCGAATTCATGCAGAAAATCAGTTGTTTTTTCAGTCTACTAAGCGCGTAGAGTTTCCCAACGGTCATGGCCGCTGGTAGCGCTGGTGGGACGACTATTGTGATTAAGTCTAACGCTTTTATGGTGATGTCACCTGCTGCTACGGCCCTTTCGCTCTGAAAATCGAAGGGTAAGTTTGGATTTTTCCAAACGGACGGTGGTGTTTACCTTGGATACAACGGTGTAAACGCACCCCAGCAAGGCAATGACTGTTAAAATTCCAATGAACTTGTAACTATCCTGGTCGAATTTGAAGTCGCTGGGTGGAGGATACAAAATGCTGCGAACCAGCTCCCCTTTGCTGGTCAAGAAGCCCGTACGTATCACCACCGCCAGAATTCGGTCACTGCCTGTTGAAAATAATAAGGTGAAGATTTTAACATCTTTATTAATGATGAAGAAGCGTTACCAGGACTTCGAGTTTGGATGACCTTCGTTCCACAGAAGAGTGTATGAAAAGCATCCTCTTTTACGTCGTAAACTGCGTTGGTTTTGGGTATTGGGGTTTTGGTGATCGGAACGGATTCCCCTGCAACATAAGGTTATAAAACGTACCAATGGGAAGACCATTTGACTCACCAGTTAACATGCTTTCGTTAACGATACAATTTCCGTTAAGCAAAACAGCATCGCATTGCATAACACACCCGCTTCTGGGTATTTCAATAACATCCCCAGGGACTAAATTATGGGATGAGGTTTCTTCGAAGCCTCCACATCCTCTGTGTACGATAACTCCTTCGGCTGAGTGTACAGATTCCCGTAAACTCCGTTGGTTCTAAGGGTAACAAAAAATAGTCCGTTTTTCCTGATGGTGCAGATCAATTTGTTGTTCGCATAACTAATGGCCTATTCAAAGATAGTTATGAATTGATGATTGCCTTATGCAAGAAAAGTGCAAAACCGATTATGTTGGTGGCATCTAACAAGCTTTGTCACAAAATTTAAGGAAATTTATTGAAACTCACCCGTCTTGTTTGTATAATGGAGGTCGTAATGCCGAAAACTGACATTATAACAATAGCAATGGTGTAATAATAGTAGGCTTCAGCAAACCACACTATTAAACTAAACACCTGAAAGATGTAAAATGGCGTCAGGGCTTCCAGCACCAAAAGGGTCAGGACTGTATTCACGGGGACGTCGATTTCGTTTTTGCCATAAGTAATCAATCTGAAATTTTATTTTGCTTTTAGTAAGGGGTTGGCAACTAGGTAAATTGGCATCAAAATTAATAAGCAGAAAACAAAGGTAATGACAAACAACGGTCTACTAAATAGAGAAATCGAGGTAGATAGAATAGAACAAGTGGACTCTTTTATATCTATCTAAGCCATACTATAATACAACTGGAGGGTTTCAGAAGAAGAATCCTTGAGCTTGCACCGCTTTATTCAATATGAACTGGGAACAGATAAACAACATATGGATAATATAACAACTAGAAGAAAGGGATGGCACACCAAAAGTTTAAATAAGGAGAAGCCAATACAAATTGTGAAATCTAGAGGCTCAGCACACGCCAGATCTCACGCGACTGATGAGAGCTATTACAGACGCATGCAATGCCGCCATGCCTAAAATAATGCAAAACTTTAAGAGGAAAGGCAAATATTGGCGGACCGAAGAAATTACCAGGCTCAGAAAGGAATGTATTCAGTACAGACGTCAAGTTACAAGAATCAGAAAACGTTACGAATCCCAGGAGACTACCCAAAATGCAGAATACAACTACAAAGAGGCTAAGAAGAAATACAGACTCCAAATTCTTTAAGAAAAGGATACAGCCTGGAAAATCCTATGTGATAGTGTAGACGAAGACATCTGGGACGGATGCTATAAAATCGTTATGAAGAAAATAGGACTAAAGCAGGAAGAAATGGCCGACAAGGTCATCACAACACTGTTCCCGAAGCAGGGAGATATAATCTGGTTGCCGGAAGAAGGTGAGGAAGATAACGTCCAGGAAGCCACAACAAGCGAAATAGTGAAGGCCGCAAACAGAATGAGTAATGGCAGGACACCGGGACCGGATGGAGTCCCCGCTGAAGCAGTGAAAATTATAGCAATGGAACAACCGAACCTGATATCTAGGGAAATTGGATTGAAAGAAAGCGAGAGTAGTGCTCATTAAGAAACCTAACAGAAAAGAAGAAGAACCAAATGCATATAGACCTCTGTGTCTATTAGACACAATGGGCAAGCTTCTAACAGTGGCACTGGAAGATACTGGAAACCTGTCGGAAAAGCAATTCGGTTAAGGGCAAATCTACGATTGATGCTATCGAGGAGAAATATGAGAGGGAAAAAACACTTCGGAAAAGGGGTTTCTGCGCGCTTATAACACTGGATGTAAAGAACGCCTTTAATACGGCGACATGGAGATTGATAATAACATAATTTAGAAAAAGAGGCATACCCAAATACCTCCGAGACATCCTGAAGAGCTACTTCTCTAATAGAGAAATTGAATATAACGGAAGAACATATAGAATAGCCGGAGGGTCCCACAGGGATCTATACTAGGGCCCCAGTTATGGAACATCCTATATGATCCTGTGCTGCAAATGAGATTGCCTGAAGGGGCAACCTTAATTGCATATGCAGACGACCTGGCGGCGGTGATTGTAAGAAAGACCGAGAAAGAATTAGTTGACACAAGCAACAAAGTGTTGAGCAAAGTACACAATTGGATGCGAAATAACGTATTGGAATTGGCCCTAGAGAAGACGGAGGCCATCCTCTTCATAGGAAGAAAAAAGATAAAAACTGAAATTAAGATAGGCAGCATGGATATTACACCAAGAGACAGTGTGAAGTACTTGGGAGTGACACTTTACAAAAGACTAAATTACAACGAACACCTGCAAAACGTAATAGGAAAAGTCAAGAAAGTAGCAGCTCTGACGGGATTTATGCCAAATTATGGAGGCGCAGGAGAAAGGAAAGGAAGATTCCTTTATGCGGTCGTCGAGTCAATAGCCCGATATGGGGAAAAACGCTTACAACACAACGTAACCTAAAATTAGTGCATAGAATGCAAATGATATTGGCTATCAAGATATGTAAGTAGAGGATACAAGACAACAGCAACCGAAACGAGTATGATACTAGCGAGAATGATCCCAATAGAACTGCTGCTCCAGGAAAGAGAAGAGCTGCGAAGAGGCACAGGCAGGACAAAGAAAGAAGTGCGAGAGGAAACACTAGACCGATGGCAAGAAATGTGGCAGCAAACTCAGAAGGGTCAGTGGACGTGCGCCTTACTTTCAAACATCAATAGATGGATAACCAGAATAGAAGGAGAAACCGACCACCACATCACACAAGTAATTAGCGGCCATGGATGCTTCATGAAGTAGCCAAATAAATTTAAACCCAGAGCACAGCCACATTTTATGTACTGCGACATGAAAGATGACGCGAACATACAATGTTTTAGAGTCCTATGTGGTAGGAAGAAAAACAAGCCATGGAGGACTCACTGGGCATACCGATACACAGTGGGTATATATTTATTAGAAGTTATGACAGAAGACGGCCCAAACTGGGAAATCATAGGCGAGATAATGAGAAAAATAATGAAGAAGAAAGAAAAAGATGAGAGACAGCTACAGCAAGAAGATATGTAAGGAAACACCATTTCACCAAAACGTGAAGTTGCCTCATCGCTTGAAGTAGTACATCCCGAGCGATGTTTATACTAGGCGCAAAAGGGGGGGTGGTTAACCGGTAGAAATCCGGCACTCCCTACTGGTTCGAGCCAGTGGGAGTCTTTTTGAAGATTTTTCCCCTCCTGCGTAAAAAAGGCCATACTATAAAAATGGCTAAGGAAAATCAGGACGCGGAAATAAACAAGCGTATCTCACAAGTCTGGGCAGCTTTCGGAAAATTATCCTTCGTACTTAAGAACAAGGCCTTTCCAAATAACTTAAAAGCAAAGATATTTGACTATTGTATAATACCTGTATTATTGTATGGAACGGAAATGATAACCCTAGCAAACAAAGTAATTAGAAGGTTAGCAACAACTTAAAGGGCCATGGAGAGCAGAATGTTAGGCGTATCACTGTGGGGCAAATACAGAAATGAATGGATAAGGCAACAAAGTGGAGTAACAGATATCGTGACCAAAGTAACCTAGGCAGGACATCTTGTGAGAATAGAGCATAGATGGACAAATAGGATTTTCTATTGGAGACCACGAGAGGGAAGAAGGAGCGACGGCCGACCACCGAAGAGATGGGACGACGACAATAGATTGATTATTGGAAAACAATGGACAAGGATAGGAAGGGATCGTAATTAATGAAACGATAAAGGGGAGGACTATGTCCAATACATCTCTGAACAGGAGGAGGGGAAGAGAAAGGGGTTGTATAAGAAGCGGAAGAACGGGGGACACTCACCTTAAAGCTTGTTCCTCACTGGAGTAACCCTTAAATCGGTGATATTCAAGGCATTTCTTGCCTTGGTCTAATCCACAAAGTTGTAAAAACTCCCCAGTTTCGTCATCCCACACGTAACATAATTTTTTGCACCATACCACGCGAAGTTCCGCCATTTCTGAAATTTGCAATTAGAAAATGTTGGAAATTTGGGCAAGTTTTACCTTTTAGCTTTCCACCATCCAAGTAAACTCGGAGCTTCCTTTTGTTTGGCGCGCTTTTGTTTAGGTAATTTGCATTTTTAGTATCTTCTGTTTCGTTTAAACTCTGGTTTCTGAAGAACAAAAATTGGATTTGTAGGACCAGTACTTCATTAATTGATTAATTAATATTTATTGCTACTGATTTACCCAGAGTGAACCTACCTTAAACTTAATGCTAATTAACAGAGTTCGTATCCCGGTGGCTGGCGGAAATTTTCAACGCCGCCTTCGGGATTCGAACCCTGCGCGAGCTGCACAGTACCGCCATTGAGTCCCCATTTTAAATTAAAAACAAATATTCTAACCTGACATCGTTCGCAGTTAAGGTTTTGATTTCCTCCACAAAATAAGATTTGAACGTTCCTCGATATTTGTCCTGCAAATGTGCTCTTTAAACAAACGAACAGCAAAAAAACTGTAAGAAACTTACAACGACCAGGAGTTTTTCCGCGATCTTCAGATTGCATTTGGAATGCGTTGCGTACAATCTCCAAGTTGGAAACCAGTGAAAGACTAACCTTAATGTTCCTAATGTTAATAAATAAAATATGTAAGTTACGAAGGTCTTAAACGAATTTGATTTGTATCCGTATATGACCAAGTTTTCGTCTTCTTTCTGGCCCAGCGTTTGTTTTTCTTTGACTTTTCCATCGGTATTGTTTACGCTGTTAGATGTTGGTACAGGATCGGGACCTTAAAAAAATGAGTAATAAATGAAAAGTCAATTAATAAACAAAGGTGGATTGTTAGTGAACAAATGCCTATCGATCAAGCTAATTTTGGGTTCAACAAAAAAGGTTGTGTTACAAACGGGATGGAAACAGCAGACTAAAATGAGGTGAGAATCTGAATTTAAATAAAATATTCACAGATGTACTTGAATTTCAACATGACGTTTGGTTTGTCCTATATATTCTTAGCCACAATCGGAACCTTCTATTTTCCAAACTTTTGCTATTGTTTTAATTAAGGCAAACATTTTTTACCGATTAATTTGTTCGATATTCATATTTTGTATGTAATCATTTTCAGTACATACTTTTCCCTTGATATTTCGATAAATTAGGCGGTCAACCTTGAAATGTTTTAATTTTAACATCGAGAATAAACTGGTTATTTTGAATGTTAATCTGGATGTAAATGAATCAGGAAGTCATCACGTTTTACATTCACGTGCCGGTTCTTTAGATTTTAACGATGAAGCTTGTCTTATTTTAAACGGTGGCATAATTTGGTTTGATGAATTAATTTAACGATTATAGAAACGAGTTTGCTAAATTTTATTTTAATTTTTTTAAGGAATTAGTATTAAAATGTTTTAGTGATTTAATTATTAATTAAGTTAGCATCCCAAAACGAGTTAGCAGTATTTTTTTAAGATCTAAGTTTGACTGCTTTTCACAAAAGAATTTCCAATGCTACCTTGATTTAGAAGCCGACTAACAAAACACTGCAAATGAGTGTTTCTAAGCCGACTAGATTTATAAAATTTTGCATTTGAAACGGATATATTTTTACTAAGTTTTAAAATTTACCAAAGTATTTTAAAAGGGCCAGCTTGTCGAAGCGTCGTGGATTTAACAAGCAAATTATTCCTGAAATATTTAACACTGCCATCGTTCACCTTGCACTCCTTAATACTGAAACGTCATTTGTTTAGAATTCTCGGGATTTTATCAGCGTTTATCAATTCGCGATTTTAGTCATTTTTAAATTCGTATCCAAGCTAGACCACGGTTTTGTTTAAATAATTACGATTGCCGATAATTCAATTACGTAAGGTTTATCGGCTTTTTTAAATATAATTCGTTGGAATATTTTTAGAATTAGTTTACATACTCATTTTTTGCTGATGTGGAAGTTACTTGAGTGAATTTTTTTAAGTAGAAACTGCACTTTTCACTTTCTTGACGATTTTATAACAATTAACCGAAACTATGTAAACTCAATGAGAGTGAAGAAATCAAATATTTCAAGTACGATAACAGTCCCTAGAATTACATATTGCAAATTGTGGGAAAATCTCTTGTTTGTGGTTGAATCAAACGTATAAAGTTCACGAAGAAAATTAAATAATTCCTTGTCATTTTTGAGATAAGTAGGCTTGCTTACGATTGTTAATTATTCGTTTGTTTAGTTTTATTTTTGGTTTTGATAGTAAGAAGCCTTTTTTTTGCAGGTGTCATGTCCATTACGGACGTTGGCGAGGGTTTAAATCTTATTAGCAACTCTTGGCGATGCGGTTTTGTTCTTACTCTATAATTCAAGACCTACGCAGTTCTTACTTTAGTTGTTTTAAACAGTTTGTTAAACTTAAAACTCAGTTTGTGGTTTGATGGAATTGATTGATGCAAAACTTAATTTGTAGTAAGCACGAGATTTGTTAGCTCAAATTATCCTTTACAATGTGCAACAGTACAATCAGTATTTATAGTTAAATAGATAAGCGTGCGTAAATTTCTTACGTAAGTGATAATGTTGGAACTTCCTGCATTTATGAAAATTTATTGACCAATTATGGTAGAGTTTGCGAGTTGTTTTGATGTGTGTTTAAATATTTAATACAAACATGCACGAGTTTTGTAAGGGAAAGCTTCTGTTTATTCAATTTTTGAGAACTTTTATTGATGTTAATTATTGTTTTAATGGGAGTTAAAATTGTCAGTATTTTGAAAAACTGTAATCTTAAATCAACAAAAGGTAAAATTTGTAATTTTCTAAACAAAAAAGCTTAGCCTTGCTTCTTTAATAATTACCAAAACAACGTGTAGATATAAATTAATAATACAAGCAAGAGTTAATTGTACGAGTAATCGATGTTGCCTTCAAACTCTCATATCCTGACAAGCATTAAATTGAACCTAGAAGTTTTAAAGATAATTAAAAATCTATGATTTCAGTAATACTTTTGTCACGTTAGAAAGCCTTGTGATGCCTTCGATGATTTTTAAGTTCCTCTTTGGGCTATCGTTTCAAGCTAAAACTACATTCTTTTGTAATTTAATATAGGCCAGTCAAATTAGACACAAAAAAGGGCTCGACCTTGCAAAAGGTCATGTAGTTCTAATTTTTTTATAAGTTGTTAGGACCTAAGGCAATAGTAAGAAACCAAGTTTGCAGCTTTGAAAGACCTGTGCGAGTTGCGTAACACCCAAAAAACTGCTAAATTTTCGTTTTTTATTCACTTTTTGCGCAATATCGCCGCAAGTATACGTCTGACAGAAAAATTTATTTAATTCCTTTTTAAAGTACATTAAATTTCCTAAAATTTGAGACCTTGTCGAGCTCCGTACGTCTAGCACTTTCCGAGATACAGCTCTCTACAGAGTGAGAAAAGCAAAGCTCATTCTCAGAAAACCTGCTTTGTAACTTTCGATCAGCCACTGCTCAAGAAAGCCAGAGACATTGTTGAGAGTAGTCAACATCCTGAGTTAAGTAGTGTGGTTGTGAGGCTTGGTGAATTTTATTTTGCCTGCTCATGTCGTTCACGGGTTGCATTGGTGCAATAATGGCAGGAAGTGGTTTGAAAGAGGTACTTATGACTATTTATGCAGATCACAGTATGGACAAAATTTTGAATGGTCATGCCTATTCGCGGGCTGTACGAGCACACATTTTACTTAATCTTGTTTTGGCTAGCATTATTTTGGATGATGTACACTTGACTGAGAAGGAAATAGACGAAACTGAAAATATGCTAAGTTAAAGTGATAGGTCTCTCATCATGCAACGGGCAATGAGGCTTGCCAGATGTTAAGAGCCAAATTCAAAATTGCAATGGATAAACTGGAAGGTAATGGCCCTACATCAAAGCTGTGGATTCAGTATTTTCGCATGTCTACTCTAATTAAGCTATTCATACAGGCAGAGCGGATGGGTGATTGGAAGCTTTACCTGGACACTGCCCACAAAATGCTACCGTTTTTTCATTCAGCCGGTCATTTGTTCTACGCAAAGAGTGCATACCTATACCTGCAAGCAGCGCCGCCCTTTGGATTTTGAAGCCCCGGGCACAAATATGGAGTGGGGCCCCCAAATACCGGCAAAAATACTCATCCGACAAGGACAGTCATACTTAATGAATTTGAAATACATTTAATTAGCTTTGAATGGTGTGCCTACCTTGTGTGAAATATAAAGTACCTAGTCAGTGAATAAATCTTTTCTATTGGGCTTCATTGTGTTTGTGAGTTTTTCTTTTATTTTACAGTACCGATATAGGTGGTTATGATTCTAAAAATGCATGTTGGTGTTTAAGGGTTAAAGTTCAACGTAATTTGGTAGCTAAATTAAATTATTACAGTCAGGAAATATCATTAAAGCTTACCTTTTTGTCGCAAACTGTACAAAAAACATGAGATTCCAGTCACGAAGCCATAGCAAAAGCTGGGGAGAAGTGCTTCGTGGCTGTGTACGGAGGTGATTTTAAAAAAGATACTTTGAATAGCCTCCGCTACCAGTTATTTGTTACATCTGCAGCCAACACAAAAATTAATCTTGCTCGTTTGCCCCCAACAGAAGATGCAGCAAGCCACCATTCCTACAGAACTTACCACCAAATTCAAAAGTGGTTAGGGGCTAACAAAAGTCCTACAGAATGGGGGTGGAAGCTCGATGATCAGGGGCTTACCACCGTCACCGCCACCACGGATCCTGCTCCTGAGCTTCTATTGCGCATGATTTCCTGTAAATGCAAAAAAGGTTGCAGTGGCGGTTGCAGCTGCCGCAAAGCTGGACTAAAATACTCGGCTCTTTGTAAATTTTGTGGTGGCAAATCATGCCAAAACTTGCCATCTTTTCAGCTTGAAGATTCCGACTACGAAGAAGACTATTCACCTGCTCAAGAGGAAGATTTCTCGGAGCCAGGGCCGTCAAAACAGATGAAATTGTTATTATAATGATATTATATTGTAAATATTTATTCTTAATTTTACACCTTTCTTTTAAAATTAAAAATTAAAAAATCAAATTACGTTACAGTGTTTTTCTTTTGCTTTTCCTCTTTTGTCAATTGCGTTTCCCTGTTTAGCAAATGACTTTCCAGATTATGAAACGTCAAAGTTATGTTGCAAATGACATTCCCTATTTGTCAAATCTCTTTCCGTTTTTAGATAATGCTTTTCCCACTTTTTTTAAAAAGTAGGTATGTAATAAAAAAAGAACTGGGAAAAGCATTATCTAAAAACGGAAAGAGATTTGACAAATAGGGAATGTCATTTGCAACATAGCTTTGACGTTTCATAATCTGGAAAGTCATTTGCTAAACAGGGAAACGCAATTGACAAAAGAGGAAAAGCAAAAGAAAAACACTGTACTTAGAACTGTTTTCATTGATTTTTTCCCAAATTCCATTTTCCCAGGTTTTTAGTTATATGCCATTTTTAAGATAACCATTGGACATATGGGTGTCCGTTGGAACTCAAATGAAAGCTAGATAAATGTATTTCAAATTCATTAGTTATGACTGTCCTTGTTGGATGAATATTTTTGCCGATATTTGACACAATACATGACAAAAACGCAATTTTTTTCACCATTTGGAATAAATGCTTAACTTTGAAGAGCAGTATCTCTGAAAGTACTGGACGTACGGAGCTCGGCAATATCTCACATTTTAGGAAATTAAATGTACTTTAAAACAGGATAAATAACTTTTTCTGTCAGACGCATACTTTGGGAGATATTAAGCAAAAAGTGAAAAGAAAACGAATATTAAGCAGCTTTTTGGATATTACGCAGTTCGCACAGGTCTTTCAAAGCTGCAAAATTGGTTTTTTACTATTGGTTTAGGTCCCAACAACATATAAAAAAATTAGAATTACATGATCTTTTGCAAGGTCGGATGTTTAAATTGACTGGCCTAATATTTAAAAGTTGCTTTAAAAACCTTTAATTTTCTTTGGCTTTAATCTTTAAATCCCAAATGAAGAAGTAATTCCTTCGAAAGAGAAGAAAGAAATTTTGGTTTTAAACGTAAACTTCGAATTTTCGATTTTAAACACCAAATCTCTATTTCCCGTTTCGAAGCTCTAACTTTGAACGCTGTGCAGGTCAGGGTTTTTGCATTTAAAGGTTAGAAATTGTTACTTAAAGTTGCTGTTCGAACCTCAAATGCGAAAGGTTTTGTCTTTCAAAAGTAAAATGTTTGGTTTCAAACTTCGCAATTTCGATTTATGCACCAAAATGTGATTTGTCTTTCGAAGCTTTATCTTGGATCGCTCTGCCACTCAAGAGTTTTTGCATTGAAAGATTAAAAATTGTTACTTAAAGTTGCAGAAGGTTTTATTTTTCGAAACGAAAATTTCGGTTTTAACTTTAAAAATTGCTATTTAAACATAACATTATGTCTTGTCGTTCGAAGCCTCATCTTTAAACGCATTGCAGCTTAGGTTGTTTGCTTTGAAAGATTAGAAATTATTACTTAAAGTTAGTTTTAAACTTCGAAATTTCGATTTTTATCATCAATTGACATGGAGCAGATCCTTGTGGATCAATCTTGGATTACGTCAGGCGCATCCCATGCCTATAAGGTGTGAAGGGATTTTTTTATGATAAGTGGGTATGCGAGCACTGTATAACGTTAACATGCCTGTGATGCCAGCCGCTCGACACCGCTTCTACAGTGTAAGGTAGTTAGTAAGTTACATATTCAATGAGAGTTGGATATATGACTTCTTCTTCTTCTTCTTCTTCTTATGGCCGCAGCCTAGGCCAATAGTCTGTCAGTAACCTGTAATAACGAGTTCTGTGAGCCCTCTTAGCACGTATGCTGGGCAGGAGGCTAACCTTGCCCATCTAATAAGGAGAAGATCGACCCACAGTGTTACGGGGTTGACGATTGTCAAAATATATGATTGAGAATATTGAAATGGTTAAATATGTTTTATTATGTTATACTAACAGTATTTCTAGTATTACCTAATTTTCTAGGTCTATGACATGAAACGCTTTAGCACAGACATGCCTACCATGCTACATGTTACTTTATGCTAATTATAGTCCAGGAGCCAGCGCCCTAAAATATGACTAATTTCCATCAAGCTGGAATTTGTTGTATGTGTTGGTATGGTCATGTCTGCCAAATGTGGGTGGTAAACAAAGTATGACCGCGGGACATAGAGCGCACAGAATTGTTGTATTTTTAATTAATTTCTGATTAAATTGACATACTTCGTGCAAGCTGATTCCTTTTTATTTTCGTTGTTTAAGACATTTCGACAAGAAAAAGTCAAGTGTCCGACAGAAAAGTCGGAACTGGTTCTGTGTCTGCCATTTGGGGTTCGTACATTTTTTTATGACAGTTGACTTAGTTCCATCAACTTGATTTTTTTTTAAATAAATTAATAATGAATTGAAAATGACAAAAATCATGTTGTTCGACAATTTGTGCGGGACAGAACCGCTCTCTGACGCCCTGGGTTCGTTAGTTGGCTAATTGTTTTTGACCGATGTCCATCAGGCTATTTCTTTGTATGAAAGTTGCGTATGTAAATGCGAAATATATTGGTGTATATGTCCGACATTATAAATGGGACAAAGTCGTTTTATAGGGTGGAAAAGTGTTTAAAAGGTAGGTATTTAATGAATAAGCGTATAGATTGAACAGTTAGAACAAAATGGGATACATTTTAATAGATGTAGGAAAAATCACCCTCTTATTTCAGCTGCAATTCAAATTTTACATCTCGAATATTTCTTTAATTCAAGAAATATAACAAACTGAAGTTGACAACAATATTAAAGATTATTTAACAGAATTTCAACAACATAAGAGCTATTGAAAACGAAGCGTTAGAAGAACTTTTTACGGATTATAAAACTTTTGCTCAAGCAACATTAAACCGTTGATTGAGGGAATTCCCTCAATCAACGATTAAACGGAGAACATGGCATAACGCCACAATTTTATATAATGTACGTTCAATTAATAAATCATTACCTTTGTTTGGAAACTAGTATTCGACAAGGGAATTTTGAACTGTTCAAGTATATTTTACCAAAGATTACAAATCTGTTTTTTGCCTTCAATCGGCCCAATTATTCAAGGTACCTGGTCCTATACCATAACAACTTATTGAATGTAGAAACGACCCACCCTGGATTAATAAACGAATTTCAACATGGTGGTATAGGTATAAAGAGAACATCGAATTCTTTTTCCCGAAGTCCAATCGATTTAACTCGTTTTTGAAGAAACTATTAATGCTGACGCAGCTCGAAGAACTTCAGGCGTAATAAACCAGACAAATTCATTCTCTACTCGTCAAAAATGGGCTGTCACACATTCTCTAAGATACTAGCTTTTGAAAGTCGTTAAAGTTGATGTGTTGAAGTTGAAATTTTGAAAATTAATGAAATAAGAGTCATTACAAGCATGTTTTACATAGTAATAATAAAGATAAGAAATTAATTTTGGCAGATAGCCAACATGTCCCACTATTTTTGTCGGACAAACATTAATATTGATCGTACATACAACTTCTGACAATTTGGTACCATTGTCCGACAGATAGACATCAGTCAAAAACAATTAGCCAACTAACGAACCCAGGGCGTCAGAGAGCGGTTCTGTCCCGCACGAATTGTCGGACAACATGATTTTTGTCATTTTCAATTCATTATTAAATTATAAAAAAAAAATTAAGTTGATGGAAATAAGTCAACTGTCATAAAAAAAGTACGAACCCCAAATGGCAGACACAGAACCAGTTCCGACTTTTCTGTCGGACACTTGACTTTTTCTTGTCGAAATGTCTTAAACAACGAAAATAAAAAGGAATCAGCTTGCACGAAGTATGTCAATTTCATCAGAAATTAAATAAAAATACAACAATTCTGTGCGCTTTATGTCCCGCGGTCATACTTTCTTTATCACCCACATTTGTCAGACATGACCGTACCAACACATACAACAAATTCCAGCTTGATGGAAATTAGTCATCTTTTAGGGCGCTGGCTCCTGGACTATTAAGTCAAATTATTATTAATATTATTATTTTCATTGTACTTCACAGATATATTCCTTATTTCCTTATTTTTATTGCTATTATTATTATGATATTTGTTTCTTCCCTGTTCTTCTACATTACTCTTTGATATATGCGATTTATTTCCCACTTCATCGTAATTTTGTTTCTTGCCCATTCCTTCTCAAGTTTGTTGTGGAATACCCGATCGCTCTACATCTTGTTCCAGTGCTGTTTTCCACGTATAGCAAGGTCTTCTCACCTTCATTATATCTGTTGTTAGATTATATGCCTTCTTCAATATGTGATCCTTTCGGCTTAACATGTGTGCTCAATATTTTAGCCGTGTTGCTGTTAATTTTTTAGCTATTGTCTTCTCTTCTAAGTAGTACTTCATGGTTGCCTTATCGTCTTCGTTCGATCTTATTCTAAAAAGGTTTAGAATTTTGGCTCTCTATTCTTCGCACTGTCACTCTATTTCCCTTTGTAATTGTGCTGATTTTTAGTCAGGGCCGTCTTAAGCATATTCTGCGCCGGGGTGCAAAAATCAACCCTGCGCCCCCCCCTGTAAAAAATTTAATTAACTATTTTTTTACAGAGCCTAGAGCCCCCCACCACAACCTAACTTTTTCACTGGAACGATGAGATGAAGCAAGCAAAAAGCAAACAATAACTCGCGGCGTGTGTCGCAAATGTAATGAAGTAATTGTTTGTTGCGGCAAATTTATACCGGGTGTCAATTAAACTTGGGGCACCCCTATTTTTTAAATTATATTTTAAGATATTAAAATAAAATTTGGTATATGTAATATACTCTTTAAATGGCAATTTTTGACATAGAACACACGTTAGTGTCACTTTTGATTTCGCCGGAATTACCCCTAATTTTGTTATTTTAAATGGAACACCCTGTATATTTCTACATTTTTGGAATTTCCATTTCATTCTACGTATGTTATATCAAGTTTGAAACATTTTGATGGCAAAGTAAAAAGCATTTTTGCCAACTTTAGGCCCTTCTAATACAGCAACTAAAATAGTTAAGGTTCTAAAACAATTTGGCTCGAGTGTTGGGGCACATTGACTTTCATTTTGCGTAAGTCATGTCACTCTAGATTAATTTCTGCAAAAATTTACTTTATCATCAAAATGTTTCGAACTACCATACGTAGAATTGAAAGAAGATTCCAAAAATGTATAAATATACAGGGTGCTCCATTTAAAATAACAAAGTTGATGTCAATTTCGGCGAAACCGGAAGTGACAGAAACTTGTTTCCTATGTCAACAATTGCCATTTAAAGAGTTATATTACATATACCAAATTTAATTTTGATATCTTGAAAAATAAAAAATATATGGGAGTGCCCCAAGTTTCGTTGACACACAGTATACTCAGTATACAAGGAGTGGATAGTCGCGTGTAAAAGGCCTCGGTCTCTCACGTAGTAGGCATCTTAGGTTCGATTCCTGAGACCGGCGATATCCTTGCCAGAACTTATAAGGTCGTACGCTTCTCCGTGCTTCGGAGGGCACGTTAAGCCGGCAGTCCCGGTTATCATACTAACACCTTTGATAACCGTTAACCTCGCAACACTGCGGGTCGATCTTCTTCATTTCTCTCGATGGGTTAGGTTAGCCTCCTGCCCAGCATACGTGCAAAGAGGACTCACAGAACTCGTTCTTATGAGTTTCTAACAGGCCACCGGCCTAGGCTTCGGCCGTAAGAGGAAGAAGAAGAAGAAGACGGTATACTCCTTGAAAACAGATCATCAAAGAAAGTACCGAAATCTTGCAAAAATACTTCAATAAAATTAAACTTTAAAGTTATATGCATTAACTATGGGTTTCTAGTGCGGTGCCCTTTGACATAGCATACCTAGCTCTTTGAACTGGTAATTTCGCCGCGCGTGTTTGTCGGCGGGATCGGAACATAATAAAATAATACGTAATTTAATTCTTAGGTTTAAGAGCTGATTTGGCTTACACATCACAACTGAGTGATATGACGTGCCGACTGCGGCGTCGCGTCGGTGTATTTTTTTGTAAAATAAATGCGCAAAAATATTAACATTTTTCAGGATAGAAGGATTAGATACTATACTACATATACTATTTTTTTTCAAAAATCATAGTTTTCAAAATGTTACCTAGATTTAGGCGGTCGGCTTGCGCCCCCCAGGACCCTGCGCCCGGGTGCCCCGCACCCCTTGCACCCCCGGGTTAAGACGGCCCTGTTTTTAGTCCGTATAGGGCTGTTGTACCAATTATTATGATGTAGATTCTCTTCTTCAACCTCAGAAGCAGTTTGCACTGATGTAGTGTTGGTAGTATAACGTGAGCAGCTTGGTGAGCCATTGGGCGCATCCAGCGCATTCGTAGCGTAGCGCATTGCTATACAGTAGCGAGAGCAAAAAGCTCGTGGCTGGCTGAATGAACCGCTCATTTGATGTGTCACGTGTAGTAGTCACATGTTATTCGAACATAACCTATCATTTGTTTCTAAATTTGAGTGATTGCAAATTTACGGTTATAATTAAATAATATTAATTGCCGTTCGCAATTTGTTGATGTACTTCTGCCGTCTCTTCAATTATGTACGTAAAATCGTTAATATTATATTCAGCGCCTTCCATTTTTGCGATTACTTTAAATTGCCTAAAACGCGCGCTTCGCTCAATGATAGCGGTAGCAATCGAGCGTACTCGCAACCACGCTACATAAAATGGCGAATGCTCACAGAGCAGCTACCAAGTAGCGCAATACAAAAGTGCATCCAGCGCATGTGCTATGTAGCAGCTCAGTGAGCGGCTCCGTGGCTGGATGCGCCCATTGTGATTCGTTGATTTACCGTTGCTGGTCTTTCAAACGTATTGGTTATATCATATGATCAAAAAGTCCTTGGATCGCGGTTGAGGTGGATGTTACATTTTATGCATCCTAAACATTTTGTATTATTTTTGAAGCTTTTTAATTACAATCTGCTCACTTTTAAAGGATGCCAAGTAAACGCCAATGACATAAAAATATAAAAGTATATAATCTCAGAGATGACTTAAATTCCACAGCAACCGCGATCCAAGGACTTTTTGATCATATTATACATACACTGTGATTTTTTAAAAACTCAATTGCAGCAGGCCGTATTCTATCTTAATAACCTTAGAACTGTCTATATTAAGTCAGAATACGGCCTGCTGCAATTGAGTTTTTAAAAAATCACATTGTACATATAAGCTCCCAGTTATTTCATTTTTCTGATTTTTTTTATTTTAAAATGCCCGAATTTTAGGTTTTCCTCCATTGCATCTCGATTGTGTAGTCCTTGTTGTCTTATCATGGCTTCGCATTTATTGATGTTTATTTCTAGTCCCGCATTGTTCAGATTTTCTATGATTTTTTCTTTCGCTAGAATCACTAAATCGTCTGCATACGCTAAAATTTTTGGAAGCACAAGATTATTTCCAGTAGGAGCTCGATTTTGTTGTTTTGATGATAGGTCCCGTAATGCTTTGTGAAGAAACGAAGTGAGAGTGGGCATCCTTGCTTTATTTCCCTGTGTTTCCGATATGGTTTTGTTTTTTCTCCAAGTCACAGCATTTTTTTCTATTTTATTGTTTTTTGGCCAGATCATTACTTTTCCCAACTCTATATTTGGGGTACTTTCTGCTGCAGAAACTGTTCTTCCTTTTATTAGTAATTGCCTTCGTGTTTTTGGTAAACTTCAGATTTAACAAGGAGTTGTATTGTAGATTCCAGAACCCCGGGCCACTACATGATGCTAGAGGACATACTCGGTTCACTATTTTTTCCATTTTCACACCATTTATTTCAAGAGCAGCCGTTCTGTCAGTGAAATAATTTTTCGTCAAATTGTACAATTTTTTTGGGCAGTTTGAACTCTTCATTGTTTTGATTATGGCTGGCCACCAAGCGGCATTAAATGCATCTTTGACGTCGAGGCTAACACAGACGACTACTTCTTTCTTCCTAAAACTTTCTTCCACAAACTTTTTCAACTCCATTAGTGCCTCCTTTGTTTTGTACAAACCCAAATTGGTTCTCATTCATTAATTCGTTGGAGTTCATGTAATTCATTATTCTATTAATAATCAATTTCTCAAGTACTTTTCTTCTTAGAGTGGCTACCCTTTACAGGGCGTTGCCGATCCTCTCTCCATTTGCCTGTGGTGTGCGTGTCAAGTAGCCTACAGACATAGGGGACCTACAGTTTAACGTGGGCTCCGAACCACGGAAGTGCTTGCACTTCTACTCCAGAGAGGATTTTACTAGGCAGAATACACCTCGGTGGTTTGCCATTGCCTTCCGAGGGGAGCGGTCGGGTATTTTCGATGTATATGTGACCCTGGGAATCGAACCCGGGCCATCTCAGTGGTCAGACGCACGCTGAACAAGCTGAGCCACGACCGCCCTTCAAGTACTTTACCATCTTCATTAAGCAAACTTATCGATCGGTATTTGCCAGCTTTGTCCGACTCTTCTCTATCGGGTTTAGCTACCGGGACTATTAAAGCTGATTTCCAGTCTTTCAAAAGGTATGCATTATTTAAGCACTGATTCTGTAATTCCGTTGTGAATAGTGGGAATTTACTATACTTGTTTAATAAGACATCGCTTGTTACACCGTCGCTGCCAGGGCATTTTCTTGGATTCATGCGTTTTAAAATTTTTTCAACTTCTTCCCTCTTGAATGGTTCATCATCTATTATCTATTGTGTCTATGAGATTTTTAATCTCGTTTCTTACTCTCCTGTAATATTCATTGTTGTTCTTATCGCACACGTCAGGAACAAATTCCTTCATCATTCGTTTTAAAGTGGTCTCCATGTCTTCCGTATAGTTTCCACTCTTCGCCTTTATTGTTGTTACAGTAAGGTTTCTTTTTAGCTTTTCGGCTGCTATTTTATACACCCCCCCCCCCCCCCCAGGAATTTATTTTTTACTTGAAAGATTGCAATATTCTTTCCAGGACTGTAATTTTTTCGTTTTGATTTCTTGCATATAAATCGTTTTCTCTTTTAAACACTGTGCTTTCCTTTCCTCTCTAAGTTCCTCATTGTTCCTAGTACTTTGAAATCGACTACGAAATGTATTAACCCATTTGCGAATTATGATCAGTTCCTCTGTCCACCATGGTACTGTCCTCACTTTCCTTTCATATTTCCTAGGTTTTGACTTATACGATTAGAATGCCTATGAGCAAGGAGTTTTCATTGCTTTAATGTACTTTTCCATGTATACCTTGAGATCCAGTACTTCCTTCAAGTTTTCTTTCAATTGTTCATCTATATCACTTATATCTCCTTCTTCAATCCCAATGTTAAGCGTCTTTGACAATTCTATGATGAGATGTTTGTCAAATATCTTCCATCTTTCTTGTTTTACTATATACTTTGTTCTAAGGTAATGGGTAATTGCAGTATCCTATTATTTTGTCTCTGTATGTTGTAAGTTATCAACCTGTGGCCAGAACAACTTTCTTTCTCTTTAATTTTCCAATTTTTTATTGCATTAAATAAGTGACTATTTGTTAATGTTAAGTTGATATTGCTTTTTCCTCTTCCATTGTGAAAAGTAAACCCATCACATTCTTCATTTATTACATACATACATTTCCTCTGTTACTACAAAGTTTCCAATTTCTTTTTCTCTTAAATTTGTTCTTATGCCATGCCACATTCACATCGTCGCTCTTGAATTACTGTTCACGGCAACTATTAACGCTTTATTTTTAGCAAAGTCCATTACTTCGTCCGGTTTTCTTAAATTCTCTGGTATGTCTTTTTTAATATCGAAGTACGAAGACACTACCATAGCATGTTCTTTGGTGTGTGTTCCGATTTGTAACCTGCCTCGTAGTAAAGTAACCCCCCCCCAGAATCCTCTATATACGCGTCCTGCAGGTGAAACAGATGAAGCTGCAGTTGAATTTCTTCTTGGTTTTCCCTCACTCAATTTGCGATTTTTCCAGTCCAGTGCTTTTTTCTTGAGTTTTTCTTTGTTTCTTCTTAGGTGGTCCGCTATTGGACAGGAATTTTCCGTCACCTGTTATTTTCCTTTCTTAAATTTTATAGTGAATGGTGCACATTATTTCGTGTTCTATTCTGTTACTTAGAGTTTGCTGGCGTCTTGCTTCTAGTATAGCCTTTTGAATGGTTTGCCGGCAAAACTACCTGCTAGGGGTTTAGTGACGCTTGTCAGACGAAGATGAACCCTAATGGTGACGGTAATTGCATTTTGGTCCATTTTGATATAATTACCGTTATAATTACTATACACGCCTAATTTGAATGAACTAATAAGATAAACAATTATTATTGTTGAGGATTTGATCTATGCTAAGCTAAACTACCTATCTATTACTACAACTACAACTTAGCTGTGCGTCAGGTGAATGTTTTGATTTCAGCTGTGTTTTCGCCTTGAATTGCAGGTGTACCTGGTACCGTCGTTCGGATTTCCTCCTCGTCGTCGCTGTAACTGGGCCCTTTCGTACTTGCATCACCTTGTTTCAACTTATCCTTTGCGTTTCTTTCCTCTTATTTACCGTAGCCCGTTTTTAGTTTATTTAATCACTAGTTTTATTACAATTGTCTTGGTAGCTCTCACGTGCTAGTCATCGCCTGTAATTACGATTTATCTAAAAATCGCGTTTTCGAAAGAAATCTCTTGAAAACATTGAAGTAGCCGGCTCGGTCGTAAACGATGCTTACTCGACCAGCGTCCGTCCACCTTGGACTTAAACTTCGAAATTTCGATTTTAAGCACAAAATTTTGATTTGTCTTTCGAAGCTTCATATTTGATCGATTAGAAATTGTTACTTAGAGTTCGGGTTCGAACGTCGAATGTGGAAGGTTTTCTCTTTCAGTTTTAAATTTCGAAATTTTATTTTGTCTTTAGAAGCTTCATTTTGGATCGCTTTGCATCTTAGATTTTTTGAGTTTAAAGACTAGAAATTACAACTTAACTTGTCGTTTTATATCGTAAACTATAAATCAGTTATGTTCGACATTTCGTGGAACTCTTGATAATGACATAGATTTCAAGAACCTAACAACAGTTGATTATACTAAGTAACTATTCTTGTTAAATTAAAAAATTACATAAGCAATTTCTTGTAATTGACGTTTGTTGTAATCTAAAAGATAAAGGCGAGGATGTTTCGAAGGCCAAGTGTTACATTTCAGGTTTAAATTTAATAAATTATTTAATCAGGTAGGTAGGTATTTAATACCGGATGGAAAAGAACGCTGTGGACATAAAAAATTGACAAATTCTTTCAGTCTTTTAAAGTAAACAATTTTATTAATTAATTCATTAATTTACGTTAATATTTTTTGTTATTATCGTAAATATAAGACAAACATCCAAGGCTTCACAATTAACACAGAAATTTAACAGTAAACGTTTTGACCCGCATTTTTGCGATTTGTAAATTTGGATTGTGCAATTGTTCATTCTACTTACATCCTCGGCTGTATTAAAATCACGAAGGCGCTTTCACTGCACGTATGTGCGTTTTGATAATCAGGTATTAAAAAAAAAACTTGTTTTCTTGCGTCATTCGATCGCAGACATATTTAGAACAGCAATTTTTATTCAATTAAAATCCAGTTATGAGGTTAAACAATATTTATAGGTTATGTAACAGGTTTATATTTAGATTATGGAGCTGGTCAGGGTATTTACCTCTTACCAAGAAGTTTAAATTTTATAGAAAAATATTTAGAACGACTGTAAATTTACAAGGCTTATCAGAATACAATTTTAGAGTTCAATTAAATTTAACCATTTACACAGACAGGACCGGATTTACAATGAGTAATTCGCATTTCTTTCTTCGTCAAACCTTTTTTGCTGGATTTTAAAACTGAAGTTAAAAATTTAATAAACAACCGTAAACATGTAACATTATCAGCGTTAACACTCAAAAAAGGCATAAATTGCTTAGTAAAACAAACGCAAAAATATTAGTTCTGTACATAAATTGAAGTGTAACGACCGTGAATGCACAGACTGGCATTTGCGTCATTTATTTTTGCAATAAAACGTTAGTTTTCAGGTGATAAGTGATAAGTGAATGCATACATAAACTTTTATATATTAAATGTCCTTCGAAATATTTGCTGGCATTGTGTTTGCACGGATAATTATTGGAGCGAAAATAATTTTTTGTATTAATTATGTGCGAAGTGATTAGCATTTTGCACACCTTTAGTGGATTAGGAAGGGAATGCTTGCAGTTTAACTGGATTTCTTAAAAATCAATTCGAAAATTTCGCCATCAGTTACTGGAATGGAAACAACTAAGTATTCTAAGATTTCTAAGTATAAAAAAAACTTACCTTTTAATCTTAAAACATCGAGATAATCATTAGAGATAACATCGAGAGACTTAACTCGACATTTTTCGGTATACAGCGTGTGCTAAATTAACTTTAGAGGTTTACTTATAGTGAAAATGTGCTTATACCTCTCTGAAATAGAGTAAAAAATGCTAATTTTGTTTAAGCTAAATTAAAATGGAAATTTTAGAGTATTAAAATCCTGAGGAAGGCGTGCGAAACCCCTAGAAATGCGCACATAAGAATAATTGGGCCACCCTGTATTCTGAGTATTAAATGTACCTATTTCTTAGTCGAAATCTCTAGGCTTAACTGGACTTTGCCCCAGCTATGAATCTTTCAGTGTCAATAGAAGGTTTAAAATATCCATTAAAACCACCCTGTATATTATTTCAAAAGGCATTTCGAACCTTAAACTTTTGGTTTTTTATTTTTTTAAATATTGGAAACCACACCGTATATTACTACTGGTTTTTGTAAAATAAATATAAAACAAGGTTTTTTATTCTGGATGTTTGAAAATACCTTATTCATCAAAGATTGCGCGTTCAGCGTCGCGTCGGTTTGGATCTCAAATCAATGATTTTTAATCCTTTTTATGCATTTGGAACCATCCTGTATACAAAAGTTAATTCAGATTCAGTTTTAATCCACAAGCAAGGTTTTATTATTCAGTCCTAAGTGTTTGAAATCACCCTATTCGCAAAACTTATTTCTCTAAAAGTTTTTATAACTTAAAAGCATAGGTTTTGTAATGTTTGTAATATTTAACACCACCCTGTATACTATAAGTTAATAATTCTAAAACGTAAAAATAGAAGTCGAATTTTCCAACTTTGAATGTTTGAAAAAACGTTGTACCTACATCAAAGACTACGATTTTAGCGTCGGCTTAGATCTCAAAGCAATGATTTTTAATCATTTTTACGTATTGGGAAGCATCCTGTGATCCTGTATACAAAAGTTAATTTGTCAGATTCATTTTTAATCCGCAAGGCTTTATTATTCACTCCTACGTATTTGAAATCACCGTGATTGTAAAGTTTGGGTTTTGTATTTCTTTTTTATAATATTCGAAACCACCCTGTATACTATAACTCAATCTTTCTAAAACCTAAAAATAAAAGTCTAATCTTTCAACTCTGAATGTCGGAAAAACCTTGTACATCAAAGACTGATTTTAGCATCAGCTTGGATCTCAAAGCAACGTTTTTGGAACCATCCCGTATATAAAAAGGCAATTTGTCAGATGCAGTCTTTATCCGCAAGGTTTTGAAACCAAGATGAATACTATAACTTACTCTTTCGAAAACATAAATATGAAAGCCTAAACTCGCAAATTTGAATGTTTGAAGAAACTTTGTACATCAAAGATTACGCTTTTAGCGTAACTTTGGACTGCAAAGCAACGATTTTAATCTTTTTTTTACGTGTATGAGACCATCCTGTATATAAAAAGGTAATTTGTCAGATTCAATCTGAATCTGCAAGATTTTATTATTCAGTCCTAAGTATTTGTAAAAATTAATGTTCCTAAAAGTATTTAAAACCTTACAGTTTGGATTTTGTATTTTTTTTTGTAATATTAGAAACTACCCTCTATACTATAAGTTGATCTTTTGAAGTAGTAAATGTTAAAGTTCTACGTTCTATTTTTAAATATATCTTGAAAACGCCTTGCACATTACAAAACTGCGCTTTCAATTCCAAACTGGGTCTTAAAGCTAGGACCTTTTAACGTATTTGAAACCACTCTGTATATAAAGAATTTAGTCTTAATCCATATAGTTTTGTTTTTCTTTCTTAAGACTTTGAAATCATCTTGTTTACAAACGTAGTCCTTCTTGAAAAAGTATTTTCAGCCACAAAATTGATTTCGTTTTTAATATTTGAAACTACCCTGTATATGTTGTTCTTTCTAAAACGTGGATATAAGAGCTTCAATTTTCAACTTTGAATGTTTGAGAACGCATTGAACATAAACGATTGCGCTTTTAATGTCGGCCAAAATTTTGAACTTTTTTATGTCCTTGAAACCATCCTGTATATACAAAATTTGGTCTTAATCCGTATAGTTTCGTTTTTGGTTCTTAAGACTTTAAAATCATCCTGTTTACAAACGTTTTTAAAAGGTATTTACAGCTATAAAATTAAAATTTTTATAATTGTTTTGATATTCGAAATCATCCTGTATTATCTAAGATGATCTTCCGAAAATGTAAATATAAAAGCTTGAATTTTCAACTCTGAATGCTTGAAAACACTTTGGACATTGCGTTTTCAACGTCGATTTGAATCACAAAACTACGATTTGGAGCATTTGTAACCATCCTGTATGTAAGTCAAAGCTATGATGTTTTAAATATCCTTGGGAGTTTAAGGACATGCTGTTTATAAATTAATGTTTCGAAAATGTCATTCTTGATTTTTAAGTAGGTATTTAAAACTACATTTTTAGGAACTTTTGATTCATAATGACCGGAGCGATGCTTCAATTGTTTTTGGTTACATTCATAACCACCCTGTACATCCACAAGCTGCTTGTCAAAGTTGTTTTAACTAAACTCCGAAAGCTTACATTTTCGATTGTTGATTCAAAACGAACCTGACTAAAAGGCACTGCTTTTCAAAATCGATTTGATCCTCTTAACTTTCCGATTTTCCAAAAGTATTTAAGATCACCCCGTATATAAACTCATTTAAAGTTTAATAAATAAGTAGATGTTTTAAGTATCTGAATACTGATAAATTTTAATTACTGACAAACACCTTGAGCCGCAAGGTTTATTTTCGTGCAATTAAATAATTAAGTGTAATTTTCTGGGTTTATTATTTAGGTACTTACGCAGTCTTTTGTTTCTTGACAAGCCTCGAACTAGGTTAACTTAGATCTATTACGTAACAATTCGTTTTGTTTATCGATATTCATATGCGAATAATTGTACTTATAATTTGTGGTTTCAAGGACTTTTACTGAATAATATTTGCCATTATTTTATTTTATCTGAAAGATTGAATTGTCCCCGATTTTAAGTGCAAACAAATATAAATTTAAATAGATATTAATCGGAAGGTAATCAGATTGTCTTTTTAATTAATTAATTTTTTTAAGCAATCCCAACTTATGGAATTGTTTGTTTTAAAAATGACCAAGACTCAAAATGCGAATTCCTGAGCTTCTTGCTTGCATGTGAATTCCTCGAGGGTTTACACGTTTACACGGTTTGCTTAGTTCGAACGCAACAGATTATGTACGGTTAAAGAATGCAAGGTCAGATAAACGTTTTTTGGTGCTTTGTTTTGATTTTTATTATTTGGGACAACAGGTTTTTATAATTAATTATCTTGCACCCTGAAGTTTCACCACAGTATGGCTTCTCCGTTCTTTCTTTTTTTGTTTTTGCTGCTCTTTCTTCTTTTTTTTATTCTTTTGTGCTGTTCTACTCGTCATACTGCCTTCTATGTTCATTATTTTGGGTTTTCTGTTAGTTAACAATATTTTCTTGCGTTTATTTTCGCTCTTTTGTTGTCTCAATTCACTACTGTTCTTCCTGTTCCGGGATTTTGTTTTTTCTGTTTGTTCGCTAATCGGTTTGATCTGTCATTCTTTTGTTTTCCTTGTTCGTTATTCTTGCTTTTGTATAATTCTTTTTTTATTGTTTGTTATTCGGTATTTTCCTTCATTATTTTGTCCATTTTTTGGTTTGGTATTCTTCTTTTGCCTTCGTTATTTTGTTTTCGTAACTTTTTGTTCTTCTTTCTCTTTCGTGATTTGTTGATTTTGTTTGTTGTTCTGCTTTTTCTTGACTTATAATATTGATTTATCCTTTCTAATTTCATCTACGTTCAGTGTTCGAGTTCATATTCACAGGAAATATAATTTTGTTCCATTTTCCAACTTAATCGTTTCAGGAAAACGTTGAAGCAGTTAAGTGGTTCCTGATTTTTTGTGCAAAAGTATGGTTCAGTCTTGCTTATGTAAGAAACCACTTTTTGGTTTTAATTTCTTTACCGAGATGAAGCTTTTGCATAAATATGTAATTCTGTTTTAGTGTTGGCAAAGTTTATTTTGGGGAAAACCAGTGATGTGGTTTTTCTTGTTACTTAAAATGTTATATAAATATTTCAGAATATGTCTCTGTGGTTGGGATGACCGAAAAGACAAAATTGGTGCATTAAAATTCAGGAGATTTTGTTTTGCTACTACGTTTTGGGAATTTTAATTTAGATTTTTGAACTTTTCCCAGAAAAATCTCAGAAGTTTTTCTTGATTTTTAATCTGAGAAAGTCAAAAAGCGTGATATTAATTAATGAAACTAACAAACCAAGTTAATTCGGATTTGAATATTCAATATTTTCTAAAAGATTGTTGTGGCGAGTTTGATTTCCTTTATAGAATGAATATTTAAATTATGAATCTCTGAGCTGTTTTGATTTTGAATGTTGCCTCCGGATTAGCATTCTTCATGCTTGATTTGAAGCACTTTTGAATCTGACTTTAAAAACCTACACTTCGATATCACTTTTCAATTCTGCTTAGAAAATTCCTTATTTTTGATCTCACATTTTGAGTTCAAACTGAAAAATGTTAATTCAAGCTTCACATCTGAAAATTAAGATTGAATTTGCATGCTCATCTCATCTCAGGTGAGCTTTGAATCTGAAATTTTTAATTAATCTTCCATCGAGTCCGAACTTTTTGATGATGGATTCAACTATTACACTTAGCATTTGTTTTTGGCTTCAAAATAAATCCAAAAATTGGAGATTTTGAACTATTTTGGGTTGAGCTTGAATTCTTCGGCCAATAAATTAAAATTAAGACTGAACATAACTTAAAATGTGTATTTTGGATTCAAATATCAAACCTATTTATCCTGGTTTTAAAAGTGAATTTAATGTTTGGGAATTTCGGTCCGTTTTGGATCGTCTTTGAAAGTTTGGCTGAATAAATCGAAATTTATTGACTGAGCGTGGGATTTTACTATTAACTCTAAGTGAAATGTGTATTTTGGATTCAAATATTTTTTTGTCTTCAAAAATAAATTTCAAATTTGGAGATTTTGATCTATTTTGAGTCGAGTTTGAAGTTTTATGGTAAAGCGTTAGGATTTCCTCTGATTTTAACCTTAAAGTGTATATTTCGAATTCAAGCAACAAATCTGGCCTTTGTCCTGATTCTAAAAATAAATTTAGAAGTTGAGATTTCGATATTTTTTATTCAATGCGAAATACATTCGGTTCGGCGTCGAATGTTCAATGTTAGTTTTAGGTTTGAAGCTTGAAATGTATGTTTCGGATTCAAATATCAAATTTGACTCCTGCAATGTCTTGAAATTGTGAACATCAATCTGTTTTGGATCGAATTTGAAGTTTTCGATGAATAAAGCAAAATTTGCCGATTGGACTTGAAGATTTTGGAAATTCTAAGTTTAAATTTTACACTTTGGACTCAAATATCAGACTTGGCCTTTATCCTGGCTTCAAAACTAAATCCAGAAGCTGAAAATTTTAACCAGCTGTTGATTGAATTAGAAATTTGGATGCAAATATCAAATTTGGCTCTTGAAATGGCTTGAAATAAGCTTTGAGAATTTCGATCTATTTACGATCAAATTTTCAACGAAACATAAAAATTTTCCAGTATTTTAAGCTTGAAATCTATACTTTGGCCCTTGCCATGACTTCAGATAAATTTCGAAGTTGGAAATTTTGGATAAATAAATCAATATTTTTGGTCCAAATGTGCGAATTACGATGTTTAATTTAGATTTGCAGCTTGACATGATGTGTACTTTGAGTGCAAATACCGCAACTGGCTCAGTAAACAAGAAAAATCTATTATTCGAATGATTTTCATTTGTTAATTATGTTTTTGTTTGCTCCTTTTTTGTTTACCCTAGTTAAAAGTTTTTCTAGCAGAAAAACACTTGAATGCACAGAGAGTTTTCAAAATTTTTTTTTAAAACAAATTTAGAAGGATTTTAAATATTTAAACATAATTTTAGTTTTACTAGTGTTAAATAAACCAGCTTGAATTTAAAAATAAAATGAAAAATGAATTCACAACTTACCTGACATTAATAACAGTTAAGTTAACGTAACTTTTTCTTCCTTAATTTATTTGTATGTCAGAGTTCCATGCACTGCATTTCCTGCTAACTTTTTTCAAAACCGGTAATAATTTTCGATAAATTTTAAACTGCTGTATCGACGCGACCTGCAGTAACAACACGAAAAGAATGCACGCAATCAACGGTGTGTTTCTTACCAATTTAACCTGTCAAGAGACTGAAGGCAACTAAAACACTTTTACACTGGTCATTATCACCTTCTCGCGTACTCAACAATAAACAACGTAAACGTAATCTAAATACAGATGAAGTTAAAAATCCTGCCGTGTTTACAGTTACGTACCGTAGATCACTTAATAACATTTTATAAAGTGGATTTGGCAACAATTTTTATTGCAAAAGTGGAGTAAGTGAAAGTTTACATTTTTGGCTTAGATATGAAACAGGAAATTGCGGAGAAAGTATTTGAATATTATTTATATTTAGGATTTATATTAATCTTCGACATATTGAGGAATTAAACTTTTAGATTAATTAAAACATTCGAGGAAGTTGGCTCTGATTTATGCTTAAAGGCCAACTTGATTTAATTTTTTAAAAAGGTTTTAAGGATGTGTTTTAATAGAATCTTTTCGTGTTTGTGAAGAGCACGAAGGACAATTTAAGAAGAAAATATCAACAAACCAATCCTTGTTTATTCGTTAAGTTTTTCAAATCGTCGGCAATGTTTTTTAAAACTTCGGGAATTATTAAATTATCTTGCAATTAATGAGGCTTGTTTGTCTTCTTTTATCAAGTTCTCGAAAGTAAAGAATTAAAAACTAAATGCAAACAAATAAAAGGTAAATTAATAAACGCTATATTTAAAAAAATAATAGTTAAAAAACCTAAATTGTTAAAAAAATGTCTTAATGGGCATCAAAATTAAGCAAAAACAGCCAGTAAAAAAACAAACAATCAATCTAAAGATGCAAAAGGCATTCTTAATGAACTAGCAACAAGATGTTGGCTAAATATTCGGGCTCATAAATCAATTTAGATAAACGCAGGTAGATTATTATCCAGTTAAATCTTTCCATGTGTTTGCATTTAAAGATAATCTGCTTGTTTAAGGTATTCGGTTGATAAAAATGCGTTGTTTTTTACAAATGTGATAATATAAAGGACTTTCGATCATTATCGTTCGTAGAAAACAACAAAAGAATTCTTGTAAAATTCCTTTAATAGCCTATGAGTTTGTTCCAATTAGGGTTGGGGAATTTAAACCTGAATCCTTGGAGAATTTTAAGCGTCAAATCTCTAAATTGAACTTCTGAAGTGAAAATCCGAAATTCGGGGATTTGAATTCAGTATTTTGAATCCTGAAATTTGAATATATTCCGGATTCAAATTAAGCTGTCAGGGCTGGTTGAATTCAAAAATCAACGTCGAATCTTCATTCTGGATTTAAACTTTGATCCTGAGTTTGGTAATTGAATCACGTAGGTATTTTAGATTTTAGGCTGAAAAACTTTGGTCTTCCTCTTGTAATCAGAATTCTAATCGAAAATTCAGGGATTTGAATCTCCGTTTGGATTTCGATTTGTATTTTGAATCTATTCGGCGTTCAAATTAGGCTTTCAGAGCTGATTGGATTCAAAAATCCAATCTGAAAATCTAACATTTTAAACCAAAGTCCAAACTTCATTTTGAATTTAAACTTTGATCCTCAGTTTGGTAACTGAATCACGTTTTTAGATTGAAAAATTTCAATATTTTATTTGATTTTTGTTGTAGAATCCTGCTTGGAAATTCCAAGATCCGAATTGTCATTCTGAATTCAGATTTTCTCTGATTTGAAGCTTTTCAATCTAGAAACTCTGGAAATTCAAATCTTTGATTTATCAGTTTGCTTTTTCTAGTCTTAGAATTCGCACAGCCTCCCGTTAGTTCTATTTTTATGTTGTCTTCCCCCGGCGTCTTGTTGTTTTTCATATTGTCTAGAGCTCGTCTAGTTTCTTCTCTTTCAATATTTGGTAGCTCCTCCGATCCAACGTCTAAAACTTTTCCTCTAGGCCCTTGGTACCCTGTATTTTCATTAAATTGCGAGGTGTATATAGCTTTATGGAAATTTTCTGCTACTTATTTCTATTAATTTTTAAGCATTGCTTGTTATTTCCTTCTTGATCTTGCAGATCTATGATTTGTTTTCTGCTACCGCTTTTTCTCAGACATTTTAGGTTCTTATTTTGTTCTATTATTTTCTCAACTTCAGCTTCATATTAGTTTTGTATATCCCTTCGTCACACTTCCTTCGACACTCGTCTGTATACTTCAGTTTAATTTTCTTTTTCTTTGTTATATTTTTTCTCTTGTTTCTTTATTGAGTTTATCTATCTTAGTTGTTTCCTTCTTTGCTCCTTTCTGGGCTAAACTTATCAGATAAGTTTCATTTGCTCCTTTTTTTTGTATTTTTCCATTCTTCGTTTCATCTTCATGTCTAAATTTTTCGCCATTGTTTTTGAGCTTTTGTAAGTCTATGGAAATTTTCCCACTTTCTTGTATTTTGAATTAAGGGATGATTTATTTTTATTTTTGCTCTCTCTAGTCGATGGTCCCTAGATATTTTAAAGGAGTTTACCACGCAGACACCTTGTAGTATTTGTTTTGTATTAGAAATTACAATTATAGTCTATCTCGTTCTTTGCTTCTTCTTACCAAATAATGAATTCATCGCATATAGTCAATTTTGGGTTAAGAATTCAAATAGTCTTTGTCCTCTTTCATTCCTTTCATCAAAGCTAAATTTTCCTGTTTTCTTCTGTGATGCCCTGTTGTTTGCCTAGTTCGCATTAAAGTCTCCCATACTCCCATAGTAATGGTGTAAGTGTTTTAATTTTTACTTTTGTTCATTATTATCGAGAGATCTTCATAAAAGGCTTCTATCTCTTCTTCAGAATGCGCTCATGTTGTGGATACATATTACTGTTGTTTGATATTTCTATTGTTATGGATGCTACTCTATCTGAGATGCTGTTGTATTCTATGGTCTGTGGTACTATTCTTTTATTTATGATAAATCATGGATAAACCCTATGCCTCTTTAACCTTCGTTTTTTGCACCTCTGTAGTACAGTGTATGTCCCGACTGCAGAATAATGCAGTGTTCTCCTCTTCTTGTCTGGCGTAATCCAATGATGCCCCATGTAATCTATTTTAGCTCTTCCTCCAGGGCTTATATGTCTCCTTCCTTCAATAATGTTTGTACATTTATCATTCCAACTACTAGTTTCGTTATATTTTGGCAGCCTGCTGTAAACCGGGCATGCGTTTTGTTCCGACTGTCTTGGTTGGGGATCTGCATGCCGCCGGGAACTCGGGGCCATTTCCTCTTTTGTACCTTCGTATGGGATATAGAGAGTTTGTTTGGCCAAAACTCACCACACTGCCCAGACGGCTTGGTGAGTTTAGGTAGGGTGTAGGGTGGGGATATATATATTTTTTTAATAATAACTTTTATTCTCCTCCATGCTCCATTGCTCCACTACAAACAGGGTGCGAATCATACAACTTTTACAGGGGGGGATACTATTCCAGAATTTTTTTATACATATTTTAATGTTATACATTTACACAGACGGAGAAATATTCATCCCCGGCAGGGGTCCGACTTTTATTTTACAGGGGGGGAAATATAAGCACAGCCAGGGAAATCCCTGGCATCCCCGGTGATGATTCGCACCCTGACTACAAAAGTAATAGGTACTACATGGTGAATATAAAATATTACATAATTTGTTATTCTATATTATAAGTGAATAAATAAACATTATCCTAGCAACCTACTGTTACTTGTACCTAATAATATTAATAATTACAATAACTTAACATTTCCTTGTTACTTTTTAAAATTAAGTATGTAATCAACTAACTATTTCGTAATTTAGATGTATTATAATGCTTTAAAATTAATACTTTTAATAAACACAATAAAATATTTTAAATAGTTTTTTATTAGTTCTTCTTTTTGCGAAGGCTAGTTTCCCCCATCCATTAGAATGTTATTACCTAAATCCACCCTATTTCGACTCAACCCACTGCACTGATATAACAACTGGTCCACAGTTTGATCGTCATCACCACAAGAACAATTTGCACTTTCTATGATTTTAAATCTGTATAGATAACTTTTTAGCATTCCATGTCCTGTGATAAACACAGTAAGTTCAGCCGACACTGGTAGCCTTGGGAGGAGATAGGATAGGATAGGATAATGGGTTTGGAACATGAGTCCTCTCAGTATTAGGAGGTAATAGAAGCAGATCTATTCTCCATTGGGATTATAGGGAAATATCTACCCATTACCCGCATTGCTTAATGAATTCCTGAGGGAAGGAAGAGTGCCAGACACATGGAATAATGTTGTAGTTGTTCTCATATGTAAAAAAGGTGATCTAAAAAGTCTGGAAAACTATAGGTCTATCAGCCTGTTGTCACAGGTTTATAAGCTTTTTACAAAACAAACAGACTTACAAAAAAGTTGGACGAATGCCAACCAGTGGAACAAGATGCATTTAGAAAGGCCAGAGCACATGCGACCACTTGCCAACAGCGAAAATATTAATCGAAAAACTATCGAGTAAGTACAACTTGAATATCTGCATAGCTTATGTGGACTTTTACAAGGTATTCGAATCATGCTCACAGCGGTGTTTTTTGTTGAAAGAATCTAAGCTTTAAATTTTCATCCTCAGATTACAATCCTGAATGCTAAGGTTTGGATCGAGTCTAGTAGAACTACAACTTTTGAGGGTTTTATTTGAAAATTTTAATTTGATTTTGATTTAAAATATCGCCGAATTTGAAAATTTTAAAGGCTCAAATTTAACTGGAGTGAATATTGATGGATTAGAATTCAATTTAGAATGAATGTTTTTTATGTTGACGTTAAAACCCTGTTGCGAAAGTTAAGTTTCTATCTCATTTTGGCATCGAATTTTAGTCTCAGAGAAATTTCAGTCTTTGTCTGTTACTGAATTCACAACTCTGACTAAAATGTTGGAATTTGAATCCATTTTGGATTTAAACTTTGTTTATGGAAATAAAATCGCAATTTCGAACATTTTGGATTTGAACGTCAATGTTTGGTTTTGAAATCCAACTTCCTACTTTGGACCGAAATCTCAGTTTTAAAGTGATATTGAGCCTGAAATATTGTTTATCTACTTTCATTTCGTAATGTCAATATTTCGAAACGAAAAATCGTGTTGTAATGAACTATATTACAGCACTAGTATCGTAATAACTTTTGACATAAAAATGACAGATTGACAAGAGAATTCATAGTTATTTTATTTGTTATAAACATTTATTATGCACTTTTTACGATTTTTACGATATGAATATAGTACAAAGCTTTATCTACTTGCATGAAATTATCAAAAAAAATTAAATATTTGCCAATAATTAATTACCTTGTGCAAAAGTTGACTGTTCCAATTTTCATTCAAACTGACAGCAACCAACACCAAATAAACAAAAAATCAAGCCTTAACGTATTAGATTTCAATGAAAATTGGAACAGTCAACTTTTGAATCAGGCAATTATTGACAAATATTTAATTTTTTTTGCTAATTTCATGAAAGTAGATAAAGCTTTGTACTATATTCATATCGTAACATCATATTACGATCCTCAATGGATTTGTCAAACTCGACCTGCGGTCTCGTTTGACAAACTTTCCATCTCGTATCGTAATATGAGTTGTTACGATACTCATATCGTAAATAACTATTGTAAGTGAAACTAAAATCCTCATTCTTGACTTATAATTAAGCTGCTGATATGAATATCCTTGATTTCGATTTAAATTCAGTCATTTTAGCGGATTAAAATCGTACTTGTAGGCCAAGAAAATGGTAAAGTTAGAGGTTTCAGTTTTAAATTAGATTTTTAAAAATCAGTGTTTGCATTATGATTTTGGATTTGAAGACTGAAATTCTAATTTGAATTTGGATTCCATCTTTGATTTTATTATTTTAGATCAGGAGTTAAACTGTAGGTCTGATAATCTGAATCTCGTTTCTTAGGCCTGAGACTAAAATCTTCACCTTAGTTTTTGCAGATGGGAATTTTTCTCGTGGATTCAACACTGTTATGTAATACTTGATTTGTAACTAAACAAAGGTTAAATATTTTTACGCATAATCAAATCATTAAATAATTTATTCAAAAATCAAGACAGCACCGGTTTAAGTGTTGCTCCGGGGAGATTTACTTTTTATTTTGTTGCTTTTTCTTCGTCGTAATTCAATGAGTATTTGATAATTACTCCCATGACGATTCGTAGTAAAATTTATTAACGTACATTAGCACTTATACTTCGTAAGTTACAAAGTCTGCTTTCATTAAACGTAAAGCTTATGTACTTGTAAATAGCTCTGCATAAGAATACGTTTTTATTGTTCGTTACTTTTTAATTTGTTACTTAAGTATCGTGGAAATTTCCACGTCGGGATTTTAACCTGTGCGAACGTATCGCCCAGCCACTTTCTGTCTTTATTAATTTTTATATTTAATAAAATAAAATAGCAATTTCACTTAAACGAACAAAAATTTAATTTTTGCAAAATCAACTACAAAAATATCAGTTCACCATAAAATACATTTAACCTCAGGATTCATTTTAGTCCCGGCTGGACAATTAAAAGCTTCAGAAAATTCCTTGTTATTAACCAACGATCCAATCACTCTGTATCGAGCAGGAGCGTGAGTGCCTTTTTGTACTTTCAGTAGATAAGCGTCTGTTTGTTCGGTGCACCACATCTGGAAGAAATTTATAGGTTAGGATTTCTCATTTTCCGCTTTTAAATATCGATCAGGACTTATTTTTAAAATTAAATTTATAACTTTTTTTTTAGTTAGATTTATAACATAACTCTGCCTGTGGAGGACGGTAGGTACCCCAAGCTCGGGTAAAAGAGGAGGGTTGAGGCGTCGCGTTAGCTCCCCAGTCGCCCATAAGAATCCCAGCAACAAGCCTCGGGAACCGAATGGATCTTTACGGAAACGACAATGGCACCGAAATAAGGAAATTATTTGTGGAACATGAAACATTCAAGGTTTGAAATGAAAAAGGAAAGACATTGGCATTGTTAAAGGTTAAAGACTGTTCTTACAGTGAAACGGTGTAGAATACATAGCTGACTACGTACACATATTCAATAGAGTACAGAAACATCAAAGAGCATGTAAAGGAGTCTCTATTATGATGAAGAAATAGTACCTAAGCAACTTAAGCCAGTGGTATACTACAAATGGTAGGATATTAACTACCAACCTTACTGTCCGAGGACATAGGGTATCAATAATCGTAGTCTATGGTCCAAATGAAGATTCTCCACAAAATAACAAAGATGACATCCATGAACAACTCAACGATGTAGTTATATAACTAGGCAATCATATACATCGATTGGAGAGTTTAATGCGAGCACTGAAAGTAAGAATAACAGTGAATTAATTGGATAGTATGGAGAACAAATGGCAAATAATAATGGACAGAGATATGAACAACGCAAACTGAAAACATTAAATCGTTTTTACCAACATAAAAGTATTCATGAATACGCGCGACAACAGGATACAAAAAGACTAAGAACAATAGTAGATTATACAGGGTGGGGCAATAGTGCGTCCGACTTCGATAGCTCGAGTTCTATGATAGCTAGAAATTTGATTAAAAAACATAAATAAACTAGAGAAAAAAGTCTATAACCGGAAATTATTTTCGAATATAAAGGGTGGCCCAAGACGATTGTACAGGGTCAACTGACTTTTTTTTAAATGGAATGTTGTGTATAAAAGAAGATTTTTTGAAGCCTCTTCCTAGACTCTTTTCACTCCCATATTATTATTGACTATCTCCTAACCACTTGGATGTAGTGATTTTTTTTGTTCAAATAATGGCATCTGCAGATGCATATTAAAAAAATCACTACAGTCACAATTACGGGTTTTAAGAAAAAATTATGTATGTACCAGTTAGGAAACATCTGTGCGATGTCTTTGAATCATTTTCACTTCCTAAAAATTATACAGGGTGGCAAAACATGATTTTTCAATTTAGAACTTTTTGAATTGAATTTTTTCAATTTTTTCAAATAGAACACCCTGTATATTTTTCAACCATATGATGTAGAAACTAAAAACGAACATTTTTTTTATGTACATCCCTATGGCTATTTGTAACCATTTTCGATTTATTGAGCAATAAGTACAAAATTCAAGGATAATCTTAAAATATTAAGATCGTTTTTCAAATAACTCAACAGATAAAATTATAATAAGTGCTCCACATGTTGCCCATTTTGATTGACACACATCTCTATGCGCCTTTGAAATGAGAGTTCTACTTTTCTTAAAATTGCCGGTGTGATACTTCTAAAAGCAGTTATTATTCTTTCCTTCAGATTTTGGATTGTTGTTGGTGTTTTTTTTTTCATGGGCAACATGTGGATCACTTGTTATAATTTTATCTGTTGAGTTATTTGAAAAACGATCTAATATTTTAAATGATCCTTGAATTTTGTACTTATTGCTCAATAAATCGAAAATGGTTACAAATAGCCATAGGGATGTACATACAAAAAATGTTCGTTTTTAGTTTCTACATCATATGGTTGAAAAATATACAGGGTGTTCTATTTGAAAAAATTGAGAAAATTCAATTCAAAAAGTTCTAAATTGAAAAATCATGTTTTGCCACCCTGTATAATTTTTAGGAAGTGAAAATGATTCAAAGACATCGCACAGATGTTTCCTAATTGGTACTTACATAATTTTTTCTTAAAACCCGTAATTGTGACTGTAGTGATTTTTTTAATATGCATCTGCAGATGCCATTATTTGAACAGAAAAAATCACTACATCCAAGTGGTTTGGAGATAGTCAATAATAATATGGGAGTGAAAAGAGTCTAGGAAGAGGCTTCAAAAAATCTTCTTTTATACACAACATTCCATTTAAAAAAAAGTCACTTGACCCTGTACAATCGTCTTGGGCCACCCTTTATATTCGAAAATAATTTCCGGTTATAGACTTTTTTCTCTAGTTTATTTATGTTTTTTAATCAAATTTCTAGCTATCATAGAACTCGAGCTATCGAAGTCGGACGCACTATTGCCCCACCCTGTATATTGAAATGATATTTTTAGTTTAATTATATAAATAAATATTTTTTTAAATTTTGATTTTGAAATGTACAATTTAATAAAATGTAAATAATGAATAGGTTAAAATGTTAATGTTGTTGTATGATTTTAAAAAAAATGTACAAATATTAGATTTAAGTGAATTTTGTTAAATTAACGTTTTAATTGATAGAGGTTTTATTATATTTTAAAAAAAATAATAAATAGTAGGTAAAATAAAAAATATCCAGGGAGATGAGAATGTTTAAAAAAACTGAAAGGTTGTTGAAAAATACAGTTTTTGAAGTGAAGATTCTTTTTTCAAAAATTCTAATTTTGATAAAGAATTATAGTTTAAATTAAAAAAAAAAAAAATTAATAAAACCTTTATCAAATGTATTAAAGAAGATGTTTAATAATATAAATATAAAATATATGGAAAAATATTTATAATTTTGAAAAAATATATTAATTAAATACAATTATTGAAGTTGAAAGTTTCTTTAATGGATAAAAATTGAGTGTGGGATAATATTGATAGGAGTAAACGAGTTTGCAGCGATTGTGGAGATCGATAAGAAGTTGGGATAATATTGATAGGAGTAAAACGAGTTTGTAGCTGTTGTGGATATCGATAAGAAAGTGGGATTACAGGATTGTTAGTGTGATGTTTAAAAAGTGATTAAAAAGGTATTTATTAAATAACAAATTTTGGTATTTAATGACAATTTAATTAGATAATAATTTTGTGTGTTAATTTATAAAAAAGATTTGCATTATTTTTTTAATTTTTTATTTGGTTTTCGTTAGATTGTAATGAGACGATCCCTTTAACGTCCTTTGATGAGAGTTCTTATAAAATAATAAATTGTAAAATACAGGCTGAGCTAACCGGAGCAATATGTGTTAAATGTGCTAGTTTTTCAAAAATAATTAATTTCAAAGAGGTAGCTTCTATTTTCATTACAAATGTCGAACCCAATAAGGGGCGATATCATCACAAATTGAACCCAACGTGGGGCGATATCATCACAATATGTATAATTATAAAGCAAGGTACGAAGTGAAATGTGAGATACCAGTATAACCAGAGTATAGAGGACTTGAATGTGGGTCGGACTATTACTTTCTAGCAGCAAGAATTAGCATCCCATTTAACACAGAAATAGGACAAACAAGGTACAATATGAGTGGATTACTTGAAAGTAGAGCTAAAATTTTATACCAAAATAGATTACATCAGAAGAGGTCTAAAAGGGTAGTGAAGTGCAACACATGACGCTACTACGCATGCGTCACATAGCCTCTCTTGCAGCCAATACCGACTCTCTCCTCCAAGATGGCGGACCTCTGGAACCTCACAGGGCTGACGAGAGCTGTAGATTCAAGGAGTCACAATTTGTGAGTATTGGAAAGAGCGGCTCCAAGTTACCATAGCTTGTTTCAACTTGTCTGGGGGGCAGTTGCTCTTTATCCTTTCCTGTCTGGCTTCACTTGACTAACTCTTATTGCTTCCGACCCCGATGCTATTAGGGTATCCGAGGGCTAGGGGTCTTTAATTTCACATCTATTATATCTTCAAGATAACAGAAAAAATATGGCATAAACATGGCAACATGGAACATTTTATACACAGAGACAGCCACTCTGCCTATGCAAGCCTGGCTATGGAAGCCATGAGCAGGTGAAAACCCACCAAGGGTTAGAGGCCACAAGAAGAAGAAGACTAGATCAGAAATTAAATGATGACTATCTAATTGACACGCACACCACAGGCATATGGAGAGAAGATCGGCAACGCCCTGTAAAGTGCACGCAACTTTATTAGGAAAAAGTACCCTTTACAAACATATAATAACTAGACGCCCTATACGCTGCGGTATATAAAGCTGTAGGAATATAAAATGAACCTCAAGGAACACAAATCGTTATATTACATGAAACAAGACGTTAAAAAATCAAAGATATATATAAAACAAAGCGCATATAGGAAATGGTTAAACACAAAGAGATAACACACAAACAAGAAGCAAACAAAATTTAGAAGAATGATAAATGAGAACAAGAGTGAAACATGGGGAAAGTGGGGTAAAATCGACGGGAGCCTGGAAGTTTATCAAATCACTGAAAACAGATACTACAAATAAATGCACGTTCGACCAATTCAAATGAACAAACGGCAACAATACTACACACAAGGACTCAAGAAGGTTAGAGAATCGTACCTAAATATCTCTCCAAAACAATACGAAGTACAGGGAGAATAGATAAGGGCTATAAAAAAATAGAAGAGCGAGTAGACCAGAAGGAATACCTGCGGAACTGTTTAAAAACGGAACACCAAAGTTATTATAATTAGATGTCTAGGGGAACCATTCACAAGATACATAAATGGAGAAACAATTGCAGTAACCTAAAAAGAGGTGGATAACACCGATCCATAAAAAGGAAAGCATAGATGAATGTACAAACTATAGATGCATCTTGGTCATGAGCACTATGAGCAGACTCTACCAAAAGATCCTGAAATATCCAACAGAAGAGAACGCGCCCCTCAGGAGATTGAAGCACAAGCAGGTTTTCGAACCGGGAGGTCATGTATTGATCAAATCTTCATCCCGGTGCAGTGAGATGAGAAGAAAGTTCAACCAAATAGAGAAGTTTGTTTGGTGTATGTCGACTTTACAAGGGCATACGATAATATACCAGTTAATAAACTATGGCAGAGTACAATGAATAGCACCCTTATGGCAGCGATAAAAGAACTATATCATCATCAACCGAGAGCAAGGATTAAGTTAAAAAATAAGCTCTCAGATAGCTGCCTCTCCTCCACGTTGTTCAAAATCTATCTTAATGAGGTCTGAGCTATAGTCTGGTGGCCTAAAGTCAGACAGGACATCACCTGCAGCTGCACTCAGACATGTACAAAGATTGGTATGCTTGAGCACTACTGGTGCAATAAAATCAACACCAACTGCTGTAATGGAAGCTGTCCTTGGTCTCCCCCCATTGGACCTGTACGTGGAGGAGATGGCCTCAAGGACAGCTCTAAGACCAAAGGTATAAAGGATGTGGAAGGGTGGAGGTAGACACTCACACATTATATAAGAAGCTCACCGCAGGTTACCCCTTCTGGAAGCGAGAGTGGACTCCATGCAACCCACTTGTATCTTTGGGAAACAATACGGCGTCTTCATCAACGTTGAAAATGCTTCCCAACCTGATATATCCATCTACACCGATGGGTTTAAAAATGGAGAGGTAACAGGTGTAGGGGTATATTCAGAAGACCTGAAGCTTTAACAAAGTACTGCTTTAGGTAAACCCACTGCCCTATTTCAAGCAGAAGTCATAGGCATCATGCAGGGTGCAAGCATAGTTCTGGATTGGAGAATACAGAACAAAACGGTAAACATAGCTAGTGGTAGTAGAGCCGCTTTATGCACGTTAAACATTCACAAGATAGTATGAGAAGTGGTACTCCAATGCCAAGAAATGCCGTAGAACTCCTATGGGTAAAAGGACACTCCGGAATTCACGGGAATAAGCAGGCCAATATCTTAGCTAAGCAAGCTTCAGAACAACCTTTCTAGGGACCTGAGGCTGGCTGTTGCTCTTTCATTGACCTCTTTTAGTCTCATGATAAAGCAAGCAATCCATAACCGTCACTGTGTTAGATGGGCAAATATGGACAAATGTCGTCATGCAAGGGCAATTATTCCAATCCTTTCGCAGAGGTAGCGCAATGGGCCCCCTTTACTAAGTGCATGTAAACTTAGGTTTATCCTCCACATCGAATCGAGAATCCAGGTCTTGCGTGTGGTGGAATGAGAATACATTTAAAGGATGACCTGACGTTTATACACACTACACTTCACCGACGGCCAGATTGTCATAACATAAGACAAGGAAAACCTGTAGGTAACTGTTTAAGGAATATGAGGAGAGGGGTTTATCAGTGAATAGGTACAAAACGAAATCTCTATATGTTGGAAATGAAACAATAACACACCTTAATGATAATGAAACAATAGGGGCATGCGACGAGTATGTGTATCTAGGAACAAAAATCCAAACGAATGGGCGTACAGAAAAGGAAGTAGAACAGCCGATAAAACTCTCTCCAGAGAAGAAACGGCTCCTCTATAACGCTACGTGGGTGCGAAACATTGAAAATGAGCAAAACCCTTGATCAGAAGCTATTAGTGTTGGAAATGGACTTCTGACGAAGATTGGCTGGTAAGTTAAGACTAGAAAGTGGACCAAACCGAATAAGAGAAATGGGGTCTTGAGAAAATGAGGGTCGATACAGATATCCAAGAAATCCAAAGAAGGCAGTCGGTGTGGTATGACCATATCAAAAGGATGAGCGAAGAACCACTCCCCAAATTAGTAATGAAATGGATACCAGACGAAAAGAGGAAGACCAAAGTCAACGAGATTGGGTGAAGTACAAAGGTCCTTGTCAGAATATAACTTCCAGCCAGGTAACTGGGAAGACCGAAAGAAATGGAAAGTAGGAACCGGAATGCATACGACGCTATGAAACCGGATCTCTACAGAGTGATCCACAAGTAATGGGACATAGACGAACAGTAGATTCGTGAGGCCAAAGACCTTAGATTACCTTAGTCCAAAAGTTAATGTTAATATTTAAAGAGATACAGAGTGTCAAAGTCGAAATTTTAATTTTAATATTCTTCTGTAATTTCAAAAGTTGTCGAAACATTCATATGAAGGTTGGCAAAACTGCCTTTTTCGGAACGGAAAACAATAATCTATCTTCGACTTTAATATAGCCCCTAAAAGAATCTTACTTTTGCTATATCTTAAAAAAGCTTCAACTTTTTTGTACTTAAAGTTATGTGGCAGATTTACGCAAGTAATGCTCTTTGAGGAACTGAGAAATGTATTCAATGGACGGAACTTCCATGTGGTAGGCAACAAATTATTTTCTAATGTTGTGAAATACTTCTGGAAATACCATTAAATCAATAAATTCAATGCGTTCTAAATTTTTGGCGAACGTACAATCCACAACATTATTCCTTTTGAAAATTTAACTTCTCATTTAATACAATCTTGATGAAATGCTCAATTTCTTAATCTAATAATTCGTTTAGGACAGTTCCTTTTAAACGGATCCACTATTGCTCTGTGTCCTATCACTTGTTTTTTACACACCAACATGTTAAAATTGCCATTTTAAGTGCAAGCCTAGTGGGTTCAAGGTTACTCAAATAACGAATAAAGTATTGCATCACTTACTTTAATAATAAATATCTTGAAACGGTTAAATTTAGCGAATTTTTTTTTCACAAAAAAGATGAGAACATCGTTATTTTCGATTACATTTGCCCTAACTTTAAGTAGGTACAAAAAAGTTGAAGCTTTTAAGAGTTACATTAAAATTGAGGACGGATTATTGTTTTCCGTCTCAAAAAAGCTAGTTTTCTTAACAATATTGTAATAAAGTAGATTAATTGATAAATAACTTAAAACATTTCCATAAGAATGAATTCAATAAGTTGGTATTTGGGTGTGGTCTGATATAAAAGTTGCACGAGGTTTCGCAATCACTACATTGTAAGGGTCGTTAATTCTGTTTACTAATAAGGATGCACTTGTGTAAATATGAGTCAGGCGATGCAGCTGGTTGTATTGCACAATCATGCCATTGTGTTACAATGTTGCAGTTGTTGATATTAACTTTGTGTGGGTTGTACGTCGTGACCTATATTCATACAATGCAAGAATGAATGGAACCCTTGTTCTAACATGAACAGATGTTTAATTATGAGAGAGAACGAACACATCTTGACAGTATAAATTCAGAAGCATTTCCATAGTAAAATTCAGTCTCTATTTGGACTCTTACTACGATGCCTGATTAATACTCAGACGAGAGGCTCTTCCTTAAACTCTTGTCCCTCAGTCAAGGGTTGGGAATTCATATACTTTGTTGTGTTGTTCATGTAAGTAGATATTAATATTAAGATCTTGTATGGGGTATTAAGTCCTTCAGACTTAGTACAAAATTTAAGTATTGTTCGGATCATGTTTGTAGATTAATAATTATTGTATTTAATTTGTACTCGTTTGAACGAATAGTTTGTAATTGTATCTAAATTAATAACAATATAGTTGTTGTTAGTTGATCGTGTATTTTAATGAATACCTCTTGCACAAGCAAAGCATTTAACACTCGTAATTGAAGTTGCTATAAGTCTCTACCATCTTAAGCAAATAATCAAAAAGGCACTTCGTTACAATATTTTGAAAACTTTTGAATTACAGAAGAAAGTTAAAATCAAAATTTTGAGTTTGACAGCCTGTATTACTTTTAATATTAACTTTTAGACTGAGGTAATCATAGGTAAATCGTAATATTTTGACCTTATTAATCTACTGTTGGTCTGTGTCCCAGTACTTATGGACCACCCTGTATATAGATTTATAATATTCACAATTTGCAGTTGAATCAGGCTATGATTCACTTTCTGAGTGAGGTTTTGTTCAGTTGTTAGTAGGATATGTATTTACTTTTTTACAGGTTATACCTAATTCTCGACGTGAGACACTCTTACCGGTCGAAAACGTTAATGTTTTACCGTTTTTCATACGTAACGTCGCAATTTGATAGCCGCAAGCTAGGGCGTTCCCAATAAAACAAACAAGCCTAAATCTCTCGAATAAACAAATGGCCAAACATGGCAGCTACTCAATCATTCTGACAGATTATTCACTCAGCCAAAAAAACTAAAAAAGTAATTTGGTTGACTAAGGAAAAATACCATGACCTGCTATATGGCAAGAAAAACGCGAGTTGTTTATGCTCTGTGCGTTGGTATTTTTTTGTTTGAGTAACTTACAGTTCCAAAACCAATAAAAAATAATTGCTCGGGTGTGTATTCTTCCGTTGCTTGAATGTTTCCTCTTTGTTTTAATTTCTGGAAGGCCTTAAAAGCTTCCCTGAGTCCTCCATTGTCTGCTATATTTTCTCTCAAAGTATTGTCAGCATTCACCTTTAAAAGAATTTAGTTAATTAAATTTATTTAGTTATTTGTTAATTTATTTTTATTACAACCCTTATTGAAATTGCTTACACAAAATTAAATCAAATTTAAAAAGTATCTTAGTAAGCCTTGGGTTTAATTGTTTAAGTTGTTTTTTCATCGGGAAATTTGAATACTCCGGAGGACTTTGTATACGTACATACTGATCTATTTCCGGAATGTAATATTTTCCATACTGTTCTACGAAGCAACTCGTTCGCTGAATAAATTTGGCGTACGTTTCAGGAGTGGTCCACATCGAAACGGTTCCTTCTCCGTCGTAAAACATCCCTTGGCTATCAAAACCGTGGGTGATTTCGTGGCCTATTATGGCTCCAATTCGGCCGTAATCTAAGGAACTAAATACACATTTTTATAAAAAGTAAAAATAACTTATGTAAATCATTGAAAAGAATCTGCCGGCAGCATACGACAGTGGTTTCGGGGTTGTTATCTATTGTCAGACATCCGTATCCCACAGATACAATCAGTGGCTAAGCGAAAGAAATGTAAAAGCACTGAAAAGCTGAGGTTCGAATTTTTGAATCTAGAATCTAGAAGGAGATTTAAATTTGCAGACATGTAAACTTTTTAATCATAATTCCCAAATCTTGAGTCAAAATTTCAGTCTGAAAATGTATAATGGGAATTCAAATTTCAAAGCAGTTCAGAAGCACAGTTTGAATTCAACACACATAGAAATCTTTACGTTTTGAATTTAAATATATGTAAATTAAGGAGCTTTAAATCTTGAAGTTAATTAGAAATCAGGAATGAGGATTTCAGTTTCACTTACAACTAGTAAGATGTTGACTTCAAAAATTGTAAATATAAGACTGAGATTTTGATCAAAAATAGAATTTAAAAACTCAAAATTGGAATTTAAACCTAGAAGAATTCTAAATTTATTTTTAACATTTTAATCATAAAAATTCAGATTTCCAATCAAATTCCACTTTTGAAGCCTTAGTCTGAACCCAAAACGGATTTAAGTTTCAAATTTCCAAACAAAATTTTGATCTCAAGAACAGAAAAAGACTAAAATCTTTTTAACGAGAATTTTAATCTCAAAACGACTTATTCTAAGCTGAAATTTGACTCCCAAATAAAAATCAGATTTCGAAACTGAGAGTGGAAATTTGAATCCAGAACTAAGGTTTCAATTATTGAATCCAATTTGTCACGTGCCTATTCTGCACTACGACATTAAATAGGGGATGCACGCGGCTAAGCTGCAGTGAAGATGGGTGGTTCGAAACGTTGAAAAAGCACTTAATAACACTTAGTAACCTTTCAAGGGGATGATCGTAAACGGTAGATGGGGCGCCACTATGATATCTAAGTCACCCAAAAATCTAAAAGGAGGAAACCCATCATAGAAGATTTGCAGGGCTTGGAGAAAGGGGGGGTTGTCGTATAGCTACACACTGCTGCAAGATGTAACTTACCTTGCTAAACTGAAAATAACTTACTTTACTTCAATGCTCAAACTTGAAAGCAGGCTAACACTTTATAGAAAAATCTTAAATAAAACACTGAAACACAATTAAAATCGGGAAAACACTGATGCAAATAACAAAACCAAACTGAATTAAATACTAAATATTTAATGAATCTAAAAGGCAAACATGAATACAGAACATTACACAGAAGACAATCAAAAATATCACGTTAAAAGAAATTTACGTTACATACTGCAAATCAATCACAAGCTTAGTCCCTTAATTCCAAACAAAAAATAAGAAGACACAAATAATACATTAAACAAATTGACAATAAGTACCAATAAATTTTACACATGCAACAAAACACCAAATAATATCTTAATCTTGACTAAATACTTGAAACTACAATCTGAACCAAAAGAACGTTACTTTAACACACTCAAACTAACGTTACTTGTACACCAAAATTACTACAAATTAGTTAACTGATTTTCCAGGGGCCCTCAAATTGCAATGTGAACATTAAAACCGCGCATGGCGAGGTTCACAAAGCCAGCACCACATACCACTGGACAAAACAGATAAACTGATGCCTGTGAGCAGAGGCAATATTTACGTTGAAAACACCAAAGCAGGTGTAGCGAAAAGAGATGAGCAGAAATGATTTACCTGGCGAGATGTTCTTAGAGTCGCCGGGGAGTACGTGGGCGGACGTTTGAAGAAGGCCAACAACAACTAAGGAGATGGTGTCCTTATTCCAAAAAGGCGGGTGCAAAACAACGAATAATAATCCTTGTGGTACGGGTTTACTTGATCCAATATAAATATTGAATACGTGTGAAGACGATACTTTCAACTTCCACAAACACAACACTTACTCACGATTATCTCGTATGTGGTACCCTTTAGGTAAATCCGCACTTTAGTCGTAAAAGTGTAGTCTTCCCTGAAAACTACCGGTGGCATAAAGCCCCAACTTGGATACAACAAAAGTTGCACGCACGTCTCAATCACGCCAAAACGTTCATCATGTTTGAAGGATGGCCACGTACTAAAGAGGGGAATGGAAAAAGAATCGAAAGAACGCCACAGAATCGGCTGACGCAGCCCAATGTACAGGGGGGATTCCCCCGCACGATATCACGGGACCAATGACTGAAGCAAGATAACACCATGTGATGATGAAATAAGCAAGAAAATAAGTCACCTTGTGATTTAGAACAAAGAAACCGTTTACAAAAACGAAACATACTAAAGTGACTTTAGATTTCGTAGAACTGCAAGGGAAGAACGTGTCAAATTAGGCTTTAAACTGTAGCAAAATAAAATAATTAACACGGAATCAAACTCCAAGGACAGGACCGTACTGAAAAACCTTAACAATAATTTAAAATGACTTGAAAATTCCGAAATAATACGGCATTGCAAAATTACGTGACAAATTTCTAAATTTTAATATTCAAATGTAGAAAAGTAATTTAAATTTTCAAATCCAATAGTATTTTAAAATCAAAGTAAGAATTCTGAATCTGAAGAATCAAATACTCGAATATTTGAACAAAATTATGATTTTAAAAACAAAGAAACGGTTGATATTTCTTATTCTTTAACTGAAATATAAATCCAAAATAGGAATCATTGAAATCCTCGAACCTAAACTAAAAATTTGAATCCGAAATACGAGATGAAGTTAAGAAACAGGACTAAAATTTAAATCCAGAATCAAGATTCCAATTTTTTACGAATTTTCAATTAGGATTTAGTAATTTCTGAATTCAGCCAATTTTTTAAGTATAACTTGACTTCAAACTCGATTTAAAGCTTAGAGTTGGAAATTAAAATCTGAATTCTAAATTAAAATCTTCGAAATTCCTAATAAAATTTTGCTTTTAAAAAATTCCAGCTTCTCAGTCTAGAATTACGATTGAAAACTAAAATTTGCATTTTCAAATCTAAGCTTTTAGATTCAATTTTGAGCTTCTGCCTAATATGCAGGGTTTCAATTCTGATTAAATAATGCAATGATCGACCTTAAAGTTAAAAAGTAAAAGCTTTTTCAATTTAAAGAATTAGAAATTTCGAAAGTTTGGATTCCGATTGATTTGAATTCTAGAATTCCTCCACTAATCAAAGTAGAAATTTTCAATTCAATATGTCACATTTTAGGCTGGAAGAAATGTCATGGGTGGTTTCGACTTGAAATTCAGTATAGAGTCCTAAATTACTTCACTAAAGGAGAAGATCATTTGAAGCTTTAAATTTAAGACAGGAATTCTCTAACCTGACTTCTGCGCTCTAAGTTCTCAAATTCAAACTTAAGGCATTCGAAAATGCAATTACAAAGGAATGCCTAGATGTTTTAATCTTGGATTGAAGCTCAGGTCCAATCAGTGATTCGAAAATTGCCGAACCAAACGATTTAGGAAGTGAATCTACAAATCTACAAATGGAATTTTCGAATCAAAGACTAAAACTTCAATTTTCAAGATTAAATTTAAAATACAGAATCTTAAGTTTAAACCGTAGATTCAAATCTGGACTTAAAAGAAAAGTTCAAACCTAGTTTGAATTGGTAACCTAAAATGGGCGATTGAGCGATTCTAAGATTAAATTTTGCTTTTCAATTCTAAAAATTAGTAGAACTGACAAATTAGGAATTTGAATTTTCAAAATTTCTAGATTTTAAAGCGTAATTTGCCTTCATGTTGGATTTAGTTCTTAGAATTCAGACCAAATCTTAATTTAAGATTTAAATCTTTGAATTGTCAAAAAAAACTGAAGATTAAATCAAGATTCGATAAAATTCTGAATTAGAATCTTCTAAATTCCTAATAAAATTTTAATTATAAAATATAAAAGGAGGATTCGAATTTCCCAATCTAGAATTAGGATTCAAAACTAAAATGAGGATTTTAATTTTCGAATCTAAGTTCAAAATATTTCCAAAATTCTAAGCTTAAATTTCAAATTTGTACCTGCCTAATATATTTGGCATCAATTTTGGATTCAATCATCAATCTTAAAGCTATTATCGATCTCAAAGTAAACAAAGTTTACGATTTAAAGGATTGGATTTTGTTACGTAATTTGGGAAAGTTTGAAAATTTATGAGTTTAAATCTGAGAATTGAAGTGCTTAAAGCAGAAAATCTCCTGCCAAAATCTCAGGCTTTAAGCTGGATTTGTTGGAAATTTAGGTGTAACGCTTTATAAGGGGTTTTTATTTCAAACTCAGATTTAATCAGTTCCAAAATTACTAAAAGAATGGAGAGTAGGATTTGAAAACCAGAATTCTCTTTTGCGATTTAAATTGTCTCGGATTTGCCCTTGGATTCAAGCTAACATTCCATCGGCTATTCTAAAACTACTTAATCAAACGACTTAGGATTTAATAAATAAATCTACAAGTGAAATTTTCAAATAAAATATTTAAATTTGAAATATAGAATTTCAACCATAAACCTTAGATTCAAATCAAAACTTAGCACTTCAAATAAGGATCGAATTACAAGCTTTCAAGTTTTCAAAATGGGAGATTGGATGATTAAAAAATTAGATCTTTGAATCTTGGTCTTCAATGTTAAGACTAGAATAGTCGAACTGACAAGTCAGCGATTCGAATTTTAAGAATTTCCAAAGTTGAAACCATAATTTGCCTTTCAGGTTGGATTTATTTCTTAGAATTCAGACTAAATCCGAATTTAGAACGATAAATTTTTGAATTACCAAACAAGACTGATATCTAAAGTAAAATAGAGATTGAAGTTTTTCAATGTAAAAATTTCGACTTCAGATTGAAATTTGAATCTTAAAAAGTTGAACGAAGGAATTTTTAAATTCAGCATTCAAATTCTCCTAGTTTTAGAGCATAGTTTGACCTCACAACAGATTCAAATTTTAGAGTTTAGACTGGAAATTTGAATTCAGAATGAGGATTAAAATCTTTGAATTTCCAGGCAAGGTTCCCACTTCAAGCATCAACAAACATGGAAGTTTCCGATCTAAAAGCAAGATTTTAATCCAAAATACTTGATTAGATTAGAAATTCAAATCTTCGAAATTCCAAATAAGATTCTGACCTCAAAAATTGAAAGAGAAATTGAAGTGTTCTGATATGAAAACAAAATTCGAATCAGATTACCAAACTGGGAACCAAAATTTAAATCCAGAATAAAGTTTCAAAAGTTTGATTTTAGATTCAAAATTTGGCTCTTCACAATTTAACATCGTAACTTAACTCCAAATCGGATTCAAATCTTATGAGTTTAGTATGGAACTCTGAATTCAGAAACAAAATTTAAATCTTCGAATTTTCAAACATGACTCTGACTTCAAAAATTCGAAGAAAGATTGAAGTGTTCCGATCTTAAAGCAAGATTCAAATCCAAAATACGTGATCAGATTACCAAACTGGGAACCAAAATTTAAATCCAGGATAAAGGTTCAAATGTTTGACTTCAAATTAAAAATTTAAATCTTCACAATTTAACCTTGTAACTTGACTTGAAATCCAATTCAAAACATGAGTTTAGTATGGAATTCTGAATTCAGAGAGCAAATGCAAATTTTCCAATTTCCAAACTAGATTCTGATCACAAAAATTAGAAGAAGGATTGAAACTTCCAGTTGAAAATTAAGATTGATTAAGGGTGAATTGTGCTTTTTTACATTTAAGCCTGTAATTTTCGAATTCACCTGTTGCGATTTGAATTCACAAATTCAAACTTGAGGCATTTGAAAGTGAGGTTGTACAAGATTAAAGTCCGAAGTGCTGAAATCTTGGATTCAAGTTCATTTCGAATCATTAACACGGTGATCTTTACTACTAAATTAAAGGGACTTAGGATTCAAAAAATGGATTTACAAAACAAGCTGGGATTCAATTGATAATCTTGAAGTTAATCAAACGGCTTAGGAATTAATAAGTGGATCCAGAAATTAAACATAGAACCAATCCGTAATCCGTAAGTTAGTAAACCAAACCACTTAGGATTCAATCAGATTTAGGAATCTGTATTTTCAAATCAAAGGTTGAAATCTGAACCTTCAAATCCAAATTCGAAGCACAAATATTCAGACTTAGGTTGAATTAGTAGCTTGAAAGTTATCAAAATGAATGGCCGAGGGATTGAAAGATTGAATTTTGCTTTTAAATCGGATTAAAAATAATCAAACTAACAGCTAAAGGTTTTTTAAATCTTCCAAACTGAATGCGAAGGTTTCAAATGTTAATAAGCCCAAAATTATGGATTTACATCAGGGTTTAAAAATATCCGAAACAAAAATGTAAATCTGAAATTAAGAATTCACTCTTTAAATTTGGAATTGAAATTCCTAAATCAATAGTTAGGATTTTTGACTTTTAAAGTTCAAAATCCTGAAATTCAAACTCTTTAATTTCAAATCTTATAATTCTAAATCTTCACATTCAAATATTTAAATCCAATTCTTGAAATTCAATGCAAAAATTCCAAATTCTATAATTCAAAATCTGGAAATTTCAAATCGTGAAATTCCAAAACTTGAAACTTAAACTCGAAGAACAAATTTTACAAATGCTAATTTCGAAGTTATATTCGAACTTGGATGGAATTCGGGTCTGAGTTTGAAGGTTTGAAGTTTCGATTGAAACTCGGAAAGTCCCGAGATTTTTACTTAAAACTTAGGAAAAACGGCTTACCTGATACTTCCTGTGTAGAAAACCGGATTAAGCATACTGACAGGAAACACTAGAAAAAAATGTAGGTAAAAAACGAAATTTTTAATAATCGTTCTACTTACGAATTCGATTGTTTTGTCCGTTGTAATAAGCATTGGTTACAAGTGGAGATAGTTGCCACCTGAAAGATTTACCAAATTCTTATTAAAAACTTTCAAACGCCTTTAAAACTCAAAATTTAAAAGTAAAAAGTTAAAACTTACACTTCGCGATTTCTGTCCCCCAAAAGGGCCAGATTTGACGCCAACTGAAAAGCCCTCAATCTCTGGGAGTTCCCAAAATGATCCCACGAACATATTCTAAGATTTTCATAATATTTGTCTAACAATCTTGGATTTTCAACGAAATCAGGATAAGCCAGCAACGTTATCAATTTTCCGACTTTAATCAAAGCGTTGGTTCTCGTTTCTTCGTCCAACCATTCCGATTCGTGTAAAATATCGACGAAAGAGTCGTTTAGATCGTTGATCATATCGACTGCCTATAAAACAAAGATGGTGATTTATCTTAGTTGAACTGAGTTGATGAGAAGGAAATACGTACAACGTTGATTTTATTGACGTCGAAATGATAACGCTGATATTCGTAGGTTAAAGCCATACTCAATCCAATTCCGTTTGGATAATCTAGGATTTTTCTTGTGCAATATTCAGGCCTGAAAAGATTTTTTGATTTGATCTTTTGAAACATTAAGATTCCCATTTTGAATTTAAAACACTTAACATAGAGTTCCACGTTTGAAACTTGGATTGAAAATGAAGGTTTGACTTTTCAAATACTATACACAGAAGATATTTGGATTTGTATTTTGAATATTAAAATTCGAATCAATTCAAAATTCAAATTAAGCTTTCAAAACTGACTGGATACAAAAATCCAATTTAAAAATCTTTATTTTGGATTTAAACTTTGATCGTCAGTTTGATAATTGAATTACGTATTTTAGATTTTAGATTAATAGATTTTTTTAAATCAGAATCCTAATCGAAAATTCAGGGTTTTGAATCTTCACTTGGATTCGAATTGGTATTTTTAATTCTGAATTTAAACTTTGATACTGAGTTTGGTGATTGAACCAGATATGTTAGATTGATAAACTTCGATTGTTTTTAATCAGAATTCTAATGAAAAATTTGGAATTTTAAATCTTCATTTGGATTCAAATTTGCATTTTGAATACTGAAATGTGAGTCTATTCGGGATTCAAATTAAGTTTTTAAAGTTGACTGGATTAAAAATCCAATTTGAAAATCCAACATTTTAAATCAAAGTCGAATCTTTCAATATAGATTTAAACTTTGATTCTCAATTTGGTAACTCAATTACGTATTTCAGATTTTATATTGGAAAGCTTCGATCTTTCTTTAATATTGTTTTAACCAGAATCATAATAAAAAATTTAAGGTTTTGAATCTTTATTTGGATTCAGATTTGTATGAATCTTGAAATTTGAATCTATTCAGGATTCAGTTTGGTGTTTGAATCATGTATTTTAAATTTTAGTTGAAAAACTTCGATCTTTTATTCTGAAAGCCAAACTTCGCTTTTAAATCTAGAAATTTTGGATCTCCGACTTATCAGTTCGACTAGTCTAGCCTTGAAATTGGAAAGCAAAATTCCAGAATTTAATTTTTGAAACATCCAGTAGTCGATTTTGGAAATTTACAGCTACCAGTCAACCCATCAGGTTTAAAATTATAAGTCCAAATTTGAATCTATTTCAGTTTTAGATTCAAACTTTTAATCTAAAAATTCAAATTTTAAATTCAAAAACTTTAAATAGGGAGTTTCACCTTTGAGAATATGTTCGAAACTTGGACTCAAAATAAAGGTTTGAGTTTCAAATGTCCACCAATAACATTTGAATTAAATTGAAGCAAACCTAAGACTCAAAATTTAAAATTAAAGTCGAAAATTCCAGCCTTTAATCTGATTTTAAATTTTGGTTCTGAGTTGCATATTTTAAATTCTAATCTTACTTTTAGCTTGAAAATGTGTGTTTAATCTGTTTTCTAAGGTTAAAATTCTGCTTGACAATTCGACGATTTCGATCTAAGTTTTGGATTCAGATTACCATTTTAAATTCTAAGATTTGAGCCCGCTCGGTGGCTATTTGAATTTTAATGTCAAGAAAACCTTCATGCTATGTTTAAAATTTTCTTTATCCGTCATTAAAGGAATCAAATTTTGAAACTAAAGTCAAAACTGCGAATCTTTATTCTGAATTTCATTCTTAGTTTAGCAATTGAATGACGTAATTTGGATTTGAATCATGGTTCTTGATAGAAAGACTCTAATCTTTCTTTTGTTTTTTGAGGTTAGAATCTTGTTTGGAAACCCGAACCGTTGAATCTTCAATTTGAAACCACATTTCCCTTCAAAGCTCTAAAATTTGAAGCCGTTTGGTTATTTGTGCTTTAAACTCAAGAAAATTTGAAATTTTTCTAATTCGACATTTAAGGCTTTAAATTGTCAGTCTAAAGTCGAAAATTTGAACCTTTGTTCTATAGTCAAACCTCGATTCTCACTTTGACAATTGAATCATATATTTTGGATCCGAATCTTGGTTTTAGATTCATTTTTCTTTTAATTTTTAAAGTGAGATTGGAATTTTAAATTCCGAAGATTCAAATCTTCATTCTGCTTAAGATTTTCATTGAATTATAAGAGCTGAATCCAGTTTGAAGTCAAATTATACTTTTGAAGTCAAGTTATTAAGTTAATTGTGAAGATCAAATATTGATTTTTATTCTGGATTGACATGTTTTTGATTTCTAGTTCGATAATCTAATCACGTATTTTGGATTCTAATCTTGCTATTAGATAAGAAAACTTCTTTTTCTAATTTTTGAGGTCAGATTCTTGTTTCGACACACGAAGATTTGAATTTTTTTTTTGAATTCGTAAAATTTACAACATTACTGTTTTGAAGTCAAGTTACAAGATTAAATTTTGAAAATTCAAATTCTGAATTTGAAGTCAAAAATTCGATTTAAAATTTGCTTCCCAGTTTGATAATCTAATCACGAATTTTGGATTCGAATCTTGAGTTTAAATCGGAAAAGTTATCTTGTCTGGAGCTCCGAAGATTCAAAGTTTTTTTCTGAATTGAGATCCCCATACCAATCTCGTAAGATTTGATTCCGTTTTGAAGCTACGAGGTCAAATTGTGAAAACTCAATTTTAGAATCTGAAGTCAGTAATTCGAGCCGATTGAAATTTTGGTTCCAGTTGGGGGTAATCTGATCACGTATTTTGAATTCGAATCTTACTTTCAGATCGGAAAACTTCAATCTTTCTTTTAATTTTTGAAGTCAGAATTTTGTTTCGATATTCGACGATTTAAAGATTGTTTCTGCAATTACATTTCCATACTAAACTCGTAAAATTAGAATCGGTGTTGAAGTTAAGCTTCGAGATTAAATTATGAAGATTCACGGTTTGAATCTGAAGTCAAAAATTCGAACCTTTATACTGAATTTAGATTTTTGGTTCCAAATTTGGATTTGAATTTTGCTTTTAAATCGTAAAACTTCAACCTTTCTTCCCAATTTTTGAGGTCAAAATCTTGTTTCGAAATTCTAAGATTTAAATTTTCTTTCCGAATTCAGATTTTCATACTAAACTCCTAAGATTTGAATCAGTTTTAAAGTCAAGTTATGAGATTAAATTGTGCAGATTAAAATTCTGAATCTGTAGTCAAAAATTCAAACCTTTATTCTGGATTTAAATTTTTGTTGCCAGTTTGATAATCTAATTACGTATTTTGGATTTGAATGTTACTTTTAGATCAGAAAACAATTTTTTGTCTAATTTTTGAGGCCAGAATCTTGTTTCGACATTCGAAGATTGGAATTTTCTTTCTGATTCAGAATTCCATACTAAATTTCTACCATTTGAATTTGTTTTGAAGTGAAGTAATGATGTTAAATAGTAAAGATTCAAATTCTAACTCCGAAGTCAGAAATTCGAGCATTTAATTTGAATTGAAATGTTGGTTCCAGTTTGGTAATCTAATCACGTATTTTGGATTCGAATCTTGTTTTTAGATCGGCAAACTTCAATTTTTCTTCCAATTTTTGAGGTCAGAATCTTGTTTCGAAATTCGAAGATTTGAAGTTTCTTTCTGCTATCAGACTTCCGTACTATACTCCTAAGATTTGAATCCAATTTGGAGTCAAATTACGAGATTAAATTCTGAATCTGAAGTCAACAATTTGAACGTATTTAAATTTTGGTTCCAGTTTCATAATCTAATCGCACATTTTAGGTTCGAATATTGCTTTTAAATCGAAAAACTTCAATATTTCTTCTAATTTTTGATGCTAGAAACTTGTTCCGAGATGCGAATGTTTCTAAATTCAGAGTTTCATATCAAATTCGTAAGATTTGAATCCGTTTTGAAGGTAAAATTCTGAAGATTTAAGTTTAAAAACTGAAGTAGAAAATTCTAACCTCCAATCTGGATTTAAATTTTGGTTTACAAGTTGGTAATGGAATTATGTATACTAGATTAGAATCTAGATTTTAGATTAAAAAGCTTCAATCTTTATTCTAATTTAGATTATTAGACTCGCATTTGAAAATTTCATTTATAGATTTGTGGATCTATTTATTAAATCCTAAGTGGTTTGGTTAAGTAGTTTTAGAATCGCTGCTTGAATCTGACCTTGAATCCAACATCCAAAATAGATGTTCGGACATTCTTTTATAAATTCGCTTTCCAATGTTTCACGTTTGGATTTTACAATTTAAATCGCAAAAGTCGGGTTAGAAAATTTCAGTTTTAAGTGAAAAGGTATCAAATCCTATTCTCCGTTAGTTTAGTAATTTTTGAACTGTTTGAAATCAAAACCATTTTTAAAGCGTTACACCCAAATTTCTAAGAGATCTAGTTTGGAACCTGAGATTTTGGCACGAAAATGTCTGCTTCAAAGACAATTCTAGGACTCAAATTCATCAATTTTCAAACTTTACAAAATTTTAATAACAAAATCCAATCCCAGAAATCGCAAACTTTGTTTTCTTTAAGATCGATCGATGATAACTTTAAGATTGATGGCTGAATTTTCAAATCCAAAATGGAAACCTAATACGTTAGCCACAAAATTTGGAATTGAATCTGAAATTTAAGTTTCGAATTTTGGGAATATTTGGAACTTGGATTCCCAAAGTCAAATCTTAATTCAAATCGTAATTCTAGATTGAGAAACTGGAACCCTTCTTTTATATTTTGAGATTAAAATTTTGTTAAGAATTTCGAAGATTTTAATTCAGAATTTAAAAATTTTTATTGAATTCTAAGCCTGGAATCGAGGCTGGAGTCAAATTATACTTTCAGATCTAACCGGATTCAAATATTAAAGTCCTGTAATCCAATTTAAAAACTCAAAATCTGAAGCCGGAGCCGAACGCTCATCTGGATTTCAGTTCGATTTAGTTCCCAGTTTGATCATAATCTCATCTCGCATTTCTGATTTAAAGGTTGCACAATTTTAATGATTTCTAGTTCAGATTCAAAAGGAGAAATCTCAATCTTTTTTGTACTTATAAAGTACAAAGATTTGATTTTTCATTCTGGATTCAGATTTTTATTTTCAATTCTAAGAATTTTAGTTAAGTCTGGAGTCAAATTCTGCTTTCAGATGTTGAAATGCTAAAAATTGGATTCAAAAATTTGAATTCCTAATCTGATTTGAAAATAATTGAGATTTGAAAATTTTCACTTCTTATCTAAATTTGAAAATTCAAATTTTGAAACTGGAATCAGTAATTGAAATCTACGTTCCGGAATTACTCTTCAGCTCTCAGTTTGGAAATCTGATTCCTATTTTGGTTTTTTAAGTTTTGAGGCGCCTTTGAAAAATTCTATTCTGGAAATCTTAAACTTCTTTGCAAATTCGAATTTTCATTCGATACGCTCAGATTCAAATTTGGACTGAAGATTTGACGATTTTGGATCTTGGCACCTATCATTCAAAAGTTCAAAAATTTTTGTTTTAGACCTTTGTTGAAATTGTAAGATTTCTGCTAACTGTAGTTATTTTCAATATTGTCAAAACGCCAGTATCTTGCTCTTTAGTCTTACCTTGTAAAAAGAACATCCCCCATATCAGCACGAAACTGTTGGAAGGCCTCCCGCATTACATTGTTGCTATCAGAAGCCGTAAAAGTAAATAAACGTGACATTAAGAAATTTTTCAACATCTCCTCTTTTGTCTGTTTAATTAAATTAAGCACTCCGTAAAGGAGCGAAATATCCATAACCATTAAAGTTGACAAAGGGGTTACCTTCACTCCTGATTTTCCAAAAACCCTGTTCAGATATTCTAACCAATTTAGCTAAAACAATTGAAATGTTTATTACTTTTATAACGACGGAAAACTGGACAAGTTATCAACAGACTCCTGTTTTCAGGAGGAAAATATTGTCCTCAGTTAGAGGATAAAAATATGAAGAAGACGACATAAGAAAGTCAAAAATTATTGTACTGAAAACAAACTTACATTGATCTCTTTGCCGAATTCCTCATTGGTCCATTTCTGAAGCCCTCCAACTGTTGTAGTGTAAGTAGTCGCGTTATATTTACCATCATTTATCTAAAATAATCCGCATTATCTAACATAAACTTTTTGGTAGAATTTGGTAGAACTTACTCCACCCTTTTGGACTTCCCTCATAAACGCCAAAATTTCAGAAATTTCCTGTACAATAACCTCGTCATCCTTAAAAGATCCAATCTGCTTCTTCAAATGGAAAGCAATCTTCGCTAAGAATAGTTCAAAGGGGTGCTTGCCACGTTTTGACGTTTGGACGTTTAGGAAATCTTCACTGTTGTCTTTGATTGGGGGATGAATGGATGGCAGCAAAACTGAATCTTTGCTGATCTATAAAACGCCGTTTTAAGGTATTTGATTTTGCTGGCCTATCTCATGATTTCGAAGAAATGATAACTTGAGTTGAAAATAACTGAAATTGGCCTGCCATAAACTGACAAAAAATAAAAAAAAAACAGAAGAAGAAACAACAGAAAGATAAACAAATAACTACCTATTAATGTTTGTGGAATTAGTTCAAAGTAGTAGGCCATGAAGTGATGAAAAAACAACAGAAGAAGGGGCAAGAACGAAAGACAAATGAATATGTTTGTTAGTTGAAAATAGTAGGTATACCATGAGATGAAAGAGAAAAAACAAATAAGGATTAAGACAGACGAATAAGAATAAAATTTCAGCACAAAAAATACTTACGTAAATGATATTTTCGGTGGCATTTTCAAGATTGGGCATAACCTGTATGGTAAAGAACAGCGGCACACCAAATTCCGCAATTAAATCTCCTACAATATTCCATGAAAAATCGGAACTATGAAGTGATGATCCAGAAATTAAAGGCCACTTTCCTGTATCTTCCAGTATTACAACTTCAGGAACGTTTAGTTTGTCCGAATATTCCAAGTCTGTGCAGGCTTTATAGGCTGATTTTGCCTTTTTTAAAGAGACTGGGTCGTCTGGTTTTGCTTTTGATTTTAAAATCACTAAAAATGTTTTTGGTTAGTTTAAATTAGTGTTAGGACGGAAAATAAGTATGGAGGAAGAAGGGGTTAAGAACAAAAGCAAACTTTCAATTGTTTTTAGGAAAAGGAGTCGAAAGTTAGCGAATTAAGGAGAATCTAAACAAAATGGATACGAATCTCGATTTTTGATTGGTTCTGAGCACAAAGGACGCAGATGTTTAAAATGCAGAGGCCAAAATTGAAGAAACTGAAGAGAATCGGCATAGCTGGGACGAGAAATCTTCGTCATTTTTTTAGTTTTAGGGTACTATTTGAGAAAAAAAGTTGTTAAAAATATAGGGTCATAATACTTCAATTATTTAGGAGAGGAAGTAAAAATTCGAGAAGATAGCTGAAGCAACGAATCCTTTATTTTTGATTTTCTGCGTTTTTTTGTTCAAGAAAAAAGCACAACAAACAAAAGCAAAGGAGGATGTCCGCAAGGTGGAGTTTTATCACCTCTACTGTGGTCATTGGTTGTGGATGGTCAGGCATGGCTTCAATATCCAAGGGTATACGTATGTGAGTTAGTTATAACAATAAGAGGAAGACAAGAGGCTGTCCTATCTAACCTCATGCAAATTGCCCTGAACGTAGTTACTAAATAGTGCTAGGAAGAACATTTGAGTGTAAATCCGAACAAAACTGTTATTGTTTTATTCACTAGAAAAAGGAATCTAGCCCTACAGCCCATACAGAAATACAGAAATTACCTTAAAGGATGTAGGGGAAGCACTACAAAGAATAAAAAATAACAGAGCTGCAGAGCTAGGAGGAATCCAACCTGAACTACTGAAATACGGAGGAAATAAGCTAAACACACTTATAACAAAATTATTTCAACTAATTGGGCGGGAAGGAAAAATACCCTCTTACTGGAATGTGTCATTAACAACATCAATCTTTAAGAAGGAAAATGAACAAGCTAGTAACAACTACCGAGGACAACATATTTTATTAAGACAAATAACAGAATTCCTAAACCTCGAGCTTATGAGAACGTCCCAAAAAACAAGATATGGCAGGCAATGAGACGTCTACGAATTACAGAAAAATGGATCAATATCTTTGCGCGAACTTATTCAAATAATGTAGGAAAGGTAAAAATTGGAAAATATGGATGACCCAGAAAACCAACATCACCAAAGGTCTAAAACATGGTTGTATTTTACCACCTCTTCTCTTCAATATATTTTTGGACGAAATTGTAGAGGAATTGATTCGGAAAAATGCCCATATGGAAAGTATTGGCATGCCCACTTTTCGCCGATAATATAATAATTTTTGCAGAAAAGGAGGAAGACATAATACACAAAATAAGAGAACTAAAACTAAATTAGAGAATTACATATAAACTTAAACAAAATGGAATGCATACAGGGAATTTTTCTCTTTAGTATACATATCACCTATGTATACTTTTATAATAAACGCAAATAGGCAACCCACTATACACTATAAACGTCACGTCACGTGGTGCGTAAAGGTTATGTTTCATGTTTGTAAATAAAAAATAAATCAAAATTAGTGGAATATCAACATAATTTTAATTCAACGAGTATTCTAAAACATAAAATATCAATAATACAAAACAGAAAAGAAAATAAAAACAGCAACAGTTAAAGACTAATTTTTTGACATTAACTTAATTTGATGATTTTTGCCACAGCATGCTAATTTTTTAAATCATCAAATTAAGTTAATTTCAAAAAATTAGTCTTTAACTGTAGCTGTTTTTATTTTCCTTTCTGTTTTGCATTGTTGATATTTTATGTTTTAGAATAATCGTTGAATTAAAATTATTTTGATATTCCACTAATTTTGATTTATTTTTTATTTACAAACATGAAACATAACCTTTGCGCACCACGTGACGTGACGTTTATAGTGTATATTGGGTTGCCTATATATTGCGTTTATTATAAGAGTATACATAGGGTATATGTCAGTGGCGGCTGGTCCATAAGCGCTGCGACACTGCAGCACCCCCAGAACAATGTACGCAAATTAATTACCTATTAAATTTGTACTTCAAAATATCAATAATATAACAATCATTCAATATTTTGTATAATTATTACATAAATTTAATTAATTAAACCGCTTTTAAAAGGAATTATTTTAACCGAAGCTGTAGATTCCATTCAGAGCGCTGACAAATTTAGCAGTGTCCAAAACGTAGTACATTCGGTGCACGTTCCGCCGCGATTTGTTTGTTTTAATAATACATGGTAAAAGTAGTCCGAACGCTGCTATCTGGGCAGCCTGTCAGCATTATTGCATCATGCCGTTTAGCTCTTGGACATCCGATCCAACAAAAACAATAATACGTGCGAATACTACGAAAAAACTAGGTGATGTCATCATTGTGCAAGGACGTCTTGGGCGACGGTATGTGTAATATAAACAGGAATATTAAATAATAAATAGTTCGTATTTCCAACTTGATTGCAACATCACTGCGAAGACGGTCAAGGCTGCTCTAGGGTTAACAGGTGATCGAAAAATTTTGTGAAGCTAAAAATCGCAGAATGGATTTTATATTTAAATAAAAATTCTTTTTATTTCATTTGCCAGTAAGCTTATTTTTTTTATAAATTGAGTAAAATTTCGATTTGTTTTGTTTTATTTAAGGCACCTTAAATAAAATAAAAGGCACCTTAAAAATATCAAGGATCGTTACTGGTATGTAAGTATATTTCGAAAGCTGCAGCACCCCCATAATTTCAAGCCACGAGCCGCCACTGGTATATGTATACTAAAAAGAAAATTTCCCTGTATGTGTAGGAGGGGAAGATAGAAGCATTAGAGTAGACGATGTAGAAATTAACCATACTAACCTTTAAATACCTCGGATCAATAATATAAAAATACGGAACTATACGACGTTGAAACTAGAGTAAGAGCAGGTGAAATAGCAACTAGGGCCTTATACGGCGTAGCAATCTGGAATAAAAATTTAAGAAAGAAGACAAAGAAAAACATCTTCGATGGTGTAGTAGAGAGCAGTACGTTGTATGGAGGTGAGATGTGGCCTTTGACAGAAAAAATCAGGAATAAAATAAAAACTGTTGAACTGAACTATGAGAAGGGTCTCCAAATAAGACGACAAGATAGATGGACAACAGACAGAGTCTGGAAAAAAATCGGACACTAAAGTGGTACGGGCATATAGAAAGAATGATAGAAGATTGATGGCCGAAGAGGATTTTGAACTGGCACCCACCAGGAAAAGGAAGAAGAGGCAGACCTTCGATGAAGTGGAAGACCCATGTATAGAAGGTTATGGAAGACAAAGATCTGAAGGAATGACCGACAGCTGTGGAAGCTAAAAACGACTAACGTCTAACGGAAAATGGTCGGATAAGTAAGTAAAAAAAAACTGAGTTAAAACAAAAACTGTGGTAAGAAATTTCATTTCTTAGTTATTCTCGACACATTTTCTGTAAGAAGGTATTACAAACAAAGGAACACGTTCGATTGTTTAAAAGAGGCGACCGAAATTGAAGAAACTGAAGAGAATCAAGATGACTGAAGCGAGGTTCTCAATGCTGTTTGAGGAAGAAGGGGTTAAAAACAAATGCAAACTTTCAATTTTTTTAAGAAAAGGAGTCGAAAGTTAACGAATTAGGAACAATCAAAACAAATTGGACAAGATATCTAGATTTTGGTTTGGTTGAACACTTTTAGAGTACGGAGAGGGTTAAAACGTAGAGAATAAACCTAGCTAGGACGAGAAATCTTCGTCATTTTTTTAGTTTAGTCCTATTTGAAGAAAAAGGGGGTCAATAACAAAGCAACACTTTCGATTATTTAAAAAACGAAGTTAAATTAAAATAGCTGAAGCAAGAAATCTTCATTTTCAGCATTTTTGTTGTATTGCTTTTAAGAGAAAAGGATAAAAAATAAAAGTCAAGGTTCAGTTTTATTAGGGCGTTGACATTCAAGAAGGCAAGTTGAGGAAAGAAATCTTCAATTTCTTTTTTATTAAAATAAAGAAACACTTCGATTGTTTAAGAGAAGTGGTTGAAATTAAAGACAACAAAAAATCAAGGTAAGATATTTTAATTTCATTGGTTTTTAATATTATTAAGGAAGAATAAAGTTTAAAACAAAAGCAGGGGCAAATAATCTTCATTTTTTTCTTATTCTCAACGTTTTTTTGAGGAATAGGAGGTTAAAAACAAAAGCAAACTTTCAGTTTTTTTTTTAGGAGGGGGGTCACAACATGGCAGCGGAGGCAAGAAATCTCCATTTGTTTTTGTTTCAAATGCTTTTTAAGGAGAGAAGGGGTTATAAACAAAAGCAAATCTTCATTTTTTGGAAGGAAGGCTACAACACGGGAGATGGAGCTTTTTGTTTCAAATGCTTTTTATGGGGGGAAAGGGTTGCAGACAAAACATAACAATTTGTTTAAGAGAGAGGTTTGAAAAACAGATGCAGAATCTTTATTTGATTTAGCAATTGTTTGGAGATTAAATTAAGTGTCAACGTTACCTTGCATTAATTCATGCAATTTTACCTGCAAAATTGCATATTGGTCCCAAAATTCGTACCTTTGGGGTCTTGGATTTACATTTTTAAAATTTCCGCAGGCATATTCGTAAAAATCATCGCAAGGATCTACACTTGCATTTATGTACTCCAGTTCAGGTATTTCTGTGGGTATAAAAAATTTAAAAAATAGTCATTTAAATTGTAGGTACTTTTTAGTTTAGTTTTCACAAAGAACGCTTATAAATTTAGATGAATAAAATTTTTAAGGTGATAAAAAGATATCATTTTGCGAATAGTAATTTACACATCTTGATTTTTGTACGTAATAACAATCAAATAATTTTTGTAAATATGTTTATCTGTCACCTAATCGAGTCGTGATCTTAAATTAGCTTAATTAGAACGGAATCTCATTCATGAATGTTTATTTATTGATAAAAAACATTAACAAAGTCAAAGTTAACCAATTATTCTAATTTACTTAGTACTTACCAGTTTTGCTTATGTAAGTAACAAAGCTTCCGTGAGAAATGTAAACGAAACCGATGAAAATTGTAAATTTTAATAAAAACATCCTCGTTTCATCTACAAAACGTCAGTTTCGGTGATGAATTAACTACAGTTTTGACAAACACCTTAAGTAGCTATTTCTAAACGTATGTGCTGATAAGATTTCGTAGTTTTATCTGTGTTAAACTTGGATTAGCTTAATCATAGTGTTTTAACAAAGGCTTTTGCCCTTTGCACTTTGGATTTGATTTTTCATTATTATTTAATTGTTTAGAGTTAAATAACATTTAAACAATTTGTGGATTCTTTAGAAGATTTTTGAATTTCTTTAATAATTGGCATTCGAACCTGTGTTGGTTAAAAGTAGAATTAAGTTTAGAAGGCCAATGATCATGGTAATCGACGTCGATAAGCTAAATTAAAAAACAATTGGTATCACAGGAGACTAAATAAAAACCTAATCTAGTTTAATCCCAGTACAATAAAATCCTTACTGGCGATAAACCATCCGTAATCAGCTTAGAAATCATTCATTCAACTTTGAACATTTTTACTTGAGTTGAAATATGGGAAGATAAACGAATTATGAAACTTCCTTTGGATTACTTCGGATTTTGTTTGGGCTTAATTTTTGATTTACATCTTTCGACTATTATTTTTAACGTTTTCTCCATTTTGTCCATCTTTTTTTTTCGTCTTCATGATATGAAAGTTAAAATTAACACAATATAAGTAATCTCCGAAATTATAAAATTGGGTTTGAAACTAAAAAGAAAAATCGTGTCTGGTTACTTTTCAAAATATGAACAAATCTAAAAACTGGTAATATTACGAACAATAATTTTAGCAAAATTCCAATTAAGTGTGACCATTGACCATAGCAGTCAATGTGGGTAGAGATATTTGGTATCTGCACGCCTAGGTCTCACCTGCAAATATATAAACAAACGAACTAATAATATTTATAATTTACGAATCACCGAAGACGACATGACATTTCTAATTATCTTTGTTTTTTTAAATCCCGTCTAAATTGAGTGCGGATTCCATTACTTTTTTAGTACTCTTCTTCTCTCCATATATGTTTGTTGTTTGCGTGTCAAGTAGCCTACAGGCACAGATTATTTACTACGAAAAATAATCTGTGCTACAGCTACAGTGGGCTCCGAACCACGGAAGTGCTAGCACTTTCACTCCAGAGAAGAGTTGCTAGACAGAATATCTTGATGGTTTGCCAGTGCCTTCCGAGGGAAGCGGTCGGGTGTTTTCAGTGTTTGTGTGGCCCTGGGAATCGAACCCGGGCCAGTCTTAATCTCAGTGGGTCAGACGTACGCTGAAGTTTTTATGTTTATCTTTTGAGAAACAATAACATCTCTACGAAAAAATATATTCCGTAATCATATAACCTCATGTACTGAATGAACGAACTGTCCTTGAGCTTAATATAGAAACGACCTTACTTTGAAATTCAAATAAATTTCTTTAAGGAATAATGTGTAAATAGATTGAATTCTTAGTTCACCTTCAAATTTTGAGAGAAAAATTTGGAAAAATAAATTACCTATCAGTAATCAATCACGCGCCAAGAAAGGTAGCAGCTGAAGAAGAGCAGGATGAGTTTTATGATAAGATTTCAATGCAAAGATGGGAAAAGAAGAATACTGGAGAGCAATAGCTGGAAGAGAAACGGTGCATGACGAAACGATTAACAATGGAACAAGACTGGGAAATTTAGCAACAGAAATGGATATGTACACTATGTACAGTGTGTCCTAAATTCGACGTGGATGTATGGGTAACTTTGTTATTTGTACAGCTACGGCAAAACCGATTGCACGTTATTGGGCCAACTTTTTGGAACTAATTCTATGGTGAAAACAGAAATGGGCGATCTTCTTTTGTTTTCGAGTTATTGCGCTAAACTGAATTCTAGTAAGTCTTATAACTTGTTTATTTATAGAAATATCTGAATATAGCATAGAGGTTATTTATAGATATTTTTACGTACATTCCAGTGGTGTACATAGATTTTTTTCATTTGCTATTGTGTTTCAGTTACAGAATAAATTTGTGTTTTTTTAAATGGGAATCATAGTCGGCGTTGACCTCATTTAAAAGACCATTTTAAGAGATTTTCGAATATATATAAGTTTTTTTTTTTAATTTTAAAATTACTGCTTTGATAAACAAATCATAGTTTTCCGTAAAATCTGACATTTGTAATAAACATTTGAATGCCGTTAAGACTTATAATACTCTATTGTTTCATGGCTAACTGTTTATTTTGTTATAATTAATGTTAAGTTAGGTATAAATGGCCGATAATGCCCTTATTTCAAACACTAAGTATAATAAACCATATATATTTGAAAAGCTCTTAAAATGATATTTTAAATGAGGTCGACACCAACTATGATTCCCATTTAAAAAAACACAAGTTTGTGCTGTAACTGAAACACCATAGCAAATGGAAAAAATCTATGTACACCACTGGAATCTACGTAAAAATATCTATAAGTAACCTCTACGCAACAACAATCATTTATCAAATATTTAAACAATTATATCCCTGAGTCCTGCTTTGTGAGTACAAAACCGAAGGTTTTATCAATTGTCGCACATAAAGTAAGTAATCAAGAACGATAGATCGAAAGATTACGTATTTTTAAGAGATGTCGAAAGTTAATTTAAAAGCGAATTAAGAAAAGAAAATTTAAATATACGATAGATCCACAACAATGGTAAAGGCTGAAAGGAAGTTCGGAAGTCTATTAAAAAATTCGATAAGGGTCGTTTCAGGCGGCTCAAATATCTTTTCCATAATAGCTATACAGGGCACGTATACCTATCAAAGTGAAAAATCAGCTACGTCACTGGAATCTACGTAAAAATATGTATAAATAACCTCTATAGTATATCCAGATATTTCTATAAATAAACGAGTTATAAGACTTACTTAGTAGAATTGGAGTAATTATCTGTTTAGCGCAATAACTCGAAAATAAAAGAAGATCGTCCATTTTTGTTTCCACCATAGAATTAGTCCCAAAAAATTGGCACAATAACGTGCAATCGGTTTTGCCGTAGCTGTAGAAATAACAAAGTTACCCATACATGCACGTCGAATTTAGGACACATTGTACATAGCTAGCACGAAATACCAGCACAAAATACAACATAAAGTAACATGGCTAATCCCTGGTAGAACCACAGGAAACCAGATAGACCCTATCCTAATAGTTAAAAAGAGACAGAAAATGATACAGGACGTAGGGTCGTTCTGAGGAGTAGATGTGGGGACAGACCACATCCTAGTGATAGCGAAGCTAAAGTTAAGAATGGTAGGAGGAAGGAAAAAACGAACAAAGAGAAAGAGATGGAAAATGGAAATGATAACAGAAAAGAAAGCACTATATGAAAAGGAAGTAAAAAACAATTAGCAAAAAAGCCGGAAGGTGAAAACATGGAAGAAGAATGGGGCAACATAAAAAGATGCATTGAAGACGCCGCAGAAAAATACCACAGAAAAAATGAATGAATGGTTTGATGAAGACTGTAGGGAAATAATAGAGAAAAAGAAGGTCGCTAGATGAAAGTGGTTAAGAACAGGAAATGGAGTAGAGCATAGGACATACCAAGAAATTAGAAAATACAGTACGAAACTAATAAAAATAAAGAAGACAAGATGGCTTGATGAAGCAATGGACACAATCAAAAAGGATAATAAAAATAACACAAAACTGTATAGATATATCAAAAGACAAAACATGAAAAGAAATACAACAAACATAAGTAGCATAGAGTGGACAAATCACTTCAAGGAAATACTAACAGACAGCAATATGGTAGCAGAAGAGGAAAAAGAAGAAAACTTAGAAAACAACACAGCAGTAGGAAAGGATAATATAGTCAATGAACTGATAGACACGGAGGAAAATTTTAAGACAAAGATCCGGAAAAAGGAAAAGATGCCTAGCGAGTGGGAAAAAGGGATAATAGTGCCGATATATAAGAAGGGAGACCCAAAAGCTTGTGCAAACTACAGGGGAATCACCTTACTTAACGTTGCATATAAGATATTGACCACGCTAATAAATAAAAAAACTAATGAAGTATACGGAGACACGAATTAGTGGGAGATTACCAATACGGTTTTAGAAGAGGTAAGTCCACCATAGTTGCTGTACACGTAGTGAGGCAAATAACCGAAAAGTTAAGTTGTATGAATATGCAACTGGATTGTAAATTGTGTATATCGACTTCAAACAAGCATTTGATAGTCTGAAACGGGAGCAGGTAATAAAAGCCATGGAGGACATGAAAATATCGGGAAAGCTAGTGAGATTGGCAGAAATGACGTCGAAACACTCAAAAACAACAGTTATGACAGAAGAAGGAGAAACCGAAGATTTTGGAATTAATCCTGGTGTAAGACAGGGAGACGGGTTATCAAGTACACTGTTTATTTTAACACTGGGTGCTTTAGTTAAAGAGTGCAACTTTAAGGGGACAATCATCAATAAAGCGATACAAGTAGTTGCGTACGCAAATGATCTCACTGTGCTAGCTAGCGATAGGAGAAGCTTGGAAGAAGCAATTCAAAAAAATTTAACAAGAAGCAAAGAAAAGAGGCCTAAAAAAACACGAAAAAAGCAAATACATGGAAATAAGCAAAGAAAATAGGAAAGCAACAATTAAAGAAGTAAAAGTAGGAAATTTCTAGTTTGAAACAGTAGATAATTTTAAATACTTCGGAATAATAATTAACAGCAAAAGCAACAGAAATATCGAGATTGATCACAGAGTACAGGCGGGACACAAAACTTATTATAAATATGAAAAGTAAAAGTATATATGCATAAATACAAAAATGAGGGTATACAGAGCAGCAATCAGACCGGTAGTGGCTTACGGTGCAGAGACGATGAACCTAACAAGCTTGGAACAGGAAAAGCGAAGAATATTCGAAAGAAAGATTGTAAGAAGGATATACGGATTAAAGAAAGTTGCGGGTGGCAAATACAGAAGGTTAATGAACTTTGAAATAAAAACCATTCTAAAAGGAGAAGATATTGTAACGAATTGCATCAGCAGCCGCGGAGAGCAGGTGCGAGATCACATGCGTTATCCGCCACTAGAAGTTTCTTGGCGCGTTCGATAATTCTAGGCGCCCGTAGAATAAACTAGGCTTATCGGGAATTGGATAGTTCTAGATTAGAAGCTTGTGTATATATAAGACTCATTCTCTTAGCGAACTTTAGTCTAATCCAGCCTACATAAATGGTCGCGAATATTATGTGCGTCGTTGAAGTTAATATAAATATACATGAATAGTTATAAATAAACAAACTGTACAAATAAATTAATTAGTGTTACGGGTTAATATTAGTGTTTTGTATTAGGTTTAATATTAGTTTGTGTTCCTAGTGTTTAAGTTGTTCTTTCGTGTTTCTTCGTTGTTTAATAATTTTAACATTTATTAATAAATAATTCACCACGAACCGAAGTTTTAAATAAACGATTTAAAACCGTTACAATATAGTAAAGATCGTAAAAGTACAAAGACTCTGGTACGGCCATATAAGAAGAATGCGAGACAACAAAGAAATAAAGAAAATTACAATGTGGAGACCAGATATCAACAGAGGAAGAGGGAGATCGAAAAGCAGGTGGGAAGATCAGGTACTAGAAGATATAAAGAAGTTGGAGATACAAGCATGGAGGGAAAAGATACAGGACCGAGATACGTGGAAGAAAATAACGGAAGAAGCAAAGACAAACACCAGGATAGAATAAGTCAAGAATGGAAGAACCTGGACTAACTCACCATAAGGAACGAGTTTCTAGAGCCCAAAAGAGAAATGAGCGGCTACAATTCTTAAAGGAATGTATAGCCACATACGTATATAATCCATCACAAAGATACAGTTCAGAAAGTGCAACAAACTTATTTAGTAGTGTAGGGAATTTTATTCTTCTTATTGTTGTCGTTTCCTCCAGGATATTGGCCCCCTCTACTTTGGATACCACTGATTTTGGCTAAAAAACTTACGTCAGTGGTATAGTAAGAGCAGAAAGTCGCTCTTTCGAGCAGTAGGAATTTTATTAGTTCCGTCCAAAAATTTGTTATACATGTAATGTAAAGTTAACTGCGTTTTACAGAATTAGTTATAATAAGCCTACATAAATACCTGGATTGTCTGAAGAACTTGTCTCATCATGGCCCCGCGCAAGGCCAATTCAAAAGCTCCACAAAATTTAATACACATTATTAATCGACGTAAAATGTGGCGATTTTTCTCTATGTCTCCATTGCACTTTAATTTGTGCTGTAAATAAACACTATTCAATTGTTCGCGAATATCTACTTTTCCTAAGAGATTAAAGTCCATGTAAGAGTTAAGATGAGAAACAGAATTTTCGTGCTTTTTGGTTCTTTCCGCAAGATGTGTCAAATCATTTACACCATATTTCGTCCACGCTGTAACTTATTCTTCATTTGTTACGGAGCAACCACACATCCAGTCATATTTGTCATAAAGGCTTTTATTAAACACTCTGTTATAACTTCGCGATTTCGTCTTTGAAGTATAACTGATTTGCAGATCAGGAGTAGGCCTGCTTTTTTCTTTAATTAAAAGTTTGTCTTGGTAGTTACGGCAAAGGGGTACTAATATTGTTTTGCAACAAATTTTGTACCGAATTTACTTCAGTATCCATGTCTATAAAGAGTAAACAGCAATAGACAACAAATAAACAACAATAACCAATAACGAAAAAACAGTAACAACGAACAAACCACGAAATCAAAATAAAAACAACAAATTAAACCCAAAAATGCGCGTAACCTCAAAAACAATCACATAAACAGCTCTTACGCGCATGAGTTCTACTGTTGAACTAACTTGAATCTGTCACGGGTTACGATTCAATGTGCCCCAAAGTCGACCGATAATCGGCGAATTTTGCTGCATATTTCCCACCGCGGTTGCGCAATCGCCACCAAAAATAGGTAGCATTTCAACTTGTCCCCAGACAAAAGTTTTGATGACTCTTCACGACCCGGCAATGGACTATAATATTGATATTATAGGTATAATAATAGATTGTTGTGTTACTGTGTTAAAAAAAATAAAAGTTAAAAGTGAGAAGTGTTATTAAAAAAAGCTTCTTTCTCTCGAATGTAGGGAGGGCGAGGGCATGTGCCCTTTAGCACCAGTCGTCACTGAGTGTATAGTCTTGATACCGTATTGTCCTTTTTCCTTTGGTTTTTGATAGGGCACAGAAGACAGAAGTCTATAACATTTTCTTTCATTTTCATTAATACCTCGTATTCTTTCCCATTCCAGGTCATATTCCAGCATCCGCATCTTATCAAATTTTTTCTCCATCTTTGTTTCTTCGTTTTCCGTCTTCTTGCCGTCATCGTCAACATGTTGTCTGTCCTATTCCGAGGCCCCTTTTTGTTTCTTTTATCTATATTGCTTTTTTATATTTTTGTGCTTCCTGAACATCAATTAGTGATCTCAACATCTTTAATTGTATCCGTTTTCTTGTAAGGGTCATTTTAATCGGTGCTGTGAGCTAGGTATGTGATTTTACGTTTGGTAGGTCAAACAACCCTCATTCGGGCTTGGGACAGGCCATGGCGGAGTAATTAATACTTACTTACTTAGTCCTAGGCCTTTCTACCTTTAGGGGCTTTAGGTGTACCTAAGGCTGGTGGAGTTGAGTCATGTATTTTTGTCTCCATTGTTTTCTATCTTGGGTTAGATTTCATATTCCTTCCCATGTCATTCCTTTTTTCTCTGCTTCTTCTCTGATTCTGTCGATCCATCTGGCCCTTGGTCTTCGTACAGATTAAAAACGCCATAAAGATAGGAACAAAAATATGCAAATTAGAACTGGATAACAACTACAAGAAAGAATTTATATAAACAATGAAATGACTAAGGGGGAACTCGAAATACAGAAGAAGCTAAAGCAAATAATGGATGAAGAGAGACAGAAAGGGAGGACAGCGAAAATAGGATACCAAAAGATCACAATCGACGGAAAAGTATGGAGATGGGACAGAGAACAGGAAATGTTAAAAGAAAATAAAACAACAATAAACCATCAAACGTCAAAAAACTGATAAAAAAGGAAAACCGAAATATTAGGAAGAAGACCCAGGCAAAGAAAAAGGACATGAGAAAGAAAATAAACAGAAAAACAAGAGAAATACTGAAATAGGTAAAAATAAAGAGAAGAAAATAAAAAACGAAGAAACTAGAAAAGAACAAAGCGAGATTAAAATAGGGACATGGAACGTGAGAAGTAGCATGGGAAAAGAAGAAGAAATAGTGGAAGAAATGATACAATAAAACATAGAAATACTTGGAATTACAAAAACAAAAAAGAAAGGAAAGGGATTCAAGAAAATACCCAAAGGATACTGGATATTTTGGTCAGGAGTAGACGATAAAAGAAAGAGCAAAGGAAGGAGTCGGATTAATAATCGCTCCGAACAGATTGATAGATGTGACACAAGAAGAATATGTAAACGAACGACTATTAACAATTAAAATAAAACTGGTAACCTAGACGAAGAAATATGGACAATAATAACAGCATATGGCGAAAATGAGGACGCAAGAAAAGAAGAAAAAGACAAATTTTTACAAAAACAAATAGACAATGGAGAAGAAAATATAATAATAATGGGAGATCTAAATGGTCAAGTTGGAAATAAGAATAGAGGAATAGAAGAATATATGGGTAAAGAAGGAGAAGAGACGTTAAACAATAATGGGGAAAGAACAATAGAAGTATGTATTGAGAACAATCTAATTATAACAAACACAAAATTCAAACATAAGAACATACACAAATATACTAGAGTATCCGAGAGTAGAAACGAGAAATCAATTATCGACTACTTTCTGATTAGTAAAAACAAATGGAAAAGAGTAAAAGATATAAGAGTCAAAAGAGAAGCAGAGATAGGAAGTGATCACTATCTATTAATAATGAAACTGAAAAGAACGAAAGAAGAAAAAATAGATAAAAGAAGGAGAAAAGTAAAGGAAAAGATAAAAAGCTTCAAACTAAAAGAGGAAAAGTATCAAAAGGAATATCGAGAAATACTAGACAGACGATAAATTAAAAGCTAAAGGAAAAATCACAAGCATAGAGGAAGAGAGCTGTGGTAAAATGAAAATAACATACGTGCAAAAATAAAGAATAAAAAAGACAAGTGGAAAATATATCTAACTACAAGAAGAGCTGAAGATTATGAAGTAGGTATACAAAGAAAAAAGAAAAGGAGTAATTAATAACTTGTAATAAATAAACAAGCAAGGTAGTGCGCAAAATATCATAGCTAAATCCAGTTACAAATAAGTAGTAATTACATTTTGTCTTATAAAATAAAAAAAGCCATGTGTGTTTCACAAAAACTACTTGGAAATACACATGTGTTCCTTCTTGAATGCAAACTGTATGATCAGACTTGTTTTTATTTTTTTTAAGTACTACGTAGTTAACTAAAATATTTCTAATAATTCATATAAAAATTGCACAATTTCCTGACGTACAAACGTCCCTGACATTCAAAAAATAATAAAAACAGAAAACACATGTCACATTTTTCAGTACAATCCTGAATTTGATTTAAATCGTACAAATGGAACCAAAATTCAATCGTTTAATGTGGTGCATTCTCCTGGTACTAAGTTTAGAACTCGTAGCAGAATCGAAAAGGCTTTATCGTTATTATCATCAGCACCAGCGTAACCCGAAACACACGCCTCAGCCGATAACTTCAAACATAGAACATCATTATAAAATTCACCACTACTTTCAAAATTCCTGGGAAGTTGCAGATAAATTTTCAGTACACGGTGAGCAAACCACCGATTGTGAACCGAACATCTCGGAAATACTATGCATACCTAACTCGTATTTAATATGTTTATCAAACGGTACATTAATGTGTGTTACTGATATGCGTGATGTTGTAACGTGTGACTTCGGCAAGCCTCACGGTGTGTCTTTTAAAGAAGAATGCGAAGGGACTTTAACTTGTGATCCTGGACAAAGCGTTATCGATGTCTGCATGCCTTGTATTTCAAATGTAACTTTAATTATTAAACAAACGGTTTATGAAAATTTAAATCGTCAGAGATATATAATCGTTACATCGGAGGAATTATGTCTTACTGTTTTCGCCGAACCTAGGAAGCTTGAATCGGTTGCTGGTCCTACGGTGTCGTTTTTATCAGAATTAGGAAAATGGTTCGCTGACAAAATGTTGTGAGTGATTTTATCATACTTTAATGTTCTTTATACAAAATGTAAATTCCTTAGATTTAATGGATAACAATTGTAATGAACTAGTTACCCAGATTTCTGTTGCTTCAGTACTCGATAGAGTAAACAAGCATAATCATTATATAAATAAAATGTAAGCATCAAATGTTAACATTACAAATAATTATGTAGAGTTTTTAGTGATAACTTATTAGATTAGATTGGCAAATATAATGTTTAAAATGTACAATGTTCATGATTAATTACATAAAATATTTCCTAGCTTGTGTGGCAGCTGCTTCATTAATCATATCCAAATTTAATAATGACTTCATATTTTAAACAAAATACACATGTTGGTCTTCAATAACATCAGTACAGCCTCAAAAGCAATCACATTCACACAGATGTATTCAAAAATAAGTTGTATTTCGTAGTTACTTATAATCGTACATTGTAGAAAACATCACCATCATCATCATCATCACAGAAAGCAGCACACACAAGTGAAAATACATTACACCCATTATTACGTTTACTATGAGTTTGGTTTAAGCAACGCAGAAGTAAACAAGAGCTTTCAAATAAGAAACGATAGCCTTCTACCTTTGTCCACAAAATATTTCCGATATAATGTGCGTACCTAACTCGCACCTGCCGTGTTTAGCAAATGGTACTTTAATATGTGCATCTGATATGCGTATTGTAGCAAATTGTGGTGAATATTCACCTGGAATTATTGATACGTAAGATTCTGAATGTAACCCTGGTGAATGGTGAATTAACTTATGATTATTGCATGCCGTGTATTTCGAATGTAACGTTAATTACAAAGAATTCGCAGAGTGTTAATCAACAACACTAGCCGAATCAAGGAAATAGGTGTCACCTGCTGCTGCAACCGTTTTACTTTTAACAGCATTGGGAAATTGGTTGAAAAGTATTTTAACCTAATACTGTTACATTCCTTTACTTTAATAAATGCTTAAACCATCAAAAGTACCTTATAGCTTTTATAGTCAATGAATTAGTTTTGTAACGTCTGAGAATATAAAAGGCTTAATGCTTAATGGCATTAAAAACGTTCACTAAATAAAGACACATTAATTAGAACAAAAATTGCTTTTTTATATTAATAAACTTTGCACTAAATTTATAATACAAATAAATGACAATTACAAATTTTGAATCCGATCAAATACAATACCAAAGCTTCACTGTTTCTTCTTTCCTTTTTTCGACGTTTCACTGGTTGCAACAGAATCACCGCTCACACGTGCTTTTTGCCATTGGAGTGGCCTCTTACGATAAATTGGCCAAGGTGGAATAGTAAGCTACAACAGTAGGTTCATTATAATTACCACTACGATACTTTCCTTATTTTATACGTACAACAGCTGCTAAGAGAAAACCAGCCGCAAGTATATAAACGGTTTGGGAAAATTGTTGAATAATATAGCCCCAAACTAAACCTACGGTTCCAAATAAGGTGATGATAACTCTAGAATATTTTTCTGCACGAGATTGGCCCTCATAGTCCTAAAATTGTATGAAATTTAGATTAAGTTAATTTGAGGTTAGGTATATTAAATATGTGTAAATTAGAACAATTTCAGATTTTTACCATATGGGTTGGAATTGCATTAATGAAGTCCATCTTCTCTTAGGTTCTTTAACCACGTTTTCTGTATAATTCTGTTTTGAAAAAATACACGTCAGTAGGTTAAGTTGTTTACGTACACCAACTTGACGTTGGTGTTTTAATTTCCGACAGTTATTTGGTGCTAACTTCATGTAGGTATGTAACACGTGAACAAATTCTAACCTCACTTTTTTAAACCGACATAAAAATGGGCAAAAATCAACGGCATAAAAAAGTCCTTAGATCTGAAAAAGCCAAAGTGAAATTGAAAGCAAAATCTACAAAAACTAAATTTTTACCCAAAGGTACCAATGTAACTGATGTTAATTTTAAAATCAAACCTATAGTACTTCGTGAACAACTTAAAACTCATGCTTCGGAAGAACTCTTAACAAGGCGGAAGCTGAATTTCAAGGTAAATATTTATGTTAATAGTAAGTTAAGGAAGTGTTATTTAGCAGTAATTTTCAGGACCTTTTAACACGTTTGAACCATCATAACGTTACTGTTAGATATGAAGGCTGCGAAGGGTTACTAGAATTAATACAAAGTAGTCCACAGGAAACTGTCGAACAGAACTTACATATGTTATTACAGGGCAGTTGTAAATTAATTCTTGACAAGGAGAAACGAGTGCGACAAAAAGCGGTTAAATTGATTTCCAATGTATTAGACAAGGTAGTTTTTACGCAATTATTAGTATTAATAAACAAGCTTTAATTTAATTTCTAGGCATGTGTCCTAAAAGTATCACCATTTTTTGATCTACTGATTTCATATACGACTTGTGCAATGACGCATATTGATATCACAATTCAAGAAGATTCCCTGTTAGTTATCGATGCCCTTTTAAAGCACACCCCCTCTTTGCTTGCGAAGACATTTAGCAAAATATTGTCTAACTTTTTAACCCTCATTTCGAAGCTGAGAAGCGAGTCGAACCCAGCACGTACCTTAACTGTTAATTTAGGCAGCAAAATAACAAGTATTAAATGGAGAATTAAGGTACTAAGTCGACTTCAGAGTATTTTAGGGGCAGTTATTGAAGAGAAAAGCACATTTAAACAATCCACTAATAATTGTGTAACAATAATAGCAGAAGAAATCGGAAATGCCGTTCCAATTTACAAGGGCGTTCGTCAATGCCCGATAAACTTCTTTAATAATTTTTCAACTGCGGCTAGTAGCACGGAAGATAATATGGTGCAATATATCAATGTATTAGTACCATTATTGTATGAAACTTGGGCTGAAGTTGTACCGTTGAATAATTTTAAGAATTCCGATAATGGTATGGTGGTATTAGTGAAAATTTAGGTTGTGCACCTTGTGAAATATAATTTTTAGGAAGCACCGTCATCGAGGCAGATGCAGCGTCGATATTGGGTTGTGTTATTGGAATTTTTTACCTGTTGAATGAATTAGTGAAGCATTCCGATGACAGAGGGGTATTTCATTTGTAATTAAGTGTTCAACAAAGGTATAATGAAATTTTATTACAGAAGAAGTTGTTTTTATCCAGGGATAATCAGAAGTTCTTTAACCACATCCTAAATCAATTTCCATATCGCCAGCAGGATGCTCAAAAACAGAAGTCAAAAAAGGAAGCCGCACAATTGTTGGAGAGCAATACGGACCCGAAGTGCGTTCGAGAAAATTTATTGATAGCTTACGTGTTTTGCACTTTATACAAAAGCTTTCCAAGCCTGCATTATAATAAGAAAGCTGGTGAAGTCCTTGCTTACCTGAATAGTAAGTTCTGTGCGTTGATAATACATCAATTTTATTGTATAAATTTCAGTGTGCCTGGTAAATCGTAATTATGTAACGTCACAAAATGTCCGTATGTTAATCCTAACCCTAAGAGTAATATTTTTTAATAACTGTGCCGTATGGTGTCAGAAGAATTTAAACATTATAGAATTGTTGGATAATTTAGTACATTTCCACAAACATACGAATGTGGACGATGATGGTAAGGTTGAAACGTTTAATTTATTAACGGATGTGATTAAGTTGTCTAATATTAACAGGTACAGAAGCTGAAATTAGCATGTTGCAGTATAATTATTGAAATGTTTTAGGTCGCCGAAATATCTGTTGTGGTTAAGCACCCTTCCGTCGTTATTATGTGATCCAGAAATATCGGAAAAAGTTATTGATACGTTGTCATTTTTATCGAGACAGAATAATACGTTGTTTCTTAATGCTTTATTAAAGTACCTACCGAGAATTTTAGGTAAGTTTTAGAAAAATTTGAAAGTTTTGGATAGACAAATGATTGTTTTAGATAATTTGCTGGTGATTAAAATAAACAATACAGGTTTATATCCAGCACATTTGAAAATTATTAGTATGTTCTCGTATATTCCTGTTCTTCGTGAGGAATATTTAGAACTTTTAGCGAAATTTGTGGATGCTAACCAAGATTCAAAGGTGGCGAATTATGTACAGCAGGTGCTCGATGAAAGGTAATGTCTAGAGCTGTCAATTTTTGTTATCCAATTATCGGTTTTGACCGAATATTGGGTTATCAGTTTTGACCAATTATCAGATTTAATCGGTTACCTGCTACATATTTAAATAGTTTCTGCTTAAAATCGGTTTTTGGTAAATTGTCGATTGTTGATTTTAGATAGGTGCCACCTATTGTAGACTAACTACACTGCTTGCTCACCTTCACAACCAAACATTATGGCGGCTATTTTGATTTTATACAGAATCTTATGAGCCAAGCTTTCGTCAAGATTAGCACTCAGAAAATTGGATCAATCCTAATTTACTTTATACTATTTGATTTATTTACTAAAGAAGACCGATCTGATATAGTTTAAAATTCAACCGTGTGCTTTATTTGGCAACAAAAGCTGTACTTATAAGGCTGCTATTTGTTATTTTTTTTTAAGTATCTAGAATGGGTTTTTTCGAATAAAATCTATATCGGTCTCTTTAGCACATCTTCTAAATGTAGAAAAATCTATAATAAATAATAAACCCATTTTGCCATCAAATTCCCTAGCCTTAATTCTTCTTCATTTGCTGCCTTAATATCCAGTCCAGTTGTTACCATAAACTTATCAAAAATATAATAAAAGCCATAAATAATTAGTACACTTTATTTTTCGGGACTCAATTTACGGCGCAAAGCCCAGAGTTCAAAAATAATTACACAATAAAGAATTAAATTATTGATTAGATTTAATTATAGACTAATAAGATTTCAACATACACAAAAATTGAAATATACATGCAATAAAGTAAAGCTGAAGGCTTAATAAATTCCAATAAGAAAATTCAAAATTACACTTGCTGAAGGCTTACTAAATTAGGCAACGCAAGCAATTACCTGAAATACAAATTCATCCTAACGGCATAAACGTTTATCTCTTTAGGAATGAAATTAGTGGTCATAGACCCAACTAAACTCATTCATTGCGGAGCCTTTTCAAATATGAATATAACACATAATTAAATCAATAAAAAAATTGTTAAAAAGTTAAATTGATTCATTCATAAGTTAGGAATAGATAATCTAAAGCCAAATGTTTAAATGAATTTATAAGTAAACCACAGGCCTAACCCATGAATGAACAATTTACTACAAATTTAAATATAAAATTTAATTATAAAATCAGAAAATAACATATGGCAAAAATTTAACCATACTAAAAGTTTATAAAAAACGAAGTGGTCAAAGTTAACAAGAAATAATAATAATTGAATTAATTATAAGCACTTATCTCCCCAAATCAACATTCTAGAAGGCAGGTGTTGAAATTAAAATGGACGGATTAAAGTTGTACAAATAAATCCAAAATGGACTCCTCCTCGTGCTTCGGACATCCCATTCAAACACAAATTGAAATATGCACTCCAAACCAACAACCATTAAGGAACCAAATACTTCCAAACAGGGAAGCGGATAATAAATTAAACCCTCCTAAAGCCGCTGTAAGATTCAATTAAATAAATATCTGAAAATAATATGTAACATTAAAACTTACCACATGAATTACGAAATGTACGAAATTACAAAGAATTTAAATAATCAGCTGGAAAAACATATCCAAACATCGGACATCTGTATTAAACAATAAATACCATTCAAAGGAACACAATTAACAATAAAAATTGTACGTTAATTAAACGTTGCAAACAGGTCCTTCCATTCGAAAGTTCAACAGCAAAGAGACCTCGTATAAAATTCATGTACGACACCTCGACAGAAAAATCAACACAGCGCCTGCGCGAATTCAGATGCAATTAGACTTGCATAAAATATACGAAAATTCGCATTTAATTATAACCTTCAATTCATGAGATTTCAAACACGAAATATACACGGTGCGGAAAAAGTAATGGATTCACAACGTAGTGAAAATGCAATAAGGACGTGGAAATCATATAACACAAAAAGAAAAATTGAAAGATAGAAAAAAATAAAGTTAAACAAGCACAAAATAAATTCTTAACACTTAAACAACAATGGCATTTGATAAGAAAAACGATACAATTTAACTCGCAAGCAGAAAAATTGTAACACAGTTACTATAAGGTTTTTCTTTCGGTTTTCTTTCTCGATACGTTTGCAACTTTGTTCTATTCCTTTACTCAATTCTTCCACTTCTTTTTTGGGTTCTAAATTTTCCTTCCGTAGCTGAACCACCTCATCGCAATATTCCTTCTGTTTAACCTTCACCTCTTCCAAGCCTTCAATCATCTTCTGTATTTCTCTTTGTTGGTGGTTTTGGCCATTCCTCAGTTCTCTTATGTCTTTTATTATTACCTTCAACATACTTTTCAATTCCCATCTTCTACCTTTCAATTTATTCTTTGCTTTCAATATCTGCAGTTTCTCCTCCCAGTTCTCACATCTTGCAATTACGATAATGCTTTTTCCTTTTGTATTGATCACGTTTACTGCATTAATTTTCGTATTTACCCCTAAATTTTGCTCTAAAAAATTTTCCACGGTCTTCCTTTTTAAAATTTGCTGTTAATCACGAAATTATTTTTTCTCTCTTTCCTCTCCATTTGTTCTACTTTCTTTTCCAATGATAGGTTTAGTCTATTATTTTCGACGCGTAATTCGTGGATTTTGTCCCTAAATTCTTTCCGATAACAGTTCAGCCATGCTGCTCGCCATCTGTTGCATTCCTGTATCTGTTGATGCCATTTCTACTGGTGTTCGAAAAGTTTTCTTGCTTTTCTTTAAAAATTCAGACGTTTTTCCTTGTCTTGTCTCTTACGCTTGTTATCGTCAGCTGTTGATGTTGACAAACCGTCGCTATCGTAATCTTTGGGTTAGCGGCATTGGTGGTTTGGCAGATACTACACTGCGCTGAGGTGACCTCGACGCTTTGAACCTGTATGTATTGCTATTCAGCTTGTGTGATTTACAACTTGAATGCCTTGCCCCGTTTTACGGTATGTTTTCAGTTTGTGTTTAGAATTCATACTAGACTAGAGAAATATTATTAAAAAATGTTATAAATAAACAGAAAAAAGTGTTTGTGCTTGTTTATTATCCACACAGTAAACTGTTTTAATTTAAAAGATATATTCTTTTGCTATCCCTTTTGCCCATAAGGCGTCGTATTACAATGCACTACTTCAAAATTCTACAACTCTTACGAATAGCCTAAGAATTAAGTTAACATTTCTTGATCAAGCAAGTTTTACCATTTTTGATAAATACCTATGATTCTGTTAAAAAACAATTATGTAAAGGTGAAAATTTATGTAATGCATAACTACTCAGCGTATTAATTAATAATATTGTGATTTAACAAAGATTTGCTCATTTGGCATAAAAATATTCATGAAAAAGGCTAAATCTTTAAGACTTTAGTAAAAATTTTATTATTTCTTTCGATTTTTATAAAAAAGAACGGTTTTTGTTGATTAAAAAATTGCGATTTATTTTAATAATAATGACCGGTTAACCGATTAATCGGTAATCATTGACAGCCCTAGTAATTTCTTGTCTTGTATAGCTTTAATTGTGTAACTTTTGATTTTAGATTATGATCATAATTCATTGGGATGTTAAGAAGATAAATACGAATGATATTTACGTTTACATGGCAAATTTATTGCTGATTTTTTATTGTTTTTAAGTTATCAAGAATAGTGTTATGTAAATTAAATCTATAATAAAGGGACTTTGTTTTTGATATTTTATTTATTGTAAAATTGTAAAAAACACATAAAAAATACAATTATAAAAGTATGTTTTACTTAAATGTAGATATAATTATCGCATCCTTTAAAAAAGAAGACTCGCCTAGCATCATGTTATATTTAGCAACATAATACTTTTTAGGTCCTTTGAGTGATGTAGCCTTGCTACCTTTACTAGGCTTCACTTTTGCGCCCTTCTTACCTTTATTGTTTTTTAATTTAGGCTTCGCTTTTCCGCCCTTCTTACCTTTATTGCTTTTTAATTCAGGAGGAAGTGGCACTCCGAAACGTATTTTTACCGCCTTTTTCGACATCTTATCTACGTTTACCGTATCTCCAGTTCCACCTAGTATTTCGTAGTAAGATTCGCCTACAACAAGGTTTGGAAATGTATACATGTAACGTTTGTCTTAACAGTGGCTACCTATTTTCGTTGTAAAATATTGTTGCAACGATGCTTCTTCTTCTGGTGTTAGTGTCGGTGAAAATTTACTAATTTTTCTAGGCTTTGCAGCCTTATTTTTATTTTTCTTGTTTTTTTGATCTTTAGGTTGTGATTGTTTTGATTCAATGGGTTTTATCTCGCCTTCCAATTCGCAAACTTTTACAAATTTTAGGGTGATCGGAGCAATACCCTGATTATTTATCTGTAAATATATTTATTAAACTTTAGTTTATAACATGGTTAAATTACACAGATTTACTTCCAATGAACAATCGGCAAATCCTCCGGGGTTGGCTTGTAATCGACATACAACAAAATCAGGAGTTATTGTAAACCTTTTCTCAATGCCTTCACCGCTTACTATTAAAGGGCAAATCGTCCTGCCAGCCCTTACTTCAAAATATTCTGTTACCTGTGTTAAAATAAATGAATCGTAACTGTCAGTGAGTTTTTGACAAGTATTTTGTCAGCTGTGATTATACAACTCAAAAGTTTAGGCATTAATTTTAAAAATTACAAAAATGTTAGCTAAAGAACCATCTGAAATGAGTTTCAGAACTCGAGCACCTTTTGGTATAGCTTCAAGAAGGTTTAAAAACTTAGGTATTCACCCTAATTTAGACACAACTGGAAGCACAAAGAAGAAATCGAAGCTTGGCCCAGGACAATATGATCCTGCAGAAGTCGAATGTATTTATAAGAAATATAACATCGGCGGCTCAAGGTACTTGCTTTAAACTAAATGCCTTACATTATTATTATTATTATATGGCTCGGATGGATGTTATAAAATCCTTTTTGAAGTGTTGAGGTGGATTGGTCCTCATATTTGTGTGATTTGACCATTTTTCTTCATTCTTTTCTATTGGTATACCTACTTCTCTCTCCAATCTTGTTTCCATTAGTCTTAGGTCCCACCACTTGCATCTTGGTCTTCCCCATCTGCTTTCCATTCTGTTATTTTTCTAATGGTTCTAGTACTTTGGCATCGCATATGTCCCAACCAGCTCAATCTTTGTGCTTTTATGTAACTCACTGTATCCTCCCCTTTTATTTCCTCTTCAATTTCATGATTAACTTTCCTTCTAAATGTGCCGTCCTCCATCTTAACTAGTCCTACTACATATTTCTCTTAGTATTTTCTTTCAAATTTTCCGAGTTCTTCCTCCGTTTTATTTAACGCCAAACAGGCCTACATCCCTGAAGAAAATCAGTATGTCTTTGTAAATGGCATTCGCCATCTCTTCGAGTCTTAAACTCCGAAGTATTGTAGCCTCTTTGGCTCTAGCTTAGAACATTTTCAGAGAATATGTTCTACCGTTTCATCCTCCTCCTCGCATATTCTGCAGGTAGAGTCTCCTTCCACACCTATTAGGTGTAAATGACTTCTGAGCTTGCAATGTCCCGTTATTAGGCCTATTGCTTTCCTCAGCTGCTCCCTCTTTTCTTTTACGAAGTTTTTAATAAACATCCGCGATTACCTCAGTCTACATCCCTCCTTCCAGAGCATGATGTGTCCTCTTCTTAATCGTTCCTCTAGGATCCCCTTGGCGGTCTTGTATGCAATTCCATACGAGGGTTCTGGCCCAATTAGTCTCTTTTCCGCCCCCATCTTTGCTAAGTGGTATGCCTTCGTGTCCTGGCACCCATTCTAGGGTAACTCTATTATGTTTAAGGCTGTTGATTCGAACGGATAATCCGAATAACCGGATATTTTTTCAAAATTTATCCCGATATTTTATTTTTAGAATAATCCGAAAGCGGTTAGCCGGATAATATCTTATCCGCGGATAAACGGATATTATATTATCCGTAAGATAAACGGATATCAATTTATCCGTCGGATAAGCATCTATCCGCGGATAAACGAATTTTATTTTATCCGTCGGTAAACGGATATTAATTTATCCGCTGATAAGCGTATATTATTTATCCGCCGGATAAACAACTATCAGCGGATACTTTTTTATTCTAGATATTTTCATGACATTAGTAAACAACTAACCAACTTAGATTTTGCTGTCTGCAACTCTGCATTCTGAAGAAACTAATTTTTGTAAATTTAAATTTAAAAAATCAAAATCTTTCAGTTTAATTTTCCATTTCTCTAATTTTAAGGTGTTCATATTCATAGTTTTAAGATTTTATATTTTTTTGTACCTAAGGCTGTCGGTTGTTTTTTAATAAATAGAATTTATACATTAAACCGCTTTTTAATTTTTTGTCGCGGATAGAAAATATCCGTGTTATCCGTAGATGAAAATTATCCGCGGATAAAAATATTCGTTTTATCCCCAGACATAAATTAACCGCGGATAAAAAAAAAATATCCGTGTTAACCGCAGATAAAAATTATCCGCGGATAAAAAATATACACGGATAACTATTATCCGCGGATAAAGCTTATCTACGAATAAAAATATCCGGTTATTCGAAATCGGATAATCGGATAAATTCTCATAACCGGATAACCGGATAAAAACTTTAAATTTCAACAGCTCTAATTATGTTCAGCCAGTTTCACTAAAGCAGCTTGGCTGTCAGATCTTATCTTGATCGGTTTATTGGTAAATTCTTTTTCCAACATTGTTTTGGCGCAGTTAGTAGGTAATGGCTAATGGCTATCACTTCTGCTTGAAAAACAGTTGCGTATCTGCCCAGATTTATGCTAATGTTTTCTCCGGTGTTCGATTCGTAAATCCTGACTCCAGTACTTTTTGCCGTTTTAGATCCATCTGTGTACCAAACCGCTCCTCTTTGATTCCTCGGCTCCTGCTCTCTTCCTGCATGGTCCCTATCAGGTATGAGTACCCTGAAAGGTTTCCTGAAGTCGAAGACAGTGCCGAGTTTGCGGAGTTTGTCACAGTTCATGCTTAGTACCCTGTGTTTGTTTATTATTTCAAACATTTCTGTGTGGTCCCCCCTTTTCCATGGACCTCTCACCCTTTCATTTTGGTGAGCTCTATAAGCCTCTAGAAGTGCTTGCTTCTCTACCTCTATGGGAAAAGGAGGAAGATCTAGGATTATCTCCAAGGATGCAGTGGGCGTAGTTGTAATCGCCCCTGTGATCGATAGACACGATAGTCTCTGCACTTTTGTCAATTTATTTGCAGTCGCCCTGAATTTTGTTCTGTGCCACCATACCAGGGCCGCATAGGTGATTATGGGTATCACAACTCTGGTGTACACTCAGAGAACCATTCTTGGTTTCAGTCCCCATGTTCGCGTTTATTTTTTCCATGAGTGAGTTGAAAGTGAGTTTGGTGTTCAGAGTGACTCCCAAGCACTTGAGTTCCGTATAGCCAACCTTAGTTTCGTAGTTTTTAGTAACTACTGGCTTCTTAAAAGTGGTTTGTTAATATAAAAGGCTTTGTTTTCCTTTTGTACTCTTTAAGTCTTTCCTGTTGCTGCGTTGGACTTGTGATCAAGTTACCAAGATAGTTAAATGTGGCTACTTCTTCAAACGTGCATTGTTTTACCTTTAGATCCTGTTTTTGTTCCGGGTTCTTATTGTACCTCATATATTTTGTTTTTATTTCATTAATTTGGAGACCACAGTATTTTGCCTCTGTAGTATCTATTATCCTTAGTTTCTCTATTGTTCGTTCTTTGTTCTACTTATTATCGTTATATCATCTGTAATCACTTGAGTTCCTTTGCTGATGATTGTTCCCCGTATTTCGGCCGTGCGTATGATTTTCTCGATAATTATATTACATGGCACTGATGATAATACATCCCCTTGTTTTACTCTTTTATCTATTTTGACGAAGTCTATTGTTATTCCATTGACTTTTACTGCTGATTTTGTCTCCTCCAGTGTCATATTTATTAGGTTTGCAATAAGTGTTTTGGGGATGTCTGTGTTCTTTAGTTCCGGAACCATTCTTTGTCTATTAATGGCATCGAATGCACTTTTAAAGTGTAGGAATACGATATTTATGTAGTTCGATATTATAAGCGTAAGCTCTTTCCGTTATCTATTCCAGTATGTGTAGTGTGTTTGTTGTGTCTCTTACTGGTCTAAATCTTTGTTGGTAATTTTGGGTTATCTTTTCTGTATATGGTTGCAGTGGCGTAACCAAGGGGGGGCCCAGGCACCCCTCAAGATCAAAGTTATTAATCAAAACAGTCTTTAAGAATTTTAAGATGTGACCAAAAATTCAGAGTGAGTGTACCTATTATGTTGGGTTCCGTCGAGTACATATGTATTTCTGACACAATTGTTAAACACTGGTCTGCCCCCCCCCCACAAACTACGTGTTAAACCTAAAACAGTTGACTGGGCCCCCTACAAACTACGTTTCTGGTTACGCTACTGTATGGTTGTAGTCTGTTCTTTGTAATTTGTGTAAGAACTTTGTATGATATGATTCGTCTTTATTTTGAGCAATTCTCTGGATGCCCCTTTTTATGTAGTGGCATTATTATGCCACTACTTTCATATCTCTTGTATACGAGGTCGGACAATAAAGTAATGAGATTGCTTCTGGAACTATTTTCATTTTTACGTTATATCCATGTGGCCACCTTCGAAGTAGGCTCATTCGGATTGGACACACTTCTTCCAGCATATTTTACATTGCTCGTAGCATCGTAGGAATTCTTCTTAGTGCCGTTTCACATGGAGCGTATGATACGGACGGATCGTCAGGACGTATAACCAAGCGCCATGTGTTTAAATGAGTAATTTCACATGAAGCGCGTATGATCCGTCCGCGTGATTTGGCACGACGGCCATACGTCGAGCCCTTGCGTCGTCGTATTGTCAGCACGCGCACGGGCCGTTGTTTATAATGAGTAGCTTCACATGAGAAGTGATGGTCCGCTTCGTACCATCTCGCCTAGTTGTCGGATTTACCCTGTTATAGTAAACACGTGACCGTCTAGCTCTAGTACATAATATACTGCACCAACGCCATGAATTATAAAATAGATACGGAAATATTAATTTGCACAATAGAAAATCAAAGGTGCATATATTCTATTACGTCGATACATTGTCAAATGAACATCCCCATAATCAGCAAGAATGGCAACAGCGACTTGTTGGTTGCTGACCATACGATATGCATGTGAAAAGGCGTAAGTCGCGTATGGAAATGGCTCGCATGGTCAGCGCTGACGATCAGTGCTGAACATACGCTCCATGTGAAACGGCACTTACTCGTCAAAAACTGCCGTACGGACAATGCAGTGTGAGACGGCGCATTGTCGTGATGCACGATCCATCAGTTACCAGCGATGTTCGGACGAACACGATTCACTCTTTTTTGTAGCCTGTCAAGAATTTTTATGTACAGTATTTTTCATCTAGCATTTGGGTTGTGACGTCAACTTGACCCGCCCAAAAACTGTATGGGTAGACACGCGTTCGTGCGCAGCAGGTAATGAAAACCTAGTTTAAAAAGAGATGAAGTATAGTGGATTGTGAATTTGTAAACAACGCGCTGACGTCATCATCCAAATCCTAGGTGAAAAATACTGTAGTAATGTTGATTTACTGTTTGTCTAGGAGGCACCCACTCTTTGTGAACAATGCCGTTAAGAATTAAAACATATATATTTCGGTTAGCAATATACAATATATGAAATTATATATTACAATACTCCTAATGCCGCTTTCCTGTGCGTCTTTGCCATGCCTCTGTATCCAGCACCTGATCTTCGGTTAAATTTCTGTCAGTCATTGCTCGTCTAACTCCCTCATTCAACGAGTGACACGGCCTTCCTCGTTTGTTTCTTCCTGATGGCGACCATTTAAGAACTCTTTTCGCCCATTTATCTTCTCCCATTCTTGTTAGATGACCAAACCATTTTAAGCTTCGTCTTTCTATTCTGTCGATTATCGTTTCTCTTGCGTTCATAGTTTGAACTAATTTGGTCTTTAGTTACTCTCGAGCTTCTACGCAGGTGGCATTAAGTTTTTTCTCATCTCCGAATTTATCGTCCAAACTTCATAACACAGATTCAACCATTGCCTCCCCTATGCGCTCTTTATTTTTAAGGGATATGCCTTTATCCCACTACAAGGAATTTAATGAACCTAGCACTTTTTTACTTTGTTTTATTCTTTGCTTAATCCCTTTTTCCCCAATCTATTAGCACTCCTCAATGTTTGACTTGATCAACTGTTTTATAATAACATCGTCGTTGATGAAAATGTCGAACTTTGCCTCTGAATTTACAACCAGATCATCTGTTTTTTGCAGGTTAACCTGTAGACCCCATTTTTCATATTCGACATATAATCTACGAACCATAAATTCGAAGTCGAAGGCATTTTGAGCCAAAACAAGTTGTTCATCTGCTGCAGCTTCTTTTCCAGTTCTTTAAAGTGACCTCAACATACAAATTAAACAGCAGAGGAGAAAGACTGCATCTCTGCGGCAACCCTTTAGTTGTTCTAATTGGATTAGATAGCCGTTTTCCTATTTTAACATACGATACGTTATCCTTGTATAATTCTCGTATGATTTTTAATAAGTAACTGTTACTACCCAAAGTTTATAGTGAGGAATAGAGCCGTAGGCCTGTAAAGGCTAAGTGGATCTTTTCTGATTTTCTTTTCAAGGAGTTGTTGGATAATGAAGAAGAACACAAGAACGACCTTGTACAAATCCACTTTTTTTCTAGCCTCGATCCATAATGACATAGCTGCTGCTCCATGCCATGCCCTTTTACTAATGCAGCCGTCCAATATGGAACAGCCGCTACTTCTAGCTCGGACGTTGGTGCTAGTTTTGGTCCGCCCCATGTATTTTATTTCCATGGTACCCACCATATCTGGTGAGCTTTACCCTATCCTCCACCTGGGGAGGCGCCCGATGGGGGATTAGCAACCCCGAAATGCTTCATGGATATACTTTTATTTCTTAATATGCAACTTAATCTTCAAAATGCTTCCCAGGCTTGTTTGACTCTTCACTTGCATTCAGTTCAAGCTAACTATCTGACCGAAATATTTTCTCTATTTCTCCCTTATACATTACCTTAGTTTTCCACTTACATCCCTTAAAAATTCTTCCTTGCCGACTTGTTGAAGTCTCCTAGTACAATTATGCTGTCATGATTTGATATTCTATCCAAAATTATTTGCAATTCTTCATAAAATTTTACTTTTTCTTCTTCTCCACTTGTTCCCGTAGGTGCATATACTTTCGTTTCTATTCTGAGGACTGCCATCCTGCCGTTTACTGTGAATTGTATAATTCTTTTTCTGGTTTTATTGTTCACTAAAAATCCTATCCCTTTTTGCCCTTATGTCTCTTCTCCGCTATACAGCATGCTATATCTTTTCTTATTTATTTCCCCACTTCCCGCCCGCACTTCTAAATACCATACATAACCACTGAAAATTAATCTGTTGTAGCTGGAAGAGAAAGTTAGACGTTGAAGAATTTTCTAAAAACTTAGGATTTAGGAACGCCCATGTGCTTAAAGAACGGCAATTTAGGAAATCATGCGGTGGCCCTGGAAATTACGAAATTTCCGAAGAATTATACAAGAAACAATGTCCTACTGCTATTGATAATGTCGGATTTAGTCGACAAAAACGATTTTGGAATCCAATTAAACATAATAATCCACCCCCAGGTTTTATATTCATAAACATTGTTTTATTTTTTTAAACTTGAAAATCCAAAAAATTATGTTAAGTGAAACGTCATCGAGGGCTCGATAAACTCCAATTTGTGTTTGCATTTACTAGAAACAAGTCTTTTGTAGGCACTTATCACAAAATCTCAACAATGGTTAAAAAACAGTTTACACCTATACCCTCTTTCGACTGGGATGGCTTCATAGATCGCTTTAAAAGTACAAGTCCACCGTGGACGAAACCACCTAATCTTTATACCCCTAAAGATCCGGGTTCCATTCAAGCCTTACTAAACAAAGTAGTTTCTAAACGAGGTCCGTATGATTTATTTACTGGACCAAGAGACGGTTCGACCATAAAAAATCACTTCGCACCTCCTGCATTTAAAGGCCCATTGACATGGTTTAGAACGTATCCAAATGAATTGGAAATATTATTGACTCATCCTCGAAAACAGGGGTAATTAATTTGTTTATACTCTCATAACTGTATAGTTATTTGTAATATTTTTAGTAACGGGCGCTTTCTCAAGAATGCGAGATTTGGAAAACCAACCCTTCGTCATATGTTGAACGATCCAACGCAAGTTGTGCATGGACCAAACGAACCTAGCCCGTGCAGTTATAATATTGAACCGTAAGTTATTAAATAATGATAGAAAAAGGCATAAAAAGATATATTTTCTAGTACACGGCCAATAAAATGCAACAAGCACCCATTTAATATGTCGATTTCTGAAGCCCGACCTCCTATTAAATGGAAGATTTACCCAGGTGTTGGGCGATATAATCCTAAGCATCCAACTTGTGCCAAACCAAAGCAGCAGTCTTGGGTATTTAGGTCTAAATGTACTCGAACTGTGTTTAAAACTATCGAATACAACTCCTTCTGAATTACTGAGGTTTAGAAAACTATCTTACAAATACCTAATTTATTTGGTATCTAGTGTTATAATAAAACTGAACATTTGTAACGATTTTGCCTACCTTGCCTGGTTGTTGGGGCGCAAATGTTATGGGTAACTGAAGTAAGTGTTCCACGGGTAGTTCTAAATCCGAAAGGATTTTGCATGTGAAACTTCCAGTGGGGGATAAAGATGTTACTGTTGGTTTTATGGATTTATCTGAAAATTATGCTCAAATTTCAGAAGAAGCCGAGAAAAGGTTTAAACTTACTTCGTATATTTTGAATTGTTATAATCCTTCTCTGAATCATTCCAACAACTACAGGTCCAAAATCGATGTGTTGGGTATTTAAGTTGTGAGTAAAGTCAGGTTTTACAACCTTGCATGCTGCCGTAAAATACAATTTTTCGGAATTTCGTTCGCTGTTAAAAGAAGTTTAAGATTAATTTGTCGAATATAGATTTAAAAAACGCACAAATCAGCTTCCCTGTAGTCAATTGTACAACAAAAACGAGCTTCGATTGAATATGGTTGGAGATTCTTCCATGCTAACATTTCGGCTGGATATAAATCCAAATAATCGACTTTGATTTCGCGTTCTTCGAATGTTAACACAGACAACGGTATTGGTTCTGATCCGGGCTTGGGAAGTTTTTCATTTGTATCTGTAATTTTCTGATTTTTTCTTGCGCTCTTACCTTTTCCTACTTTGCTATTCTTGTCTTTATTGCTCTTCCCTTTAAGTAACTTTGCTTCGAATTCCTTCCGCCTTTTAATTTCCCACTGCTGTCGTTTTAGCAGTAATAACTGCTCGATTTTAATTTCCCTCGCTGTTTGCATTATTATTTCATGAGACAGCTGAGGTTGTGCAACTAGGGTTAGTTTGGTTTTCTGAAATCCATCGGATATAACAACAGTAAAATTAATACAAATCATACTTACCTTCCCACTTTGTAAGTTTCCACAGGCAGGTTCGACGCTGATTTCAGGATTATCACTAACGATTTCAAATTGGGCAGTAAATTTAAGGTGTTTTTTACACTTGGAATATTTGTTTGCATAACCACATAAACACTTAATATCGCCGACGTGACTTAACGCTTGTAAATCTATCGACATAATCGAGTAAGATCCGCAAGGTGTATCGGGGAATTCTATGTGGCTGTAGGAAATATCGCAAAGAGGGTCGATTATTTTAGCCATTATCCATAGTTTGTTACTTTTTATATTCCAGGTTTGGGATTCTTCTTCAAAGCAATTTTTCGATGAATTTTCGTCTTCGCTAATCGTAGCTAAATGCAAAATTATAAATGTGTTAGTTGTAGAGAATAGAAAACATTACCTAAACTTCTGTCATAGTAGTGATTGCTTTCGAAAATTTCCAACTGTGATGTTTCCGATTCTGATTTTTCAAGAAAGAAGTTAAATACGTCTACGTCCTGGAGTAATGCCATGCAGAGATTTATATCTTCAATCAGCTCATTGGATATGTTTGTATTTAATTCTCTTTCTGTTGTTTGCAGTAATTTTTTGATGTATTTGTAATTAAATGGCTGAAAATCACTCCGTGTTAGTTGTTACATAATAAAGACTTTGAAGAAGAGGTACCTTTTTGGGTTTTTTTATCCCTCCGAGATTTTTAATCGTATTAACAGTTATATAAAAAACAAAGGTGTCGTTCGCATTGTCGCATTCTAAACTGTAGTTTGGTATGTCGAGTGTTTCAGGGCTGAATTCCAAGGTTATTTTTTTACTTTCCAGGGGCAAAATTTCACCGAATCCATAATTTGGCAAGATTTTTATGCACTGAATAAAATTAATTAATTAATGTTCAGATATTTCAATTTAAAATGATTACTTTGGGCAAATCTATGAATCCGTAAACCTGGAAGACCGACGAGTCATTTATTAATTCCAATTCTGTGAAAATCGTCTCGGTGACGGTACATTTTCCTATGTTTAGTACATAATCGGCATTTGAACAATCGATTTGTAGTAAATCATTTATACAAGAATCAGCAAAGTACGAGATGTACGTTTTTTGTTTCGGTTCAATCGCCAAGCCGTTCGAATCGGTTAGTATAGCAAAAATCATAACTTTAGTCGAAGGAGTATTCGATTGGCTTTTCGCAGTAAGATACAAGTAAATTGGAAATTCTAATATCCCAGTTTCTGAATCGTAATATTTTGAGCGGTCCGTCGTGGCTATTTCTTTCCTATTCGAAAATATGTGAAACTGCTATAGAATAGAATTTATATTGAGTTTTGAATGGGGATTACCTCGGCATAAATCTAATTGAAATCGTTTTATGACCATTTGCTTGTACGAAGAAGTCATTTTCGCTGCTAGATAGGTAACTTTTTAAACTTGATGGGAATTTAACACCAAGTCCGTGGGCAATACTTGCGGTATTTTGGATTGTAAAATGTAATTGGTAGACCGAATTAAAAACGCATATGCAATAATCGAGGGATTTGGGTTCAACGTCTATGAATTTTCCTGTTAGTTCTGCTTGTATCGTTATCTCCTACAAATTTTCGAAAATCATTTTAAAGGTGACAAATTTAATTAGTGTAACATTTATATAATTTTGTATGTATAGATGTTATGTAAATAAACGAATGAAATAAAATAAATTTCATTTCTTTTTTTTATTAGTACACCAAATCAACATCTTACCATGTTATGCATGGTATTGATAATATTTAACATTATACAGGGTCCTGCAACAGTGCGTCGGGCTTTCCTAGCGCCCTTACCGTGAGAGATAGAGAAAAAAGTTTAAAGCATAAAATTATTGGTTCGAAGAGGTCTACGTCGCGAAATTATTTTCAATAATACAGAGTGTTCCACTTTTGCGCTATAATAAAAACATACATTTTTTTAAATGCAACACCCTGTAACTTTTCATGTCTTCCGATGTCATTTTTTAACCTCTACATAACTGTCTACCCACTTTTGTATTTTGTGTCAGTGTTACCAACTTATTAATTTTTTTCCGAAAAATCTTTCATAAACAGACTTCACTTTAAAAATCAGAAGCGACCTTGATTTTTGAAGTAGAGGGATAAATTTTAGCAATAATTGTAGTCCTGTTAAAGAGCAACATTTTGATATGAGAAAATGGGATTCAGTTGATACAGGGTGTTACAAAAGAAAATGCCAAACTTTCCAAACTTCAAAGTGACATAGCTCATTTTTTTCAAATGGAACCACCACTGTTTTATTTCGCGAATCGATAGCTTTTTTTATCCTCTTTAATTTTGTATTTAGATGTCCGATACCTAAACCCCGTAGTTTAAGAGATATTAAATACTTTTCACAAAAGTAACAATTTAATTACATTTTATGCACCGAAGTGGGCCGTGCTAATGCAAAAAACCAAAACAAAATGTAAGTAAGCCTCAATGTAACATTTTAGTAAATTTAGAATCAAAACGGATAATACTTATGTAATAAAATTAATTGTTTTATTCAAAAACTATGAAAAGTAACAAAATTCAAAATGCATAAAAGAAAAACGACTACAATAAATGTTCGAAATGTCTTCCATTTTCATTCAGGCTCAAATCAATTCGCTGCTGAAAAGATCTTTGCACTCTTCGTAACATTTCAGGTGAAATACTTGCAAAAGCGTCAAAAATTCGTTGTTGCATATTTATTTGTGTTGCCGGTGGTTCGTTATAAACAATTCCCTTCACGTATCCCCACAAAAAAATCAAGTTTTGTGCCTGAATGAAAATGGAAGACATTTCGAACATTTATTTTAGTCGTTTTTCTTTTATGCATTTTGAATTTTGTTACTTTTCATAGTTTTTGAATAAAACAATTAATTTTATTACATAAGTATTATCCGTTTTGATTCTAAATTTACTAAAATGTTACATTGAGGCTTACTTACATTTTGTTTTTGTTTTTTGCATTAGCACGGCCCACTTCGGTGCATAAAATGTAATTAAATTGTTACTTTTGTGAAAAGTATTTAATATCTCTAAAACTACGGGGTTTAGGTATCGGACATTTAAATACAAAATTAAAGAGGATAAAAAAAGCTATCGATTTGCGAAACAAAACAGTGGTGGTTCCATTTGAAAAAAATGAGCTATGTCACTTTGAAGTTTGGAAAGCTTGGCATTTTCTTTTGTAACACCCTGTATCAACTGAATCCCATTTTCTTATATCAAAATGTTGCTCTTTAACCGGACTACAATTATTGCTAAAATTTATCCCTCTACATCAAAAATCAAGGTCGCTTATGATTTTTAAAGTGAAGTCTGTTTATGAAAGATTTTTCGGAAAAAAATTAATAAGTTGGTAACACTGACACAAAATACAAAAGTGGGTAGACAGTTATGTAGAGGTTAAAAAATGACATGGGAAGACATGAAAAGTTACAGGGTGTTGCATTTAAAAAAATGTATGTTTTTATTATAGCGCAAAAGTGGAACACTCTGTATTATTGAAAAAAATTTCGCGACGTAGACCTCTTCGAATCAATAATTTTATGCTTTAAACTTTTTTTTCTATCTCTCACGGTAAGGGCGCTAGGAAAGCCCGACGCACTGTTGCAGGACCCTGTATATTAACACGGGGGAGTATGTTCCCACCAAATAGACTATGTCCTAATTAGAAGCAGATAGAGAACGTCGATAAAAAATGTTAAAACAAAACTAAGTGCTATAGGTGGATCAGATCATAATTTTCTATTTCACACCCCTACAAAATCGGATAATACAAACTCCCAATATTAATGAATTTCAAAACCACTTCAGAACTCAAATAGGTGTGAAGACCCCAACACGTTATGGTCAAATGCAAAAAGCTGGATAATGCAGCGAAAGCCTGCACACCTAGAAAGAACCACTGGAAATCTGAAGAGACAATGGAATTAATAGAACAAAAAGACCTTTAAAACCAATAAAACGATAAAAGATAAAATAAAAGAACTTAATAAAAGTGTACGAGTACTGGAAAAATGGATTGGTGCAGTTTCGATTGGAGGCAGAAAAATCAGCAATCTAAGGTATGCCGACGACACCCTGATTATCCCTGCAAACCAGCGTTTCTCAACGTGTTAGTATTTGGGACCCACTTTTCTTAATTCATTTTAACCACGCCCCCCCCCCCCCAGCTATTTTATAGGAGTACTAATAAAATACCAGTATCAGTCTAAATCTATTTTGCTCTGCTGCTGCTACGTCGCTAATACAAGCCCAAGATTCCACCATGAATTGCAAAATTTTGCCATGTCTGACGATACTGACCGCCGCGTCGTGAAAACATGCATCGATGTTCAATCGCTCGCGGTCCACATACAGGGTGTAATGCTCCCGCCAAACTTTTACTTTCGTGTATAAATTTCTCATTATTCACTTATACCATAAATAGCTATTCTGTAATTTTTGCCCCATTCTTCTAGCGTCTTCGCGCCCCCCTTCCGTTATTTCGCGCCCCCCCAAGGGGGCGCGCCCCACAGGTTGAGAACCGCTGCTGCAAACGAAGAAAAACTTACAGAATTAGTGACTAAAGTAGATGAATGTAGCAAAGAATCGGCTTGAAAATAAACCAGTAAAAGACCAAGTAGTCCAGTCAAATTAGCCAAAATAATGGCAAATAGCCGAAATAATTCACGTAGTTTTGAAAATTGGTACAGTTGTTCCTTGAGATGTCCTGAAAAATATACCAAAAGTCCCCGAGGGTGGGGGGTGAGCCGGGGGTGGGGGAGCTGTTTAAAGATCCCTTTCTTCACTTTTTCTCTAATAGCTCGAAGACCGTGAAGTTTAGCGTTACGATCAGTTTATACGAAAATGTAGAAGATAAAATTTCCAACCAAAAAGGTCCTATGTATTTTTGCCGTAAGATCAATACCTTAAAAGTAGAACCGGGGTGAATATAAATGTTGAAATTCAACCTGTACAAAAATTTGGCAACAGAAATCAACATTTACCAACTTTGTTTACCTTTATCGCACTTCTACTCCTAAGGTATTGATCTTATGGCAAAAATGAATAGCACATTTTTGGTAGGAAATTTTATCTACTTCATTTTCGTATAGAATGGTCGTACCTCAAAACCGCGCGGTTCTCGAGATATTAGCGAAAAACTAAAAAAAGGGAAAAGCCAACAGTGGATACGATTAACGCAAAACTGAAGGAGATATACATATGGTGACAGAATTCTAATCCGTCACTCAAAGACACGTAAAACCGTCGTATGCTTTCGTGATACGGGTCGCAAAATCCTTAATGATGCGTGGTAAATATCAAAGTGTGAAGATGAGAATGAGGAGCAGCCCAGTTTGCGGCTACCAGGGGGCGTGTACCAAAGATGCGCCGGCAGATTTGTTATAAGAGGACGAAGAAGATGAAGAAGATGACATTTTACTTAATAATAATTATAATTGACATAGCATTTTGAGTTTTTTTTTTTTTAATAAAATTACCACACTTTTCAACTTTCTTTAACATTCATCCCACTTCTACTCCTAAGATATTGATCTTACGGAAAAAATGCATAGAGTCTTTTTGGTAGAAAATTTTGTCTACTTCATTTTCGTGTAGAATGGTCGTAACGCAAAAACTTTAAATTTTCGAGCTATTAGCGAAAAAGTGAAGAAAGGGACCTTCAAACAGCTCTCCCACCCCCAGCTCACCTCCCAACCCCGGGGACTTTTAGTATGTTCGTCAGGACACCTCAACAAACAACTGTACCAACTTTCAAAACTACGTGAATTTTTTCGGCTAATTTGATGGCTAATTTGACTGGACTAAAGGTTATGATCATCGATCGCCAAAACAACGAAAACGCCAACATCAACGAAGTGGCAGGATATGAGACGGTAAATAGTTTCTATACTTAAGTTCATTAATAACCAACGGCAGAGGTTGCACTGAGGAAATTGAAAGACGACTGGCCGTAACCAGTAGGGCAACAACTAAGTTAACTAAAATATGGAAAGATCACACAATTACAAAGACAGTAAAGGTAATGCTGTCTAAATTCTTGAACTTCAGAATAGCCGCCTATGCTTCCGAAATTTGGACGATGAGGCAAGTAGATGGAACTATGGGTATACAGACGTATCCTCAGGGTGTTACGAGCATAACATAGAACTAACACATCTATATTATAAAAACTTCAAATAAAAGACAGACTATTAAAATAAATCAATAAAGCATACCTTAACTATTTTGAACACACAGCTAGGCGAAATCGTAGTTGAAGGAAAAATAGAAGGCAGGAGACCCAGAGGAAAATCTCCGATGATGTTGAAGGGCGTACTTAAAGAAATAACAGGACCAAACACTACGATAGGTATATGAAGAGGTACACCTGGCACAAGACCGAGACACTTGGAGACAACAAATAGATACCAAAACCTAATAGTATCACCAAACCCTTGCAAGGGTAAACAGACGGAAGAGTATGTTCCCACTAGCTTAATCAATCACTGTTATTACGTGTCTGAATCCGAAACCGTATCTATAGTCGAGTCAATGAAGGTTTTTACTTCTAAACCCACTAAAACAGAACCGATTTTGATGATTTTTTTTTTAAATTGTTTGTTATATTAAATTATTCAAAATCAGAAACATTTCAGCTGGCGCTATCAAGTATTTATATTGTTTAAACAATTTAAAAAAAAAATTATTAAAAAGTTTTTTTCTTCGATGGAATTTTAACTAGAAGTGACTAATTTTGAAAATTTAGTAAAATAAATAATTTTTGAATAAAAAAGTTTTAAAATTTCCATTTAAAAATGTTAATATTCAATCAGTCGGATGCAAGAAGATAATATACAAATATATAGACATATGTATATTGTCAACTGAAAAAATCAATACTTTTATAAGAATATCTAAACACGCACAAGAAATCGACCTTTAGTATCACAGGTAGAGGAATTCAAAGTCAAACTCCTGATGTTTCACCATGATTTTCGGAGTGAACGCGTGTGTTTTGAGGTTATTAATCTGTTAAAATAAGTTTTTAACACTAAATATTGAAAATATTAGTGAAAATTGTTGAATAGAACTTAATTATTGATTAAAATTTAGAAAAAAGTGCAGAGACAAGTAAAAATACGATGGAAAAAGTAATTATATGTCATTTATTCTTGGTTTGTATTGAAAATAATTGGATTATATTTGCTTTTAAGTTTGTTTATGCATTTTAAAGAATCGAGTTATTATTTTTATTATTATGTTACTTTTATATTACATTATTACAGTTATTATGATACATTTATATGCTGTAAAATTACATTTTTTTGTAATTTTGATCAATAAAGCAAAATCGCTTGCGTTGCATATAAGTTAAAAAATGTTTCCCGTTTAATAAATAATTACTCAATCTTAACTAAATTTTGTTTGCTTATTTGGAACGTATTGATTTAACGATTCTAAAAATTTTAGCCCTTTAAGTGTAATATTTTTAATTCTACAGTACTTTTTTCACTGAATTTTCCGCGCGTCATGCTCGTCGTTAAGACTATTTGCAAAAACAATTTGTGTTAAATTATTCTTTGGATGTAATGAAATCTTTTAAAATTATTAGAAATATATTTCCTGTCTTACAGCTATTTCCCTTTGAATTTGATCCTCATATTTAAAATCATACGTGTTAAAAACATTTTCCAACATTCTTTTATATGTTACAGGAACAGCAATAAGATACTGTAGACTCTACAGTTAATTGCTGTTGCATTTGCAAAGAACAAGAGAGTGCAGATACACAAATTATACAAAGTTTTTTCAAAATTTTCAAATTTGGAATTCAATTCTTGCATCCGAATGATTGAATAATTAACATTTTTCAATGGAAATTTTGAAACTTTTTAATTCAAAAATTATTTTTTAAACTAAATTTTCAAAATTAGTCACTTGTACTTTGTTAAAATTTCATCAAAAAAAAAATTGTCAATTTTTTTTTTTTAATTATTTAAACAATATAAATAATTGATAGCGCCAGCTGAAATGTTTCTGATTTTGAATAATTTAGTATAACAAACATTTAAAAAAAAAATTCATCAAAATCGGTTCTGTTTTTGCGGGTTTAGAAGTTTTGACGATTTTTCCGCTTTATTGACTGGACTACTACCAAGTAATGCGGGAGCTGGCGTTGAGTCGCGTATAAATATTTTTTACAAAGTTGTTGTTGATTTCATTGTTACTATTTTTGGTATTCTTTATGAAAGGTTTTGTTGACCTTCTAATAAACTGATCTATTCCAAGTTCGTTGTGTATTTGTTCGTTCCTTACAAACCAAAGAGAGTTGACAGCAATACGGGGAACCTTCTTATGAGATGCTTGCAGTTTTTTTTAAGATTGGTTTTGGATGTTGCAATCCTGAGAAGCATTTTATACAGTAAGATGGCATATTCTTTACGTAGTGGTGAGCTTCTGTTGATCAAAGGGTATAACTGTCTTAGTCTTGCAGAGGCTAGATTTAATTTATTATTTATGTGCACGCTCTAAGTTAATCTCGTAACAATATACACTCTTAGGTATTTAATTGTCCCTATTCTAGATTTCCATGGTATGCAGGCCCCATTTATATCTGTAGTGTCAGAAGGTCAGTCGTAATATGCTTGAGGGTAAATATTTTGGCGATACAGTTTGAGGAGTTCAGTGAGATGCACCAGTTAGTAAGTCATGGACGTATAACTAATATCTATGGCTAATTGTACATAGCTGAGTGATAGTAGCTGTGTCGTCATCAAATAATGCTAGTTCGCTCATGTTGGGAGTGGGTATATCGTTGATATACAAGTTGAAAAGTGTAGGCCCCAATACAATTCCTTGAGACACACCAGCGTGGATGTTCTTAGTACATATTAGAGATGGACGCGTTAATGCGAACGCAAAGGTTCAGTTCTCGAGGAACGAGAAAATGATTGGCATTAGGTAGTGTGGTAATTCTGTTTTAAAGATTTTATATTGTAGCTCTTCGATCCCGACCCTGTCAAAAGCCTGATGTGTTATGCCCAAGAAGGCCGCTGGAAAAAATTTAATTAATGTGCTTCGACTACAAGGCCATTAGCACAGGTTAACTTTAAATTGGTGCACATCCAAGACAATAACATACATTTATAACAAATTATTTAAGTTAATCATTTCAAAAACTTGATATTGGATGGACTTTTGAGAGCCTCTTGTAATGATGGAGGAATTTGGTGTTGTTTCCTGCTGTCTTCATATTTTTTGCATTCAGTTAAGATGTGGTCAGTGCTTAACGTTGTATTTGCAAATATCACAGTTTGGACGTTCAGCTCTTTGTAGTAAGTAGGAATGGGTATATCAAAACAACACGGAAGAAAACACAGGTTTAAGTGGGGTAGCATTACTTATACATAAGAATAAGAAACATCTAATTACTAAAATGCCGGCCATATCCGACCGAGTCATTTATATAGTGATGAAACAGTCAACAAGACACAATATACAGATTATAAATGTTTATGTACCAACTAAGTAGTCAAACCTATTGACGTAACACTTGCAGTGAGATCCGAATAATGCTACTATATTGTGATAATTGGAGACTTAAATACAGAGATAGGAAAAAAGGCCGAACAAATAGATAATATTGGAAATTTTGGAATAGACGAAAGAAATGAAAGGAGAGAAAGAATCCGAACTTCTTCCAAAGCGAATAACTGTTGTGTATGAATGCTTTTTTTGAATCCCCCCCTCCCCCCAAAAAGGGTCCGGAAAAGCCCTGATGGCAAAATAAAAAACGAAACAGATTTCAGCATTTCCAATAATAAAAATATAGTAAGCGATGTATTAGTTATCAACAGGTTCCACACTGGCAGCGATCACCGACTGGTAAGAGGAACTCTAAAAATTGATACAAAAATAGAAAGAAGAAGAAAATTAATACGCAACATCAATCTCTATCAGAAATATTAGAACAAGATCGAGAGAAATACATAAACGAACTCGAACGAAGGCTAACACCAGCAAACGGACTATATAACTTAGAAGTGGTAGGTAACAGAAATCACATACATACATACAAACATACTACATACATACATAAATACATAAACAGAAATCACAAAACATATAAAAATATCTATGACGAAGGTACACACACAAACAAAAACAAAGAACAATAAACTTAGCAAGAATACACTAACCTTTATCGAATAAACAAGAAAACTAGATCGAAACAGAGAAGAGTATAAAAACTTAAATATACGAATTAAGCAAGAAATACGAATGGAAGAAATAACCACAATAGAAATTTTTTATAAAATCTGTACTCTTCAAAAGGAAATAAAATTGTCGCAAATATAGGCTCAGAGGAAATTCCAGAAATTTTTACTGAGGAAATTTCATCAGCCTTAAACGATATGTAAAACGGGAAAGCATCTGGTGAGGATCGAATTACAGCCGGAATACTGAAGTTAGGAGAACAATCACTATTAAATGCCATAAAGACTCTACCGAACTGATGTTTAGACGAGGGTAGAATACCATTATGTTGGGAAAACGCCGAAATCATTTTGATATATAACACAGGTAACCATACAAACATAGAAAATTACCGACCCAATAGCCTTTTATCTCATTAAGAAAAGGCTCACCAATAAATTAGACCTGTCGAACAAGCAGGCCTTAGAAAAGGCTATAGTACGATTGACCACCTACCAACTCTAAAACTCTAATTGAAAAAACAGAAGAATGCAACATACCATTACATCCAGGTTTTATTGACTTTAAAAAGGCATTCAACACAATGGAAATAATATATGGTCAGTGATTATGATGCAATAATAGACTCCAGATACCCAACACTAATTAAAAACATATATCAACATGCTACGATACATATAAAAGATAAAATAACAAACAAAATAAAAATACGGCCCCCGAAACTTTTCACCCTGCTACTTGAAAATATTAAAAAAAAACTGAAGTGGGATAATAAGGGAATAAATATTGATGGCAAGTCTATCAACCATCTTAGGTTCACTGACGACATCGTCCTAATAACATCAGATGAAAATGAACTAGAAAAAATGATGACGGAATTAAATACAATAGCGAAGAAAGTAGACCTAGAAATAAAGGTCAATAAAAGGCAAATTCTATCAAACAGCGACTCACTACGAGTAGAACAGTAAAACATGGAAAACGTGGAAGAATAGTATATTTTACAACAAGACATGAAAATGACGTTTTTTTCGTGAGATGAGAAGTTGCCCACGAGCTGCGTTAGCAGCGACGCAGCGAGTAGGGCAATCACGAACGAAAAAAACGTATTTCATGTCGAGTAGTAAATGCTATTTTTTCTACGACATTTTAATTATCTGTTTGAAATAAGTTTTAATTCGACTTAATTCAAACCGAATTGTGTCAATGCAAATTATTAATTGTTTGTTTAATCGGTTCCATAGTAACACACGCATTTTTTTATTTTGTTGCCATAGATTTGGAATTCTTGTTTTCATCTCTAGAAGTGAATATGTTTTCATCTCTAGATAGAAAATGTAGCGTTTTCGCATAGGGTTTATCCTGAAGAAAATACTTGTTTTCGTATCATGTGTAGAAAAAATACATTGTATAGGTCCTACTGTGAAATTCTGAAAACAAATCAAACCCGAAATAATGAAATAATTGGAAGTCTAAAATATATTTTGAAAAATCAAGACATATCTACATAGTTATATGCTTAAAAAGAAAAGTTTTTGATATGTGCTTGTCCTGGTCCTACAACCCAGGGATGGACTTGGCCTGTTCTAGGATCAGCTTCCATTTTTTCCTAGTTTTCGCTTTGTCTTTCTAATTTCTGGCTCTTAGCGTTCTTAGATTTTCTCCTACTTTGTCCTTAAATCTAGATCTGGGCCTGCCTTTCTTTCGAGTTTCAGCTGGTGGTTGGTGGAATATTTGGTTTAGGGGTTCCAACACTAACAGAGAAAACAGCGGAAAATTTAAGGGCCACACAAAGAGCTATGAGGAGGAGGTCATTGGGAGTAAGCCTAACAGACGAACTAAAGAACATCCACATCAGAATAAGATCAGGTGCTAAAGATGTTATAGCTAGGATAGCGAAACTAAAGTGTAGTTGGGCAGGACATGTTGGCTGAAAAACATCAGAAGAACGGCCAAACCGCATTCCACAATGGCGCCCTCGAATATCTAAGAGAAGCGTGGGAAGACCTCCAAAAAGATGGGTGGACGATATAAAGAAAACACAGGACAAAATAGCTTGGAAACGACTTGGGGAGGTCTATTTCCAGTAGTGGACAAACAAAGACTGAGGAAACTTCCATTCCATTCTTTCCTGGTTTTCGCGTTGGCTTTCTAATTTCTAACTCTTAGTGTTCTTAGATTTTCCTCTACTTGGTCCTTAAATCTAGATTTGGGCTTGCCTTTCTTTCGAGTTTCAGCTGGTGTTTGGTGGAATATTTGCTTTGGGGGTTCCAACACTAACAGAAAAAACAGCGGCAAAATTAAGGGCCACACAAAGAGCTATGGGGAGGAGGCTGTTTGGAGTAAGCCTAATGACAAACTAAAGAACATCCACATCATAATAAGATCAGGTGCTAAAGATGTTGTAGCTAGGGTAGTGAAACTAAAGTGGAGTTGGCCGAAAAACATCAGAAGAATGGCCAAACCTCATTCCACAATGGTGCCCTAGAATATCTAAGAGAAGCGTGGTAAGACAACTTGGGGAGGTCTATTTCCAGCTATGGAGAAACAAAGACTGAGGAAGAAGAAGGAAGACATGCCCCTTGATTAGTCGCGGGAGTGAGGCTTGCGGTACATGGGATAGAGGTGAAGGTTATTACTACAGGAAGGTGTTCAGAATCAAGGTTGATGATCCGACCGATAAGGGTTAATGGGATAGAACTAGTAGTTGATGTGTCGTTGCGTTATCATTTAATTTAGATCCATTGAGATTATTTACACGGCAACCAAAAAAGTATATTAGCTGTTTAGGTCGCCGATGGTCAACGATGGCAGGGTCTTGTGGAATAATTGGGTGATATCTGACTCACTGAGAGTTTGTTTTGGTTGTTTATATGCGGTGGTGATCTGTTGATGATTGCTGAGATATTTTCAATATCGTTTTTGTTTAAGATAATAGGCGGGCCAAGCTTGTTTTCTGATAATGATTGCTACTCCACCCCAGGCTATGGCAGCTGGCCTATTATTGCGGAAGACATGATATCCTCTGATTGTAAAATTTTCACATTGTGCTAAGTGGGTTTCGGTTGAACAAGTCCAGAAATTATATGAAAAGCGATCTTTGGGGGTTTAATTCCAGTTCAGCATTGTTTTGAAGATTATTACATTGAAAATGTGTGGCATAATATTTGTTGCAATAAAGAGTTTAATTTGTGTTAAATGAGGTAATATTAATTTCAGGATATAATCTAGAAGAAGTGACTTTATTTCTAAGAAAGTTATAATAACACACTTAATTTACAAGCTAATAAGCTTAAAACAAAAAGTCCGAGTGTTGGGATCACAGAACCAGACGAATTACATAAATCAGCACCACATGTTGTACAATACGCTGAAAATTCCGTAACCGAGGTGCAATAATTATGATCTTGGCACCCCCGTAAGGTCTTCCGTGTAATGTTTGCTGAATCGGTGTAGACTTCAAGCACTGAAATGTTAGCCGTTATTGGATTCATCTGGTGTTAGTAGTGAATCGCTTACCAATCGCAGGTGTTCTATGTATTACACAAACTTGATAGTCTTCGCACTGCACTTTTTGTACGTTTTTAAAGGATGTGCCTATACAGTCCTTATTTGTTACTTCCGAGCAATCGTAACATATCAAGCATAGTCCTAAGGGCAGAATAACTTGGATATTTTTATGTTTTTTTTGTGTTCTTTTTAGTGTTTTTTTTTTTTTTTTTTTTTTAATAAAAACTAATTGGAATGATTATATTCATAACGAAGTGTTTATTGTAAGGAATATAGAATAATTCTAATTGTTTTAACGACGATTGAAGCGTCAAGGTTACAAATTTGTTGTTGCCAAAAGTATGCAGCAAAACGCATCGATTATAAATAATTTTTGTAGATTACATAAGTTACTATTTTTAAAATAACTCTTTATAAAAATGTTGCGCTTTGAACCGATTTATTAAAAATTTACTGTGTTTATGTTTATTTATTAATTAATCAGAGTGAAATTTTTGGGTTTAAATATTTTTTAATAATTCTAATTACAAAAAATATTAAAAAATTCAGTCTATTTAGGAAGAATCTTGGCTACTTCAATAACCAATTTTTTTAAATTATCTAAACTGCAATTATTAATTGTATCAATTAATTAACAATGAATTATAAAATAAGTAGAATTTAATTTTCCCCACCTGTTTGAAGTATCACAAAAAACACGGTAATTATCGCAAACTGCGAGGAAAGCTTGCCCATTTTTTTTTTAAATACTAACGTTTTTGTGCAATTGTAGCAATTGTATAACAACAAACTGACAAAAATAATCTCAAGTAAGTACTTATTTCGCGTCTGCGCACGCTAGTAACGCTCAGTTATTTAAGAAATCTATCATTCTGCAAATATTTTTCGTAGAATCAGCTGACTGATTTATTTTAACTAATCAGTAAGAAGACAGAACTTACTAACAAATTCAAAAGGGTATTTTTCTATTTTTATAATCAAGGTCGCCCATAAAAATAACTTAATTTCATAATTAAGTTGCAAACTTTGAAATATCCGATTGCTAGGCCACAACCTACTAAGATCCACAAGCGATTTTCCGGCTTATTTTTAATTAAATATTAGAACCAAGGAGTTTGTGCCAAGTTCACAGCGCGACCGTTTCGCTCGTGGTTAACAATGTTATGCTATGTTTCGCTAGTTTCCCCTGTGGGTTGGGTTAAGAATAGACCCACAGTATCCTCTGCTTGTCGTAAGAAGCGACTAAAAGGGGCCGAGCAAGGGGCTAGCTACCCCTGGGGGTTAATACCTCTTCTCCCATAAAAAAACCCAGTCACAAAACTTCAAACGAAGTATCTGAGCGGAACACAGGAAGACGACCTAGGCGAGACGCGGAACGCGCGAACCCTAAACAAAACCAGGCCAATTAAAAAACTATTACCAGTTACCAGTACTAGAAGTACAAAATGCAAGTCACGGCAGTCCAGCAAACAAAATAGCTAGGCAAAGATGTGATGGATACCAAGACTCACATAATCCTCTACAGGGGACGACCATGAACTAGGAGTAGCCTTCATAGTAGGCAATGCGGCAAAGAACATCATCATCCAATTCAAACCCATCAATGAAAGAATTTGTGTTCTGTGGTTAAAAATAAAATTCTTCAATGTATCGATAGTAAATGTGCATGCCGAAACGAAAGAAAACGGACGCGTTCTACCAAATACTGGAAAGAATCTACAACGCAAATGTCATTATTGGAGACCTAAATGCAAAGCTAGGAAAAGAAGAACACTACCGGCCAACATTAGGGCAGTATAGTCCGCACCAGTGGCGGCTCGTGGCTTGAAATTATGGGGGTGCTGCAGCTTTCGAAATATACTTACATACCAGTAACGATCCTTGATATTTTTAAGGCGCCTTTTATTTTATTTAAGGTGCCTTAAATAAAACAAAACAAATCGAAATTTTACTCAATTTATAAAAAAAATAAGCTTACTGGAAAATGAAATAAAAAGAATTTTTATTTAAATATAAAATCCATTCTGCGATTTTTAACTTCACAAAATTTTTCGATCACCTGTTAACACTGGAGCAGCCTTGACCGTATTCGCAGTGATGTTGCAATCAAGTTGGAAATACGAACTATTTATTATTTAATATTCCTGTTTATATTACACATACCGTCGCCCAAGACGTCCTTGCACAATGATGACATCACCTAGTTTTTTCGTGGTATTCAGACGTATTATTGTTTTTGTTGGATCGGATGTCCAAGAGCTCAACGGCATGATGCATTAATGCTGAGATGCTGCCCAGATAAGCAGCGTTCGGACTACTTTTACCATGTATTATTAAAACAAACAAATCGCGGCGGAATGTGCACCGAATGTACTACGTTTCTGACACTGCTACATTTCTCAGCGCTCTGAATGGAATCTACAGCTTCGGTTTAAATAATTCCTTTTAAAAGCGGTTTAATTAATTAAATTTATGTAATAATTATGCAAAATATTGAATGATTGTTATATTATTGATATTTTCAAGTACAAATTTAATAGGTAATTAATTTCCGTACTTTGTTCTGGGGGTGCTGCAGTGTCGCAGCGCTTATGGACCAGCCGCCACTGGTCCGCACCAAGGGTCCAACGACAATGGGAAAAGACTGATCGAGTTTGCTATAAGCAAAAGTATATTTAACATAGTTCCCACATCTTAACATTCCTAAACACTCATGGATATCACCCGATGGTGAAAAACTTCCAATCAAATCGAAAGTGGATGTGCGTCAAGTATACTGCCAGATCGTATTGTGGGTGAGATGAAATACTAACAGCATATCAAAAGAAAATAGGAAAAAACCTGAACAGAAGGGGAGTAGCAGAAACAGGAAATAACGATGCAACAGTGGAGGAAGAGTGGGAGTAAATCAAGAGAACAATCATAGAAGCAGCAGATACGACAATAGGACATGCACGTAAAGCACGCTGTAGAGACTGATTCGATAAAAAGCGCGAAATAACATTAAAAGAGAAAAACAGAAACTACCACACATATCTAACAAGACCCACAATAGCCTCGAAGACTAACTATAACAAGCTATTTAGAAGAAAGAAGAGAGCCGTCATCAATGAAACTCTGCTAAGCTTACAGAAAGATTTCGAGAGTAACAACATCAGGAAGGCTTACCAGCAAATCAAAATCTTAGGCGGTAGTCCCACTGAACCACCACCAACCACCCACAACCATCAACTAAAATTTAAGCATATGCAATTAAATGCTGTTAAGTCTCACTGAACCACCGACATCCACCTGCCGTCATCAAATGGCCGGCTCAACGGTGGATTTTGGTTGTTGACACTGCGCGTGCCCCAGGGCGTATAGCGTCAGCTGATTTACGACCGCGAAAGGCGGGAAATTTAAATATAAGTTAAACTTGGGCAGGTTATTCAATTTGTGGGTATTCTAACCTAAAATAAACGTCATCGAAAATTATTATAACTAAAATACAGATTCACACTTGGCGCTTTGGACGCGAATAACAAAAACATAACCAACACAAAGATACATGCTGATATAATTACAACCTTTAACACCAAAAAGTTACTACCAATATATCAATTTCAAGTCAAAAATCACTAACAGGCAAGCGGGAAATTCAAATTTTTGGCGATCAGCGGTGGTGCAGTAAAACTGCAGCATGTAATTTCAGTTGGTGGTGGTGGGTGATGATGTCTCAGTGGGACTGCCGCATAAAAAAGCGGATACAAACCAAACATCAATCTATGACGCGTCAAGGCAGGCCAAATCATCGGCAGCGAAAAGGAAATCGAAGGGAGATGGAGGGAATACTTCGAGGAGCTGCTAAACTCAAAACAAAAACAAGAACCCTACTAACAAGGATGGAAGAATAACAGAACCTACAGAAAACGAAGAATTCTCGGAGCCACCTACACGAAAAGAAGTTGCGAATGCAATAAACGCTTTAACCAGTAATACAACACCTGGAATCGACAGCATACTATCCGAACTATTAAAACTTGGAGGGCTGGATCTTATGACAGCAATGACGAACCTGATAAGCAAGATATGGACAACAGAAACTATGTTAGGCGAATGGAGAAGCAGCATTATATGCCTCATACACAAAAAGGGAGACAAACTTGACTGCAAAACCTTCAGAAGAATCTCATTGTTAAACACGGCTTACAAGACGTTTACCACTACATTGAGAAACAAATTACAGATATAGGAAAGCATAATAGGTGAATTACAGTGACGGCTGGTATATAAGGGCTGCCGGGCTGCAGTTCTGGCCTTAATTTTACAAAAGTTATTAGCAGTAATAATTAAAAATAAAAAGTATGTTCCGAAATCACTTTTTATTTACATAATTTAATTTCGTTTATGTATTAATTGAAACCTAGACATAAATTAAATCGCTCCCGAAAAGACCGCGCACATCATAATACATGAATTCAAAACTTCCGAGTGGAACATACCGAACAACGTACCAAAATCGGGTAGATTATAGTTTAAAGCTTCAAGATTTAGGTGGCATTGGTGCCGCCTAAACTGGTGCTCAATTAGTCATTTGCCGCTGGTAGTAGAGAACGGTTTTCTTCGAACAGTTTTACGCATTCTGTGTTTACGTAGTGGCAATAATAATAATATAAACGTTTATTTAGCAAACAAGTTGCTATAAAAATTACAGAATAATTGTGTACATATTATACTTTTCTTACTTCTAATAATACACATAAATTGTGAAGATATATCAGAAAAAGAAAACTCTCCAGTAGGTTCTGTAAATGTAAGTGATCGAGAAAGTAGTTCGGATTATACTGATGCAAAAACCTCCCACGTGTCTCGTCAACGCTTAAAAACCCAAAAGAAGAGAGTTGCCGGGCGTCCTTACATTGGCTACAGAAAATCAGGAAAACAAGTTCTCCGTAATATACCAAAACCTGGGAGATCTCTGAAAATACGCTGTAATCATGCAAGCTTAAAAAAGAAGAGCGACAAGTCTTTTCTTTGTGGACAAATTGACGAAAGTGATAGACAAAGAACTTTTGATACTTTCTGGAACTTCGGAACGTGGAAGGAAAAGAAAGCCTTTGTGGAAGGCCTAGTGAGCACAAGGCACATCCACAGAAGGAGGTATACGAAACAGACCGAAGCCAAGGTGCCGAAAAAAATGACGGTCATGTTATCTTTTTACCTAAAGAAAATGGGGAAAGAGTACGCGTTTACCGTACTTTTTTCATCAATACCTTGTGCATCGGATAGGACACCTTTAAGCGTTGAGCTAAAAGAAGCGATGCGGAAACTGCAGATGATGGAGATGAAAATGGAGAGGAGGCTGCTGCACCGTTACCCATTAAAAACAAGAAGAAGACAAAACGCGAAATACTTACCGAAGTTATTAAAAGATGGCTCAATTTATTACCCAAAGTTCCTAGCCATTAATGCAGGAGTTCGTCTTCAAAGATGTATGTAGAGTCAACCTTCCGCTCTATGTTACACATTTACGAAATTTACAAAGAATGATGTGTCGAGAACTCCTTACAAGCAGCATCGTGAACATTTTTTACTGGTATATTGGATACAGAAAAAGTAGCTATCCATCACCCCAGAAAGGACCAATGTGACGTCTGTTGCGGTTATAAGGTAAAAACTATATCGGAAGAAGAATATCAGTTGCACGTCCAAATGAAAAATGAAGCAAGAGGTGCCAAGAACGCTGCTAAAGAAATCGCAAGCGATCAGCACCTTGTTTTGACTATGGACTTACAAAGTGTGTTGCTTTGTCCCAAGACGCAAGCTTCTAAGATGTATTACAAGCAAAAACTACAACTTCACAATTTTACCATATTTGTGCTAAATAACAAAGAGGTTGCCCTCTATGTTTGGCATGAAGCTAATGGCGGAGTTACCGCAAATGAATTCAGTAGTTGCATAATAAACTTTTTGTCAAATGTGTCTTCCCACTACCAGCGTTACACGCTTATATCCGATGGCTGCAATTATTAAAATAGAAACAAAGTCCTAGCCAGCGCTTTAAGTGACCTTGCAGCAACAAGATCAGTTACAATTGAACAACTATTCTGCACTACCACATTTAAATGGGGATGTCAAATCCGGAATGCACTCGGCTAGACTGCAGCGGAGAAGGGAGAGTTTGGAACACTTAAAATGCTACTAAATAACACTTATTAACCCTTCAAGGGGATGATCGTAAACGGTAATTAGGGCGCCACCATGATTGAAACCACCCTAAGATCTAAAAGAAAGAAACCCATCATGGAAGATTTCCAGGGCTCAGAGAAAGGGGTCGTCGGAGCTGCACCCTGCACAAGACGTGACCTACCTTGCTACTGAAATTACTTTACTTTACTGCAATGCTGAAACTTCTAGACAGGTTTAACATTTTACACATAAATCTTTAACAAACACTGAAACACAAATATGAAAGGGAAGCACTGAATACAATAACAAGATCAAACTGAATTGAATACTGAAATATTTAATGAATTTAAAGACACAAAAATGAATATAAAAGATTATATGTATAAAGGACAATCAAAAATATTACTTTAAAACCAAATCATAAAAACAATACTGACTTTAAGGGAACGAGAATTGGGGGTGCTACATTTACGTTATGTTCGGCAAAGATGTTCACAAGCTAGCCCCCCTTAATTCTTAATTCCAAACAAAGATAGGAAGGAAAACACAAATAACAAAATAACAATTTAACAATAAGTACCAAATAATTTCGCACATGCAACACAATACAAAATAATATCCTAACTTGACATAAACTGAACTATGATCTGATCACTAAAGGTCTTTACTTGAACGCAAATGAACGTTACTTGAGCACCAAAAATACTAAAAACAAGAGGCGGTACTTATTAACTTCAAACACAAAGAACGTTGATAAAGGCCTGTCGGCAAGAGGCAAACGTAAAATTCAAAACTGACGTTAAAACAGAAACGAAGAAAACAGGAGCAGCGTAAAGAAGTAGATTCTTACCTGGCGACTTAAACGATAAGCCAGGGAGTAACGTGAAGCTGGACGGGCTAGATGTTCTCCCTTAGAAGACGGCTGCAAGAACAAACCAAGCAGTTGGTAAACTTTCATGCACGGAAGAGGGGAAAGAAGGAAGAATCAGTGTTGCCATCTTTTATTTTCTGATTTCGGTAGCTTTCGGTTCTATTTTTCGGTAGATTTCGGTAGACATTTAAGCTGAGAAAAATATAAGTTTTTACCACCGTTTTTACCAAGTCCTGTAATGAAAATTTACGTTTTTAGGAAAAGCAACTACATGCGGTTTAAGAAAATGTATTTATGTAAGTCTGATACGTTGGCTCTTCGCTCTTGGGTCCAACAAGTACCATGCACAATCTAAATGTTACTTATTTTTTATAATATTTATGAGATATCAAAAAAAAAATCAATAATGATTGAAAATGAAAAAATATATACTTATATGTAACTTTCAGTTTTGTCACCATGGCTAGCTATTATTAATCAGAAATTAATAATTTTCCTGGTTTTTGCCGTTTCCGAAAACAATAATCCGAATTAATACGACGGTCAAGCTGAATTTATTGAGAATAAAAAACACGGTTAACATTTTCTGGGATTTTATTTTAAATATGCTCAAAGTAATTCCCTTCAGCAATGATACACTTCTTTCTTCTTTCTTCCCACTGTTTAAAAGCTCCCAACCAATATTCTTTCGGAATACCTTCAACATAAGCGTGAACTGCGGTATCAATCTCTTCCTCAGACGAAAACCTTATACCCCGCAAATTCCTTTTAAGCCCAAAAAATAGCCAAAAATTCTCACATTGCTAAATCAGCTGAGCACGGCGGATGTTCTATTACTTTTACATTTTTTCCAGCCAAAAACTGAAGAGTTAAAGCTGCCGTATGGGACGATGCATTATTATGGTGGAGCATAATTCCCTTGTCTGGAACTCTACTGAACACTTTAGGCAAACATTTTTCAGTGTACCATTTAGCTGTAACTGTCTTTTGTCCATCTAGCTTAATTGCATTTACTAGGCCCGTACTTCTGAAGAATACCGCATACATCACTTTTTTCATAGCTCGCTGCTTCCTCATATTCGTGAATCCATACACGACTCTCTTGGCGGATAGGTACGTCGAAAAAGGGAATATAAGTTTAGTCACCTGTCAATATTTTGGAAAAATTTTGATGTCCGCCATTATTTAAGAAATTTAAAGTTTCTTGGCAAATTCTTACACGCTCTGCTGTTTGGAAGTCAGAAAGGTGATGCGGCACAAAACGACTGACCACTTTTTTTAAATGCAGGTGATCGTGTATGATTGTTTTAACAGCTGAGGATTTAATCTTGAGTTGATGCTCTATTACCGCATAAGTGGCTTTATTGTCCTCTTCAATTATGTTTTTAACAGCAGCAATGTTTTTGTAGGTAACAACCGTAGGAGGACGCCCTGCTCCTTTTTGATGTTGAACAGAATTCCTTTCGCGTTCAAATTCCTTATACCATCGGTAAATTGTAGCCAAGGAAGGTGCTTGTTCACTAAAAGCTGAATCTAAACTCTCTTTGCACTCATAAGCGCTTAAACCTTTTTTAAAATCATAATAAATCATGATTCGAAAATGCTCTCTGGTTAATTCTATTTTCTTACTTGTAATGTCACTTTAAAAAATTAGTAACTTGAGTTATAACGAACGTAACTTCAACAACTAAACATCAAATGACAGATAAAGAGTTGCTCTAAATAACACTGTATGTTTGGTTTTTCACGGCGTACTAGATTTTCTTATTCTCAATAAATTCAGCTTGGCCCTCGTACGTGAGTTGTTCCCTATCGAAATATAATCAGAATTTAGCTTTAAAATAATTAGGGGAGAAAATAATTGAACTTCAAAAAAATTGTTCGCCGAGTCCCCACCCTTTATAGTTACTAAATAGGATTTTATTAAAAAAACAAAATTAAAATTTCCTGACTTCTTACTTGCCAGCGCCGCTGAAAGATAAACGTTATACATCCGATATTATTACGAAAAAGTGTTTGTATAATCCGCACGTAGTGGGCCATAAATATCAGTTACATTTTAAAACAATCTCCAGGCAATGTATTTTGATAAACAAAATTTTGTTCCGAGTCAGGTGCATTTTGTGATGTCGAGATAAGCAAAACAGGTTTTTTTGAAGGATATTTAGTAAACTTTAAAAAATCGGTAGAAATGAGTCTAAAATCGGTAGATCGGTAGATTGAAGTCGAAATCGGTAGATCTACCGAAATTTCGGTAGGGTTGGCAACACTGGGAAGAATCGAAAGAGCGCTGAAACAATCAGCTGATGCGCCAAACGTACAGAGGGGTTCCCCGCACCGCATCACGAGAAATGCAATAACCGAAACAAAATGACATCATGTCCTGATGACACACGCGTAAAATTTAGGTCACCTTGTGATTTCTAACAAAGGAATTTTTGATAAAAATGAAAAATATTGAAATGACTTTAAGAATTCGTAGAACTATAAGCAAAGAACGTGCCAAATTAGGATTAACCTTTCCTGTCCTCCAGACAAAACGAATTTAACTGTAGCAGAAATAACATAACAAAGCACGAAAATAAAATAATCGACACGGAATCAAACTTAAGGACAGGACCGTACTGAAAAATCTCAACAATAATTTAAAAAGACTTAAAAATTCCAAAATAACTCGGGAATGCAAAATCATGTGACACTATGATGTGGTGTGATAGTGTGCACGCAACGCTTGAATCCTACTATGTCCTCCTATTAATTCACCATCAAATTATTTAGCTCGTATGAGAGCTGCAAGACAGCCGTATACAGTAAAAGTGTTAGATCACAATTTTTTCTTTAACTATGAGGGTGTTTCTACCAACCTTTCCTCATTGAGGCCAGGTAGCAAAGCGGGAGATGCTTGCGTTACAAATTTACGTGCTTTCCAATACATACCAAATGGAAACATAATGTATAAACTACGTCATACAGATGAATTTAAAATGTTACCGCAAAGAACATCGCGAAGTAGCCAGCCCGCAACAGCAACAGGACTAACTCCACTATACAAATTTCCAATACCAATTAGCGAATTGAAATGGAAGGCACTCCAAGAGTTGAAGTCTGTCATAGAAGAGGACCCTCACTGCTTTTACGATAATTTACCATTTCGAGCTGACAAAAAGAAAAAACATGATAACAATGAAGAACCTGCTAAATTAAATAAAAATAGTAATAGCAGCATCCAGCCAAACAAAAGAAAGAAGAAGGAATAAAGAAAAGTAGATAAATAGAATAAACGAAAAAAATAAATCTGGTTTTTTAAATTATCTTTTTTTTTAGGTGGTAAAAGGAAAAAGTTACAGAAAGTGTGTTAGCATAATAATTATCGTATTAAGAGGAAGAATAATCATTTTTACGTTTTTCTCTAAATATTATTTACTTGTTCTTTTAAACTAAGTTACCAAAAATAGAACCAACCAGATTAATTTGTTAATAGACAGAATAGTTATAATTTCTTTAGAATTACTGTTTCTCTAGACCAGTGTCTGCCAAACTCTTTTACCTCACGGCACGCTGGGCAAGGAGAATTTGTTTCGCGGCACACCAAATAAAAATCTCAACAAAATTAATACTTTTTTCGCTACCAGTAAAATAAGTAGGCCTTACATCCATGGCAACAGTGACTGTAAGTGGCTAATAACGTAATAACATTCGAGCTCTAGTTACACTTGACGACGGAACATAATAGTGTCACTTACGTTCCTAGGAAAATAATGAACAATGATAAGAAAAATGCAAGTTCACCGTTGTCATTGTTACCGCAGTTATTATATATTTGTTTGTTGCCAAGTATAGGACGCATAGTTACCACAAAAACTGATCACAAAATAATTCATACTTTGCAAATAATATTTTCTTGTTCTTTAACTACTTGCTAATGGTAGCGAAAAAATATAATAAGCAACACGGAATGTGTAGACTATTAACATTTTCTGGAGGCGACGAGCCTTGGCTTCCCCTCGGCTCATATTTGCCTACCTCAAATGTTAATACGTCCTTACATTCCTTGTAACTTAAATAACTATTATCAGTCGCGTGGATGGACTGAATTTTCTGATCCAGCAAAGCCCTACGCTCAAATATTTTTACCTATATTTTTAAATTTTTCGCGGCACACCTGGAATCTCTCGCGACACACTACTGTGCCGCGGCACACAGTTTGGCAGACACTGCTCTAGACAAAAGAGGAAAATGTCTGTTCTTTTATTTTTATTATTTTTTCAATGAATTACCTAATGAGTTTCAGTTTTCTGCTTTACCCAATGTTCTCGTAATACCTTCCATGTGCATAACCATATCAAAACAAAACCTTCTATGTGTTATATTTTGCATTTACATTTAATAATTTGTATATTTTCAATTATTTTTTTTTCTTAGATGCCAAAACCCGTACAATGTACAACGAAATGATTAATTACAATGGAAACGGTCACATTAGCACCATTTAATCCATAACACGTTTTTTTCTCTTTTCTGTAAAATTTACTTTTTTGCACATAGGAGGCTTTTTCCCGGCAACGATGATATATCAACTGTTTAAGCAAGCCGATGCTGCAACGCTGCAACCTCCATCAAACTACAGATACTTAAATTAGTTAAGAAGAGTAAAGAAGATATTCCAAGGAGAATCAGAAGGCGCACGGGCCCGCTGGTAAGATAAAATAAAAGGGGAAGCACAGACCATACTGGCAACTGGAAAAGGGCAGCGATAGGAAATTTGGTGAAAAAAAAATTGAGGAGACCAAGGTCCGATTTGGATTGTAGCGTCATTGGATGGATGGATATTTTGAGAGTTGTCTCTATCTTCAGGACGGTTATACCAAAGCACTTACCTGTTTACCGATGCAATCAAAAACTTTATCGCTTAATTCTTCAAAAACGCTGATTAAGTATCTTTCATAATAGTTCCCAACGTAATCTATGTTTCGAAAATACACTTTTATGTGTTTCTTGCTTTTAGCATCAACATGAAAGCAATAACTATCAAAAGTGAACGAATCAAACCCGGTTTCTATGCATTGTTCCAGTATTTGCTTCATTAAAAATTCAGTCTCCTCCAAATTTACAATAATCTCATACTCGTGCATAGGACCTTCGTCGGCAGAACTTGGAAGTTTATCCTCCTGTTTTTCTTGTAATTTTTTGCTAATCTTGGGTATGATATCCGTTTTGCTTGTTTTATTCGGGCTTGATAACGTGGTTTTTAGCTTAAAGGGATCATCTACCTTTGAGATTATGAGTTTGCACGGTTTTCTACCAGTGTTGCAAATCTAAAGTTGGAACTGAAATTACAAAATGCCGAAACTTTAGTTATTACGTACCTTTAATATTTTAAAATTGTTGTTGCTTATTTTTCTAGCCTTCCATACCGGAAGGGTATCGAACGTTATTTCTGTTGGTTCAATTGTGATTTTTGAACACCAAGAAATGCATTCAACGGGAATCCTGATTTGCTTACAATCATCTTTGTTTGATTCGTATGTTAAGAAGATTACCTCTCCCTTTACCTGCTTGGTGGACGTTGTCGGTGTAAATGTTACGGTGATGTTAAAAGTGAAACCTGGCAGTAACTTTTGGATGTCGATTGGTTCTACCTACAATTTTTTTTTGTGCATAAACATTCGAAACCTTGTTAGAAATTATTTAAAATGTTTTCTGAATTATTGTAGAAGTGGGAATTTTCATTGTTTTGTAAGGTCGGCTCAGTTCGGAGAAAATGCCAAATGTTCGACTCGGCTCGGTTATCGAGCGTTGAGCCTTTGCAGAGCTTCGCGTTTTTTCCGAACTTCAAATCTGCAACCAAGGCCCGCTGAATTAATATTGCATATAAGGCCTTAGCACTTCATTTAGCCAAGACGAAATTAGAAACAACGGTGGCGCCATTTGCGGTGAACTATACCTTTTTTAATGGAGAAATGTATAGTTTACCTCAATTGGCGCCACCGTTGTTTCTAAATTGCATCTTGGCTAAATAAAGTGGTAAGGTCTTATATGCAATATTAAATCAGCGGGCCTTGTAGCAACAAGATTCGAGCTTCACAAGATCCGATTTCGGCCACTGATCCGAACTTGAACCGAACCGACCTAATCCGAGCTTGAATCAAACCGCCCCGAGCTCGAACCGAAGCGATCCGAGCTCGAACTTCGAATTCTCGTTCCCACTTCTGTTCTGGCGAGTTTCTTGACTTTTTTACTTCTTGCTATGTTATCACCGGTTACGGTTTTAGTAGTTTAATTTTTAGAAACTGGTGAAAAAAAAACTGTACTTACATGTAAAACTGGCTCAAATTCTTCTAAAATCACGCGATGAAAGTAAAATTTTTTTAGAACCGTTCCACTATTAGAGATTGTTAACCGTTTTTTATACACTCCACCGTCTTTAAAACCCTACAAAATAAGCCGGGATTATTCCAAGGTTTACTGCAATAGACAAACGGACATGAAACTCAATTTTTTGGGTACTAAAATCAAACATCGAATCGTTTGGACAAGAAGGTCCTTTTAGCATTTCGTTCACTTTCGTTGTGTATTGTGATCTTTCTTTTGTGAGTTTTGGCAATTTTTCAAACTCTGGGATCAAGTCCGCCAATTTGTGATCCTCGCTTGTTTTTATTTTTAATCTCTGGTTTGTTATCGGAACGTACGGAAGAACTAATTCGTCGACAACCTACAATTTGAGGGTTTCACTAGCCCAACACAAAGTCCTGCTTCACTTACGGATTTTGTTATGCCTTTCTTTCCTTTGCTGCCACCCTTTTTGTCGCTCTTTTTTTTCTTTGCTTTGCTGCCATCCTTTTTGCCGCCCTTTTTCTGTTTGTCCTTCTTGCCACCCTTTTTACCTTTTGCATCTTTTTCCTTTGCTTTCCCTTTCTTTTTACCACCTTTTGGTTGTGGTTCTGTTTGGACAGGAATGTCCACCGTTTCTTTTTGCTTCTCGATTTCTTCTTTTACTTCCTTTGGTTCTATGCGTGGCACCTGTTTGACCATTTGTAACTGTAATTTTTGAAAAGATTATCGAATAAGAAAACTTACCAGCTCTTTTTTGTATCCAATAACCTCCATGTCCTTAATTACCCGTTCTTTACGAACCACTTTCGTGTCATACCTTTTACATTTAAGTTCATCTATTTGCTTTTGCCTCCTGTATTCACTTATTAACTTTCGAATTATGGCAATATTACGTTTCTGTCTGTTACATCTTCTGTTGTGTTTTATATTGTAGTTAACCAACATCTTTTCCACTGGCTTCGACTTAGTTGTTAAGTACTTCGTGTTAACATTATGAAAGAGTCTTAAATTTATCAGTACTTCCTCCCTTTTTTCCTCGTTTAGACATTCCCGTTCTTCTTTGTGGCACCGATAACGTTGCTTTGCTTCTGATATTTTATCCTTTAAGCATGAATATTAATAATGGTATCAAATTCGAACAGTACAACTCACCCTTATTGTTGAAATGCCCTTCTGTTGGTTCTCAACAATAGATTTTACTGCATTGTTCTTTAGGCAGTTTTCAAACCGACGTTTTTTCCTCCATAATTTCCGTGTTTCTCTAATAAGCGCGGACGGAAAAACCTTTTGGATACCCCGACGTCCAAAAGAGGCTGCTGATAAGTATATGTATTCTCTTTCTGTGCTGTTGGGCGTTTCTTCACGTCCTTCGGATTGGGGGATTTGTTCAGATTGAACAAGATTTGCTTCAGTTTGAAGATTTTCTCCAGTTTGCAGCAGTTTACTAAATTGAAGAACTTCCCCAAATTGAATCTTTTCTTCAGATTCATCATATTGAAGAAACTCTTCCACAAATTTTATTAACTGTTCTTCTCGATTTATATTGGCTTGTAAGTACGCCTCATATTCGTCGATCTTGTTATCTGTTCCCGATTCTTCTAATTGACCTCCGGCAAGTTCCATTATTTGGCTATTAAAACATAAAAGTAAAAACTTAATGTATACATTGAAAATACTTCCAGTAACTGAAAAAAGTAACGTTTTTCTGACACAAGGTAGCTAGTTTTTAGTTTAGTTTGTTCTTTAAGATGAATATCGCAGACCAATAGTAAGGTTGCTTTGTAAACCAAAGGTTTGGAGTTCGAATGTGTCTGTGATTAGTTGAGATCTTAAATGGGAACAATTTGTAACATCGTTTCTTAGGGAAAAATATAAAATCGTAGGCTTCTTGTCAATGCTTCGTTTGACATGATAAATGTTCCTTCCAAGTTTTAGCTTGTCGTTCGAACGTTTTAAAATAATTTAAATTTTAAATAAGTAAATATGAATTTATTTAAGAAATAGTCTGAGCAACACAACGTAAACAACCTAATAAATAATTAGAATTTGGCGACAATAATAATAGGAATATCAAATGGTTTAGTTATTTATACTAATTTTAATTAGATCTTCTAATTGGAAGTTAAAAATAATGTTTAGGGTGGAAGTTATTTGGGTTCCGTAAAACTCTGCAGGTTGAGATGCATGGTACCCACAAGCCTAGATTCTGTCAAATTAATAAACAAACAGATAAATCTGGAACCTGTTATATCATTAATGGCGCCAAGGTGTGTTGGAGACTAGTTATCACGCAACATTTTCGAATCCAAACGAGATTTGAGAAATTAATTCGCACGCAAGATTCAAAGTTCGAACTACTTCACACAATAACTAGCCAAAGGTAGACAACAAAAACAAAAGGGAAACGGAAGCTCTTAAATTGCTGGGAAATATTCCTTCATATTTGTTTTTGAATTAACTTGACCTAAATCGACGATAGAATGGCTACAAAACCTCTTGGTATTGGTCGTTTTACAAAACGAACACCTCCTTGTAGCTCAGTCTTGGTTTAAACACTTGCGACCACTCCATGGGCACTACTTTAACACAAAACGTAATATCTTGATTGCATGTCACAGTTGGAGAAACTCTCAGCAAAATCGTTCAGCTTGTTTCAAAACGAAAATAGCTAATCAGTCAAATGGCTGACGCCTTGGTCTTATTCTTGGTCTCTTTAGAACAACTTACATTATTTTGGAATTAAACCTTTGAGACCATTTCAAGGGTAGAACCTCAACACAAAAGGGGAAGTTTGTTTTCATATCACTACTGGAGAAACTTTCAGTAAGAGGTTTGGGATTGCTTCAAAACGAAAATAGCTAATCAGTAAAATGGCTGACGCCTTGGTCTTATTCTTTATCTCTTGAGAATAACTTACATTATTTTGGAATTAAATCTTTGAGGGCAGTTGAAAGGTAGTTTACTCCATCTATGCAAATATGTTGTTCTTTGTTTAATTTTTTGTCTATATATCCTCCTAACATCACTTTAGTTTTTTCATCGTTAATCACTTCTTGCAACCTCTACTTTTAGTTGTTTTGTTGTTTCATTTAAAGTTTTTACATCTCTGGTTAGTACTACTATGTCATCCGCGTATGAGCATATTTGAACTGATTTAGTATTTATCCATCCCTTTATATTTAAATTTCTTATAGCTGCTTCTAGTTGCAGGTTAAATATAATTGACGACAGAACATCCCCTTGTCCCTTGTCTGACCCCCCTATTTATATTGATGACATTTGTATATTCGCCTTGTATGGATACTTTGGCTTTAGTTTCAGTTAAGGTAGTTTTGACTATTAACTTACTTGGTATTCCTAGTTTCATGAAATCTACTTTTATTATTTCTTTATTTATCTTATTGAACACTTATCGAAAATCGATGAATATACAGTATAGTGGTATTTGGAATTCTGTACATTTTTCGAGAGTCTGTCTCAGAATGTGTATGTTGTCCACGGTTCCTCTTCCTGGTCTGAAACCATTTTGATTTTCTTGGAGTATCTCTTCGGCATATTCTTAAAGTTTTTTGTTTATTGCACTTGATAAGATTTTATATTACTACGTTAAGTAGAGTTATACCTCTATAATTGTTACATGTAAGTTTGTCGCCTTTTTTGTTATTCCTGTCTGCCATTCTTCGGGCATCTTTTCCTCTTCCCAGCACTTTTTTATTATTTCATAGATTTTCTCCCATAATTTTTGGCCTCCATTCTTTATCAATTCTGCCGTTACGTTGTCACATCCTGGTGCTTTATTGTTTTTAAGATGTTTAATTATTTCTATTACTTCTTCTAGTGAGAGAGGGTCTATTTTCTCTTCAGCTGTTTCATATTTTTCATATTCTCTTGTTTCGTATTGGGTCGTCATTGTCTATGTGAAATATTCTGTTGTTATTAGGATTTATAGTATGTTGTTTAACCTTGTTTGGTATAGAAACTTTACGCTCTCATCTTCCAGTAGAAGTACTTTAAAAACCTTTTCTTGAGTTTGGTTGTTTGGGGGTTTAGTTGTTTTCTTCAATGTTTTGTGTAGTTCAATTTTGGATGCTACTAAATAGTGATCTGAGGTGTCCTCTCAATACGTGCGTATCTTTCATTTGTTTGGATAGTTTGTTGTTGTTATGATACAGTCGATTAATGATCTTAATCCTCTGGCTGTCCACGTCTACTTATTTATATATTTTTTGCGATGTAAGGTGTTTGTTATTTTCATTTCATTGAATGAGACAAATTCTCTGCATAGTGCTCCATTTTCAATCATAACTTTTTCCCCAAATGTTCCTATTAGACCTGGGATTGGAATTTTTCCCACTCTTGTGTTTAAATATCCGGCTAATATAAGATGTTCTTTGTTGCGACGATGTATAACTTTTTGTAGTTTTCCGTAGAATTTATGATTCTCCTCTTTCTTGCCTTCTTCAGGTGCGTAACCCCTATTATTGTAAGTTTACCTCTGTCTTGTATAAACGCCATGGATATTATTCTTTCGTCTGTATATTCGTAGTCTTTGATTTTTTATCAATGTATATTGCCACTGCCTTACTGGCCTTGAGCTTCTACGGTATTCCACTGTAAAACATAACATAGTTTCCGATATATTTAGAACCTTTATTTTTCTTTTTGTTTCTGGAATTATTGCTATGTTTAACTTTCTTTATTGTAACGCTTTTGCAAGTTCTAATTCTTTACCGTTAATTTCACCTAAAAAATGCTATATAAAATTTTACTACAATATTATAGAGGTTGTTCTTTTGTACTTGACACTATAATTGTGGTAATATTTGAAATATTTTATTGCATAATGTTACCAGTAAGATAGTATTTAGCTATAACTTTAACTTTATTGAAAATCTATATTTTATTGCAATAAATTTTACTAAAAAATCCGATTCGATTACTAATCGAAATATAAAAGTTTGCCATAATTTTGTGGAAAACATATTACTATAATTTGTTGTACCTACTTATTACACGCCAAATTTATTCGTATTAATTCAAATACTGATATACATTTTTGCTGTAACTACACGTTTTATTTTATTTGGAGAAATTTACATAACCATATAGTAAGTAGGGAATGTATTACATTTTTTACATTTATTACATTTAATGTACTAAAAAGTGCAATCTTTTTTTAAAGAATTGGGATCTCGTGTAACATCGTATTACACCTACACAGTGCGAAAACCGGGGAAGTACCAAGCTATATATAGGTTTTCTGCTGACAAGCAAGACATATTATTGTAATTTGTAATCATATGTAGGCGTTAGGCGTATGCGTAGTGTTCTGTGGTATTCCGAATATTTTACCAATAGTGTTGATGTGCCCATAATGGATAACTACGTTAAAGAAAAATTACAGGAATGGAATCTGTACGAGAAAGTGAAAGATTCTTTTGATGGTAAGTGTTTTGTTATTATTATAGCTTTAGGATACTCACCATCTGAAGATGCCAACGTTTGGCGAAACAATTGTCATGGGACAGCAATAAAATTTTGTGAAAATCAACTTTGTATTTCTTTAATTATCGCATTATGGATTTTCATCAAGTAAAAGTCGATTCAATCAATTAACTCCTATTATACAGTGTGATGAATTGCTTCCCGCACGATAGGAATTGCAATCGTAAATTTTTAATGTGTAAATATCCGCTTCCCTAATTATTTTAAACCAAAAGTGCAAATTTGTTTTTGCAAAGAAAAAAATACTGTATCCAATGATAGTATTTTGAAGTTTTTCGATTTTCCCGTAACGGAAAAATTGTGCAAATTAATTCTTGCATTTTGATCAAAATCGCTGATGCCTTGGAATTACTGAAACAGTTTGGCGTGTCAATCAGTTACACAACTGTCACATAATAGCATATTATACAGCACGCTATAATGAATGCTATTATTACCGAGGATAATGTTTGCAACACGAGCGAGCGAGTTTTGCAATTATCCGAGGTAATAGTAGCCATTATAGCGAGTCGTATACTATACTTATTTTATACTTTAGGGTAGCGGGTAGGTACTCCTTTCTTTCCCAGGAAGGATAGACCTGCTTCAGGGATCTAGCAACCCTGCCCACGCGACGCTCATGATTTCTACCACCTCCCTCTTGGGGAAATCATGTCCTCTCCTTAATCCTACCTATTACCATTCTCCTTACCTATCCTTCCCAACTCGCCAACACGCAATGGCAAGCGTGGCGTTTTCAATGCCAACTACCCCTATGAAAGGGCAATTTTGAAAACTCAAATACCCCAGGCGGGTAGGGATATTAAACCCCAATCCCGCACTGACTCGTCAGCAAGAGGCCTCACGGATTCTGGGGGAGGCACAACTTTGACAAAGAGAAAGCCAAAACAAACCAAACTGTACATAGCGACTTACAATACACGGTCCATCTCATCTGAAGAAAGATTCGAAGAACTGAAAAATGAATTAACTCACATAAAGTGGGACATACGTGGTATAAGTGAAACCAGAAACCGAAAAGAAGAATGTGTAAGACTAAAACGGGACACATCCTATTCCACAAAAACAAGGAAGACTCGAGCGATGGTGGTGTAGGTATAATGATACATAAAAGACTATATACACACATAAAAGAAATAAAAGCAATATCCGACAGAGTGATATATGTCCCTATAAAAATAAATAAACTAACATCACTAAAGGTTATCCAGGTATACGCCCCAACAACAAGCTATGAAGACAAAAGAGTACTGGAGTTCTACGAAGACATATCGAAAGCCCTAGAAGAAAATAAAACACAACAAGCAATTATAATAGGAGATTTTAATGGCAAAATCGGAAAACAAAAAGATAACAAAGAAAAGTACATAGGAAAGCATGGATTGGGTATTAGAAACAAAAGAGGCACAATGATGATCAACTTTCTAGAACAAGAAAAGCTTTATAATGCAAATACATTCTTTGAAAAGAAAGATGACAGAAAGTGGACGTGGATTAGTCCAGATGGACAAACCAAAAATCAAATTGACTATGTCTTAACGAAAAATATGCACATAATACAAGACGTAAATGTGTTAGCGAGTTTTATTACGGGAAGTGATCGTCGATTAGTGAGAGCCACAGTCAATATAAATCAAAAATTGGAAAGATGCATAAAAATGCGAAAAAACACATATAAGAAATTAGATACAGAAATGCTAAAACAAAATTCACAAAAATACCGTGTAAATATAGAAAATAACTTCAGAATATATCAAGAAGAAAATCAAAACCTAAACGAACTGAATGAAGACTTAATAAATAAAATCTAAAAAGCTGCAGAAGATTATATAAAACCAACAGCGAAATCTACTAAGAACAATAAATTAAGCGACAAAACAAAAAATATGTTAAAAAGAAGAAGAACTTTAATTAGTGAAAACAAGAGGAATACAGCTGAATACGAAGAAACAAATAAAATAGCGAGAAGGATGGCTAAAGAAGACATAAGAAAGTATAAAACCAAACTAGCCCAAAAAATACTAGAAGAAAACAAAGGTATGAAAATCTTTCGGAGACAAACCAATACCAGAAAAGAAGTAGTTAAGCTAACAAACAAAGACGGCGTCCTAATAACGGACAGAAATGAAATGTTAAATGTAGTAACACAATTTTATGAAGACTTGTACAATTCAAAAGTGACAAGTGATGTAGACCCTGAAGAACAGCGAAGAAAAAGAATAAATGTGAACTCTGAAGACATACCATCTATAAGTAAAGAAGTAATCCAAGCCGCCTTAAAACAAATAAAAAATGGAAAATCTGCAGGAGAGGACGAAATTACAGGCGAAATGTTAAAAGAAGGTGGTGAAGTCATAATAGCAAAACTAGAGAAACTATTTAATAGATGCCTACACGAAGAAAACGTCCCTACAGCCTGGGCAAATTCCAAAGTAGTCCTAATATATAAACAGGGCAACAAAGACAACCTCGAGAACTATCGGCCAATAAGCCTGCTATCCCAGATCTACAAATTGTTCTCTAAAATTATTATAAATCGACTAACTAAAAAGCTCGACTTCTACCAACCTAAAGAGCAAGCAGGCTTCAGGAAAAATTTCAGTACTACAGAACACTTACAAACAATGAAAACCCTAGTAGAAAAGGTAACTGAGTACAACATACCAGTCTGGATAGCTTTCGTTGATTATAGAAAAGCCTTCGACACAGTAGAAATGTGGGCGATACCGCAAGCACGTAAAAACGCCAGAGTAGATTACAGATATTCAAACTTAATCGAACAAATATACAAACAAGCTACATTGCAGGTACAACTTCATGAGTATACCGACAACATTAAAATACAAAGGGGAGTGCGACAGGGCGATAATATGTCGCCCAAGCTATTTACATTAGTGCTGGAGGACGCCTTCAAACGTATCGATTGGAGAAACAGGGGGTTAAACATCGCAGGCGAACCTCTACATCACTTAAGATTTGCCGATGACATTGTGATCATAGCGAAGTCAAAGGAAGAACTGACGAGTATGTTGAAAGATGTTCGTACAGCTTAAGAAAGAGTAGGCTTGGAAATAAACTTCCCCAAAACAGAATATATGACAAATGTAGAAGTAAATGAAAACGATAATGAGGCAATCAAAATGGGAAACGACCAAATAGAAAGAGTCTCCAACTACGTATACCTTGGACAAATAATAACAATTGGAAAGGAAAACCAAGAACTAGAAATTGATAGAAGGATACGACAGGGTTGGGCAGCGTATGGAAAATTAAAGGATATATTGACGATAAAAATATCCGTAGCACTAAAATCAGAGCTATATAACCAGTGCATACTACCGGTGGTGACGTACGGAGCGGAAACCTGGGTCCTCACAAAAGCAATAATCAACAAGCTACAAGTCCATCAAAGAGCGATAGAAAGAAAAATACTAGGAATCACTTTGAAAGACCATAAGACAAACATTTGGATACGACAAAACACAAAAGTAGAAGACGTCATTAGAAAGGCAGCATCATTGAAGTGGGAATGGGCAGGACATGTGGCCAGAGGATTGGACAAATGGAGTGGGAAAGTAATTAGATGGAGACCATGGGGAGAAAGACGAGGAGTAGGTAGACCCCAGATCAGATGAAGCGACGACATCAAGAAAGTAGGAGGATTAAACTGGTATGAAGTCGCACACGATCGTGAAAATTGGAAAAACATGAGGGAGGCATATATCCAGAGGATAGAAAACGGCTAAACAAAGAAGAAGAAAAAGATACCATACTTTATCCACGAACACAAATACGAAGAAGTTTTAATTAAAATTGAAATAACAACGCTACTAAAACCATATGGTAGGACTATGTTAAACGAAGTGGTAGGATTAAAAACATGACCTATTTCCTTCATTATACACCATAGACAATGATGTTACCATGACACCGTGAATAATGATTATTCACTGCTGGCAGTGTATAATGGATAGCATTATGTTATTATGCATTATACTATTATTTTCCGTTGAGTTAGTTTTATAATAGTTATTTATTATATCAGTGGGATAAAGGCATCATTAACATACGAATGCGTTGAGTTGCCCGACGAGGGCGTTAGCCCGAGTCGGAGTAAGAGCATGAGTATGTTAATGGCCTTTATCACACGTATATAATACAACATTTTATCTATGACTGCTAAAAATTGAAAAAATTAGATAATTTTCAATTTGAAAAAATTACATAATTTTGACAGACCATTTTTTTTATTTAAAATCAGAGTAGCATGGTATTTTATTTAAAATCAGAGTAGCATCGTGTCTGCATAATTTATTTTCGTCATAGCAACTAAATAATTTGTACGTCAATAATTTTGTATTTTTAATTTTTCCTTGATTTATGGAGAAAAACCGGTAAATATTTGTGAAAGTATTCCGTTGGACATAGAAGAAGCTGCAACGAAGGTATTTTCTTCATAAAAAATAAAACTTTTGGTCATAAATATTGTCTTATCCAACTGAGTTTGATAATGAATTCATTATCTCACTCAGTGCGATAATAAACTTCATTATCGAACTCAAATGAATGATATAATAGGTTCTTATCCTAGCAGGAGTAGATAAAATAATTTCCCTTGCTGTTGAATTTGTTGAATACTAGTATTTGTGTACCAAGGCCAAAAACTTCGATCTTTCGTTTGGAAAAATAATTTCAAACTCTTATAGCTCCACCTTCCTGTTTCAAAAATGTCATGTTATTATTAATCCCCACAGATTTTCTGATTCACGTAACTCGAAAATTGTATAAAATCGCAACAATCAATACAGTAAAAAACTTAATTGCACTTTTGATCTAAAATAGTTAGGGAAACAAATACTTACATATTAAAAATTTACCATTGGAACTCCTATGGTCCGTGAAACAATTTACCACCCTGTATAAACTGGGCATAAATATTTCTAGCTCAAGAGATTGATCAAGAATCGTTCGATTCGTTGACGGAAAATGGCACTGTAGAACTTATCCTTATTTTGGGCATCAGAAGAACATTTTTAAACGGACTTGCAAATTATCAAATAATTTTGAAGGTAAACTGTTATCTAGTAATCTAATATTATTCCCGTGAATTTATTATTAATATATTATGCTATTATCATGCTGTGAACTTCTTCCATGTAAATGTTGTAAGAGTAAGGCAATATAAAATATAATATACTATAATTCGTTTAATAAACAAAAATAATTGTAAAAATATAATATATTCTATTTCAAGTTGCAGTCGAATGAAAGCATCCCGATATATGAGTACGATCAAGAAATTGCATCACCAACTTCAACTGAGACAAATTTAAGTATAATATCTAGTGGTACTACAGGTGAGGAGGCAATTCAAGATAGAAATATTAGTACAGGAAATTATAACTTGTTTGAAAATTCAATATTATCAGTTACTTTTTTAACTTTAGATGAGTAGTTGCCTATTACATATCTAGGGAAGGCAACCATTGGTTTGCCCTATGTATTAGCTGCCCCAGTAATTAATAAACAATTTGTATGTATTATTATTTGTTACGTTTTAAATTTGCAGTGGCAAAGAGTTTTGTAATAAATCTTATTATTTCTTTTTTATTACAGACAGTTCGGAAACTTACCGAAACGGCTTTCAACACTCTATTTAGGAAAATCTTTTGTTTGTGTAAGGCATGCTTTATAGGCAATATTGTAAACGTATTTTATGTAAAAATACTTTTAAGGAAATACCTATTGCATATATTTGTTTTTTTTTGTATTTTTTCATTTTTTATATCTTATTACTTTTTTCTGTATATTGTTATAAATAAAATAAATATATTGAATCTATTTTGTTTTAATCAAACTTTCAAAATATAAATAAAAATGCGAAACATTATTGTAAATATACACTAAAAAAACTGTTAATATTTACAACAACTTTTATAACATGTTCACATTATATTTTGTAAAATTTTAATATACACTGACCGGCAAAAAAACCGGCCACCTTAAAATATTTCACAAAAGCACTTAAACGTTCATTAATTTAACTAAAGATTGTCATTAGGTTGAAGAACCATTAATTGTTGATACGGCATGCACAAATTAGCTAAGAAAATAAGACAAATAAACTCAGAAATAAATGTAATTTGAAAAAGGAACAGAAACAGTGCAAATCGATTTTCTCTTAATTGCAAAAAAATAAAGGTGGCTGTTTTTAATGGACCTTCTGGTAAATTGTTAATAGCGTGTATGTCCTTCTCGAGCTTGAATTACGTCATTCAAGATTGTCCTACATCAACAGTATTGGTATCATCTATTGTTATGTTCTTTGGTGAAGATCTCAACATCATCATTATTGGAAATAGAAGAACTGGGACAAGCACCCACTTCCCACTTCTGACATATGTTGTTCATGTAGAAATTTTTTTAACGAATCAGCCAATTTTTTTTTATTCTTCCTTTTGCTGTTTTTGTTTTTTGTATTGGTAGCCTGACAATCTCTTTCTTTTTCTATCCTTGAATACAAAAGTTTCAGTAAGTTTTTATTTATTTTAAAAGAAATTAAAGTTTGTATATATGTAAATGTTGAATTACTTACTAATGTTTAAAAATTAGAATTTTTTTAGTAAGAATGTATTAATAAAAAACTTTTTCAAGAAAATATCTAAGTAGTACCTTTTTTATTTAAACTTCCTATAGACGCAAAAAAAATGTCAAAAAAATAACAACTGTAACTAAAAAGGGACCCATACATTATCAAACAAATTGCGCAACAGATCGTTGCGCAACGTTGTGTTGCGCAACTGCATTATCCATACACTTGATTAAAGTTTGTGCAAACTTTTGTTACAAGTTTGATAGTTGTATGACAAACATGTCATCAAGTGCTATTGCATCTATTGTTATCGCGTGTGCGCTAGATGATGGCGATGATAACACCAGAAAACGAAAAAGAAAACAAAGAATTTGGATGAAAGAATGGTCACAAGTGAACTGTCCCACAAACGAACCGGCCGACAACTGAAAAATATTGCGCGATGAAGCGCAACACGTACATACACTACAAAATGCGTTGCGCAACTTTTCCGTTGCACAAAATATTTCAAACATTTTTGAAATTACTCAAACAATTGCGCAACGCATCAAACACTGCCATACATTGGCAAATTATTGCGCAACAGCAGCATTTGTTTGATAATGTATGGGGCCCTTAAGAAAATTAATTGAAATTGTAATTAAAAAAGTAATTAGTAATTGAAAAAAGTTATTGAAATATAAATATGTAGTAATAATTGTAATGATCTTAAAAACTCGAAACGTACTTTTTTAATAAAAAATACTTACCATATCTTTCTTTTAAATTCGCCCTTCACTTTTATCAATATTGAAATTTAAATATCACAATCAAACACGACCTTTTCTCGTAAAGACAATAGTGAAATGAGCATTTCTCCACAGTAATCATATTCAAAACATTTTTTTTCTTTTGTCAGTTTCCGAAAAAGAGCAAAGAAGTCGATTGAAAATAAAATAATTAAAGTTAGCAGTTTAGCACAATACCTGTTTGTTTTTGTTTTTTACCGCGGTCGCTCTAATTCTAGCCACGTGCCAATTCATGCTTTTGTTTATTCGTGCTTTTTGTTTATGTCGTCTGTCGCTTTATCGGTTGTGCCGTTTTGCCGCCTTTGGTGTGGCCGCCTGTGTGCGGTGCACGCCTTCGTACCTATGGCGGCGTGGGCCTGCATTCAACCGTCGTGGCATTGAGTTGGTCAAATTTGTTATGCAAATTTGAGAAATTGCTTCAAATTCTTCTTGAAGGGCCAATCGTAGCGCTTGAAGAGGCTCTGGCATGGCTGTGGACGACGACGAATCCGCATCTGGAGTTCACCCCAAAGATGTTCTATCGGATTAATATCTGGACTGCAGGCTGGTCAATCAAATCTTCGAATGCCGACCTCATTCAGGTATTCAGTTACGACTCGTGCAACGTGTGGTCTGGCGTTGTCGTGCATTAACACGAAGCCATCTTCAATAAAATGGAAATGTGGGACAACTGCTTCGAAGAATATCTTCTACATATCTATGGGCGTTCAAAGCACCATTTTCCACAAATATGAGGTCGGTATGTGCTTCCGTGGAAATACCTGCCCACACCATAACAGAAACTTCATTAAACGATACCCGTTCTGGTATGGTGCAGTCCGCATATCGTTCGTTTCGTCTTCTCCATACCCTTTCTCGATCATCAGGTGCTCGCAGCCAAAAGCGCGACTCATCAGTAAAGAGAACTTCACTCCATTGTCGAAGAGTCCAATTTGCATGTAATCGCGCAAACTAAAGACGTGCCCTTCGATGCCTAGGTAGCAATTGCGGTCCTGTGGCAGGTCTCCGGGAAGTTAGACCACTTTCGACAAGCCTCCGCCTGATCTTCCTCTCACTTATTTCAACCCCTCGCACTGTTCGCAAGCGATGTTGAAGTTGAACCACTGTTGATCTGCGATCCCTTAGTATGTTGTGCGCAATGAAATGATCATCAATCGCAGTAGTCGCTCTTTTTCTTCCGAATCCTGCTCGCCTCACGAATCTGCCAGTCTCCAGAAACCAATTCCAGGCATCTTGAACGGTACTACGAGGTATTCCCAACGTACGAGACACGTAGCGCTGACTACGACCATCCTCAATCAAAGCAACAACTTGAGCAACGTTCGCAACAGTTAACTGCGTTGTATTGCGTTGAAACTTTTATTAACTATCAAAATCCATTCCAAAAACAATGCACATAAGCCTACTTGCATTTTATCATAAATAAATGATAGGAAACGATGTATAGTCTACTGCTGCTTGATTTACGGTAACATGAACATGTTAATGCTGTTGAGAAGAGAATCTCGCCTGTTAACATTAAAACTAGGGGTATTTTGGAATGAAATAAGCATCTTAAAACATTGATAACTAAGAAAAATCAGCTTATCTCCCTATTTATTATAAAATATGCGGTTAAGGGGACCTTTGTAAAATATTTCAGGGTGGCCGGATTTTTTTTGCCGGTCAGTGTATATTTGGTACATGTTTTTAAACTATATTGTAGATATTTCTAAACATTTTAGTAATAATTTTAACAAATCCGAATCCTAAAATTCTGAGTTTGTTACTCTACTCACTTGGAGCAATTGCGTTCTGAACATTGCGTTCATGAGGATGTTTAGCAGTTTTCTTGTTTTACGAATGAAAGGGTGCAGATCTTATCGATTCAACCTTTCTCCTTTATCCAGGCTTGGGACCGTCAACGATAGCTTTGGATTACTCAAACCATCCAAAGTTAACGCAGGCGGAGTTATAAAATTCTTGTCTACAATCCAAATTATGTGATATCCGATTTAAAAAAATTCGGATTCTAAAATATAGATGTTCAACCTGAATTATGGTGGTTTATAGCTTTATTTCAATTTTGTTCCTCAGATTTTTTCGGGGAAGTTTTCCCTCTTAATAAAAACATTTTTTTAAATAAATTCTTGAGATTCTTTTAAACAAAAGGGCGGATATTTTTGCTAATTATTTTTTTGGTGAGAGGTATTTGTTTTTAAATATGGGGCATTTTTGTTTTTGTTTGCAAAACTGCTTAAATAAATAAGGTGTATTATGTATATAAAAGAATTTATTTTAGTTATAAAAATCGGGCAAGTATGGTTTAGCGTGCGTAATAACTCCTCTAACAGGTAAAATAACGAACAGGTCGCCAAGAAGATAACATACTTTTGAACAGCTGCAGTTGCATCGACTCATATGTTTGTTAATGTTTGAAATGTTCGTAGTTTTAAAAGCCGTCATTGGAGCATTGCCACTGTAAATATTTTTACCACGGTGCTATGAATAACTAAACGACGTCATTTTGTTCTTTCTAACCTTAAATGCAAAACGATGACTAGCTTTTTTATTTGGAAAATTGTTAAACGCGCGTGTGTTTTGAAAAATTACAAGGAAGAAGTCTTCGAAAAAGATTTTTTATTTTTTTTTAATTCAACGGTGTGTCAAAAATGCGTCAGTGTCTCAACCGAGGGAAGGAATTTTGGAACTTGTGGTAAGAATTTCTTAAGTACCACTCTGGCCGGATGTCTAAAAATAGCTTGAAAATTTGCTTTTCCGTCAAAAAGCCAATTTTGCACCTGAGGGAAAGTAAAAGAAAACCATTAAACAAAGAAAACTTTGTTTCGTTTGCTTTTTAGAACTCATTATTTAGGTCTAAAAACAAAAAAAAAATCGCAATTTACCTAAATTCAAATAAATGAAAGCCTAAATGGCTTGGCATACATAAACAAACAAATAATTTGCATAGCAAATTAAACAAAAGATTCTGATAACAATGGCGAAGTTGCCTTAAATGTGACCACCACATATCGACTTTCTGTAAATTTAATGTCCAATATTGGGTAACCTGGTAGTTCACAGGATTGCCATAAAATTTTTCTGCATTAAATAAGCCCGTTTTCCGACTTCAAAAATGTCAAATTTCTAATGTTTTAAGAAATCACTATAATTCTAAGTGGCCATGTATAACATAAAAATAGCATTACCTTGGGCAACAAGTGAGTAACATTTAGATTGTCGCGATTATTGTTTGTTTCATTAAACCGTGCTTGTTTTAAATAAGTCATAGCCATCTAGATTAAATCAAACTTCCAAGTGTGTCGTTTTTGAGTTATTTTATTTCTCAAATATGTAATTAGTCCATTTGCTCAATTTAGAGAAAGTTTGGTTGTTTTTGAATTTTTTTTGCAGTGAAAAAATAAATTTAAATAGTCTTAATGTAAATATACAAAAGTTCTGCATCAGCAATCGACGTTAAATGTATTAGTAATGTTTAGAAAATGAGTTAATAAAATAAACAACTAAAGCGATAAGAGTAATACAAAGCCAGTTGGAAGTAATTAATTTAAACACGCGGATTAATTAGCTTACTTAAAATTCTGGTTTCGGTTTATATATAAACAATAAATTGCATTTTTTTTGTTTCAGTCTAAGACATTTTTGCATACTTTCTACTTATTTTTATTTTTAAATTCCGTTGCAGTCGATTACTAACTGCTATAAAGTGTTTTAAGAAACAACTTTATTAATCAACAGACTTTTATTGCACAAAAAGAATTATAAGGTTTAAAAATGGTTGTAAAATGTAACGATTAAGAAAAATCCAAGTATTAAGGCGATTCACGCTTCTATCACTCGTACACTTCTAAAACGAGCAGTTCAACTCATTCCTGGCTGTAGTGTAAATCAAATAAGTGGAATTAAAAGTAAAGTCAACAAATTAACCGCATTTTTTCCTACAAATCGGTTAAAGTTAGCTAACAATACGTATTGCATTATATTACGACCTTTGTTAAGAACAAGGGCCTCTTATCGTGATAAGATATGTATGTAAATGGACAGACACAATGCTATCGCATCTATCGATGAGTGGAGTGGCCAGTTTTAGTGCAATTTCTTTTTAAATTGTTTATTCCGTGCGAGACTTTCATTAATTACTGTCAGCTACCGTGTGATTTGTTTCAGTGCCAAAATGGAACTTTGTAAACTTGGCTTGTGTTAAAATAGGCCCTTCTTATGCATTTTGGGTAAATACCTTTCTCTTTTATTGATTATTATCTCTAAATTTTGAAGTTTTACTCGAGATAAAGTTAAAAGATTCGGGCAGGACGTAAAGAAGAGACGTAGATCTTGTCACGTCTTTTTAGTCGTGTGGTTTTTGAATTATCAGTTATTTATGGCTGAGGCTTTATTCTACGCCGTTGGAGACTTTGTGTAAATAAAAGGCTTTAAATGAAATTCAAATGGATTGAAAATTTACAAAATTTCGAACTTATTTACTTTATATACCCTAATATGTTTTTTTTTCGGAAATCCGGCAACACCGCCACGGATCAATTGCAACCCGAAAACCTTAGAATTTCCCTGATTATTCCGTTAAACGCAAATAAAAGTAATTGAATCAATAACGTTTTCCTGTACCAAATCGACCGGTTTTTCGATATTCTTCGGGATTTTACAAGTCGGCATAGAAAACAATTTAAAAAACTTCACAAAATGTGCTTATCTTAAACATAATCGATTTAATTAAAGATCTGGCTTATCATCCCATCGTAGCCTAGTCAAACTTAGGTAGGTAATTAAAAATTTCGTCAGATTATTAGTACTTATCTCGAATTGAAAAATATTACAGACATTCCAGATGGTCTTACTGATATTTAACAAACTCTTGATGTTAATGATTTGGTGAAAAAACATTGTAATCTCGTCCGATGAAATCATTGATAACCGAGATGGCCTTCGATTTTATTAATTAAGTTACACGTTTCAGTTATCTTTCTAATTATGTAACGATTAAAAGGTTTACACAATGACGTAATCATTATAAATCTGTAAGTTTTCGGGATAAAGGTTTTATTTTCTTTGCCCTCAAGTAAGGCCATGATTGTTGTATTATTATTTTTGTGGCCATTTTGGTTGCATAAAAAGAAAAAGAAGAAACAAAAGAACAAGTGCATTTGCCATGTTAATTGCATCATGTAAAGTGATTTAAAGTAAATCACGAGTATTTTTAACAGGCAATAATGCCTTGGTCAGTCGGTCACTAAATACCTAAAAACAATTGAATAAAATCCCGATTAAGCATGGCCTGCTTGTTGTTTGACACACAGAATCTGTTTTATTAAAGTATTTCATTCGACTAAGTTACAAATTTTTGCATTTATAATAATTTTTTGTTTAAGGACATTATAAAGGGGTTATTGTTTTTTTTTTCAGATGATTGTATTACTTTCATAGAAGCTACAGTTCGTTTTGGTAATTCATACTCAAATTCAAAATGGACCTTGGGTGAGTGCCGTTTTATTTAAATTTTATTGTTGTTGTAAATCAGAATTAACAGTAAGTGTAACAAATTCCCAAAAGTGTTTTTGAAATTCGTTCATTTATTAAACATCCCATTCGTTTGCACTTTTCCTTATTTCTTCTTACTTTCATTTTTTCTTCATTTTACTTCATTTGTTTCTTTTTCGGTCATTTATTCACTTTTCTTCGTTCGCCACACCATTGCACCTTCTTTGTTTTTATTCCTTTCGGTCTTTCTTCATTTTGTTCAGCCATTTAATCATTTATTTAGTTCTACTCTTTCTTCACTTGTCTCTTCGCTCTTACATTCTTCCTTAAATTTATGTATTTGTTGTTTCATTTAAATACATTCAGTTAGTTCATTTATTTATTTCTTAGTTCCTGAAATTCTTTTGTCTTTTCTTTTCTCTACAGTCTACACTATTCAGTCATCTATTAACTTTTTCATTATTTTCATCATTGTCCTTCTTTATTCCTTCTTTCGTTGCTTTCCTGCCTTTTATTTTCCTCTGTTAGGTCTTATTTCTTCACATAGTAATGACTTCTTTGTCAGTTTAGTTTTTGCTCTTTTTCTTGGTTATTTTGTTTCTGGTTACTTCTCTTACTTCAAGTGTATTCATTCCTTTATTCATTTATTCCTTTTTCTTTCCGTCATTTATTGAATCGTGTATGTGGTTATTTCTCCCTTAATTTATTTATTTTTTGTTGTGCAGTCATTCAGTCATTTATTCACTTCTTCGTTAATATATTCCTACATACATAATCCATTTCCTCTTATACCGCAATGCAGTGTCGTGGCTCGTTCACTCTTGCTGGTGTGCAGTGGAAGTGATGGGTCCATTTTGGACTTGCATCACGCTCCAACGAGCTTTCATCCACAACACATTCATACACCTTAAACCTAAGCCTTAACTAACGAATTCGACTCACATCGGCTCCATAATAATACTATGGCCACCGCTGGAATCGAACCCGTGTCTGCCGGCTAGCTAGCAGGCACTTACCTGACTGAGCTACCCAGGCTGCCTAATATAATATATTCCTTTATTTTTTTTTAAAGTGCTTCGTTCTTTGTTTTATGTATTTACCTAACTATTTGTTACGTTATTCATTTATTGTTTCCCCGAACGTTCCTTGTTTTTCTTTCGCCCCCTTCTGCGTAATTAATTTATTCAGTTACTTATTCATTTGTTTGTTCTTTCTTCATTCTTTTTTTTATTCGGATATTTATTGATTTATGGTTCCTTCTTTGTTTAATGCCTTTGTTTCATTAATTTATTCTTTCCTTGGCTCTCTGCCTTTCTTCTTTTTCCTTCTCTTTTCTTTCCTTTAGTTAGTCTGACAATCATTTTGTGTTAATTAATTCATTTCTTCCTTTATTTCTTGGCTTCTTTTAGTTTTTCTCGTTTAATTCAAGTATTTATTTAGTTCTGTATTCAGTTGTGCCTTCTCCATTTTTTTATTTATTCCTTTATTTCTTCATTTGTTCTTTTTGTTGAATCCTTGTTTGTTTCCTGTCTTGTTTCTCTCCTTTTTTCTTAAAAATCAGTTTATTTAGTCATTTATTCGCTTCTTCATTAACTCATTTCATTATTTTCACTCCCTTCATTTGCTTTTGGCTTCCGATCAACATTCAGGCATTTATTGATGTATGGTTCCCCATTTTTTCCATTGATTTGTCTATTTCGTTAATCAATTATTCTTTCCTTGGTCATTTTCCATCTTTCTTCTTTTCCTTCTCCCTTTTCGTTTAGTCAATTTAACATTTTTCTTGTTAATTCATTGCTTCATTTTGCCTCCGTTCCTTTGTTTTGCTTTATTCCTTTAATCGGCTGTTTAGCCATTCTTTTGTTTATTCAATGAATCTCCCTTCCCGTCATTTATTCCTTCCTTGTCCCTTTTTGTCTTCCTTACCTGCCTTCCATATATCTTTGATTAATTTAGTCACTAAGTTACTTTCATGTTAATTCAGTCTTTCATTTTCCTCTCGGTTTCTTCCTATCTTTTTTCTTTATTTATTCGCTCCTCTCTTCATTCATTTATTTATTGATGCCATTATTCAGCCATTTATTCACTTCCTCGTCAATTTATTCCTCTCTTAAAGGTGTTTAGTCATTCGTTCTCCTTTCTTAGAATTTTTCTGCTCGTCTTCCTTCGTTCCTTTATTTACTCGCTTCCTTGTGGATTCCTCCCTTTTCTTCGGTTCTTTTGGCTTTATCTTCCATCCTTGTTTGTTGAGTGATTTCTATATTTATTTGTTCGTTCGTTACCCTTTCTTTCATTTATTCAATCACGTATGCATTTATTTGTTTATTTATTCATTCCTTTATTTATTTCGCCATTCCTTTGTGCATTCCATGGTCTTTAGCCCTATCTTCCCGTCCTTATCGTTCCTTCGTTTAATCATTTTCCTCCTTTATTAATTCAGTAGTCACCCCGCTGTTCATTTGTTCTCAACGAATTAAACCTCGGAATTGTAAATATAGAACACGATCTTACCATTGCCTTACTTTCCTTATGTAATTATTCTGTTATTTATTTTCTTCGTAACGCTTTGTTTATTATTTATTTGTTTCTTAAATTTCGTTAAATAATTTTGTATTGACAGAGTTTTATCTTCGTACGAAAATAGTAAAATATTTAAATACGAATCATATGTAAATATTTGTGATGATATTGAATACCTATATTTAAAGATCTAAGCAAGCCCTGATTTGTTGATCAAGTTGGTAATCCTTAATTTTTAACTGGTGAAATTTATGCATTTTATTTTAATTATTCTTTGTTATTATTTATTTAATTTCTTGTTACAGTTCGAGTTCCTTTAACTTGAAGTAAGTAACTTTTATACGTATTATTGCACTTTGGTGTAAACGTATTTGCTTTTATACTGTTGTTATTATTATTATTATTGTAAAATTGTGCTTGTGTAAAGTACAATGGGTTAAACTAGAAACTGCGTTTGTTAATTTGTATCTGGGCGCTTGTTTACACGATTATTTGCTTAAATTTCTGTCTGAAAATTGGTGGTGGTCATGGCCATGTTTGACTTGAGAGTTTGTAATAAATAAATAAACAAACAAACAAATAAAAGAAAAGTTAGCAATGAAGGCATGGGGAAGGCATTAAAGAATTTAACGACAAATTTGATAACGAGCTACTCGTAGATAAAACAAAAAAATCCATTAACATGAAAACAAAAAAATGCCGACTAGAGTAATTGTGCTTGTCATTTGTTTTTTCACCGTCTGTTTTTTTTTTTTTTTTTTTTAATTGCCTATATTTTGATTACGCTTTATAAGAGGTGTGATGAAATGTTGGCCTGAATTACAAATTCGTGATTAGATATTTACATTCTCACCTGACTATTATTTTGATTTAGGTACATCATTTTTACTGCTAATTTATAATAATACATGATTTGAAAATTAAAAAAAAAAAAACGTTTTATTGTATTTTAATACTTTTGTTTCAGAGTCCCACAAAGAACTTGTCTTCATAGTAGTTTTATTTAAAAAATTTTCCACGTTTTACTGTCATTTTTTCAATTTCTTCCAATTCGATTTTCAATTATTTCTGAGGTTATTAATCAGATCAGGTATTCCATTCTGCGTTCATTTATTTTTTATGTGCATTTTTACGATTTTTTTATACCAAAGTAGACCATGATTTATTTTCAAATTGTACAGCATGCTATTTTGCTAAATCGTTAGGTTATGTAGAAGCGGCCCTGTTGTCAAGCATGGCTTGTTGAAATTACTCTAACTTTAATAATTAATTATGACGTTTACAACGGACAACTGGCAACCGACGAAACTGTTTTCCTAACATGGCTTACTATGCTTTAAAAATACCACGAATGCATTATAGCTAAAACATTTAAAAAATAACGTCCATTGATATCAGAAAATTCCCATTTTTAATGTTCAATGTTTAATATTTTAAGACTGCACGTTTTTCACTTTTTCAGCACAGTTGTATGTTGCTATGCTTAACTGTTTATATGTTCAGACTGATCACTTATTTTCAGCCAATCACGTGAATGAGTAGATGCACTAATATGAGTTCTGGTTCAACCCCTTCCTACAACGTGCTGATTTGTTAAAAAGTATACGTTTTTTAAGTTTCTTTTATCGTATTTTCCGGTGTAATCTAATTAAATACAATAAACAAACAAATAAACGGTGAAACCAAATTGAAAAATTTCTTTACACATCAACATGTTTTAGGAGATGAGCCAAAACTTATTACCATATTTACTTGAGTTTCTTCTTCGGTGAAGTAAACACAGAAGATTGATTTAATGTTATTTAAATTATTATATTTTTAGCGCTGAAGAAAATGAGAGGGCAATCGCAGAACAGAAAAAACAGGAGGAGAGGTTTAACGAAATGATAGCAAGTTGTGGCTCATTAAGCGATTATGAGGGAAAAAAATTTAAGACTTTATTGCCACAAGTACGTTAAAACTTTTTTGTAAGGTTTTGAAGTTAACTTGTTTAAAATTTCAGATTCTTGCTTCCATTTTGGCGGCCTCGTTTAATATTGTATATGGAATCTCCTTAGCTTATTCTGCCATTTTAATTCCACAACTTGTGGAAGCCCAAAATAAGACCAACGGTTCAGATCCGAATGTTATTTATGTTACAGAAAGTGATAATTCTTGGATTGGTAAGTAACTGCTTTGTTTTTAACTCGATACTTTCGTTTTAACTTCCTTCAATTTGGATTGGAGTTCTTCTTTCCAACCTGCTGTCAATTGTCTTCTTCAAATATATCTTCGATATGTTCCTTCGCCGAGTTGTGCCAGCTTCCTCAGATGTTTAAGTCTTCAACATATTTTTGAAACGCCTTCCCAATCTACTGTTTACTTTGTCATCATCCTCTACTTGATTATTTATCCTTTTTCAATAGACTTCTAGGTAGATCTGTGTTGTTCAGCGGTTTTGGCTTCCATCCTGTTTTCACTCTTCGTTGCGGTATGCCTACTGCCTTAGATGTTTATATCCCTAACATATCTTTTCGTTAAGTATTCTGCTGTCTACCCTATTCCATCCTCTTCCTGATCGTTTCTACTTTCTTCAACGTAGTTCTGCAATGTTTTTGCTTTTGATCATTTTATTATCATTCGCTGAGTTGTGTCATATTCCTCAGATGTTTAAGCCTTAAACGTATTCCTGAAACGTCTTTAAAATCTACTGTTTATCCTGTCATTGTCATCTGCTGAATTATTGATCCTTCTTCGACATATTTCTTTCCTGGGTTTTGGTTAGCATCCTTTTATCACCCTCCATTTCGGTGTGTCTTCTTTCTTAGATGTTCATATCCTTAACGTATTTCATCTAAATATTCGTTGTGTATTCTGCTGTCTATCCTATTCCTTCTCGGCTTGATTGTTTCTACTTTCTTCAACGTAGTTCTTGCAAGTTGTTCTGCAATGTGTTTGGTTTTCATCATTTTATTATCCTTCGCTGAGTTGTGTCATCTTCCTCAGATGTTTAAGTCTTCAACATATTCCTGAAATGTCTTTCAAATCTGCTGTTTATTCTGTCATTATCATCTCCTTGATTATTGATCCTTCTTCGACATATTTCTTTGCTGTTAAGTGGTTTTGGTTAGCATCCTTTTAACACTTTTTGGTGCGGTGTGCCTTCTTCCTAAGATGTTCATATCCGTATCTTATAAATATTCGTTGTATATTCTGCTGTCTATCCTATTTCATCCTCTGCTTGATTATTTCTACTTTCTTCAACATGTTCTTCAACGTTTCTGATTTCTACATTTTATTATCCTTTGCCCTCTTGAAAGTCTTGCAGATCTTTGTTTTCCTTCAGTGGTTCTGCCGTCTATCTGCACATCCTGTTCTTCGCCAATATATCTTCACACGGTTCATTTGACTAACGTTAGTTGTTTTTGTTAATTTATCTTCTTCGTAAAGCCAAACGTATGTATTTTTGTTATCAAAGTAAGCTTTGCTTATCATTATTTTGTACTTTATCTTAAAGTAACCTAACTTTTTTTCCAGCTAGTGTGATAGTAATAACGGTCCCATTGGGTGCGATAGTTGGAGGTTTTATAATGGATGGTGTAGGAAGACTGAACTTAATAAAATTGGCAGCAATTCCCAGTACGATTGGCTGGGTTCTAATTGCTATGGCTACTAACGTACCAATGATAATCGCTGGAAGATTATTGACTGGAATTGCATCAGGTATTTGGCCATGCCATCTTACGTTTTAGGTTTGTTGGTCGAAAGTGCCATAATAATTGTTTTTATTGCAGCCTGGGGAACGAGCCCGGCGATTGTATATATCACGGAAATTGCCAGGGCGGATATGAGAGGCTCTCTAATTTCTACTGCACCAGCTTATGCCTCCTTAGGTAAGGAAAACCCATCACTATATACTATATCCTACATGCTTAGCTCAGTTAGGCACCAGACTGTGTTACCATCTTATCAATACCAATTTAATATTTTATTCTTTTACCTCTACGGACACAACCTAGGCGAATGGCATGTTATTATTCTTTGAACCCTTTAACCATACCTACTGGTCAAAAGATTAATCTGACCCACCAAATGACTAGAAGAATTCTTTTCTTTGTCCTCTTTGACTCAAACCCATCCCAATGACTTACTTACCTATGGCACACGTTGTTTGGGCCTTTATACTGGACGAAGGAGAAGAAGCTCTACCCGTAGTGCTAATCTTCTTCTTCGTCTTTTGTGGCATGTTACGAACACGCAATTTGACTTTCTTAGTCTCTTTTGATGCTTATTTTGGGCAGGAGGCTAACCTCACCCATCGAAGGAAGGATTTTATGATATTGTGAATATGAAACAATCAACTTATTTTAGGAATGGTACTGGCGTATCTGAAGGGTTGGTTCATGAGCTGGCGAACGGTAGCATGGTTGTGCACGGCTTACTCGATAATTCCTGTTTTCTTAATACTCTTCGTACCTGAAAGTCCTCCATGGCTTGTGTCGAAAGGTCGCGATAAACAAGCTAAAAAATCTTTGGATTGGCTTAATAAATTTCAACCACATCCTGCTTTTAAGGTAAATTTTCCTAGTTGTAGAAAGATTTCGTGATAGCATGTAAAAATTTAATTTCAGACGGAAACGTTCACAGAAATGCAACTGGCTTCTATGCAGAAGGAGCACATGCTAAAGATGGAAGAGCAGTCACGAATGGGTGGTAACGATTTAAAGAAGAAGCTAAAAATGTTCATCCAACCGACTGCTTATAAACCTCTACTCATCCTTTCAGGATTGTTTGTTTTCCAGCAATTTTCCGGAACTTATATCACCCTTTTCTATGCTGTTACATTCTTTAAGGTAAGTCTGGTCAAAGCCAACACTTTCAAAAACCTAAACTATAATTAATTAGGATGTGGGAACCAATATTAACCCATACCTGGCTTCGATTTTTTTGGGTGCCGTGAGATTTGGCATGTCGATGGTAAACACATGGTTGATGAAGAGGTTTCCGAGAAGGACCCTCCTCACGGCGAGCGCTTTCGGAATGGCCGCTTGTATGGGTGTTTCTGGGCTGTATACAAAGTGGATTCACGAAGGTAAGCCCTTTCAAATAATGAGATGACTTTTCGCTTGAAAGTTTCAAAACTGTGAAGATGCTAAATGTTCAAATTTCAGTTGAAAGTTATCGTCAAGTCATCTTCAGCACCATTACCATCCATAATTTCATCATGGTCTTCACCATCGTCCTTATTGTTTGTAGAATCATTATAATTTTTAATGGTAGAGTTGTAATAATTTTATGTAATGGGTGGGTTTACTATATAAAACGGTTAAGAACAAAACATGAAAGGTTTCCTTTGAAATTTATTCTTTGAGAAACGATTCCTCCAGGAATTAAATAAGGAGAAATTAAGTAGATCAGAAAAATAAATAAATAGATTTTTGTGAAATTAGTGAGATAAGTTTTGAACTTCGAATTTGGCGAAACAGTTTGTCTTTTTCATTTTTTTAAATTTAATATTAACGCCTTTAATTGACAATATTTTTCTAAAGAAACGGTATGGTTTATTCGTTTCTTTCTACGTTACCCTCTTGTGATTCCTTTGTTTTGCTATCAAGGCAGTTTATTTTGAAAAATTTTCATTGCTGTCTTCGCTATCTTTTTGATTGTCCTTGCCTTCTTAAATTTTTCTGATCTTCTTTACTTTGCTTTGCTTTACTTGCTTTTTCGGTTTTCCTCCTTTTTTTGATTTTCCTTACCTTTTTGAATTTGTCTGGTCTTCTTGAATTTCTCGTGCCTCCTCAGATATCCCCTACCTTTCCCAATTTCGCTTTCCTTCTTGAATTTTTCCCAGATTTTTCTTTGCTTTCTTAAATTTCCCTTTCTTTCTAGGATTTCCCTTACTTTCTTCAATTTCCCTAGCCTTCTTGAATTTCCCTATTCTTCGTGAATTTTCTTTATCATCTAGGATTGTATTTGGGTTTTTATTGTTTTTCCAGATTCCTTTCTTCTTTTTGGATTTTTCTTACCTTCTTTAATATTTCCTTTTCGTCTTCTTGAACTTCTCATGCCTTCTTAGACTTCCTTTGCATTTTCAAATTTTGCTTTCCTTTTTGGATTTTCTCTGCATTCTCGAATTTCCTTTGGCTTCTAGGATTTCCCTATGTTCTTGAGTTTCTCTCATCTGCTTGAAGTTCTTTTGCTTTCTTAGATCCTCGTCTTGCATTTCCCTTATCTTCGTGAATTTTCATTGTCTTCTTGGATTTAGGTGAGGTTTTTCTTGCTTGTTTGGGTTTTCCTTATCTTCTTGAATATCTCTCATATTCTTGAGTTTCTCGTACTTTCTTAGACCTTTTTTGAACATTTTATGCATTTTCAGATTTTCTTTTCTTACCTTTTTGAATTCTCCGTGCCTTTTTGTATTCTCCCAACCTTTTCGACATTTTTTTGCCTCCTTAACACTTTGGCTGCCACTATAAAAGGCGAATCCCATACCCCAGGTGCCAAAGAAAGAAAAGGTTTTTACTTGCAGAAATACGTTACATAATGTTTAAATTCAAAAAACACTAAAAAAAAATTTAAGCCTACCCTGTGTGCCAAGTTCAAAATCCAAAGCTTTATTAGGATGCCTGGGTCTTAGATCAGCCTAGAACTTAGATGCTTGCTAAGTAACCCATGTGTTCCTCGTGGCACAGTGATAAAATTTTTTGAGGATCACCGGTGATTCTCATGGCAGCCAATGTGTTAAATTTGTCCTGCCTTTTTGGATTATCATTACCTTCTCAGATTACCTTTACCTTCTGCGATTTCCCATGCTTTTTCGAATTTCCGTTACCTTTTTGAACTTCTCGTTTCTTCTTGGATTTTCCTTATCTTTTGGAATTTCTCTTACCTTCTGGAGTTTCCTTTGACTTCCTGCATTTCACTTGATTTCTTAAAATTTTCTCGTCTTCCCTGATTACCTTGCCTTGACTTTTTGAGTTTTTGTTTTCTTATCGGATTTTCGTTATCTTTTGGGGTTTACTTTACCTTGTCTTTTGGAGATCATTTACTAATGTCCCAAGAAACCCCTTATGGTGGAAGTTATGACCTGGAAACGTCTTGTTTTTAAAGAGAAATACTTTAACATTTCTTTTAAATTTTGCAGGTACGACGAATCAAAGATGGATACCAGTCGCCATGTTAGTAATTTACGTAATAACCTCAATGGTCGGCCTTTTATCGATACCCTGGACAATAATAGCGGAACTTTTTCCAATTTCAATCCGTGGAGTAGCGCATAGTATTGTTTATAGCATAGCGAACTTTATTATGTTTGTAGCAATCCAGAGTTATTATAAATTGGATCGCACCTTCGGCGGATCGGCCGGTTTACAATTTTTCTTTGCCGTTACTTCGTTAGGTGGATGGGTTTATAGTTATGTGTTCTTACCGGAAACTCACAAGTTGAAATTGTCAGAAATCGAAGATTATTTCCGGCATCATACTACTTACCTTTCCGTAACTTCGGAGGAAAAAAAGGGTAAAAAAAAGGGCACACGGAAGCCCATAGTTAAGAATCCGAGACTCACTCGGGGCGAATTCATGAAGACCATTGAAGAACAAAGTGAAAAAATGATTCCAGAGAAAGAAAACGTATGAATTTAGGATTTAAATTTAGTTCAATTAGAAAAAATCATGACTCAACGAGCCAGAATGGTTGTGTTTTGTTTGATATTCCTTTTATGTAATAAAAGATAAAAGACAGTGTTAGTGATAGAAGTACGAATTATTTCAAATGTAAGGACTTAATTTAAAGCAATGAACTTAGTACTTTTTATTGTTTCTGTTTTTACAAGTTTTAGTTTACGATCGTAAGCGTTCCACGTATATATTGAAAGTGTAAATTTTGTCAATTTTAAAGTGCCATAAAATAAATAAATCCTCTAAGCGAAACAAAGAAATATTTTCAAATAATACCTTGAGTTAATGTGAAGTTAATCTTCACAAAAATCAAAATCCTATTATCTATTTAATAAATCACATACAATCAGGTGATGAAAGTATGTCGATTGATTTTTTAATCTTTGCATGTGATTAACCATTAAGAAGCTGTTGTAACTATTGTAACTTACCCACAACAGAAGTTTTGCGTTAAAAAATAAACGACGAAAGAGTACGAAAGAAGACCTTTGATATTTTGGAAAAAAACTAAGTTTAACACTAAATAATTAATTTTTGGTTTTGCAAGTTAATAATACATTGGAAAACTAGATATCTGGGTCAAAACTACGATATTAGACTGCAAATTAAGGTTTCTGAGCGTTCACATTATTTGTCAGTACATAAGTACTTCAAAACAAAGGTAGGCGAATTTATAGTTTTATATCAATCCGTCTTTTAGGTTGTGTGAAAATTTTCTAATAGTTGCAGACGATGTTCAAAAGTTACGTGTAAAAATACAGGCAAATTAAATGTAAAAAAAAGTTAATGGACGGTCGTCCCTATGGGGCGAAGTACCGACCTGTTGCAGAAGTAAAAACAGTGTTCGTTTTATTCTGCCATGAACTTCGAAGTTTTAGTACTAGTGGAGCTTTGGATATCGTCTTTGCACATTTTGGATTCTGAATATTCCAAATATTAGATTCAACTTTATATTATATTTCATTAAAATTTCAGATGGCACACCCATACTGGGCTGAAGCTTTGAAGGCAGTCCAACAGAAATTAGAATGGGCAGGCTGTTGGCCAAACCCTTCTTTATCTCTCTCTGAAAAAATCATAAAACCATTGCTTTTAGTGCTGATAAGTATAGGTTTCCTGTTAGTAGCAACAAAAATGTGTCAAGACTTTTACGACGTTCGAATGATATCGTTCGGGTTGTGCTGTTTGTTAGCAGCAGGGCATTGTATTCTAAAACACGCCATGTTATCTTATAACAAACAAAAATTTCTCAAAGTTATTGATATCTTAAATGATCCTTTGTTTGTCGATTTTGAGAGTCGTTTTTATATTTACGCACGAAAGAAAATGCAATTTTGCAAAGTATTCATAAACGCTGTGCCTTTTACTGGAGTTAGTGGAATGCTAACTTCGATAATGACCCTAATATTAAGTTCAAGCTCAGAAATAAGGTCGCCAATACCCTTTCCCACAATTATTAAGGAAGGCCCTTTCGTTCTATTTTTATTAATCTATGGTATTCAAATAATTGTACTTATGATCGTTGCCGTTCTCATCTTTTACTTCGACGGTCTGCTTCTTACTCTTATCTGCATAGCTTCTGTCCGATTGGAAATTTTAAGAAATGAAATTATAAGTGTAACGGTTGACCTATGTAGAAAACCGAACGATTTAGGAATAAGTAAAGAAGACGGCGTAAAGATACGTAATCATCTCCGAAAATGTGTTATTAAGCATATTAAAATAGAGGAGTAAGTTTTGGTTGCTTTGTTTTTTCTTTAGTCTAATGAAGGGTTTTCAGGTACATAAAGGCAGTGGAAGATGCATTTGCCTTCGCTTTTTTGTTGCAAGTTGTTATAAGTTTGATTATAACAACCATCTGTACATTTAATTGTATTTTGGTAAGAATTGTTTCGAAATTTACAAGATTAATAAATAAATAAATATTGAAGTAAATAATAAAACGTAGTTAACTTTCATACTGAATTTTAGTTGCCTTTCTTCAGTTGGGAGTTTTGGAAAAGCTGTTTATTTTTTCTATTTATAACGCTTGAGTTGGTAATTTTTTGTATTGCTCCGAATGATGTTATATATCAGGTACGTAGATGTTTTCTTTCTCTTGCTGTTTGTTGTGTTTCTCGTTCTCATCCACTTCTTCTTCTTTCTCCTTTACTATTTTTTCTTACTTTCTTCTTACTTCAGTTTAATCGTCTTCGCCTTTGTCTTTTTTTTTGTCCTGCCTTCTTCTTCATCCTCCTACTGCCGCCCCTGCTTTGCCTTCACATATTTTTTTTCATTCGTCTTTATCCATTTAAATTTCTTCTGTCGCCCCTCTTTTTCCTCTTCCCTCAGTATTTACACTAATAAAACGAATGAAACGAAAACAAAAAGAATGATTCCTTTGTTTTAACCTTTTGCTTTCATCTCTTTTGTTCTTCAGTCATCTTTATTCTTTTAAATATCTTCTACTTTCTATTTCTCCTATCCCCCTCCTATTTCTATTATTTGTCTTCTCTCGCTATCTGTTTGTTCATCCTCTTCGAACGAGTGAAATGAAAACAAAGAAGCAAAGAAAGACGATCTTTGTTTTAACCTTTTGCTTTCGTCTTTTTTGTTCTTTATTCGTCTACTTCCTATTTCATCTGTCGTAATTCGTCTTCTCTTCTTCATCTTCTTTCACTAGCTGGCTCTTCATCCCCTTCGAATGAATGAAATAAAATCAAAAAAGAGAAGTCCCTTCTTTTAACCTTGTTTGCCTTTGTCTTTTTTGTTATTCATTAGTCTTTATTTTGTTATATTTCTTCCTCTTCCTTCTCCTTCTGTTGTTTCTTTAGCTTTACCCTTTTCTTCGGCGCCTCTCGCATATCTATTTTTACTATAGTCATCCTCTTTCCTCTCGCCTGCCTTTTGTCACTCGCCTTCCCCTTTTCTTCGTACTTCTTCATTTTAACTTTTTTACATGCCTTTGCTTTCCGTTCGTTATATTTTCCTACTTCTTCCTGTTCTTCCTTCTGTATTGTTTCTCTTATCTTACTATTTCCTTCTTTTCTTCACATTTCACGCTTTTCTCGCTGTCGTTTCTCTCTCTTCTTCTTTCTATTCCTTACTTTTCGGCGTTCCTTCGCCCTTTTCCTTTTCTTAATTGCCTTCTACTTCTTCTTTTTTTTACTTATTCTGCTTCTACTGCTCTTCTTCTTCTCTTTTTGGTTTTTCTTGTTCGCATTCACAAATATTTAAACGATTAACGAATATGCCTGATTGTAAACGCTGTTCCTCTTTTTCCTTATAAATATTCCGCTCAAAATGTGGCGTAAATTTTAAACATTTTTGCTTTTTTGTAGCATTTAGAAATGTACGTAACGTTTATTTTCCTTTTGTGTTATCTTTTACGAGCTCTGTATTTTTTCAGAGTAATAAAATTGGCGATGCTTGTTATTCTCTTGAATGGTACAGATTTGATTTATCGACACGTAAATATATTTTCATAATGATGGAAAGGTCAAAACGTCCCTTCGTACTAACAGCTGGAAATTTTTTTCCGCTTTCTTATGCCACGCTAGCTTCTGTAGGTTTATTGTGGTTACTTTAAGTTTACGAATATTAATTCGATTTATTTCAGGTCCTGAAAACCGCGTTTTCTTACTTTACAGTGCTTTGGCAATTGTATTCTAATTCTGAGAAGATTTAAATTGGAAACTTTCGCGGCGATAATGGTTAATTATAAGAAGGATGTTTAATTAAGCAATTTAAATCATTAAAAAATGCTTTGTTATTAGTTTTAGGTTTTAAATGTTTTATTTTCATTAGGGAAAGTTTTATACACTGCTAAAATAGTTTTGAACAATTAGGTACTTGAGTTGAAATATTGTTAAAATAAATATAGTTAAGTTGAGTTACCGTGCTCTTTTAGTGCCCCCCTTTCCTTCTAATGATGCCCCTTAAGCAATATAACGAAACGTCGAGTTCTTCTGTCGCAAGAATGAGACGGAGCCAACCGGAAGACGTTCTTTAATACTTTCAACTTAATTTCGATAAAAGTAGACAACGTCAGTAGGGACTCTTACAGTTCTAAAACAACATTAAGGTGAGGATTAAACAATTTCAGATGTTTTCCGGACAAAATTTTGGGATAAAAGTATCTACTTACTTACTCCAGTCCTCGCTTACCGGTCTTGCCAGTGTTGAGGGATGTTCTTATTTTATATTTCTCATAATCCTATTCTGCACAATTTTCTGTTTCTTTCTTCTTTCTTCGCTATACTCCACTCTATACCCATTTCCTTTACATATGTATGTCCAAACCATCTCATTGCATTTTCTTTTATTCTTTGCTATACTGACTTTACCCCTAGTCTCTTTCTTATATCTTCGTTTCTTACTTTGTCTAATAGCTTCAAACCAGCTATTCCTTTGGAGATCTTTATTTCGCTTGCCTAAATGTTTTTTCTCTGTTTCTTGTTCTTCAGTGCTCTATTATTTTATCATCTTCGCTGAGTTGTATCATCTCCCTCAGCTGTGTAAGTCTTCAACATATTCTTGAGACATTTTCCAAATATGCTGTTCATCGTGTCATCATTATCTGCTTGATTATTTATCCTTCTTCGTTGTAGTTCCTGAAAGGTCATTGTTCAGTGGTTTTTGTTTCCATCTTTTTATTCTTCGTTGTTTATATCCTTCACGTATTTCTTCCAAATCTTCGTTGGGTATCCTATTTCATCCTCTACTTGATTGTTTCCGTTTTCTTCAACGTTCTTGGAAGTTTTTTGTTTGTATCACTTTATTATTTATACTTCTAGTTCAAAAATTTATGATCTCAATGTATTTCTTGAAAGGTCTTCCAGATCTTCGTTTTTTTTTCAGTCATTCTGCTGTCCATCTGTACATCCTGGTATCGTCGTTCGTTCGTCGATCGCGCGTTCTTTAATTATATCTTCAATTATTTTAACCTTAATTTTTTTTACCGCACGGCTTCTTTGATTAACATAAGTTTTTTTTTGTTAATTTATCTTCTTCTTAAAACCAAACGAATGCATTTTTGTTATAAAGGTAAGAGCTTATCATTATTTTATACTTCATTTTGAAGTTACCTAACCTTTTTTCCAGCTATCGTACCATTGGGAGCGATAGTTGAAGGTTTTGTAATGGATAGCGTAGAAAGGCTGAATTTAATAAAATTGGTAGTACTTCCCGGTACGGTTGGTTGGGTTCTAACTGTTGTGGCTACTAACGTACTAGTGATAATCGCTGGACTGGAATAGCATCAGACTCCTCAAATACATACATATACAAAAACCCAATGATGACTATTAAACTTGACGAGGATATATCAACTAATACAATAAAGATACACAGAGGTGTACGTCAAGGCGATACGCCCAAGTTTTTTTACCTTAGCTATGGAAAATATATTTAAAATTCTACCATGGGAACATACTGGGATAAACATAGACGGATCATATCTAAACTATTTACGTTTTGGAGACGACGTAGTACTTATAAGCAACAACCTGAAAGACCCCACAACAATGATAAAAGAATTAGATGAATCACCTAAACTAGGGGGCTTAAAGACGAATGTTAAAAGGACGAAAAGCATGAACACGGAAGGAGTACCAGTCACCATTAAGGCAACAGTCTCACTGCAGCCACTACCACCCACCACCACCCACTGCCTTCAACCACCACCAACTAAAATAATCCTGTGCAGTTCCACTGAAGCAAGTAGTGACCACCAGTATTATGGTAGCCATACACGTACCGGCCGGCCTGTCAGTTACGCCTGAACAGTCCGCCGGGAGACCGGCGGCCTGTTGAACTGAAAACCCCATACACCTTCAGTTGAAACCAGGCCGGCGAGCATTTGACATCCTGTGATCATGTTCCCTACTGATGAAGATGCGCGAGCGATTCTCGCTTTAATAGTTGTATTAGAGGCTAATAATAAAAAAATGGAGGAAACAAGTATGGTGTAAAGAGTGGTTGCTGAGGAGACATGCGTATTCACACGTCAATTTGCTTAATGAATTGAAACTGGCTCCAAAAGACTGGCACAATTACCTAAGAATGGACGAAAATACGTATTTACAACTTTTGTCATTGGTTGCCCAATTAATTGCAAAAAAAATACGGTGATGAGAAATGCGATCTACCCACATGAACGACTGACGGCAACGCTGAGGTTCCTAGCTACTGGGAGAAGTTTGGAGGACCTGAAGGTTTCTACGATCATATCACCCCATGCACTTTTAGAATTATACCTGAAACCTGTGACGCAATTTACAAGGGATCGTGGTAATCAGGTGATTTCACTTTCCAAAGACACGTTTCACTCCGATATAAACTCATGAATTCCTCCAAACATTGGTTTTATTTTTCACGTGACATTTTTTAACTATGATCAGACGAGGTTAAACAGGACTCGCAATATATTCTGAGTATATATAGGTACTATCTGACAATCAGGACAATCTGACTGATTGACGGCCTGTCGCCTCACCCCACTCACGAACCGGTGCGCCTGCACTCCCGTCAGTTCAGCCGGATGGACAAACGTGTTTTCGTTCGTTCTCCGGCCTCCGGTTCAGTCGAATCTGCCAGGCCAACCGGAACCCACTCACATTCCGGCCGCCGGTCTACCGGCGGACTGTTCAGGCGTAACTGACAGGCCGGCCGGTACGTGTATGGCTACCATTAGTTAAAGGCATTGTCAACTTATGCAACATATTTAGTAAATATCAAAATACGTTAGTTAAAATACTCGTAAAACTACCCGCAGTGGTAGAATTTCAATATCTTTGATAATAACCACAATAAACGGGTAGAGAGAATTCATTTCCCGATACGTGACGTCAACAGTGTCGGCCTCCTGAGGCTCCTAAACAAACACAACACCCGCGTTGCTGGGTTACTAGTATTATTAGTCGACTCGGCAGTCCGCTCTTACTTGCAAGCGACACTCGTGACGTCATATCTTAAACTTTTAGCTCCCATAACACGGTAACGAATTAAAATTCGGCCGTAAAATTTTGCACAGGTGCAATACTCACTTTACTCAATCAAATTATAAAATAAAAAAAAACGACTTTTCATAAGTTGACAATGCCTTTAAAATTTTTAATTTCGCGCTTGTTTTATGTATCGCCAACCTAGCAAGCTTAGCACTGTTATTATTATTTCCTATTAAATTAGGTTATGTCCATTGGTTTGTGCCAGTGTTTGTTTGCGATTGTTACGTAGTGCTTAATAAATAATAAACCGAATTATTGAAAAATATGTTATCATCAGACGATTCACTGCGATTCACGCTAGCACTACCAAAAACGAAAATCCCCTGTACAGGAAATGTTCAAATATTTAGTTGTCATAAAGTCCATTGGCGCTTGCGTATTTCAACCACCGCTGACCACCAACCATCAAAATTCGAACATGTTGTAAATTTCAAACTGGTGGTCACCGTTTGATGGCAGTGGGTGGCTAGCAGTGGCTTAGTGAGACCAGCGCTATGATTTAAATAATGATGTTTAAATTTTAGTTAATATAATGGTTGTGGGTAGTTGATGGTAGCTCAGTGAGACTGCTACCTTAATAACGTACCGCTCAACGCTACAGAGGAATACGTATGTATACCTCGGACACAAAATTAAATTGGGGGCAGAAAATCAAACAGCTGAAATTACTAGGCGAGTAGGACTGAGCTGGACAGCTTTTGGGAAGCTCAGTTATATCATGAAAAATCCAAAAATCCCCATAAATAAAGCGAAGAGTATATGAGTCATGCATACTCCCAGTATCCTTAACGAAAAAAACCGCAACTCAGAGGAGGATGGAGAGAATCATGTTAGGCATAAACATTCAAGACAGGGCTACTAACGAAGAAATAAGAAGTAAAACAAAAGTAATCAACATTATTGAGAAAATAGCTAAAGTAAAGTGGCAATGGGTAGGACATATTGCTAGACAAGACATGAACAGATGGATACCAAAAATAATACACTGGAGACCGAGAACTACTAAAAGAAGCATCGGCAGATCACAAAAAAGATGGCTGGACGATGTTAAACAGATCGCAGGAAAAGGATGGTTTCATGAAGCACAAGATAGAGGCAGACGGAAAGAGATGGAAGAGGCCTACATCCAGCAGTGGATGGAAGAAGGCTAAGGAAGAAGAAGAAGAAGAAGAAGAAGAAGAAGAAGAAGAGAATTTTTTTATTACAGGCTGGGGACGAACCCGGTGATTGTATATATCACGGGAATTGCCAGGGCGGATATGAGAGGCTCTCTAATTTCGACTGCACCAGCTTATGCCTCCTTAGTAAGGAAAACCCATTACCATATACCCTTATCTTCTCATCTTAGCTTATCTACGCACCCGATTTTGTTACCATTTTATCAATACCAAAGCATAGGGCAATGGCGTGTTATTAAATCATAACGTGGGTTCTTTAAACTCTTTTATAATATAATATAATATCATATATTGTATCTCTTTTTTACATACATACATATGTTTAAGATCGTTAAAACAGAAATCTATAAAGACGCACAACAACAATATTCACAAAATTCACAGAGAAACATACATGTGTAGTACTTTGATGCTATTTCTGAAATCTGTAATTTAAGAATTCATTTATTTCATAGAAAGCGGCATTTAAAAGAAATTCCTTCAACCATTTTTTAAATTTGATCATTGGTAGCTCTCTGGCAATAACGAGCAGTTTATTGTACGAGGGCAGGCTGATAAGTCATGTGAATTGGTATAAAGAAAACAAGTAGAAACCAAATTGACAGTTTTATTTTTCAATGTAATCCTCTTCAACTTCAATACATTTATTACATCTTTTCAATAATAAGTATAACCCTTGTAAAAAAATTCTTTTTCTTGCTCTGCAAAATACACCTCTGTAGCCATCTTGAGCATTTCATCGCCCAGAAACTTCATTCCCCGTAGGTGCTTTTTCAATTTTGGGAAGAGATAATAATCAGACGGGGCCATGTTCGGACTATAGGGAGGATGATCAATTTCCTCGAATCCAGAGTCTCAAATGGCTAGCTTGGCAAGTTTGCTGGTGTGGGCAGGTGCATTATCGTGCAACAGCAACACACCATTTCGAAGTTTACCACGCCGCTTCTCTTTAATAGCATTCCTTAATTTTGCCATCAAGTTGGCATAATATTGGCCTGTTATTGTAGTCTTCGACGGTAAATAGTTTTTAACATTTTGATCAGTAGTGCACGACACAGGCCTTCCAGGGCGAGAATCATCTTCAATAGACTCCTGACCTCTTTTGAACTGAGATGACCAAAAAGCAATAACTCGATAGCATGGAGCGGACTCTCCTAAAACTTCTTGCATATCATTTTTAATCTCGGTGGCGTTTAAACCTTTTTTTTTACGAGGTATTTAATTACAGCACGTCGCTCGATTTTCGCAGAATTTTCAAATTCACCCGACATGATGTACTTCGACTGACAATTCCACCATTAATAAAAACAATTGAGTGATAAAATTTTGCAAACATACTGTTTAAGGATGACTTGATGTATATGCTGTATAATTATCTTTATAAAATTTTTGCAAAGTAGTGATTCACATGACTTATCAGCCTGCCCTCGTACATACGTACTGCCCAGTAGTTAACCGATTGCCGGCTTCTTGTCAGTCGGTGATAGGGAACACTTAGAAAATCGCCGTGCCTCGTATTGTAGTCATGATAATAACTGTTTGTTGCAAATTTAGGCTTGTTCTCTTTTACGTACATAATACAATGATAAATATATATACTTGGTAAAGTAAGAAGTTTTAACTGAACAAAGAGAGGTTCCCTACACCGGACCCTGCCAACAATCTAACTACTCTTTTCTGTACCCTGAAAATTCTGCTTGATTCGTTTGCACAACCCCATAGAATAACACCATAAGACAGCAGGCTATAAAAGTTTAATAGTTTTCTTCTTCTTCTCTTTATTTAATTTGTTAGCTAGGTCACTAATTTGAGCATGCCAATTTAGCTTACTGTCAATGGTGATACCTAATAGTTTTACACTATTCAACTCAGCTGTTGTTGAAAAAAATATTTGTTGAGCTTTTCCAGTGTTTAGTTTTAGTTTATTGGCGTCGCACCATTTTTGAGCTTGTTCTAATGTTATTTTATTTTTGCCCGCAACTTGTTCGACGTTAGGACCAATATTTAGAACTGTCGTATCATCTGCATAAAGAGTCGTAAAATATGACTGCAGGTTTACTGGTAAGTCGTTTATAAAGATTAAAAAGAAAATTGGTCCTAATATCGAGCCCTGCGGAACCCCTATTCTTACTGGAACCTTGGCTGACGCTTCCCCGGATGGTAAAGTGACGATTCGTGACCTGTTATTCAAATAGGACTTGAAGAAATTTAGAGTATCTCCTCTGACTCCATAATAGCCTAGCTTATAATGTAAAAAATCAAATGTTACGCTATCAAAAGCCTTCGATAGGTCTAATAGTACTGCAGAAGATATATTTTTGTTGTTTATAGCCTCTGTAATTTTATCCACCGTATCAATTATGGCTGCTGTGGTTGACTTGCCAGTCCGATACCCGTACTGTTCCTTGCATAAAACATTATTTTTTTCAAAAAAAGGCTATTAGTCTGTTTTTTTTACCATACCTGTGGGCAAAAGGTTAATCTTACCCATCAAAGGAGAATAATAATTTTCTTCTTTGTCCTCTTTGGCCCAAACCCATTCGAACGAGTTACCTATAACACAAGTTTAAACCTTTTTATTGGACAGAAAGCTATCTTTACCCATCCAAAAAAGCGACGAAGATCTACCCTTAGTGTTAATCTTCTTCTTCCTCATTTGTGGCATATTATGAACATGTAATTTAACTTTCTTGGCCCCTTTCAACGCTTATTCCGGGCAGGAAGCTAATCTTACCCGTCGAAGGAAGGGTCTTATGGGATGGATTTAGGAATGGTACTGGCGTATCTGAAGTGTTGGTTCATGAGTTGGCGTACTGTAGCATGGTTGTTGGTTGTGTACGGTCTACTCGATAATTCCTGTCTTCTTATTACTCGTCGTACCTGCGTTTAAGCTAAATTTTCCCAGTTGTAGACAGATTTCGTGGTAGCATGTCGAACGATACAATTTCAGACGGAAACGTTCTTAGAAATGCAACTGGTTTCTCTGTAGAAGAGGCACATGCTAAAGATGGAAACGGGTGGTTTCGAAGTTTGTGTCCACTACGCTAAGTGGTAATGTGCAATTGATAAGTTGCGTAAGGTCATCGGTCAACTGACCTTAAGAAAAGTAAGAAATTATTTATTTTTGCCTTTCGTTGGAAAATTACTGTTAAACTAGTTTCGCTGTAAATAACATGCAGCCGACCGGCACGGACGTCGGCGCCGGTCTTGGGTATCAAGGCATAATCCTGGGCTTTACTTAAAATCCAATGCCTAATTATTATCAAAACAATGCCTATTACCAACAACAAACACCTGTAAATGTACCATGCCAACAATCACAATTCTTAAATAATGTACAGATGTTACCAAATCCTTCTCCCTCCAGCGTAAGCTACCAATATCAGTTTTCACAACTTTCACCCTCAGTAATTTCACCAAGACAAAATGAAACAGACATGGATGTATTCTCTGATTCCGACGATGAAAACATAAATAAAGAAAACAGCTGGCAAGACGTGCGTAGAAACAAGCGTAAGAGCGCGACGCAAATACAATCTTAAGAAACAAGTAAAAAATGATGCACAAGCAAATTTGTTAACAAAAAATACTATACCACAAACAATAGCATATTACATACCGCGGTGTAAAGTATTTCATTACTGTCGAGAGATAATTATAGTTGACCGAGACGCGAAGCGTTGAGGTTTACTATAACTCGAGACAGTAATGGAACTTTTCACCAAGGTTTGTATACTATTTTATTTTCAACCATACATATAAAGTAACAACTTTCCACCCGGGTTGAAAGTAACAGTCAGTAACGGCCAATTTTCCAACTTACAAAACAGTTAGTAATAACGTCATTACATATATGGTAGAAAATAAATAAATTTTCCCCTTTCTCTGGTGATGTGACAGAAGATCAAACAAACAAAATTGAAACACCCATGAAAAAAATTACAAAGCCTCCTCCAATTAAATATTTATTCAATGTGTCCTAAATTACCCCGACATGGTAAAAAGTCTAAGCGCTGTAATATCACCAACAGACTATGACTCCAAATCAATGACTAATAATGAAGTCAAAATTAATGTCGAAACACCGGAAAACTACCGAAGATTAACTAAATATTTACATGATAATAAAATTAAACATTATACCTTCCAATTTAAACAACAGAGGGCGTATCGTGTTGTCATAAAACATTTACATCCCAAAGTTCTGGTAGAAGAAATAAAAAAGAATTACATCAGCTTGGTTTTATAACTAGAAACATCCAAAACTTAACGTAGAATGTCTAAAGATCATGTACCTTTATTTTTCATAGACTTAGAACCAACCGAAAATAATAAAGAAATTTACCATCTCAAACACTTTCAAAATATTGTAAGATAGTGGATTATTTAAATAATAACGTAGAAATATCGCCATAGAAAATGCGTTAAATAAGTTAGCATTTAGGTGTGGTCTGATATAATAAGTTGCGCAATTATTACAAAGTAAGGATCGTTAATTCTGTTTACTAACTAAAGATGCACTTGTATAAATATGAGTCAGATGGACAGCTGGTTGCATTACGCAAGTATAACATTGTAATACAAAGTTGCATTTGTTTATACTAAATTAACGTGGGTTGCGTGTGGGAGCATCATGACCTATATTCATACAATGTAAGAATGAATGGAACCCTTGTACTACCATAAGCAGATGTTAAAATGTAAGAGAGAAAGAACACATCTTGGGAGTATAAATATAGGAACCCTGCTATAGGGAAATCAGTCTCTTGATTGAGTCTCACTACGATGCCTGATTAATACTCAGACGAGAGGCTCTTACCAAGACCTAACCCTTGGCCATAAGTCAAAGGTTGGTTGTTACCAAGATGTGTGTTCCTCTAAAGATGTTCACGTAAGCTTGGTGTTTATTATAATTTAATGATAATTTTTTGTACGCCGTTCTAAAACTTGTTAAGTTTTTGGATTTCATTTGTTGAACAGTTAAATTGTGTTTGTATCTAAAGTAATACCAATATATGTATCTCATGTTAATTAATCATGTACTTTAATATAACCTCTTGCAAAAGCCAAGCCTAAACATTCGTAATGAAGTTTGCTATAAGTCTCTACCATCATAATCAATAATGCAAAAAGCACTTCGTTACAATATGTCCATCCAGGTTGAACCGCCGCGTAAAAAAGTCGAACTTGTACAATGTACAAGATGTAAGTCATGCAATTATACAAGAGTATCCTGTCATCGAGCATTTGCATGTGTTCCATGTAGAGGTGCCCATGATACTGGGGGCCGGTTGCACAAAGCTTTTGTTAAATTAACGAATGATCAAAGTTGACAAAACAGCATCATTTTTTGTTTACTAATATGTTATTTGCCGTATGAGTTTGATTTCTGCTTCGATTTTGTTCACTCTAATGAATGATTAATTTGACCAAGCTGTTAAATCATGTTTGTGCAACCCGCCCTAAGATATGCAAAAAACGAGGGACACGCCTGCTACATGTGCACTATGTGGAGGACCCCACCCTGCTAATTATAAAGGATATAAGATCTACCAAGATCTACAAAAGAGAATAAGACCAACTAACAACCAAACAGTACTACTCCAATCTATCAGCACCCACGATACGCAGATGCACTTAAAAAAAATTCTACTCCATGAATATTTCCCATAAATACCCCATAAAACTCATCCACAAGCCTTGAAACATATTTAATAAAGTTCCTCGATAAATTTAAAAACATATTTCATCAACCTTTACAACAGAATGGTATGATTTTGTCAATTTAACCACCGTCATCAACAAAATAGGATCATAATGGCTACGTCACTAAGAATAATACTCCTATTATGGAACGCTAATGGCCTAGTTCAACGCAGAGACGAAGGAATAACATCTTTAAACCTAAATAAAATCGACATCATGCTCATTTCAGAAACTCACTTTTCAGTAAGATCATGCATATTTATATCAGGATTCCATACTATAAAACTTATCATACCGAATACCAGTTATCATCGTAAAAAAACCAATCGCACATCACGAACGGCCCAAATATGAGGACGAAGTTTTACAGGCCGCAGCTATACAGGTCAAAAGATTATCTGCTCCATTAATTGTTTCTGCAATTTACTGTCCACCACGACATAGATTCATTAGAGAAAAACTATTACCCTTCTTGAATACGCTAGGACGCTGGCCCCTAGATTTCTGGCAGGTGGGGACTTCAATGCGAAACATACGCATTGGGGATCCAGCCTGACAACTCCAAGAGGTAGACAACTGTATAATGTTATTAACAAAAAACATACTCGTAACTCTCGACAGGTACTCCTACGTACTGGCCAAGTGATCCGGATAAAATACCAGACTTGCTGGACTTTTTCGTTACAACTATGCTACCACGGTTCCCAACTATGATTTAACATCCGACCACACTCCCATTATTGTCACACTTAGTTCTACTGTAATACTCAAAGAAAATGCTCCGTCAATTTGCAATAAATTTACTGACTGGGATGCCCTTCGAGAGTATATTCAACATAATCTAGAACTGAATATTAGATTAAAAGAACCAGAATACTACTAATAAACACATTAAAACGATACAAGAACTGGGTGGCATGTTACTCTATCTACTGAATGTAAACAACAAGATTCAGTAAATATCCCGCTCGAGATTAGGAAGCTAGTAGCCGGGCTATATGGCAACGCACCCATAATATCTTGGACAAAAGAAAATATAATCATTTAAACAATCAGCTGAAGAAGACACTAAACGAGGTTCGCAATCAACAGTTGGAAACATAACTCGGCATATATGATCACACGCTTTGGAGAGCTGCAAAGAGTTTTAAGCAGCCGCGGGAACCTATCCCACCTATAAGGAACCAAGCAGCACAATGGTCTAGGTCAGAAACATTTAGCAGAGGTCTTTACTCCACACTCAAATGAAGCAAGTACAGAAGTCGAAGAATATCTAACTACTCCTTTACAGCTATCCCCACCGATCCGAGCATTCTCACCTTCAGAAATAAAAAGTGTAATTAAGTATTTAAATAACACAGGCACCAAGCTACGCCCTTAGAACTGGCAAAGTGCTGAAAGAACTACCTAGAAAAGGCATCACTTATTAACTGCGTTGTTTAACTCGATACTTCGTCTAACGTACTGGACTGTACAGCTTAAATTTGCCTAAATTATTATGATACTAAAACCGGGAAAGGCACCCAATGAAGCTACATCTTATAGGCCTATAAGTTTACTTCCGGTGTTCCAGTGATATCAAAACTACTGGAAAAATTAATTATCAAAAGGGTCTATGCAGAATTATTTTTTGAAGATGTAATCCCGCAGCACTAATTTGGATTTAGGCATGATCATTCGACAGTATAACAATGCCATAGAATAGTGATGTGATAAATAAATTAATGGAAGACAAGAAATACTGCTGTGCCATTTTTCTGGATGTTAAACAAGCGTTTGACAGAGTTTGTTTTGTGATTACTAATTAAGACAGTTTGTTTGTTTTCCTTTTCTTTAAGCTTGTTAAATGGATTATCTTCTTCGAAACATTTGATCGTATACTGGGAGGATGTTCCTTGTTTTATTGGATTTTCTTTACTATCTCCGATTTTCGTTAGTTTCTTTGACTTCCTTTCCCTTAGTGAATTTCCCTTTCCTTTTTAGATTTTCTTTGTATTCTTGGCTTTCCCTGGCATGCTTGGCTTTACCTAGTCTTAGTGAATTTTATTTCTATTGTCTTTTTGGATTTATCTGGATTTTTTTGGGTTTTCCTTGACTTTTTAGATTTCCTTCTTCTTTTTGGATTTGCACTAGCTTTTTGAATTTCTCTCGCCTTAGGATTTTTCGTGGCTTCTTAGATTTCCCTTGCTTTTTGAAATTCGCTGCATTTTCAGATTTCGTTTGTCCTGCTTGAATTTCTTTTCCTTTTAGGATTTCCCTTATCTTCTTGAATTTTTCTGATCTTCTTGGATTTCTTTTACCTTTTTATAGTTCTTCTGCTTTTTTAAATTTTAGTTGCCTACTTGACTGTTCCTTACCTTCTTGGATTTGCCTTGGTTCCTCACAGTTCCCTTATCTTATCTAATTTCTTTTGCTTTTCTAGATTTGCCTTGCCTTCGTGATTTTTTCTAACCGTCTTAGATTTCCCCTCGGATTTCTATTACCTTCTCAGATTACCTTTACCTTCTTCGATTTCCCTTGCTTTACAGAATTTATGTTACTTACTTGAATTTTCCTTTTCTTCTTGAATTTGTCCTGTCTTTTGGTATTTCCCTTGTCTTTTCGAGTTCATTTACTAATAACCTAAGAAATCCCTTATGGTGGAAGTGAAGACCAGGAAACGTCATGTTTCTGAAGAGAAAGATTTTAGTATCTCAGCGTTAGTAATAGATGAGTAAGTACGAATGCTTTCAAATGTAAGGACTTAATTTAAATCAGTGCACTAAGTATTCTTGTATTACTTTAGTTTTTATAAGTTTAAGTTTCCGATGGTAAGCGTTCCATGTATATGTTACTGTTAATGTGATAAACCCGGTTAATATGCAAAATCACCGGATATTATGTATAATAACCAACAGTTTTGATGAATTTGATAAATGATTCGGTTTTTAAAAATTAATTACATTAACCTGTTATTATGAATAATATCTAGCACCCTCTGGTTAGAGTGATAAATCTCACGTTTGTGCAACTGCAATTCATGAAGAACAGAGCTCATCATGAAGGCATAAATTGCAGCCTATATGAAGCTATGTTTGGGACCCCAGCAAAAGTTAGCCTTACACCATCATCACTTTCTACTTATGCCATTGAAATCCTTGAATCTGAAGAAGATCTTGAAGCCTTAATCGACTCCTCGTCGGGTGCCGTGGAAGGAGATGAGGAAGATGGACAAATAGAGAACGGAGAAGAAAAAGATAGACGAATAGAGAACGGCGAAGAGGAAGGTGGACAAGTAGAAGACGGAGACAGCGCTATGGAGGGCTTTTCAGGGGGAGACTATTATTGCTGATAAAATCAGCAATATTAAGAAAAAGAGAGACGATTCCAGAAGTGCATTGTAATCTCAGGCAAAGAAGATGAGACAAATGTCCGAAAGAAAATTTCCAAGGGACAAGATTTGAGATACCGTAAAAGTACTAGTTCCTGATGTCGACAGGGGAAGGGGTGACTCCAGGAATATTCTAGGGGTTATTCTGCAAGTGGATGCTGATAGCGAGATGTATGGGATTAGTGGCAAACAAGGACGATTGTCTCAAAAGTATTCGAGGAACCAGTTTGTCCATTTGAAGAAGTTTCCGATGTTACTGTCTCTTTGCAGGTGTGACAGGAAATCGTCAATCACGGCCGGTCAAGCCGAGATATAACTGCAAGGCAAAATGTCTGTCGACAAAATGCGGCTGCAAAAGGTAATTCGAAATGTCACAACAGTTTGTTCTGTTCCAACAAGTAGGAAGTTGTTCGTTTAAAAATTGTAAGAATAAAACTCGTAATAAATATTAATAAACGGTTATTTTGTAAAATAACCGGTTATTATGCTTATTGACAGATTGATTAAATTAACAGTAACATATATACTGAAAATGTAAATTTGGTCAATTTTGAAGTGCTATAAATAAATAAATCCTTTAAGTGCAACAAAGGAATATTTTTAAATAATCCATTGGGTTAATGTGAGGTTAATCTTCACAAAAAATCAAAATCCTATTTTCTATTTAAAAAATGACATACATTCGTTTGTAAAGTTCAATCACGTAATAAAAGTCGATTGATTTTTAATCTTTGCATGCGATTAACCACTGAGAGGCTTTGTAACTTTTGTAGCTAACCTACAGTTTTGTGTTAAAAAATAAACGACGAAAGAGCACGAAAGAAGACCGATATTAGTCTGGCAAATTAACGTTTCTGACCATTCACTTAAAGGTACATACATTATTTGCCAGCACTTCAACACAAACGTAGGTTAATTTCTAGAGTTTATATCCGATTATTAGATTGTATTAATAAGTTTTATGAATATTTTCCGAGAGTTGCAGACGAGGTTCAAAGAATACCTGAAAAACACATTGAATATAAAAAACAGGTATTGGACGGCCGTTCCTCCGGGGCGAAGTACCTGTTGAAGCTGTACAACAGTGTTCGTTTTTATTCTGCAATAAACTTTGAAGCTTTAGTAGTGGAGCTTTGGATATCGTCTTAGCACATTTTGGTTCCTGAATATCTCAAATATGAGATCCAACTTTATATATTTTAAATTTTTTTCAGATGGCAAACCCTTTTAGGTTCTGGGCCGAAACTTTGAAAGCAGTCCAACAGAAATTAGAATGGGCAGGCTGTTGGCCAAAACCTTCTTTATCTGTCACCGAAAAAATCATAAGATCGTTGCTTTTAGCACTGATAAGTATAAACATTCTTTTAGTAACAACAAAAATATATCAAGACTTCAATGACGTTCAAATGCTATCGTTCGGGGTATGCAGTTTATTATCAGGAGGGCACTGTATTCTAAAACACGCGATGTTGTCTTATAACAAACTGAAATTTCTCAACGTTATTGATATCTTAAATGATCCTTTGTTTGTTGATCATGAAAGTCGTTTTTATGCTTACGCACGAAAGAAAATGCTATTCTGCAGAGCATTCATAAACGTTGTGCCCTTTATCGGCGTGAGTGGAATACTCATTTCGATAACGACCCTAACATTAAGTTCAAGCTCAGAAATAAAGTGGCTAATACCCTATCCCACAATTATTGAGGAAGCCCCTTGCGTTCTTTTAATCTACGCTTTTCAAATAATCGGGGTTGTGATCGTTTACGTCCTCACTTTTTACTTCGATGGTATAGTTCTTCTTCTGGTGTGCATAGCTTCTGTTCGATTGGAAATTTTAAAAAATGAAATTTTAAGCGTATCGGTTGACCTATGTAGGAATCAAAATAATTTAGAAATAATTAAAGAAGACGACGCAAAGATACGTAACCATCTTCGAAAATGCGTTATTAAGCATATTAAAATAGAGGAGTAAGTTTTTGCTACTTTGTTTTTTTTCTTCGTCTAATGAGGGGTTTTCAGGTACATAAAGGCAGTGGAAGACGCATTTACTTTCGGTTTTTTGTTGCAAGTTGTTACAAGTTTGCTTGTAACAAGCATTTGTATATTTAATTGCATTTTGGTAAGAATCGTTTCTAAATTTACAAGTTTACAGAAACATTAAAATAAAATGGCCAGCTTAATACATATAAATAAATATTGAAGTAAATAAACAGATACTAATAAAATTGAGTTAAATTTCATGTTGAATTTTAGTTGCCTTTCTTCAGTTGGGAATTTTGGAAATGCTTTGCATTTTTTGCATGTATAACCGTTGAGTTGGTAATTTTTTGTTCTGCTCCGAATGATGTTATTTATCAGGTACGTAGATGCTTTCCTTCTTCTGCTCTTTGTTATGCTTCTCATCCTCTCCCGTTTCCTCCCTTATTTCTCCTTTACCATCTTCTCTTACTTCTTCATTTTAACTTTCTTCGCCTTTGTCTTTTTCGTTGCCCATCCTTCTTCTTTATCCTCCTTCTGGCGTCCCTTTTTCGTTTCTTTTTCTTCTCTTTTTTTTGCTCATTCGTCTTAATTTTTTTTCCGTCACTCTATTTCTTCATTCTTCTGTCGCCCTTTGATTTATTTTTATTCTATTTAGTGAACGTCTTAATTCTTCGGCCACCCTTCGTTTTCTCTTTTCTGTCTTCTCTCACTATCCACCTCTTCGTCTTCTGAAACAAAAGTAAAGAAGTAGGAACTTTTTGTTTTAACCCTTTGCCCTCATCTTTTTATTCCTTATTCTTTTAAAACTTTTGTCACGTGGTTTTGAAATTCTGTAGCGCATGCAAGGTTAGGGCATTTTCCCTGCAGTTCTACGAATTCTCCAAAGTCACATCAATATTTCGTCGTTGTAGAAGTTCTCCTTTGTTAAAAATCCCAAGGTGACCTAATTAACGTGTATTTTGTCGACGCATGATGTCATCTTATTTCATTAAATGCAGCTCCTCGTGATACGGTTCGGGGAATCCCCTGTACGCAAGGCCATGTCAGCTGACATGTCTCATCGTAGTTCAAGTCTTCTACACCTCCCCATGTCAGTACGTGGCAACTTTTCAATCATATCAGACGTCTTTTAAGACAATTGTGCAAGTTTTATCGTTTCCAGTTTGGGCATTTAAATCACCGGAAGGCCTCTTAGTACCGGTAATTCTCGTGGAGAATTACGTTACGACTTGCCCGGATTCTACTAAAGAGTGCCATACAGTTCCGGAAAGACTAGTTTAGTGAAAGTTAAAGTACCGTTTCCACACAATTTCCTTAATTGGGATCAAGAAAATCCGCAGCTTTAGGATTATTCTTCGTTGTTTTGCACCCGTTTTAGAAGAAAGAACATCATAGCTCTTCGCAGTCTCACGTCCGTGGCTTAACGTTTAAGTACGAACATCGTGCAAGGTAATTTACCTTCCTTTACGCTGCACCTGCTTTTGCCGTTTATGTTTTAACGTCAGTTTCAATTTATACGATTGCTGCTTGCTGACAGGCCTCCATCATTGTTGTTTAGTGAGTTTAAAGTTTATTAAGTACCGCCTTTGTGTCTATCTTTCTGTTTTGTTTGCGACGTGTCTTTTGAGTAGCCGATTTCTGGCCAATCTGTCTGTCCGGTGGTATTGTTGAAGGCTTTGTGATTCGCCTTGGGCGGATTTGATAATATTCACATTGTAAAGGTTGAGGGCCGCTGCAAACCAGAATTGACTAGTTTGTTTCAGCAAATTTGTGTTCGAGTAAAGATCATTTGTGTTCAGATTATAGTGCAAGTTTTAAGTCAACTTAAGTTAATATTTTGTGTTATGTTGCATGTCTGAAAATTTAACGATGCTTGTTGAATTATTAGTTTAGTAGTTGTTGTTCTTTATGTTTTGCTTGGAATTGAGGGCTTAGTTTGTGAATGATTTGCCGTACGCAACGTAAATGTAGTACTCTCAATTCTATCGTCCCTTAAAGTAAGAGTATCGTGTTATTATTGTTTTAACGTAACATATTAATTGTGGCCCCCTTTTGTGTAATTTCTATGTATCCATTTTTGCTTTCTCATTCATTAAATATGTAACTGTCAATTTAGTTTTGTCTTGTTATTGTGTTTAGTGTTCCTCGATCTTTTATTTTGTGTTAGTTTTTTGTTAAAAAATTATGTATACAGTGTGAGCCTGCCTTCAAGTTTAAGAATTTCAGTAAGCAAGGTAAGTCACATCTTGCAGCAGGGTGCAACCAAACCCAACCCCTTCGAGCCCTAGAGGAACTACCTGCGATACGTTCTTCGTAACCATCTTTGGGTGACTTACCGTAGTGGAGCTCAACTTCATCCCTATTATGACCACCCCTATTTGAAGGGTTTTAAGCGTTTCGAACCCCCCTCTTCCACTGTTTGCTAGCCGAGTGCAACAGGACTTCCATCGTCCCCTATAAATGTCGTAGTGCAGAATTAGCCAGTGACACTTTTCTACATGCTATTTCTTCTGCCGCTATTCTTCTTCTGTTCTTCGTCTTCTCTTCTTTGTCCTCTTCGAATGAGTGAAAATAAAGAAGAAAAGATAGATGGCCTTTTTATTTTAACCTTAATCCTTCGTCTTTTTTATTCTTTATTCGTCTTTATTTTTTTTAATTCCTTCTACTTCCTATTTCTTCTGTCACAATTCGTCTTCTCTTCTTCGTATTATCTTACTATCTCCCTCTTCGTCGCTTGGATTTAATGAAAAAAAGAGGAGTTTTTTATTCTAACTTTATTTGCATTCGTTGTTTTTTTTTTGTACACATTTAGTCTTTATATTATTATATTTCTTTATCTTTCTCCTCCTTCTGACATTAATTTTAAACTTTTTTTTACAGCATTTAGAAATTATTTTCCTATTATGTTATCTGTTGTGGGTTTCACAATCTCTGTGTTTCTTTCAGAGTAATAAAATTCGCGAGGCTTGTTATTCTCTTGAATGGTACAGATTTGGTTTATCTACACGTAAATATATTTTTTTAATAATGGAGAGGTCAAAACGTCCCTTCGTACTATCGGCTGGAAAATTTTTTCCGCTTTCTTATACCACGCTAACTTCTGTAGGTTTGGAGTTAGTTTGAGTTGATGAATATTAATTCGATTTATTTCAGGTCCTGAAAACCGCGTTTTCTTACTTTACCGTACTTTGGCAATTGTATTCTAATTCTGAGAAGCTTTAAATTAGATACTTTCGCAGCGATAGTGGTTAATTATAAAACGGAGTTTTAATTAAGCAATTTAAATTAAAATGCTTTATTACTAGCTTTAAATGTTTTATTTATATTAGGAACAAGCTTTATGCACTATCCAAATAGTTTGAAGCAATTACTTGGATTGAAATATTGTAAAAATAAATATAGTTAAACATAACCCATTCATTCAAGATTGTTAGTTATTTATTATAGAAACAATTAAATTAATCGTCAAAATACGTAGAGCATAAACTCTTGAAGTTTTTAAAAATCTTCAAACTAAGTGTTAAAATAAGTCGAGTTCGAAAACTTGTCGGTAAATGGCAGATAAGTACTTACTAAAATTTAAAAACAATTTATAAATCGTTTAAAGTACTTTGAACTTTAATTCGAAGACTTCCACGGTTTAGTGTCAGTGTTAATAGAAGTCTACCGGGTTGGGACCGTGTTATTGTTAAGGAAGAAGAACTCAACGTTTCGCGTGATGCAAAAGCAAAAGGAAAAAGAGCGTGGTAACTCAACTTGTCAAGCAAGTCAGCGGAGAAACTCTTCTGGATCTGTAGAAGGGTTTAATTTCTGACGTGGTTGACACGTTGAGTTATCGTTTTAGTGCCTTCTTTTTCCTCCTGATGAAGCTCCTTAAGAAATGGGACGAAACGTTGAGTTCCTTTTTCTCAAGAATGACACGGTCCCAGCCGGGAAAAAGATTATTTTAATGCTTTCAACTTTATTTCAATAATAGTAGTAGTAGACCAATCAAACGCGAAAACTATATTACGACAGGTGGAAACTCGGAAACTATCGCCTGATATGATATAATCATCCCCATGAACAAACAGAGTTTAGAAAGGAATACGCAACATCGGGCCACCTTCTTAATATGAAAATGTTAATAGAAAAACGTAATAAATATCAGTTCCCTGTATATCTTGCCTTTGTTGATTTGAGTTACATTTGTACTAGAAGACGTCTTTAAGGAAATGGACTGGTCAGAAAAAGGCTTAAACATTATTGGAAAATACCTTACTAATCTACGCTTGCCTGATGTAATTATTGATAGCAATTTTAATGGACGCAAGGAAATTTTGACCGAATTATGTACATCATACGAGTATATCTAAGTAAATAGGTCTTCGACAAAACAAACGTAATGTATAGGGGGAAGATATAATATCAATAGAAGGTAGAATCATTGAAAAAGTAGAGTGAGTCATGTATCTTATCTAGGACAAGTCATTTTCTTAGGCAGGAAAAATTAGTATGAAGGAAATCGAAGATGATCCAAGATATCCTGAATCGCATTTGGCAAGTTAAATTATATTTTGAAAACAAAATTATATTAAATATACATTACATACGGTGCTCAAACCTAGACGATGGCACAGAAAAATATGAATTACCTAAGAACAACTCAAACCGCGGTGGAGCATGCAAAGCTGGGGTTTTCCTTGAGAGACCACAAACTAAACACCTGGATTAGAGAAAAGACCAAAATAATCAATGCAGTAACCCAGGCGACTATATGAAAATTGTCTTAAGCAGAACACATCGCAAGGGGAGATATCAACAAGTGGTAACGGACAATCTTGACTTGGAGACCCTATAATTATAAGAGACCTAGGGGTAGACCTCCGATGAGATGGGTCGATGAAGTAAAACTCACTACAGGCTTGAACTGGATGTAGCTAGCGAGAAATAGACAACTTGCAAAAATGAACTCAAGGAAGCGTATGTAAAGACATGGATGTAGACGCTATAAAGAAGAAGAAGAAGTAACATCGCGCGTCTCTTTCGCATACATTAAACTTACATAAGGCTATATCATTTTATGATTTTTAGTTACAGGCAACTCTAAAATTGGCCAGTGACTTTAAATAAAAAGAATTATAAAACCTTTATTAGTAATAACAATATAAATATTTTACATTATTATCTATATCACAAAAGAAATCTATGACTAGTTTCTTAAAATTAACGATAGTAACCAGAGATCTACAGCAATTATTATTGTTCTACCATAACGGTTCTCCAGCAAAATCAAACCTTTTCCTGATTCACATTTATGTAATTATTATTATTTAAAGTGAGTAGTAACTTTTTGTCAGTGTGTTTATTATTTATTTCTTCAGGCGGTACCGATAAATACGTAGTATGGTGCCAAAAATACTCTTCGATATCCGATAGTTTTTTCCTATGAGTTTCCGGCATGAAAACGTAACCATAAACGAACGCACCTAACGAAGTAATAGCGAAGAAGTATTGAAGTCCAGAAGACCCGCCGAAGAGTTGATGTAACGAGTAGTAACTGTGTAACGCCGAGAACATAATGATATTGAGCAAACTCGTTACTATGCTATGTGCTACACCACGTATAGCAAGTGGGAAAAGTTCTGCTATAATCGTGAATGGGATCGGCATGAGGCCGATTGCTGCTGATATAAAATACATCATCAACATCGCCACTGGAACCCAATGTTTTGTTGTTACACCTGGAACGGTATTGGATTAAAATGATAGCTTTTTCAAGGGGACAAAAAAGGGAAGGGTTCAATGATTAACATTTTAAGCTTCTCATAATATGGCAGCAGGGGGCGCTAGCTTAGTAAAATCCTAGGATTTACTCAGTGGGCCACTATCTATTTGGAAAAGATACCCTGGGTGGTTTTACGTAGCGCTACCATCTCGCAAAAGTGAATGCAAATTAAGATACACTGATACAATAGAACAAAAAAACAAGCTAGCTTAGTTTAACGGAACCAGCACACCCCTGATTGATTTTACCTAAGACTACTAACCTTCCTGAATCCACATTGTATAAAGTCCCGATATTCCCATAAATAACGCCATACCCGCTGCACTAACCAAAAGAAGTGTACGTCTATTAAATCGCTTCATAAGCCACGTGTTGGCCAATGTCATAATCAGTCTCATCACACCCAGAAACACGGATGCGAGATATGGGTTGATATCCGTCCCAATTTCCTAAAGGTCAAAATTATTTCGTATTATACACACACACACCCATGATAAACTTCACATCAATTACCTTGAAAAAGGTCACTCCATAAAACAAAATTATATAAATTCCAGAAAACTGTTGTAAGAAAAACAAGCCTGTTAGAATGAGGAGCGGTTTATAACCGGTTGGTTGCATAAACATTTTCACTTTTTGCAGGAAAGAGTTGCCGGTCAAACGTTCCTTTTCATCCATTTTTAACATTTGTTCCTTTTGGAGGATAGAGAGTTGCATTTCTGCGAATGTTTCCGACTAAAATTAAAATATGCTTCTGTAAACATCTTTGAATTAGAACGGCGAAGAAGGAAAAAAAAAATTCGAAAGGTGTTTATTGTTAACCTTTGGTGTCGGTAACACATTATAACAATCAGTAAAAATGTTTTCCCATAGATGGGTAAAGTTAGTCCCATGAAGGTACAAAGGAGTTCATAGTACATGGATTTTTAGATAATAGTGGGCCATTGGTTTTAGGTTCGGAGGAGGAGGTGATGCACTGCAATGAAGAGAAAGACGAGGACGATGTTAGTGGCAGAAGAGTGGAAGGGCGATGAGCTGGTGGTTGAAGATAATTAGAGGCAGATGGAGGTAGAACATAAGGAGGCGGAAGATGATAAGACGGTGGTAGTAGTGGAAGAACAGAAAAGCGAGGAGCTGGAGGTTGAAGACGATGACGAGAAAGTGGAGGGAGATTATAAAAGAGCAGCTAGAGAAGAGAGATGGGGAGAAAGGGCGAAGGAGAATAAGGAGAAGGAAATTGTGGAAGGAGAGGATCAGGCTGGGATGGAGGAAGAAAGTGAGATGGTGATAAAGGAGAAAAATCAGAAAATGGCGGTGGTGAGGTGATTTCCATCGTGGTCCAAAAAGAGTTCATGGTACATGCATTTGACATAATAGTGGGCCATTGGTTTTATATTCGGAGGAGGAGGTGATGGTGGTGATGCACTGCAAAGACAAGGACGATATTGGTGGTAGAAGAGTGGAAGGATGATGAGTTAAAGGGTGAAAACAATTAGGAGAAGATGGAGGAAGAGTATAAGGAGGCAGAAATGACAAGACGACGATGGTGGTAGAATAATAGAAAAGCGATGAGCTGGAGATTGACAGCGATGAGGAGAATGCGGAGGGAGAGTATAAGAGAGTATCAAAAGAAGGTAGATGAGGAGAAAGGGCGGAAGAGAAAAATGAGAAGCAAATTGAGAAAGCGGAGGATGAGGCGGAGGTAGAGGAATAAAGTGAGGTGGTGATAGAGGAGAATACTGAGGGAATGGCGGTGGTGAGGCTATTTTCATCGTGGCGCAGAAAGAGTTTATGGTATATGCATCATTAGATGGAAGGCGGCGAGGGGGAAGAGGATAGCACGATGGTAGCGGTAAAAGAATGGAAGGACGACAAGTAGCAAAAGGTGGACAATTAGTATAAGGAGGAGGAAGATAATAAAACGATGGTTATAGAATAGCCGAAGAACGATGAGAAGGAATGAAACGAGGAAGAAGGGAATGAGACGTAGATCGAGCAAAAATACGAGGTGTTGGTAGAGGAGAAGAATGATAAATGACAGTGGTGGTGGAAGGAAAAGAGCAGGGCCCACAGGAGGGCGTTGAAAAAAGGGTGGAGAATGAAGCAGGATAAAAAGGGAGGTAAGAAGGAGGATGAGGATAAAGAAGGGAGAGCAAGAGAAAAAGCTAATAAAATGGTAAAGCTCTTACCTTGAACTTCGGTTGTGGTTGATATTTATGAAGCCATTTCAAAGATCTTCCGGCCTGTTCACTGCGACCTTTTAAGAGAAGCCAGGCAGGACTTTCTGGTATAAACATTATGAGAACGATGGGTATTACGGTGTACACGTTGCATAACCACGCAATTAAACGCCAATTCATGAACCAACCCTTCAGATACCCCAACACCATTCCTAATATACAAATAACTTCAAAATGGAGCAAATGGTCTTCCCGCAACAAATTTCAATGTTTCAAACGAGAAAGACTGTAATTAAAACCCATGGTACTTCAAAAACTTGTTCTGTTTTCTTTAGTACTTTAAACTGTTTGAGAATTTCAAAATATAGCAAGTTGAGGTTGGTAAAGAAGAACAAACTAAACAGACAAATTCTTACCTATCGAAATGAAGAATGGCATAATAGCAGTAAGTGAACCTCTGACATCTGGCCTGCCAATTTCGGTCACGTAAACAGCAGCTGGGCATGTTCCCCAAACTATGAGCAAAAAGTCAATCATATCCGACTTAGAAATAGTTAGTAAATCTTTACTTGCAGCGAATCCTGTCAGTAACCTTCCAGCTAACAGCATGGGCACGTCAGTGGCTGTTGCTATCAACACCCAACCGAGTATACTGGGAATTGCTGCTAATTTCAGCAGATTTAGTCTTCCTATATAGTCCATTAGAAACCCACCTGATATGGCGGCGAGCGGTGCTATGAGGATTAAAGAGCTTGCTGGAAAAAGGCGAAACAATTTTTGCAAATGAAATTCGTGAGTGTAGCCTATTTCAACCTTGGAAAGAAGGACAGGTTCTTAGAGGGCATGTTGTCGTTCAATTTGAAAGCTCTCTCAATTTTTAACAAAACAACGTTATCAGTTTTATCATGTCATATTTTGGCAGATAATACTGGATGCAGTGTGATACTTCTTTCTACGGTTAGGACGGAGTATAGAAACATTATGTAATAATAAGTAAATTCTTCCTGTCAAAGAGATTACCATTATCTAATTGGGACCTAAACCTGCTCGATTTGCTCGTAAAACATATTCTTGTTCTACTGTGCCCTTCTCCTCTCAAATACTACCTCATGTATTATAAAATGAGAAAAACTCACCAAGCCAAGAACTTTGAGACTTGGTTATGTGTATAACATCCGAGCTCGTGCTATTTTGGGCTTCCATTAGCTGTGGTATTAAGATTGCAGAATAAACCATAGAAAGTCCGATGACGATGTGTAAACTTGCCGCAATGCCTGTGGCAATAATCTAAATAGGTATTAAATTGAAGAAGTTTTAAGTTACGAACATGAATATTTTGGCGAATTACCTGCGGTAATAAAGTTTTAAACGTCTTGCTTTCGTAATAACTCAAAGATTTGCAGCTGGCTATGATTTCTTCAATTTGAAGCCTTTGTTTCTCATCATGTGGTGTCATCTCTTGCAGAAGTTCGCTACTAAAATTGTGAAAATTTGTTTTAACTGTGTGTTTTTGTTTAACGGAGTATTTAATAAAAAAATTTGTAAAATCTGAGCTTTCTATTAATTCTAGTTAAGGAAATACTGACTGATTTTCGAGCTTGAATATTTAAATCAGAATAGTAGAAGAAGAGCATTTTTTTGCTACTTTTATGTATATGCTTAGGCTTATAGAACCACCTGTAGGGCTATTAGAAAATTATTCTAAAAAATAATTATTAAAAAACAAATACTTACTGAATGCTGTAACAACTGGAGCTGCAACATTAATAAGCAAATTAATAAATAAAACCTGTTACATGAAATGTGTATTGTCATTGCTTCATTACTTATTCGACACTTAAATAAGGAAAACCAGTGGCGCAATATGGAGCAAAGTTCGCTTACGAAATCGATTAATTTCAACTTCTTTTCTACGTTTAAATTTAATTTATGGGCACACCACTGCTTTTAATGATTACAAATTAACAAGAAAGTACAAAATTACCCTAAAGCATCCATGTTGACTCACGTATACCCTCGGTAAAATGAAACAATTTTTTAAAAACTTTAGTTTGGTTAGAATCTGTAAAAAATAGTTTTTATGTTAAAAGAGGCTTTAAAGTGTTTAAAAAATCTTAAACATTCGGGTTTTTTAAATGCCAAAATGATTAAACCAGGAAAGGCATTGTGTAAACCAATTAAATTGTTTGTAGCAAGCTCAACTTTGATCATGGTGCATAATGAATTGCAAAAAGCAATTTTAGTGGAACTCAAATTTACCTTTATAACTATAGAAATGTAAAGAAATGTTCTGAAACCATCCAAAACTGCTTTTGTTATTTCTTTTTAATTTTTAAGATATATTTTGCAGAGATTTTGGTTTAGAAATTATTTTTAACGATCCATTCGTTTGGGGGTACATTTTAAAGTTCGTTAAAGAATACAAGTATACTCACGTAAATACACTTCTCACTCACTACTAAACGTAATTTTTAAGCATTTATTACTTCCACTTAGTTATTTATCTGAAAAGCAATAATCTTTAGCTTATGCGCGCATTATCAGATCTTTTTTAGTTTGTCACGCTGAACTTTACGATTTTTTTGTATTAACTAATTATAATTATTTATTAATATTTAAGTATGACTAAAAATTATCTTTTTTAGTCTGTCACGCTGAACTTTACGATTTTTTTGTATTAAATAATTATAATATTATTTATTAATATTTAAGTATGATTATACTCTTTGGTATGATTAAAAATTTGATTTGCTAAAATCACACATAAAACCATAGTGAAAGCACGGTAAAGAGCCACATATCGTTTAAGTCCCGTTTCAACAATTTCAAATAGCAAACATTATCGTTATCTGCCCAAATATTCAACATACTCACATATTTTTCTTATCTCTGAATCACTTCGGGGAATTGCAAGTTTTTTTTTTTAATAAATTTATTTTTCCGACAAACGTTTAGGAATGTTACTTTCCCATACTCATTTAGCGTGCGGGAAAGTCCATTTTCCCGCACGGAGTGCGGGAATATTCATTCTGTCACTTGTTATAGAATGAAAATGCATGCAAAACACATAAGAAGCAAGTGTTTCAGAATAAATATTCCATCTCAAGAGTGAGAATTTTTACTTTCTATTATTAAAAATGATTTCGGAATTATTACATTCACAAATGGTCGTGGAGAAAGTAACTTTTCCGACAAACGTTTAGAAATGTTACTTTCCCACACTCATTTTGCGTGCGGGAAAGTCCGCGGTTTTTATAAGGAAACGAAATTATTAAACAAAGAAAATTATTAAAAATTCTTTATTTGCAAGAAAAACAGTTATCACAAAATACTTTACAAGCATCACAAAATGCCATTCGTTTATAAAAAATAAAGATTAAGAGTAGTTTTCGTAATACACTTTGGATAATTCGTAATCTTAAATGTTCAAAGTAAACAAAATAATTTACAAATAAATTACAGTTTTTATATATTCATCTAAATAAACATCCGTTCAAATACAGTCCCACTTCAAGCTTTCTTGTGTATTTGATTATCGTTTGCTTTTTTATACGTTTTACACGCCTTTCAACCTGCAGTAAAATCTGAATCTTGCAGTAAAATAATCACATCTACCGCTACAAGTAAGTAAATAAGTAAATAAAAATGAGCAGTTTGCTTGCTAAAAATAATTACTTAACTCCAGAATTAGGTACAAAAATTAATTTGCAGCCAGTGATGTTTCTACGCAAAACATCTGAGAAACTGCAAAATCAAGGGTTTGGTTTATTATAAAATATGTTGACGACATGGGCGCCTCAAATACTGTTAAGTATTTCTTTAAACATTAAAATAAGATACATCTAAATAGAGTGCCATAAAAAAATCGAAGTAGCTTTTGGAACCCTAACCGCCGATTATTTTAACAAAATCGTATCAAACCTGGCGTATTTATTGGAGTTAATGTGTTTGTATACAAAATTCGATACGTTTTGTTTGAAATAGCTAACGGCTCGAAACAATCGACACTTGATGTGTAACTCAATCATCGTTTACTGTTATCGTTATCTAACATTACAATTCGCTTTTCGTATAAAACTTGTAGTTTTCAAAAGCTACATGTTTTCCTGACACACACAAAATGATCTATATTTAAAAAATAAAACAGAAAAATCATCACGTTACTAGATATCGGTATTTACCATAGAATTAAATATTAAATAAGAAGTTCTAAACTAGTTGTTAGCATTATATTGTCAGGTCCTCACATATCTCATTTCGTCATGCAGTCTAATACTATTCGATAAGTAAAATACCCTGATTTTAAACTTTATTCTGAATCATCTTCTCGTTTTGCCCATTACAAGCCTTCATGAAATCTTTTTCAGTCAAACGCGAATTCTTAACGATGGGTTTTCGTTGTTCTTTATTCCCCGAAATACTCTTCTCTTGTTGTTTGCTCTTTCTCAACGAGAAGTACGTGGTATGATGTATGAAATACTCCTCGATTTCTGATAATTTTTTCCTGTGGGTTTCGGGTAAAAATATGAAGCTGTACAATAAGCCTCCTAACGATACTACTGCGAAGAAATACTGAATGCCGGCAGGGCCTCCGAATAAATAACCTAAAGTGTAATAACTTTGAATTGATGCGAACATTAATATATTTGCTACACCGTAAGCTATGCTATGGGCAAGTCCTCGTATTGCAATTGGGAAAAGTTCGGCTGTCATGGTCCACGGGATTGAAAGAAGACCCATCATGGATGTTATGACATACAGGAGAAGCATAAGAACTGGGACCCAGTTGTTCGTTGTTGTACCTAGAATGTTAACATAAGTGTTCTGGCTTAAAATCAGGCGTACATTCAAACCGCAGCCATAATTTAACAATAATTGAGATTTGAAGTATATTGGCTGAAAACCAATGCATAATATAAACAAGATAATCCTACCTTCATGGATCCAGTTGGTGTACATTCCAGAAATCCCCATACAAATTGCCATTCCGGAGGCACTAACGGCAATGAGGTGTCGTCTTTTGAATCTCCTCATCAACCAAGTATTTACCATCGACATGCAGAACCTTACAGTGCCGATAAATATGGATGCTAAGTATGGGTTGATATCAGTTCCAACATCCTATCAAAGTTGTTCAATTAATCACTCATCGCTCGAAACAAAACCGCTCATTTTTACCTTGAAGAATGTTACAGCATAGAAGAGCGTAATATAAATTCCGGAAAATTGTTGGAAGAAAAATAAACCGCTGAGAATGAGAAGGGGTTTATAGCCAGTCGGTTGGATGAACATCTTTGCTTTCTTAACAGTGTTGTTGCCGATTAAGCGTTCTTGTTCTTCCGCTTTCAGCATGTGTTCTTTCTGTAGAAAGGCCAACTGCATTTCGGCGAAGGATTCTGACTGTAAGAAAAACCGTTTATATTTTTGCGAATGTTTTTAGTAAAATAAGCATTTGCAAACTTAAACTTTTGATTAAATAATGTACTAACATAGAGACACAACTGAGAGTTGCATCAAACAACCCGAGGGACAAAGGGTGTCAACCTCCATCTTAGCAAGCCTTGTTGCCACCAGACCTTTCGTTTCACAAAACCAAAAGAGCTTCAGAAATACTTGCCTTGTGCTCTGGTTGGGGTTGATATTTGTTAATCCACTCCAAAGACTTCCTGGCTTGTTCAATGCGACCTTTGGAAACGAGCCACGCTGGGCTTTCAGGTATGAACATGATCAAAACGACAGGTACTATCGTGTATACGTTGCACAACCACGCAACTAAACGCCAATCCATGAACCATCCTTTCAAATAAGCTAACACCATGCCTATTGGAACATCAATAGGAAAATAATGAAGATCAAGTTTTAAGTTTGCTGTATGGTTAATGGTAGACTGGATTAAATAGGACCAGATGAGAAGATATGACGCTTCCTGAGAAGAAGTACTTACCTAAAGAAGCATAAGCAGGTGCAGCTGAAATAAGCGAACCCCTCATATCAGCTTTGGCTATTTCTGTTATGTATACAATGGCGGGACTTGTTCCCCATGCTGAAATAAATATTTCTTTATCATTCAGATCAAAGATTTAGATTTAGAACAGTTGGAGGTAAGCAGATTACTTTCAAGGAACGTTAGAAGAAACTTCAGTAAAGGAAATGGAGGACCATGAATCATTCTGATTCGGTCTTGTATTGAAGAAACTTTATTTTCGAGATTTGCAAAAAGCTAAACTCTGGACTTTCCCGTTACAGGGACCAACGAAGTCGCCCATTGCACTTTACAAATAGCAATCTTCAGAATAAGCATGGTAAGGACAAACTCCGTTGCTTCTATGTATTTCCATTACCTTCCATAACTTCCAGATACTTTTGTTGGTAACCTTGATGAATTAGCATGAAAGTACCAAAAAAGCAAGACTTACCTGACGCGATTCCTGTTAAAATACGTCCACATAATAACATTGGTACGTTGGTCGCTGTGGCGATTAAAACCCATCCAAGGGCGCTTGGTATAGCCGCCAACTTTATCATATTCAGTCTTCCTATTGAGTCCATTAAGAACCCTCCTATTATAGCACCTACTGGCGCCACTATTACTAACACACTTGCTGAAAAATAAAAGAACGTGCTAACTTTATAATATTTAATTAAGAAACGAAAGAAAGGAAAGCTGGCTCTCAATGGAGAATCTTAGAAAAGCTGGATTTAAACGAATAAAGTTTATTTAAAGCTAACTACGCAAATTTTTTTGGCAAGGCTGGTTTGAATAAAGCACCTTGGCAAAACCAAGTTTAAAAGAATTACATTTGGTTTAATGATAATCTACGAAAAGTTTTAGTTTTAATTGAGACCAGTTTAAGTAAAGCTAGCTTCAGCTTTTTAATGAAGAATCTTCGAAATGGGAACGTTTTTCTAGAGAATCTTGGCAAAGCCATGCTTCGGTAGAATGGGATCCTCAGAAAACCAGTTTAAATGTAAAAAAACTTGGATAATTCTAGAAGAATCTTTCAAAACCTAAATATCAGTAACCCATAGTGGCAACATAAGGCTTTAATAATAATTGTAAACAGCTTGGTTTAATGAGAATTTGGAAAAAGTTAGCTTTAATGAAAAACAGCTTACCTAAAGCTAGCTTCATAAAATATTTTGACAAGGCTAGATTTAATAAAGAATCTTCCAAAAGCTAAAGTTTAATAAAGAATCTTCGCAGATCTAGGTTTCAATAAAGACTTTAAAGGCTGTAAAATAAATTAAAAAAGAAAAGGAAGAAGCTAGCTTCAGCAAAATGGTGACAACGCTAGTTATTAATAAAAAAGCTTGGAAGCAAACTTTGCAGGAAGAATTCTACAAAACTCAATTTTAATAAAATAAACAGTCTTTAAAGCCAAGTTTCAGCTGAAAATTGTAAAAATTAATGAGCATCTAGGAAAAGCTAGCTTTATTAAAAACAGAAATAAATCCAGCTTCAATAACACTTTGTAAAGCCTGGCTCTAATAAAGAATGTTATAAAGATTAGAGTTTAGGAAAAGACCTTCGTAAAACCAGGATTTAATGTAGATTTAAAAAGTTTAGTTCAGGGAGGAGATTGTTAAAGCTGACTTTAATTAAAACAAGTCTAGTTGAAGCTAGCTTCAATAACAGGTTCAGTAAGTTATTTGTTATCAAAGTTAAATTTAGTAAAAAATGTTGATAAGGTTGTATTTTAATAAAACATTAAAGAAGTTAGGTTTAATGAGGATTTAGGGAAAGCTGGCTTTAATTAAAAGAAGTGGAAGTAAAGCTAGCTTCAGTAAGAATTTCATAAGATTAAATTTTATTAATAATCATTAAATTAAAAATCTTTAAATGCTGGTTCTAATAAAGAACGTTATAAAGATGAGCGTTTAGGAAAATCTCTTGGTAAAACCAGGGTTTAACGTAGATTTAAAAGGTCTAGTTTAACGAGTAGCTAAAGCTAACTTAACTAGAAAGAGCTTAGCTGAAGCTATCTTCAATAACAAGTCTAGCAAGTCTGTTTTCAGTAAGTTATTTGTTATCAAAGTTAAATTTAGTAAAATCTTTTGATAAAGTTGGATCGCAATAAATCATTAAAGAAGTTGGGTTTAATGAGAATTTGGGGAAGCTGGCTTTAATTAAAAAAAGTGGAAGTAAAGCTAGCTTCAGTAAGAATTTCGTAAGATTAAGTTTTATTAACAAATCCTGGAATGAAATGCTTTTTTCTAAACAACCTCAGGTTTCAATAAAAATTTTGCTTTAATGTGGTCTTTGAAAAGCCGGTTCAAATTAAAAATAGCTTGGGTAAAGCTTGCTTCAGTAAAAGGTTACTTTCTAATAAAGAATTTTATAAAGGTTGAAATTTAGGAAAGACTCTTAGCAAAGTCTCAATTAACATTTTCAAAAGTTAAATTTAATAAACTTCTAGGAAAAGCTAACTTTAACTAAAAAAAAAAAACCTTTAGGTAAAGCCAGCTTCAATAAAATTCTGGTACGGTTAGTTTTAAAAAATATCTTACGTTTTAGAAAAAAAATTAACAAAGCCAGATTTCAATGAAAATTTTAAATAGTTCACTTTAATGAAGATCTACGAAAAGCTAGCTTTAATTTAAAGAGCTGGATTACCAACAGCTAGCGTCAATAAAACCCTTGGTAAAGGTATTTCAATGAATAATCTTACAAAGGTTTCAAGTTTAGTAAGGTATACTACCAGTCAGGTTTCAAAAGAAATTTTAAAAGTTGGTTTAATGAAAATCTACAAAAAGCTAGCTTTAATTCAAAGAGCTGGATCACCAAAAGCTGGCGCCAATAAAACGTCCGGTAAGGGTATTGCAGGGGGACCCTGGTGGAAAGGCAGAAGAGAAAATGTTGCCATAAGAGCCTTCGGCACTAAACGAAACATCATAAATGAATCAGGAGTGGGAGATAATTATGTCTGGATCAGAACGGACGAGCTTATTATTTACGGATGCTACGTATCGCCGAACATACAGACAGTAGATTTTGAAAGGGAACTAGATAGTCTAGGGGCAAGTATAAATAATATAAGAAAAATTGAAACTTCAATGCTAAAGCACAGGCTTGGAGATCCCCACATACCGATAGAAAAGGGCAGATTCTTTTGGAATGGGTAACACAACAGCAGTTAGTGGTAGTGAACGTTGGAAATAAACCCACGTTCCATAGGGGAACATCCATTTCACATATTGAATTACGCTTGCCACTGAAAATATTGCCGATAAAATTTTCAACTGGGGAGCTACGGATGAAGAAAATCTCAGCGACCATAGAAACATCGAGTTTGATATACTACTTGACAGTCAAACCAGTAGTCAAAGAAAAGATAGATATCAAACAGGTAAAGGGTAGAGTATACAAAAAGAAAAGATGACTGTCTAACATTAAATATACAGAGAGAAATTGATAATAAAAGCTTAATAGGACTCGACCATTCGCCAGGAGAATGCCAGGAGTTACTGGTAGCGGCATGTAATAGGACTTTCAAGAAGAAAAGCAAAACACCCTAAATATAGGTGGAACAATGACATTAATGAAGCTCGTAAGAATTGCATCAAAACAAGAAGAGCAATGACAAGAACAAATAGCAATAGAAGAGCAACATCAGAGGACAGGAGAAGGATGCATAACGAATATAAGAATAGCCAAAAAACCTTAAAATAACCAAATCTGCAGGCAAAGGATAAGGCATGGAACGAACTATACGAAAAGGTAGATAACGACGTTTGGGGTGAGGGGTACAGACTTGTAACGAATAAGTTAAACCTCCTCCCTCATACCAATTTGGACCGAGAGCAGAAATTAGAAGAAATTTGCTCTTTTCGGATGACATTGTTCATGACTGGAATACGCTCTTTCCTTTCGATCAGGAGGGACCATTTGATGTTTCTCCTTTTACGATAGAGGCACTAAAAACTACGGCCTGTAAACTGAAGAGTAATAAAGCCGTAGGCCTAGATAATATCCAGGCGGAGATAATTAAGATACTACTACCGGAATTTACAGAATATTGCGTAAATATGTTTAGCAAGCTCCTGACAAAGAAATGTTCCAAGACAATGGAAAATAGCAAGACTTGTCTTGATTCAAAAGCCCAGAAAGGATTTGAACAATGGGCCCTCATCCTGGGTTATGAGTATCTTCTGACAGCAAGAATTCAAAAAGAATTGCAAAATACAACCAGGAAAATCAGTGATAGACAATTTGGTTTTTCCAAGGGCAAATCAGCAATAGACGCGATGTCTTTAGTTAAAGACATAGCAGATGCTATTAATCAAAGAGATTATAGATCAAGAGATCTATGCCTACTTCTTACGATTGATGTTAAGAACGCGTGCAATAGCGCCCCCTGGGAGGGAATCATAATGGTATTAATACAATGGGAGATAACAGACCGAATGGTTAGAACTGTGGCGAGTTACTTCACCGATAGATGCCTAACAAAATTGATGAATATATTAAGAAGAAAGTTACAAGAGGGGTTCCACAGGGGTCTATCCTCGGGTCTCTCTTATGGAATATATACGACAATGAAATTTTGGAAATTCTTAGGCCCCAAGGTGTCACATGCATAGGATACGCTGACGACGTGGCCATCACAATAAGGGGCAGACTGCCAACTGCGTGTTAAATAGAATTAATGAATGGACCAAATCTAAGAAGTTAGAATTGGCTTCGAACAAAACGGAAGGAACTATTTTAATAGCAAGAAGAAAGGTCAACTGGATAGAGCTAGAACTAGAGGATATCAGAATATCAACAGTACAGTCGTTGAAATACCAAGGTGTTATCTTTAGTAAAAACATGTCTATGGCAAAACATGTGGAACACATTGCCATTAAAACAGCGAAAGTGGCAAAACAGTTAAGAAGAATTCTACCAAGTAAAGGTGGTGCCCGTCAAAGGAAAAGGCAGATTCTGGGGCCAGTCGATAATTATTTACGCGGCCCCTATCTAGGGACAGATTGTAAATAAAAGAAAGTGGCGAAAGAAACTTGAACAAATTCACAGAGTAAGTAGTAATGCTTAGAGTTGGATGTGCCTACAGGACTATCTCCACTGAGGCAAGTGATTACCGGTACTTTACCAATGGATCTTATGATCAAGGAACGAATTGCTGTTCATGATAGAGATGACCGGAGGACCAAAAAAGAAATTAGAGAAGAGATACTCAATACCTGGCAGATGAGATGGACGGAACGTGAAACGAGCGGAATCTGGACTACATCCCTGATTAGAGATATTAAGAAATGGGTCGGAGTTAAATACAGAACCATGAACCATTTTTTGACGCAGTGTTTCTCAGGGTATGACTGTTTTGCGATGTATTTGCACAAAAACGAAAAAGAACAAGATGACGAATGTTGATTCTGTGCAGAGAGGGATAGTCCACGACATACTATCTTCGAATGTATTCGATGGGAAAGACAAAGAATGGCCATGGAACTAAATACGGGAGAGGCTTTAACGCTCCAAAAGAAACTGGGACTACATAAATACATTCCTGAGTAATATTATGCAACAGAAGCAACTCTTCGAGAGAAGAAGAGAATGAGAGCGACAGAGGAATTATACAGATTATCACACACAAATATAGAGTAACCGAATAAAGAGTTAAGAATGACAACTAGATGGTAACACCCAAATCTGATGTAATGCCTAGGCGGTTTCAGGTTTGGGTTGTATCCAAAGGGCCACTTGTTGCGGTTAGCTAAATGCTAATGCCCTTTAAAAAAAGTTTATTATTAATAGATAATAACGAATCTTAAAAAGGGCAATATCTAATGTAAAGAATCTTGCAAAAGAAAAATTGGGGGCTTGTAAAATCTAGCTTCAATTTAATACTTTTAGGTGAAGCTTGCTTTAATTATAAAGCTGTAAAAGATTCAGTTTATAAATTTATTGTGTAAAAAATGTATGAAGGGAAGCATATGTATAAGAATACAGCTTTGACAAAGCTAGAATGTTTAGCTTTGAATGCAGCTTTGCGGAATGTAGCTTTTAATGTGGCTTTGGAAAACTTAGCTTTTAATGCAGCTTGGCGGAAGCTAATGACTTTGAAAAAGCTAGCTTGTAATATCAACAGCTTTGAGAAAGCTAGCTTATAACACAGGGTTGAGAAAACTAACTTTTTGTACAAGTTTTGGGATGTCTGATTCTCAATAAGTTTGAACAACTGTTTTAAAACTTGTCATAAAAGCCTGGGAATTTCTTTAAAGAATGACTCTATCAACAAGCTTGAAATTTCACGACTAACATACAAAACATAACAAAAATATCCCAGGTGTATTAAAATAATTAAGGGTCTGGAAGTCTAAAAAATGTTTGCGTGTTTAGCTACGTAATATCCGGCTTTCTATTAAATAAGTGTTCGAATTTTGTTTCGGGTCTAAGATTCTCAAACAGGTATTTTAACATCGTTCCAGAAATTAAACGGAATAATAAATGTATGTAAAAATAATTTGTGGGTTTATATAATAATCTACGTTTTAATTAAAGAAGGTGCTCTGTTGGTTAATATTACGTTTGTGGTTTTTCGTCCTAAATGAATTACAATTTGTTTAACATCGGTTATTATTTTGTAATGGTTACAAATTTTCTTAATTGTGTCTGTGGATAAACAGATTAAAGGTTGCCTTTAAAAAACCAGATTTAAAGAATTAAATTGCAGTCGTGAAGGTTTTAACCACAAACCAAATGTGGTAAATTACTTAATAAAAATAAAATTAGAAAAAACTTGGACTTACCAATCCAAGAGCTCTCAGTCTGAGTAACATGTATGGCATCTATATTATTTGTACTATTTTGAGATTCTTGTAATTGTGGTATAAGAATAGCGGAATAAGCTAAAGAAATACCGACTACAATGTGAAAAGAGGCCGCAATTGCTGCAGCAACTATCTGAAAATTATAAACAAAAAACAAGTTACTTTTCCAAAATTTACAGAAAATTCGAAAACTCTTACTTGTGGAATTAAAGTCTTAAATTTTTTCCCTTCGTAATGGCTAAGAGATCGACAACTGACTATAATTTCACTAAATTGTTCCTCTTGTTTTTGTTCTTCTAATATCGCCCTTGCGTTTTCTTCAATGCTAAAAGGAAAATATTGAGTGCGGATTTGATTTTTAATCTGGTATTAATTTTTATTATTATTACTGTGATTAAGTGCAAGAAGCGTGCGAAAGTTTGATGTTTTCGATAATTCCTTTGTTAACTTTCACCACCACACAAATATGCGTTTTCTTCGTCTCATTTTTAAATACATTATTTGCGCCAACCTTTAAAAAACCAAAAACAGAATATTTTTGTTCTTGAATTATCAAAGCCTGCTTTGTTTTTTCGCAAATTATTACACGAATATTCCGGAATTTATTAATTAGTGTAGTAATTAGTAGTAATTTGAAACCACAAACAAATGTTTAGCGTATTCTAATTAGTCAGTGTTTCTCTGACGCACATACTTTAAAAAAACAGATGTGCATTTAAGGAACGACGATAATTAATAACGTCAAGGCCATTATTTAAATTTAACATTTTTTTTATTATTTTAACTTTAACAATACGAAAGCACGACATCGCAATTGCCTGTTTACTTATTACTCTGTTGTTCTGCAATTTATTGCCATAAACATTGTTTTTAATTCGTGTAAAGTGATTAAAGACAATTTAAATGAACGTAAATTCGTTTTTTAAGTTGTTTGGAGCCTCACTTAGGAAATAATTAGACTAACGAATGCGAATGTGGATAAATGAAAACAACTGGACGATGATATTTGGAAATAAAAAGTTTGTATTTAGGTACATGCTTGAATAGAGCTAAAATTTGGAGGATTACAGGACGTGGAAAATATTTAAAAAATCTATATTTATTAAAAGAATTCTTAAATAAACTCTTTAATTGTTTGAAGTTTTATTCAGGCAATTCTAGTCGTATAGAAATAAATCTTAATTTGTTGTTTCCAACCGTCGCGTCGTGTTTAGATATGCTTTGAAGAATTTTATAAAACAGTATCTATAAGTTAACCGTGACCTAGAAACAAAAGTCACTGCTTGTTAATCCTTGCATAACGCTAATTTTTTTTTAAAGTCCACATGCATAATGTGAATTTTAGCAAAACAAACCATTAACGAATGTCTGTAGGATCCGACCGATTGAGGTTGATGTTATGCAAGTGGAAAATTTTGAGTATCGTGATGGGACGAGGAACGTCAAGATTTCCAGTCATGAAACGCTAAAAAGGCCGATTTATGTATTTATTTCATGACTTACACGATTTGTTTGATTGTGGTTTAATGCTTTATTTATAGAACACAAAATCTGTATGAAAATGTTCGTTTTTTATGAGAACATCAGTGCCTTCTTTCTTTTTGGGAAAAATTTTTATTTGATTTCTTTAAGCAAAATCGGAAGACGTGGTTTGATTTGGAAGTACTTAAGGATTTAATCTCAAGGTTATCATGCTTCAAGTTGTGAAATTTTAAAAAGTAAACGTTGTTGTTGAAAAGTACAATTGATTTTAATGTTCTGATTAAGAACTTCAGTACGAATTGTTTCACTTGAAAGTTACGTTCATTGTTTCTTATCTTAACGTAACGAAAAGGCAAACAAACAGCGTGTTTTGTATTTTGGCATGGTAAGAAACGGACGATCCTTTAAGTTTGGAATTTGAATTCTTTCATTTAACTTTTGAACCTTTTCACTTGCTTTTTGAATCTTTCAAGCCGATTGTTAAACCGTTTTATTTAATTTGTCAGTCTCTAAGTTCGATTTTTGTAGGCTTCAGTTTGAGTCTTTTTCAATTTGGTATTTGTTCCTTCAATTTGATTTACAATTTTGGAACGTTTTCATCATTCAATTGTAATTTTAGATCGAATAAATCTGAAAAGTAAAGACTGAGACCTATTAGAAGTTCCTGAAGGTTTGTATCTTTGTATTTAGGGCCCCAAATCTTCTCCGATTAATTTGAAACATCAAACTTTAAAACTACATTTCCCGATTCAAAGCTGTAAGGATTTCAGTCCTTAAATGCCGATCTTCAATCCGATGTTTTACGTTTTAAAAGATTTAAAATCACAAAAATAAAGTTGCAAACTTAATTTCAATCTGCGATTGAAAATCAGTGAACGCAAGTTCAAAAAACCAAACCGTAAAATTTCGAAATCAGATTTTAACAATTTATTCGATAGATTTAATTTTCAGGCCGATCTCTTAGATCTTAAGAAATTTGGTAATTAAATTTAATAATTATTGGTACTCAATTCGGTCTGATTAAAAATTTTGGCTGTAAATTGAAAAATTCCCAAAAGTAAGTTCTTTTTAACAACAACCTAAATTTGTTATTAAAATTTAGAGGTTTAAGTATTCACAGAGGAGTTTGATTTACATTGTAATCCTGATTCGCCCATCCATGGTTAAAATTCAATTATGGGTCGATTTAATTTTAAAGAATGACCAAACTCTGAATTTAAGGGCCAAAACCTTCTCAAATTTTGAACAAATGAGATTTAAAATTTCAGTCAAGAATTTGGATCTCTTACGTTTCAAAAGAATTAAAGATATAAATGTAACTTCGAAATTGAAACTCCAAAAGTTCAAATTTTGCATCTTTAATAACAACCTAAATTTTGTTTTTAAAATTGTAAAAAATATGTAGAGGGTTAAGTGTTCAAACATTATGGATCGAATTAATCTTTTTCTAGTAGATGCTCACGCTTCAATCGAGGAAGATGACGAAAAGAAAAACAACTTTGATGAGACACTTGAAAATATCGCAAACAACATCCTAAAATATTGGTGGTAGGCGACTTCAATGTCAAGCTATAGTTTGTCTCACAGTGAGTATTCTGTATAGGGTGTAATGCACTACATCGATACCATACTTCTTTGCAAACTTGTATTGAAATAAACGTCACTTCTTACTACTTAGCCTAATCCGACCGACCCTATCTGGCTCTGAGAACTACTGGTTTCCATTTATTTTGAAAGATAGACAATAGACAACGCCATCGCTCATTGCATAAAACTGGCAACGTCTTAGCGAAATTCCCATAAAGGTAGCATTACATATCTTTAGCACGCAGAATACTCACTTTGAGACAAACCGAAGAAATTTATAGCCAACTTTGGGAAAACATAGCCTAATCCAATTAGCGGTAATATTTTAAAAGTTAGAAATCAGAAAATAACACTGCAAGAATAAGATGTTTCAAGGCATAAAATAAAGAAGGCATGCTTGATGGGACTACAGCGCCAAAGAGAGCGGAAAATACGAATATGGTAGTAAGTAGCACATAGTTTCGACTCAAGGAGGAACATGGAGAGATATAAAACCAAATAGACCATGTTCTGATACAAAAAAGATATGCAGCTTGTGTAATGGACCTGAGAAGTTATAGAGGGGCCAACATAGACTTAGACCATTACTTGGTCAAGGCAACAAAGGATTAGCAGCAGACAAATGGTAAAGGCACAAGGCGGCATCAAACTAGACAAAAACAAACTAAAGAAACAACAGACGAAGGAAGTCATTAAAATGATATTAAAACAAGTCCAGAAGACGCACTATCGGTAGTAGTATCTAGTAGTACAGAGAATCTGAAAGCAAACAAAAAATGAAAATAGGTCAGGGTACGACACTAAATGCAAGGTAGTAACACAGAGGAGGAAGAAACGAGAATGTCGACGAATTCCTATACTTACTGAAATCAAGACACATAATCTAATACGGCCAATACTAACCTACGGATTGAAGGTATGGGTTATGAGTAAGGAGGGTGAAAGAAGAACTGAAGTAGTCGAACGAAACATTTTAAGAGGAATATAGGGAACAATCAGAACAGGGCTAAACCAATTATGGAGGCCGAAAATGAATTTTGAGTTAGAAAATTTAATGAATAAACCCAACATCGTAGCGACGATCAAACACCAAAGATTGAGCCGGTTCGGACACGTATGCAGGATGGCAAATGACAGAATGGCTAAAGTAGAACATGAAACAATTCCGTCAAGCCGTAGACCAAAGGGAACGCCAAAAACTAGTTGAAAAGAGATGCAGAACTACCTTAAAGAAATGGGCATAAGGAACGAGAGAGAGGAAATTCCTTCGGAAACTGTACAAAATATTGTTCAACAGCTTCTTTGAGTGCTTCATCAGATGCAAAACGCTTTCCCCTGATGTGCTTTTTTAAAGCTTTTGAATAGAAAAAAGTCTGACGGAGCTAGGTCAGGCCTATAAGGCCGATGCCTTAACTCTATGAACCAACAGTCATTGATTATCTGACTTTATGAACTTTATGACGCTGCGATGTTTCACCTTCATTTCACTCATTTTGTCAAGAAGTAAACCTTCCCAAATCTCTATAAACCGTACAAATGAAACACAACTTAGCACATGTACTTCTAAATGACCCAGCTATTTTTTAATAATTGGTTTAACATCGTCGCTTTTTTGTTTCATGTCTAGGTAGACAACATAAAAATTTAGATCTTTTGCTTCCAGGTTATGATCTTAAATTTGCATAACATTTTGTAGCCCCAGAAGTTTGTAATCTAAGGAATATTTCTGAGAAAACGCAAAAAGAACTTCTAAATGGTCTGGAAGGTTTGAATTTCAAAGTTTGAATTCACTGCAAACAGAAACTTCTTTGAACCCAAAATAAAAATAAGTAGAATAGAAAGTTTCTAGATTGAAATTAAGAGTTTTGCAAACCCAGAATTAAGATTCAGAAGCAGAAAGAAGACTTCAATCTCTGAATTCAGAATAATATTTCAGTTAGTGGAATCTTGAATCCAATGCGGTCTTGAATTAACTAAGTCGAAGCACACAAACATCGTTTGAAAGCCAAAACTAACTCTTATTTTATTTTGCTGAAAGTTTTAAATCAATGAAACCCGGGGTAAATCTGGCATGAGGTTTCAGACTTGTTTTTTGAGAAAAGGTTGGACATTTAACTAAATTATATAATATTTTCGGGTATTTTAAGTGTCAAAACAGACAGAAAACAATTTTTAAACAAATTGGATTCCGACTTTAAAATTAACTCAAATTCAAGACTCTTATTAAAGAAAAATCCAGGGAAATTTAAAAACCAAATTTGTTTACAAAGAAATCTGAATTTTTTAATCCATTTTCAACTTAAATCAGTTTCAAAATAGCAACTTTCGAATCTGAATTCAAAACACGAAGCTACAAATCCAAATCAGGAATTAGAAATAGAAAATTTAACTTTCCTCGCAATATCTCCGATTTTTAATTTTTTGAATCTGAAATCGATAACTTGCTTCCTGAAACTGAATTTTAAAGCCAAATTTTAGGCGTTTTCTTTTAAAATCCAAAATTAAAGTCTTAAAAAGGAACTCCAAAACTGAAACTCTTGCAGATAAACTAAATAAGTGAATTTTGATTTTTTATTTATCGAAATTTATTTTCAATCAAACTCATCCTTGGTTTTTTGAATATCAAATTGAAATTTACAATTTATATCTGAAATTTGAAGCCTAAATTTAAGCATTTTATTTTAATACCTAAAGCCAAAGGGTTGGAAAGGAGCTCCGGCCCAAGTCTACTAAATAAGATTTTTGATTTTGATTTTTATTTATTGAAATATCTTTCAAGTTAGAAGAAGATGTTGAAATATGAGCAGACGTCTCAGTATGTTATTTTTCGAAGTAGATTAAAAACCTTGTACTTCAAAATCCGTCTGCAAGATGAAAATCAAAACTTTCAAAATGGAAATTTTAAATTAAAATCAATGCAAATCTTTTTTTTTTAATTTCAAAGTTGAATACATTTATTTTGTAATTCAAATCCCGGATTGGTCTTGTATTTAAATACAAGTTTGAAAACTCAAATTCAGGTTTTGAAAATTGAATTCAGGTTTGAATGTTCAAAGCCCAAATGAAATGTTTGTAAATTTTTGATGGAAATTTGAATTTGGATTTTCAAAGATGGAAGAAAATTGTAATTCAAAATATGATTCCTTTAGTCAAAATTTAAAATTTGCTTTTGCTGAGTTTTGCAGTATGGACAGATCAGAATCCAAAATTTGATACTACTTTTTATCGAAATTTAAGATTTTTGAAAGTCGGAAATTTTAAGTTTGTAAAACTAAATTTGTATTTACTTTAAGTTTGGAAGTTTATCCTATAAAGCTTCATTAATTAATATTAAAATTCTCAAATGGCCCTTGGATTTTCGAATTAGAAAAACCGAAATCCAAAAATTAGAATTTTTTAATGCCAATTTACGAGTTAAAATTTACAAACTTTTGACCTGGATTTGTAATCTAATGGATTAAATGCCTGCCAATATTTCATAGCTTTTATTTAAATTTAACGATTTAAAACTCAAATTAACATATTCACTTTGATTGAAATTCAGATATTTAAAACATTTACTTGATACTTCAATTTGGAAGCCCGAACCTCAACTCTTGATGAACTGGAGTTCAGATCTTCATTTTTGTTAAATTTCCAAGTCTTAATTCAAATCCAAATTTTAGCCTTGAGTTGTCTAATTCTTAAAGGTTTTTCATTTGCTGAATTTAAGAAGATTTTAAAGTTTATTTCATTTATCTAGCCCAATTTTAAATCCAAATTTTGGTTTGGTATTCTGCGTTTACTAAAGCTAAAGCAAGATTTGTAAAATTCCCAACCTGTGTTTCAATTAGGACAAATTCGATTGAGTGAAATTTTAGATTTTTAAATATTTTTATCGAATTTCCAAATTTGTCGGAACTGAACTACAAAGTGTGATTCATTATTCTTAACTTTTAATTTTTCCACTTCAAATTCTCATTTTTCTTTAAATTATTATTTTTAGTTGGTTTTGTAGTCAAAATGAATTAAAATTCAATTTTCAAATGCAGACTTCATAGCCAGAAACTTAAATTTTCCAAATTATCAATTCATGTTTCAGCCCTCAAACTTTTAAATCCAAAGTTTAATTGAACTGAAAGTGCAATTTTCACTACACTTAAAAATGAAATATTAAATTCCATTCGTTTAAACCACATTTAAATTGTTTGAAACCTAAATAGAAATTAAATTAAAATTAATTTGTTTTTAAATATTGGCTTTCCAAACTGAAGAATTTCAAATCCAAATTTGAGAGTGGAATTTCTAAATTTTTAAACTGAAGCCAAGCCAAAATTTTTATTTTTTCACTTAATTTTTCAGTTTGGAAAAACCAAAGTTAAGATATATATTTTCAAAATTTTCTCTGAATTTTTGAATTTGGGAAACTGAAAATCTTAATTTTCATTATTTAAATTTTTTGCTTCCAGATTGTGGCCTTAAATTTGCATAACATGTTGCAGCCCCAGAAATTTGTAATTCAAATTTGAATATTCTTGAGAAAACCCAAAAAGAACTTCTAAATATGCCAAACCTAGCCAAAATTGTTAAATTTTCCCTTGATTTCCTGATCTGGAAGGTTTGAATTGAGAGATAGTACTGAATAGAATAGAATAGAATAGAATATAGGCGAGTGGCGAAGGAAGCAATTATCCGGATAGGATAGACAGCCGAGAGAAGAAGAAGAAGAAGCAATCTTTAAGAAAAGGATCAGAACTTTGAATTTAACGGCCCAAATCGTTTCCAATTTCGTTCTAATTTAAAGAAGTGATGATTTCAATCTTCAGACACAAAATTTCAATCCCTAATTATACATTTTAAGTGAATTAAAACATAAAATGTACCTACTTCAAAATTTAAACTCCAAAAATTCGAACTTTGTATCTTTTTAACAACCTAAATTTTGATTAAAATTGAAAATTTGCAAGTTTAAGTATCCCAAACTTAGATTGACTTAAACTCCAGTCTCAATTTACCCATTCAGCGTTAAAACTCAATTGGGGATTGAATAAATCTCACAGTAAAGGACTAAACTAGACTTAGAAATTGTTGAATTGCAGAGCCCAGATCGTCTCCCATTTCGAACAATTTCAGTCCTGATTTGAAGAAGTGAAGATTTCAGTCCTAATTCATAGAGCTTCAATCCGATCCCTTCGGTTTCGATGGTTTTAAAACACAAAAAGTAAAATTAATTTGTATCGACTTTTAACTTTGAACTCAGAACCCAAAGTTTTGGGTTTTGAGCTTTGCGTTTTTTTTTTTTATAAATTAAAGATTTTTCAGCCTGAATTTTTACAATGAGAATCCATTTAAGGCCGAACTTTTAAATCAAAATATAATTTTAAGGCAAATTTCAGACCCTAAAAACCCAAATTTGCGATTTAAATTGGAGGTTTTACATTGAAGATTAATATTCAACTCGATTCGAGTTAAAATTTTAGAAGTAAATCCAAAATTCAAACCCAAAAAGGCCGAAACTTTGTTCAAGTGGAACCTTGAATTATTTTACTAGCAACCTAGATTTTGAACCTAAATTTTGAAATTTGGAGGTTAAAGTAGGTATTTGGATATTAGATTTACTTAAATCGGAGTCCTCAAGCTTACAATCCGAATGAAATATTCTAGTTTTTAGATTTAAAACTCGACTTGAAATTGTGAAGATCTTCCAGGTTTTAAAAGATTTTAAAAAATGTGAAGTTTCACTCTTAGGTGCAAACCTTGTTAGTACCAATCGGATTTAAACTTTGAATCAAAATAAAATTCCGAAAGCTTAAGTTCTGTGAATTCTTAAAATCATACTTAATAAAGAGTTTTTCGTCTAAATTTTGATAGGGATGATTGAAATTCAAACTGCGAAATTCCGAAATTCGGACGTGAAGTCAGGTTTAATTTTTGAATCCGATTCAAGCTCAATTCCCTAAATCTTAATAAATTACCGACAAAAATTTTAAGCACCGAGTTAATCTAAAATTAATTCTAAAAAATGTCAGTTTTTGACCCAAATTTGGGTCCCTCAATCCAAGCTGTTACAGTTTTAAACCAACCTAAAGCCGAATTTTAGCAGTTTAGATCCTTGTTTTTTAAAGAAGTTACAAATCAGATTTTTCAGAGTTTCGATCAATTTCATCCGAAAAGTTTTCAAGCCCAAGGCAAATCCTTTTACATAAACGCCACTAACAGACGTTAACAACCAAATTTTTACAATTCCTCGCAGTTTTTAAATATGAAAGTAGCTCGGCACATTTTTAAATATTTATGAGCCCCAAGCAGATTAGCATGTAAATACGTGCGAAAATCCAATTTTATCCTCGTCTTTGTAAAAAGAAGTTCCTTCCAAACTAAATTTATCTCATAATTTATCATCAACAATAAACGATCGAATTTACCTTAATGAAATTACCTGACGACGTAAAAACTTCATAAAATCGAAGACAAAGTAAATATTTGAATCGGATAATAATTTTCCAGCTATTTTAAGTTTTTGGCAGACATGAAATCGATGCTTTTCATATAAATTATGGTCGTAAAGTAAAGGAATACCGTCGTTACTGTCATGAATGATTAATTAACCTTTTTAATTTAGAACAAAACGATCTGAGTTATTTGCGTGTTGAAAATCTTTAGAATTGCTATGTAATCGTATTATCGTGTATACTGGCTTCGGGCTTCATTGGTATTAGAACGCAGTTGGAATAATTTTCAATCAAATGAGGCTCAAGGTCAAACTATACAAAGGTTTTTGGGCATTTTGTTTTACTTTGTGAAAATTTACCAAAACACGAAGTTATTCAAAGAATAACATACGAGGAAGTATTGTACTTGCACAGTTCTTAAACGAGGTCTAAATCAATTAATTAACTAATAAACGATAGCCCTTATTATTTGATCTTGTTGAACATAATGACCGCCGGGAAACTCAATCTTTGTACCTCGTAGAAGTTACGAAGAACGCAAAATGGAGAACATAACCACATAACGAACCAGTTGCAATTAAAACAAGGAAGAACTCATCAAATAAATATTTTCAGTGAGTAATCGCATTTTACATTGTGAAGTTTTGCAAGAAAACCTTCAGAACTGTATAACAATTTTTAAAAAAGCAACATACAAGGGAGTATTGTAAAGTTCTTGAACAATTAATTAATTAAAGTAGCCCTTGGGGTTTGGGCTTTCTAAACAGCGGAAGCTTCCAATGTAAGTCTGGAAACTTGACGGATGCACCTCGTAAAAGGTATGAAATATAGAATAAACGAACCAGCAGAAACATTTGAAGTCGTAAAAATTCCTTTTGTAGTGAAGATTCTAAGAGTTGGGCAATCAGAGACCTTCACGTGATGACAATAATAAAACAACTAGAAATTCAAATCAGTTATTGCAGAAAAGGTCAGCAACATTGCTAGAAATATGACCTTTACGTGGAATTATCGATAATAGATGCACATGTTCTGTGATTTAAACCCGGTGCATCACGTTTTAATGAAGGTAATTTCGTTCTCCTACGCAAAATTCTTCCTGGTTTCGTTTGTTTATTGAAGCAGCCGTCATTGAAGAGTCAAAAAACATTCTTAATCACAACAATGATTTAAGTTCAGTTCGAAATAAATTTAATTTATGCATTTGGAGCTTGTTAAGATGCCTTTGGCGAAATTTTATGTACCTTGATTGCAAATTTCTTGTGCAATTTTCTAATTACGTGTATTTTTAAACCCTGAGCAACTGGAATTAACGGTGTGTTGAGCATTTAGTTTTGCTGATGAAACTTTTTTTTTAATTGTAAAACTGGCCGAACTTTGTGATTAAAAAGGAAATTACACATTTTTATGGATTTTAAAACATTTTAGTGGTTTTTAACGACATTTTGGCGATTTTGAATGAGATTTTGGTAAATTGAAGTAACCTACAAGCAGATTGGGGATTTCAACTTTCGATTAAAGTGAGATTAGGAACCAAAATTGATATTCAGGACTGAAATCTTTTAGAATTAATCTTGAATTAACTCAGTCCTCAAATCCTTGTTAATAATTTCTGTTTCTAAATATAAATGATTTGAAAGAGAAAGACGCATCCTTAGGATTCAAAAAACTAAGCCTGAGTTTGAAGAATTACTTCACCTCGGAATTACGAAGCTTGAATTACAAGCTTTATGGATTTATTTTTCCAGGTTTTCAATTCAAATCGCCGTTAACAAGACGCAAGAAACATTTTTTAAAAATGTTCTGGAGTCATTTAAAAAAAACTCGTGATTTTGAAGTCACATTTAAAATCCTTATGCTATTAACAAGATTGAGATTTATAGCTGAGAGTGAAGCATTTAAAAAAATATAATTATATGTATTTAAAAATCTAGGATAACAGATCACCTTCAATTTTTAATCGGATTTTAGGTAAAGGTAAAGTGTTTCGTTCAGATTGAAAATTCGTAGGTCGAGGACTCCTTTGTAACCTCTAAATTTATAAAATTAAAAATCGAAATTGTTTTTAAAATGATTCAAAGTTCCACCTTGGATTTAAAGTTCGAACTTGCATTTTCGACCTTTTGGGTGTCTTAAGTTTTGAATTTGTGTTCAAAAATTTACTTTGGATCGAGTTGAGTACTGAGTTTAATCTTTTAATTCCTCGCGTCATAATTATATTTCCGGTTAAAAGATCGGCTTTAAATGGCAAGATTTCAGTTTTGAGCTGAAATTAAAACTTACGAATGCCGTGATTTTATATATTTTACTTATTTAGCTTTATTATTAATTAACAGCAAAACGCAAAAGGGTTGGGAAAGGAAGTATTTAACTTTAATAGAAGTAGAAAAAGAGAAAGGTCGTCAGTAAACAAGATCATACAAAAAGAAGCCTCACAGCACAATACAGAAATGGAGAAATTATATAATACCATACAAGCTACGTTTAATAATTTTATGTCAGAAATAACAGCAGATAACAAAACAACAAAAGATCAAAGCGCTCCAAGTCAAAATCTGTAAAGAGTTGGAGGAGACTACAAAAAATAATGAGGACCAACAACAGAGCGATACAAAGATATGGAAAAAACAGTAAGAATGGGAGGAGCAAAGAAAAGGAATTATGGAAGAAAACAAACTAAGAAACCAGAGGAAGGAAGAAGAACCTAGTGGAAAATATAAAGAACTGTTGAAAATAGCTATTATAAATTTCAGTAGCTAGTGATAAGAAGTACACAATCTCAACTTAAATAAATACACAAAGATACATGGACAACACTAACATGATAGATCATGTTAATTGAAGCACGAGATTTAAAACATATCCAATTCGAATTACTTTCTGGTGATCGCTAAAATGAAAGCCAACATAACATATTTGAGAAAAGAAAACAAAAGGAAAAAGAGCGAGGTATATTGGTATATAGGAAAGATACATTTTACGCATCAAGGGAGGTATGGGAAAGAAACTGAGAAAAGTCAAATGGAATGGTAACAGATACAAGCAGCATTAAACGAAGCAGCAGAGACGACAATTAGCTAGTAGAGAAATGCGAATTAATCCAAAAGAAAGGTTTGGTAAGGAATGTAGTAAAGCTGTGAAAGAAAGGCAAACGGCAAATGAGAAATTGTTAAAAGACAATTCTGACAGAAAGAGAGAGTATAAAACTAAAAGTAGAATAGTAAAAGGTATCTGTAGAAGAAAGAAGAGACAATTCCATGAAGAGAGAGGAAAAGTATCGAGAAAAAGAAATCCACAACTTTTACCAAGAAATACTTAAAGAAAGAAAAGGCAAGATATCAAAAGAAAACACTATATTGCAAGGACGAAAAAGCTGGAGAGATAGATAGAGCATTTTAAAAAATTGCTAAGTAATAACAATGACGACAAGGAAGAACTTGATACAAAAGCAGAGGAGGAGGCTGAGGAAGAAGGAAATGTAATATTACCAGCAGCAGATGAAGAAGTCACAAAAATAGGAAACAAATTGAAAAATAATAGGAATCCAGGACCAAGTGGGACAACGATTGAAATATTAAAATATGGAGGTAATACTCTGCAGCTGCACAAAAGAATACATAAATTAATACAAGTAATATGGACAATAGGAAAAATGCCAGAGGAATGGCTAGAGGCATTGATAACATCGACTCATAAAAAGAGGGATACAGCTGAATGTGAAAATTATATAGGAATTGCCCTGGTACACGTAGGAAACAAATATTAGCAAATTGTATAAAAGATCGATTAAATATTCACATAGAAGAAGAAACCGAAGAATATCAATGTAAATTTAGGGGCAATAGATCAGTTACGAGTGTTACAGAGATCAAATATCCCCACTAAAATCAATAGAGAATAACTGCTGCGACAGTTATAAGGCAGGAATTATACAATGCTGTGTAGCAAATGCAGATCCCAAAGAAGTTAATAGAAGGGGTTAAAATTACGTTAGGAAAAACAGTAAATAAAGTAAAAATTAAAGGAAAAACTTCAAAGAAATTCGAAATCAGTGGAGGAGTAAGGCAAGCAGACCCTCTATCAACAGTACTATTTAATTTCGCCTTAGAATACATAATACGGAGCAGCGGAATTAACAGACAAGGCACTAAGATCAGCGACACATTCTAAAATAGTGTCGAGTAACGCAATAAAATATGGAGAGATGGGAGCGAAAGATATTACGGAAGAGTTATGGCGGTAAGAAAGTGGGAGAGATGCAGAGGAGGAGGACAAACGAAGAGGTGTATTCACTCTACAATGAACCAACTAACTATTACAACAACAATTGAGATGACTGGGACATGTGGAAAGGCTACCTTCAGACAGGGTAACAAAAATGGTATTGCGAGGAGGATTGATAGGAGCAAGACGAAGAAGAAGGCCCCGAAGAAGATGGGCAAAAGCAATGGAGGATGAGTTAAAGGAGTTGGGTATAGAAGAGTGGAGGCAAAAGGCTACAGTGGAAACATACACGAAATTATAGGCCTGTAAGGCCTGCAGTGCTTCCTTCATATACAGGGTGAGTATAAAGTATGGAGACGCCGATTTTCTGTCGTTAATATTTATTTTAGAAACAAATTTTCATTACAAAATTTTTATACGGTTGTAAAGAGAAAAAAATTCTCTATCGAATTTAAAAAATATCGCGCAAAGTCATAACTCAAAAACAATTGAAGAAAAAAATTTCGTGTATAATCAATACATAGATAAAAATTTTATAAAAAACTTTTGTATTAAACATTTTTTCTAAAATCAATATTAACGACAGAAAATCGGTGTCTCCATACTTTATACTCACCCTGTATACAGCATTTAACATTAGAAATGCTCGCAGTGATAATCTAGAAAATTAAGATTTTAAAACCTCAAAATGTGTTGAACAAAGCTTTGCATGGAGCTTAAGAATCGAAACCTTCTGGGGTGACTTAAAAAGTTCAGGTTTTGAAATTGGATTGTTATTACTTATTAGGAAGATTCAGATTTGCAGTTGAGTGTATTCGTGTTAGTTTGAGTATTTACTTAGAAGCCTAATAGGATTGAAAATCTTCATCAAAGGACTGAAATTTTCACAGCTTTGTTAAATCTGATTGGAATTGAAGAGGATTTGGGGCCTTAAATGCAAATCCTTGGCAACTTCGATTCATTATTAAATTCGGTATAACAATCAATCAAGCCTAAAATTGAAGTCAATCCAATTTTTGCATACTTAAACTTAATTTAAAAATTTAATAAACAACTTTAGGTTGCTATTAAGCAGATTCAAGGTCCAAACTTTTCGAATTTTAAGGGCTTGATCTTTGAATTCGCTTTCAAAATTTTAATTCGAATCGAGTTGGGTACTGATTTTGAATCCCAGATTAGAGCTGAGATCCAATCCAATTTTTGCATACTTAAACTTCTAAATTATAAAATTGTTGTTAAATAGATTTAAAATTCAAACTTTCAGAATTTTAAGGATTCATCCTTGAATTCCTTTTCAAAATTTTAATTCGAATCGAGTTGGGTACTGATTTTGAATCCCAGGTCAGAGCGGAGATCGAAACTTAACTTTTTGTGGTTTAGAACTTTTGAAACTTAGGAAATCGGATTGAAGATGGGCAATCCTCATTGAATTCGGTCTCAAATATGAAAGTTGTATGTTCGAAATTAAATCAGTTTGGATCTAGATTTTCAGGCGTGTTGGGGTCTCGGTTTTTAAATCTATTTTTAAAATTTTAATTTGGATAGAATTGAGCACTGATTCTTAATCCCAAACCTAATTAAAATGTCCAACTTAGTTTGTTTAGGCATAAAATTCTTCCGAATTTAAAGTTTTGGGGATTCTGAATTATATCTCTGACTTGGAAGAATTGGCTTTAAGTACGAAAATGTTAACTGTTTTCAGTGATTCTTGAATATTTTGAACATTTTATGGAACGCCAAAGAACCTTGAAAACTTAAAAAACGTACTGAAAACCAAATACGTATTTCAGCAATTAAGTTCTCATCTTCAGTGCGTAAACACGTATTTGGCTTTTATTTTAAATTTGATCGACTTTCACACTGATCGGATAATTAAATCCGAATTCCAATTCGAACCAAAACTTCGTTTACTTTATCTTTAATACTTCTAAAGTCCGAGTTTTCTGTACAAATTTAAGTTGAAGCTTAGCTTAAGTCGGCTTAAGCCGAGCTCTGTTATACTAAGGGCAGGTAATTGGGTACAGGTTAAAGCTAAAGCTTAACTTAAGCCGGCTTAAACTATTTAGGTTTTAGACCAAGTCATTTGCATTTAAGCCTAAATTTAAGCCGTATTAAGTTAAGTTTTCGTTTACATTTCTAACGAAATAACGATTTTAAAACCCAACTTCTGTTTAAACCTGTCCTGAAGTATCGATCTTTAATATTTAAATTTTATACTTCAATTTAAAAAACTTAACAACAAAGGTGATGTTTCTAAAAATAAGGTTAGTTACGTCACTTTTTATGTAAAATACGTGAAATTTACTTACCAGTTGCACAAACGTTGAGAGAAATATGGATTTTAAAGTGATAAAAATGTTGGAAAAATGTTTTGACTTATTTACTGAAACACTGGTGATTAACAAGTTTATTTATTGTGATTAATTTGTTTGGTTTACGTTTTCAGTATTTAAATAATAGAAAGGAAAATGAAAAACACCTATTTAGAAACAAAATTTTCCCAATTCTTATGTAGCAATATTATTTAAAATCGTAAGGTGTAAACGTGGCTTTACTCAGGGTAGATTAAACTTACGTTTGCTAAGGATATTTTTAAAATCCCAAGTTTGGGGTACAAAAAGGTTTGTTGTGTAAAAATCAAAATTAAAAAGTGATCGTGAAATATTTTTCCTACTAATTGTACATTGGTAACAATAACACATATAGTGAAAAAGCCCTACGGTTTTCTACAAACCCAAAACAGAGTTCAAGGGGTGCAAAACAAGGGTGTCATAATTGATCGTTTGCATGTTGATTTAATTAAGACAACAATTAAGCCTAACTGAAAATAAATTGTTATCCAGAATCAATTTGAGCTGATAAACACTTGCTAGCGACAGATGGTCTTATTTTGTTACTGCTGTAATAACCACTGACGTTTCATTGCCCCCATTATGACTTGTTTGAGGATCACAATTTTTTTGTTTTGTTTCGTGCAGGTTTTGAAAAATGAAATGCGTGAAATGAACGTTTATTAAAACGAAATAATACATGACATGAACATAATTACGAATTAATAATAAATATTTATAATTTTCAAAATTAAAAACAAATACGAAAGCTTCAAGAAAGTCTTTTGTTTTTATTTTTTGAGGTGAAGCTCGGCGTTTAAGAAATTTTTGTTTTTGCTAATCAATTGTTTTTATTTTAAACACACTGTGCACACACCAATTAAAAAAAAACAGATGATAAAACATTAAAACTTTCTTGGAGCTTTAAAGAATGTTTTCAAAATGTGGTGGCTATTTTGGGTCGTTCAAACCAAGTGCTCCAGTAACACCATTCTGTATTTTACAAAATAATTACAAACAGATATGGTTTTGCTATAGCACATGTTTTGGGTTTGATAATAATAACCTTGTGCAAAACAATGAAATGCAGTCACACGACATGAATATAAAAGCGATTTGTAATGAAATGAAAAAACAATGAGGAAGCTCTTTTTTAAACTAACCAGACCCGCCCACCGTAAGCGTTTATAAATATTTTACTAATGTTACTTACTGAAGATTAAAGCAACTGGAACTGTAATAAATAAAAAACAAATGAGTAAAATGGATTTAAATATAATTCATTTAAAAGTTTATGTGATTCTTTGATTGAATAAAATAATTAAAGAGGCACGATTTGTTCAGGGTTTGAAGAGTACTCACCTAATTGGATCCATTTTGAATATGAAGTGCAGATCAACGATTAGGACGGCTGATTTTTCGTCAAATATGTAGCAAAGCTATCTGCAAAAAATAAAAAATTAATCAAAAATAGAAAAAAAAAAACAAATGAAATTAATATGCCCACAAGTATTTTCCTTATTAGGTAGGTTTTTAAATAATCAGAGTCTTTAAGTAGTGACCATGATGGCCAAAATGTGATCAGTCTAAAAGAACAAAGTAATCCAAATATTTATGGCCAAATCGTAACGCTTTGGAAAAATAATAATAAATTAAACGGAAAATGTTATTGTTAAAGAGACAAAATGAACACTAATCGAGATACAATCCATCTTAAAAGTAACCAGGAAGTTATATCCAATATAGTTAATGGTTTATCAATAGCTTTGTGCTATTTAACGTAGTACCTACTTCAGTTCAATGTTTGCTCCAAAAACCTACATACGCTTCTTATATACGCATTGTTTGATTCTCAATACTCATATTTAATTCAGCTACGCACATTTTTACCAATCAACATTGCTTTGTCAATTTGGCCACCTTACTCTTTGATCTAACTAGAACCTCTAACTAAAACAGGCAACTTTCTTTACTGAAAATCGTATTAATTTGTTAGTTAAGCTTATGGAAAGCAACTAACCATATAGATTCTTAAGTATACACTGTTCATTGCGTATCTGAACAATTGTTGGCCATGATTTCTATTTATTCGGTTGGTAATACAAACTTGACAGCCTTTAACCGTCCTTTGTTTATTTAAAGTTATGTAGATGGTGCTTTGTTTTCAAAGGTTGCCTCGATTTTTTAAGAAACTGTCCTAAAACAAATGAAACTCGTTTGTTTGTTTATTGAGTGAGATCTAGACTTGCAGGTGCCAAAGGTACCGATAATTGGGATTACTTAATACTGGCAATGATGGTTGGACTGAATAGTGGGGAGGCACTCCTCTGTAATCCCGGCAGAGGGCAGGTTTCCTTCAGGGAAGTGACCCTACCTACATGAGCCATGATCCTTTCCCTATCTCCATCTTCCACTCGCCAATACACTCGGCAAGCGCAGTGTTTTAACGCCCGCAAATGTCAAATGTCAGTTTCACAGAAGAAATTACCTCCGGTAGGTAGAATTCACAATTCACAATCCCACACTGTTGGCAAGCCAGCGGTTAGCCCCTGATCGGATTCTGAGGGGGGAAGAGATTGACATCCTCTAAAGAAAAACTTCTAATAGCGACATACAACATACAAACAACGAAACAAGTGAACACCTGGCCGAACTGGAAGAAGAATTAAGCCATGGGATATCTATGTAAGACCCGATTCCCCAGGTGAGAAGTGTAGCAGCCTAAAATCAGGACGTCCTCCACAGAATTCGGATCAAAACGGTGGTGTGGCTATCCAATCAACAAAAGGATAAAAACTTTGATCAGAAAAATGTACGCGATCTCGGATGGAGTCATTTACGTGATGCTCAGCCTATCCAAATGATACTTCCTACAACTCATTCAAGTCTATGCCCCTACCAGCATATCAGATGCCGAATCTATAGAACTATATGAGGACATCACAATTGCTAAACGAACAGAATGAGCCCACTGCTGCTTGATTTTAATGTCAAAATTGGAATGAAAACAGATAATTCTGAAAATATAATACAATTTGGTACAAGAACTAGAAACAACAGAGGAGAGAGACTACTCGATTATCGTCAACATGAACAACTATTCTGTATGAACAGATGAACACCTACTTCAAAAAACCGTTAAAAAGTAAGTTAACCTGGCGCAGCCTGGATAGGAAGACTGAAATTTACAAAGAATAAATCTATAATAACAGACGTATCGGTGGTAAATAAATTCTATACGGACAGCAACCATAGACTGGTTAGAGCTTCAGTCAAAACAAATATTAAAAATTGAAAGAAGAAAGTTATTGTAGAAGAAACTTTTTCCAACGATAGACATATTAAAAAATAATGAAGAGAAATACCAACATGAACTAACAAATAAACTTACACCATTAAATAAACTCAAAGATGTGCAAACAGTCGCGAAAAGAGTATATACTCAAACCAAACATAAAACGAACAGAAAAACACAAAAACTGATCGACCTCAGAATAAACTTACACAGAAACTCTAATGACTACAATAATAGAAACAAGACCATTAAACGAGAAATCAGAAAAGATATGCAAAACTACAATACTATAAAAATACGAGAGACAATCGAAAACAACAAAAATATGAAGATTTTAAAAATAAAACGTCACATAGTAAACAACAGATTCGCCGAATGAAAAAACCGAGAAGGCAACATAGTCACAGGAACATCTGAAATTTCTACATCTGAAATTTCTAAGGCAATGGAAACTTTTATTCCAACTTATATGCATCTAAAGTGCCCAATCCCAATTAAAATGAAACAGAACCCATCATAGAAAATGTCAACTCTGAGGAAATTCCCGAAATTATACAGATATATGCAGTCCTAAACCAGATGAAAAACGGTAGATGTCCTGGAGAAGACCGTACAACTACAGAAATTTTAAAGATGGGTGGTAACTATTCGATCTTGTAAATCGGTGCCTACATGAAGGAAAAACGCGAAAGTAATACTGTTATTCAAAAAAGGAGACGCCATAGATGTAGAAAATTACAGTCTTTACTATCACATTTATGTAAATTATTGACAAAAATTATAACAAACGGCCAGCCAAACCAATTCAACGAACAGGCTGGCTTCAGAAATGGATAAGGCACCATTGACCATCTGCAAACAATAGGAACACTGATTGAAAAATGTGAAGAATATAATAGGTCACTACATTTGTCGACTTCCGAACAGCCTTTGACACAATAGAGTTCTGGCCAATATTTGCAGGACTAAATGACGCAGCACTCTTGAAAGCTACCTACAAAACGCCACTGTATATATGGGAAAAAAGGGGAATCTAAATTACCTACGATATAGTCATCATTAGTGCAGATGAAGACGAATTGGGACAAATACGAATTTCAACAAATCAAAAGTAGTGTCACATTCACAAAGACAATTCCATGTACCTAAACAACCACAGTATAGTAAATGTCGACGAGTATGTATACTTTGCCCACTTAACTAAAGCTAGGTAAAAAAATCAAGAAGGGTAAAACTAGGTTGGGCGGCCTTTGGAAATCTAAGTTGGTTTCTAAGATATCAGGAAATGCAAATTAATTTAAGATGAAAAGTACAGAACAGTAGCATTTTGCCCGTGATCACCTATGGCACCGAGACGTTGGCACTTACGCTAAAAAGCCATGAAAAGAACTATGCTGCTGGTATAAGTTTAAGAGAAGACACAGAATCAGAAATACAGAAATTAGGCGACGCACAAAGATCACCGATGTCGCACAAGGGATCGCAAGGTTGAAGCAGAACTGGGTTGGACATGTCTCTCGCAAATCATCAAGTGAATAGGCGAGTCGAATAACGACCAAGAACAACAAAAAAAAGCGTCGGTCGACCATAGAAGAGGTGGCTGGACGTGAACAGTGTCAAAGAAATCGCTGGAAATACGTGGTACCAGAATAGGGCAATCCAACTGTGGAAGAAAGAAGGCCGAGAAGAAGAAGAAGAAGAAGAAGAAAAAGAAGAAGTAGAAGAAGAAGAAGAACGCTGATTTCTGACGTAAACCATAACTTTAAAATGGTAATTCAATGTGATTTTTCGTAAGAAGACGGGCTTTTACCAGGGAAAAGCTTATTTACATCAATGAATTAAGCTCCCTAACATGGCTTACTGTGGCCTAAAAGATTGTGAATCCATTACATTACCTTGGGTTTAGAGACATTTTCAAAAATTGAATCCAAAACTTTTTAGGACATTTCTGGAGATTAACAATTTTCAACATGTTTATGAAAATTTCGGAGATTCCTTCAAAATTTCGAAACCTTTCAAGCTTCCAGTATTTTTTTTTTTTTATAAAGACTTAAATTTTACGTGTTCGTTCATACATGAATCCGTCGAAATTCTTTAAAAAAGTTTTGCTTAAATTGGGCCAGCAGATGTCGAAATTTGGGGCTTAACTTCTCTAAGTTTTCGATGTTAAGCTGCTGGGTTTCTGTAATTTTTGAGAACAAAAAAATGCCAAAACCTAAATCCAGCAAAAGCACGTTTTTGGAAATTTTTTCCCTCTAAAAGGCTTTCTTTGCTCTGAAATCGCCTTTTGATTTACTGTTTCTAAGATGTGTCCTTTGTTTTACCATTTTATATATGAAGGAAATCCTTTTAATTTACTTTCTTTAATCTTTTTTTTATTCCACAAAACATTTAACACAACCTCAGTAAATTATCAAAACGTATTTTCTTACAAAAAATTTATTTTGCCAATTTTCCGACTTACAGGAAAGTCAAGTACCTGCATTGCATATTCTAGCAAATAAATCTTCAATTGAATTTATTACCCTCGAGAAATACAAATAAATTACTAATTTGAAACGCATGTAAGGTAAAATTCATGATCTACGCCACTGCATTAAAAATCTAAGTACCTACAATTTTAGAAGCAAATGTTAGAAAAAACTTGTTGATAACACACGTGCTGAAACCATACCTGTGGATTCCTCACTCCATAACCAGCCAGATCGGCTCTGATTGGTGCAATTTTAAAGCCAGAAAAAGAGATCGGATCTACTGTCCTTGTCTACGACTAGACAAACTAGCATCGGGTTGGTGATAAACGAGCATGTAGTGCAATTATTCCGCTAACTTTGCAATAGTTTTGCAGTGAATTGTAAAAAACGGCGTGTAATAAAGACGAGGGTAACAAGCTCAATCCATAGTCGAAGTTTTGTGCAACCCTTTTTTCTGAGTTTCGGTTTTCGTGAAGCATTTTATTGTCGGAGGAGTTGTTACGGCACCACCAACTGCGAAAAAGCTATGGGATTCTTGTGAAGATCACGAATAAAAGGTTTGTTTTTATGTAATTACGGCTTTGTAGCTAATTATTTGACCGAATATTAAGTTTAAACCTTGTAATCTCTGAGTGGGGCAAAGAGAGACGACTTTTTTTTGACAAAATGTAATCGGCTTGTCAACAGATGCTTATGTTTTGTAATACTTGGTTTAATTTTGCAATACTTATACAATTAATTGTTAACAAAAACCCAATGGACTGCTTGTATGTGCAAGAAAGAAGCTTTGTCTTTGTATACGAGCATACAAGAGCTTTGGTGCAGGCTGGTGGAACTACGAAAAGGCAACCTTTTCTAATTCTAGCTGCACATTTAGTATTTAATTATTTTTCAGATTATAAACAAAAAACGCCCTTTTGTAAAATTACGACTATGTATTTAGTTATTTAATCGAATATTAAATTTAAACCATGTTAAATTAGTAGTCCATGAGTGCGGTAGAGAAAGACGATGGGCATACTTTGTTTTAACCGTCGCCTGCATTGATTCAAAACGGGGTTTATAAAGCCTGCCGAATAGAAAAAAGTGGCCATTATGCAAATTTTTGCCACTGCTTGCTCGTGGAGCTAGTTATCCATCTTTGACAGCTGTCAGCTGACTTTAATTTTTGGCGGTTTATGACAAGCACGGGTTATTGGATGTTTAATATTTAGTCCAGAAAGTGTATTACAATATAAATTTCAATTTTAGATAGGTTTCCAGCACGTTATGAGACTATAAAAAATTAAATAAATAAAAGTGTAAGAAGGGTGCAGATACTTACTACTTTTCCTCGGCACGAACCACCCTGATACTACTTATCTACAAAGAGTATGTATTTGACTTTGTTACTTGGAAACTCATGATACGACTTGAATTATGGCAAGGAGGGATGTAACAAGACATTTTTAGAAAGTAATTTTTGTTGAATAACCAACAATTAACAAATTTAAATTAGAAATACAGCTGAAAGGATAACTAGCGCCATGGACAAAATTTGCACTAGTCGATTAACTGTCAAATAGCCCTATTCGGCAGGCTTTATAAACCCCGTTTTGAATCAACGCAGGCGACGGTTTTAACAAAGCACAGTCGAGCTGTCAACAAACGCGATTTTTTGATCAAATGATAACGTTTATTTTCTTGCTTTAGTGCCTAAGTGAACCTTCAACTTCGTGTCTAAACTGAGCGGAACTCTGAAGGAGCAACTTTGCAACGTTCGTGGAAGCAAGGTTGCATTCAAGAGTGGTTGGTTATATGATTGTGATTAATATGGAAAGGTAAGTTTTTCGCTTTTATTGGCTGTTTTAACATTCAAATATTGGTGTTTGTGATTAGAATACCCACTTTATTAACCCGAATGTTTATACCAAATCACCTGCATTATGCAACTTTACATTATTTGTTGTGATTCATTTGAAATAAAACCAATGTTACTGAAGTACTTGCAGTGTGAAAGAAAACTTCAAGATTTCACTCAGAATTTGTAGAACTTTGATGCTAATTTTTAGGTGGTTTGAGGTGTTGTGATGACTGCAGAAATGTAGGTTTTACTACCTTGATTGGTTATTTTTCATGTGAATATTTTCTTATATGTCATTTCAGTCCGTCATTTTATGAAGTTATAATTGTGTAGCTGTGTAATACAAACGAAAATGTTTATTCTTGGTAGTGGGAAGCAAATTTAAGTAACTTAATTGTGACCTAATGTTTTGGTTAGTTTGCACTTTGCAGAGGTTATTCAAGTCCAAACAGGGAGTTTATAGATAAAACAGAACGTTTCACAAATATAGTTATTTATTATACAAGATGATAAAATTGTATTTTATCTTCGAGAACGTTTTTTAGCGTCGAGACGTCAGTCGAGACACTACCTACACTCGAGAAGATAATTAAATTTTATCGTCGTGTATAATATTCTATTTTTTTTCTATGGTATTTATTTTAAAGGAAAAAAATATAAATAAATATTTATTTTGGTAGTATTGACAATAAAAATTATTACTGTCATGTTTTAAAATCTCAGTAGTATGGGCGTTGCTAGGCTTAATACTTTATCTACCCTTGCGGTTAAAATACTATTTGACCTTTTGATTTGAGTAGAACAAAGCACACTTTAACATTTGCTATAGAAAAAATGAAATTTCATCATTTATTACGAATACGAAACCTTTTTTATCCAAGTGTTAGAATGCAACTTTGATTAATAAAACTATACATAATTAAGGATTTGTTATGGGTTTCATTCCAGTTAACCATGGTTTTTGACTTTATTTTGATAGTTTTTGTTTTATGTTAGAAGATGCTTTTAAAGGATTCTGTGTCTTAAAGCATTGTTTGGAGTAGGAAAGGTACAGGTTTCCGCATGTTTTTACATTATTCAGAAAATTTCATTAATTCTAGAAATTCTTTCCCTGCTTTTGGTAGGCTAACACCGAAGGCTTGCTTTTATTTATTTACCATGGAGATTTTCAGTGCTTTTTGAAAAGTTTGTGCAATTGTTTGAGTTGTGCTTTCCGATAATTGTTTAGATTTTTAAATTTCTAAAAGTATATGTGTTATGCCAATAACTGCAGTATTGTTTGAACACTTTGTATACAGTCTTCTTTGTTATAGATCTTGCGATCTGGTCTATATACCGATTTAATTTTCTTGGGAGATAGATTGCCAACTATCTCGCAATCTCTTTTATAGTCTTCCTGGTGGACGTGAGCTTGAAGATTTTCCTTCCATTGCTATACGAGGTAGTCTATTTTGCTCCATTCGTTTCACATAATCGTACCAGTATCTTCTCCATACTGATCATTTTATGTCCCAATTTATACACTAATCTGAAGGATTTCATATCTTCTATTATTTTGTCCATTACAAGGTTAAAAAGGAATGGACTTAAACTCTCTTTGCCTTATTCCTCCAGGCGTCAATATTTTTTAGTCGTTTCTGGTTGTATTATTGGTATTGATTTCATCTATTATTTTGGTATTGATTTCATCTATTAGTCTTATTATTTTATATGGAGTTCTGTGATCCCTCTGTATGTTCACAACGTCTTTCAACTGAGCCCTCGATCGATAAAACATACAAAGGTAGGTTGATTGAAGGTTTTTTCTTTTAGTTGCCAGACAATGAAGATAGCATCCGCAGTTTATTAATTGTAAGCTTCTGAATAGTTTTAATGTTGAGCACAGAAGAGTTTTACTTATAGTTTTAAGGGTTTTTGTCCATTTTTGAAGATTGGTGCGCTGTTGTGCCACTCTTTCGGTATTAATGGGGTTTCTAAAATTTTGTTGAAGAATGTCGTGAGTGCTTCCGTCAATGTAGTTCCGCAATACTTCAATAATTCATTCTGTATGTTGTCAGTTCCAAGTGTTACTTTAGATTCTTCTATAGTTACATCTTCTTCCTCTGTACCAAAATCTACGTCTTTTGTCTCAGCTTCGTACAATTGTTCGAAGTATTCCCTCCATTGTTCTAATGTAATTTTTTTGTTTGTACGTACACGTTCACTGTTTTTTTCATGAATCTCCACACTTTCTTTTATGCCCCATGTAAGTCATATTCCATGTTCTTAGTAAATCTCAGCCAATAATTTTGTTTATTTTGACATTAACATTGTTTTTGGTGGTCACATATTTTCTTTAAATGCTTCTTGTATTTGCGAACTCGTGTAAGATAAATAGCTTTTCCTCTTCTCTTCTGCCAGTTCTTTAACTTCAGGTGTGAACCATATTTTGATATTTGGTGCATTTGTATTAAGTTTCCTCGTTCCAATAGCTTCCTTTGTGGCTTCTTGTAAGCAGGATTTCTTCGGTGCTTCTTCGACATTATTTTCTCTTGCCACATTGTCACTCCTTAACTTTTCAGTTAGTCTTTTCGTATATAAGTTTCTTCTTCTTCTTCTTTCACCATCCCTTATGCCGTTAAGCACCGGAGATATTTTAATTTTTACTTCTCTCCTAACCATTTCCTAAATACTTTTGTATTTCTAGCTAGCTCTCTTGCTTCTGGTAGTGACTTCCCTCTTGCAATAATTATATCTTCAATAGTCTGTCTCGCTGTCTTTTTCTTTCAACTTTAATCTCGGTTGCAATTTTCCTTCATTCCATATACATATACAAACCACTTTAACTGTTTGTTTTCGATCTTATTTACCAAAGGCTCAACATCTAGTATCTCTCTTATTGTGCTATTGTATATTCTGTCTCTTCAGGTGTATCCGGTGACTTTCCTAAGTATTTCATTTCAATTGCAGTAATCTAAGGTTTCTAAGTTATATTTTTCTATATACATATGTGTTTTGGTGTTTTCTTCCTGACAGAGAATCATTGTAGTCGTAGTTTACAGAGTACTAGTCTATGGTTGGTACCGATGTTAAAACACGAACATCCAATATTTGGATTGGTGTAATTTCTTTGTTTATGATAAAATAATCAATCGTTGATTTCTGCCGTTGACAAATGTGTTGATCTTTATGTGGTAAGAAGGTGTTATTAATTAATTCATTTCTGGCACAAAAATCAATTAGGAGTTCTCCATTTTCATTTTCTACTTGTACGTTGAATTTCTGTTTTGCTCCATTTATCTATTCATTTCCAATGCGAGTGGTTAAAATCTCCAAATATTATGACCTTGTCTTTGTTAGTGATCGTGTCAATTATTCCTTTTAATTTTTTGTAGAATTCTTCTGATTCTTCCTTAGGGTGAGTCATATTTGGTGCATAACTACTAATTACCTGAAGTGTATCTTCTTCTTGTTCGTCCTACAGCTGAGTAGTTTGGCGACAGGATAGCTAATCCTGTACACCTCTCATTGATTTCTTCGCTACCTCTTCCACTAGCTTCTTCCATTCTGTTCTGTCTCTTGCTAATCTTTTCACTTCATTCCATGTTATGCCATATTGCCTTAATTCACTTTGTATCGTCCTTCTCCATGAGTCTGTCGGTCTTCCAACTTTCATTTTTCCTGGTAACTTAGTGATTGTTTTGTTATGTTGTTGTTCTTCTCTCCATTTACTGAGGGTTGGGAACAATCTCGGCATATTTATTGCGATCTTGAGTAGCACAAATCAGTGATGATGTGCTCATATTCGCCCAGTCACGAATATTTTTCATCCACGAGTGTTGTCTGCGACCGGGGTCACGCGTTCCTTCAATTTCTCCTTTTATTATGTGGTTTTCTACGCTTTATTGTTCTTAACAACTCCCGTTCCAGTCGCATACGCCCAAGCACTTCTTCATTGGATACATGTTCAATCCATGGTTTTTGTAGTAATCTTCTGAAGACCCACATTTCAAAAGCCTCTATTCTGTTCATATTGTTAAGTTTTAGTGTCTATGTCTCCGTCCCATATAACAAAATTCGATTTCCTCACATCTTTCTTTCATCCACTCTTCTTTTGCTGTTCTAATTATCTTTCTTATTTCTCGATTGATTTCCCTGTATTAGACATTATTTTTATTCTTATATGATCTACGTTTATCCATCAATAAAAGAATTTCTTCTGTGATCCATTGCTTCTTGGTCTTGGTTTGATATATCCTATTGTTTCTTGTTCTACTTTAATAGTAGCGCGTTTAATATGTTCCCAGGCTTTTTCTATGTTTGTATTAGTTACATGTTTTATCTAACTTTATTTTTGCAAATTCTTCATTTAGTTCTTTTCTTGCTTTTATATGTGTGTTCTTGTCTCTAAATTTGTTCATGTCGATGCTTTTCCTGCTACCTTTTTTGACCTTCTTGAATTGTACATCTAGATTCCCCCTACTACAGGATTATGATCCGAGTTTATGTCGGTCCCCGGGTATGTTTTTACACCCTTTATTCCTATTAGGATATAATCAATCTGGTTTCTAGTAATATTATCTGGAGGGTGCTGTGGGGATTGCCACGTATATAAACCTCTTTCTGGTAGTTGGAACCATGTATTTGTAATAATAAGTTTTTCCTCTTGGCAGAATTGTATTAACCTGTCGCTTCTTATGTGGCGCTGTCCTAGGCCGTAGTTACCAACCACTTTCTCTACTTCTTCCCTGTCCACTTTCGCATTGAAGTCGCTCATAATTACAGAAGTTCTTTTATTTTCTTATAAAATGGTTCCATTTCTCGGGCTTCTCTGCAGTGGGAGCATAACACTGAATTATATTGATGTTTGCGGGATGGTCTTTGAGTTTCATAAACATGGAGAGAGGAATAAAGCTATATAGTAACAGTTTGGTTTGTTTTATTGTCTAGGAGGATGCCTACTCAATTGGAGTGGTTTCTTCGGTCGTTACCTTAGTAACAGAGAGTTGTGTTATTACTTTGACACTTTCCATTTCCGGGCCATCGCACTTCACTTAATCCTAAGATATTTAATCTTAACCTCTGACTTTATTATCTAGCTTCCCTGTTATAAACAGACTCCTGACGTTCCAGGTGCCAATTCTGTTCTGTTCTGTCAATCTTGTTGTTATGTTGTCTAAATCTGAAGTTCTCTACACATTCTGTGATTTATATAGTTATATCTTTTGTGCTCTCTGTATATCTTTCGTGTAGAAGAATTCCAACTCCGAAGTGGACCCTCTTATGTTTTGCTATGCCACTAAATAGAAATAAAGTTTGAATATTTGGATGTGCTTCGACCTTTCTTTTTGTCTCAGAAATTCCGCATATATCGATTTTATGTTGCTCCATCTCTAAAATAACTTCTTCATCTCTACCATTACTAGATGTTATATTCCAGCATGCAAATCTGGGTATAGTCTGTTTCCGTTTCCAATATTCTTTTACGAATAAAATCTTATTAAAAGCTTCAGCAGTATTTCTTCTTATTTTGTGTTTGTGGGCATTTCAATCTTATTTTAAAATGTTTTTCCATATGCTGAACTTTTAAAATCGTTTGTGTTACAAAATTTCTTTTAGTAGGAGTGTAGTAAAACTCAAAATTTAAAATACTGGCGGTTAACCGTAATGAATGTTAAATTATTCACGGTTTTAACGGTAATTTTCCGCTCAATTAAGCTTTTTCATTACACTGGTTTTAGTTAGCACTCACGAAGGACAAGGGAAGCAATCTGGATAATTATTTTTACTTTATAAAGCCAACCCTGAAAGTAACTACACTTTTAGGACATTAGGACATTTTATGAATTCTTTTTGATTCTGTTTAGGGTTTGTTTTGATCTTTTAATTCTTAACTTGTATTTTAATTTAAAAGGCTTTCCGGGTTTGAGAGTACTTAGCTGCCTCGAATATTCAGAACATTTTAAGTATTATTTTTGGTTTAGTTTAGGATTTGTTTTACTTTTGAGACTTGAAACATTTTAGAATTATAAAGTGAAACAATGAAATATAAACAAACACTTAAAATTTATTATTAGAAATGACCTCTACTTTCGACCCTCACCAAAATTCGATGGAATTGCGTGTAGTAAACGATCAATAGACAAGGATAGGACAAAAGTAGACACTCAAATGGTATTCGAGTTATTACTTTTTGTTTTTTGGTTTCCTAGTTTTACCGTTTGTTTTACAAACTGTGCCAAAAAATTATCTTCTCCTTTCATAAAGAACCAAAGTCTTAAATTTTGAAAACAAGGCAGGAATTTTCTTGGGCCCTTTTAGGAATTTCTGTGGCACTTGTAAAAGTTTGCTGAAATAACCTCAAAGTCCTAGCTATATAAGGGATCGATGAATGAAATTTCAACCCTAAGAAATAAAGCTATGAATAAACAGAAACCAAATACTAATGTTGCAAAACTTAAATCCTAAATACGCACAAATCAGGATTCTTTCCCAGAATTTTTACAACTTAAGCTTCATAAATAACCTGTCAAAACATATATATAAAGCTCAAGCAGGCTTTAAAGGCCCAAGGCTCTGTCAAAACGTTAATTTCTGAATTTCCTGACTTCGTTCGGAGTCAAATTATGCAAAATTTGTTTAAACTTTCTTAAATCTTAACGTCATTTCCTTCCGCAAACGCTAAGAAGGCTTTGTTTTACTATTTAAACTTACTACCGATTGACCAAACTAATTATTTTTATAAGCTTTGTGGTTCATGTGGTAAAATTAAAATCGCCCTAATGAATTTTAATTAAATAATAAAACAGCAATTTATTCTAATTATGCAAGTCGGTACTGTCATGACTTAATGACTGTGTAAAAATCCTTGCTTTTTTGCAAGGACATTCGTTAATTATCCGAGTACGATCTATAAATATTAACTGTAGTTATATCTACTTACGATTTTACTAGGAAAAATACAACTTGCAATGTCAGCAATTCTAAAGCACAATTTTTTTCAGCAAAAATTTAAATCAGCAAGAAGTGATTTAATTATTGTTAATTTGTATTTAAACCTAGTTTTTCAAACACACAGTAGAAACTGCACCAAATTTCACTTTCAAACCGTGAATATGTACATTAAATGCCAAACTAGCTCGGAGCTTGTTAGTCATTAAATAAAAAAGTTGATGATAAAATCGCCCCGCCAGTTTGGTCTGATATTTTAATTTAATCAGCCAGGTGTCAATTTTTGTAGTTTTAATTACTATTTAAATACAAAAGTCTAGGGTTTATTATCTGAAGTGCCGGATTACATGTTTTTCAAGTACAGTGATTCAGGATATTTATGTTGCAATTTGTTATATCATCGAAAATAATTAAAAAATAATAATAATTCTTTAGATTAATAAATAATTACTTGAATTTTTTCCATAATATCGCCCTTTTGAAAATTTCGGCGCCTTTCTAATTTAAACTATTTCGTAAATTAATTTTACTACAAAAAAACTTCAGAAGATTATTTTGGACAACCGCATTGTCAAAACAATGAATTACTCGGAGAAACGAATGAGTAAAAACCGAAGCTCAGAAACTATGAGGTTTATTGATTCATGCCAAATTTCTAAGGTTTAAAAATTATAACCAATTAGAAAGTACCAAAAAGGTGAATCTTACCTTTGAATGATTGATTACTGAATGCTTAATCTGTTGTTAAAATGCCCTTGAATTTCGTTGAGTACGTTTTTGGGTAATTAATTAGCTAATTGATCAAGTTATTAATGATACTTGTATTTGAAAACATTCTGAATGTTTATTGTGATGAGTTATTTGACTTGTAGGTAATTTTTAAGAACTGGCGGTGAAATGCTTGTGAAAAAATAAATTAAAAACGTTAAGCTTTAAACACGGAAGATTTTAGATTTAAAAAACTTTATTGCCACACACTTGTCCAAAATTTCTTGCGAATAAACTAACTAAAAAAATCTAAAATTTTAGGCAGTTTTATACCTTTTCAGCTAATCATCATGAAATTAGGAAAATTAAATAATTTCTATCTGAACAATCTTATCAAGCAATCCCGTTTTTCATTTTTTATATTAGGGTTTTCATTGCTATTACACTCGAGGTCTCGAGAAGTTTTCAAGTGGTACGAGAACTAATTAAAGGGGCATTAGTTAAAGTATGACCTACTAAAACAATGCAACATTGAACGACATTAAAAAAATTGTTTATTGTTTCGGTTTGAAATATGTTTTAGTGGTCTCTTGATTACAAAATCTACTTCTGAGAAGTAGATTTGATTAGTAAAGCTCTGAGTGAGAACTGGATTTTTTTTGTTTATCACAATCTTGACTTAATTAACTTTAATGTTTTACTGTTTTTAAAAAATTATTTAGCCCGGTTTCTGATTTCTTTTCCATTTCTATCTTTTAGTATTAATTGTTATATTTTATGCTGTTTTCGATTTTGTCGAAGACATTTTATTCCTTTGTTGTTTTCTATTAGTTTTTCTGCTTCTGCTTCGTAATAGTTTTGCAGATTTTTCTTATTATTTTTCTGGTTTCCTTTGCCGTTCTAAGTCTAAATTCTTCATACCTGCCTTTCTTAAATAATTGTCTTTTTCCTTCTATGTTCCTTTTAGTGCCATTACTTAATTTTTCTATCTTGGTTCTCCTCATTTTAGCAACTTTGTCTTCCGTTTCTCTCAATCCATGTGTAATTAAGTCATTCATTTCATTTCTGTCGTATAAATCCCATTCATTCTTTGTACTCTCAGTGTGTTTTTCTTCGGTTTTTGAGTATCAATTTTTATTATTTTTTTCTTGAATCGTGGTCTTTTCATTTTCTCATCTATCATAATTTTTGCTCTTACTAACCTATGGTTCCTACTTAGTACCTACTTACATTGAGATAGTTCAAGGCTGTTACATCTTGCAGTATGGGTTTGCTACTTGACAGGATATAGTCCGAATATAGTCTGATAGTATGATAAAAAAAATACAAGTACAAAGTGCTTCGAATAATATCTAGTAATAAAATAATTTAGTGGTTCCGAGGAAATGCCAAATATCACGCCCGAAGAAATAAGCCATGCTTTAAAGCATATGAAAAATAACAGATCACCATTAGAGGATGCAATACTCTTCGAAATGGCAAAAGAGAGAGAGAGTATTAATAAAATTGGGCGGCCTTTTCAATAAATGCTTGGAAACAGGAGAAATTCCGAAAAACTAGAATAATGCAGCAGTGATATTAATATACAAAAAGGGCGAATAAACTAATTAAGAAACCTACAAACCGATAAGCCTGCTTTCCCAAATATAATTATAAACTGTTCGCAAGAATCATTACACGAGGGTTGTTCAGTAAGTTTTGCCCCCTGGGCTGTAGCTCGCTTATTGGTAGATAAAAGTGAAAGATGCTATACTCAAAAGAAAGTCTGAAATGTCCCTTTCCGAGGACTACATCATTTTTCGATATAGTTCCCACCGGCATTGCTGCACTTCCGCCATCGGCGCACTAGTTTCCTCGGAAAGGGACATTTCAGGCTTTCCTTTGAGTGTAATGTCTTTGATTTTCATCAACTAATAAACGAGCTACAACCCAGGAGGCAAAACTTTTATTGAACAATCTCGTAATTCACTTGACAAAGAAGTTAGATGACTACCAGCCCACCGAACAAGTCGGTTTTAGGAGAGATTATAGCACTAGCGAACACCTGTTAGCTATGAGAATAAGTATTAATAGAGTACAATCTTGATTTAAATTTGGCTTTCGTTGACTACCAAAAAGCATTCGGTACAGTAGAACATTGGACAACCATGAATTCTTTAAAAATGCCAGAATAGAACAGGTCGAAAATATGTATAATGAAGCCGTGTTCTCATTAGCCGATTTCATTGATCATTGAGACTGAATCTATCCCATTGAAAATACAATTGAATGCGAAACTTGTTCAGACGATTCAAGGATATTGAACATTTAGTCCAAAAATGATCAATTTTAAAAATGGCTGCAAAGAAGGAAATTGTGCATGCTGGAGTCCGCATTGTGTGCAAATATTTAATAAACCAAATCAAAAAGAAATAAAAAGTCTTTACCACGAAACTAAAATTAGAATTACACTAAACCAAAATGACGAAAACACAGATCTTGTGTATATAGCTTGACTCAGCCTGTATATGGACGACATGATACGGACTTGGAAAACCAAGCTCCAGTGGGAATTCAACTACTAAAAAATAAATACATGAATACCATCCTCTTTGCCGACGACCATGGAATATTAGCAACATCCGAAGACGATCTACAGAGAGCAATCTACAACATGTAAATCGAATGGACGAAGATCGCCTTCCAAGGATGGCAATTGAATATAGACCGGGAGGAAAGACGGATATAGGACGACCGAGGAGACGATGGACCATTGAGTCAGAACAGACCAGAAGGACCTAATCCGTGAAGATGATGATGATAAAATCAAAAAGAGAAAAATAAGAAAACCTCGACGTTGGTAGGTCAGGGAATGGATATTACGACGGGGATATGAAAGTGCTTCAGTAAAGCCTGGTAATACCAGAACTAGCTGCAGATGAGTTGGATGCGTACAGAAACCACTTAAGAATGATCGAAGAAAAATTTGAAAAACTTCTACAAAAAGTATCGCCTATGATACAAAAAGAAGATACTGTACTGACACAGGCTCTTCCTGCACGATTTGTTTCAATATAATTGAACTCTTGTTCTCACATTTCAAACACCGTTCAATTTCATTGCATCAATCCCGTTGATCAACCAAAGTAGACATGCCTTTCACTTCCATTGAAACGAAAAATCATTGATCAATATCGTTGAAATGATGTTCCCATTATTCAATTTCTTTACAATGGCATAGATTCAGTCAATTTGGTCAATGAAATCGACTAATGAGAACCCGGCTTGTAATGCTACATCCACTATACAACCTCATAAAAACACGAAACAGATTAAAATAAAAATGGGTATAAGACAAAAGACAATACTCTTACCACCGAAATTAATTACGGCTTGTTTAGGGGATGTTTTCAAACAACTTCAGTTGGCAACAAGATTCCCTTATCTTAACAAATGAGAAAATATTAAATAATCTCAGGCACGAGGACGATATAGTCCTGATTGCAGAAACCCCTGAACTACAGACTATGTTAACAAAGTTGGACAAAGCTTCCCCTGAAATCGGACTGAACATGAATTTAGCAAAAAAAAGTCATGTGTAGTAGAACAACAAAAAATAAAAGTTACAAATTAAGATTTGGAAGAAGTTATGTGTATTTGGGACCATTTGAAAACCAAACAAAGGAAATTTACAAAAGAAGAAGGTTGGCATGGGCTGCTTTCGGAAAGCTAAATAAGACATTGAAAAACAATAATATTCAGTTGTGGCCATATTATTAGAAACTGAAATTAAAACTTTGACAAACAAAATGTAAAATTTTCTACAAAAGTGATGGTCTGGGCTGTCATTGCTGAAAAAGGGCTTAGTCGTATTTACAGCGTGGATGGTATAATAAATTCTAACAGTTAAAAAAAGTACTTTAGATAGTTTTCTTATACCGAAAATTAAATAATGGTTTATAAAAAAAAGTGTCCATGCAAGATGGTGCACCATGTCACAAATCGAAAATGATCGCCGAATAACTATTTAAGGCAAAAACAAATTGATTGCCCAAAAATAGCCCGGATATAAATTCAATTGAAAGTGTTTGGTCAATTCTGAAAAAAACAAATACGGGAGATGGGACCAAAAAGTCAATGCTAAGAAATCACTTTAGCATTCGGTCAATGTCATTAACAGCATACCAAGAAGAATTCCAGCTCTAAAGTCTGCTAATGGATACTTCACAAAATATTAATGCTATTTTTAATGTTAAAAATTAAATAAATGTCTTACGAAACGTGCTATCTGAGATTTCTTCTAATTTTAGTTCAGTTTCTAATAATATGGCCATATCCGTACCTATGCACCTTCGATCTCGTGTATTCGATTAATGCGTCTTGCTCGTCTTGGTATATGGGGCACAGACGTGGACCCTTACGAAATAGGCAATGAATATACTGAGAGTGACACAGAGAGCAACGGAGCGCAAAATGTTGGGTATAACGTTAAAGGATCATAAAACGAATATGTACTTGGAGTCGAAATAAAACAAAACTGAAGGAAAGATGAACCAACACAGTTTTAATATGGCGACCATACATGGGAAAAAGAACTACATAGAGCACGCCCCCCCATACGGTGGACAAACGACCTAAAGAGATCGGCTGGATTTACCTGGATTAGTAATGCACAAAAGTTTAAATATCTTAGGGCAAGTCTAAACGAAAACAATGACATAACACAAGAAATTCAACAAAGAAGCGTTGCAGGAAACCAAGCATATTATGCAGTATAAAACGTATTTAAATCTAAGCTAAATACACAGAGCCGTCAAGATAAAGATACAGTTATACAACCATGCTGTGACCCATAGTAACGTATGGTTGCCAGGCATGGGCCATGACTAAGCAAAGAGGAGATAAACTCACGAGGTTCGAAAGAAAAATGGTAAAAAAAATATACGGAGCCATACAGGAAAACGAACTTTGACGAATACGCTATAACATAACTAATCATGAGCTGGCGGAATTGTGCAACTCGCCCAATACTATAGTGAGCCATGTGAAATTCACGTAGAGTGTATGAAAGAGTCTCGAATTCCAAAAAATCTTCAGGGCGCAGTTTGACAGAAATAGAGAAAGGGGAAGGTCACGGCAACGCTGGCAGGAAAATATCAAAAGAGATGCCTTGGAAATCCTCCAGATACGTAACTGGCAGGCAGCAGCAAGAAACAGACTCCTATGGAAGAGAAGGATTGAGGAGTTTCAAGCCCACTGAGGGCTGTAATGTCATGGAAGAAGAAGAAGAAGAAGAAGGGATGCACAAAATAGAGAAAAGTGGCTTAAAATGAGGAAGGCCTATATTTAAAAATGGGCCCAGAATGGCGACAGAAAGATTTAGCTTCACTGCGTTCATGCGCTAATTTCCTACATGCCATAATGCTGTACATTATAAACTAATTTCATAATGTACTATTAATTGGCTTATTTTTATTTGTTTTAATAACCAAGTTTTAAAGTACATATATAGGTACCTAATTTCCAATTAACTGCCTGTTTCGTAAAATATAAATTTTCAGCAAAGAAACAGAATTTCCAAAAATTAATTTTAAAAAAATCAAAGCTAGAACGACGACTAGCTTGTCGGAAAAAAAACAAATATAAGTTTTAATTCTAAATTTCAAAAAAACATGTAAGCACAAATCTAGTTTCCAATTTTCCAAAATATTAATGTGGAAATTATAGCAGACGACCGATGTTTATGTGGGATCCGGCGCACATCGGGTGAGTGAGGGTAGTTAGTAAGTCGCGTGCGCGAGAAGTACGATAACGACGGTAGACGTGTAAGGCAGTTTTAAAAATACTAAAGTATGAAATGTAATTTAATTAAAACAAAAAATTGTGCAAAGGCTGTGTTTAGCTTTCCTAGAATCCCACATTATTTGAAAAAGATTATTAATTTTCCCATTAGGAAGAACACTAAATTTCATATTTGTTTTATTCCAGAAAATGTTAATTCATTTATAATCATCTCGAGCGTTTACTTTATGTTTTGAAAAAAGTTTTTAGGGGCTGTTATGTACCAAAGGATTTTTTGAAATTATATTACTGTTTGAACGGAAGCCTCTTGGTGGCCTACTGGGTTAAATAGCTGCTTCGCAACTACCAGAACATAGGTTCGAAGAACAGTCGTGGCCGGATTTTTTAAATTTGGGACAATTGAAAGTGAATGTTTGCTAATGCTAATTTCAATAGCCTGATATTTAAAACATTTTAAATATGGGGAATTTGGGCTTTTTGAGGTTTGTTTTGCTTCAGAAAATCTGTCAAAATAGTCACACCAGAATTCCAAGGCAACTCTGATTGCCAGGTTCAGTTCAAAATTAATTAACTGTGGATTTAACTAAACAAATATCAGTACAGCATGCTAGCTGCAAAAATCAGCCAAAAATGCATTTTTATTTGTTCTTACTGCATATATTTCAACAATGTTTAATAATTATTTGCACAGCAACGAAGGTGATCCAAATTTACTCTCTTGAAACTTAAAAAAATAGCATTTATTATTATTTAGACATAAACACCAAAAACTGAAGCCAATTTAATTAAAGAATTTTATTATAAAACTTTTAATTAACTAATTGTTTAATCATTTACGCAACTAATTATTTCAAAAAGTATAAAATAAATGCTTTTAATTCGATTTTCCAGTATTTTACTGACTAATTCGCTACTTTTTAATTATTGCCTAACTAATTAGTCATTTAATTAACTTACTGGTTGTAATATCAATTAATTAACACGAATTAGGTTTGGTTATTTGAATGTTTGTTTGAATTCTATTGTTTTAAATTTGTTAATTACTTCATTAATCAATTAATTAAATTAACGTAGCTATTCGTTCTTCGTGGCGGGTATTATCTTGGTATTTTCATAAAAAAATAATGTGTACGAATTAATAAATTAATATTATCCGAATGTTTTTTGTACAGAGTTATTAAATTAACAATGAAACTACCCACATGAAATTCTAAATGTTCGAAGTTCAAAATTAATCATCTTTACCGCGGAAAACAGTTGTTGCAAGCTATGATAATAAGCAGTTCAGTAGCCAACTCTGATTAAATGTTCTGGTTTTCCCCATGAATATTTTAACAAATTGCCGAATTAATCGAAATTTCCAAATTTTAATAAAATTTTCTTACGTTATCAGAAGTTGCTTATCAGTATTAAATTATGGCTTTCGTGCCGTGTGGGATTAATCGACATTTTATTTTTATTTATTGTTCGTTATCGATAAGATTTTTTTTTATTAAGCTTACCCGCAAAAAACCTTGAAAATCACCGCAAATCTGCGGTTTAGCTTCAACGTTCATGATTAACGGAAATGCACTGTAATCAAATTATCATGAAGCCAAACGCCCTTTAACCGTTCTGAAGCGTTTCTATTTTAATTTATAGTGACACACGCTAGTCACGTATGATTTAATAAGTTAGCGCCAGACGCCAAGCCTTTTTAATGCAATCACAGACAATGCATTTTAAAAATAAAATAAAACAAACAATACAATTGTATATCTTTAGAATTTTAAGTTGGTAAATCGAACCAAAATTCAATGCTAAATAATTCATTAGTTATTCGTGATTTGAACAAAACGTTTCCGCAATCCAAGAAATACGTCATTGGATTGCAATACATCTTTTAGGGCTTTCAGTCTGAAAAAGGGGCTTAATTTGAAGGCTTAACCAGATGATAACTTCTAAGCAGATAATGCCAAGATTTTTCTTTAAAAGAAATACCATGCGTTCTTGAATAGCCTATGATTGTTAATAAATTAAATTATTTACTCCGTTTTTTTTTCCCAATAATCCAACACCGTTGCGGCCGTAAATATGAGCGAAAATACTTGTTATCTAATATCTAATCTATTTACGACTACCCCAAATCAATAACGAATGAGTCTTTCTCTAGTAAATACCAGACGTAGCTAGCATTTATAAACGACAAGGGTATTACATGGACATAATGACATGAAGTACATAAATAAGGGGTCATGAAATTTTAATGAGTATCTGCATTCCTTGTTGCTTTGTCCTATCGATAAATACGCTTGGTGATTTAACATACTTAACTAAAATCGCCCCAGTTTTTGTTCTTTATGTGTAAATAGGTTTTTACGTTAAACATAATTTAAGGACATTTCGTTTGACAATGAACTTTTCAATTTTGGATTGAATAAACGCGTTTACGATGTTTAAATTTTTTGGGCGAAATTGGGAATCTTTATAGTTATACGGTAATATTTGATATTAACCCTAATGGCACTTACTATGTCAGTTTTGGCAATACTTTATGAGGGTAGCTTAATCTTACCAGTTGCTTACTGGTCAGTATAACAGTAGAGAAGTATGAATTTAGCTCCCTAGAGATGTAACAACTACTTTGACAGCTAAACACAGGTAATCATTGCTCATTCTGATAAATTAATTTGGTGGTAATTATTGTCAAATTATTACGTTCAAAATTATTTAAAACTTCAGTGACAGCTTTTATACCCGTTTTGGAAAAATAAAATGGAAGGTCGGTGAGGTTTATGTCACCTTGAATGGTATATATCTCGCTTCTTATGTAAACAAATATATTAAAGCTGCGTTTTTGAAATATGAGTTTCATTTTTAGATACTTTTGGCAATTAAAATATTCTACCGAAGACCTCATTTGTTTACCTAAATCATTGTTTCATTAATGTTAAACCAATTTTACAGTCAGACTTATTTGGGGGCTTTAATGATAACCGTGAACATTTTGACAGTAGTTTTCCTGAAGCAGTACTAAAGTTTTTCTTCTTCTTTCTTGTTCCTCCTTCTGCCTTCACGGCGTTGGCGTATTAAATTTCAAAGTGCTAATTTCTAGAGTTTAGATTCTTTAGTTTTGAGAATTTTTATATTAAACTTGAGCATTGGAGTCATTAACCATTTAACTAACTTTATTTTACTAGACAAGACTTGCTTGCATCTTGCACTCCAAAATACGACTGGGATTTCAACATTAGGTAGTTTCTCTGAAGCATAAAAATATTATAAAAAGTTCAATTTTTTATATTTCTTAATTGGGGTTTTCACCACCAGCTGCTAAAATAGAATTAAATTAATTAACTAATAATTCACGTAATGTTACGTTACGTAACGTAGAAAAACCCAACTAAGAAATATAAAAATGTCAAACTCCCACTACAAAGTTTTAGAAAATATTTATTTGAACTGGATTTATAGGCTTAAAGAATTTCATTTAATAACCCCATCCTATTTCAAAAGATTCGCAGATCAATCGCCTTGAATTAAGGAAAAAACAAAAACTTGCTACAATAACTGAGCTTCGAACTTGTATTCCACTAGTTAGCTATATTATCCACTACCCTATCATGGCTAGAGTTTCTTTTATTATCTAAAAAACAATCCAGGGCTTTTTGGACAAGTTGTCCAAGAAATATTGCAAAGTTTTTGGCAAAATTTAGAAAAATATTAGGTCTACAGAGATTTGAGCCACTGACGTCTGGGTAGAAGTGAATCTCTGTGGCGGTAATATTTTTCCAAAAATTTCCAAGCTTACTAACATGCGATCGAAAAAATTTCACCTCAAGTTGGCTATGAAACATGAAAACATAAAATTAGGCATGTCGACTTTTAAGCCATACAAATGTCAGCTGTTGTTTTATAGGTTATGTGAGGTGTGTGAGGTTATGTCTGTTTTGCTGTCAGGCATATAAAAAGTCACTAATTCCATTAAACATAGAATTCAAATCTGCCACCAAGAAAATGGAGGTCACATAACTCAACTACTTTAAAATAATTTTCCGTTAATAACATGTTTCTGTTCAATTTGTATTGAATTTTAGTTTTTAGAATAATTTAATCTGCTCTAATTTTTATCAATTAGGCGTGGTTTTAGATTTAGTAGTTCTAATGGCTTATGTTGTATGACTTTAGCAAAGACATGATTTATATTTTTCATGGCAAACTTTGAGGTGAAATTTTTTCGATCACACGTTACAAACTCAAATTACCTGAACCGCCGATGAGGATGCACGTATTTACGAACGATCTCTGGTAGTTCAATGGTCTTGGGAGTTTCCTTTAGAAAACGCGTTATTTGGAAAGAATAAATCGTATAACTAGCACGCGACAGATGCCGGGGCAATAACAAAGTTCTAGTAATTTTAATTGGAATAATAATAAAACTGGCCAATAAATAAACTAAAAGTGGGTTTAGTGTAAGTGGTGCAAGCGGGAAGAAGGGGATGAACAAGGCGACGAAAGCGGGTCTTAACTACGTGACGAAATACGCACATGTACAGGGCACACACGTGTAATTCCACGACGAAATCACAGGTGGACTCAAAGCATTAACCTGTGCAAAGCTAAGTGATATAGCTGCAACATTGTAGCATTTTAGCAATAGGTACGTAGTTTAGCCTAGCATAGACCGAATAATAATAATTAATTGTAAATCTTATTAGTACAGTCGAACTTCGATAACTCGAACCATGACTTGCCAGAAAAAAGTTCGAGTTATCAAGACTTCGGGTTATTAAATAAAATACATAATATGTATGTATTATTTGATAGAGGTGAAACGAATATTTGGTTAACGGTTAACTATTCGGCAGTCGTAATATTCGCCCATTTTAACGAATATTCTGCATAACCGAATATTTCGCCCACTTTATTTAAATTTATCATTCATGACTACTTATTTTAAGGTACCTAAATCTAACTTATTTCATTTTAAGTTTGCTTACAAAATGCCAAAAAAGTTTATAGCCTGAAATCTAGCCTTTTTCTAAAATTTTCCGTCTTAGTACTACATACTAAAAATATTTTACGTTGAAAATAATTAATACCCTGGATTCAAAAAGTTTGATGTCCATAACTAATTAATTACTGAGAATTTAGGGTTTGTAAACAAATTTCTGAACGAATGCATTATTGTTTTGTTATGTGTTCATATTCCTTTTTAATTGGATGTTTAGTTTGAATTCATTTTTGTTGTAGAGGTCTTTGGTAAAGGTATTTTGTACTATCATGTTCTTCTAGACTATCCGAATTAAGTGTGACTACGTCATCCCTGTAACGATTGTAATTGCTGTTTCCTTTTATGTTTTGTATTGTTATGTATGGAATATACATTTTTGGTGTCAGAAGGTAGGGGTCTGTAGCACAGTTAGTTCTCCGTTTAACTCTCACATATTGGATTTTAAGGGGAGATTGTTGTGTGATTATTACGTAGTCGATTATGGACTTCAGACCTCTTGTTTGCTGGTACCATGTGTATTTATGTATTTCCTTATGTGCAAAGAATGTGTTCGTTATTTTTAAGTTGTATTGTTCACATATATTTACCAGACTTTGGCCGTTATTATTCTTCCAACTACCTGACTCTTTTCTTGTCTTCCCACTCTACTGTTTTAAGTCTCCGGCTATTATGATTTCATGATGATTCGGACTCGTCAATGTTTTTCCTCAAAGACTCTTCGAAATCGTCTTTGATTTAGGCAGGAGCGTCATCATTTGGTGCATATGTTACGGCCAATGTGGTAAATCTGGACAGTGTTAACAATGACCGGTCAATGTGGATAATGTACTTGTTATAGCAATTAAAAAACTGTTCTTCCTCTTCCTCTAACCTCCAATAAATGCCTCTGCCAAAACAGTAGGGGTGTTTATTGGAGGTAGAGGAAGAACAGTTAAAAAAAATAAATAAAATTACATTACTCATATTGACCGGTCATTGTTAACACTGGCCGGATTGATCACATTGACCGTAACACATATACTTCAAACATGCTCATTTGCTCATTGCTCATTGTTCTTCCTCCAAGTGGAAGTGTTATTTTCATAAAACGTTCATTTATTATGTTCCATGTTTTCAAGTATTTCTGTAGTATTTTATTTAACATAAGTAGAAGACGGCCACTTGGGCGGCCATTTTGTTTTTAATTAGGTCAATCAATTTAATCGATTGCGCAATCAAGGTCGAATTAATGGGATTAGCGGTTTAATTAGATCAATTCGCGGTTTATTTAGGGCAATTTAGATCAATCCGCGGTTTATTTAGGTCGATTTAATGGGATTAGCGGTTTAATTAGATCAATCCGCGGATTATTTAGGACAATTTAATGAGATTACGTCATAATTAGATCAATCCGCGGTTTAATTAGATCAATCCGCGGTTTAATTAGGTCAATCAAAAAGTTTAATTAAATTCTCGATTAAAAGCGGCGGCCATCTTGGAATTAATAGCTCGATCAATCAGATTTAATTAGGTCGATTAAATTCTCGATTAAAATCGGCGGCCATCTTGGAATTAATAGCTCAATCTTCGCGGTTTATTTACTTCAATCCGCGGTTTAATTAGGTCAATCAGCGGTTTATTCAAATCGGTATTTAATCAATTCCGTGGTATCAATTCAGCCAGTAAAATTAACTAGATCGAACACTTGGGCAAGCTTCGGCAGGTTGAAACCTGTTCGCCGGCGAATATGACGTTAGTAGGGAATTATTTTTAACAACAGATAGTTTTCTAAGAAACGTTACTCATCTGGTTCGTCGCATTTTTAAAAAACAAAACCCGAAAACTAACATGTGACTTAGTATTCTTAAATCTTCGGAATGCATATTATTAAATAACAATCTATCGCCGTTAATTCAATTTTTAATTGTCAGCTGATTTACAGATGGAAATAACTCAATTTTAATTGTTACATTAAATCCCAAAATTAGCGTTTTTAAATAATGAAGCATTTTAAAACTCATTGCATTTCTAACGCCGCAACTTTTGTTAAACTTAAAAACGATTTCACAATGATGTGAAATGCGAAATGACTAATATGCTTTAAACAACCTGGGTTGAAAAAACAAGTATTGAAAAAAACCAACGTCCTATTCTTTCTAGTTTTGTAAAAATGGAAATATGATAAATAAAACTTGACAGTAATCAGTGTCTTCTTACGAAGCAATTTTAAAAACGTGCATTATGTTATTTCTGTGACTGTACCGGAAAGGCAGTTAAATAAATCTTTATGCGTAAATCCACGAAACAATACGTGATTCAAACTTTTCGGCTACAGTTTGAAATAGAATTTACATTTGACTTTCACAATGACGGGAAATTTCCTGCTGAGGATGACTAATATCCGATAACAAAAGGATTGTTCTACGGATTTTTAATCTAAGCTGAAAAAACAAGTTTGAAAACCAAGGATTTTTCCTTCTACAGTTTTAAACCTTAGAAAGATAAATACATGTCGGGTTAAATAAAACTTATCTGTAAATAGTGTTTTCTATAGCCTGTCACAGCTTTTAAACGTGAAACCGAAAAAGCAATACCGGATTTAAACTTTTAAAATTAAAGACGTTTTTATTTACGAAGTCCCAAGCCTTTGTCTTTGTAAACCGGAAACGATGTTCGTATACAAGTTAAAACCTGTCCGAAAAGGGCGAAAAGTAAGACGTATTTTTTACTGACTCAGCAGCTTTGTTTAAACGGAAACCTTTTGTGCGTGTACCGTGGGAAGAAAAAAAATCGTGAAAGTAGGGGATTGACAAACCGTATAAAACTAGCTGCATCGCTGTACTGATTCCACTTTACTGCTCCGACTCCAGCATCAACTACGTCAAGAACCATGTCTACCGTCAACGAACTCCTGCAGATTGTAGCCTCTGGCCTTATCCGTACCGAGGAAGGCTTGTGTACCATCTACGATCTAATCTGTCGTAAGATGGTATACGAAGACTACTCTTTAACGGCTGTTGAGGCCAGATGCCTTAAAGAGTTGCAAGGCTACATACTGAAGCTGCAAGAGAATCGAAGGGTAAGTAAAATTTTAAATACTGAAAATGGATTTTTTAAAATAATTCAGTCTTTATAAACTTGTCGCTAGGGAATTTAATTATCTATTAACAACCGTTTATACAGTGCGAGTCTTATTCATTATTTATTTTTTATAGGTAACTGTTGAATCACCCGGGGTTGTTGGGGAGACTAAAAAGCAGCAGCACGAGTCGGTCGATAATGTTACCAATGTAAGTACACTTCTCGTAAAAGCAGTTTAAGAAATTTAAGTTTTCCATGTCTGAAGTAATGCAAATTCTAATTTTTAATTCAACTTGCAGGCGTGCGGTAACAGTGAACCTTCGACTTCACGGCCTATACAGGCACCGCCCACGTCCGTTCATCATCCCAGGGACGAGCCGAGAGACGCTGTCAATGTGAGTACAGTTCTTATAAAATCAGTTTAAGAAATTTAAGTTTCCATGTCTGAAGTAAGGCAAATTCCTAATCTTTTAACTCTATTTTCAGGCATTCGGGGCCGGTGTACCGTCGACTTCACGGCAAGTACCGAGGCAGGCAGCGTCTACACCCATTAAGGCGCCTAGACCTGAGGCTGCTAGCAATCAGGTAGATGTTATAAAATTTATACGATAAATTACAAATTTTTAACTGGAGTAAGGTGAATGAAAGTATTCAATTTAATTTTTGTTTTAGGTTACCAATTTAACCCGGAGGCGTGAGCCGACCTACAACGTAGGTATTCGCCAGCAGCAGCCCGCAGTTGAGGCCTTTAAATACTTCAAGGTGATTAGTCAAGGCACGAAGCTGGTTAAAAAGTTTAACCTAATGGCCAAGACAGTCACCTTGAAGCTTGCCGACGTTGGCAATGAAGCGAGTGGGCCTGCTTTATGGCTTAAGGTAAATAACTTATTTTAAACTTATAGTCTGTTGAAAAACCAATTATATTTTTTAAGAGTGTTTATTAATTAAGAAATATTATTTTTAGAATGCATTCACTGAGATTATTGACCACATGGTAGCCGACGCATCGCCATCTGACCGTGTGGGGCTGGTCATACACAGCGACAAGTTCCCTGAGAAGCCTATAGGCATATCATTTCGCAGGGTTGACCAGTTATCCGTGGAGGTTGTGATGGCGGTGCTAGACAAGATCCTGCAAAGCAACGCCAGTTTTTTCTCCCAGGACGCGCTGAGAATCCAGCTAGACAGGGTCTCGCTTCCTGTGGGGTATGGCCGAGACAGACTAACTGGCGTTAGCTACGAGGAGTTTTGTCGACGCAAGAAGGGCATCATGGTGGTCAACAATGACGACAACCAGTGTTTGGCCAGGGCTCTAGTGCTAGCCATGGCTTGGAGGGCCAACGACCCCCTACTCCCCGTATTAGTGAAGGGGTATCCCGAGATGGACCGACGCACTCACGAGCTATGCACTAGAGCCCGAGTGGACCTCAGCCAGGGCGGGACCAGGGACCATATAGAGCAGTTTCAGCAATATCTGGTAAATCACACAATAGTCGTGTACAATAGCCGACTGGGTAAGACGGTATATTATGAAGGACCCCGGCATAACGACAAACCAGTCCTGAATTTAATCCTTGAAAACGCGCACTACAATGTTATTACTAATTTATGCTCAGCTTTTTCAACTCATTACTTCTGCGAGATGTGCCGTGTACGTTCTAGTAACAAAACAGACCATAAAGGCTGCAAATACATTTGTCCGTCCTGTCACACCTCACCCCCCTGTAATGTAAATGTGGACCTCGTTAAATGCAACGAGTGCCACAGAGATTTTCGCGGTCAAGCCTGTTTTACTGAGCACACCAAAAATCTGTGTAAGGCTTTGCGGAGGTGCCCAACCTGCCTGTATAGTGTGTGGACTGACAAAAAGTCCAATCATAAATGTGGATTCAAGTACTGCAGTAGATGTAGGTCCGAGCAACCCGTACGTCATCTTTGTCATATGTCAAAGAATGTCGCGAATAAGAAAAAGTTAGACAAACATTTTGGTTTTGTCTTTTATGATTTTGAATGTCGACAGGACTCTCTCGTGGATGGTACAGATAATGTTTATCTGCATCAGCCAAACTTGTGCGTTGTACAGAACGTGTGCAAGTCGTGCATTGACGACGCCGATATCAATAAAGATTGCAACAAGTGCGGAAAGCGCCAGCACATTTTTAGAGAGAATCCTGTCGATGAACTGTTAAATTTCATTTTAAAATTCAAGAAATCGGTAGGATCCGTAGTTGCTCTGGCGCACAACGCTAAAGGCTATGATTCCCAATTTGTATTACGCCGGATTATTAGTCAGAAGGAACGGTGGAACCCTAAAATTATATCCAATGGCACCAAGCTGATGTCCATCTCCTGCGGCGAAGACATCAAATTTTTAGATTCTCTGAACTACATGCCGATGCCGCTTAGCAAGTTACCCAAGACGTTTGGTTTCCAGGGTTCCAAAGGGTTCTTCCCGCACTTCTTTAATACTCTGGGTAATCAAAATTATGTTGGGCCAATGCCAGCTACACACTATTACGGGGCTGACGAGATGGCTACGTCGACTAGAAGTGAGTTTCTTGCTTGGTATAGAGGCGAGGTCGAGCGAGATGCAGTATTCAACCTGCAAGAAGAGCTTGTTAGATACTGCATTTCTGACGTCGATATACTGAGGAAGGCTTGCTTGGAGTTTTGGCGTAGTTATTGCACGTCAAACGGCGTTGATCCCTTCCGTGAAGCATGCACGATTGCTGGTTCCTGCAATGCAGTCTTCAGACGTAAGTTTCTTACAGCTGATACAATAGGCCTTATACCCCCAAACGGTTATAGAATGGCCGACAAGCAATCAGCTATCGCCATCAAATGGTTGTTATATCTTGAACACTCTTTGGATATTCAAATTAAACACGCGGGTAATAGTCGCGAGGTTAAACTTAGGGAGGGCTGCTTGGTCGATGGCTTCTGCGAGGCTACGAACACTGTATACCAGTTCCAGGGTTGTTACTACCACGGTTGCGAAGCTTGTTTCCCTGATCAAACGGCGCAACTTGGTGGTGACAAAAATGAAACGATGTTTATGCGTCGTGAGAAGACAGAGGCCACATCAGCTCGCATCCGATCCTACGGGTATAACCTCGTTGAAATGAAAGAATGTCGTTTTAAAATTTTTCTAAAAACTAATATTCAGGCCGCAGAATTTTTGGCCAATCACAACGTTATTAGACACGAACCCTTAAACCCACGAAATAGTTTCTTCGGTGGGCGTACCAATGCGATTAAGTTGCATCACAAGGTAGAAAAGGATGAGAAGATCAGGTATTTAGACGTCTGTTCACTGTATCCCTTTGTTAATAAGTATGGGAAATACCCCATAGGGCATCCTAAAATTCATGTGGGCAGGGATAAATGTGAACAGATTGATCTTAATTCTGTAGAGGGCATTGTCAAGTGTACGATTGTACCACCAACCGATCTATATCATCCTGTTCTACCTCTTAGAATGCACGGTAAATTGATGTTTGTTCTGTGTAGAACTTGTGCTGAGGACAAGTTTATGGGCGAGTGTGCTCATACGCAGGATGAGCGTCAATTTACCGGTACTTACGTGGCGGATGAACTCCGGAAAGCTATTTCGCTGGGCTACAGGGTGATAGAAATTTTAGAGGTTTGGGAATATAAGGTCGCTCAGTACAACAAGGCAACGAAAACAGGGGGACTCTTTTCGGATTACGTTAATAATTTCGTGAAGATAAAGCAGGAGTGTAGTGGATGGCCTTCTTGGTGTACGGATGACCAGGCCAAGGATCGGTATGTTTCCGAATACGCTGATCGAGAGGGGGTTGCATTAGATAAAGGTAAAATCGCGTCAAATCCGGGTATGCGGTACATTGCGAAATTGTGTTTAAACAGCTTCTGGGGTAAGTTTGCCCAGAGAGAAAATCTAATGCAGTCCTCTATCATCACGGACTCGAATGAGTTATTCAAGAAGCTTACCGATCCTTCGGTTGAAGTCCATACATTAACTCCTGTGGACGATGATACGATCATTCTAAATTGGGACAGGCCGGACGAGTGTATTCAGCCATTGAATACCGTCAATGTCGCGCTAGCTGCATATACGACAGCTAATGCACGCCTCGAGCTGTATAAGTATTTGGAAAAGCTGGGTAGACGTGTGCTGTACTTCGACACCGACAGTGTGATTTTTACACAGCGACCGGGTGAGTGGGTACCCGAAACAGGAGATTTCCTCGGTGACATGACCGACGAGATCGAGTGTTACGGGCCCGGTAGTTACATTGTCGAGTTCGTTAGTGGTGGACCTAAGAATTATGCCTTTAAGGTGTTTTCCACCAATAAGAATGGCTTTATATTTATTTGCAAAGTTAAAGGGATAACCCTGAATTTTAAGAATTCCGAAAGTGTCAATTTCGAGACCCTTAAAGACATGGTTCTTAACGACGCCGAGGCCACGTACGTTCAAACCGATAGAAAGATTGTCAGAACACCTGTGCACGAGGTCGTTTCCAAGCCTGAACGGAAGGTGTTCCGAGTTCAGTATACGAAGCGGCGTCGTGTAGAGGATAGTTTTGACACGCTTCCTTTCGGTTATAGAACGTAAGTTAGTAATAACATGGTAGATTTCCACCGATATAGCTGAAACTGCTCGTCATCTCCCAGTAATTAATTTTAGTTTTATTTTTGTACGTTAGCATAATTAATCTTAGTTTTTATATATTATTCTTAGTTTAGCTTGTATATACTTTTTTCATATCACATTAGTTTTAAGTTCAAATATTAGTATTTTAAAATGTATATAACTCTGTATAGCCAAATTTAGCTTTAGTTATTCAATTTTAATCATTTATCAGTACTCTATTATAATAGTTTTTAATTTCCAAGTATCAGCATTTTTTACTCTGTAGATAATTTTATGCTACCAAGTTTAACTCTAGTTAATCAATTTTTTGTAACCAAGTTTTAATCAATTTTAACTATTAATGTTACTGCTGTACTTATCACTTACACTTTCGTTATACGATTATTATTATATACATAATTCACTTTTTATACCCACCAACATATATGGAAATAATAATAATTCAAGTTTAACTCTAGTTAATCGATTTTATGTAACCAAGTTTTAATCAATTTTAACTATTAATGTTACTGCTGTACTTATCACTTACACTTTCGTTATACGATTATTATTATATACATAATTCACTTTTTATACCCACCAACATATATGGAAATAATAATAAACTCTTATACAAATCGAAATTTTTCTTTGTTTTACTTCGTAGAGAATAAGGAAACAAGAAATCGTTTAAAAAAGTTTTATTTATATAAAAAAAGTGCACTTACAATTTATACATTAGATTGTATTACATTTAGTATGTCATACGCCAAAGTTGACAAGTTTATCTTAGGGAAATAACTGTCATATATCAGCTTGATGAGCCGATCGTTGCTTTTTAAATTATTATCAAACATACTTAGAAAATCTAAAGTTGATACATTATTCATTTTTAAATATAAATACACTAAACAGTAATGGCCACAGAAATTTGAAGTCATACTCTGGATCATTCTAGTATTGCTTTTACAAGATTTACAATTCTTCTGAATAAAATTATAATGACGTCCTTCGGGGTGGCGTCCGAATGAATCAAAGTACTCGCCATGACCATTTTCATCGATGTAGAAGGCTGCCCAGTGTTCCCCGGGTTTATAAGATGGATCTGTGTTTGCCACAATCGCACATGGTCTAATTATACGCGTAGGCAATTCATCAGAAGCATAAACATGTCGATTCACATTCGACTGACTCGGTATTGTCTGGAGAGCTCTCTTTATTTCGAACGTGTTCATTGTACCAATCAGATAAAAGTAGTACGTTTTCAACGGCACAAACAGGATTTTCAATTGTATGACTCATACAACGTACTGCAGTTTTCTTTTTCTTCAATTTATTTAAAGACGGACACCCAAATTCCTCCAAATTTATAACAGTTTGTTTGAGAAAGCTTAAAACTTTCTTCTTCTCCTCGCCTTTAACAAAGACTGTATCGAAGCACTGCACCACACGTTTGAGTTCTAGTTCAAACTCTTCAAAATTTACGAAGCCTGAATCCCAAGACACTCCGTGAAAATAATTTTCTAGATATGTCACGTCCTTTTTTACAGAAGCAGGTAGCGATGAATAAATTTGAGGGGGTTCGAAGTGAAGGATTTCAATTTTGTTTCCGTCGCCGGAAATAATAACAACTTCTTTTGGAATGAACTTTTTGTCTGCTCCACGGAAACCTTGCAAGTCAACGAATACGTCCATACTATGCAGCTACAAGCACCTGACTAAATCCCCACTTGCAGCAAAACCTGTTTTAACTGCTAAAATCCACCACCACGTTTCGGTGTTTATCAATTTCGATTACGTTGTCAAATTCTGCGTATAGCAGACAATTCACTGTTTCTTTCAAAGCTTCTTCAAATCCAACTTCTACACGCAGTGAACCATTCTTCACAAGATTCCAATGAGTGCTGGCATTTGCCGATAAATCTGGTGTTAGGTCAAAAACGAAAAAACAATATCCTTTAGAGTAATTTTCGCGTGAAATATCGTTACCCTCGTTCAGAAAATGAATTCCTGTCCCCGAAAATAAGGTGTGGTAGGCCCGAACGTACATTCCGTCCTTTGTAAAATCTGGTTGTAAAGGTTTAGTAGGAATCTGTTGTCCGTCAATATACAATGAAAAATAATTCATTTTAAAGTGATCGAAATTAAAGGGATTGGATGCATAATCGCCGTTGAATGCTTTATTTGTCACAAATCCGACAATGCAGCGTTTCGGTAATTGTCCGAGAAACACATTGTCTAAGGATTTTCTTTGTACACCTGAGGGAATTGTTAAAACCTTGACATCAGTTCTAGTTATTGGATATTTAGATGTAGCCGTTGCCAGAGCTTTAGTGTGAGCTATCAAAATGCTGGGGTTTATCTTCATTCTTCTTATTAATAAACTAGCGTCAGTAATTTTCACTTTATACGTCGAACCCGCGATAGCCATTAAACTAAACGTGTCACGTGACCGAACAAACTTTATCTTCATTTCAACACCGTTAATAAGAAATTTCTCTTGATTAAACAAATCCGCATGAACATGGCCCATTAATTCAACTTGTTTACTCTTACTCGTGAACGACCGCCTTTTATCTAGTCCACTGTTTTCATCGCCTGTGGCGTCCATTTTTCCAGCTGTATCATTATACCATAGCGAACAGGTCAAGTGGGAACTCTTAGCTTCAGGCCCATAATTCAAAAGAGTCTCTATGTATGAACGGTAGGCGTAAGTATTGTTTGGAGGTGATACCAATTTTTGATTTAAATATATCTCCACTTGACTAAAAAGAGAATGTAGCCAGTTATTTACGGGGGCTGGTTTGTCCTCATCGCCTAGAGGTGTATCGTCTTGTTTCACTATTTTTGCGGTTACATGTAGCATAGTTTGACTCAGGTCCAGGTAATCATTTCCATTTCCGGGTACAATAAATTCGATAGGTGCGTCATCAGTAAGCGAAGAAAGCGGTTTATAAAATATCTATTGTCCATTTTCGATACTAGTTTGAGTCGAAGGTAACGCAAACAAGTCCAGCTCGGATTTAATGCATTCACAAGAATGAGCATGTAGAAAAGACATTTTTAAATTTTAGTAAATATATCACTATGTTCTGTTTTCGTAGTATTTTTACGCTTGACGACCCTTCCAGGAGATCTTGATATAGACTGAGTAATGTTTAATGTGCGTGGTCTTTTATACCCGGATCCGTCCATTAAAGTGCTGATTTTTGCATCGGCTTTACGTTTTAAATTTTTTCCAGCTTCTTCTAATCTATTGTGAAAGGCTTCTTTAACGGTGCGCTTGTCGGCTAGATCGTTTAAAAAATTACTCCCACTTCTCAAGGCTTCTTCCCCCACCACTCGAGCACCAGTCTTAAAAAGAGGAAGGATGCTGCGAAATATACCGCCCAGAAATGATCCAATTCCATGTCCACGTTGATAAGGAGCTCCTCTGTAAATAGCCCCAATACCACTCCCTGCCTGTTGTACGTAATATTGTTGATAGGGACAATCCATCATTAATTAATTTTCTTGAAGTGTAGTTTCAAGCTCAGAGTTCCAAACTCGAATGGCATCGAGGCTCCGGTCTCGGTCCTTATATCTATCTCGAGATTTTCAAATTCTTTTCTCATCACAGGGATGTAGTGAGTGGGCGAGAATATTACATCCTTGTGACATCCGTAATTATAATTGTCTGAGGTTATATTGATAATACGCACAAGTGGTGATAAAACATCGCCAACAAGTTGAGGTTCTACAATATCGCAATATACAAACATTTGAGATGGCAGGCCTACCCAGATATTTGAGGGGTGGGACGGGGCTTGGTTGAGTGCAATGTTTGTCCCCGGTTTATATCCAAGTTGAAGAGCCAATCTTTGTGATAATCCCAGTACGGCTAGCTGCTCTTTTAAGTTTAACGACACCCGTTTAGTAACTTTATTGTACTTAAATTCCAACAGCCTACTTAGTAATTGATGACTGTTAATCGTCGTAATAACATCTTCAATATTCTCGTAATTCCCGGCTGGTATGTGAAAAACAAACCATCCGTCATTTTCGTATAAAACTTCTGAGCTGTCTTTGAAATGGCTGCTAGCATTTTTTAGCACCGTTTCCTTGTCTTCAGTGTTAGGTGGCGTTAGACGATAATAAATTAAGTTATCCGTGTCTGTCACAGCTAAAAAGGAACACGGATATTGAATTTCAGCAATTCCAACAACCCAGTTACTAGTTAACCTTACACGTTTATGTAACTGTGTAATAAACTTTGTTGTAGTGTTTTTGGGAAAATATTCCATTGAACTGTTGCTTAAGAGAGTTAGATAAAATTCGTTCTCCATTTTCACAAACGTTTAAGTTCTGAAGCTGCTACCCAACTATTAAACTTGTCGCTGTACCCCCTCCACTTCACTAAATAATATTTTGATTTGCCACGACCTTTTTCAGCTAACACTTTATCGATTTTAAATACTGTGTCTTTTTCTAACGTTACCGGTTGTAGCTCTTCCTCGTAGAAAGTTCCTTCAATAATTTCGTCGTTTAAGTCAACTATTCTGTATACAGGCGGCTTCCGCTGTATAGTCGCGCAGATTTTAAAGACCTCTTCACTCCAATTTGTCTCGTAACCTTTCTCGAATGTATGTTTTGTTCTACTGATTCTAACATGCTGATTCACTTTAAATTTAGGTTTTCTTTGTACCCCCACTCCTCCACGATAAAGGTTGTTCCATACTTCCAATACATTTTGTTCGTTTACGTTACTCGGGGGCATTTTGATACTCGAGTGATATCTATTGTTATATGATGAAACTAAATCTTGCAGTACATCAATGTATCTGTACGAGTTTGAATAGGTAAAGTAACGCCACATTCTTGTTTTAAGTGTTCGGTTGAATCTTTCAACTACGGCCGCTTTTACATCGGGATTATTGGTAACAAAGAAATTAATGTCATGTTCTTTAAACAGTTTCTGCACGGGCGCTGCCACAAACTCTTTGCCTTTGTCAGTTTGAATTTTTAAAGGAGTCGTTTCACATTCGTTAAATATTTCTTTAAAAGCTTCTATTACTGATGTTGCAGTCTTAGATTTTAAAGGTCTTACCCAAGCCATTTTGCTAAAGACATCTATTACTGTTAAAATATAATTGTTTCCATCGTTGTATTTAGTCAAAGTCCTCATGTCGCAAAGATCAGCCTGCCATAATTCAAACATGTTGCTAACAACGTACTTGTTTCTTGGAAAATGTTTTCTAAGAGGTTTATGAACAGTGTAAGCATCCTGTTTCTTTAACCACTCTTCTACGTCTGCTTTTGGAACTTGATTCTTTACAGAGTTTATTAATGAATCGGCACCAGAATATCCAACAGGGTTTGAAGGGTCGTAGTAGATGGTATTCAAATCAACCATTTTTAAAGTTTAAGTCTTGCCCAGCCCAGAGATTTAGCCGAGCGTGCCGTATTGCCTAAAGTTTTACGCTTTTTAGAGCGTGTGCTAGCAGGTGTTTGTTGACTGGTTGAGGCAGTTCCAGAAACTTCTTTTATACGCCCTTCTGAATCGGCATCGTAGTCTTCGGGCTTCACTTCTGATTTTAAAAATTTTGGCGATTGATTATAAGATGAAACATTACGTCGTTTAGGGTTACCTATTAACTCATGAGGTATATTTTTCTCATTCATAAAGGATGCAAACTGCTCCCAGCCTGCAGGATTTGAACTTTTGCGAGGTCTTAGTGTATCATTTATTAGATCGATAATATTTGATGACGGTAGAATTTCACCTTTTATGGAAACGGTTCCCTTATCATCCCAATCAATTGAGCCAGTTGAAGATAAAATATTAATAAGATTCTTCGCCTTTCTCTTATACGTATCGGGTAGTGTGGCTAGTATGTCTGAATGCTGTAAAGATTCTTGTTTGACTTCCACAGGCACGTTGACTGGCTGACGAGACTGGTCCGTAAAGTGTAAATATCTTTGCAACACCTGATTGTACTGGGCCCATTTGTCATGATCCGATAATTTGGAACCAAGAACTTTTTGCATGTCTTCGTCTAATTGCGATAATATTTTTGGTTGTGTATTTTCAGAAACAGTTAACCGTTGTAGCAACTCGGGAGGCACAATCATCATTTTCTTAGCATGCTCCATTTTTTTAGTTTATTTTAGCAAACTTCCCAGAATTCCGCTAATTAGTGGAGCAAGAATTAACGGTAGTAATGCACCACCTTTTTGTATTAACAATTTTCTCTTTTTGAATATAGGTTCCCCGGGTTTCACCAATCGCCTTAGGATGTGTTTGTGTTGAGAGAGTCGCCTTTTCTGATGAATACTTAATGGAACTTTTCCTTTTAAAGTGTTATAAATACATTCACAAATACAATGAATTTCTTTATCACCCACGGCCTTTAAGAGAGCCGCTCGCTCCTTAGGTCCGAGTTTTGCTAGGGCACGGAGCAATTCAGAGTTTTTAATCACAGCGTGAGGCATCATGCACTAATGACGCTAGATTTATAGGTGTTGTTGTATTTATACTCCTTCTTCGGCACATACACATAACATGAACCATCCTCTCGAAATATAGATGTTCTGAATCTAAACTCATCAGGTGTTGATTGTTTTAAGTCGAAGAGTAAATAGCCGTGAGGCTTGGAAGTTGCGTCTTGGTACGCTTCTTGTAGAAATTTAATGTTTGAAGGGACTATTTGACACGCTAAATGACGTATTTGAGTTCCATCTCGCGGATTTTTAAAATATATGATGTAGTGTGCATTAAGGGAAATATCCCTCTGCCCTTTGCCCTGATGAAATATATTTTGTGTTATGAAAAACACGCTTAAATTTCTATGATGACACCCCTTAGTAAATATATCTACAATACTGCCGTTTGTCTCGCGCATTAAATCGTCAATAATTATTAAATTTGGTTGAACCCCGTCAAACTGGTCCATATTTGGTAGCCCTTGTTGAAATTCAACTATGGAACTTAAGTCTTTATATAAAGGTTGCCACTCATCATAAAACCAAATTACTTTTTCAAATTTCACATTGCATATATTATCACTATTCATATTTTTTAAAAAATCAACTACAAAAAACGACTTTCCACACCCTGACGGGCCCGCAACAATTGCAGAAAACGGATGTTGAAACTGGCACTCCATGTTTATTGCATCACCGTCAGAGATAAACTGGCCGTAGGAAAAAGAATTAGAAATTTATATAAATAATAAGACAGGTATACGTGGAAACAATATTTATTTATTATTAGTCATTGCAAGAAATTTCACATTATTGTGAAATGATTTTTAAGCTTAACAAAGTTCTATTTTGGTCTGTAGCGTATATACTAGAAAAACTGTTTTTAAAAACGTGGTTAAATTCCGGATTTAGAAATCCATCGAGTTTTAATTATTTAAAACTATAATTGTTGTATTGAAATATTTCCATCTACAAATGTAACAGTTAAAATTGAATTATTTCCAATTAGCTGCAGTAGATGCAGTAGATTGTTATTAAAATGCATTCCGGGTATTTAAGAATAACTCACATGTTAGTTTTCGTTTACGCTTTTTAAAAAATGCGACGAGCGATGAGTAACGTTTGCTAGAAAGGTTTCTATTGTTAAGAAAAAATAATCCCTATTGAAGCCATAAGCTTTGAATTGTAAACATACAGACCCCAACTTGTCGAAGACGTACCTTGTTTGACAAAAAATGACTGTACTCGGTCTAGTTAATTTTATCGGCTGAATTAGATACCGCGATAACGCCGAATTTTGATAACTTTGATTAAAGATTAATTCAATATGTCACTTAGGGTGAGAGAGATAGATTGATCTAATTAAACAGTTAACCTGATTGAATTTGATAACTTTGATTAAAGAATAATTCAATATGTCACTTAGGGTGAGAGAAATAGATTGATAACCGCTAACCTGATTGGTCTAGTCTTGATTTAATTCCAAGATGGCCGCCGCTTTTAATCGAGATTTTAATCGACCTAATTAAATCGATTGATCGAGCTATTAATTCCAAGATGGCCGCCGCTTTTAATCGAGAATTTAATTAAACCTTTTAATCGACCTAATTAAACCGCGGATTGATCTAATTAAACCGCGGATTGATCTAATTATGACGTAATCTCATTAAATTGTCCTAAATAATCCGCGGATTGATCTAATTAAACCGCTAATCCCATTAAATCGACCTAAATAAACCGCGGATTGATCTAAATTGCCCTAAATAAACCGCGAATTGATCTAATTAAACCGCTAATCCCATTAATTCGACCTTGATTGCGCAATCGATTAAATTGATTGACCTAATTAAAAACAAAATGGCCGCCCAAGTGGCCGTCTTCTACTAACATAACAGATGAACCTGCTCTTGCCTTTTAATTTTTGTTTACTCCGGGAAACAGGTGTATGTGGCCTTTCGTATTTTCACTTCCATTTCCTTTTTTCTTTTTTCCTTGTATCAATTCCTCGTTGTGAAAATTTCTTGTTGTTTGTTCCTAATTCCAGATTCCCAAATATGTTCATTTCTGCTTTTGTTCCTTTTTGTATTATGAGGCCATCTATTAGGTAAATTAGCATTGGTTTTATCTTTGATGTTTGCATTTTGATTAAAATACAGAATTGCCCTTCTCACCCCTGTAGCCGATGGACTCCTACGAGAAGAAGTGTGAATTGCCACCCAAGGACTGTCTCCTTTTGACGAATATTTCATTTTGTTTTCTGTTGCTTTTTACGTGTATTAATTGCTAATCCCAACGCCACAAATTTGAAAATTAAACTATTGGAAAACTGGAAATCAGATGCTTGCTTAGTTTTTATAGAAAAGCACACTGCAACAGGTACACTGAAAATTTCAAGATGTTAAAATTTAAAACTTGTAAAAATGTATGCTCTTTTTTCGAATTGTTCAATTAGTTAATTCATTAATTTATTAGTTGGAAAGGTTGAAATGATTAAAGAATTCATAAAAACCAATTAAGAAATAGGAGATTTCACTAACCACATCTATTTCTAGCGTGCAGCAAGTTCTGAATTTTTTTAAGTGGTAGAATTTTTTATGTTTAATAGGAAAATAATTTCTTAAACATGTAAAACTAGATATTAGATTTTCGTTTAGATTTTTCTTGAAAGGGCCATTTTAAAAATTATGTTAAAAATTTAGAACTGTAAAAATTGATACTGTTTTTTTACTTATAAATTCACATGGTCAAACCTAATTTATGTTAATTAATTTAACACGCAACCAGTTACAAAGTTAATTCATTAAATCATTAGCTAGATAATTAATCGAAAATTAGTTAAGTACATAATTACAAAAATTAGCTAATAAAAAATCAGTAAAGTCAATTTATAAAATTTTAAAAAAATAATTCGATTTTCAGGGGTTCAGTAATCAGTTCGTAGAAGTACAGTTAGCTCAGAAATTTTTCAGATAATTAACATGATTCGAAAAATTGTTTTAAATAAAATTCAGTTCGTAATATTAGTTTAAGCAGACCGATTTTATTAAAAAACTTGCTGAACTGTTATGCTAAAATGTTCATAATTTTAGAATGTGTAACTAAAAGTTGTTGCTCTTTTTTTCTGACAAGCCATTTACAAATTTTTGAAATTAATTTTTGCAAATTTTGATTCTTTCTTTTAAATCACCCTTTTTAAGTTAGCAGTGGAATTTATAAATTGTTGCAATTAAGCCTTTTAAGAAGAAGAAAAAGAAGAAGAAGATGCAGTAGGAGGATGAAATTCTTGTTTTTGAAAAGTTCAAATTTTAAATTAATTTTCAAAATGTAGTTTGATTAGGATATAGGTAATTATAGAAATTAAAATTTGTTTCTTTTTTCTTAACGTAATTATTTTCTTATGAAATATCTTCTGGCAGATCTCTAAATAAATAAAAAACAAAAATTAAAAAAAAAATGAAAAATCAGAATTTTCAAAAACTTAGCTAACCTTAGCCCCTCCACATTTAATTATTTTAACAAACGTTTTCAATGATATAATCATGCAGACGTTCAGTATATTTCCTATCTATTTTCACATACCAAAACAAATCGTTTTAATCTTTTAATAATAAAACGCATACTAAATATCAACAAGTGTTAAATTCCTGCTTCAACTGCTGCAGCCTGATCGTTGTTAATTGAAAACGATGCCGTATAATTTCCATTCAAATATGTGATCAAAGCGTAATTAAATCCAGTTATTTTAACGATGAGCGATGATCCACTTGGAAAATTACACAGTTTTACGAACATGAATTTAATTGAAACCTGCTATTTATTTGTATTTGGTGATGTTAGTTGTGAAAACTATTCATGTTTATGAAAAATGCATTCGAAATAGTTTCAGATTAGAGTAATCCATTTTAGTTACGTAGGCTGTACAATTTTTTTACTAACAATATACTGAATTAAAATGGCCGAAGTACTATGGCGTAAAATAATGGTGAACTGGTTTCTTAGGGCTGTTCTGATTTAAAACAGGGAGCATTTAATCATATTATAATTTGGTTAAATAAACTAAAATGCAAAAATTAGTGCTTTGAATTTGTTATTAACAAACGTAAGAACCGAAACAAAAGAAAGGCGTAGAAAAGTAGCGGAATATTTTCTGCGTCTTTAGAAACACATAACGTAATAAAAGTAAAAGTGACCCGCACTATCTTAACTAGTAATCTTTCTATTACACAATTTGAAAATGCGAGAAGTAAATAAGCGATTTACCCAATCATTAAAAACCCGTTATTTGCGTATAAACATTCAGGAACTTTATTACTATTTATTGCGATTTTCAATTTCGTATAAAATTGAGACGTATGTAACCAACAAGAGGTTCATACCGTCAACAATTACGACACGCTTATTTTACAGATTTTTTTTTTAAGAATTACTTCAAATTTTCATCTGAAAAAGTTCGAAACCTTCTCGTGAGTACCTAATAGATTTTTTTCTAAAGGGTATTCAAGTCAGACTTATGATTTTCCCAAATTCTCATCCACAAAATTCCAAGTTTCCTCAACTTATGAAGATATTTATCAAAAGAATTCTAAACCTGGTTATAATAATGTATACACCAAACTTTTTCAGATTTTCCCCAATTTTCATGCATTCAAATAAATTTATAGACTTCACTAAGTTTTCCATAAAATTTCTTAAAAAGTTTCATAAATTTCTTTGGAAATTATTTAGTATTTATTCGGGTTTAAAGCTTCAAATTTTCATTTAAAAAAAATTTGCTTTTTCGTGAAAGTCCTCAACAAAACGTTGAAAGTTTTAAGTGTATTTAAGTCAGAATTCTTCAGATTTTCCCAAATTTTCATTCATAAAAGTCCAAGTTTTCTCAACTTCCAAAGATATTCCTCAAAAAAAAATCTAAAACCTGCTTATAATAATGTTTAACCCAAACTTTTTCAGATTTTCCCAAATTTTTATGCGTTCAAACAAATTTCTAGATTTTCCTAAGTTTTCCATAAATTTCTTAAAAAATTTCAGAAGTTTCTTTAAAAATTATTTGGTATATTTATTCAGGTTTAAAGATCCTCAAATTTTTATCTTAAAAAGTCTCACACTTATTCGTGAAAAGACCTTAACAAAACGAGGAAATTTTGTCTAAAGTGTATTCAAGTTAGACTTCTTTAGATTTTCCCAAATTTTCATCTACAAAAGTTCAAAGCTTCCCACTACATTTACAAAAGAATTCTGAAACATGGTTTTAATAATGTTTAACCCAAACTTTTTTAGATTTTCTCCAATTTTCAACAAATTTCTAATTCCCTAAGTTTATCAAAAATTTTCTTAAAAAATTTCTGAAATTTACTTTGAATTTTATTTATTTAGTATTGCATTTCCTCAAATTTTCAGATTTTCCCAAATTTTCATGCATTCAAACAAATTTCTAGATTTCCCTAAGTTTTACATGAAATTTCTTTTAATTTTATTTGGTAATTATTCAGGCTTGAATTTCCTCAAATTTACATCTTAAAAAATCTCACACTGTTTCGTAAAAGTCCTTAATAAAACGTTGAAGTTGAATTTAAGTCAGATTTCTTTAGATTTTCCCAAATTTTCATCCACAAAAGTCGCAAGTTTCCACAACCTCCCAAGATGGTTATCAAAAAATTCTGAAATCTGGTTTTTATATTGTTTAACCCACACTCTTTTATATTTTCTCTAATTTTCTTGTACGAGTATTTCTAACTTCTACAATTTTTCCATTAAATTTCTTAAAAAATTTATTTGGTATTTATTCAAACTGAGATTCATCAAATTTTCATTTTAAAAAGTTCTTAATAAAACGCTGAATTTTTTTCTGAAGTGTATTCAAGCCAGACTTCTTTAGATTTTCTTACATTTTTATTCACGAAGTACAGTCTCCCTTCAGTTTCCCATGATATTTACCAAAAAATTCTGTAACTTGGATTTGATATTGTTTAACCCAAACCTTTTCAGGTTTCCCCAAATCTTTATGAATTCAAACAAAATTCTATACAACAATTACGACATGCCTATTTTACCGATTTTTTAAATTAACATTTCCAACTTTAGGTTTAAAACTTTATTAAACAAGAGAAATTATTTTTTTGAAATTCAAGCAAACAAGCTTCTATTTCGGTGTCCAATCTTGTCGAAAGTTTTCGAAAAACTGATCTTATTGAGAATAAAGCCAATATTGGAGGAACACAAACTAATTCGAAATTGGAAATTCGGTTTCCGGAATCAACACGGAACAGTTGAGCAAGTGCATCGATTAGTTAGCAAGATATATAGGGATCTAGAAGGTAACAGGTTGTGTTCTCCTGCATTTCTGGACTCATCACAGGCCTTCTACAAGGTATGGCACCAGGATCTACCGTACAAATTAAAAAATCGCTACCCCATCAAATATATGTAATCATAAAATCCTACTTATCAGAAAGACAATTTTTCGTCAAATATAAAGAATCACAAATCTTCACCCGATACAGTCAGGAGTCCCCCAGGGTAGCGCTCTAGGTCCTGTACTATATTTGTTATATACAAGCGATTTACCAACATCGGGACTAACCACAACAGATATGGCTGTGTTAGCGTCCCATGCCAAACTTGAATCAGCAACTAGATATCTACAAGCTCACCTTAAATACAGCGATGGCTTAAGACATGAAGAATACTTACAAGTGAATAAATCCAAATCGCAGCATGCTACATTTACGATGAAAAGACGCAACTTTCCACCGGTGACTCTTAACGGTCAACAACTGAATCACACTGAATCAGTCAAATACCTGAGGTTGCACTTGGAGAGAAGATTAACCTAGCAAGCAACTGGGATTTAAACTTCAAACTGTCACTAAGTAATAAACTATTAGTCTATAAAGTAGCCCTAAAGCCCATCTGGACCTAGGGGATATTAATGTGGGAAACAGCGTGTAATGTCAACGTGAAAATATCAAAACGGTTCCAAAATAATGTTCTCCGTATAACTGTTAACGCGTCGTGGTACGTACCGAATAAAGTAATAGTTACTAAGTGACCTATGTAAGTATACAGACAATGAAACAAGAAATACAAAACTATAGCAAGAATTGCAAAGACAGACTGAGTGCTCACCCAAATGAATTATGTAGTTCAAAATTTAATGGATCAACATAAAGAACCAAGAAAACTAAAACGGTTTCAACCCACTGAACTACCGACTCGTTTTCAATAATATTTAGTTATATACTATTCCAGTAATGTCATAAGAACCCATTGATTCATTACGTAATCATAGCATAAAGATAACTTTGTAATGGAGAGGGCTCACTGGAACCCACTCCACAAGACTATTGTTGAGGCAACTTTGCCGCTAGATTAACTAAGTATTGACATTTGACATACGTTATGCTTATTTTATTGCCCATTAACGGGGCAGATTGTATAAAATCTGGGGGAAAAAAATTGTTTGGTACCGAATTCGAAATTCAAGGACGAAGCTAAATAAATCAAGAACTGGATACAAAACAGTACTAACATTTGATTTAAAATTTGGTTTTGGATAAAAATTCCGCCCTAGATTTCCAAAGTTTCAGTCTGTTTTAATTTGGAGTCATAAATTTACGATTCAAATTTAGTTTCCACCTTTAAGTGATTCGAGTCTTTCATTTCGAATTAAAAAAAATTTATACGCCGAATTGGGATTTAATAGTCCATTCTGAAACAGTAATCTTAACGTTTCTGCAGTTTTTCACCAAACTAAAAAATTCGATTAGCCGTTAAATCGAAAGATTCCTTATTAACTGAACTTTTAGATTAGGCTTGTTACTCAATCCAATTTTGAGTCTTATAGCTTATAGCCCTTATAGGTTTGAAACTCAATTTAAACGCTCCCCGAAGTAAATTCGAAGTTTGAATCTTGAGTTTAGATGCTAGAATTTCAAGCCAGTTTGGTTAAATTTGCTCTGCATTACAATTTTGGTCCGAGATTTGGAAATTTTAATCCATTTGTGCTTCAAATTCTCGTTCCTTTAATCATCCAAATTCAAGGCTTTCAGTTTTGAAACTAAATCGAAAGACTTCCAGAGGCAAATTCAAAGTTTAAACTTTGATTTTCAAGCCTGTCCGGTGAACTTTGCCCGGGATTTAAAAATCAGATGTTAATTGAATCCAATTTTAATTCCAATCTAAAAACTCGAAGATTAAATTCAAAATATGAATCTTGAGTTCGGCTAAATTTAAGAGAATTGCATACCTGTTGCATTTAGTTACCAAACCCTGAATTTAGAAATTTAAATCTTTTTTACTTTTTAAGGTTTAAGAGCTGTTAACTGAACCCAATTTTAAGGCCTATAGGTTTGAAACATAATCTAAAAACTTTCAAGTGTTGAGCCTGTAGCTGTTTCAGGTTTTGAAGTCCTGGATTTGGTAATTTTAATCTATTTGCATAACGGAATCCAATTTTAAGGTATACAGGTTTAAATCTAAATCTAAAAACTGTCGGAATTTGAAGCATGAATTTTGGCACGAATAAAATTTTCTTGTATTTAAAAATTCGAATCTACTTTTGATCTTCAGGTAAGATTGTTAACCGAATCCACGTTTATAAGGCTTACAAGTTCAAAACTTAATCAACAAGAATTTCAATCCTGTTTGGTTAACTGTGCTCCGGATTAAAATTTCAGTTGTGGATTTGGAAATCCAACCTGCTTTTTTGAGGTTAAGATTATTAACCGAAGATTTTAAGCCTTGTAGAACCCAAGCCTTGCCCAGGATTCAAATTTTAATTCTGAATTTGGTAAGTTGAATCCATTTCCGCTTCAGATTTTGATGTTTTGCTATCTTTTTGGATTCAATATTAAAATCTTGATTACTTTGGTTCAATGGTTCGTGGTAATTAAATGCTCTCGATTTATTGCTTTCGGAATTTAGTACATTTCCAGAAAAATCCTTCAGTTTGGAATTTTACAAGTATCATAAAAGTGGAATAGTTTTCTAGAATTCCTTATTGCTTCGTTCTCGATTTCCTACGAAGTTTAACATCAATACATTTATTTCTGCTTCAACTGGTTTCATATTTATTGCAAAAACTACAATATCCTTAGGAATTTTATCTTTAGGAATGATTTCCGATTTTTAAATGAAATTATTTCTATTTTGGGGAGGAGGGAGCTGGGAATTAATTATACCATTATTTGCAACTTTCTGAACTCTTATAAAAAAATTAGTTTGGATAATGAAATTCATAATTAAAACTACTTTTAAGGCTGGTTTTCTATTAAACAATTGTGTGTTTACGCAAAAATACTCCCAAACTATAAACAAATGAATTAAACTGCACAAATTGAAAACAAATTCGAGTGTTTGCTTATCACCTAACCACATAAGTTTTATCAACATTAATGAAATCATACCAGGCTTGGCAGATAAAGTTCATTAAATTGGAATATATTTTCAAACAAAATAACTGGGATTTTTATTTATTTTCAAGTAAATTCAGAGTTATGCAAAACATTTTCAAGATCTGTAACATGCTGAACAATGTTAAAAGAACGTTTTTCGGATTCCTATTTAATTTCATTTGTTAGGTTTTGTTTTTTTATAAGGTTTTCTAGGCCTCTTGGAATTTGTAATTGTATCTGTAACCTCTTTTACCTTTTGGTGTCGAGGCTGGTGCGTATTTGATCTCTTACAGGTGCAATGCACAATCCAGCCCGACTCTATGGGTTAAGTGATTGGTGTGCCGTTTGGCCCTACATACTACACCATGTGTCGAGAAGTAATTGTCCATAATTAATTTAAAAATCGTGGATAATTACCCGAATTTATCAAATAACCTTTGCCCAAACTTAATAGGTATGTAAATACACAAATATTTTACGTGATGGTTTTTCCAAATGTTTTTGTCCAAATCAGAAGTGTGGCCATCATTTTTATATGCAAATTTATTAATTTAAATAACAATCTTAGTTTCGAACTGCAAATCGGTTTTCCCTTTAAACCCATTCGGAGTAATTATCAATCGGGGACTTTCTGTTTTTATTAAGTAAATTACAAAATTACCTAATTAGGTTAATTTTTTGCTAATTAAAAACTAATAACCACATACGTCAATCGTTTAAAACCCTAAAGAAATACAAGCACATTCTTAGAAGTTCTAATTGCAAATTTCTGACATCAATAAAGAACCGCTTTTAAATCCTCTTTATATTCCAGGAAATCCTTGATTATCCGTATGTCTTTGTTGTGAATACCCATTTCATATATCTTCCTACATGGAGCGAGTTCACCGTGTAAAATAGTTTTCAATTTTGGACTGACGCCAAAATTTGATTAAAAAGAGCAACAAACCTTGGTTAACTTATTTTTAAAACGATAATTAGGCGAATACACGTTAGTTAATCAATTTATGGGTCCTTTTTTTTATTAATTTGGCAAATTTTGAACTAATTTGGGTGACTTTTGAATTTGACGATCTTGAACTGCTTTCAGAAGATTCTAAAATAAATTTAAGCATAAAGGAATTAGCGTATAAAAGTTGCTAAAAACGCGACTTAGTATGAACCAGGTATAATTGCATCATTTTCTAGATTTTAATGTTTACAGACTGTTTTGAAGTTCTTTAAAACTCATGTAGTGAAAGGCTAGTGATCTTTATGTTACTCAATATTTAACCCACATTGTGTTTTAGCGTAAATTCAAAGCGGTACGTGGGTTTTGTTAATATTTGTGGATTTTTATTATGTCAAATCATTTATGTGTTAATAAAACCTTACGACATTGTTACTGTTGTAAACTTGCGGTTATAACTTATTCGTGATATAACCATCACGTTTTTAGAAATTTTGGCATAATAATTTTTTGACAGGGCAAAAAATATAAATCTTTATTTCAGTTTAATTTGTTCCAAGTTTGATATCAAACAAGCAAATTCAAATTCAGTTTCATCACTTTGATGTAAAAAAATATGTAATTGAAATTAAAAACAGCAAACAATTAAAAATAACGCCTTCGATTGTTTTTGGGTCCTTCGAGACGTAAGCCTTTTTCAAAGTAATAAAAACTTACCTAAAAGAAGTCTTCTCTTAATACAGGCACAACACACTGAAAATACACAATGAGCGGTTTGCTCGTACTCTCGTACAGCAGCACACAAAACGAATGCCTTGGCTTGAATACCGGTCAGCTGTTTTGTTACACTCGCGAAATTAAAGTTATGTACGGGGCGCTTGTTTGTTTTTGAGTTTCCTACTTTCCTACGTTCAAATTCGCATTAAATATTTGGAAATTCTGAAGGTTTGTTTCGACTTGGAATTTTTAAAACCGGCGAACTGAATGTTTAGAGCGAATTCTTTTTGAAACTAGGTAATTTTTGTTTATTTCAGACATTAAAATTTTTACAATACTCTGATATTAATATTTTAATTTCTGAAATTATAATTTAATCTTTTGTGTAAAAAATTCCGTAGAAACAGTAATTAAAAACTTTCAATTTCAGCTTCTGCGGATTTTCCAAAATTTGCAGGAAGAAAAGGCCTGAAACAATTGAATATATTCACCAGCTTGGTAAATACTTTCGGTTTCTATTTTGGAAGTTTAACATTTTTTTTTGTGTGTAATTTGAACAAATTCATATTAAACACTTTTAACCAGAATTTCGAAATTATTGAAATCTAAAATAAACTAATATACAGGGTGTTAGGTAATGGTTCTGCCAAACTTTGGGAATGGCTTTATAATGACAAATGGAGCAAAAAACTATTACACAATTGTTTTCTAATATGCATGGTTTCAGAGAAAAGGCATGCTTTAATTTTACTTTTTACTCTCGAAAAAACAAAAACAAAGGGTTAAAGATACAGGAACAAAATTTTTACGGATAAATAAGAGTCTAATACACCAAGTAACAATAAAACTTTATTAACAACCACAAAATAATTAAAGGAAAAAAATTGTATAAGAATTTTTTATTCCTTTTATCGTTACAAACCCACCCTTAAAGTTTGAGAGAAGAAAGAAACATTACCTAACACCCTGTATTTATCAGCTTGATAAGTATTTTCAGTTGCATTTTCTTCTTCTTCTTCTTTATTATAGGTATTGCAACCTGTTTTTCTTCAACCTATTTTTATTATATTTTATTGCATTTTAAACGCCTGCAATTTTAACCTTTTTGTTGATTTTTCATTCTCAACAAATTCACATTGAAAGTCCAATATTTTGAAATTTCTAAAAGCCGCCGCCACACATGCGATACTCGCCGAATACCGAATGTTTGCTTGCCAAACTACTCGTCACATACCGAGCACACTGCTCCACACATGCGACTATTTGGCGAGCATCAGTTAGGAACGGGTAATCGACGAATATTCGTCAACGCAATGCAATAATATTATTTTATTATTAAAAGGTTACTATCTTGTGAAGAGATGGATAATGTGATCCGCAATCCTCACGGATTGTATTCGTTTCAAGGCATCATGTACCCCATTCCTGTTTTTAGGCAAGACCTGTGCCGAATTTTAAATACTCTGACTCTATTGCGCATATATCCAGGAATTCTAATATTCGTTCATTAGACCACTCCATATTCTCTTAATATAAAATTGCGAACTCGAAATCGCTAGTTGCATTAAAAGTTCACCAAACACTCTACGAACATTTGGACGAATGTGTGGAGACTACGTTCGGAGGAACGCAAACATTCGTCTCCTTTAACTCGTGTTATTAGTTTATCGACATCCAGCGGGAAATGTTTGGTGTTCGGCGAGTACCGAATATTTACCTCAAATCTCCCATCCACACTAGTAGATGTTTGCCAAGTAGCGAATGTTCGTTACTCGGTACTCGGCGAATACCGTATGTGTGGCGCCGGCTATTATTTAAAAGACTTGAAGCGAGTGTTTTTAAAACAATTACTTTATTCGTTACAAAAATTAACGTTAAGTGGTCTAAGCATCGCTAAAAATGCCAGTAACAAAGTTGGCTTTCGGCAATAAAGTTGCGTTCCTCGATGGAAGACAGTCGAAATACGTATTTGGTTTTTGACATTTTTGTAGATTCTAGTGTTCTTCGATATTCCATTGAATTAGACTGCCCAGACTTCAAGCTTTTAGGTCTTTTGTTGCATTTTTGAATTTTTTTAGATGAAATGTTTAAATTTAAATAATCGAATTTTATGCTTTCTCTTTCTCACTTCAAATCTGTAGTTTGAAGGTTTCAGGTTTGGGTTTTATGTTGAAAATGGTGGAGTTACAGAATTTTTTGATAGAAAAAAATGTTTTATTCGTTTTGATTAAAATTAAAAGGTTTATAAAAATTATTAAGTCACAGGAATGGCCACAAAAGTATTTACTTTAATTTCCTAAAATTTTGGAAATTTTATAAGTCCAAAAGTTCTGAAGTTGTTGCTGATCTATTTGATTTTTATATTTTTCTAAACTGTTAACTGCCAATAAACTGAATAAAGCATAATTTCCAGCCATTTTTTCCTTTGTCGCAGATATTTTACATTCAGAAAAACCATAGATATTTTAAAATTTAACTGCTTCTTCGTGCTACTCGTAATTTGTCAAGTCGGCTTGGAATTTGTATATAGTGGCCCGTGCCCATCTTCAACGCAGATTGTCATGGTTGGTAGGGACAAGCACACAATATACAGATCGAATACGACAAGCGCAGACTGACAGTCGCCGATTGCCGGTTTGTTTGGTATTTTATTCAGGTTTTCTTTGAACAAAAAACCGATTCCAAAGAATTTTGGCTGTTATTAGACCCACTTGGTGTTAGATTTTCATTCAGTTTCTTATTTTAGTTTTTGTTGGAAATATTTTGTTACTTTCAAATTAAATTTTTGCAAAGCAATTTTTAAAGCTTTGGATTTTAAAAATGTAATTATTGAGGGGGGTTGGAAAGGTTGCTATAAAAAGAGTTTAAATAAAAATTGTTCTTGATTATAACCTGTAATATGCTGTACTTCCATTTTGGCGATATTTTTAGCTATAGAAATTTATTTTGCACTTTTTGCAATATTAATACTCTTTGCAGAAAAGGGAGTGAAAAATCAAGGTTGTAAATGATAACTTTTCGTAGAAAATACGTAAAACCAGTTGCGGCAATAGTTTAAACCAGTGCCTGGTAGGGTGTTTATAGCAGGATTTGCGACTTCTAACTATTCATAATACTTTCACTGCACGTTGTAATAACGTAAAAAATTAAGTCGAAATTGCGGACCCTAACGAATAAACTATACTAAGGGCGGATTGTACAAGCATGATTTAACAGCTTTAATTACTCGTCAAAGTGAACAAAATCGAATCAAAATTCGAATGCATGTGACAAATAACACATTAGTCATTAGTAAACAAAAAATGATGCTCTTTAAGCTCTTTTGTCAACTTTGAACATTCGTCAATTTAACAAAAGCTTTGGGCAACCTGCCCTAAATGTTGATCGTGTTCTGTGTACAGTCACCTGTAAACCTTTTGTCACTTCATGCATGACCGCTGACCGCCGTGACCCTGGAAGCAATGGCGTTCGATGAGATGTGGAGTTTGTCGAAATGCTGAAATCTCATTCCTAAATATTCAGGGCAGAGCTAGACTTCGCACAGCTTGGCACGTCAAAATATTAACGGCAGAGTCAAACAATGTAGCACTGCACGGCAGATTAAATGCCTTTGTTCTGGAATACTTGTGCCTGGGAGCTAACTTCTTATACAGTGTGTCCCAGGATTGATGTTACAATAGGTGCGATGGACTAAAAATTTTTGAATTTTATTTTACGATTGTGGAATTAAGCCCTGCTTGGTTTGAAGAGAATTTTAAGAATATTTTCAGATTTGAAAAACAAGTCGGCCTTGACATTGAAGCGAAAACTATCTTCTTTCCAGGTAAAGTACACTTTTTGTTTATGATACGGCAAAAGTTTACTAAGAAAAGTTGTCCAGAATGAGAAATTATGGCCCTATACAAAATTTGAGGAAGATCTACGTACTTTGATTAAACCGTCAAACAAAATAAATTGTATTTATTCAAAATTTTATTTGTAGAACATTGAACGAAACAAATAGTATTTACAAGAAATTTAACTTACGAAACGTAATAATAAACATTGATCTACAATAAATTATTTATTCCACATAACTGCCAGGAGGCCATGAAAAGATCGTTGACTAATCTTTCTGAAATTTTGAATAGGACCATAATTTCTCATTCTGACCAACTTTCCTTAGTGAAATTTTGCCGTATCATGAACAAAAAGGGTACTTTACCTGAAAAGAAAATACTTCTCCCTTCAATGTCCAGGCCGACTTGTTTTTCAAAAACTGAAAATATTCTTAAAATTTTCTTCAAACCAAGCAGGGCTTAATTCCACAATCTTAAAATAAAATTCAAACATTTTTAGTCCAGCGCACCTATTGTAACATCAATCCTGGGACACACTGTATAACATGAATTAGTCAGTAAATGGTCATTTTCTGCAAGAAGTCAGGCCCTTCGGAAAGTAATGTTCCTTGAGGTTTTGCTATAAGATTATTTTTCAGTATTTAATTTAATTTATTGTAAGACTTACGAGTAGTTTTGATTTAATCTTTTATTGCTTATTAACTCCAATATTTATACTTGCTCAGAGGTTATTATTATTCTTTGTTTAAAGTGTTTATCTTTTCACCCCATTTAGCCCCCAATATAATTTTTTAAATCTTAACCAAAGCACGACAGTAGGTACAAAAATTTGATTTAATCTGGTGAAACCATTATGTTACAATAAACCTACAGGGAATTTTTCTTTTTAGTATACATACAGCCTATGTATACATTAAAAAAAACGTGCCAAACGCATTATTTTGCCCTATATGTAGGCAACCAACTATACACTACGCCACGTCACGTGGTGCGTAAAGATTATGTTCCATGTTTGTAAATAAAAAATAATTCAAAATTAGTGAAATATCAAAATAATTTAATTCAACCATTATTCTAAAACATAAAATATCAACAATACAAAACAGAAATGAAAATACATAGAAACAGCTACAGTTACAGATTAATTTTTTGAGATTAAGTTATTTTGATTATTTTTGCCACAGCGTGCTATTTTTTTTTTAAATTAAGATTTAAAGTTTAGTGCATAGTGAGTTGCCTACATATAGGATAAAATAATGCGTTTGACACGTTTTTTTTTTAATGTATACATAGGCAATATGTAAAAGTTAAAGAAAAATTCCCTGTATATTCTGTGGTAATAATTAAGGCTGCTCTTCGGTAGTTTTCAGTACTTCGATACCAAACAGGTACAAAAAATTATGTTTCATAATAAGTAGAATTGTAAATTAAAAGTGCGCAGCTCACTGAAAATGTCAAGTTTTAGCGTTAGATTTAATCTCTTTGTAGTGCACTTAGGCTGAACTAGTAAGGCATGCCAGTATTTTTAAAAATATATCTATGATTGAACAATTTGGTATTCTTCAGCTCTAGTCAGGCGAGTCTGACTCGGTAGAAGGCGACTGCAGAAGTCCTTACTAGTATTGCATTAAGGTTCTGTTGTATCGCTTAGATAACTATTTTTCTTTTCCCTAAATTTGAAGCTGCTGCTGTAACAGTAAATATAATAGATACAATCGGAAATATTTATTTAACCCAAAGTATGGAGTAAGCCAAAAATTTGCCTTGTTTTTATATAATATTTATTTAAACACAACTTTTCAAAATAATTTATTTTGCTGTCTAAACTAATCCGCCGCCTTTTAACCCATCACTCTAATCCACTTTGGACAACGGTTCGATCTGAATTTCATCCCCACAATTTTAGAGCCAGTTTCACTTTTTAAAGTAGGTCAAATTTGATATCCTTCAGACTTTTTTAATTGGTCCAAACAAGTGGAAGCTCAGCGGGGTTAAATCAAGACTGAAAGCTGGATGGACATAACTGACCACCCAAGTTTCTGGATTGTCTCCTTAGTGGCAAATGTTACGTGGGGCCTTGCATTGCCCAATTTTGTAATTTCTTTGCCATAACTTTCTTAGAAGAAATTTGCACTTTAAATTTTATGGCTAATGATGTGTGGCCCCGTTACTTTTGGATCGTAGGTAGACACCCATGTTTCATCCTCAGTACAACATCAGCAAAAAGATCAGAGAGAAATAGCATTCGACATGCGAGATGCGGCAAGGCTTCATCAGGAGGAAAAAGGGGGCATAAAAGACGTTCTTTTAACCCTGAGACTGACCGTGGAAGTCTTAGAAATTATTTAAATGCATAAAATAAAACATATTTTATTTTATCACCTTTGCGTTTGCCGTTATTATGTTAAAGTTTGGCGCCTTTGACGATTAAATAATTTTAGATTTGGCCCTGTTGTACGAAAGGTGTGGCTATACTCGTGTATTATATAAATCATTAAAAGATGCAATTTTCACCTCAGTATTAATCTTTTATATCACGTGATCCGGTATTGGGACTGAGAAACGTTATAAACTGACCGTTTATCGATAAGTTTTTGAAATTATCCCTTTTTTGACTCTCTGTGTGAAATAGGCCATTTTGGATCTTTTTGGTATTTTTGTCAAGCATGGACTACGACGTGCTTCTTTATTTTCTTGGTGTGGATTCGATTTCCTGTTTAGTGCAAGATGGATTCCTTAGTTCCTTAGTATACAGCGTGTCCCCCGATAGGGTTTGCGATAGGTATAATGAACCAAACATTTTTGAAAAACGTTTCTCTCTTTTGTAGTCTAGGTCTGCTTGATTTATAATGAATTTTTACAAAATTACACTTGAAATAATATCTAGATGGTGTAGTTAGCACAAGAAGAATATAAAGAGGGTTGGGTAAAGTGGTCTTACCATCAAATTTACTTTACATACCTACCTACAAAATTTCATTAAAATTGAAAAAAAATAATGAAATAGTGAAATTTTGCCGGTTTGTCTACGTTACTTTACAATTTTTGAAAAAAATGTAGTAGGCACCTACGGTTAAAAATTGACAGTATAAAATAATTCTACAAGTTAAGTAAAATGCTTAGTCCCGAGCAGAAAGTATTCGTTGTGCAATAATTCTTCTTGTTTTATTCCTCCATAGATCCATCTCAGTGCCTCCCTTTCCTACCTTTCTATTTTCATTATATCTTCATTTCGGATTGTCCATGTTTCACCTCCATGTGTGACTATCGGTCTGATCATTGTCTTATACAATCTTAATTTGACTTTTCTAGATACACTCATTCCTTAGTATTGTTATTATATTTGATAGCTTTTAGAATAATTCCTGTAAAGGTTCTAGTTAGGGTCGATTAAGCAGAATGTAGTCAAAAATCGCGTAATTTTTGTACATATTTAATACTCCTAATACTATGCTAATTTAAAAATCGGTTCATTTGTTTCGGTTATTAAGAAACTATATTCAATAAACAATTTTCAATAATACTAGATAAGTTGCTTTGATAACGCAATGTTTAATTGTATGCCTACTCCATACATTTATTTCCGATTAAAACCTGTAACTATGTCAGCAATATAAAAAACGTGATTATTTATAACAAACCACTAATTACATTATTTTTTAACAGTTTAATTTGATTCAGTTCTAAATGTAAATACGTGTTAGTCATAGTTATTAGCATTTGAAAGTGCTCTTTAAATGTTCATTACCCGGCCCAATATCAAATTCACTCCAAGACTCTCTCTTTTACATTTTAATGCTTATTTGAATTGCATTGACGACCTTGCTTTTTGGTGTTGAATTTTTCGGTAATTCACCTTATTATACCATAGTTTTAATTAGTGAAATCCTAATTAGCGGGAATGAAATCATTAATTTTTGCTATTTTTGCTTCTGGAAAGGACTTTCAACTTGTTAATTTTGGTTTTGAAATTCTTATTTGTTCATGGGTTCTTACGAATTAAGGCTGTGGTTATAAATAACTAAGTGCATCAATATATGAATAAACAAATAAATTTCGAAAAAAGTAAGCAAATAACTTTTGCTTTGAATTTTCTCTAAAAATTTGGTACAGCTGATATGTTATTTCATATCACTTCTTATCAATTATCACCAACTGCATATGCACTTCCATCGTGGTAATCTGTAATCCGTAACAAAGATCCCGCAATTCTAGAAGCTAAGCACCAAGAGAGTTTAATGGCGGGTTTAGCTAAGCCTTAACTGACTTACTAGTCAAAACTAGTTGTTATTAATTAAACATGCTTTGTGGTTGTTCCATTAATTAACTTTTTTAGTTAGCTTTATTAATTTAGGTTATCTAATATTTGTTTAATCTTAACATCTAAATATAGCTCTTCCGTCCTGGACAAACAATCGTTGAAGAACAAATTTTTTTATTTATTTTCAGCTCTGATTCTGTTGAATTCTCAGAGAAACAATTAATAGAAATTCGTCGTAGATTATGCTGTTACGGGGTTGCTCTTTTAGAAATTTTGAGGTTTTGATACATATTTGAAAGTTCGAATTCCGAGCATTTCCAAAATTTTCATGGAAATTAAAGGGCTTTGAATGTTTTACACCACTAAAACTTGTTTTGAGTGTTGAGGAATCCTGACTTTCATTTTATGTAGGTCATGGCACTCTAGATCAACAAATACATTTTTCTGCAAAATTTTCTTTGTCCTCAAAATGTTGATACTAGTATACTAGTATAACTGCAGATTCAAAAATGTATAAATATAAAGGATGCATTTAAAATAACAATGGCGAGGTTAATTCTGGAAAAACCGGAAGTGAAAAGAACTTGTGTTCCATGTCGACTAATGCAGTCTTAAGAGTATTTTAGATATACCAACTTTCATTTTGATATCTTAAAATATAACTAAAACAATAGGGGTGTCCCATGTTTCATCCGACTGGAATGTCAAACCAATGATCTTGTGCTGTTTATGCTTATCCAAAGAGCTCCTGTATTCAACAGAAAACAAATTTCGGGGAATTTTCAAAATTAAAGTTATACAGTAATTTCTAATTTAGTTACGTTGGTTTCAAAATTAGGTTTTGTATGGGGATTACCGAACCATTGGAGTCATCACGTGCTGTTTACGTTTACCCACACTATCCGTATAAGAGAGAAATACAGAAACTAAAACGTTTGTATTTGATTTTTAATAAATCTCAAACATATTTTAAAATTTTCTTTAAGCAAAATCCCGATTTTTGTTATAATATTAAGTATTTGAAATTTTGAAAAACCACGTAATTTCCAAAATTCGCTAGAATAACTCCAGATTTAGAAGGTAACCTTAGAAGATGAATCGATTACGTTAGTTCCAAAAGTAGGTTTTATACCCACATTATCGAACCAATAGGGTTACCACGTGCTGTAGATGCTTACTTGTACTGCAATGCACTGTAGAAACTAAAAATTTTCTACACAAAATCAGATTTTGGGAAAATTTCAAATATTTTTCAATTTCCAATATTCTGCTTTTAGGTAGCAATTTAAATATTTGAAATTCATCTTTCCAGTTTTTGGAAATTTCATAACCTTTGAAATTTTGTGGGCTTTAAAATTCTAGTTTTGAAAACATTTGTTAGAATAACTCCTGATTTAGTACGTCGCTGTAGGATGGCGAAGATAGATCGATAGATTTCGGGGGTATGGATATGACCTTCCTGCGATCTACGTCTCAAGGGTCCATATCGCTTTCCCCTCTTATTCGAATTTCTCCGTTAATCTGAGAACTTTAAAATCTTGATTCGATCCAGTTTCTTCACCTCTTCCGGTCTAATCTTCGTTTTGATAAACTCCGCTGCTCTTCATACTTCTCGTACTTTGCTAGAAAATGCATAACCATATCTTCTTCTGATTCACATTTGTCTGCAGTATGAGCCAGCCTCTTTCATTTTATTTTATTAAGAGTCATATAGATTCCGTTGTCGGGCAAAGGCCTCCCCCCTTTTGTTTGACCAGCTATTTCCATAATTTCTTCCCCTTCACTTGTTTGGACATCCTCTGCTTCTACTTCCATCTTGTGGTACCCATCTCGTTGTTAATTGTGACCATCTTCCATCTCATAACCTTCCTAAGTGTCCTGCCCAATTCCACTTGAGGTGTTTACATTCTTCTAACATGTCGTTTGTTCCTAATTTCTTTCTTATGTCTTTAGCTTTTACTTTATCTTGTAACTTCAGATTTAATATGGATCTTTCAATTTTTGATAGTGTTGTTTTTATCTTGTTGCACAGGTTTTTATTTAATGTGCAAGTTTGAGCACCATAAGTCAAAGTAGGTATTACGCACATACACTTTGCCTTTAAGTTATACGAGGGCCAAGCTGAATTTATTGAGAATAAAAAACACGGTTAATATTTTCTAGGATTTTATTTTAAATATGCTCAAAGTAATTCCCTTCGGCAATGATACACTTGACCATTCTTTCTTTCCACTGTTTAAAAGCTCCCAACCAACCTTCTTTCGGAATACCTTCAAAATAAGCGTGAACTGCGGTATCAATCTCTTCTTCAGACGAAAACCTTCTACCCCACAAATTCCTTTTAAGCCCAAAAAATAGCCAAAACTCGCACATTGCTAAATCAAGTGAGTACGGTGGATGTTCTATTACTTTTATATTTTTTCCAGCCAAAAACTGGAGAGTTAAAGCTGCCGTATGGGACGATGCATTATCATCCCTTGTCTGGAACTCTACTGAACACTTCAGGCAAACATTTTTCGGTGTATCATTTAGCTATAACTGTCTTTTGTCCATCTAGCTTAATTGCATTTACTAGCCCCGTACTTCTGAAGAATATCGCATACATAACCTTTTTCATAGCTCGCTGCTTCTTGGTCATTGTTGGAGTTTCCTCATCTTCGTGAATTCATACACGACTCTCTTGGTATGAGGCTAATTAATATGCCTGTAGTTGTTTATTTTATCTTTGTTTCCCTTTTTATGTATTAATATTATTTTATCGTATTCCCATTCTTTTGGAATTTAATTCTTCTTCTTCCATTATTTTATTAAAGAGTTTTCTTAATACCTATGTGCCTTCTTCTGGCAGAATTTTTAGCTGTTCGTTTGTTATTTCATCCTCCCCAGGAGCCTTGTAATTTTTTAACATGCTTAGTGCTTTCATTATTTCGTCTTTTCCTATTTCTTGTAATTAATCCTCCTGTTCTACTGTTTTCTCAGTTTAGTTTCCATTTTTGTCTCTGCTACTTTTGAATAGGTTTTTATAGAAGTCTGTAGCCACTTGCATAATCCCTTTTCTTGTTCTTTCTACTTTATCTTCTTTGTCTTTAAGTTGTCCGGTCCGATATTTTCCTTTATTTAGTTCTTTATTTAACCTCCGCATTGAACCCGTATTTCTAAACATTTCTTCAGTGTTTTATTTTTCATGTGTTCTAAGGTCTTTTCTAATTTCTCTTTTTGTCAGCTTGTCCAGCTCAGCATATTCCATTATTTTACTACTATCTTGTGTTGTTTTTTCAATATTTCCCTCTTCTTTATTAAAGCTTTAGTTTTATCCGTTATCTTTCCAACCTTTCTTGTTTCACTTTTTTCTGCTTTTCTTTTTTGCTTTTATTATTAATTTTGCTACCATGTTGTATAGGTTCTGCATTTGATACTCATCTCTGACGCCAATCATTCCTTTTATGTTTGCTGCTACTTCATTCTTAAATTTTTCCCCATCTAGTCTTCTCCCTTCTTTTCCATTTCGTGTTGTTTTTTTTAATCTTTCACAGAGTTTTTCTAGAATTAAGGGGGTTCTTACCATTCTATGGTCTGTACTGAATTCGAATTGGTTTATGACTTCAGTTTTTGTTATTATTTTTCTATTAGTAGTTAGGGCAAAATCGATTTCATTTTTGGATGTCCCGTTTGGTGTTTCCCATGTCCATTGTCAGCCTTTTCTTGCTTTAAAGAAAGTATTCATTATGTGATTTTTATGGCAAAGTTTATTAAATCTCGTCCTCTGTTATTTCTTTCTTCATAACCGTATCTTCCATCTTCATGCTCTCCTATTTTACTGTTAAAATCACCCATTAGTAAAATGTTATTTGTTTTACTTCTTGCTATTTCTTTTTTTACTGGGGGTCAGCCTCTACTACTGTTTTATACAGATGTCTTCTCAATGTACAATGACCTGTCAAAATTACTATTATTATTCTAATAGAATTCTTATTCTAGAAGCTTCTCTAAGAAAAATTGTCTGCAGCTATCTCCCGTATATCTCGATTATTCTTATGTCAGCCACAACTTTTTTCTTTGGTACGATCTTGATGAATGTAGAGTTTGCACTTATTTCGGCCAATTCATCGGTCTTTTCGTTGCCTTCGACTCAACTGTGCCCCGGAACTCATGCTAGTCACAGTCTCTTTTTTCATCCAAGGTCGCACAATGTCTGTTTAAATTTTTTTACTAACGCTAAATTTAGCTTACATGATGCCAGTGCTTTCATCAGAGTCGACTGACTGTCCGAGAGTATGTGGACCGTTTCCTGCCCTGTTTCTCGTACTTGCTCTAATCTTGCACATTCTAAAATTGCCATCACTTCAGCTTGAAATACGGTAATATGTAGTTATGTAGTTTATATTAGTTTAAATTAAGATTTGTTATCTAGTTTTTGTTCTTTAATGTTTTCTTTCCGAGTAAGTAGACTTTAGCTCTGATTTGATTGTTTTTCGTTACCTTTATTAGTTTGACCTTGGTGTTTTGTTCAAGCTTGTTTCATGATTTCAATTTCAATTTTGCTTCCAATTTTTGAACGTTTTTGATGGTCCAAGATGGTCCTTGATATCAGTGTCGGTCTCAATCATCTTTAATGGAGAGAGGCCAATTTGTGGACAAACAGGCAAATTGTGGACATGGATACCCTCTATTAAAAAATCTAATATTCTTAGGAGTTTGGTGTTTGGGCTATAGTTTACAACAATTAAATGAAGTTAATACCTACTGATCAAAAAACCGTAGCAAATTCCTGACGGAAGTTGTTTATCGTTTTTTTTTTTTTAATTTTTTTTTCCACTATTAGACAATATGGGTAATTGTGGACTTGCAGTATATTTTTGATAGGGACTATGATAATCGATTTTCGTCGTTCAATTGTGGACAAGTTCATAACGTACGCAATTTCTCCCATATATATTTTCTAAACATCTTTAAAAACAAGAAAGTTACGCCGTGCTGAAAAACGGAATAAAATAATTAACTCTTAAATTCGAAACTTTATTCTTAAATTTCTAGAAAACAAACTGGAAATGTATTTAAAAGTAATTATAAAAGTAACATTTAACGTGAAAACATATTTGATATAATAAAACAACTAGAAATAACACAAATAAAAAATATAATCTACTAGCTCAGTCACTCAAAAACTGATGCTTTAGTTTTTTGTATTTTTTGTTGACCAACATCAAATCATGTCGACGTAGTTGAAAGGGACAGCTTCCAATTAATTTTATAGGTCCATAAAATACATAGTCGGTCCTGATTTCAGAAACATCATCTTTTTTTGGCCATATCCATGAATCAGAATCTGGTGTTAAAAATTTAGCTTTTACTGTTTCATCTGTGATTTCCATAATTTTTCCTACATAGTACCTGTCATCGTAATAAACACAGTAATAAGCTTCTAATTCGAATTCTATGCTTTTAGTAGATTTTTCACTTGATGAAGATTCATCTAATGAATCTTCTGCTTCAAATTCACTTTCAACTATAATTTCGGTTTCAGATTCTGATGACGAAATATCATCAATTTTGTTTTTTTTCTGTTGAGTTTTATTCTTACTTTTAGTGTTTTTACGCCCCTTTTCCAACTTTGATTTTTGCTTTTGATTCTTTTTTTCTTTCTTTTGGTTCTTCTTTTCTGTTTTCCTTTCTTGTTTTTCGCGTTCCTCCTTTTCCATTTCTTTTAATTTTTTTAAAGCCGTTTCTGAAGTCAAAATATCTCCAACTGTGTCAGTAACTCTTTTTCTTTTCTGTGCCCCAGGAACTGTTTTCGTTAAATTTTCTGCCAGCTTGTGTCTTATAAACGCTTCAAAGGAACTATTTGTTTGCTGTAATGATGTGGCATTGCTGGTTGATGGGCTACTACTTGATTGGCTATTTTCTTCATGTTTCTTTTTATGTTCTGCTTCTCCTTTACTACTGGAATTTTTGATGCGTAAGCCGGGGGTCCGTTTATTTTTTGCAAAACCCTCCGTTTCATTAGGTGTGGCATGGTCCTTGAATTGGTCCGTATTTTCAGTTTCTATATTTCTAGATTCAGTCTCTAAAATGTTGGTAGTCTCATAGTCAGTCTCTTTACGTATGTATTCAGTCTCTTCAGTTACTATTTCTGTGTTTTCTTTATCATTATTAGTATCTTTAGTAGTATTTCTATTCTTATATTTATTCAGTTTTACATAATCATAAGCGTCTTCAGGAAATCTTGCAGCATCGCAGGGAAATATACCAGTTGAACGAAATCCAGATACAAGATGCTCAGGTTTGAAAGAATTTTCATACACTTTTTTTAATTGTCGAGAGAATTCATCATTTGGTAGAATCTTTCCTGGATACTCCCTATTGTATTCTTGCATCAATTTATTCCAGTACATTTTAACCGGTTTGAAAACGCACTTGTCTAAGGGTTGCATATAATGTGTGACGTTTGGAGGCAACTTCATTAATATTACACCAGCATCCACTGCTAGCTTAGAAAGCTTGTAACTAGTGTGAACGGAAGCACCGTCGAATATTAACAAGACTTTTTTACCATTTCTGCTTTCTAGGGTTCCAATAGACTCTAGAAAAAGTAGCTCAAACCAGTTTTCAAAAAGTTCTCCTTCCATCCACCCTTTCCTCTGTGCCGTGTATCTGGTTCCTGGGTAATCATCAGATGGTATCCATGTGGACCATACATATTTTCCGGAAAAAATAATATAAGGAGGGAGTTTTTCTCCAATGGCGTTTCCGCATGCTAATACTGTAGTTATCGATTTACCAGAGCCTGCCACATTTTTGGATACCCTTTTTTGCCCTTTAGGTGCTACCAATTTGATGTCTTTAGGATCATGAGAAAACCCTGACTCGTCACAGTTGAAAACACGATGTCCTTCATCAGGGCCTATTTTCTCTTTCTTATACAATTTATGTAATTGTTTATACCACTGGTTAATGGTAAATGGGTCTGCTCCTCTAAGCCTCTGCGAAGACATAATTTCGCCCTTTCTTACAGATAAGAGTGGATGACGTTTCATAAATCCCACAAACCAGTCTGTTCCAGGTTGAGAATTTTCCCAAGCTTTATGGTCCCTTGTCTCATCAAATTCCTTAACAAATTTTAGGATTTCCGTTTTTGTTAGGCCATATCCATATTTCCCCATTTCAAGAAGATATCTACATAGTGTATCTTCATCATTTTTAGACAGAAAAGTTCTCCTCCCAGCTCCTATCTGAAGATTCTCTAAATTTGTGCTTCTGTGTTTCCCTAGGGTAGATTTCGGTATTCCGTACCTTTCTTCTACATCTCTCAAAGGACAACCTCTTCTTACTTCTCGAAGAGCTAATTTTAGCACGTGCATGTCATATTGGCCTCTTTTCCTTATTAATTTAGCCATTTTCTAAAACATATTGCACAGCATTAAAATACGGCCAATTGTGGACTCGTGTCCACTATTAAACATAAAACTGTTTTTTTAGGTCTAATAGTGGACGTGAGTTTTTGTGAATGTGCCTTTATTTAGAGGTTTGGCAATGTAGGTATCATAACCTCACTTGTATTTACTTTAAATTTCAGCAGAACAAATACAAACAATGCCAGTAAATATAAAGTTACAAGCGAAATAAGACGTAAAAGTGCCAATTCTACTAGCTAATTCAAGTGTAGAGGTTTTTTTAACTGAAAATTTTTGGTAGAAAAAATGTACTTACCGAAGCGTGCTCACTCACACACCTCAAATACAGTCTGAAGTTAGTTACACTTCACTGATAGTTACCAATACAAGCATAATAACGACAATATAACTCAAGTCCATAATTAGCCTTGTCCACAAATTGACCTCTCTCCCCTATTTTAGTTTTTTATAGAATTTCACGACCCTCTAGGTTAGATGGTTGATTCCGGCACTTAGGTGTTAATTTTTGTTGTGTCGTTAGGTAAGATTGCTTTAGATTTAAGCGCTGATTAAGTTTATGTAACTTTATATTATATTTCAGCATTTGATAATGCCTCTGTGAGGTAAAACCTGGTTATGCATTTTTCTATTTAATATAACAAGTGGGAAAGACATTTTGTTTTACTCATCTTTAGTCATTGCTGTTGGTATATAAATTTCCGTCCTTGCTGCGTTTAATTCTGTCTTTGACCCATCAGTATAACAATACAGAGTCTCTCCAGAGTCGGGTATTCTTACGTCAAAGTTTAGTTTAAAGCTATACTCCTTCTTTATTCTGTTCACGGGCATGTTTATGGCAGATACGTTAGGTTTTAACATGCCGCCCATAATGCCCTTTCTCATTTATTTTTCCTTTCCACTCTCCTGTTCTCTTTAATCTGTAACACGCTATCATTGCTATTCACTCCGCCTCTTAATATAATCATATTGCCTTAGTTGGCGATGTTCTCATAACTCCCGCTATACTTAAGCAAGCCAGTCGTTGTCCCAGCTATCCCATCTATTCCACCATATCAATTACGTATACGTGGCATATATCCAGTAGGTAATCTTAGGTGTAAGTCCCCACCGTCTGCCCACTACCTGTCGACATTGCCATAAGTGCCTTTCCACACTTGTTCTCTACGTGTTTCTTTCAGCTAACTTTGCTTTATAAAATAACTAAGTTCTTGACTTTTTGCTGTAATTGCAGTTCCCTTCCAAAGAATGCAGGTCTCTTCCTCCTCTTTTTCTCAGTGCCATATCCTTTTTAGGACGTTGGCGAGGGGGATCAAAGTCACATTTTTAAACGACTTGGCGTCGTGAACCTTGTTATATCCCTTAAAACCCTATATCTCTCTTTTCTTTCGGAATAGACTTAGTTTAGTCTCCAGTGGATTAACGGAAAGACCATTCCGCTCACACCACATTTGTACTATCTTTAGTGCTTGTTGCAATATTTCCCAAAGGACTCAGATGCCTTCCAGTTACCAAAATGGTTTCATCATCAGCATACGCCTGTGCAAATATTCCTCGCTTTTCTGGTTCTTCTAATAAGCCGTCTATGACTGCTTGACTGCACACCATAGATAAGGTGACAAGCACCCTCTTTGTAGGCAGCTTTTCTTAATTGAAACTTTCTTTTTATACTCCCCTATAGCTGGTTAACGCGTTTGTTTGTAGAATATTAGATGTCTGTACATCTTTTCTTACTAATCCTTCCTTTATGGCCGCCGGGTTTACATGCTTCCTGCATATCAGTGCTCTCTCTATTCTAGTAACCAATCTATGTAGAGCAGTTTCTGTCGAATGCTCAGGGATATAAGCGTATTAGTTTGTGTAGAATTGTTTGTCTTTAAGTGGCCTATCCATTAAATATCTGCCAAGCAATTTTTCGACCGTTTTAAGAAAGAACGATGTCAAACTAAATTGATCTAAATGCTTTCGGGTCTATACATAATATAGAATGGCGTAAGCTACAAAGATAAATTGAGTGTTCTAAGTGTGAATAAGCACGAACAAAACGTGATCACAATGGTTTGGAAACTCTGGTGTAGTTATGCATCTCTCGAAGGACTAGGAAATAATTCGAATAATTTTAATTTTTTTTAACTTACTCAAATACATACAATTTGAAATTTTATTTTATTTTTGTGATTAAAACTCCGAAGAGATTTTTTTTCTAACTATAGCTGACATATGTTGGGATGAAGATGGTATCTGAAGTTGAAACCAAGTTGTACATTAAAGCCCATCTTAAAGACAGTTAACGACATGATTAAATTCATCTAAGATTAGTCGTAAATTAAGCAAAAGCTGTGGTGCAAAGCTGTTAAGTTTGCGTTTTTGTTTAATCTGGACTTAATCAGCAAAGAAAAGTCAGCCTGAAATTAAAAAAAGTAATAATCACGATCAAAGCGAGAAAACTCGAATACCTTGGACACATCTATTACAACTGATTATCCAGGGTAAAATAAGGGACAAGAGAAGCATTGAAAGACGGAGACTAGCATGGCTCAGGAACCTGCGGGAGTGGTTTAATTGCACATCTATCCAGAGCCGCAGTGAATAAGACCCCAATATGCATGATGATAGCCAACCTTAGTAAGGAGAGGGCATAATAAGAAGTAGAAAGATTCAAAAAAATATCAAGTACGTGATCAGCCCATTGGTTCGGTGACTCAGTTATAATTCAGTGAGACTTTGATCTTTTTAAAAATGTTTTTACTAAAAAATCTACCACATTAAGGTCATCAAGGATTATTGTTTTCAACATTTTGGAGTTTCTTGTCGTCTAAGCTCAGCTTTACGTACAACCTACAACCTGATTTTTATAAACTGTCTTTGCATTTTCAAACTTCGTAGCTGTGTTTGAAATGTTCAAGAAGGCTGTACATTAGTCATATTATTAAAAACCAATTGGTTATTTTATGACTAATTCAAATTTTTTTAACGTTTTTGTGAACCGATTTAAGTTAGGTAAACTGCAGTTTTAGGATTGGTTTCAGCAACTTCTTTTCTTTTAATCTAAAATTTATTGCTTGTGTAATGTTCGGTCTTTATTTCAGGTACTTTTACTGAATGTTGAAGTATTACCGCTATTCTTAATTTGAAATCGATTTCAGGCAAAATTGTTTTAAGTATTAGAAATCTTTCTTTCTTTTTTAAAAATCATGTTCTGCAAATTGTTTGCAGTTGGCCATGATTTAAGCATCGTTATTTACAGCTACTGTCAGCTAGATGGCTTACAGTTAACGATTCATTTCTGTGTGGAGAGATGGCAGCACACACTTAAAATTTTTCAAAATTAAAGCGGTGGACGTGACTGTCGTCAAGTTTTTTCTGTGAAATCGTTTTACAAGCACTTTTCCTGGTTGAACTTCCTTTTGAGTTTTGTTTACTGTTAAATTTGAAATATTTCTATTTTTGTCTGGAACTTTGGCTTGAATTTAAATTTTCTTATACGAATATGAAGTTTATTTGTATGCTAAATCGGTTTTAATTATAGAACCTATCGATTTAAGTTTTAATTTTCACAGATTATTATTTTTAATTAGTATTATTAATTAATACTGAAGTACTATTTATGAACGTCTATTGTGGCGAGTTTGACATTTATACTTTTTTGTGGGCATTTCGCAACGAGTTAAATTAAATTAGTAGTAATAATGAATCAGTTCCGTTAATTAGCTCAAGTTTCATGCATTAATATTACGTAGTTTTTATAAAATTATAATCTACGAAAAGTTAAATGTTAAATGCTCTCCTAAATGTACCTTTCAACTTAATTTAACAATTAGCACGCCGCTGTATTAATGTGCCCTAAAAGCTACCATCAAATCGTTGCCCTTAATTGGCTGTTAATGCCATCAATATTGCAGTCAAATTTTATGCTACCAAAAATAGATTTGGAATTAAAAGAAATTTTGACAAATAACGCTTTTATCTCGTTTTAACACCCTGGGGGGTGAATTTGGATTCTTACAAATCAGTTTAAGAATTTTTTGTTTGGAATTGTTAATTGGAACGTTTTTGTAGGAAGCTGTAGGTTTAGCTAGGTTAGTGTTATAAAAAGCAAGCTGATGGGGTTTTTGTTTGTTCGTTTATTATCTTGATTATGCCAAAATGATGGTGCTTTATTTATTAGTTGGCTACGTACGCCTGATAAACAGCAACCACTACGAAACCAATGTCATGTATTGCCAGCTCATACTGTTCGGTAAACCTGGGAAGGTAATCGTCGGGGTTTGTCTTTGTTTTTTTATTTTTTTTTAAGTTGATCTGCTTATTTTGATTTTTCTGGTAAAATTGGGAATTTTAGTTGTATCTTTAACACTTTGCCAAATTCCTTATTTTAAATCTTTGGGGATAAATTGAGTTACAAATATTTCCTGAATCTTTAGTTTAATTAACACTCCTATTTAATTTCAAGGAGCAGGATGTTATTGAAGAACATTTCAGAAAACGCCTTTCCAAAGAGTCTCGTTTCATTTTCCACGCGATTTTGGCTTTAACATAATGAGAACCAATAGAATAAAGTTGTAAAAGAAGTAAAAATGACGAAAAGCACAGCGGTTCGGTAAAGGCTAACTGTATTTCATCGCATGACTAGGTTTTATTATTATTTTTAAAACATTTCTGATCCTACTTAGAATAATTGAATTAATAGAGCAGACTTGCGCAATAAAAGTTGTAAAACTAAAAGAGAAATGCGGGAGTTTAGCGGTTCGTACCCTGAAAATTACGTCTCGGTAAACGTCTTTAGTGTTCGATAACCCAAAACGAGGTGGAGATTTCCTCTTTTTTTTCTTCTGTAGGAAAAGTATAGGTGTTAAGATGCGGCGAAAACACCGAACTAAAGTGGATTAAGAATTCTATTCATTCGTAAAGTAGATACACACGATTCGCAACTGAAAAAACTAAGCCGAACCCTTGCAGATCCTCAGATTTCCGAGAGTTATAGATTAATTTAGGCCAGCACGCTTCTTTATGTGAGCCTAAAGGTCGAAAAAAGCTTACTCATTTGAATATATATTTATTGCTGCTGAAGGAATATTTTTCTTTTGAATTTTTTCTAGTACTCATCAATCTTGCCACGACATTATGGTATTGTTCTTATGTCGATTTTTCGATTGCTTTTCTGATAGAAATGCAGGAACTTGAACTTTTTAATGGGTTCCGTACTCTTTTTTTCCTTTTTCGGCAGACTAGCGAATCACTCACGGTTTGATGAAATTCTTCGTGCTTTTACGTAGATTTTGTTCAGGTACACTGAAAATTGTTAAAAAGCCTTAGTTTCCTCCACAACTTCCCTAATTTAAATTAAATGACAAAATCTAACTTTCAGTGCAATTTAGATTAGATTTGTTTATTAATCCCTGACTGATAATAATTTAAACCATACATCTTTTTAACGTTTCAAATAATAATTTCGGGTGAGTGTTAAAAAGGCCACCCAATTTACTTTCGCGTCACTCCAATTTCTCAAACCTTCAAATTTTTAGTTCCAAATGAATCCTAATTTTCAAACGTTTTATTTTTATACAGAATATTGGAACTTGGCAGTTTCCCAATTTTGGCCAGACATGCTTTTTCGGTGTTTTTTGCCGAATAAACATTTAAGCTTTTTAAAAATCACAGCTTAAATTTGTGTGTTCTTTACTTTTGACGCTGGAATTTAAATGTTGTAACGATTTCACTGAATTATACTTGGGTTCTGTGGGAATTCGTTTTATTAAACTAAATAATTATATACAATAGCTTATTTAATAATTTATTAACACTAAGATTAACAGAACTAAACACTAACTTAGTCTAATTTATTTACATTGAATGTTTATTTATGTTACTAATTGTTTTAAAGCTGCGCTTATCGGATAATATAGGTAATATTCGCCGCATGAGACTGCTCGTTAATTTCTTACTTGTCGTTTGATTACTCTTGCCGATACGTGGCTGCTGATTATTCTAAAATATGTTAGAAACATCCAAGGTGTTCTGGGCGTTCGCTTTTCGGTGACGTGTCTCGCTACAATAGTTTAACTTACCTTTGAAATTGTTTTTATCTCTGTTTTTTGAATTTCAGACAGTTTCAAAAATTCAGATTTTCAATATAAAATTGAAGCTTTCTTCATTGAACTGTTAAAACATAATTTCTTCTACAAATTTCAAAAACAATGATAAAAAGGACCAAGATCCTCCAATGTTTATACAAGGTGTAAAAAATTATGCAAACAGATGTATTGTGGGAGACGAACAATGTAAAACCAAAAGCAAACAATATCCTTAAAGTTAGTCCCGATAATCCGGACACATATAGGAAGCTCATTACACACTTGCAAGACAATAAAATAGTATACCATACGTATCAGATAAAGACGTAACGAGCCTATCGCGTAGTGCTGAGACACCTACATCCCACAGAACCAATTGAAGAAATAAAAGCAGAATCGGAGACATTAGGACACGAAGTTAGAAGTATAGTAAATGTAAGGAACAGAAAGAATCCTCTACCAACTTTCTTTGTAGACCTTTAACACACATCAAATAATAAGGAAATTTGCAACCTGAAATTTATACAAATTCAAAATGTCACCGTTGAACCACCTTGAACAAACACAGAAATACCACAGTACACGTGGTCTCAGAATTATAATCACAGCCAACTCTACTGTAATCGTCCGTATGCATGCGTGAAATGTGGAGGACCGCATGACTCCAAAACATGGAATAAAACTAACGAAACGGTTGCAACTTGTGTGGTATACCAAGGTTCACACTCTGCGAACTACAAAGGTTGGGTGGTATAATATATCAAGACCTGCAAAACGTCATTCAGAAGAAAAGAACAATTTCTTCCACTGCTGCCTCTAAATACCAGCCTCGCTTTCAAAGACGCAATTCCAGACGTTCGAATTTAAGTCTTCTTGGGCAAGAGGGCGGCCCGAATGTTGGGGAGAACGCCGCCTGGGGTTATCGTCACCCCGGAGGGGAGCTTGTTCAGCTCCTCGTCATTACGGATGGCGAGTTGGAGATGACGAGGGATGATCCTGGTCTTCTTGTGGTCTCTGGCGGCGTTGCCCGCCAACTCGAGCACTTCGGCGGATAAGTAGTCCATCACGGTGGCTAGGTAAACGGGAACGCCGGCGCCGACTCGCTCGGCGTAATTTCCCTTACGCATGAGACGGTGTATCCTGCCAACGGGGAACTGCAGGCCGAGCACTTTCTGGTAATATTAGTCAAACGCAATGTACTGGAGAATTCAAAACCATGCTCAGCTTATTCAGCAAAGCCGTATGATAATGGACATGCTGTCAGCAATCATATCTGGGTTGATTTCATAATGACTAATACTAAACAGAAAATAAATAATTTATACCACTGAAAAAAGATACTATAAAAAAAACTATTCTTATTACAAAAACAGAAACCCCAAACAGTTAAGAGTAGAACAATAACAAACATACGATCAGAAGAAATACCAAAAATAGAAATCACAGAAATTGAAGACGCAATAAAAGACCTATAAAATAACCCAGCATCAGGGGAAGACGGCATAATTCCAGAACTGCTGAAGTATGGAGACAAGACACTGTTAAAAAGCTTGAAAATCCTATTAAACAAATGTGTAGAAGAAAGAAGAATACCAAAAGGATGGAATAATGCAATAATTGTATTGCTTCACAAAAAAGGAGATAAGACACGGCTACAGAACTATAGACCAATTAGCCTATTATGCCAAATCTACAAGCTATTAGCAAAATACTTACCAACAGGTTGACACAGAAATTAGACAATAATTATCAACCTCCGGAACAAGCAGGATTCCGAAAACACTATAATAGTACCGTGGACCATCTACAAACAATCCGCAACATAATAGAAAAAACTCAAGAATATAATACAGACCTGTACCTAGATCCTGTCGATTACAATAAAGCATTCGACATAGTAGAAATATGGGTTATAGTGGACTCATTTCAAAATTGCCGAATAGATTCCCGCTATATAGAACTCTTGGAACTATATATAAAGAAGCCACAAACAATAAAAATACACGAAAACACAAACCCAATTCAAGTAGAAAGAGGTATACGATAGGTAGATTCAATCTCCCCAAAACTATTAACCCTAGTGATGGCGGATATATTTAAGAAATTGAGGTGGGAAAACCGTGGTCTAGCTATCAACGGACAGAGAATAAATAACCTAAGATATGCAGACGATGTGGTACTGATAACGGACAATGCAACGGACCTACAGGAAATGTTACAGGAACTTAAAGAAAAATCAGAAGAAATTGGATTGACAATAAACATGACTAAGACAAAAATGATGTACAGATCCTCAAACCAACAGAATATTAGAATAAAAATAGGGGAAGAACAAGAAGTGTAAAAAATGGACAATATTTGGGACAGACACTGACAGTAGACAATACTATGCAAAATGCAGATCTACCGAGTAGAATAAAATTAGCATGGGCAGCGTTTGGGGGGTTGAGCCACATTTATAGAAATAGAGACAAGAAATTTACAGTTCATATGAAAATACAGGTCTTGGAAAGTTGCATTATTCCGGTATGGATTTATGGCACAGAGACGTGGGCATTTACAAAGAAAACACTACATAAAATCCAGACGACACAAAGACATATGGAAAAAACAGTATTAAACATTACACTAAAAGATAGAAAGACAATACCACATAGCCCGAATGCAACCTGCACAATGGACACGTATAACAACGGAGTGGAGATCATGGGGAAGAAAGCGAAGCGTGGTACGCACCTTAATGAGATGGCACGACGATGTTAGAAAAATTTCCGGAAGGAGATGGATGGCAACAGCGTATGTTCGCATGCGGACGCTCAACGCTGATTGCAGAAGAAGAAGAAGAATGCTTTACAAGTGGCTCTCTGGTACGCAAATGGGCTCCAGGCAAAAAAGACAAAGATGTAACATTTTTTAAATTGAATTGTATTAGTATCCTATTAGTTTCAGAAACACAGTTTACTTAAAAAAATTTACCTACAATTTCCTACTACAATAGGTATCATATCAATCACCCAGCTGGAGCCCAGTGATTGTCATTAAAAATATTATAGTATGTATGTATGTAATCGTTAACCTCTTATACCTTTCGGTGTTGAGGCTGGTGCGTTAGCGTATGTGGTCTTACGTGTGAAATGCACAATCCGGCCCGCATGCGAGTCACGTGATTGGTGCGCCGTTTTTTGCCTGCATACAGCACCATGTGTATAGTGTGTGTGTGTACGTATAGAGCCTTGTTACTCTACCTCGTAGGTCTGTATTCGGAGGAGAGCGTCGTTAATTAGGTGCCCAACGACGAATGGTCACCAGAGCTCGATACCGATCTCCGGGAAAACTTACACCCAGCGAGATTCGAACCGGGGACTAGCGTAACGCTAGCCTGACGCTCTTACCACTGCGCCACCCTGGCCATTAAAAATATTATAGTATATTACGAATTACCACGGTATAAAACTGACTTTCTGCAAGCCACTACGATATGCCAAACTCGATCACGTTTTCAGCGGTCTATTGTCCTCCAAGACATCGCAGAAAAAAAGAAATGTTTAGACCTTACTTGGTCATATATTTATTGCTAGAGGCGACTTCAGTTTCAAACAAGCAGTGTGGGGTTTGAAGGCTGACAACCACGAAAGACAGGGAACTATACAAATTAATAAATGACAAGAGGTTTACTGATTTGCATAGAAACTTCACCAAACTTAAATTAAATTTTGATTTCTGCTCTGATCATGCACCTGTAATCGCTACTACTAGTACAAAGATAATTGCAAAGACGCCCAAAGCTAGACTACCCAACAGGAAAACAAACTGGGACTCATTTTGGGATTATATGTATAAATGCAACCCTAACACTTAACCTACGAATGAAAACCCCAGAAGAACTAGAAATAGCAACAAATTATACTACATGTATAATTATTCAAGAAGTGGTGTGGCATGCAAACCATTTAGACATAGAAAATCAATCTCCTAGAAGTAAAGAAACTGGTAGCAAAGAAACGAAGAGCGAGGAAACAATGGCAAAGGACTCACAACCCAGAAGATCGGACAAGGTATAACAGAATAGAAAATAAGTTAAAGTCTAAAATCAAAGAAACAAGAAATTTAGTCCTCTGAACAGTACGCTGAAAACCTTACTCCATGTGGAAAGCCACAAGAGTATCAGAAGTTTACATTCCACCGTTACATAAGCAAATAGTATTATGGGCAAAAATCGACCATGAAAAGGCTGTTTGAACGACATTTATCTGAGGTATTTCAACCACGCTCTGCTCTACAAGATGATAGCATCAAAGATTTTCTACAATTTTCTTTGCAGCTGTCAGTATCTATCACTGCATTTTCTCCAGGTGAGATACGCTAGGAAATCAAACACCTACGTCATAAAAAGTCATCGGGATATGATTTGATAACAGCTGAGGTACTAAAAGAACTGCCTAGAAAGGGAATAACATTTCTCAGTGTGATATTCAACTCAGTTCTACGGCTAGCCTATTGGTTTAAACAACTAAAATTCGCACAAATAATAATCTTTATTCCTAAGGCAGGTAACCTCCTACTCAGTGGCGGCTCATGAGTTTTTTTAGTGGGAGGGCACATCAAAACTGAGCTGGAAACATTATCTAAAAACACTTACCTCCTTACTTAAATAAAAAGTCCATCCTTCTGTTCTTCATACTGCTGAATACATCAATAACTTTATTGTCGAAATCGGGGATCGATTGTATAAACTTTTTTTCAATCGACAACAATGGTAATGCGTTGAGCCTATCCTCAGACATGGTGCTTCTCAAAAATGTTTTTATGCGCTTTAAAGTGGAAAAACATTTTTCGCATTCAGTCGTAGACATCGGTGTTGTACAAATAATGTCAACTAATTTATTAATTTCTAAAAACACTCTTGTGATATTATTATCAACAATAAGCAGTAAACACCAAAAGTGACAAAACACCACCTACGCTACACATATCGTCTCATTCATAAATAAAAACATCAAGTTCAGTTTTTAATTTTACACTATCTAACATAGGATAAGAATTCACGGTTACGTCAAAAAGATTTTGAGGGAATACCTGTCTATACATTTTAAAGTTTTTTGAATCAAATAATTTTTTCGTCCGCTTCCAAAGCAATAAAGTTTGCAGACTTTATTTGTTTTATTAATTCAGTTTTATAAACTTCGAACATTGCATCCAACAACTCATTTTGGATAGTTTTGGAAGTGCCTTTAAACACTTTCGCGTCTTTCAAATGTACTGCAAGGGCATAATTTAATTCCGCAGCCAAATTAATTAAGCCTACATAAATACCTGGATTGTCTGAAGAACTTGTCTCATCATGGCCCCGCAAGCCCAATTCTAAAGCTCCACAAAATTAATACATATTATTAATCGACGTAAAATATAGCGATTTTTCTCTACGTTTTCATTGCACTTTAATTTATGCTGCAAATAAGCACTATTCAATTGTTCGCGAATATCTACTTTTCCTAAGAGATTAAAGTCCATATAAGAGTTAAGATGAGAAACAGAATTTTCGTGCTTCTTGGCTCTTTCCGCAAGATGTTTCAAATTATTTAAACCATATTTCGTCCACTAAATGCGCGTAACCTCAAATACAATCACATAAACAGCTCTTACGCGCATGAGTTCCACTGTTGAACTAATGAATCTGTCATGGGTCACGACTCAATGTGCCCAAAGCCGATCGATAAATCGGCGAGTTTTACTGCATATTTCCCACCACGGTTGCGCAATGGTTACCAAAAATAGGTATAATTTCAACTTGTTCCCGGATAAAACTTTTGGTAACTCTTCGCGATGCGACATTGGACAATGGACTATAATATTGATATTATAGGTATAATAATGTAATGTATCCAGTGAAACTAAGGGGTAGACGTCATAGACATCATATTAGGCAGTGTTGTCACATGTAACTGAACAATCACCATTAAATTTATTTTTTAATAAGAAATGTCTTCAGACGGCTTTTGTATTGTGTTAAAACAGTATATTGTTTAATTGTAGCAAGCAAAATATTAAACACTTTTAAGTCGCAGTGTGTTAGGTGAATTTGGAGTAATAAGGTAATTACGGAAAGGTATATGAAAGTTATTATTAAAACTAACCTCAAACATGACATGTGTCAACTACAAAAGTAAACAGGACAGTTAAATATGTCTGACAACGTAGCTATCAACACGCACAGCTGTATCAACTTAATAGACAAACGTCATCAACATACTAGTATTGTATTTTATAAGACACGCGAATATTTAAACATATTATATTTATGTTTTGCAGGAAATTTAGTCTCGTATGCATAATTGTTTTAAAATAATCTTTATTTAATGAAACATTAATAAATTCAGTGAAATTTTAAATTCATAATTTGAAATTAATTTGTATAGGAGCGGCTGTCGTGAATGAAGTGTGACGTCATATTGATGACGTCTACCCAAAGTTTCACTGGATACCCTTTATATTGTTGTTACTTGTGTTAAAAAAATAAAAGTTAGAAGTGAGAAGTGTTATTAAAAAAAACTTTCTTTCTCTCGAGTGTAGGGAGGGCACGTGCCCTTGTGCCCTTTAGCACCAATCACCACTGCTCCTACTGAAGTAACTTCTTATCGACCCATTAGCCTCTTACTTGTAATTTCAAAACTCCTTGAAAAGCTAGTGTACAAAAGAATACAGAACAATAATCTACAAATCAGTTTGGGTTTAGGCAACAACATTCTACTATACAGCAATGTCACCGGGCAGACATAATACGAACAGCTTTAGAAGACACAAGCATTGTACTGCAGCATTTCTTGATGTTAGTCAGGCCTTTGATAAGGCCTAGCATAGCGGTCTTCTAATAAAATAAAATCAAAGAGAACCACACCAGTACTTTCTATCTTTCAGCCATATTTATCAGACCGTTACTTCCAAGTCACGTTGAACGACGATACATCATAAATTTATCCCATAACATCTGGAGTGCCGCAAGGGTGTATACTGGGACCAATGCTGTACCTCCTTTTTATATCTGACCTCCAAAGTACCCAACAAAATGGAACAGAAACATTTGAAGACGACGCAGTAGTTCTAGCATTTATGAAAATTTAATATCTGCAAGCCTTTACCTGCAAATCTAATTGAGAATTAAAGTGAATGAACATAAATCTATTCACATAACATTCACGCTAAAAAGCTCATCATGTCCGGAAGTCTTACGCGGTTACACACAAATCCCCCAAGCAGATGAAGTAAAGTATATGGGTATGCATTTACTTCGATTCCAAGTCTAACTAGACGTGGAAGAATCACACAAAAAAAGCGTGAAGATCAAAAAAATGCAATGGTTTATAGGAAGAAGATCGCTATTGTCCTTAGAAGACAAAGTTGTAATTTATAAACCGGTATGGACATAAGTATGGCATAGAAGTGTGGGGATGCTCGTGCAAGTTGATATGATCCAGAAGTCCCAAAAGGTACTTAGGTACTCACTGATATGCTCCTTGGTATGTGTCGAATCTAATTTTACACATTGATCTGAAAATACCGTTTGTCAACGAAGCCATCCTTGAAAGATCAATAAAGCATCAAGGAAGAATAGCAGCCCATCCAGATGAACTATTAGAGACAATAAGTAGAGAACCACAAACCACAACTCACAAGATCTGGCGACATAAATACTATGTGTAGTGTAGTGCATGTTGTACAGTGTTGGGAGTAACCTATGTACAATGGTTGTTGTTATATTGAGATAAATAGTGTCCGCAGCTTCTAGAAGTTACGGTAGCATCACTGGAGGTGTCCGTAACAAGGCATTTATAGACATAAGATTAGCTTGTAGAAGCTTAAATATATTCTCATTGCTAATGTAAAGTAATAATAACAAAAAGATTGCAGATAAATACTGTTTCAGTTGTTTTGTTATTAATTGTAATTGTGTTTATTTACATACCAAGGGAGGTAAGTTTGATTTATTCTATCTAACGTGTACTTTACAATCTTTAACGCTGAAGAAAAATTCTTAGCCTGTACTTTTTTCTTAAAGGTGTTGAAGGCCAAGAAGTGTGTTGTTGGTTCATCTATTTGTGTTTAGTGACGAGTTATGGTTTCCCGAACAGAAGTTCCGATCCGGAAATTGATTTTATAGCGATCCGGTATAATTTTATTAAGAACGATTAAGCTTTTTTTTCTCTCCTTCTTGCCTCTCAGAGTTCTTCCTAGTTTACGTTTGTGGGGTAGTTTAATGTAAAAGCTAATTTAATTACGCCGCTAGTTTAGTATGAAAAAGCAATTCTAGTTACGAAACTCATTATAACACATACTGTTCAGTTTCATAACGTACTCGTAGTTCATTCATTGCAGCTTAAGTTTATTACAAAGCCCTTTTAGAGCTCTTCTTATCGCATGGATTTAGCTAAATTCTAAGTACAATGTGTACGTATGTACGTGCATTACCGCATTACTAATTTTTGTTGAGGTTTATATAATATTCCGAAATGTAGGTAGTTATTCTTGTCTTAAATTAATGTCGTTTAATATTATCTTGTTTATGTCTTGTGCATTATTATCGCATATTTGTGTTTCAGTTTGATATGTTCTAATTTAGTTTTGGAGTTAGACGAATTCCTGGCAATTAAATTTGACGGTTTTATGAAATCATAAAGTAAAAAATTACTCAATAAAAAAGGAACGTTAAGAATAATTGCTAAAATTAAATTCTTTTCAGGTGGATGCCTTGTTCACCGAATGCCTATTTTGAATTCTGGGCCAAACATTTATGTTTCGACGAACAGTTTTTTCCTAGTCCACCATCTTCAAACCCTATATATTTTATGAAGGTATGGGCGAATTTCAACTAAAATCATTTTTTAATAGTCAGACTTCACTTGGCCAATTTGTTTAACATACGAGTATATACAGGATGTCAATGAAATCTGGGGTACTCCTATATTTTTATAATTTTTTAAGATATCAAAATGAAATTTGGTATACGTAATATGTTATTAAAACTACATTATTCGCTACAGAACTGAAGTTTCTGTTACTTCTAGTTTTGCTATAATTAACATCAACTTTGTTATTTTAAATGGAACACCCTGTATATTTATATATTTTTGGAACCTCCATTTAATTTTACGTGTGCTAATATCAAGTTTGAAACATTTTGACAACAAAGTAAATGTTTGTAGAAAATTTTAATGATTAATCTAGAGTGCCATGACATGAAAGACACGTTCCCCAACATTCAAGACAAATCGTTAGAACTGTTTTAGTTAATGTATTAGAATGACCGAAAGTTTGGAAAAAATGGTTTTTCGAGAATCAATAACTCTCCTTTTACAAATGGCACTATACCGGGTGCTTGACTTAAGGGGCGAACATAGGGAAATAGCATGGGAAATCGTATGTATGCAGATTCCTGCTCCCCATTTGAGTTGATAGAATTTATAGTGGTATCAATCGAAAGACAAAAAAATGCGTTTAATTTGCTACTAGTTTACTTGAATTTGTTGCTTGTTTAAGAAAGAAATAGCTTAAAAACTGAAATAAACAATTTGCATTTTATTTACAAAAAGCAGACCACCTAAAATGTCAAAAAAATCCAGGCAGAATTGTCAAATTATAATGCGATCGTGCATAAATAAATATTTCTGCAAAAATTTACTTTGTCATCAAAATCTTTCGCTATTTCCGCGAAACCAGAAGGGACAGAAACTTGTGTTCTATGTCAATTTTAAGAGTATTACGTATACCAAATTTCATTTTGAAATCTTAAAATATAATTAAAGAAATATGAGTGCCCCAAGTTTCATTGACTCCCAGTATGTGAAGATTAACGTCGAATTTAAACATAGAACAGTGTTTAATCGGATTCCTTCGTTTCAGGCTTGGAAAAAAATTTCTGAAGTTTGGAAGTTGTTGTTAAACATTAAAACGATCTAATCTGTTTTTTTTTCTGTTTCAGGCAGTAAACTTTAAAATGGTAACTAATCTGACTTCTTGGTGGTTTCTGGCGTCTGACCTCAGCTAGTTTATCAGTTCATGAAGCTACTTCTGAGGTTTCGGACGTTGTAACAGAATTTCAGCATTAAAACTCTAACTAATCTAATTTCTTCGTGTTTTAAGTCCTAGCTGGACGGTTGATTCAAAAAAACCTTTCTGAAGATTTAATGTTTTCATCGAATTTCCACTTTAAAACTGAGGCGAATCTGACTTATTTGTGTTTGAGGCCACAGCTTGTTTTTTGGTTCATGAAACTACTTCCTAAGTTTGGACATTGTCTTCAAATTTCAACAATAAAACGTTGTCTAATATAGGAACATTTTGTATTTCAGACCTCATCTGGTTAATAGTGTAACGAGACGCGCCGGCTGTTAGCCAGGACGTGAATTATTTCGCCCGTATGCGTCAGTCGTTCCAGATTGTTCGCCGATTGCATCATCGTCTCGCGACTGTTCGATTACTCATCGCTTCTAGACTTCGAATGTGGATTCTGGAACACCGTAGCTCGTATATAAAAGGCGCAATCTCTTGAACGAACGACACTCTACCAACGACAGCCTACCAGTCGAATACGTGGCGCGTAGTGAACGCTCGGTAAAAATAAATGTACGCGTGTACGTGAATATAAATAAACTGTATAAATAAATTAGTTAGTGTTACGGGTTAATATTAGCATTTAAGTTGTTATTTCGTGTCAGTTAGTACGTTGTTTAAATTTGTTAATAAATAATTCACACCACGAACCGAAGTTTTAAATAATCGTTTTAAAACCGTTAATAGGTTAAGCTGCGATTAAAGTTTGGACGTTGTCGTTGAATTTCGGTATAAAAAGATGACTAATCTGATTTGTTTGTATTTCAGGTCTCAGCTGGTTTATCAGTTCATGAAGCTACTGCAGAACTTTGGATGTTGTCGTTGAATTTGAACAATACAACGACGACTCATCTGACTTTTTTGTGTTTCAGGTCTCATTTGGTTTATCAGTTCATGAAACTACTCTTTAACTTTGAACGTTGCCATCGAATTGCAGCATTACAACTTTGTTTAATCTTACTTTTTTTGCGTTTCAGTGATTCGTTTACGAAGCTATGTGCTTCTGAAGTTTGGACGTTATCATCAAACTCCAGCATTAAAATATGGATGATTGGTTTATAAAGCGGCTTTTGAAGTTTATACGTTGTCATCGAATTTTAGTATTAAAACGGTGCTTAATCTGACGTCTTTCTATTTCAGGCTTCACTTGTGTGATTGGTTCAGAAAGACCTATCTGAAGTTTGGAAATTATCGCCGAATTTCATCATTAAAACTTTGCTTAATCTGACTCTTCCGTGTTTTAGGCCTCACCTGGTTGATGAAGTTCCTTCTGAAATTTGGAAGTTTGCATCGAATTTCAACGTTTATTCCAGGCGAAACCCTTCTGAAGGAAAACAGAAGAAATAAAGACTTTATACCGGTTGTAACCGGTCAAGCGGTATCAGACAAGGATGACGATTGGTAAAGAGTGAATGGGGTGAAGCCAGTAGCGATGGAAGTTCTCCATATGTCCGACAGATGTTAACCAGCGTCACGATTCAAGTTGTTAGAGGTCTTGATGATTTCCATATCCTCGCGGATTTTCTTGTTGAAAAAATGAGGAGAATTGGCAATGAGCGATGATTTTTCAGACAAGTGTGAGAGAAGATCTGATTTTAAGCAATATTATTTTGTATTCACAGATACGCGTGTGTACTGAGCGACCAGTTTCTCCAATGTACACTAAAGAACGAGGGACGTCTTTTAATGACAGGGGTTGAAACTTATCTTTTACTGAAGGGAGTATCTGTGTCACTTTTGGAGAGGCTTTGAAGATGATTTTGATGTTACGTTTTTTGAAAATCCTACCTATGTGATCAATGTAGGGTAAAAAGGCAGTAGCCTGAGAACTTCCAGAGTATGCAGGGTGTAATTGTTTTTCGATGACCTTCCTAACGTCGCTTTTGTTGTACCCATTCTTAACGAGATTGTCTCGAATATGGACTAACTCGCTTGCTTATAGAATTAGTTGTTAAAAAGGAAATAATGTGAAGAAAAGGCACTTTACAGGTTTGCCGCCTTAAACTAGTAACTGTTCGATGATAGCTACTGATTTAAGGATGGAGACATTGGTGAACAGAGAGGTAATGTCCAAACTAACAAACAGGTCATTAGGGTCTACGGTGAGATTGTCGATGAGGTTTACAAAGTGGGAGCAATTTAGAATACGCGAAAAAGATTTTCCTGTATATACCTTAAAAATGCCTGCGAGATTTTGGTCAAGTGTTGGGGGAATTTATGATATTGACAATGGGGCGGAAAGGAATCTGCTGTTTGTAAATTTCAGGAAGGCCATACAACCTCAGCAGTTTGGATTCACGAGAGATTAGACCATGTTGAATATCATGTGGGAGGTCAGACGATTTGATGATTGTGACAACCTCGCGTTCGGTTTTGGTAGTGGGATCACGAGGAATGGGGTGTATGCATTGTTCTGAAGAAGATCATTCACTTTAGCCACATATTGAAGACTTTAGTGCAACTCTTTCCTTCTTTGTAATATTGCAATATTGAGGTTTCGCAGAACCAATGGCAGAACGAAGACAGCTGGTTGTTTCGAAGCGAACAATATCAGCACTACTTTTAGTGGGAGTACGTAGTGACGACCCAACCGAACTAACAATGTCTTCGGTGGGAATTTTGGATGGAGCTACAGAAAAAATTTAAGTTCTGTAGATAACAATGAAGACTCAGCTGAAGTGTAAGAAGAAAGATGCACAACGGTTTTGAAACGTACATACATCATTAGGGTCTAAGGGAATCAAATTTACGAAGGTGGGTAGTAGTAGTAAGTCCATCAAAGCGGTGGCTAATCTGACGTCTTTCTGTTTCAGGCTTCACTTCGGTGATTGGTTCAGAGAGACCTATCTGAAATTTGGAAACTATTGTTAAATTTAGGGGTTGGGGAACTTTTTCACCTTTAATTTACATTGGAAAAGTTTTTTTAAGTATACCAGGATCATCCTCCCACATAGTCCTTAGCAGGGGCGAAAGAAAATGGTACCTCTAATTCGTGAGCAAGTATAAAACTTTCAAATTTATAGTTTTATTTTTATTACCTTTGGAGTTTCCCTTGGAGAAGAAAATTTCAATCATTATGGTAATTTTAAACTTATTTGTTCTTAATCGCTAATTTATTTTTTATTTTCTTTTTGCAGGTTTTTTGTTATCTGTTTTCTACGCAAGCTGCATTTTATATTAATATTTATAGCTGATTCGGTTACGTCTACATAATTCGCGTATTGGAAGTGGCGTTTCATGCAAACATACGACTATTTGCTAAAATTACGTTTATTAAAGTCCGATTATTTACGGATTAGCTGCAAGGAATGCAGTTTTTGTAGTGCAAGTGGAAAATTATTAAATTTCATTCGGAGTTAATAACAATTGTACTGTGGGGGAGTATTCGGTTTCGGATACCCGGGGTTCCTGGAAGATTTTTTAGTTCCTGATGATTATTAATGGAGGATGGGGCGAAAGGGTGCCGTGTCAACGGTAAGAGTTTACAAAAAATTAATCGTTTGCTCTTTATTTACTCGTTTAAAAATTTCCCTGATAGAAATTGGCATATGTTTTTGTAAACAAAACAAAAAATTATCTGCTGTAGCAAGGTTGTTATGTAAAATATCATGTATACACTACGAAATAAGCTATAGAAAGTTTCATATTAACACCCCTTGAAATAGTGAACCCTCAACACTTTATGACAACTGTTTCTACAAGTTTATGGTTATTCGGTTGTTCGCTTCGCCTTTTATTCATATTTCTCAAGGTTACGTACTAGGCAGATAATCGAAGGTGAAGGGGAAGATCACAGCTTGGGTTAATTTAAATTTGATTTGTATGCTTTTGGAGCGTGATTTAATTTGAAACGAAATTAATCTGTTTTGAAATTTAATTAATTTCTTTGCAATTTTGACAATATACTTCCTGATTTGAATTTAGAATAGTACCTAACCGTTTTCAAATTTGCTTGTTACAAGTGCATTGTTGAAATCCTGAAAGCTCGAAATTTTAACCTAAAAACAAACTGAAATTTGGCAACTCTTACGTCCGTACCTGAAAATTCGAAACCGATGCATCGAAATTTAAATGTGCTAAATTTGAAATTCAATCCTGATAGCTTCGAAACTTGAAATTCAAACCAGCGCATTTGAAGTTCAAACTTGAAGACTTAAAATTGAAACCTGAAAAGTTGAAATTTAAAGCTGAAAGTTAAGTTTAATAACTTGAAGTTCTAATCTGAAAATTCTAAATTTGAATTTGAAATCTCGAAAATTTGTAATTAAAAATCTAAAAATTCGTTTGTCCAAAATTTGAAATTCGGACCTGAAAGCTCTTGAAAATCAATTCTTAAATTCGAAATTCAAACCTGAAAACTCCAAATTTAAATCTGATATCACAAAAACTAAAATGAAAAACCGAAAATTCGAAATTCTAACTCGCAGGAAATTCAAAGCTGAACGTTTAAAATTCAAGTTCCGAATCTGGAAATTTCAAATTTAAATGGAAAGTTCGAAAGCTTGAAATTTAAAACTGAAACTTTGAAACCTAAAAACTTAAAGCTGAAACCTCACAATTTAATATTTGACTGTTCGAATTTCGAATCTGAAAACGTAAAGTTCAAACTTGTACGGCCAAAAAAATTCAATCTTCAAAACTTAAATTTTGATCAATTTTCAAAAATTGCAATTCATATCAACGCTTTTAATTTCTAACTAAAATCCAAATTCGATATTCTAAACACCGAAGCGCTTTCGAGCTTTTAGACTCAAAAGTGGTTCTTTTTGTAGAAGGAATTTGATTTCAAATGATGGAAATTCGAAATTTGGATTCTACTTGCAGCCCAATTTAATAGTTAAACTTTAAAGTTCAAGATTTTGGTTCGAATCTTGTAGCTAAGATTAACGAATTGCATTTTCAAATTGGAATTCTTAAATCCGGATTTGCAATGTTGTTTCCTAGTCTTTCTCTTTACATCTGTCTCTCTTCGTCATCAGCGTTGTGCAACAGCTTTCTTCAAATTTTCGACCTTTAAAAATTTGTTCGGCATTTTCGTCGATATTGTTTTCTACTTTTGGGGCTCTAAATGCAAACTAGAAGTCAAAAGAATTAAATTCAAGACTGAAAGGTCGCAATTAGAACTTTTATTTTTGAATATTCGAACTTAAATCTAGAGACCTGAAACTCAATCCTGCAAGCTCGAAATTTAACTCTGAAAACTTTGAATTTGAACTTCAGATATAAACATTTTAGTCCAAGATTTACAGTTCAATTTTGCATATTAGATTTGAAACTAATTTAATTTATCCTTCAAAGTAGTTTTCAGAATTTAAACACAAGAGTGAATCGAAGATTTGTTTTTTTTTTTCTAGTGGGATTTCGCATCTGGTTAGTAAAAAGTCGAAATTTTGATTTATATTTGGATTGACTGAAGTCCAATTTACTCCTCAAATCTCATCCATACAAATCCTATAATGCGATCTCTTGTTTTTCAAACGAATGTCCATTTGTCTGTGATTAATAGATGAATAAGTGCGATTCATTATTAACAATTAGCTTAGAATTTGAATGCATCTCGTGTGTTCAATGGTATCGTAAAATTTTAACTGGTAATTGTATTAGAAATTATTTAACCACTAATGTATCGTAATGTGTTGGCAAATAATCAGTCACGAAGATCGGGAACGTTTTATAGACAATAAGGACCTTTATTGGCAATTATAAAGTTAATAAAAATAGTAGAATAGTTCAACATACGCGAATGTTATCACGCTTTTATAAATTGCTTCTGCTGATAACTGCGACAGCACCAAAAGTAACAGGATGAGACAGGAAGAAGATACGAACGCCGAGGGAACTTTACAGTTCATAACAATATCAAAGGGGGTTGGTGCACGGGATAAATTCGGCCTTACCGAGGGTATTTTAATTTGGTAATGTCCCGTTCGTTTTCGTACATCTTTGGTACTCTCGTACGGTCGAAATGTCGGGACATAATTTCACTAAAAGTGACATAAACATGACTTGTAAACGTAGGCTGTCAGTAGGGTAGGGTCTAGGACAGAGTACGGCATAGCGTATCGGAAGGGTGAGGGGTGACCGGACCGGCCGACGCCGACGTCTCGTGACGTCACGCTGGCGTCTCCCCGACACATCACTCAGATGTATAGACTTTACACACATTACGTGCGACTCATTACTTCCCTAGTTGCAAGTTGACATTGTGTACTTCAATTACAATCGTATTAAGCCGTATTTTTCACGATTTATTAATAACTCGGGATTTAAAAATTATCGGGAAATAATAATGAGGGCGACGTTGATAACGCAATCTTTCTCTTCGAATATGAAAAGTTTATCTGGTCGCAAGTGGCAACTTTGTATGAATTGATTTTTTTCCTTTTTTGTGGTACGCTTCCAGCTCTTTAGGCCTCTCTTATGAGTTATGCGATAGACGTAGGGAAATTAAATTTTATGCCGTAACTTACTAAAATTGACCCGTCCCTCGGGTATTTGTTTAGTTTTTCTAAAATGGGTTAACTTTGTTCTGCTCCGAAACTTTTCCGGCTTGCTATTTTAGGACACAACCGACAATTCCCTTTTCTTTAAGTTAAAAATTGAATTTCTTTTTTCTAGATATCATTTATTTCATTACCACTCTTTAACTTTTTAATATCTCTTAATCGTCGATTTATTCGATATTCCTTAGTTTATTCATTAAATGTCAACAACAGTTTAAAAATCTACTAAGAAATCTATAAAAATGTTTTATTCGTTTCTCTCGATTCACGAAAACTTTCTTTATATACTTAACTTTAAAGACATTTCAACGCTTAGATATCACAAGACTCATTGTAAAACGTAAAAGATTGCAATGTCTAAACTGCAAGTTGTAAAATAAAGCCCCTTCTTTGAAGTTTGGTGGAGATGGTTTTATTTTAAAATATTCTACAAAGATTTAGTTCCATTTTTTAAATTAAATTGTTGAAAGCTTCGCAACTTTAGGCAAATACCGGTAAATACTTAATGTATTTTAATGAAATTCTATACATACCCGAAGGCCAGCTGTTGAAATCCCTGCTGAGGCGATATTTTTCTATACACAGATTTTTCAAAATGTATGCGAATCTACTTAAAAATAACTTTGAGGATATATGCGACCAATAAGATTTCCCTTTGAGTTGGCTGTACTTTCGAGAACGTATGCCTTCCTAATTTATTAAACGCACAGAGTAAAAAGATAGGAGAATGCACTCCCCGACTAAACTCGTGCTCAAGTTTGTCGCCTGAATGCGAGACAAGGACAGATAATGCGGTGCTTCGAAGCACATTAGAAACGCACGTACAATTAATAAAACGCTAATTATATTGCATTTTCGAATAATGTATTTAGGTTTATTTTGTAGAATTGTGTTTATAGATTTATACTACGTATCAAAATACCAGGATCCATTCGGGAAATATGATTTATAGGGCTACAATTGAAAAGACATATTTAGTGCTTTAGCAGGTTATATGTAGTTCGATTAGTAAGTTATAAAATTAATAGAGTAACCGGTTAATATTACACAAAACCCGAAAATAAAGCAATTTATTTCCTGTTTTTTTTAAATAATAAAGATTAAACATATTATATCAGAAATAAAGTCGAATAATGGCGCTATTTAATTTTGATCTGCTTTATTGAATGATGAATTAAACTTTAATAAAATATTATTTATTGGTAAAAATCGAAAATAAATGTATTGCTTTACGTTCTTGTAAGAAAAAAAAAACATATTCTTGAAATTAAATTGAATAAATGTTCGATGAAGTTGGGTAATGGTAAAAACTTTTAATATTATTACTTAATTGATTAAATTAAGTTTAAAGCTTTCGTGAGTTGCTTATTTTTTTTGTTTAGTACTGGATTTATTCCTTAATTCTTTGGCTGTAAAATACTACCACATTCTGATTAAAATACAATCATGTACGTAGTACCTATACTGTGATTTTCGCAAGGAAAGTGGGAGACATTAACTAAAACTTCGACAAGTATCTTCGTATCTTCACATAAGAAAATGATTTCTGTTTTGCTTATTTTTCTTTTTTTTTGTTTAGTACTGGATGTATTCCTTAATTCTTTGGCTGTAAAATACTACCACATTCTGATTAAAATACCATCATGTAGTACCTATACCGTGATTTTCGCAAGGAAAGTGGGAGACAACTAAAACTTCGACAAGTACCAAGTGATCAACGGAATTTATAATTAGAGCAGGCTGTGATATTTACCATAAAGTTGGCAACACAGGCTTGCCGCTTGAAATTAAAAAGTTTAAGTGTCAGAATTGAGACAGTGTCCAACCACCAAGCATAAAATAGCACCACTCACAGCCTCCTCTAATTATGAATTCCGTTGATCACCTGGTATCTCCGTATCTTCATATATCTCGTTAAGTGTACGTTGTCTAAGAAAATTATTTCTCTTCTTTTCAAGATGTTGTATATAGAAACTTTTGGAAGAGTTAGGTAACCTTTCGTTTTCTGATTAGTCAAAGCAGCAAGAAATTATCAACACACTGTATAGCTTTTCGTAAATGAGTTCATGCATAATTTACATTTTACAACTACATATTTTAATATTTTTAAATATTAAGAATAGAAATAGAAAGTAAAGCAAATACCTGTTTGTTCAGAACTTGAATCGGTGACCAGTCTGCGGCTCGGTGTGTTCGGCCCCTTCGACACTGTAAAGGTATAACAGGGTAAAATGAAAAGAAAGAAATAAGTTGTAACCTAATAGATCATATAAAAGTTTACACAACCTAATAGATTTAAAAAACGATACTTGAGTCTTTGTATTAATACATGCTTCAATTTAATAGTACATTACATCCGAGGTGGGAAATGTTTCATTACAGCCGAGGGCTTGATGTATGACCGAGAGGCGAAGCCTCGAGGTCAGACATAGCGCGAGGCTGTGATGAAACTCCCACCGAGGTATGTATACTATTTTATTCACAATCATTAATCATGAATTTTATTAATATTTTTTGACAGCTCTATTATAATTTATTTTAGCCTACTTTAACATATAGATCTATGACAGTGTCGCTAGGCAATCGTACATAAACATTTCCCGTCCGTGGGTGGGAAGTGTTTTCTGTCACTTTCCACCCAAGAGATTGTCATTACAGTTAGGAATGACGTATTTCCCAACCTCTAAAAGGTTAGGAATCGACATATTACTATAATGATTGTGAATAAATAATATTAAGCCGCCGCCACCCATGCGGTATTCGCCGAATCTCGAATGTTTGCTATTTGGCGAACTATTTGCCAAACTATTCGTCACATACCAAGCACACTGCTCCACACATGCGACTATTTGGCGAGCATCAGTTCGGAACGGGAAATCGACGAATGTTCCGCAACGCAGTATAATATTATTTTATTACTTCCATTAAAAGCTTAAACCTTATTAAGAGATGGATAATGTGAAGTACCTTTATTATTATGGGTAGTGCATACATCCTCCTAAATAAAAAAAGAAAACTTAGGAGAAGAAGATGGTGGATGGTGACACTCAATCGAAGCCAACATAGCCCTTGGCATGGATCTCTGTGTTTTTGCAATTTTATCTGTGTTAGCTTTGGTAAGTGTCCACGTTTGACAACCATACGTAAGTACTGGCAATATGCATTGGTTAAATACCCTACTTTTTTGATATTGTGATAGCTTGGGATTTTTTAGTACAAATGTTAACTTTCCGAATCCTGCCCATGCTAATCGGATCATTCGTTGTATTTCTGCCGTCTGGTTGTCTTTGCCCAGCTTTAGGATTGGTCCCAGGTATATGTATTGATTTACTTTTTCCAGTATGCAATTGTCTATCCTTACGTTTCTGTCTTCTTGTGTGTTGGTCATTATTTTTGTTTTCTTCATATTCATTTTTAGACCGACCTTTCGTGACGCTTCTTCCAATTCTTTAGTCATTATTTGCAGTTCTTCAAATGTTGCTGCTGTTAGTATGACATCGTCAGCGTATCTAAGATGCGACATTTTTTTACCGTTAATATTTATTCCGTATTCTGTCCATTGTAGCGATCTGAATACATCTTCCAAGGCAAGTGTGATTAGTTTTGGGGATATTATGTCCCCTTGCCTGGACAGGACAGGACACGAAGTGGAAAAAAGCTGTTTCTCCAAAAGAAAGTTTAGCATTGACTCTGAGATTTTTAGCAACGGGCGACAGTTATAAAAGCCCTCGTTATTTATTCAAGGTCTCACCTCAACTTATTTCTAAAATCGTTCCTGAAGTTGGTGCAACTCTGATAAAAGTATTGAAAGATTTAGTCAAAGTAAGTACGAAGAGTACTCTTTAATAGTCAAATAAATATACAGAAATAAATAATGCAGGTATATTTATTACATATATTGTTTAATATTTTTCATAAAGCATCCAAACTTAATTTTACTTGAAAATTGTATAAAAACATCTTATTGAGCTGGTTCGAGGCTCTCCTACATCTTGTCTGTATGCGTCACGATCGGCAATGACTTCAGGTGTGGAAACATGAGATGAAGATGGCTGAGAGAACGAATGTGCATTCTACATGACAAGATGATGTAGGTGAAGATGCAAGTTGTTGAAAGTTAGGAGGCGGCTGTGAGGATGAATTTTCATTTGAACGGTAAGATGAGGAGGATGTTTGAAATAAAGTAGGTGAATGTGAAAGTTGATGCAAGTTTGAAGATGGCTGCGAGGATGAATATACATTTGAAAAATAAGATGAGGAAGATGTTTAAAATGTAGGAAATGTAGGAAAAGGTGTAGTCTGGTATGCAGTTGATTGTGTGTATAGATATTGGAAAGGGTGATTTACTTTTAAATCAAAAAGAAGGTTATCAATTTTGTTCATAGCTATGTCTCCTGTCCTTCCGTCAAATTTTCTTAATTTTGAAACAATCAGCTGCCCATAAACGTCTTTTTTTCTTTCCTCTTTTTCGCTAGTTGTTTTTAAAATCGCAAAAGCTTCATCCATTTTTTGTTGCAGCTTAATTCCAACCAGTGAAGAGAAATGGAAAAATATTGCGCAAAACTACGAAGAGCTGTGGAATTTCCCTCATTGTGTCGATGCCGTAGACGGTAAGCATATCATGATTCAATCTCCAGTCAATAGTGACTCTGAGTTTTTTAACTATAAAAACTATTTCAGCGTAGCATTAATGGCCCTTGTAGAAGCCAACTACTGTTTTATTTTCGTTGATACTGGGTGTCAAGGTAGGCTCGGCTATGGAGGGGTTTTTCGAAATACCGAACTATTAAGGAGATTAGAAAACAATGAACTTAATTTTCCTCCAGATGCACCATTAGAAGGAAAATATATAAATTTGCCCTATGTTTTCGTGGGTGATGATGCGTTTGGTTTAAGTAAGAGAATACTAAAACCTTACTGGGAAACTTTTGATAAATGGGCAAAAGAGCGCATATTCAACTACAGGTTGTGACGGGAAAATGTGTTTGGCATAATGAGTTCTGTATTTCGTGTACTACGAAAACCAATGTTGCTTCAACCAGACACAGTTTCATATGTTGCAATGACTTGTGCCACTTTACACAATTTTTTACATAGAAGTCAGTCATCGTGTTCAAATTATACGCCACCGGGCATGTTTGATTCTGAAGAACAAAACGGTACTATTGCACCCGGGTTATGGCGCCAAAATGAAGAAACTATCACTTCTACGTTGCCTCTGTCTAGAGTTCCCAGAAAACCCAGTATTGAAGCAAAAACTATCAGAAATGAATTTGCAGACTATTTTATAAGTAACGGCAAAGTGATATGGCAGGATATTATTAATTAATATCAAATATGACATATTACTACAAATGCTTTTTTATATTAACTTTCTTAATAAATTGAGTAACTTAAAAAGAAGATCATACAAGCTAGGGAAATACGTGAATTTTACTATTGTTATTATTATTATTACTGTTATATGAGTAAATAAATAAGAACGGCTGACCATTTCTTGGCAGGTCTCTGTCTGTCAAAAAACTAACCATTATGTCAAAAGCAAACCAATTAGGTTTGTAGACCTCATCTGTAGCACTGCCTGTTCTGCTAGTCGACTTGACTTTATTCAAGCAAGTTCGAAAAGACACCATTAGGGAATCTTTCTTTTTTTAAGATCCGCAATGCTCAGGGACACGCTTAACTTTTCCTGTATTCTTTTCGAGGCATCATGTACCTCATTCCTGTTTATATGAAAGACTGGTGCCGGATTCCAAATAACTGGCTCCTTTTCGTATACAGGAATTCTAATACTAGTTCATTAGACCACTCCATATTCTAAATAATGTAAAATTGCGAAGTCGGAAGTTAATGTAAAATTTGGCAGGCAGTTTTATGATTAGTTTGCCTTCGGTTGCTAGGCGGCGCCACCGTAGTAGGAGCAGACGCGACTCTAAAGTGCTTAGAATCAGCTGATTTGTATGATTCCAAGCATTTTAGGGTTGCTTCTGCTCGTGCAGTGCTGCCGCCATCTGGCAACTGAGGCACGTTCCCATGAGAAGTGGGCGGGGTTCACTTGGAAATGAATAAAAGGCTATTCTGTAAATACAGGAGTAGTCACATCGTGCGAAAAATGAGTGAACTTACATCTACCGGTAAATCGTGAGAGAATCGGTCAGTTCCCCGGGAGAACGGCGATCCTAACCTTACTTTCTGTGACAATAATTTAGAGCGGCGTGTGCCATTAAAATCAAGAAATTACCTAGGTCGGTGTTACCTTGTGGTGGAATCTGTGAATCACGATGGATATTGCTGACTTCCTCACCGCTAGTGAGGTAATAATAATATAATTAATTAACAAATATTACACTTACTATTGTAGTTGATTAGTAATTATAACTATAATAAGTAATGCCAAAGAACTTTTGATTAACAAATAAATTCAAGATATTACGAGACCTCCGTAATGCGGAAGATGATTTGGAAGGGGAACGGCAAGTTCTTCAAAGGATTAACCCTTTTGTATCATTAACTGACCGAGCATTTATAAAGAGGTTCCGGGTCAGCAAAGAACTTGCCCGTGATATAATCGAAGTAGTAACTCCATTTATGCAGGCCCCCATACGACGTTCGGGAATCAGCATAGAGCATAAAGTAAATACTATCTAAATGGGACTCTATAAAAGAATACAATAATCAGATGGTACCTATTTCAGGTTCTTATTGCCCTTAGATTTCTAGGCTACGGCTCGTACCAGGAAATTACTGGTGGTAACGCTTATGTTGCTGTAAGCCAGTCAACCGTAAGTCGGGCATTAACTGAATTTTGTAATGCGATGTTGGAAAACGAAATATTTGAACTGTGGGTGCACTTTCCAGGCAACATACAAGAAATGCAGCATCTAAGAAACCGGTAAGTAAATATTCAAAATTCAATTAGTGTAGGTGCATAATAAATAAGTGTTTTGTGTTGTTAGCTTCTACGAGAAGTTTGGTGTGCCAGGTGTAATCGGATTCATCGATTGCACCCATGTGGCAACCATAAGACCACCGAATAATGACCCTCTCCATCCAGAGAACATCTATGTCAACAGGAAAAATTACCATTCCATTAACGTTCAACTAGTGTGTAGTTTTGTATCTAGTTAATATGTGGTGAATCACATTGTTTTGTTTAGATGTGTGACGAAGACTTACGCATTTGCAATGTCAATGCACGTTTTCCTGGCAGCACCCATGACTCCCACATATGGCGTGAATCTGCTGTTTCTCAGATAATGGAGCAGGTCTATAGACACAATGGAGAAAATTTGTTTTTTTTATTGGGAGATTCTGGTGAGTCACATATACTTATGTCGGTATAGTCCGAGGCCTTCATTCCAACAGGTGTTCAAAACGAATCCCAATCAAAAGTTGGCTATATTTTTACAAAACTAGCATATGGGATTCTACACCTCGTCCAAAGTCTTTAGGTAATCTATAATTTTAGGTTATGCATTGCGCCCCTGGCTGATAACTCCACTAGAAGAGCCTCCCATTCCAGACACACCGGCAGACCGTTTCCATCATGCCGTTAAAACTGCTAGGTGTTCAATAGAGAGATGCAATGGTGTCCTCAAGAATAGGTGGCGGTGTTTATTGAAACATCGAACTCTCCATTACACACCTACTATGTCAACCAATATCATAAATACATGTGTCATCTTACATAATATGTGTTTGCACTATAACATCCCAGAGCCAGAATATGATGAAGAAGAGCGTAATGCTGATTTTGGGATATACATGCCACTAGAGCAGTTACAAGAAAATGAAGGCGGTGGTGTTGGCAGAGTAGATCCAGATCTACATGCTGCCAGACGATCTGGCAAAGTGCACCTCGACTTCTGGGTATTATTCGGTACTCCATATTGTTGCTCGGGTTAGGAATTATACCGCAAATTGTTCGTCCACGAATTTAAATCCGAATTAAGAACTTGAGCATTTGAATTTTGAATCTGATTTAGAAGATTTTGAATTCAAACAAATTCTGAATTAAAATTCAAATTTCCAATTTATGAAGTGAAATCGTTTTTTCCGACGACCACTATGAAAAATGACTCATTTCACACGGTTTACTAGTATTGAAAATAACAAATTTCGCATAGCAACGAAACTGTGTGAAATGCCCGTGTGCAAAACTTTGCACACGCTAAACCACACAAAGCAGTCGGCGGGCGACGTCAAAAGTCGTCATTTGTTAAAAAATAAATATTTAAAACGTCAAAGTGTTGCAAGTGTGGTGCCGGTTCAAATTTTTTTATATGAAAAATTGGAAAAATGCTCGTCGGAAAAGTATAGTGTAAAACACGTGCTGAAAGGATATTTCACACTCGTGTGATTAAGCCACTCGCCAGAGGCTCGTGGCTCAACTTTCACACTCGTGTGAAATATTCAACTTTCAGCACTAGTTATACAATATACTATTACTTGAGTTTCTGAATTTTAATTGAAAATCGTCAGATCTTGAATCTAACTTAAAAACGGATTTGATCTTCAAATTTGTTTTACAAATGTGAGCCTTTACTTTCTCGAAATTAATAGTTATTTATTATACAAGACGATAAAGTTGTATTTTATCTTCGAGGGCGTATTTTAGCGTCGAGATCCCAGTCGAGACGCTAGCATTTATTTTAAAGGAAAAAAAATTATAATTATAAAATAAATTTTATTTGGCATTGACGTTTAAAAAATTACAAATCGAGTCACGTTTTAAAATGTCATTAGTTTCTAGGGTTACAAACAATAAATAAATTACTTTATCTGCCCTTGCTGTTAAAGTGATTCTTTATCTAGTCAAATTAATAGATAAAGTAGCACTTTAACAGCTGCTATAGAAAAAGAAATCTAAAATATTTTCATCGTTTTATTCCCTTTTGTTTTCACATTTAGTTTAAATGTTAAAATTATTATTATTATGTTATATTTTGATTCCTACGTTTATGTTACGAATTGAAGAACTTTACTGGAATCATTAGTTTACCTTACAAGATTTCAAATTCTCAATTATTTTACTTTAATAATTTCAATAACAAGGGTTTTAAAGCGACAAATACAATTATCCGTTCTAAAACGAGACAGAATCGTAGATGAAACCTGCTTTTAGTTAACACATGACTGTTTGGGCACAGGTGTTTGATATTGCCTATTTTATATCGCTTGCTGCGATTGCTTCTCTCATTTCGACGTTCGGATTTGTACTAATTTAGAGTTTGCTTTGCAGTGGTAAAGAGCGCATTGTAATGCAAAGATTTAGCAATTATTGTTAATTATTTATGAAAACAATATTTGAATATTTTAATTTAATGCCAAGTGATAAGTTTGTTGTTTGGGAGCGTTTATTGGTAAGAATTTTTGTTTAATTTGAAATGTTGGGATGCACTTTCGGATTTCATGACAAATTCCTTCAGATTTGGTTACCAATATTTTTAAAATTTGATTTTAGGGTTTTCATTAGGGCATTTAAGAACAAGTCGAGTAATTCGGTAATAAAATAAACAAACCAAAAATAGCGATGGAAATCTTTTAATAACGATTCTAATTAAATGTTACTTGTAAATAAATTACAATGATTTGTTATAGGAAAATTAATATTTCGATGAATAATTTAACTTTGTACACAGAATAGTATATTAAAACACAAGTTACAGAAGGCAACATTTTCGCGCACGAGTCCGAAATTTGGACACGAGCCGCTATGCGGCGTGTGTCCGAACGGACGAGTGCCCGAATTGCCTTCTGTAACGAGTTTTTTATACTATTTTCTCTGTTTCGGCTTTCATTTACGTTATTTATTTATAAAATTAGTTGACAATTTCCATTAGGGAATTTTTTGGTAGAATAGTTAGGTTGGTAACAGTGGTATGTTTGACGTTTATGGTTTTGCACATTAATATTGAAATGTGTATTTTGTACGCATTTTGTAAATTCGAATTTGTTATTAATATTGATAAAATTAACTAAATTGTAATGTTGGATGAACAATTGAAGGGCTCGGTGCAACAACCGATCAGATCCATTTGTTTGAATTTTGCAGTAGGTATCAAAAACAAACTGTTTAAAATACGATAAGAAAAATTTAACAAAAATAGTTGGAATATGTAGCTTAAGATAGTTATAAGGGAAAATGATTTTATTGTCAAGAGTAATGTATAGAATTTTTTTTTTCTCAAATGGAGCTGTCCAGTTTTTGCCGCAAGAATAAAACACAACGAAAGAAAATGAGTGTTATGAACGTTTATTAAGGAAAAAGCTATAAAAAATAGTTTCTCTATGTTTAACCCATTTCAACTTCAACATCGTCGGTTACAGGTTCTTCTGCTTTCGCTACAGTATCGTAGTACCATTTATCATTTTTGGGTACATATTTGTCCGTCAGAAAAGACTCATTTTGTAGTTTTTTTTATTGTAATAGTTAGTGGATACGTAGCATATAACTTATCAGTTGGTAAAGAAAATAATGTAGTCGACATTTTCTTAAAACTGAACTGTTTTCGCCTAAAAGTGGAGCCGACAGGTTTTTACTGTGCTGTATCTCTGTAGGATTTTTTTAGGCTAATAAAAGTAGGTGATATATAACAATTAGAGTTCGGCAAATATTACCCATTTTTTAGTTCTTATAAATAACGTTTACACGACTGAAAAATTGCTGAAAAAAACCTGACGAAGTTGTACCGATTTTGGGACAACTTCTTCGCCTAACTTGTGTTCACCTAAAGACGAAGTTGCACGTTTGTAAAATCAACTTCGACATAGTATAAACAAAACATATAAATTTTGGCATCAGTTTTTATTTTTTTAAGTTATATTAAAGCACAAAATGGCTACAGTATAGGTTACGCTTGATGTTGGTCGCTGATCTTTGGGTCAAGTTGTTTCGTTCCATTAACCCACACAGCAAAATCGTAATTGCAACTCCCTGTTTAACAAGATAACCTTTGATAAGCAGTCTTATTTCAAACTTTGTTAACGGATAAGACCAAGCCGAAAGTTGATTTATAGCAGCAGGCACCGAGAGGCCATTTCCAATATCTTGCAGTGCGTGTTCAACTAACTGGAGGTCATAACGCTGGTAGCTGCTACCTGCCAACACTTTTCTATTTCTTTACGGCATTATTTTCACAAAGGTACTAATCCTACGAAGAACAAACATGCGAAATGCAACCACAACGGATAGTGTGCAGGTTATATTTACACTGTCACATTCAACTTCCAAACTGACGATGTTGCCCCATTTTACGGTAACTAAAATAAAAGACATTTTTTAGCTTCTAAATGTTTTTTTTAATCTAATGAAAACTAGGAATATAAACAATAAAAACGATTCAATCTAAGCCAAACTAAACCAACTTTCACCCTGATTATTAAATTAAAAAATATTTTGAAGTTAAATGTAACGTACTATGAATTTTAGTGTCGGAACTACTGACGATTCACTATTATCCTGGTTTTGATTGACCTCAGGTTGGGGAACAATTTGGATTGGTCTGAATCTCTAGAATTATAGTTGCATTTAGCTAGAAGTGATAATAAAAAACTTATTTTTAGGTTATGCCAACAATAACCTTTGAATCGTTTTTTTTTATTTTCATCAAATTATAAAACAATTTTTATACTATAACATAAAGTCCTACCTTTAGCAATATAGTTTTCACTTATTTTCCTAACGAAAATACGATTTAATAAAGCGTTTCCACGCTGTTTTCAGTTCACTAGTCGATCTCGATGGTTGACTTTAAAACATCGAAAATCACTTGGTTCGTTTTGCGGGTTTTGCCACCAAGTAAATAGTAGTTTTAAATATCAAAATTCTAACCCCTTCATCTACGTTTTTGCTAAATCAAAATATCAAAAAGTATTCATAGCTTTATTGACAGGCTTTATTTATTTTGTTAGTTGCTTAGATGCAATGTAGCATACCAATTCCTGAAAACAAAATATCACCAAAAATCATGTATTAATGAAGCTCATTAAAGCATCAAAATGCGTGCTTTAATGAAGTCATTCTAATGCCGAAACAGAGAAAGAAGTCTTATGCCTGTAACTGCAGGGTTTTTATGTAATGCTCAGAAGGCTTTGTCTTTTCCTCTTTGTGAACAATATACCTAGCTTAGGAAAATAACCAGATGTTACTTTATACTCTATCTGTTTTAACATTAAGGGAATTTGTTTTCGCAACACATAATATTAAACAAGAATCAACCCGTCAAACTGTAATGCGTGATAATATTAAATTACTATTTTATTATGTTACAATATGATAATTTGAATCTTAACTAATAACTTGAATCTTCAAACTCTAACTCTAACAATATTCGAAGTTTTAAATCGTAGGTATATCTACATTCGAAAATTTGTATTTACGAATTGAAAGCTTTATAAATCCCTGTTTATTTTTAAATAAACATCCTTTTCGAGTCTGGAATTAAAGCTTAAGGACTCAGACTTCAAATTTCGAAAAGTCGAGCTTAATTAAAACAATTTAATCCGCAAATTCAACTAAATTTGGATTCTGAATTGTAAAACTCAAATCTTGAGCTTGGACTAAAAAATTAAATGATTTATGATTAAAAATTTTTAAATCCAGTTAGATTAAGATTGGAATCCTTATATTTATCGATAAAAATGTTTTCAATCTGTCGAAGTAAATTCTTAATCCAGATATTATAATTTATGAATGAAAATGTTTTTAGTCTGAATTTAAATCTCGTTTTATACATCAGCAAACAACGCAATAATTATTTTGAAAGTTCATAACAATTTGTGGAATTACTATGATTTTCGTTTGTTTCTAGGTAGATCCTTTGATGAGAGAGGTTTGATTGGTCGCGCCAACAGTTTATAAATTTTCTAAAACCTTGTTGCATTATATGTACTAAAAAATGCTTTTGGAGAATTTTTCTGCAGTTTGTAAATGAGCAGCGACCAATAAACGTTGGAATACGCTAAAATGACTTAAATTTTGCAGAGGAGTACCTTTAATTATCCCCTTTTTCAAACTACAGTTATGTTTGCAGTTTGCAGGAGAAAACCGTTATTGTTGTTTACTTACATACATTTATAACAATATTCTTGCAGCTTCGTTCGTAGCGAATTTTCGTGAAAGTCGGAGGGTTTCAGTGTAATAAAAGACAAACATACAACTGTTTGCCAAAACTTAAGGAAATTTCGCCGACTTTAAAAAATTCGCGACATTTTAAAAAGTTTTGAAGTTTTGTTAAGTGATGTGTCTAATAAATTAATTTTTATGATAGCGTTTAAACTAGTTGAGTATGTGCGGGAGTGTCGGTCGGGTATGGAGAAAATCCTTAATCCAAAAGGATTTTCTTGGTGGTTCCAGGACGATACTGCATTAGGGAGGCAATAAAAAGGTGACCAGCTTATTTGAAAAATATTTTGATTAGCTTTCGTTTAAACTTTTAAACTGTTTAAAAATTTTAAACTTTTAAAATTAGAAAAAAAACTTACAAATTTGGTTTGGATTTTTTTCTAAAAAAATTGAAAAGTTTAAATAAAGAACGTCTTTTCGATTGTTCCAGGTAAGTCCCACGCCGAAGGATGGCGTTTACAGGATAAAGAAGCCATCAGTAAGTTTCATGTTTATATTTGAATTATCTTAAATGACTGTTTAGGCATTTAAATTGGTTTCTTGATAATGAACTCTCTCAATTCTGACACATAACTTTCATTCCTGAAATGCAATACTACTTTTGCTAAACATATATATTTTTTTACACATGATACGAAAATAAGTATTTTCTTCAGGATAAACTCTATGTGAAAGTGCTATATTTTTCATCTAGAGATGAAAACATTTTCTCTTCTAGAGATGAAAACAAGAATTCCAAATCTATGGCAACAAAATACAAAATGCGTGTGTTACTATTTAAACGATTAAACAAACAATTAATAATTTGCGTTGACACAATTCGGTTTGAATTAAGTCGAATTAAAACTTATTTCAAACAGATAATTAAAATTTCGTAGAAAAAATAGCGTTTACTACTCGACATGAAATATGTACGTTTTTTTCGTTCGTGAGATTGCCCTACTCGCTGCTAACGCAGCTCGTGGACAAATTCTCATCTCACGAAAAAAACGTTATTTTCATGTCTTGTTGTAAAATATACTATTATTCAAATTCGAGCTTTCATGATATTTACCCAAGACGGTTTAGAAGTGTCGGCGTATTTTTTATGGTGTTTGGTGTTTTAAGTGTTTTATGGTTGTGCTCGTATATGCACCATAAAAGTAAGTACTATTTTGACATGTTATTAAATTACAACTAATTTGAATCATTTTCAGGTAACAATGATGTGATTTATTTTTACTGCAGTTTCAGCAGAAACTGCTTGCTACCACCCTTTAACCTTTAACCTTTCGCACCACCCTTCTCCACTGCAGTCTAGCCGAGTGCATCCCGATTTCGACATCCCCTATTTAATGTCGTAGTGCAGAATAGGCACGTGACACAGCTCCTCGAAATATCGTGCCCATCTCTTCAATGTTATATATCTATCTTCTATCAGTTCCCCCTCGTTACTTCTACAAAAGTTGTTACCCTTTTTTTCTTTTTAGACTTTTTCACCTCTTGGTAAAAGTTTCTTATCTCCTTATTTCTGTACCGTTCTTACAGAATTTTAGGTTTCTCTTCAAAGTGGCCCTTTTACTTTTTCTACAAGTACATACGATTTGTTATTATTCTTTTTCTTTATATTTTTTCTTGTATTCTTCTGACTCATGTTGGAACGCTTTTAGTCTGGCTTTATGTTATCTTTCCTCACTTGCCACACTCTTCCGTATGCAATTCCTTTGTCTGCTTTCTTCTCCTTTCTTGCTAGTTGTCTTCCCTATGCCCCCTCCTCGTAGCGAAACGTAATTGCCCATTGACATGGAAACATACTGAGGTTAGGTTAGGTTTTTCGCAGGCGCTGATTGAGTTTGAGATCGAAGTTTGTGATTAAAACTGTTGGTTAAACTTATAAGAAGTATGAAAAACTAATCATCTTTTATGAGAATTTTACAACATAACCTCAAAGTAACAGCCAAATGTTTTCTACTTGGCCATGTTGAGAATATATATGTTGAGATGATATTTGTCGGTATTAAAGATTTTGAGTTGAATATAATTTCTTGTTAATGAATATAAAGTTATAGTTTAATTGCAAGTCAATTTATGTAGATTTAATATAAGTTAATTCAAAAATGTAATAAAAACAAGAATCTAGATAGTTAGGGTAGAATAATTTAATTGTTAGGAATGTTGTATTGTAATTATAAAATAGTTAGCTAGAAACCTAGTATTTAATAATTACCAAGGAAAAGCAAAGCGAATTTTTATTAGAGGAAAAATATCAGAGAACTAGGGAGACGGAAGACAAGAGATAAATAAACAATTATCTTCTCAAAAAGGATCACGTATTTCTTTTGCGAAGGAAAATATCATAAAGTAAATAAGTGTGAAATATTATTTTAAGAAGAGGAGAATGGTACTTTCCTAAAAGGAAGGAATAAAATAATTAAATAATTAATTGGTACTTTGCTGGAAATAAAATAGTAATCCCTTATAAAAGAGGTCAAAATAAATAAACTGATTGTTGTTCTTGTGAGAGAAAAGGTTTGGTTCGGTTTATATTGGATGTTGCAGAAGTTGAAGATGAATTGAAAATTGAAAATTATTAAATGTTGGATATGAATATGGAATTGTAATTAAAGTTGATTTGGATACTGAACAAGTGATATGTGAGCTAATTTAATACTGTTATAATTTATGATCTATAAAAAGTAAATAGATAGGGGATATAGGCAAATAGAGATTAATAAAAGATGTAATAAATCTGCATAGAAAAATTAAGTTGTTTTGATTATTGTTATATAACATAACACGATCTCGATATAACATATGCCATCGTTCTGCCGAAAAAGAAAAAAGACCGTTAGAACGGTCATGCAAATCGAATTAACATGTTCTACGATAATTCTGTCCCGACTGTCGGCTTAAATACCACAAACAAACTCAACGGTTTTTGCTTTACAAACGAACTTTCCAAAAATAAAAACAACCCTTAGATAGAAATTCTCACGTATCAATTCTTAGCTATTACTTTTCAAATGCTTCCCAAGTCCGTTACATAAACGGGCCGCTTGACCATAAATATTTCACGCTAATCCCCGTATCGCCTCGTTCAACCACACATGGAGGCGTATCAAATTTCGTCCCTTCGTTCAGCCAAACTAATTTAGTTCCCAAATAATGAATAACGACAATTACTTCTAAAAAGCTTTCTAATTGCAATAAGCAATTACCGTTATCTAAAACTAGCAAAAACATGTTACGTTTTAATAGTAAACCCCGCTTCAAGTCGATTGTTTCCGCTATGAAACGCCTCTATCGGAAACCTCGCGTCTTTTAATCCGCGGACCGCGGGATAAACCCGTTCTCGTTCAATCAAAGTATCTGCTGTTGGGTATCATTCGATGCGCCGTCGCACCAGCAGAACGATAATAACCACTACACACATCAGAAATTACATTTGGAACAATTATTTCTGAAAAATAAAAACACGGGGATTTTGGCAAATTTCACCACTTCTACCATTCCCCGTCAGCCAATAGGAAAGCAGAATACGATTTTCGGGCTATAAAAACGCTGGCAAAATCCATCTCATCATCAACGTCTTTGTACGCTTGGTCAGATTAACGTCTCCGTACGCTTAATCAGGATCGGCGTCTTTGTATGCTTGAGCAAATCAACGTCTTGGATCAACATCCTTGCACCAGCTACCACGTCACCCTGCTGGAACCGCCACCGTCGCCCACGTTGCCGGTCGTTCCCAGCCGCCTCAGCTCTCCTTTGGAACCGCCGCCGTCGCCCACGTTCTCGGTCGCTGCCTGCTCCCAGCCTGACGCCGCCACCTCCAACAACGCCCTGCCGCCTTCGCCGTTGCCGCTACCACCGCCTTCGTCGTCGCCGCCGCACACGCCGTTGTCGCCGCTGGCACGCTGGTATATGTCCACCACCGTCGCCAACCTCTGACGCCGTGCGCCCTTATCGCACCGTCTTCCAACGTCGACGCCCTGCCGCCTTCGCCGTTGCCGCTACCACCGCCTTCGTCGTCGCCGCCGCCCACGCCGTTGTCGCCGCTGGCACGCTGGTATATGTTCACCACCGTCGCCACCCTCTGACGCCGTGCGCCCTCATCGCACCGGCTCCCAACGCCGTCGCCGCTGCCGTCGCCATCGCCGTCGCCGCTGCCGCCGCTATCGCCGCTGCCGCCGCCGTTGCCGTCGCCTACGCCATTTCCGCCCACGACGCCGCGACGCCCGACTTTCCATTTATCTATTTACCCTTTTTCATTTATGTACATACTTTTTGCTTTTATTCTTTTGTAATAAACAATTATTTTCAGCCTCTTGTCTTTGATTACTGAGCTAGCCAAATTGAGCACAGCGCCCGTACACAAACAGGGCCTAGGTTATCTCAAACATAAAAGTATTAAATTCATGTATTAAAGTAAAAGAACCTCATTAACGACCAAATGATTGAGCTAACCGGTTGTTAATAATTGTAAACAAAGGTAACATTACAATGTATGTCATTGTGAACCTTACTCATTTGTTAAACTCAGTAGTCAAATGCTATGGTGACTTTTAACGTTACGATAGTATGCTTTCGTGGGCTTACTTTTAATAATTCACATCGAAATTAATTAAATTAGTTACCTAAAAGTGGCTAACAAACTATTTCGAATGAAGCTTAACAAATAAGCTGTGTGTGTGGTAATCAGCTTATACTAGGGAAATGTGCTCTCTACAGTGGTTTCCCGTTGCCTTTTGCTAACAATCACAAAAATTCGGCAACATCACCTCAAAATGCCATTGTGACAATTGAATTTACCGATAGAAGCGCACTCATGTAGACTATTTTTTAATATCCCCATTTAGGTATTTGCAAACTGCATAAATAGATTTACAAAAGCATGCATTGAGTATTGATAAATCCAACAAGCTCTGTAAAAGCCTCGACCTTCAACATTTTAATAGATTACGTTTTATAAAGTTATCACTGCAGGAGGTACCTACTTAAATTTATCTATTTCATCTAAAACCCTTCAAAAAGGTGCAAAAAATTTAAAAATGTAGTAAATTCCACATTGTGAACAAAATGTCAGTAAAGAAGATTTTATCGTTATTAAAGAGCTCAAAAGCTTAAACGCTTTATTGTGTCTTAAAATTATAAATTAATTTAACTACTTACGTATTAAGAAATACTGTTAATTGATCAATAATATATTCCAGTTAATGATTAATGCTTTTATAAAGTATGTTTTGAGTATTCTCGTAAAACTTGAGAACCTTCGATGTAATCAAACTTTTATTACTGAGATGTATTTTCCATTTTTGATAAAAATTTTTCCTATTTCGGAATTTTATGGCACGGCATTAAATAGTTCAAGTAAAATAAAACAGAATTTTATTGTTTCTTCTAATTCTTTCTAGTTTTATTTAGAACTAATGGGTATTACGTTCTTTTAATTGATAGAAAGCAGGTTTCGAAGTTTTAGGATTAACGGGTAAAGGCAAGGACGACAAAATTTGGATTTGGTTGAACTTTCTGAATTTAAATGCATAATAAATGGCTGCAGTTGTTTTTCATTCACAAGTGAAGCTGAAACTATTTGCATGCCAAAAATTCGCATGTCAGAAAAGTCGGCGACTTTCTGACAACCCCATAAACTTCAAAATTCACAAAGCGTTAGAAAATCCCAATTTGTAATAATAAAAGAGGTTGCGTAACACTTACGTCTCCGTATTTTTGAGAGCTGGTCAATTGGTTTTCAAGATATTGAAAATTTCAGGCGTTGCTCGGATTAAATTTTGTTCTTCCATTTTTTGTTTGTTTGTAGGGGAAATAGATAGGTACCTCGTACAAGAATTTTTGGTTTGCTTAGGACGTTTAAAAATATTTCCACAGGTTAAATTAAAGAGTGCCTGATCAGTGTTTTTTAAATTTATTTAAAGGATTTCTTCTTTTTAATCTATGGGAATTTATAAAGTTACGAAGTTTATCAAATCACATAAAGCAATTGTCATGTCAAAAATATTAAAAGTTTTCATTTTCCTAAGTTTAATCTTATTTAAAACGATTTTGTGCCATCTTAGTAAGAACTTTTTGTCCTTTTGACCCAAATTGTTTCGTAAAATATATTTTAGTTAAAATTAATCATAAATATCTCTTTATTACAAAAGCCCAGCTTCGGAGATTTGTTTTTTAGTTACAACCGAAATTGGTATGCACACTTGGCTTCCTTTACAGCTCATAAACTCTGCACATCTAAATCCTAACAACCGTAAGCGATTTAAAGCAATAAAAAAACGATTTTATTTCAAACACCCACGTCTTCATGGTTGAAAGAGATGAAAATATTATTAATGTTTACTTACCTTGTTTTGTTCTGTTCTTTTTGTCGATGTAATTTATGGGAGTGCCTTTTTTCCCCTTTTGGGTTAAGTATTTTTTGGTCGAAAATATTGAGTGATAAAATTTTATTATTTCCGCAATGGGATTACGTCAAATACAGTTGATAAACGTAAAAGTGATGCGTTGACGTTCCGAGGATGCCACGAAAAATTACGGGGTTAAAAGTGAAGTTTTTTCAGGTCGGATTGTTGTATGTATTTTTTTGAAGACGAAACACCCCGTACATTATATTAAGAGATGGTTGTTTCTATCGGAAAACGGTCACGGATTCTTACATCTTCTAGTTCTCTAGCATTGTCATTTAATCCGGAGTTCTAGAGCTAACGTAGACATCCTTTGAAAGAAACTTTTCGGGTCTTATTCTCGCTTTGAACCGTTGCCAAAATCTGGACAGACTCGGAATAAATTATTGCATCTATACACAAATCTCTCATATATAAAGAACTTTAGGAACATTTGTCTATACGGAGAGACTATTATCGTTGCCATAGGCATCCGGCCTTGCTAGAGCGAGAAGGTTATATTTTTTCACTTATTTTATAGCAGCGAATGTTTAAACCATGGAAAGTATTCTCTTATACGGAACGATGCCAAAATTGCACACTGCCAAACGGTTTTTACAAATCCACTCAACTGATCCAACGGAAACACCCCTATTATTGTATTTTTTGATGTAATTGTTAAAATTAGTTTCGAATATGGATTTTTTTTAAGAGCCAAAAATTAATCGGAGCAGTAATTTCGCCGAGACCCTGATCGAACTAAGGAGTTGTTTTCATTAAATTCTATTGTAGTCAGCATTCTTAGGGAGTCTTCCAGACGTAAAATGCATCGATGAGGCTATAAAACAGTCGTTAGGGGAAATCTTAAGGTATTTACTTCGTTTCGATTGTTAAACCAGGATGTATAAAAGCAAAAGCCGTTTTTGTTTTTGTATATTTTTATTTTTTATAATTTATACATAATTTTTAAAATCAGGAACATTGTTGTTGACGTTGTTTCATAAAAATTGTAGCATTCATTTATCTAATACTAATTTTCGTTAGTTATTATCAAATAATTTAATTTACAATTGCAAAAGCTAGGAAGTGTTTTTATGCTTTTGGACTTCGTTTATACACAGACCAAAACAATGATATCTCTTTTTTTTTAAAGAATATAACTAGAATTGCTTGTATAAAGAAGTCTTTTATAAAACATTTAAAATTATCGAACAACATCGCTTACAGAATCCTTTCATTTTTGTGAAATTTCGAACTTTTCACCTCGCTTACGCTTCACCTAACAAAACCTAGTCACAAAAATTGCCAACAAAATTAATAATTATCATCATTTCGAAAGTGAAAAGTTCCAAATTTGACGATGGGCAATAACAGTATCCTTTTAAAAAAATAGATTTCAAATCTCCGGGGCGTTCTCTTCTCGTTCTAACATTTTTATAGCTTGTATTTGTGTCAGTGCATTATTGGTTTTTATTTCTGGGATAACATGGCCGGTTAAAATATTTTGCTATCTGATCCGATTTGTTGTCGGCGTTGCCGCCCAATAAAGAATTGGGGTCGCGAGATCACAGCAATCCTCGAAAAGGGTATTTCTTAGGCTGGTTTTATTGTTTTTAAAAGGAGCTTCCACTAAATTATTTAATATTCGTTAAATACTAACTTGTTTAGACTGAATCTGTTGTTTGGTTTAGGAAAGAATATTTTCTTCTTCATAACGAAGACATTCGTATGAATGATAAAATTATGCCGATTTTATTAAGAAAACGTCTTTTTCCTTCCGTTGGTGGAAGTTCAAAGAGTTCAATTTAGTATAATAAAAATATAAGCCTTCGATTTTTCCTTCTTTTCGAAATTCAAATAAAATAAATTCTGACAGGTCATAGGTGACGATGATACTCACAAAACTAAAGTAAGTTGTGGAAATTTCCAAATTTCGGAAAATTTTAATAGAATTCGGCGAAAGTCAAAAATAAGCAGCGAGTTAAAAGAGATTCAGCTTTTATAAGTACAAAATATCCAAGCCTGACCAACATACATAAAAAATGCGATATTTGATAGCATCACTTCTAGGATTTGAGGCTATTTTTCTTAAATCTTGGACAAGCTTAGAAAATCTAGATAAAGCCCGACCCTTCTCAGTTTTTTCTTGTCTGTGCTGACATCAGACGGAGTTTTCAGGTTGATTTTTCGTTTTTTTCATATTGATTTTTTCTTTTCTTTTTATTTTTCTAATTGTTTTGTTTTAATTTTAACAGTGTAGGTATAACAAACAGATGTTTCTCGTTTACCGACCAAAACTAGCAAAATTGTGAATGCTTTTGCTTTAAAACAATTGAATTTGTAAATGCAAAAGATCCTTTTAGGGATTTTACAAAATTAAAAACATTTTGATTCCTCAGAAGCAGGGGTTTCAATTTGATTTATATTTTTGGCATTTGCAGATTATTATTTTACAAAATTTTAGAATTATTTTTGGAAAAACAATTGAAGTTCGCTTAAAACTCGCAGCTATTTTTGAAATTGTTAAAATTATTTTTGCTTCTATTCTGACTGGAGATCTGAATCTTTTCAAAGTTTTATTAAAAAAAAATTAAATAAAACAAATCCAAAATTTTCCAAATTTTCTTCGTTATTGATTTGTTAATAAATCATGTACAAAGTAGCCTAAATAGGGTAAAAATTCAAAAAATACCTCTCGAATATTTATTCTTCAAAACGCTTTTTTAGTTGATAATTCAAATTACTATTTTTGCTAATCAATAAAATTCCAACACACGCCTGGGCGTTATTAAAAAAAAAGAACGATAATCGGCGATATAATAAATATCACGAAATAGTAATGCATAAGTATTAACCCAAAATAAGAAAGGATGATAGAAGTCGTCTTTAAAACTGGCGATTGTGATAAAAGATAAAACTGAATGATATAATGGGTCGTCTCTAACTGGATAACGTCGAAAACACAAATACCGTCGTAATATATTATAGAAAACAAATATTGAACTAAAATTTGTATGCCTGAATTATGGAAAGGATATTTTAGTGGCGATGTTTACGATAATAGCTACGCTTTCGGTTGTGTGCACTTAAATCACTTTCGAAAGTATTTATTCGAATAATATTAAAAGCCTTACTTTGTATTTTTTTAATTTAAATTGGATACTTTTAATAATTTATTAATTTTTTTAATAAAAGTATTATATTCAAATGCGCCCGTAAAGACCGCGTACGTCAATACACCAGCCTTGACACCGAAAGGTAAAAGAGGTTGCAGATGCAGATACAGATTACCTTCAATATTGGTTGAGATTTATAGCAATTCTGGGGCTTTCCGAACAACTAAATACTAAAAAAATTTTGTCATTTCCGGATTCACAAAAGAATACTATATTTTTAAGTACAGAAATCTAGTAAACATCAGGATTTTCCGGGGAGATTTTTAAATTTCGGGGCGGCGTCAAATTAGAAAAACACTTAATCCCACCCTGTAACATTAGCATTGGTATTTGCAGACGAAATTCTTAAGGTTTGGGTTTTCTAATGTAATTCAAAATGTTCGTATATATTACAGCGTGATTGGCTTAAAATTAATTTTCAAACATGGCAGTCTAATTATTCTTGGGTTAAAATACAGATTTTTCAAAAATATATTAGAAAATAAAAGAATCCCAAGAAAGCTTTTCAAAAGACAATTTTCAAAAATTCTAATTTGTTATACTTTTAGAAAATTTCTTAAGCATTACAGCGGGCTTCTCGGTGGTGTAGCAGACGAATGCCTGCTTCACGATCGAGAGGTCCCGGGTTCAGACCTAACCATGACCAGACCTCCGTCTGAAGCGTGGTTGGCGTTCGAACCTGTGTAGGTTAAACAGGATTAAGTTTATAGAAGACCAATGATCGTAGTAATTGACGCCGATAAGCTTAATAAAAACAGAAAAAAGAAACATCACAGCTGAAGTAGTTTGGCAGTCTCAAACTGAGAGTTGCTTTAGAAAAACAAATCTATTTTCTTAACAGGTCTTACTTTCGAAGGATCTTCTCTAGTTTTCTCATGAAATTTTTGGCGTCACAAAGTATCCCATTTTGTTTTAGCAACCAAGAAATTTGATAATTGAAAAATTCCAAATTTGTCGTATTTTTGGGAAATTTTGCATTTTCAACATATTACAAACCAAGCACTTTGAGCGAATTTCGTTTTAAAACAATACAGAATCAGATTGACATACGTTGAAACGTGTTTTGAAGAAAACAAAAAACAAAAGTCTCAAATATTTCGAGTTTAAACCTCCAAATTTTTTAGAAGTAAGTTTGCCGATGTTGTCATGACATTTTTTGACTTTTGACTTGTTAGTAAGATATTATTATTTGCTATATTTTCGGACAATTCTAATTTTTTTTGAATATTACAGCTCAAAGAATTCGACTGAATTTGAGTTTAAAACAATACAGCATCGAACTTTTCCAATTTTGAAAATTGCTTTAGAAAAAAGTCGCCTCAAATTTTTTTTATTTTCTTTATACGTCTTGCTCCCTAAGGCCTTTGCCATTTTTTTTCATGAAATTCTTTGGCGCTACAAATCATCCCAGTTTGTTCTTTTTGTAAGATATTCAGCAACCCAAAAATTTGATATTTTAAAAATCTTAATTCGCCGTATGTTTGGGTAATTTTGCATTTTCAACATATTACAAGCCAAGCAGTTTGAATTTCATTACGTTGAAAAGTGTTTTGAAGAAAACAAAAAACAGTTTTCGGATATTTTCATGAAGTTCTTTGACCCTTTAAATACAATTTTTTAGTTTTAACCTGCCAGTAAGATATTAGGGAACCCAAAAACCTTAATAAAGCAATTGAAAATATTTCAGGATTTGTTTTAAGTTGTTTGTACGATTTTTAAAAATTCTTATTTGCTGTATTTTCAGACAATTCTAATTTTTTTGAATATTACAGCCCAAAGAATTCGACTAAATTTGAATTTAAAACAATATAGCATCGAACTTTGCTATAAATGTTTCAAAAATTATTTAGAAAGAAACTAGAAAATCTCAAGAAATTTTAATCATCTTCTTTTGAGAAGGCTTTTTGCGAAATTTTGTTGTGTAATACTTTTTTAAGATTATTTTCAAGTTTTGAGTTTTAATGTGTATGTAAGATATTACCAAAACAAGAAAAACTATTTAATATCCGAAAATTTCAGTATTTTTTTAAGATACCCGTAGAATTGTCAAATATTCTAATTCATTTAAATATTGCAGGCTTAACTAGTTGGATTTAATTTCAGCGTAAAACAATACAGCATCAAACTTGGATATAATTTTTTTTAAATTCAAAAACTTTGGAACCAATAAAAGAACCTCGAGACAGTTTCAAAAACTTAGACTCTCAACTTTTTGAGAAAGGTTTTCGCAGATTTTTTTTCCTGAAATTCTTTGCTTTTGTAAAAAAAACAATTTGTTAAGAACTTGACAACCCAAAAAACAAATAAAACAAGTGAACATCGGAAAGTTGTGAAATTTTTTTAATGTACCTGCAGGATTCCAAAAGATGTTTAAATTTTCCAGGAACTGATATTTCGAGAATTTTGTGGAAGTCCTTGTATTTTCAGTTAAACAGCTAATAATGTAGAAACCAACTGAGAATCAAAATATCAAATCTTGCCGAAGGGGATAAAAACATTTTTGTTGAATTTTTAAGAGTTTTCATAAGATGCTGTTTTCCTACATTAATAGTTTTTATTTGTAAATATTTTCACACTTAGAATGATTCTCAACTGTTTTAGAAATTAATAAAAAGCCATTGTCTCAGTTATTTTGGAAAAAAATATAAAAACCTCAAAAATTTGGGCTGCCAACTTCGAAATTTCTGAAAAGACCCTTTCATGAAAGTATTTAGATTTTTAAAAACTATTTTTCAGTTTTAAGATATATTAAGAGACCAAAAGAAAATTAAAAACAATTAAACATTGGGAAATTCCAAAATTTGTGTTGAGATCTGGCTGAATTTCAGGAGTTTTATAAATGTTCAAATAACTGCTATATTTTAGAATTTAGTGAGCGTAATTTTGATTATTTTAAATTGTCAGTCAGAAGTATATTTATGCATAAATCAAATAAAGTTCAGAATATTTGAAAAATCTTGCTGAAGAAGGTTTCTTCATTTATTGCGTTTCGAAATATTCTAAATATTGTGGAATAGCTATTTATAATATAAACTGAAGTAAAAAACTAACAAATATTTAAGACAAGCAGAAGACTTGTCAGCCAGGTATTTGACAACCAAAAAAATTAAATAAAACAACTGAAATTCTTTTAATGTGCAGGATTTCAAAAGTACAATTTTCCAGAAACGGCTATTTTTGGAATTTCCTGTGATTTTTTTTGAAGTCCTTGTATTTTGAGTTAAAAAAATGTAGTTATTTAGAAACCAAATAAGGATCAGAATATCAAAAAATATTTGAAAATGTTAGACTTGCCGAAGGAGATCAAAACAACGGCTTTCTTTTTGAATTTTTAAGAATTTTCAGAATATGCTGATTCTTTCAAAATTCTTCTCTTAACAGTTTATTTGAAAATATTTTCAGACTTAGAACTTTTAGTTATTTTTAAAATTAACGAAAAGCATTTAATTTGAAAAAAAAGCTTAAAAATCATGAAATTATTTGAATCTTTAAAAACTATTTTTCAATTTTAAAATATTATTAAGATATAAATATTAGGAAACCAAAAAATTAAGCAGAACAATTGAATCAGAAATCTTCCAATTTTTTGTTTAAAGGTATTTGTTGGATTTCAAGAGTTTATAAATGTTCAAACAACTGCTATATTTTAGATTTAGATATTATGTAGTATGGATTACTTCGAAAATGTTGAGTTTATAGTCCAAAATGTATTTATTTAGGAATCAAATTAGGATCAAAATATCTAAAAATAATTAAAAAAATATTAGACTTGTCGAAGGAGCTTTTCAGAGTGGATTGATTTCTTTCCAAATTCTTATATAACAATTTTGATTTGCAAATATTTTCAGACTTAGAACGACTTTCAAAATCTCAAAACTTTGGGATTTTAACGAACTTTTTCATGAAATTATTTGAATTTTTAAAAACCATTTTTCAGTCCTAAAATACCTATTAGTCCGGAAATAAAAAAATCGGGTAAAACACCGGAAATCTCAGCATTTATTTGTTTAAAGCTTTTTATTTTTATTAATTTGGAAATCAAATAAGGTCAAAATATTTTGAAAAATCTTTACACTTGCTGGAAGGCAATTAAGAAGTTTCTTAATTTATTGCGTTTTGAAATATTCTGGACAAGTTAGAATGGCTATTTATAAATAGCAAACGTAAAATAATCTCAGGCTTAGACGATTTTCAACTGTTTCAAAACTTAGTAAAAAAAAACCATGGCCTCCTTGACCCTTTTGATTTGATAAGCGTTTTTTTTTTTAGAGGGTTTTGGGTTGAGTTTATAAACATTTGTGAAAAGTACCGACGTTGGAGGATCGCTTACGGTAAAGCTGATTCTTTTGTTTCAAAATTATTGCTAATCTTCGACTTATTTTTGTGTGTTGGTGAGATTAAAATGTTTACTTCTGAGTTAGATTTCGAGTTAAATTAGTTGCAGATATGATACAAAAACAAAATCCATTTTGATTTTCATTCATGTTGGGGAATTGTTTGAGTAATCAATCTACGAAAACTGATTACCCATTAAATTTGCGGAAATTGTTAGAAATTCCCGATGGGTGTTTGTAATTTTGTAATAAACGCAGTCGTTAAGGAAACACTTAATTTTTAAAGTAACATTACTTAGTAATAACTGTTATTGCCCTTCACACATGTAGAAAGGGTTCTAAAAAAGAGGATTATTTAATCAGTTCTTTAACATTATAGGTAGGTATTCTTAATTTAAGGCATATATTTTGTAGGTATATTTTGCGATAGAGCATTTTATAGTGCGGGAAAAAGTTAATCAAAAGGTACTCCTTCGAAAAACTATTTTTTTTGTTGATTTTCTTTTAAATGGCTTGTGCATAATTATCGAACATTTAAAGACAGCAAGTGTTAAAATGATACGGAATTACTTTTGATTAACTTTTGCTTATTCTGAAAGCTGTGTTTAACTACGAGAATAAGATAAATATGGGACTAGCAATATTTCTATATATGTTTTTTTTATGAATTATTGCATAGACTGAGAAATTTTTTAAGTACATTTAGTATTTGTTTATAACGTGTTATTGTCATGTTTAATGCTTTTTTTTATTTTACAATTAAGTTTTAACAATACGAAAGCTCGTAATAATTTAATGAAAAAAAAAAAGAAGTAAAAAAAACGTAACGGCGAACTAAACAACAAATAAAATTCTTAAAATATTTGCAAAAAAAAATACAAAAATCACAGGTTTAAACAACATTACAAATCACATATCGCAGTGGTAATAGTAATTCGTTAAATATAATACGTAGTACGTAGGATCACAAAACTTGAGTGATAAGGTGATCAAAATTTCAAGAATTCTACTTGATGCCGGTTGCACAAAAACACTTCACGCAAAACCCAACATCCTCTGATATGACAGCATTTCTTTCGTCTATCTAATCAACCAAAAATACTGTCGTTTTTTGTTTGTACACTAACGTTGAGTCGAGTGTAGTTCACAAAAATAATTGAACGACCAAAATCAGTTTGCCTAACTAAAGGTTTGGATTTGATTTTTTTGCAATTTTTGATTTCGCTTTAGTTTATTCTAAAATATTAATACTGGAATAAACAAACATTTTCTCGCAATTGTACGAAGTATAATTGGTTGCACTGCTTTTAATCTACTTATTTACTATCTTATCGTCAACTTTCATTAATTATAAACTTAATATTGAAATTATGACCACCTTAATTTTAAAAACTAATAGGCAATTCTTTAAGTAACGACTATAGTATGGAATGCTTAAGCGTTAACAGTCAGTTATTGTATTTAGGTATAGAATTTAAACTTGTCCTTTAAATGGGTTCTCTTGGGGTTAGTTTTAAAAAGTTTTATTTAACTGCTGCTAAATTGTGTTGTATCCTTCCTTTATAGGTTGGCTGTATTAGTTTACTTTTTGCTTTTTTAACTACTATTCAGAAATTTTAACAGAAATGTTTAAATTTTAAAAATGGAATGTTTTTAATACTGTTAGTTTAGGGCGACCCCATAAAAGCACTCTAGAGTTTTACTAATTAGCTTGAACTAGAAACTGACTTACGCAGAAATCTGCCCAAAAATCAAAATAGTTCATTTTAAACTAGGGTTTTAAACTGAAGTTGTTTTGGAAATACTTAGGAGGAGAGCTGTATAGTTTTTTTTTGTACTGAAACTATTAGAAGAAGGGACTTTGTTATAATTAAGGTTTGCAACACATTGGAAACAAGAGAGCTTTGCTAAGAAATCTGGAAGCAAGCTTTGCTGATATTTTGACAAGGGGAAGGCTTTGATCAAACTTTGAGGGGAAAGCGCTCTATGATTAAGCTTCGAAGGAAAATTTGATCAGAGAATGTTTTTGTTTAAAGGAAACAGAAGGCTTAAACTTTGAGGAAAAGCAAGCTTTGTTTTAACTCTTGGGCGAAGAAAGATTTGCGTAAACTTTAGAGGAACAAGACTTTGTACAAAAAATTCGGGAAAAGAAGGCAGAACAAAGAAGAAAAGGCTTTGCAAAAATATTCAAAAGGCTTCACAACAAAATTCTAGAAGGAAAAAGCTCGCCGAAACTTGGATGTGGGGAGAAGGCTTTGCTAAAGATTCAGGGAGAACAAAACTTTACACAAATTGCGGGAGAAGGTTCTACAAAAATTCTGGAAGAAGAAACATTTGCTTAAACTTTGCGAAGAAAGCCATGCAAGCAGTTTGGGAAAGAGTTAGCACAAAAAAGAAGAAACCTTTACTTAAGCTTGTTTGAGAAAAAGGCTTTGCTTAACATTCAGTAAGGACAAGTCTTACAAAAATATAAGGAGAAGGTTTTGCAACAAAATTGGGGATAAGAAGGCTTTGCTTAAACTTGTGAAGAAAGGGTTCTGCAGGAACTTTTGGGGAGGGCTTTTTAAACTAATTTAGGTAGAGCAGGGCATTTAAAAAAATGGGAAGAAGGCTTTGCAAAATAAAATTGAAGCAAATAATACGAATACTAAAAACTTTGAGAGAGTCAGACCGTAGTAAATTATCTGCAACTCCTCTTCGTTAAAAAAAGAGGATAAATTGTAGCAACAGCAGAAGCAGATGTGATTGTTTCTATGTAACTTAGAACTTAGCGTGCGGTAAATGCATTTGAACATTGCAAAACTTTAAGTCTGACCTGCCCATCTATGTAATTTTCAAAAATTTCTAAGTACGCAGCCACACATTTCTGCTTTGCATAGTACGAATTTTTGACCGGAAAAGTCTCTCCGTGTTTTCCTGTTTTGAAGAATTTCTTAACCAACTGATTAAAGAATTGTTTTTTAAGGAACCCTTCAAAAATATTTAGGGTGCATGTAATATAAAATTTTGCATTTTTCTAAATCTCGAGCAAAGCTATTTTGCCAGAGCTTCGGGAAAGGTTTGTTGAAATTCTGTTGAGAAAATTTTACTTTAATTGTTTTCGGGATGATAGTGTAGAACTTTAGTTTACATATATCTAAATTAAGTATTAAATTTTTAGCAGGGGTTGTGCTTTTGGGCAGATTTCTGTGACAGTTTTGATTCTAAAGTTATGGTGGCAACCTTTGTTTTTAGTTACGAAGCACTCCGTCACAATACAAAACGTCTTTAAAGGAATTATTTGTTTCTATCGACGTTTGTGTAGAAAAAGGACGAAAAAACAATATAAACTAACACAGCCAATAAGAAGAAACTGTTAAGTAACTATATATCATAAATTCTATATCGTTTATAAATTGATTAGTAGTCCTTTCTCTGGCACATTTGATCAATTCCATCTTCATACCTACCTTACTCATCGAAAAACATGAACACAACACTGACTTGAAACCCCAAATTCTCTTCACCAAAAGAAAATTCGTCTAACCGCAATTTGTAACTATTAAATATAAACGAGTTTATTCCATTTTTATTATTTTTTTAAATTTGTTAACACCATAACTACTAAAAGTTTTTAGTTTCTGAAACACGTTTATGGACACCCGCATTCATCCACCACCATTTTTGGCAAGTCCCTTTTTATTATGTTACTTTCTGGTCCGAAATAAATCAAACTCATACTAGAAAACTTTAATGGTGCGCAGCATGGCTGCATCCCGCTCAGATGGTGCGCTTTACGCATTTCTTCTATCACATGGGTATGATAAGTGACGTACGTGTCTGGGGTGCGATGGTGACCGCAGTCGCCCCTGCAGTAATTCGCGTAATACCCTTGGGGGGCGATCACCCAGTCGTCCCAACCTAACTCTTTGAAACTGACGTAGAAACGCTGCTTGCAGCACTGGTTGCCCGAATCGGGCGAACAGTCTAGGGCTCTTCTACGGACGCGTTTTGCTGTATTTGGATCCGTGTAGATCACCAGGAATGGTCGGTTGGGGTTGTGTCTTCTTTCTGACGCCGTGTCGGATAGGTGTAAGTGGACGCTTGGGCAGCTACAGCTACAGTCTATTAAAATTCGGAGCTTGTTCGTATCACCTTCTGCTAACCAATTCCTTACTGTGTCGGTTAGATTTAATTTTTGCCAACCGCTGTTGCTTTCGCTGATTTCTTGACGAGTCCCGAAGTCCTCCTGTAAAATAAATACCACCAAGTTAATTTTTGGCCACACATTTGAGTGCAATGTTTTGCTTAAAAATCAGTTAAAGGATAAATATACAAGTGCTAAACCATTTTTGTTAATAACAACTTCATTAAGAAGAAGTTCACTGGAAGATTTTGATATTGATAGAAGTTTTGGGCGAGTTGCTTAGCATCCCTGTTGTTTCTTAAATAAAAGGGGATTTTGCGGAATTTCGTTTTGTTTATTTAATGGGCGAGTCCTGAGTTTGCGTGTTAACTGCCATAATCGTTGGTTTGAACAGCCCCGGCGATTTTGCCCTCATATCCTAACAATTCTAATATAAAGTGGTGATCGGTTTTAAGGAAGGGAAAAGGGCCAAAATATGTGAAGGAGAAAATACATTGACTTTTATGTCAGTGTCTAAATTCTATTACTAAAACTTTTCGCTTTCAAAAAAGAACCTGTGCAATTCCGCCTAGGGGGTGGATTGAGTAGCTCGTCAGCTGTCACTGCCGGTCCCAAGCCCGTACAAAGGAGGAGGGTTGATGGGCAAGGCTAGTAATCTGTCCATAGTACAATAAGAATTACTCAAAGGACTGTTAACCAAGCCTCGGATAATGGACGGATATTAAGGAGGAACGACACTGCGACAACAAAACTACGTATTGAATGTTGGAATAATAGAGATCAGGAAGTCATGGAAATAAATAAACGCAAGATTCATATATGTGCATTATCGGAACTAAAGAAGAAAAGTAAAGGAAATTTAAGATATAAAAACTATATACTGTTTTACTGCTGTAAATATAAAGATGAAAGGGCACAAGCCGGCGGGGAAATATCAATACATGAAAAGTTTGAGGACCATAGTAACAAAATGCAATATTTAAACAGCAATATTATGTATATCAATCTTAAATTTGAGCAAGAAAAAATATATCTGGTAGGTATATACACGCCAGAGATGGTTCAAATCAAGGAATAACAAACAAATTTCTATGATGAAGAACTTTAACAAGTATTAGACAGACTCCCGGACAAATCAAAGTCCTCCATAATGGGAGATTTCAACTTCAGAATTGGAAATATTTCTATCCTTGCTATAATGCAAAGATTCAATGAAAGTACCGTCAATGACAATGCATTTGACGCGCATAAGGAACAGCACAAATAAACGTTTGGCCAACACCAGAAATCAAAACTCAACAACTGAATACATTATCACTAACAGGGAAGTTCACCCAAGTCAAATGGTTACGTGCACTTTCGGCCTGTGCGATTTCGGCTCATTGCATCATTCGTGTTATTTAAGTCCAGAGATGACAGGTAAAGATAATTCGGAAATTCGCCCAGGTGATAGTATGAGCCCAACTCTTTTCAACTTAATTATGGAGAAGATAATACAAGGCGTCAAAGAAGTCAACGAAAGAGAAAATGGGAAAAGCGATAAAAAAAACTGTGTCATGCAGGCGATGGGATATTGGTGGCAGAAACTAAAGATTACTTGAAGCAACTGCATTGATTCCAAACACGAGCGAAATAGTATAACATGCTAATGTCAGTAGAAAAGACAGAATTGGTGGGCATATCAAGAGAGCCTATCGGATGTAAGTTGGCTGTAAATAACCAATCCGCCAAACAAAGTATCCGTTGTACCTATCTAGGAATTGACATAGAGAGCTGCAAAATTGTACACCAAAAGGTACGATGGGACAGTGATGACAGAAATTGAAGATGACTTGCAACAACTGCACCAATTCCAAACAAGAGCGAAAGAGTTTAACATATGCTAATATCAGTAGAAAAGACAGACCCCACTGGAAGATAGATCTACTTCAGGGAAACGACCCTGTCCACGCGAGCCTCGATTCTTCTTCACCTCCTGATATCTAGGAAGAATCGGGTCCTAACCTAAATCCTACCTATAACCTATTTTATCCTTGCCAAACCCACTCGCCAACCCGCTTGGCAAGCGTGGCGTTTAAATACCAATATCATCCAATTAAAAACCATGTCTATATCGAGTGTTTTCTATGTGAGATTCCTGCGTCCAGGAGTGGATTAATATGGGCTGAAACAAAGAAGAAGTGTCGACGTCTTGCACTTTGAGTACTTCATGTATCGTTGCACTTGTATGTACTTGATCCCTTTAGTAGTTCTCAGTATTTTCATTTCTGTTGCTCTCAGTATATCTGCTGTATACATACAGGGTGTCCCAAAAGGTATGGTCATAAATTTATGGGCTTGTTAATTATGGTTTTGTGATTCTAAAATTCCAATAAACTTATGTTCTATTATCAACGGTTACCGAATTATGGATAAATTAATTTATTTTTATATGTGGTAGTCGAGCACCAAAAACAAATGCTGATTACTTGTCAGTCAGATTTTGAAAGCTTCTCGGTGACATTAAATAAACGCATAAACTTGAAAATGGACAGATTTACTAGACGTGAATATGCTTAAATGCATTTTATTTACGGATCTAGTAAATCTGTCCATTTTCAACTTTATGCGTTTATTTAATGTCACCGAGAACCTTTCAAAATCTGACTGACAAGTAATCAGCATTTGTTTGTGGTGCTCGACTACTACATATAAAAATAAATTAATTTATCCATAATTCGGTAACCGTTGATAATAGAACATAAGTTTATTTGAATTTTAGAATCAAAAAAACCATAATTAACAAGCCCATAAATTTATGACCATACCTTTTGGGACACCCTGTATGTATACAGCAGATATATTGAGAGCAACAGAAATGAAAATACTGAGAACTACTAAAGGGATCAAGTACATACAAGTGCAACGATACATGAAGAACTCAAAGTGCAAGACGTCGACACTTCTTCTTTGTTTCAGCCTATATTAATCCACTCCTGGACGCAGGCATCTCACATAGAAAACACTCGATATAGACATGGTTTTTAATTGGGTGATATTGGTATTTAAACGCCACGCTTGCCAAGCGGGTTGGCGAGTGGGTTTGGCAAAGATAAAATAGGTTATAGGTAGGATTTAGGTTAGGAACCGATTCTTCCCCGATATCAGGAGGTGAAGAAGAATCGAGGCTCGCGTGGACAGGGTCGTTTCCCTGAAGTAGATCTATTTTCCAGTGGTGTCGTAGAGGAGTATCTACTGCCGACACTGGATCACGTTGAAAAAATAGAGGAAGATCAATGGGCTAAATTTGCCAAAGATGAAAACCCCAATACAAGGAGACCTCTCGACCACCCAATGAAAGTTGGGCCTCCAGCTAAAGAGAGGCTGAAGAAAACAGGAAAAAGAACAAGACAAAATCAGAGAAGAAGAGTTCCTGTGCGTCGGGCAAAAGGTCATATGCAACGTTTCATGTCCTAAGAACTCTGAATTTGGGATGCCCAAAATAATTTCGCGATGATTTGCCCATACCCAGATACCCTGCCGGGAAAGTTGTTTGGCTTCCAGACTTTGTTATAAATTTTGATAATATGATTATGAGGAGTTGTTTGTTGTTTCAACGGCATCTGGTATTTTTTCGAAACTACTGAGCGGAAGCAAAGATTTCAGTTTTCTTCCCCAATTTAGAGGTTGTTTTCCAATTTTTTGCTTCAGAACCTTGCCGAGTTACTTTTAACGTTAGATAATCATAAGCTTTATTGCTGCTGTTTGTTCAAGCTTTTTGAATTATATTACTTTCAAAAAATCTTGGAGAAATTTATAGCTGCATTAATTTTGACTTTTGAGCTAGTTTTTGAACAACATTTGGAGGTACTTCCTCGTTTGTTCGCATTTTTAAAACTAATTGTTTTTCTTTGTTAACGGTTCATGGAGTACAACACAGTTTAGAGTGCCGAAAACAAATCAGCATAAAACACAGAACAACAATTAATTCAGCATTTAACTGTTTTTTTTTTAATATCTGAAATATTAATAAAACCTTAAATGATGCATACTCTTCCTGTTCCTTCAAATTTCTATGCCGTAATCTGTTCTGCATAATAATTTTCTAATGTTTTGATTTATCTGTGTCTTTTTGCCCAAAAAAAGCTACAGTTGGGGTTTGAAAATGTGTCTTTGTGTTGGTAAAGCAGTTGTGTAATTCATCAAGCCACCAAGTGCCCAAGTAAAATTGATTTGTTTATTTAATGGGCGAGATTTGGGTTTGCTGGTGCTTTATTGTTTTAATTTGCTGGGATCTAGGCTAGTTATAGTTAGAGGCCCTTTTTTGTTTTTATAATTTAAAATCAGCAAATATCAAGAGTAACAAAGGTCTACTATAATTTTTGGGCCATAGACTTTGGCCTTTGTTGCCTGTGGATAGTCCGGCCCTGTTCATTTGTTAATAATTGTTGGTATTTTTTCCTTTAAAAGCTAGAAACTCAAAGTAATTTAAATTTTCTCCTAATTTGAAGTGGTGACCAAAGCACGAATACATTACGTAGGTCATGGTTATGAAATATAATCCAAACAAAACACTGTGAATATAAAATGTCCGCGTTAAAAATCTCCCAGTTTTATCATGATTATCGTTAGTACGAGTTTTTGACATTGCGGTCATTTCAAGAAATATAACTTTTCCAGTAGTTTCTAGAATTTTATTCTTTTATCAAGAGATTTCGTTCCAATTTTTGCTGATAGTCATTCTCTTTTTGATTGTATAAAGTATGATATTTTAGGTTGTTTTCGTCATAAAATTTTGCGAGGGCAGAAATTCGTCAGTTTTATTTAACATTTGGATTCTTTTGTATGTGATGTTAACGTCATCTTTTACGATCCCTTCGAGAACGTTAGCGACTTTTTGGTAATGTGTTGTATTATGTCGGGGAATTTATCGAATTTTATGTTTATTTCGGTCTAAAATTCTAGCCTTAATGATTATTTGTAGTTAGAAGTAAGACGCTCCAGATTTCACGCATCAATTTGATGAAGAAGTTTTCCGAAAGCTGCGGAAATTAGTATTTAATTGCTTAGAGGACCTTGTTTTAGGGATACGCAGTGATACATTTTTTAATTCCAGATACGTATTTCAACATGTTAGTCGTTACCCTCACTGCGAATAATGCTTGGTAAGTTTATTCAAAGTAAACCTTTTGCTGAAAATTACCTGAAGCAGAAATAGGAAAGATTCTTCTTTGGCAGTTTAAACAAAAAATCTTCAAAAACGAAACCGTTTAACTGTCGAAATTTGGGATTCAAAGAGCTGTTTGTGTCAAATTAAAATAAGGCTAATTTTGTAAACATAAGTTTCAAAATGAATTTGTTAATTTAACGAAGATTTGATAACACAACATGTAAAACAACATAAAACGGTTTATGTTATAATATGGATAAACTTGAGCGCTAACGAAAAACATTAAACACTACTTCGAACGACTCACTTCAGCTGTTACGAACTGATTCAAGGACCACATAAAATAACTTACGTCTTTATAACTGTTCCGCTATGTTACTTTTGCTAACTTTTATATCGCATCAGTTTTCGATGTTCTGTTAGAAAGCGGAAAGAATTTAAATTTCTATAAAATAATAATAAGTTGCTTACCTCTTCTATACGTAATTTATTTGAATAATTCGGCGCTTCTTTAACCCTAAACGCCCACAAATATTGTTGACATGCTGTAAGTGGACGTTTCCTAAGGTCAGCTTTCAACCATAGAGTAGCTGCCCTTATACGTAACTCTTGCATCGGTTGACCCGGCTCTGCAGTGATTCGGAAGTCCAGAAAACGATTTCCGTTCACTGTTGAACCTATAAAAAATAGAAAAACAAAATAAAACTCTGCCAGAAATGATATTGTTATTCGTTATTAGTGGTAATCATGTAATGACGAAAATTTTCTTTACGGTTTTCCAAATTTAAGGGCTCGATATATCCAAGAATTTTAACTGTTACTAGAATAAAAAGCTATGTTTTCTTTCTTATTAAATTTCTTAAGCGTTTCGAAACCATCCTAGGATTTCGTGTTTTGGTTAACCAAATGAAGAAGTTTAGACTTGAATGTTTGTTTTGTATTGTTTATCTTTCAAAAATAGCCAAAAAATGTCGATTACTACCTTTTCAATTCAGTTATCGAGGAAACTATGCAAAATTTATGGGAATTATAAGTAATGGGTTTTTGAACAAATGTGAATTTAATCTTCGGGAATGAGAATTTGTTGCTTTGTGTTAAGTCATGGCTTGCTTATTTCTTAAACTTAATTGTAGTTTATTTATTTTAAGCTAGATTTAATTAAGATAATTAGGTTTTTAGAATGTACTTTGAACCATCCGACAGTACGGCAGAGTGGGAGTGCACGTAATACTGAAATATTGAGAGTTAAGCAAGGGTGTGCTTGGCCAGAACTTCGATGGGTGACCGCTCTACGGCTCGGTGTGTCCGGCCCCGTCGACACTGTAAAGGTATAAGAGGGTAAAAGAGAAAGAAAGAAAGAAATAATGTCTTTGAAATAATCTTACTGCAGCATAATTTGCTTCAATTACTTCTGAAATACAATAAACTTTTTAAGGATCTCATTTTTAACTTTGGCTTTCATTAAATCCAGTAACGTTTCCATACAATTTTTAATTTTCATTCATTAACTTACGTACGATATTGCAACAGTAAATCGATACCGCCAAGAGGCTTGACATTAAAAATGACAAGAAATTTGTTTTCGTTTTTGCAGTAAATATCACGTCCCTCATTCAGTCATTCTTCATAAAGCAACCGCCTACATTCTGTTATTTATGCCATTTTACAAAGAATATTACGTGGATTTGCGACAAATCAAGTCTTTAAGTTCGACTTTAAACCTGGGAGACCTTTTCGTTGTTACTTGAAGCTTTTCAAAAGCATGTCAAAAGTTTATTATTTCACCTACGTGTTTTGTAAAAACGTCAATTCTTATTTTGGTCTTTATCTTGTTAGGTTAGAAATAAAGGAAATTGCAGTTAAAAGTATGAATTGGCTTGGGAATTTCTGGCAACTTTCGTATAAGTTGGCAATGAAGGTTTTGTAAAACAGCACTTAAATTTTACGTTAAGATCGAAAATTGATTTTAAAATTCAGTTTTAAGCAAAAGTTACTGAAATGTGCTAGTCGCAAATGTTATATAGGACAAACTTGCCGAACTATAAAACAGTTAGAAAATTGTCTTAATGGCCTGAAAAAAATTAATTTTAAACCAAATGTATGTTCGTCTTTAATAAGGAACTAAATGAATAATGCATATTTTGGTATAAAAAAATAATAACGATAAAGGTCAAGATAATCAAAACGAATTTACGTTTTAAAAACATCAAGAGTAACACTTATTTAAGACATTTACATTTTAGGCGATAAAACTGTCTGTCGAGTGTACTTGAAACGTAACTATTTCGTATCGTGGTCGAATATACAAATATACGTACAACTCAAGTCAACGTTTCATACAAATTCGAGCAATATGATTCGCATGCACGATAAACAAATGTAATTTCAAAGAGTCTTACAGAACTGGAATTGTAAAGCAGTTCATTTTTATGAGGAAAGATACCATCGAAATTGCTTTTCAGTAACAAAATTGAGAGCATGATGCCATTGCGCTCGGGGAATTGCTTTATACATGCAATCGATCTCAAATATCTGTGAAATTTACTTGTCGGACTTTAAATCTACAAATGTCTAGCGAAAAATAGAACTAACATTACGAATCGCCCCTGTTTATATTTATTTCCACGATACAATCACCAATCAACTTGTTTTAATTTAAAAATAGCCAATTCCCATTGACAACTTAACCGTAATTTAGGTGGAGGCCTCACTGCGCCCCCCCCCCCTATTTCCAATAATAAAAACTAATTGAGACAGAGAACTACTATCAAACGCCGCACAGCTCCAAAAATGAACCACCCATCAGCTCTAGATTGATATTAAGCAAGAAGAAAATGTTAACTCCGAAGACTTACCTGAGATCACAGAAGAAGAAATAGAAAAAAATGCAATAAAAGACATCAAGATAAACACAGCCGCCGAAGAAGATGATAGTATACCGGAATTGCGAAAAGGAGGAAAGTCCATTCTGCCACATCTAAACAGTCTTTTTAATAAATGTATAACCGAAGGAATTGAATAATGCTTTATAAAAAGGGAGGTCTAAGCATTACTAAAAATATATAGACCAATAGCATTGCTTTCACAAGTAGACAAACTGCTAACCAAAATTATCAAAGATGGATAATTACCAGCCAGTCGAACAAGCCGAATTTAGCAACAGATCACATATTAACACTTCGTATTCTCGTAGAAAAGCAAATGAGTAACCTACCTGTGTATCTAATCCTTCGTAGACTACGAAAAGGCGTTCGACACCATAGAACATTGGGCTGTAGGATTGACTCAAGGTATACCACACTAATAGAATATACAACAAAACAATTTGATAGTGATCTTAGAACCCAACACATCCCAACTGGAGGAGAGGTACGTTAAGGCGATACCATCTCGCCAAAATTGTTTATACTGGCAATGGAAGACATTTTTAAATCACTACAATGGGAAAGCAAAGGTATATCGATCAATGGCAAACGACTAAATGACTTAAGATGATATCCTGATAATAGCGGATAACCGGGATAACCACCAAGACCTCCACACCATGGTAAACGAACTATATCGAGAATCAAATAAAAGAGGTCTAAAAATGAACATGTCAAAAACAAAAATCATGAACAAACTACCACACTAGAGTACTCAGGGCCGATATTCAAGGCCAACAAAGGAAATCAGACGGCAGAAATAAATCGAAGCGTCAGATTGGGATGGATGGCTTTTGGCAAACTTTCCTATGTGCTAAAAACAATAGAATACCCGTCTTCAAACAAGAGCACCTGGATTATCCCGGTTCTTACCTATAAAGCACAGACGTGGATATATACTAAACAGAACATAGATAAATTGAGGAAGAAATTGAGACGTCGCTGAACATGCCGCAGGACTGAAATGTAAAGGGGCTAGACAGAACGGAAGATGGAAGAACGCAATTCAAAGCTGGCGCCCATATGACGGGAAAAGCGGAAGAGGAAGAGCGCAAATGAGATGGGCGGACGATCTCAAAAGACATGCAGGGCTAATGTGGCGTCGATTGGCCCAGAACAGTGAAAGATGGCGACCACATGGGGATGCCTACATCCAAACCTTCATTACGGATAGATAATGGCTAGAAGAAGAAGAAGAATAAAAACCAAGATTATTTTCTATTATTAAGTTTGGGCTAGGATATTAGCCAACCGCTTTTGTGGCCGCCCAGATCACTTGCATTTAACTATATTAATTTTATTTTCCGAAAGATTTGGAAACAAAAGGCTTTCCGATTTTATTAGAGTGAATGAACGGATCTTTAGATTTAATTAGTAAAATTTATGTTGGTAGTGTCCGAGGGTTAAAATTAGGATTGGGCAATCATTTATGAATAAAATCTGCGACAGATAAAGGTCAGGAGGGTTACAGGATTAAAACTGATTGTCAGATTATTATATTTCAGATCTGAATGTTATCTTACTTAAATTTATACCGTGCCTTTTCTTTAAAACTTAATTAGAAATCTTTTGTTAACTGAATTAAATTTAAAATTCAATATTTTCCCTGTTTTCGTGAAAAAATTAAATTAGGCACTTTAAAAGTGTCGAATTTATGCAAAATATTTGCATAATCTTGTTATTTTGTTGTGGTAATTTTAGAACGGTCGCTTCGGTGCAACACCGAGACTTTTTAAACCACTTTATGTCGTTATAAGAAGGAAATTTCTTTAAAATGCATCCATTTCGCCAAATATATTAACAAATAAACGAACATGCAACATTTAGAATGTACCTATTTAAACAAAATTAATTAATTAAATAATTAATAATAGTCGTCAACTGTTTCAAGCCAACTTGAAATGAATTTTATAAATAAGAATTTATCAATTGATCTTTGTTGATAAGCCAAATTCTTTAAAAGGTTTCAGAAACCATACAAAACAATTTGATATCTGGAAACCGCAGGCTTAGGCCTCGGCCAATCAAGCAAAAAATAAATAAATTCATAACTAAGTAAAACAATTTAAATACTTTCGTCCAAAGAATGAAATAAGTAGGTATTTTAAAAAGCGAAGAAAATTAATATCAATTTAGAAAAGGCAAGATAATATAATAGAAAAGGGAAATAATAAAAATGTCAATTGTATCCAATTACTTTGAACATAACTAGGAGAAGATAGCTGTTCCGCATTTTCCTCTAGACGGGCATCTTTCTTAATTTCTAAAGCACGCTCCAGTTTCAAAACTGATTCAACCATCGTGCCATATCCTAATTCTGTTAGGGATATTAATGGGATTACGAAACGTAAAGAATCTGTTAGTAAAGCAGACGATTTGGTATTTCCTAAGTCTGGTGAAGATAAACATTTAGCTGAAAAATATGTCTATCGGTTTTCCTTTATTCGTTTAATAGAGAAAGCTTTTCTGCTGATCACGAACTGTTCTTTTCCTTTCCCCCCCTTATTGTAATGGCAAACTTGACCAAAGCCTACTACCAGAACGAAATCTTTTCGTTTTTCCCCCTTTTGTTTTCGTAAATTTTAAAGTTTTCACCCCCTTTGGCTTTCAATACTCGAGAGAAACGGCAAAAATAAAAATATAAAATGTAACAAAGACCAACGTGCATGAAATACATTCGGGATAGCTAAAATTCTCAAATAACAAATTGCATGTATTATGTAGTCAAATATGAGAACTTTCATTTGAATGCTTTTCTTGTGAGGTTCGCAAATGATTGATCGTGTGACACTTTCCCTTTCTAACCGATCTTTCCACTTTTATTTTCGTATAATGTTGCGGTCTTTTCAGAATGAATGAAACTTGTAAATTGTGGGGGATACACTTTTAATTTTGCACGACACTAACCTTTTCTTCCACGTGTATCGGTTGCTTATTTCGATTATTAAGCAGGACCTTTTGTGCTCATCGATCGATATTTGAATGAAACGACATTTGAATGAAACAATATTGGAAAATAGAACTCGCAGTATTTAATACGTTTATACTGCTAAATATTTAAAAGAAAATTGTTAAAAGTCCACTTCATTTTTATTTGATTAGCTTTTTAAAGCAATTTTCCTTAATTTAATCATTCGTCAAAGTCAGCAAAATTCTGCTACACTGCAAATGGACATATCAAACAACACATCAGTAGAAGAAGATCAATTTTTATTACTTGTAACTTAACAAAAACCCGGTTTTCACATGTTTAAGGGTTTCAACACTTTGCTGCCATGTAGGGAATCCCAAAGGCTAAACAAACTTAAGACCATGAAGGAATCCTAAATTTACAAAATTAAATGTTCCGACGGTAATTCAAAGTATATCGGGCAAACAAAATGTCATTTTAGTATTAAATTTAAAGGTAAATGGCTAAAAGTGCACTTCTTTTTATTATCTTTTTGAAGTTGATTGACCATGTCTTGACAGAAATCAAAAGTGAGCAATGCATAGGATTGGTAGGATAAAACTAAGACAAATAATCCCACTTAACCACGAAGCAAGCCCAAAATACAAGAAGAGATTTAAAAAATAGATCTACAAAAGCAAAAGATAAGAGAAAAAGATGAAAAATCAATAGAAAATAGATTAGAAATCGAAGAAGTGAACGTAAATGTTGAAGAAACAATAAAACAGATGTAATAAATAACCATGCAACACAACAACCCAAAAAACAAGAATGGTATGATGCCGAATGCGATTAAGAGATAAACAAAAAGAGAGCAAGGAATAGAATGTCACAAAACCTGACAGAAACAAATAAACCTAAATATAAAGAAATAACAAGAAAATTCAAGACGTGATAGTTTTCTGTTCCCTTCGTGGTGCTTGATTAACGTGAGTCCCCTTGCCTCTCACCAATCGGAGTGCTTGATTTATGTGAGTCCTCTCGCCTCTCACCTTTGAATTAATGAAATGATGACCTTCAACTTCGATGCATTTATTGACCCGCGTTTCAAATGATTGTACACAACTGAAAGAAAGAAGTATAAAAAGGAGCGAAAGAAAACTGCGAAAACTATAGAGGTATTGCACCTTTAAACGTCATTCATAACAATTTAGCCACTTGCATTAAAAACAAGATATCCGCTCATATGGTCATATTATAGATCAGTATCAAAGTGGATTCCGGAGTGGTGGACTAAATATATGTACTCAAGGAAATTCAAGCTGCAAGCTACCAGAAAAAACTAACGACCAATTTGCTATTTATAGACCTAGCATTGACAGGGAACAGCTTTATCATGCAATGATTGAACTACATATACCAACCAAACTAATTAGACTTGTGAAAATGACATTACAAGACACAACAAATATGATTAAGATAAACGGAGAGACATTGAGAAAATTGAAAGTAAACAATGGATTAATAAGGTGATACCCTTTCAGCATTACTGTTCAACATCGCACTAGAAAAAGTCATAAGAACAAGTGGCATAAACAGACAAGGAACATTGTACTACAATCTAAATATTCGCGAACGATCTAGTATTTTTAACAAGATCTGAAGAAGGGTTAAATAAAACTACAAAGAAATTTATAACAGCTGCACACGATATTGGACTAAAAATAAATGAAGATAAAAAAATTATGTCCTGGATAGCAGAACCATATAATAAGTATCAATTATTTGAAACTTAAAGTAAATCAGAATAAGAAGTCGAAACATTTACCTACGTATTTGGGAACAATAGTAACAAGACAACCTGGGAGTGGCCAGAATCGCTGCAGAAACACGAAGTGCATTTGCAATGAAATATGTAATGACAGGGAAAATGTTTTCACGAACCACAAAACTACGGATCCACAAAACAATGGTGACGTATGCCAGCGAGGTATGGACTTTACGAAACCAAGAACAAGAACAACAAATGTTGAGTGTTTGGGAAAGGAAGATATTGAGAAAGATTTATGGTGGAAAAAGAGTAGAAGGAAGATGTGAAAGAAGGATAAACCAGAAACTTAGAGAACTACCTATATATGACGATCAGTGGCGTAGCTAGCATGGGTGGCACCCAGTGCGGATATCAATGGTGTCACCCCATGAAAACGGTTAAAATCAACATGATTTTAATACAACATATTTAAATAAACATTTAAAAAATTATAAGTCATTCATCATCAAATTGCAATACTATCAATCAAGTATCATAAACATATTTAGAAGAAACTAGCTAAATAAGAAGGCAGTCGTGGCTCAGTTGGTTCAGCGTGCGTCTGACCACTGAGATGGCCCGGATTCGATTCCCAGGGTCACATATACACCGAAAATACCCGGTCGCTTCCCTCGGAAGGCAATGGCAAACCGCCGAGGTGTATTCTGCCTAGTAAAGTTCTCTCTGGAGTAGAAGTGCAAGCACTTCCGTGGGTCAGAGCCTACGTTAAGCTGTAGGTCCCCTATGTCTGTAGGCTACTTGACACGCACACCTACAGGCATATGGAGAGAGGATCAGCAACGCCCTGTAAAGGGTATGCCACTTCTAAAAAGAATTTTAATTTAAAAATACTTTACTTTTTCAGATATCTAAACTTTTATAAAAAAAACTATCAAAAATAACAATGATTAAAGTAATCCAGCGTCACGATATTTTCACTTCACAACACGAAATGAGAAATGAAACAGGCGGCAAGCATTCACGACGATTTTGGGAGAATCCCCGAGTCATAGAACTACGATGCTCTATTTGTTTTAAATGCGCAGTGTTGTCAATATACTCTACCTACTCTGCCTGCTACTCTAACGAAAGCGCGCTGGAACTAAAAAGCACTACAGATTGACATAGTTTGGAAAGAAAGAACGCTCCTCAGTTAAAAATAACAAAGAAAATGTGATAGAAAAAAATTATCCATTCTTTGCGATTATTTTAGCGGTTGTTTCATTTCATGGAGTTGTTGTAAGATTAATTTTTTTTCAAACGCGGTCGGGTGTCACTCCCAAACGGGTGCCACCCGGTGCGCCCCCCCCCCCCTAGCTACGCCACTGATGACGATGCAGATATAATAGAAGTTATTAAAGCACAACGCATTAGATGGCTGGGTCATTTAATTCGAATTAAGGAAGAGATAATACCCTACAAAATATGGAATTCAGAAGTAACATGAAGACAGTGAAGAGGAAGACCAAAAACACAATGCAAAATGCAGTACAACAAGGCTTAAAGAAGTTAAACATTAGTGAGTGGAAAGAAAGTGCCATAGACAGAAAAAAGTGGATTAAAATCATGAAACAAGCTAAAGGCCTGCAAGGCCTATAGCGCTACTGTACCTATATGTATTGAGATGATATTTGTCGGTATTAAAGATTTTGAGTTGAATACAATAATTGTTAATGAATATAAATTTATGGTTTAATTGCAAGTTAATTTATGCAGATTTAATATACGTTCATTTAAAAATGTAATAAAAACAAGAATCTACATAGTTGTATGTACAGCACGTATGTGGTTTTAACGGGTGCAATGCACAACCCGAATCGTCTCTACGAGTTGCATGGTTGGTGCGCCGTTTATACACCTACATACTGCACCATGTATGGAATTGTGATTTGATTTGGATACTGAACAAGTGATATGTGAGCTAATTTAATACTGTTATAATTTATGATCTATATTAAGTAAATAATAATAATAATTTTATTTCTCTTCGCTTCAAACTCAAAATACAAAAGCAAATTAACAAAAATTTAATAAAAGATGATAGCCATGAAACATGAAATAATATAAAGCACGTGAGTATGGTACTACTCGTGTGTGCTATATTAACAATAACTTAATTACAATTTAGAACTAGTATATTAAGAGCAGTTATTAATTTACAAAAACAAAATATAAAAAATAAAAATAAATATAAAAATAAAAAATAAAAATAAAAATGGCAAAAAGAGCTTATATAACAACATCTCTTTGCATTCTAGAAATATATAATTATTAATTATTAGCAGGTAATTACAGTCATGTGATGCAATCTCGAATACAGTTCATATTACCACGAATCCAAATTGTTATGTGTTTTTTGAACATCTGTAGCGAGTTAATGCGTCTTATAAAACATGGCAAGAGATTGAACAGTTTGATACCAACATAATATGGACCGTATTGACATAGAGTTTTTTAAGTTCTGACACATATTAAAATTGAGTTGGTTACACCTCTGGTCTTGTGCGCATGATCTGTAAGGATTTTAAGTTTAGGTCAGGTTGCAAAAACATTTTCCTTAGTTTAATCATTAGTCAAAGTCAGCAATATTCTATCACATCGCAAATGCACATAGTAAACAACACACCAAAAAAATAAAAACATAAACTAAACAAAATTTTGTGCAACCCACTCTTAGGTTGGAATCCAAATACACCAACGAAATTTTACATTAAAAAAATAATCAGAAATAATAATTTGAAGAAGGACATCGGACCGATGTCAAGTTCTTAGATATACCGGGGCACATATACAAGTTAACAACATAATAGGCGTGTGTGACTTCCCTTGATAACTGTAAAACGCCAACTTTGCTATTGTAATTTGACGACGAGATTATCTTAATCAGAAATTAACTCCAAGTAATTTTATGGTTCACTTGTTTTTGGGGATTCCGAATTTTTAATACATTTCATAACGATGAAGGGTTAGATAGCTCGAAATAGATTCTTTTAGTTAATTAAAGCAAACTTTTCCTAACAGCAAAAGTTTTTAATTTCGTTATTAAACATCTAAGAGCAAACCTTATGATTTTAACGCCCACATATAGAAGTTTAAATTTTTTTTTTCAAGGAAAACAAGTTAATTTAAAAGTTAGCTTAATAAAACCTACGAGCAACCCTTTTTAAAATTTCTTTATACATTAAACATGGCCATATTTTCATACGAAAACCTCAAACGTTTTTAAACAAAAGACAGCAAACTTGTAAAAAATTGTAGTTAATTATAAAACAAATGAATTTTAGTGGTTTTAAATAATCGTTTTGGTTTTTAACTTCGTTAACGAAGCGAATAAGGAAGCATTTAACTACCTGGCGTTTATTACTGATAAATTTGTTCTGCTTGTTTTAGCAAACATCTATCGAAAGGACAATAAACGTTGTATGTCAAACACATTCCTTAAATTTCGTGGCATGCTTAAATCGTCTATTCTATTTTTTTTAGTTATTTTGAAATTAATTTCTAAAAAAATCCAGGTATTATTTGAGATTATATTTTGTTCGTTTATTCGCTATTTATTGATTAATTAATTTATTTGTCTCCGTTTACATAGACCTGTTTTAGTTATAAACACTTACATACAAAAACAACAAGGTAAGACAGTTAAAGTCAGAACACAATCATTGTTCAAATAATTCCTTAACACAATACTTTTCACTAAAAATTGTTTGAGTTCTCATTTGAATTAAATAAAATAAATAAAGAATTTTTTACATTTTTTCGTTGTTATTAAAACAAGATTATTTATTGTAGAAACCTGTCTCGCATTGTTGGAGCTCGTTGTTATTAGTCATTTATTTAACGTTAAGAGAATTTGTCATTGTTTCAAAGCTATCGTAGTGTGGGATTCTAGAAAAACTAAACAGAGCCTTGCACAACTTTATTTTATTAAGATTTATTTCATACTAGTACTTTTCAAACTGTCTCACACGTCTGTCACGTTGTCGTACTTTTCGCGCACACGACTTACTACTGACTCCCCCGATGCACGCGGACCCCCACCTGAACATCGGTCATCTGCTATAATTCCCTCAGTAGACCTTTTCAGAAATTTTAGATGTTTTTCAAAGATTATGCATATATATTTTTTAAATTGCAATTTCTTCCAAAAATGTATTTTGCTTGTTTTTATTTTTATTATGTATTTCTAATTTATTTTTATTACCTTGTTATTTATTTATTCATTGATACGTAATATATAATATTTAGATGTTTATTTTTGAACAATAAAAAAATCACGGCTTGACTGTTTGTTTGTTTAAAAACACTTTATGGTATGTTAGTCCGTAGTGTGTGGCTGTTAATAATACCAAACTGTTAAAACACGATTATTATAAATATGAAAACGTATAGTTAAACGGTTTATTAACGAAATTAGATCATAAAACTAGTTAACGCGCCGTATATAATTACTCAAAAAACTTTGGATTTATCGCGCTAAATTCGCAAACGTGTGAAAATTGCGAGTGGTTGATAAGTGACCAGTGTAATAGTGATATTAGGAAAATCGGAAATAGGTAGTAAAAAATCATTAAAAATTAAAATTGTGCAGGCAGAAGAAACCGCGTAATTAGTTAAGGGTCATCAACCGAAGTTAATGCAAGGAAGATGTAACGGGAATCAACCAGACATCATTGATATTGCGAAAGCGCAAAGAGTAAGACGGATGGACCACTTGAAGAGGATGGACGTCTGCCAAAGAATATGGTAGTGAGCGAGCTGGGTGGAAAGAGAAGGAAGGGCAGACCACGAGCAAGATGGAGAAACGAGGTAGAAGAGGATCTAAACCGTATGGGTACTACAAGATGGAGGGAAAAGGCGTTTAATAGAAAAGAGTGGGAAAAAAAGCTAACCAAGTCATGGGCCTGCAAGGCCTGTAGGGCTTATATGTGTATACATATATAATTTTGAAACGGCATGGCTTAGCAGACCAGAAAATATGAAGAAATAGATCAAAATTTTGCACCAAAAAATAGAAGAGGAAGGGAAAAAGAAAAATTTGGGTGTCTCGGGATTAACAGTAGACACGACTGAACTTTATAAAAAACGAACTGCAACTAGATATTAAATCAAGAAGCGCAGGGAAGTTAGGTGCAAAAACATGTTTGATAGAAACAGGGAGTATAGCAGATAAAATTGATATACCTACTGCAGGACAAAAGCATATTGAAAAACAACAAGGAATGAATATATATTGACTCGGCGCTCACGAAAAAGGAAATAATAATATATGTAGTATAAATCAGAAAGACTACTAAAGAAGAAAGACATCAAGGAAGCCAAACAAAAATGGAATATAGGAAACTAACCATAAATGGTAAAGAATTTAGATGGGACAACGATCAAGAAAAACTGATGGATAAAATTAAAACCAAGAAAGAATCAAAAAACTAGCCAACAATACCAAACCGAACATCAAATAAGAAGGTGGTAAGAAAACTACAGATTATATTTTATGTGGAAACCTGGAATATCAGAGGATTAGAAGGTAAACAACTCGAGTTTTTACAAGAAATAGAAAATACCAATATTGGAGTTTTTGCTATAACTGAAACACAAAAGAAAGAAGAAGATGTTATGAGGATATGAAGAGCAGAAAAATAAAAAAAGCAGCATACGTGGAATTAGCAGAGTAAACTCTTGGAAAAATCAAACCACGTGATGGACTACTGAAGTCAAAAAAGCGATTAAAAAGAAAACAAGTATTGAAAATACCAAGAATAAAAGTGGTATTAGAAGAAAAGCAACAAAGCTTGAACAGACTCTAGAGGACAGTAAAGGAAATATTAAGCTCTAAAAGACGTAAAAAGAAGATATGCATCAAGCAAATGAAAGACAAAGCTGGTAGAATTATAAACACAGAATATGAAATTATAGAACGATGCAGAGAAGAAGACGTCAGAGAAGCTGGAACTGAAGACCAAATAATAGAGGAAGAAGTAAGGAACGAACGAAAAAACTTAAAGCTATGGAATGCCCTAGAAATGATGAAATACGTGAGTGGATTTGCTGGATTTATAATATAGTTTGGAGAAAAAAGAAACAACAAAAGGAATGGACTAATGTAGCAACTCTACCTATACATAACAAGGCGGACACAAAAGACTGTAGTAACTACAGAGGGATTTATGAGGCTATAATTGAGAAGAGAGTTAGAAAAATAGTAGAGCCAACGTTCATAGGCGCCCAAAGTGGTTTTAGAAAAAACTACAGTGCTCAGCCTCAACATTAATTAAGAACAGGAACATATACTTCTGCTTCGTTGACATGACAAAAGCTTTCGATACCATAAGCAGAGAAGCAATTTGAAAGTGCTTGTACAATAAAGGTCTGGTGGAAGCAATTAAAAGCGTATGTACGAACACAACAAACCAGATAAGAACAGGAAATATGATGGCCAGAGATGTTCAAAACCCAGGAAGGCGTTAGGCAAAGCGGTACTACTGCTTTTTTTCAAAGTGCGGCTTAGAAATAAATACGGAAAAAAGTGATTGTTTAGTAATTGCTGATAACTATAAATATTTAGGTTGCATTACAAACAACAAGTGTACCAGAGGTGACGAACTTAACAGCAGATTGAAAACAGCGGGGAAACTATTCCAAACCCTGAATAAGTCATTTTTAAATAATAAATACCTAGAAGAACAAATACAGCAATTTACAAAACAATGTAGGATATACCCATCCTATTGTAGATGTGAAACTGGATCCAGGCTACGAAAATGAAATATTTAAGAAGAACACTCAGAGTTGATAATTTAAAAATGAATCACTACCGCTAGCATTAAAATGATAATGCAACAAAAATTGAGATGGTTCAAACACCTGGAAAGGATGGAAGAAAACAGACAAGTCAAAAGAACATAGAGAGTCAAAGCACAAGGAAAAAGTAGAAGAGGAAGGCCGAGAACAACGTGGAACAAAAGTGTTAGTGAACTACTTACGGAGAGGAGAAACAAAAGGATGACCAAAAATCGAAAAGATTAGCGCAAATTCATAAAACATAGTGCAGTATAGTGCAGTGAAAGAAAGAGTAGTGAGTTTGAAACAACTCAATCTTGACACGTATGGGTACAAGAGGATCGATTATGGTGATGATGATGATGATGATGAATGATGATGATAAAAAGTTTGTTCATTAAAAACGATACTTTGCTGCTTGCAAGAGACCGAAGAAGAAAACTTTTCGACTTGAGAATACCTTTTGTGTATAAACAGAAACATTTGAATATGTGCAAAACGAGTAGAAATATGTTAACTTTGTTAAAGTTATTTTATATTAAAAAGAGGCAGTCAATATGATATTTAAAACGAATGCAAGTCACCGTTGCGTTTGATGAATTCAGTAACAATAACAGTAGACGGTGAAAAACACTTAACATTGGCTTTGTTGAACACCTTCTTGGTAATTGTCACTTGTTTTCCACTTTTGTAGATGTTCAGTTGTTGCCTCTTATTATCAACCATGAAAAGCTGCTTCTTAAAATATCCTTCTGTCTTTTAATAAGTCAGATATAAGCTGGTTTGTGATTCATGTCAATTGTATTGTATAAATGCATACATTGTACAAATAAGTCCATCTGTTTGTAAACAACACAAATAAATTTCTAAGTTCCATTCTTAAATAAAATACACGGTCGTTCTGTCGGTTAAGAGCAAGAAATCTCCACTTATTAAAACAGTCATCGGATTTATGGTGCATAAAATTATTATTACCTCAACTCCAACATTCCTGAAAGTAACTCAGTAAAGGTAACCGTTGTAGATTGCAATTCTCCCCTATCGAGAGAAGGTGTCATAAAACGAAAAATAGCAAATAAGGGTTATTTATTCGAAAATATAATTTTAAAGTGGAAAATTTTACGAGGGATTTCTTTTATAAGGGGCGGAACGCCGCGCGATATTGCTATGTTTTAAGTTCGAAAGGGTAACATTGTAACAAAGACGTATTAATTGTTAAACGTTTCCGTTTAACCGATAAAATTGATACGTAAGTGTCTTTCGATGATAGGGTTGATTGTCGGTTCGTGTTCCGTTTTCGTTTCATTCGATGCGAAAATCAGGAAATGTAAGGATAGGAACAGGAACGACACACACAGCATCCGGATTAGTGACCTCACATGACTCACTCCCCATGTGCCGTGCTTTTTCTTCTTTTTACGCATCTCGGACTCTATATCTGAAGAGCTCATTTTTCAGTGATACTTTTGGCTTGAGTAGTTTATCTGAAAAATTGGATGGAAACGGAGGGTGAAAATAATTTTCTTAATCAATTACAAGATTAGACTTCGAGTATAAGTTCTGGGGGATGAAATAATCGCTTCTACATCAGCAACAATTTTTTCGTCAAGGATAATAAATATAAATAGTATTGAAATTAATCTTTTTCTCGGCGAGAGAAACTCTCTCATCGATTTCTGGAATTTTCTTTCGGAATGCCGACACGTCGTATTTACGCCACTTTTAAGGACGATAATAAACAAACATTTGATTTATTTCCCGAGCGTTTGCGGAGACAAATGACGTAAACAATGATTCTGGTTAATTGTTAAAATGTCTCAAATATCGCCAGACGTTCGCTCCACTGACCGACATTCTTCATATTAATTCTTGTAGGCTTGCCATATTTCAAATTATATTCGTGGCCATTGCTCAATATCAAGTTTATCTCTTCTTCCATTTAATGTCCCTGTTTTCTCTGGAAACTAAATTTGTCTGAACGTATCCATTAGGGCCTCGAAACAGTCTGCTTGGTAATTATTAGCGTATGAAATAAAGACGAAAAGTTAATACATAAAACAATGAAAATAAAATAAACCCAGATATAAAAGGAAAAAAAAACAATTGTGAAAATCCAAGCGATAAGTTTGATTATTCGGAATTATTTTGTAATTTTCTAACTAGCTAAAATTCCAAATAACTATTAATTTGTTTTAATCTTAAGGTCGAAATATTCAATGGAATAGCAAATAATTCAAAATACGCATTTGAAATTTCATAATAAAAATGTTTTTATAATTCCGGCCTGTACAGGGTGGACCATTTTCGATGGTTCTAAATGGGAAGTGCCCTTATTATAGGAGATAGACAAAAACTGATGGATTCCAGAACTCTTTTTTGATGCTGATACAATTCGAGAACTCCGCTAAGTTTTCTTATTTTTTAGCTACAGGCTAAAATTCGAAATTTGACCTTTTCAAAAACTTCAAATAACTTTTTGAAGATTACAAAAAACGTTGAAAACATCCAGGAGGTACTTTTTCATATAGAACACGAGTTCATTTGGATATCTTCTAAATTTCATAGTTTAAAAATTAAGAGGTAAAGTTGGTAGTTAGACTATGTACCATTAAATCGCATATTAATTCGCAGTGACAATACCTTTTTTAACAAATTCAGAGTATCTGATGATGTTAGCAGTTAGTACGCCATGTTTCACGATAGAAATAAATAGAAACTAATCGTCGATAAGTCTTTAGTTTAGTTTTTAAAATAACTACTGATTTGTACTAATAAAGGTATAGGTATCGGAACTAATACCCTACGAGGGAGCATGGCCGACAAGATGGAGGGTTAAGGCTTCCTAAGTAACGTACGGGGTGGTGTGGTAAGCACCACGCCTTCAACAACCGCTTACCGTCCCTACTTCACAACTGTGCTTCAGTTCCCAATTATTTTCAGTGACTGGGTAAACCACCTGACGAGCATCCAATTCGGGTTTGATTCCGAGACCGTCTACGCTGTAGTCGAATGCTTTAACCACTCCGGCGATTTGTACTAATAAACTTATCCAAAAAGACCGCGGTCAGACAAAAAATAATTTAAAGTATTTCTAAAACTCTTATTAAAATTAAACGATTGAATTTCAGGACGTGGTCAACTATAACTACTAATTTAACCTTCTTAGATCTTTTTGTATGAGGATTTATCAAAAACAGAACAACTAAAAACTACAGAAAAATTGCGTAAAAACGCCAACGTCAACGTTGGCCTAGGACTATGTATTAATAAGAATGGCGTTTGAAAATTACTGTTATTTATTATTTTAGTTAGAGAATCTGCTTTCTAGTGTTAAATGTGAAATTTGATTTTTTTAAAAGTATATTACATACCCTACTAGGTATCCTGGGTAGCTCAGTCAGGTAAGTGCCTGCTAGCTAGCCGGCTGATAAGGGCTTTAGTATTATGGAGCCGATTTGGGTCGAATTTTAAGGTGTGCTGTGGATGAAAGTTGGTTGGAGCATGATGCAAGTCCAAAAATGAGCCTCGACATTGCATTGCGGTAGAAGAGGAAATTGATTTAAAAAACATACCTTACTATTTCGCAACAACTTCAGATAATCTAATTTTGTTAAAAAATTGTATTGTTACTGCATTTAACCCCTACAAAGTATATATTTTTGAAAAGCAGAAGAAATACATATACGATTTAGTGGTACCAACTACGACTTATATTTTATTATATTTTATTTATTATTTATTTATATTATATTTAGAAAATACCAACCTTACTTCATAATTTTTAAAATATGAAAAATAGAAATAAACCCTTTATTCTACTTGAAAAAGTGCCTCTAGAATGTTTTTATATCTTCATAAATTATTCAAAATGACCAAATTCGGAATTTTGGTCTATAATTAATAAAAAATAACAAAAGGGGAATTCTGTATTCCCAACTTAAAAAAGAGCCCTGGACTCATCAGTTTTTGTCTATCTCCGACAATAAATGCCAACGCGCACTTAGCCACGCCACGGCGCGCCACGCCGGAGGGCAATTTTAAATTACATTGGTTGTTATGGAATAACGCGCACGCCACGGCGTGAGAAAGTATATGTACAGGGTGTTTTAAAACAACGTTTAAAAATCTTGGGGGCATGCGGTACGGTTGAAAATAAGGCAAAAAGACCCAATACACATAGGTCCGCAAATCAACCGTTTACGAGATAACAGCGAATGTAACTCATACATTAAATACTCAACGGTAACACATGCCAGTAAACATGTGCTTATCGGTTTTGTGTGCTGAGCAGAGTTGGCTTTGTTTTATGACAGCTTAATTTGAATTTTTGCGCAATTTGTACCGATTACAATGGTTGCGTATTTAAATGCTGAAATGAGCAATATGGTGTTTATGTACGGTCGTGCCAATGGGAATGCTTTAAAGCACGTCGCCTCTATGGAAGGACGGCATTTTGAACATCTTATTTAGTTGTAATCTTTTTTATTGTAAAATACAATAATACCTTAAAAACCACGAAAGCAAATTTATTCTGCTATTGCAATAAAATCGCTATTATCTCGTAAACGGTTAATTTGCGGACCTATGTGAATCGGAGCTTTTTGCCTTAATTTCGGCCGTACTGCATGCCCTTGGGATCTTGAAACGTTGTTTTAAAACACCCTGTATAACAAGGATATTTAACAAATAGATGAAGGTAATGATATTCCTTCAAAATGGAATGAAGCGCATATGAGCCCCATCTTACAAAAAATGAGTCAAAAACTATGCACTAATTATAGAAGAATAACTGTTATCTCTTCGATAGCCAGATTGTACTTCAGTATCGTCAAAAGTAAAATAGAAGAAGACGAAATTACTTTTAGTCAAGAACAAAGCGGTTTCCGAAAACAAAAATCTTGCTTAGATAACATAACTGCGTAAGACAGATAACAGAGAAGAACAAAGTTAATAGATATACTATACATATATGACGTACCTATTCTTACTTTCATACTTAAAGTTCAGTACGGTGTCTTATGGAAAGGGAGGTAGCCAGATTTCACCACAAAACTGCTTGGAAGTGAATATACACCTGCCAATCATAAATAAATCCGGCTATTGTATTTCAAGGCACCTAACAACTGCTAATTCTTTTCTAACAGTTTATTCTGCATGTCTATGTTAGCGGTACAACTTGGACAGCTGGCCTCTGCCGAGAAGTGACAACATTGACCACAAAATTCCCATAAGAATAACTTGCCGTATCTCTCCCGTACGGAACTTTAAGAATGAAACGAAGAATAGGTGTAAAATATGGTTAGCGCGATAAGAAGACTAAATACAAATGAGAAATGGATAAACTTAGTAAACGAACAACCAGACAAAAATTATAATAGAAAACAAAATGACGAAACCCTTAAGAATATGAAAGGGGCAGAAGCAAGGCTGTAGTCCATCATCTTTGCTATTTAATATATCGAACAGGCCTTGGAAACGTGGTATCGCAAATGTTCCGGAATGAGATTAAGAAGAGGACATGGAATACATGTTAAGAAAACTTAAGGAAGAAAAATGTTGTTTTAAAATTAAATTCCAAAAAACAGAAAAAGATGAAAAGACCAGACGTAATAACGTAACGAATATTTGATCCAAGACGTGCAGAAGTAGAAGAAAACAAAATACATGTGCGTGAGAAGAACTGCACAAAATATAAGAGTAGACGACCAAGATATTAAATCCTGCCATGCTTTTAAATATCTAGAAACGATTATAAGCTCGACAGGTACATGTGAAAAGGAGACATCCAGAAGAATAGCTATGGGAAAAATGGCGACGAAAACTCTACATGGTTTACTATGGAGTGAAAATCTTTGTCAGAAGACCAAAAAGCATATCTTTCATAGCCTAGTTAAAAATATTGTACTTTATGGAGCTGAAATGTGGACAGTAACAAACGGTAGAGCCTAGATTATATGCGAAGATGTCTGAGAGTCACAAGAAGAGATTAGGAAAGAATGAAAATAACCAACTCAATCACCAAAATTTTGGAAAATCGATCTTTCCAAAGGTATGGACATGTCACACGTATGCCAGAAAACAGATGGCCCAAGAAAATAAAGGGTGGAACTCGAGAGGCAAAAGAGAAAGGGGTCGGTCAGCCCTAAACTGGGAAATTCATATAAATAATAGAATAACAGAACAAGACTTGAAGGAAGGAGGAGACTGGGAGAATGGCGAATTAGAAACATAAAACGGCAAACCCAAGAGGGTAATAACCGAAGAAGAAGAAGTAGAAGAAAATGTATCTGGTTATGCTTTGAAAAACGTTGACAACAGTCTTTTTATTAACAAATTAAGTAAGCGTTGGCCTAAAATAAACGGTTTTGACGTATAAAACGGCTAACCTAACCTTAATTCGTGTAGATTCTGACAGATGCTGTACTTTATATTCCATCGAATAAAATCTAGGCGGTTATGCTTACAAATACGTTTGTAATTGCCTTTTCGCCAACAAATGAAAATGGTTTTGATCCTTTGAATATAAAACTACAGGAAGGAGACTACTTAAAACAGACGTGAGACCAAGATGGGTCTTGCATATGGCGGCTGAATATTTCCGGTATGTTAGTAGCGTACCTTTTAGAATGGATACGGGATACGTAAACCTTTGAATATAAAATATTCTAAGACGTAAACTGACAAAAAATGTAGTAAAAGTATGAATGAACAAAAATTAGAAGCTGCAAGAAATAACATATTATAATACTGACGGTTTAAACAGTTCTTTAAATATATATATATAAGTTCTAATCTATATAAAATATGTATGTGACGCCTATGATATTCACTCTCTTGACATTGACATTGAAATTATAACCTCGAATTGACTACAAATGAGTCATACATGGCGACACTGTTTGTTATAGCTACTAGAGCGCTACACTCCTTCCTGTAGTTTTATATTCAAAGTATGAAAGGGCTAACCTTACCTCAAATCGGTTAGATTTTGAGATAAGTTGTTAATTTGTTGGCGTTTACCCGGCTTTATCTTTTATCAGATAAAATTTAATCGACTTTTCACCAAGCAACTCAGTTATTGGCCCAGAATTAATGCTTTTTATATATCAAGTTACAGCTAACCTAACATAAATCAAACTAACCTCACCTAACATTTTGTCTGATGACGTTTCCATTTAAAATCTCCGACAGAAAATTCATAAACAATTTATTTTTGCAACCGAAAACAGTCTAAATAAAGCATTTATTTGTTTGTTTTTTTACTGGGAAAACTCTGAACGTTTATTAACCGAAATAATCCATCTAACCCTTACATCTACAGCCTAAAATATTGAGGTGATATTGTTTTAATTGAATTTGGATAAAGTGAATGAACACCTTTTGAAAGTATGAAAATTTAGTGTAAATAAAATTGTAAATAGTTATAAGTTAGAAAATGAATATTGTAAATAAGTAGGATAGAATCTAGATAGTAATTTTGTAAATATGTCATAAAAATAATTTTGTAGAGTGTTAAAATTTAAGAAACTAGGGTAACAAAATAAAAACAAACAGTTGGATATTTTTTTGGAAAAACGTAAGTTGAGTTTTTTTAAAAACTCTTGAAAACGTATTAAAGTACCAAAAGAATATTCTGAAAACAAATTGTAAACAAATAAAGATTGAAAAGAAGTTATATTATATCAAAATAATTTGGAATTTTAATTTAATAAAAGTTTATTTGGAATAAAAATTATTATTTTTGAAGAAGTTTATATAAAAATTTGGATATTACACAAATATAAATAAAATCGAAAGAAGGAAATTGTGTTATTGGTGAAGTTGCAGTAAGGTTGGTGGAGTTGCAGTCAGGTTGGTGGAGTTGGAGTTAAAGGGGAAAGTCTTTCATTGTGAAAAGGTTGGTTCAACAGTTGGATACATTAGAAGTCAAGCCAGGGAGTGTTGTTTGTTCAAGTTGTTTTTCAAATATAAAAAGGTAGTTTATATTTTTAATTTTTAAAAAATTGTTTAGTTTGTTATTAGAATTAATTATTGTTATTTCTTTGTAAAAGTTTATCATAATTTTGAAAGGTGTTATAATTTTAAAAAAATTATCTTGGTGAATTTTTATAAATTTTGAAATTCGTCAAAGGGAACCCTTTAAAGACCTTGATTTAGGAGATTCTGAAAGAAATTAATTAAATCTTATTATTGAGCTAGCCGGAAGAATACTTAAAAATTGTATGTAATTCTTTTAAGTGGAAGAGCATAACAAAAATTGGCGCCCAACGTGGTTGCTTCGTGGGGTTTTGAAAGGACTTCGTAGGGCTACTTAGGGCTCCGAAGAGTTTATTTTGACAGTGACAGGATAATTTTGCATACATCATTCTAACAATTATTGTCATACATACAACAATAATTGGACCAGCAACGTGAGGCTTAATATTATTTTGTTATTAATAATTTTGAAGGGGTTCTGAAAGGCAAGGTAGGGTAAAAATTAGTGAATAAAATATTAACTAGAGAACAGAAGTAATAAAAACTTGGTAGGGTCATTTACAGTTTTGAATAAAAGTTATTTAGTAATTGAAATAATACAGATTTGAATCAATAAAGAAAAGTATAACGAATTTAATTGTAGAAGATATTTCCATAAATATTGAATTGTTTCATAATAAATGTCAGTTTGAAGTTTATTAAATTTGACAAATTGATAAAATTGACAAACTTGATTGTTCATTGTTTTGTGTGAAATTTTTGCTTAAATATTCAAATAATAAAATTCAATAAAAAACGAGATACAGATATTTTGACAAAGTTTAGAAATTGATAATATGAGTGAGGGCAGAAGAAATTTAAGAAGTTCTAGGAAAGACAAAGAACAGGAAATGGAACAAGAGGAGGAAAATGAAATGGAGGTAGTTGAAATTGAAGAGGAGCATGAAAATGCAGGTGAACAGTTAGAAGAGGAACCTCAAAGTGTTGGAGATCAATTACAAATTCAAACTTCTCAAACTATTACAAATACAGCTCAATTTGATGGGAATTTTATGCAGATAATGATGCAACAATTTAAAGAAATGAAAGAAGATTCCAAGAAGCAGTTTACAGAAATCAAAGAAGATTCCAAGAAACGAGATGAAAGATTAGAGAAGCAGTTTACAGAAATCAAAGAAGATTCCAAGAAACGAGATGAAGATACCAAGAAACAGTTAAGTAAATTGGATGATAAGTTAGATGAAAAATTAAATGAAATTAAAGAAGAATCAAAGAAGAGACATGAAGAGTTGAAAGAAGAAAATAAGAAGCAATTTAATGAATTGAAAGAAGAATTGGTGAAAAATAAACAAGAAGTACGTGAAGAGTTAAGAAAGGAAGTCGTGGAGATGGAAAAGAAGATTGTTAATGAAAAAGTCTTGATTGAAAGTCAAGTGAAAAAGGTTAGAGAAGATGTTTTGAAAAATTTAGAACAAGTACAAATTAAAACAACACAAAATACATTAGAAATAACCCAAATTCAAGATAAAATTGAAATTTCTAATAGTGGAATAAAGAAAAATGAAGAGCAAATTTCAATTATTAAAAGAACCCAATTTAATGTAGGAGATTTAGTTATTGTTAAAAATTTAAAAGTGGCAAATAGAGAATTAAATAAATGTGCAAAATTACAATTACCATTTATAGGACCTTTTCGTATAAATAAAGTCATATTTGAAAATTCATACGAGTTAATTGAAATTAATACACAAAAAATTAGAGGAATTTTTCATATATCAATGTTATATCGATTTGAAAATTAAAAAAATTAAGATAGAAACATTATGTCAAATGTCAAACGTCAAATTTATTAAAAGTCAAAAATGACTTAAATGTCAATAATGACAGATCTAAAGAAAAGTCAAAATTTAACTTAACCTGATTTTATATGTTAAAATGACAAATAGGGTTGTTAACTTAACGAAATTAAAATTGAGAAAATGTGTTTGAAAACAAAAATTTCACAAAAACAAGGTAGGGTTTTGAGGTGATATTGTTTTAATTGAATTTGGATAAAGTGAATGAACACCTTTTGAAAGTATGAAAATTTAGTGTAAATAAAATTGTAAATAGTTATAAGTTAGAAAATGAATATTGTAAATAAGTAGGATAGAATCTAGATAGTAATTTTGTAAATATGTCATAAAAATAATTTTGTAGAGTGTTAAAATTTAAGAAACTAGGGTAACAAAATAAAAACAAACAGTTGGATATTTTTTTGGAAAAACGTAAGTTGAGTTTTTTTAAAAACTCTTGAAAACGTATTAAAGTACCAAAAGAATATTCTGAAAACAAATTGTAAACAAATAAAGATTGAAAAGAAGTTATATTATATCAAAATAATTTGGAATTTTAATTTAATAAAAGTTTATTTGGAATAAAAATTATTATTTTTGAAGAAGTTTATATAAAAATTTGGATATTACACAAATATAAATAAAATCGAAAGAAGGAAATTGTGTTATTGGTGAAGTTGCAGTAAGGTTGGTGGAGTTGCAGTCAGGTTGGTGGAGTTGGAGTTAAAGGGGAAAGTCTTTCATTGTGAAAAGGTTGGTTCAACAGTTGGATACATTAGAAGTCAAGCCAGGGAGTGTTGTTTGTTCAAGTTGTTTTTCAAATATAAAAAGGTAGTTTATATTTTTAATTTTTAAAAAATTGTTTAGTTTGTTATTAGAATTAATTATTGTTATTTCTTTGTAAAAGTTTATCATAATTTTGAAAGGTGTTATAATTTTAAAAAAATTATCTTGGTGAATTTTTATAAATTTTGAAATTCGTCAAAGGGAACCCTTTAAAGACCTTGATTTAGGAGATTCTGAAAGAAATTAATTAAATCTTATTATTGAGCTAGCCGGAAGAATACTTAAAAATTGTATGTAATTCTTTTAAGTGGAAGAGCATAACAATATATTTAATTAAAAACTTCCCCAACAAAGTTGAATTAAATTACAAACAGTAGGTGCAAATTTCCCGATCTGATAAAATAAGATTTATAAAACGCAATTTAGTATTTAATTAACTCGTGAAATTTTACATAAAACGTGATCGAGTAGGTACCATCTTAAGCAATTACAGCATTAAATAATCCGCACAGAAATAGAACTTCCGTGCAGAACTTCTCGATTTACTTCATTCAACTTAATTTTAGTACTTTAAGGGAGTTTAAAATATACGGTTCGATAAAACAGTGAGGCAGGAGGGTAGATCGTATGTATAAATAACAACCCCGGTGCATTACCGGGTACTGAAATATATATTTCTTATACTCGGTCGATTTCTATTACTTTGCTGCAACCTGTCAGTGTTGAAAAGTGCAGTTTTTTTCCTGCGACTTTAGGGATTTTTTTAAATCTTCAAATTGTTTTGGCTCACCCCTGTATAATTTTTACAATTTTTAGGCGTGTAGGTAAATTTTATGCAATAAATTTAATTTAATTGTTGACAAAGGTGGAAGGAGCGAATTTTTAGATCAAAGGTTTTAAGTTCGTCCCGAAACTCGATTCTTTTAAAATCAACGTTAGGTAATCAATTAATCAATCGAACCACAACCCTTAAGACAAAAATCTAAGTCGACCTTATCGTGTAACAAATCTAACAGTGTTGTAGATGTGTACACAGCAGAAATGGACGTAATGTTCAATGTCAAAAGATAAATTTGTAGATCGGCTGGGAAACTGTTGGATTCAATTAAACGTTCCGTTCTATATTAGGTCTAGTCAGGCAAATTCTCGTGTGTATTATGTGTAGTTTCGGGTTTTCCAGACGGAATTCCTGCTATAATATTCATGTATACGTGTGCATTTATTTATTATTTAAGCAAAGCATCGAATTTAGACTAATATACAGACAGACAAAATTCAATATGTGACCTTTGGCCACTTATTTTTTTATTTATAAGGCCGTTCGCCTTTTTTCCAGACTGTCTTACTTTTTGAGACGGTTTGGTAGAAACTTCACTTTTTTTTATTGGAAGGTTTGCCCATATATATCAGTTTTATTTTCTTTAAAATAAAATTTGGACAGCTAGAGGTCCAAAAGGTGCGTGTTGTTAGAAACTTGGTACCCGCAGGCCTCGCTCTCGCTTTTTACAAAAATGCTACCAATTTCCGAAAAACAACAGGCATTAAAGCCCAGTGAATGAATAAACTTACTCAATTTGTTTTTTTAACTTTAATGGTAGTTTTCGTGGCTGTTTTATTCATCATTTAAGATTGGTTATTGTTAGTAAAAAGGTCTTAAAGTACTGGCTTCTTTGGAAAAACCTCGTACATCCCTGAGACTAGCATCATTAAAATATTTATTGATATAATTAATTTTTTTTACCTTTGTAAATTCTCTTAGAAATTCAACCGGCTTTTCTCGTTCATTCCACTAAAAACTTTAAAAGTAGGTAGGCTTTAAATTTTGTAACATGTAATTTATATAAAAAAATTTCTTTTAGAAAATCCGCTAATGAGGCATGCTTGTCGTTTCCTATAACAATTTTTTTATACGGATTGTCATTAGCTTTGGGAAAGAAAAACAGACGTTGAGGGAGTTATATTTTATATTAAAAAGCATCGCTGTCCAACTAAGACGGAAATGGTTTTGTTCACAAAAGATAGGAAACCCGAGGTGCTTGGATCACCATTGCTTTTACAAATGGCATTCCTTTTTTCAGACGAGGTCAAATACCTGGGCGTCATGCTTGTACATACAAAAATTGAAACAGCAAAGGTCTTCTGGCAGTGTCGCCGTGGAACTGGCAGACTTTGAGGAGCTTCACCAAAGACTGTTCTATGGTTGTATTCGGCTGTGGTCAGGCCCACACGTACAAAGATTAGCGTGTATGAGTATCACAGGAGCGATGCCTTTCACCCCCACAGCAGCCCTGGAAACTGCCTTGGGCCGCCTCCACTGGATATCTATGTGGAGGAAGTGACTTTGAAGTCGTGGAATGATAAAGGCACTGGAGGAAGACATCAACATATCCTGAAGGAGGCTGTTCACAATACAAGCCTTCTGGGAGCACTGGTAGATTCGTTCCCGCCGACTTATATATTTAGGAAGGCCACAGCAAAATTTAAGAAAATTCAGGATAATATCCCCCCCCTAACAGACAAAACTTGGGCTAGGACCGACAAAGAAAAGGCAGATATATTTGCGGAACACCTTGCAACGGTCTTTCAACCATTCTCGTCTGAGGTAACACAGGAAGACGAGAAAGCAACAACCTCAGTTCTTGAGTACTCATTTCAAATGGCACTACCCATTAAAGCGAAATCAAAAATATGATTAAAAGGAACATAAATCCGAATAAAACACCCGGTTTTGACCTCGTCACAGGAAAAATAATTGAACAGGTACCCGAAAAGTCATTAATTCTGATCAGAAACATATTTAATGCAATAGTAAGAACCGGACATTTCCCATCCGAGTGGAAGGTTGCCCAAATAATCCTAGTGCCAAAGCCTGGAGGAAGTTACATCGTACAGGCCAATCAGCTTGCTACCGATGCTATCTAAACCCTTTGAGAAAATGTTCCTCAATAGATCTCCATAACCTAATCGCAGAACATCAATTTAGTTTTCGCGAAGAGCATGCGACCATTGAACAGGTGCATCGTGTAGTAGAACAAATCAACAACTGCTTTGAGGCTAAGAAATATTGTTCAGCAGCCTTCCTCGATATTACTCAGCCATTCGAAAAAGTTTGGCATTTGGGATTATTAATCAAACTGAAAACCCATTTACCAACTCCATTCTACCTGGTGCTGGAATTCTATTTAAAGGAGCGATTCTTTATGGTGAAATACAAAGAAGAGATCACAGATCTCCACCCTATTCAATCCGGTGTACCCCAAGGTAGCGTTATTGGACCTGTCCTCTACCTGTTATTCACAGCAGATATACCAGTAACACCAAACGCATTCACTGCGACATTTGCTGACGACACGACCATTCTGGCAACTAGCGAAAATCCAAGATTTGCGTCTGAGAAACTTCAAGACGCTTTAAATGACATTGAAACGTGATTAAAAACTTGGCGTATTAAAGTGATGCAACATGTCACCTACACCCTCCGGAGAGAGACATGCCCTGGTGTCACCCTCAACGGACACCAACAGCCACAAAGCAATATTACGAAATGTCTTGGAATGCAACTGGAAAGAACATATCACTAAGAAGCGGAAAGAACTTGGCCTAAAATTTTCGAAACTATATTGGTTGATCGGACGGAATTTCAAATTTACATTAAACAATAAGTTAATTGTGTACAAAGTTATCTTAAAACCAGTATGGACTTACGGCGTGCAACTGTGGGGTGCCGCGAGTGTATCGAACATTACGAAAATACAGCAGTACCAATCAAAAATTCTTCGAACAATAACTGGTGCTCCATGGTTCGTCAGCAACGAAACTATACACCACGACTTACAAATTCCCTACGTTCTACAAGAAGCTAAGTGCGTTAGTGAAAAGTATCTCGCGCGCCTCGCAGTTCATCCTAATACTCTAGCTACTAACTTGTTAGACAGTTAAACAATAGAAAAGTGTTATACCGCCTCAAACGTTGTGATCTCCTAGACATAGTACATAGAAACTAAGTTTAGGTGTTTAATCTTAGTTAATTTTAATTTTAATTCGCACACAGAACTGTAGATCTGTATTAATGTAACCAAGACAAATATTAAAATATTAACCAAAGCTTGAATTGCATTCGAGTGGTTCAATTCACTAAGCACACGCGTTGGTATGACGTCATTCGATCGGGTCATTCCACTGACGAAGGCACGTGGCAAAGTTGCATCTCTTAAAGAATGCAAGTTAGTCACGTATGTAGTGCATCGTACTCATGTAATCTTATACTTGCCACGCGCATTAGATAAGGTACTAAATATTGGAAGAAGGGGATCGCTTTACTGTATTAAAGCTGAACGGAATCATAGGAACGATATGGTTTTATACTCCGCCATCAAGCATGCAGTGCCACGGTAAATCGACACCCTTCAAGATGTGAATTCATGTAAGTTGTTTTAATTTTAACTTAACTTTAATTGGTGTAAATTATTTAAATTTATTCTAAGGATTTAGTCGTTTAAATGTAATTCTGGACTTAGAAAATGTTTGTGTAAATTATTTAAATTCATCTTATGGACTTAGTCGTTTTAAAATGTAATCAGAACTTAGAGTAATTTATATTTGTTCACTTTTAAGATGGACTTGTAATCATACAATCATACAATACATCAATGTAGTTTGAACTGGGTCTTGGGAAATATTTATATTGTCTTGTAAAACTAAAAGCACCGATATTAAATACATGATTTATTAGTTGAATTTGAATTTGACTTTGAATTAAAACCTCTCGCAAAACTAAGTAAACTCCACGCAACGGAGTTGGGTCAAAGTCTCTACCATCATTATTTAATTAACTTATTTTATTTAATTATTGTTATAATACAGCCCCAACTCACTTCGTTACATTATACTCACTTCTACAGCAAAAACTAGCACTGTATTAAATTTAATCGTTGGCCCTTTAATGTAAAATACCAACCACACGCTTGTTGTTTAACCACTCTCAGAATTTCAAACGCGCCTTAACAAAATTATTACCTCAGGGTAGATTGTTAATAGAGTAGGAGCAAATTAAAAAGAAAAATATATTTAGGAAACACTTCAGCATCTTTTTGAATGCAGAAGACACTACCCAACCTGATATAAGATCCATATTATTTACTGATGGATCTAAAACCACAGAAGATACAGGCGCAGGCAGCTTTTCAGATGAACTGAACCTTCAGAAAAATATACCACTAGCCAATCGTAGCACAGTATTTCAAGCAGGGACAATGGCTATAATTCAAGGTGCAAACATAATTTTGGAACGAAACATTCGGAATGAAGTCATCAGAATAGCTAGCGACAGTAGACCTGCCCTACTAGCACCAGGAAACTATAAAGTTATCTCGGGGATAGTACTCCAGGGCTATTGCACTCTAGAGCTAGTTACTGAGAATAATAACCTAGAACTAGTTTGAGCTAAAGCTCATGCTGGGCTAGATGGTAACAAAGCAGGGTTCGGAACAGTCTTTTTGGGACCCCTTAACTTTGCTTCATACCATAATTAGCAAAGAAACTCACAATCGCTGTGATACGTAAACATGAATAGATGAATACATGTCACAATGCGAGGATGGCTATTGTATTTAGTGCCCTCAACGGGGATGGCAAAATTGTGCGCTCGCTTGTTCCAGAGTAAACTGGGCCACTGCAAATTGAACAAACACATGCACAGAATGGGGCTGACTGTCGAAGATGCAACCTTGAGGACGAAACAACAGAGCATCTCCTGTGTGAATGTCCTGAACTCGCTCAAATCGGAGGATTCATGTTGAAAGACATGTGGCCTGACATGGCTGGAATTTGTAGCACTTTTTTGGCAGATATCCTCAAATTCGTCGAAAGGGTTGGATAGCTTGAGTGAGACTCCAGAGGGTTATGCTCCAATGGAGGTAGTACAGCGGGCCCAAATTGAGGTGTAAGTACGCGTGAACTACAGTAGTAGTTTACCCTCCCCTTACAATCAAGAATCCAGCATGGCTGTTTACTTGTTTTAGGGCTGTAAATCCAAAAATCCTTTTCTCATCGACACTTTATATTAAAATTTGCATTTGTTTTAAATCTTCTTTTAAACAATTTTTAAATTAATTTGAATTTATAATTGTAAATAGAATTAAAAAAAATAGAACTCAGTCTGATCTACTATTTTTAATTTCTAGTCATATTTGCAACAAATTTGTTTAGAATTTAAGCATTATTAAAACACAAAATTCCCTAACAACTCCAATGAAATCTATGGTTTAAACCCATCTCTCAACTTCAAAAACAAGCGAAAGTTCCTAAAGGTTTGCTTGAAAATTTGGATTGAAAATTTTGGAAAGTTTTGGCAGAAAATTTAGTAAAATGTTCGTATATTAAGAGGGCGAGAAGTGCCAAGTATCTCAAATAATGCATTCTTTTAAATGAAAAGAGATTTCAACCACTGAGTTTGGTTTAAGCGATTTACCAAATGAGTTAAAGAGGCAAATCGCCGCGGACATAAAATTTTTATTATTGACTTTGCAGTGGAAAAACCTCAAAAGAATGTACGTAGAATACATACCTTGATCAATTTGATTTTAATTAGTTTTTGGTTCTTAAAAATGTAAAAGTACTGACAGGGTGGCGCAGTGGTAAGAGCGTCAGGCTAGCGTTGCGCTAGTCCCCGGTTCGAATCTCGCTGGGTGCAAGATTTCCCGGAGTTCGGTATCGAGCCCGTGGTGACCATTCGTCGTTGGGTACCTAATTAACGACGCTCTCCTCCGAATACCGACCTACGAGGTAGAGTAACAAGGTTCTGTACATCTATATGTACAGACGTACACACACATACAGGGAATTTTTCTTTTTAGTATACATATCCCCTATGTATACTTTTATAATAAACGCAAATAGGCAACCCACTGTACACTATAAACGTCACGTCACGTGGTGCGTAAAGGTTATGTTTCATGTTTGTAAATAAAAAATAAATCAAAATTAGTGGAATATCAACATAATTTTAATTCAACGATTATTCTAAAACATAAAATATCAACAATACAAAACAGAAAGGAAAATAAAAACAGCAACAGTTAAAGACTAATTTTTCGACATTAACTTAATTTGATGATTTTTGCCACAGCATGCTAATTTTTTAACGTTTATAGTGTATAGTGGGTTGCCTATTTGCGTTTATTATAAAAGTATACATAAGGTATATGTATACTAAAAAGAAAATTTCCCTGTACACTATACACATGGTGCTATATGTATAGACCAGGGCTGAAGCCTTTGAAAGTGGAAAAAAGTGAAAAAAAATAATAGTAGGATGAAACCCATTGGAAAAGGACGAGAATATAACAAAAATGAAAGGAAAAATAATTTACGGGCGATCTGAGGTCGGGAAGTGGAAGGGGGTGAGTTTTTAAGGGTAGAAAACTGTTTATCTCGATTTCCGGAAAAACTACAAGTCCTATGGAAAACAGTTAAATCGCAAAGTTATAGGTAATAAAAAGATCTACAACTTTTATATTTACACTTTTTTCACATAACCTCAAAATTTACGTGAAAAATTCAAATAACCAAGTTTTTGGTTTTTTATTTTTATCTTTTACAAAAAAATTTTTTTTTTCACGAAATTTGGTGAAAACTTACCTTTTTATGTCCCAAACACAGTGTAATTTTTTTGATTTAAAATATTTATTTTTTCACCTTATTTTGACTTAATATCGAAAAAGCACCCTAATTTTCAATCGAAAATTCTCGCGTCAAAATATCTGCTTTTTTAAAAAACTCTGTGGGCTTTTTGTTCGTTGAAATCTCTACTTTTTGATGGTGTAAAAAAAATATACATTACTATGATAAATGTTCTCAAAAAATGCAAAGAAACGAAAAAAACTCGAATCCGAAATTTATTTTTTTTAAGCTATTTATTAAAATTTATACTTTAATTACTCGAAAAACGTAAGATTCCATGTTACATTGATAAACAAAAAATTGCAAGTCGAAATATACTACTATAATTAACAACCAAATAAGTTAATAAAGTTAATATTTAATTCGGATTCGAGTTTTTTTTCGTTTCTTTGCATTTTTTTACCACGGTAATGTATATTTTTTTTTACACCATCAAAAAGTAGAGATTTCAACGAACAAAAAGCCCAATGAGTTTTTTAAAAAAGCAGATATTTTGACGCGAGAATTTTCGATTGAAAATTAGGGTGCTTTTTCGATATTAAGTCAAAATAAGGTGAAAAAATAAATATTTTAAATCAAAAAAATTACACTGTGTTTGGGACATAAAAAGGTAAGTTTTCACCAAATTTCGTGAAAAAAAAATTTTTTTGTAAAAGATAAAAATAAAAAACCAAAAACTTGGTTATTTGAATTTTTCACGTAAATTTTGAGGTTATGTGAAAAAAGTGTAAATATAAAAGTTGTAGATCTTTTTATTACCTACAACTTTGCCATTTAACTGTTTTCCATAGGACTTGTAGTTTTGCCGGAAATCGAGATAAACAGTTTTCTACCCTTAAAAACTCACCCCCTTCCACTTCCCGACCTCAGATCGCCCGTAAATTATTTTTCCTTTCATTTTTGTTATATTCTCTTCCTTTTCCAATGGGTTTCATCCTACTATTATTTTTTTTGGTTTAAAAAATTATCGACCCTGGTCTAGTAGGCAAAAAACGGAGCACTAATCACGTGACTCGCATGCGGGCCGGAATGTGCATTTCACGCGTAAGACCACATACGCTAACGCACCAGCCTCAACACCGAAAAGTATAAGAGGTAAACGATTACATTACATTACATAGATGTAAAAGTTCGGCTTCAATCCGATGAACGCCATCCAAAACTGAACTTGTTTAGCCCTTATTTGTGGTTTTCGTGATATTTTTAATGTTTCCATTTTGAAGTAGTAAATCATAATTTACCTGCTTAATTATGTTATTAAGTCCCAACTTTATATTACAAAAATAATAACAATGAATTACAAAAAATACGTAAAAAAACAAGGTTTGGTATTTTTAAATGTCAATTTTGAGCTTATTAAATATTTTCCTAAAACCGTAGGCAGATATTATGTTTTAAGACTATACTATTTTACAATAATTAAGTGCCGCTTGAAATAAAAAAATGTTCTTTTTTTGTCATTATAAAAGTAATTTGTGTAGGAGTTTTAAATTAAAATATATATTTGTGTTCTACGTTACAGAGGCAAAAAACAAATTTTACTCAAGTTGCAACACCTACGCTTATAAATATTAATATATTAAAAAAATCTTAGGAAACTGTATCCTTAGCTGATTAGATTTAAAAATGGTTTGCGATATTCATGAAGAAAAACTTAATAATAAATGTAGCTTTATATCAAAGTAATTGTTTAAAAAATATTTTGAAAAACTTGTCCTTTTGTTCTTTTTTTAATGAAATTTTAAACCTTTAATTTTAGGATCTCTAAGCTGCTTCCTTATCCTTTTTATTCCTTTCTGTCTTTTCTCATTCTCGCTATTCTCTCTCCCGTCTCTCTCTCTCTCCTCTTTCTTTCTGGTTCCTCTTCCTTTTCTTTCTTTCGGTCCTTTCTCTCTTCTCTTTGTCGTTTTTTTCTTTCACCTCTTTCTTGCTCTGTACTTTATCCTTTTTGTCCGCTTTTTCTTTCTCTTTCTACTCTTCCCCTTTTTTCCTATTCTCTACATAAGTAATTACATGAGATTTGAAAATGCTTAAATTGTTTTCAGTATTGATGGACCTCAATGGCCTGTTAAAGCAATATATTTCAGTTTGTAAAAGTGTTTATGTGATTCATACGGATGCATTTGTATTATTTCTGGTCACTTATCGATTACCATAACGTCCATAACCCAGTTTGTGAGTTTTAAAACTTCTTAACACAAAATCTTTGACGATGGTTTTGCAGTTAATTTCCTACATAATTATTTCCTTGTTGAAAACTTATTTATGCTTTTGTTTAAGTTCCAAGTTCATGTTAGAAAACTGACTTTGAGTTACATATAACTTTTTTTAATCCTTTAAAATCACGCTATGTTTTGTTTTTACAAATATCTAACTAAATTTAATTAATGAGGTTCTTGAAACTGAAAGAGTTTATTTTGTGTTAAATAATCAACCCTTTGAAATCTGTAATAGGATTTTTTAAGGTACCTACTTTTATTAGGAAAATTAAATTTTGTACCACATATAATTAAAGGTCAAAGCTTTCAGCAATATGCTAATGTTCGTCTTTGAAGGTTTTGTACACCTACGTCAATGAGAACATTTGGTTCCTAACTTACTTTGTGTTTTGTATCGAATTTACTTAATGTACATTTAGGAAACTACATAGGCCTTGCTATTATTTTTCAAATGAAAATTTCTGGGAAATCTGCCGGAAATGTTTACTGAATAGACAAAGTTCTTAATAATAATAACATTATACTTTAAAACTAGAATGTTAAATATTCCAAGAATTTTAATAAGTAGGTACTGACGGTTTATAAACTTTGGGAGTTATTTACAGGTTCACTTGCTTTAGTTAATTTTGAGAAAATTGAAAAAATAATATAAGTTCGAAGCTTTTAAACTACTTGCGTTTTTGGTAACATTATAAACTTAAATTTTCCAATAAAAAAATAAACAAAAGCTTTTAATAAGAATGTGTTTATTATACCGAAATTTAGCATCAGATATTTCCGGAACTGTCCAGCTGTTTTTAATTCAGTTTTAAGTTCTGTATTTGTATTACCGAACCAATGGAGTGACCATGTGTTAACCACGATTACTCACACTTCCCGCATGCGAATGGAATACAGGAAGTTTCATTTACAGAAAGAAAATGAACGATCATCGAATATTTTGACCAATGCAGACAATTTTATGGTGTAAATCATGCTTTTCATTTTCGTCAGCACGTGACCACTCCATTGATTCGGTAATCCAAGTATAAGTAATATTTAAACAATTGTCCGTAATGAATGCTTGTAAGGCTTTGAAACATTTCAAGGGTAAGATTTGAATGCAAAAAATCCTACGAAATTCTTCTGTGATTTTGTTAGAAAATCCATTTTTTGGCAGACATCTGCCTAGTAAGAATATCTCTAAAAACAAATGCATTTGAGGTATGGCTTATATAAATGTAGTTCCAGAAGCTTCCAGGTTTTTAGTATTAAAGAATATGTTCAAATGGTTTGCTGGATTTTCTGCAGTAAAATGTTTCTTTGATATCCAAAAAAATTTAAGATGGTCATGACCATGACAACTGACTGTTTCAGTTAGGGTTATTCTGTTTTACAAATGGCCAAGGCTTTGGTTGTTAAATGCCTAGTCAAGGCTAGCTTTGATTGAAGTCTGAAAAGTCTTGCGTTTTGTATTATTGTGATAAGATTTTTATGTAAGTGTGTGCATGGTTTGTATGTGAAAACTCTGAAACAACGTGGTTGAAGGTCTCTTTCTTTCTCTGTCTCTCTCGGGTTATCAATCTCTTGGATTGATTTGTTGCAGCATATTTCTCCATTTTAATCTGTCTTTGGCTGTTCATTTTAGCTTTGAATATGATCTGCATTCCATGTCTTCTATAACTTTGTGGATGAATTTCATTCTTGGTTCTCCTGGTGGGTATTTTCTCTCCGTCGTACTTTCTAAGATTGTTTTTAATAATCCATCATGTCTCAATACGAAGGTACACAACCCTATTGGAGGTTGAAGTTTTGGCAAATTTAATTTTGAAAAGATTGTCGCTTTAAAGTTGAGAATTTCCAAAATGCAATTTCAAATAATGCATTTTGTTTAGAACGAAAGACAAGGAAACGTGCACGAAATTACTGCCTTTACCTGGTGTTTAATAACACTTGTTATCGATCATCCGAAAGTTTTGTTGATTTCGTTTGTTACGAAAGTTTAATAAACCGTAATTAGCTTAAATTTTTTAGAAGTTTAAGTACTGTTTTACCTTCAGTACAAATCAAAAAGCGTTTAAGAGTGGTAAAATAGAATAAAACGGTGTTTAGTGTCAAACAAGAGGACGTCGTTTCATTGAGAAATTTATTCGTTAAAGGAGGAAGGCCTTAAAACGCGCCCTCACGCACACCCCTTTAGGTGTAAATCAGAGAGCTAGTTTTCGGAACGTCCTCCAAAAACCGAGTTGGTATGTAAATGGTTTTCTGGTAGTTTAATGAAACGGGTCCGTCGAGTTTTTCCTGGAGGAAAGGGGACGAAATTGTTTTGAAGGAAACATCAGTAGCGCAATACAGATAAAAGTGGTTAAAAAAAAAGTCCGACCGCAATAAAGCACGAATCGGAATATTTAATAGGAGTCCCTCAACTATGAGGTCGAACTATCGCAATAGTAAAAAATTATGTTTGAATGTCTGTGGAAGCGATCGATGACGACGGCTCCGGCGCGACGCGTCCGTCTAGAAGCCGCGTCTGCATCGGCAGCAGCACGACCACGCCGCATGCCGGGCCTACGTTTCTTTACCATGCGGCCCATCGCACCTCGTTTATGTGCTGCTCAACGACAATTACCCCAGTTAAAACAGGGAGAGAGAGTAATCAAAATGCCATTACGGCACCGAGTTCTAATTCCGTACCTGTTTGTTTACGTTACCAGAGTGATACTGCATTACGAGACCCCTTGAATCACGGAATGCCGGTTTTCACGAACCAGACGCAGAGCAGACGCTCCTTTTTTACCCTTTTTTCCCACTTTTTATCCACCGACGTAAATTAGCGCAAGTTAAAATTTGCTCCTCTCATATCCCCGAGGCGACTTCTGCTTCCAGTTAAATTTTTTGTCCTGTTTTGACTTTCCAAATCGTTAAGGAAATCCTTACAGTTTACTCCTTGATTTGTAGCTACGATCCTTCCTAATCCCGTAACAACGACCGGCTTAAAATTCTGAACGTCAGTTTCCAACCATTATAAAAGATCCACTTCCTGACCTTGCACCTAAATCTTACACTGCGAAGTTCGTAATTAACTAACCCGGAAAGGAAACTTCTGCTACATTCAGGAAACTCAACAACTTCGGCATACTTCATTTCGTGCTGATTGATCGGATCAATTCCGAATCCTTATTCAAATTTTATCATATTTAAGACTAAAAGCGAACTCCGGATTATCTGTAACTCTTTAATTAAGATAAAATCCAATTAAGTCTTAAAATCGCTTCTATATTTAGCTACAGCTAATTATCGGTCCAGGTTTTTCGATTAAATTTAGAATTCCGACGCTCTTTTCATTTGTTTTATTAAAAGACTTGCTCTTAAATTGTAATGCCCTAATTTTTAAATTTAGTTATTAAAATTAAAATTTTCACGCACACTAAATAAATAAAATCAGAATTTGTTTAAAGAACGACGGGGGTTATTTAACCCTCAAAATCGCATTGATTTATTAAAAACCAAACCAATAAGTCAAATACGTATTTCGAAAATTAAGTTGCCATCCTGTGATACCTATTAAGGTTCAGTTTTGTTTCTTGATTATAAAAGTCTGACAGTTCAGAACTGCACTGGATTCAAGATTCAAGTAACTGAAATAGATTATGATTCCGAATTCAGATTGCAGTCTCCTTTCTGTTTCAAATTAGTAAGCTGCGAATTCATATTTTAGACCGAAATTTCAGTGCCTAAAAACTTTGTATTTTTAAGTTTAAAGAAATTCGATAAATTCATATTTCATTATATTGAATTAAACTTGTCTCAAACTTTCCGAAAAATAAATTGAATGATTTGAAATTTCAGTTTTGATTTAGCATATTTGGAAAATCTTTTTGAGTGTCAAAAATTTTCAAATTTGGAATTAAAATTATTCACACGAAAAACATTTTCTCCAAATATTAAAGTTAGCAAAGTTAAATTTTTTTTTGGGAATAAAAAAGTCTAAAATTTGAATTGAAAAAGCTTTTTTAATCTAAAAATTAATTCAATGAGGCCTTGGGGTTTCAAGACGAAAATGACAAAAGTTTTGGTTTCGGTTTGGCAAAGTTATGATTTTCAAAAATTATTTGGATTAAAAAACGATTTCAGTTTTTTAGAATCAAAAATTTTGTAAAAAATATGAAAATCTGAATCTAAATATTCAATCAGGCGTTTGGGTTTCAAACTGAAAAATCAAGTTACTGTTTTAAAAATTTTGGTTTTGCTGAAGCATATTTAGAAATTCCATTTGAATTTGAAAAGTTTCCACTTAAATTAACACATTGCGGATTGCAGAGCAGTGGTAGAGCGTCAGGCTAGCGTTACGTTAGTCCTTAGTTCGAATCTCCCGATGGGCAGCATTTTTCTGCGGTTTGGAGGTCGGTATCGAGTCCTTGTGACCATTCGTCATTGGACACCAAATTAATGAATATAGGCCTAAGGGGTAGAGTAACAGGGTCCTACACTTACACACACGGCGCACCAATCACGTAACTCGCAGAGCGTTGTGCATTGCACCCTTAAAAACCACATACTAACGCACCAACCTCGACACCGAAAGGTAAAAGAGGTTACAGGTACAGACAGAGAATAATCAAAGTCGTGGGTTCCAACTTTATTAATTGGAAAATTAATGAAAAGTGTACAAATAATGGGTTTCGGTTTAGTTTACACAACACAGAAAATTGTAATCGAATTTCAAAAATGTAAACTAAAATTTGGTTAAAATGCTCAAATTTAGTTCAAAGTTAGTTCCTCAGATGTAAATCTTAAACCAAGTACATTTTCAAAATTTTGCATTTCTTATTATTTGAAAATCGTTAAGTCTTAAGTTCAAATTAAAAGAATTAGGTTTTAAGTTTCAACTTTTTGGGTTCGAAAACCCATTTCTTTATTTTAACTTCGTATTACGTGGGACTCTGCCGTACGGCCGGTTCGAAAACCCATTTAAAAATTGTAAATTCTAAATTTTAATAACTCGGGGTTTTGAGTTTTTAACAGAACATTAAGGTGAAAAATCCACTATGCCAGCGAACTCCCCAACATGTTTTGATAATAACTTAAAAAAATAATAATAATTTAGTAAGGACTGGGGTTTTTGTAAAATTTCGTGACGGTAAATTACTAAACATCCGAAAAGTCAATAATAAATCCTGGTAAAAAATAAAACTAGCAGGTTTTTATCGATTTAATATAAATTGGATGGTCGAAAATAGATACTTTACACTACACATAATAGTTAAAGACTTACTCGAATCCGTACTAATCTTGTATTTATTGATCACGCAATATAATAAACAACTGCAGCTCCTCAAAACAACTGAAGTAGAGTAGCTGCTCTCTTGTTTCATGAATTGTTTTTAATATTTGCCATTAATTTGTAGTATTAAAAATAGTAAAAATAAACAAATGCGATCGGTGAGAAAAGCGTTTTATAACGGGCGTCCAAAAATTATTACTTAAAGTAAAAGTAAAAGTAAAGAAAACCTTGTTTGAAAATTTAATGGCGATGGTGATTGGGAACATTTCACGATGATGAATTTATTTTAAACTATTTGCGAAGACTTTGCCTACCCAGAAATAATAAATTATAGAAAGAATTGATTAAAAAAGTGTTAAAAGAAAGTAATTTTTTGATTTAAAACATAGCCATGGCAAGTTAAAGTAAGGCCTTTTAATCCAAGAACTTTATTATATGAATCGTCGAAATCTACTGCGGTTAGTTAGATATATTCGAATCGTAGAAGGCCTGTATTCATGTTTTGTTATTTGATCACATGGTATAAGAGACAATTCCAGTTTCTGAAAACAACGGAACTTAAGGATTTAAGCAGAAAATTGAGTAGGGTTTATACTGCGGCTGTTTTGTTGTTTTATCAACTGTTTACCCCCTCTTTGAGTTTAACATTTGCTTTTCTACAAAACAAAAACCAAACGAAATCTGTGTAAGGGGTGTATTATAACTGGTGTTCAAAAACCTTTAGCAAGCAGGTTGTGAATAAGAAAACGTTTGGCATTGGTTAAACTATAAGCAACCTAAAACAAAATAATCAAAATTTCATTTCAGAACAACCACGCTGCGTTGTCTTTAATTGTTTTAGGGACAACATGATTAAAATCGATATGCGGCCAATAATTTTCACTCTTCAAACGAGCCTTTGCCGAGTTTCAGCTCAGTGCATTGTGAGGTTATTGTTTGGTCACGCGAACTAGATAAACGTGCAAGCATTTTCAAAAATGATGGAGAAAAAAGAAATTCGTGCTGTGATAAAATTTTATTTTTTGAAGGGAAAAACGGCGACCCAAATAGAAAGTATCCTTGGCGAGTCTTCTCCTTCATTTGAGACTGTACATTTGTGGATTACTGACTTTAAACGTGACCGAACGAGTATTGAAGATTAAAACTCGCAGCGAATGCCCAAGTGATGTGACAACTTCAGATATGGTGATTAAGAGCCACAAGATTGAAGCTCAGGAAGATATCAGACATGGTAGGGGTCTCAACTGAACAAATTTTACATGAATATTTGGGCATTCAAAAGCTTTGTTCGCGATGCGTGCTGCGTTTACTGACTGCACCTGCGCACACGTCAACAGTTTTCATGGCTAAAGTCCATGAACTCAGGTTCTAATTGTTGGATCATTTGCCCTACTCACCCGATTTAGCACCGCCTGACTTCCATTTGTTCCCGAACCTCAAAATATGGCTCGGAGGACAACGATTCTCTGACAACTATGAAATGGTTCATGCTGTGAACGGCTATTTTGCAGACCAGGAGAAATCATTTTATAAAAACGGTATAATGACATTGGAACAGCGTTGAGCAAAATGTGTCGAGCTCAATGGAGTTGGCCAAATTTATTCGCATTTTATTTTTCATTTACCCTATTTGTCAAACGACCCACGTACACTAAGACAAATCAGCATTGAAAAAAATAAAAGATATGCGTTTTAAGTTTCACGGCTTGTCAGAAAAATCAGCAGGTATTTGTTTAAATTCATGGCCTTTGATGTGTCGATTTTTCAATCCAATATTTAAAAAAAAGTGGGTTTTCTATTTATTTTCGTGGATAATCATCTTCCTAGCTACATCGTTTTGATATTTGATTATGCTCGAAGCGAGTACAAGAAAAATCTAAAAAATTTTTTCTTTTTTCAGGAATTACACAGCCTACTCGACGTCAAAAGCCTACCCCGAAAGGGTAAGATTTCTTTTCTGATTTTTTTGTAGGCGTAATTTTTGATGGAGTAGGACGAATTTTTGCCTTGGTAAAATAGTCCATCTATTTCCGAATGCTTTTTATAGTTATAAAGTTTGAGATTATTACTTGTTTTTTCGTCTGCCTTAAAACTGGGACACCCAGTGTTAAAAACTGCCTTGCGAAACTGACGAGTTGTTTCATCTGCGTTTTCGGAGATTAAAAAGGGAAAATGTTCAATTTTAAATGTTAGAAATTGAAGAGTTTTATCGATTCTGTCTGACTTCTTTCCATCTTTAACAATAAGAAAAATAATAAATCAATCCCAAGCTTGTGTGTATCAGCGCCCTTTCTCTCAGAGCAACCCCTTAGTTACTCGAAACTACCCAATATTAGGGTCAAGAGTTTTTACTGATAAATGTGGCAAGTTCCCAAGTATCCGAAATTAGTGAGAGAATACGCTTCGGGGATGATTTTGCACAAGTTTCGAATTTAGACAAGAATCTGTCTGTAAAAGGGTAACGTTTCGACACTCGACGATTGTCCTATTTGTTCATCTTTTTGTATTTCTTCTTTTTATTATCTCTCTGCGTGTTTTTGGACGAGGGAAATGGTCAAACTTGAGGGATTAGTTTTCGAATAAAAAAAGGGTAGTCGAGGTTTTTTTAACTTTTTTTAATGGTTTTATAGACACCGAAAGGAATATGAAAACTGGGACAATTGAAAATGTTGCTAAGAAAAATCTCAAAGGAACAACTAAATCTTTATAAAAGTTACGTAACCAAACCACCTACGATTAATTAAAACAAAAATCTAAAATTCGGCGATAATTAAAAAAAGGAATCCTTGATTTAATTAATTTATGTTGTAGATACGCGGTTGAACTCTTACGTAAATACATCAAAGGAGCAAAGGGTGTACATAACGTTTTTTTTCCTCTACCTTCATTACGTAAATTGCGTGTTAACTTCCCTGTAAGTTTCCTTTAGTAATTTATAACGAAATTACATTATCGCGACAAAAGGTGAGCCAAAGTTTTCGTTTTTTTTTTTAAACTAAACTCGTAAAAGTTTTTTTCTTACGTGCGAGTTAACATAAATAGCTTTTCAATTTTCATCAACAGTTTGGTATTTCCCCCTTCGACGAAGCTTTTCTTAACTTTTCCGTCCGTTATATTTAAGTAATGTTCCATGGAAGCTTTAATTACAACCTGGTTTCAAATAGATTTATAAATTGATGTGCGGAAATCTGTTGTAAAAGTCGAACACCAATCTAGAAATAACAATAATTTCTCCTGAAGTATACATTTCAGAGTGTTTTCATTACTTTAGCTGCGTTTTTCGCTCGATATATTTCCTCGGCCGTGTGCAAACCTCACGTAATAAATTACGTTTATGGATTTGTGAATTTATTTGTGTTGCTCGAACTTCATTTTATGTATAAAATTTCTTATGGAATATTTTTGTCGTTTCTCTTTTAATTTGTTTTTTTTAAATAGTTATATTTGAAGAAGCAATTAGGTAGGCGATATACGAAACTTGATACCGTTTTATATCTGGTTTCAAAACTAAAAGGTGCAAAATTCTAATATTAAAATTTTAAAAGCCCTTACATGGCCTTGAATTGAAATAACAAACTCGAACAGTTCTAGCTAGTAATGTCAGAAGTTTCATAGCTAAATTTGGAATCATATTATTAAGGATAAACTAAATTTTCATCCTTATTTGCTGTACAATCCCCAAAATAAACTGACGAAAACCGTTAAAAATAACACCTAATCCAGATGGCCCTGAAAATATAAGCTCTTCGGTTGTGAAACACATGAATGAAAATGAAGCAAGTAAGACTCGGGGGCGGCTTTGGATTTAAAAAAAAATGTTTTAAAGCTTTGCGCCCTGAAAATGCAAGGCAATTATTTTCTGTTGTCAAACAACGAAGGGCCAACTCAACTTTGTGATTAACAAAATATTTTTAATGTCTTATATTGTTGCCCCAAAGAACCCAGTTTCTCGTATTGAAGGAAGTCGATTTTAGATCTTAATAACATGTGATCAAAAAGTTTTCCGGTATTGGGCGGCTATGGATCGGTAGACGTACGTAACAGAACAAAACATACAACTTAAAGCGTTTGCTGCTTTGTTTTTAGAAAATGTTTTTGAAAACATGAACGGCCGAACTAACTTATGTTTAAATGTTTACTCACAACAGTTTTCTATAACATTTTATTGTGGGTGTTCTATGTGGTAAATAATAATGGCTTGAGTTTTATATTAATTTTATTTATGCACTTGGAGTAGTGATGGGCACAATCGAATGATTTTGAGAATCGAATAATCGGCAATCGGATAACTTCAACAATCGAATGATCATTCGAATGATTTTTCACTCGAATAAAAAATCATTCGAATGATTTTTCATTCGTCATTCGTTTCCGAGTGAAAAATCATTCGAATGATTTTTCATTCGAGTGAAAAATCATTCGAATGATATTTCATTCGAGTGAAAAATCATCCGAATGATTTTTCAGTCGAGTGAAAAATCATTCGAATGATATTTCATTCGAGTGAAAAATCATTCGAATGATTTTTCATTCGTCATTCGTAATGCGAGTGATCACTCGAGTTGCATGCGCAAACTCATACTGCGCTTATAATAAACGAAACCTTTCAAAATTAACGTAATACGGTGTGCAGTATATTACTTTATCTTTGTCTGACGCTTGCCTTGCAACAGAGACAACCCGCACGTCTCAGACGTCGTTAATGCCGTACAAAAATAACTCTAGGTATGTGGATTTGTGGATGGGGATTCATTCGCATTCGTCATTCGGTATTCGCTAATTGTTTCCAAATTTCCGAATGAAAAATCATTCGAATGATTTGACGACAACAATCGAAACATTTCGAATACCAACGACAATCGAATGATCCGATTTTTTTCATTCGAATTCGCCCATCACTAACTTGGAGCGTGTAGATGATACGCTCTGAACAAGAGTGGCAGAAGAAGTGTCTAGTTTTTAAAATGAAATTGTCGACGAAATCTAGGTAAAAGATAATAGTGTAGGAAAAGTATGTATTAAGAAGGGTTTTTCTAGGTAGGGTGCCGTTGGCGCATTACGTAACAAACACGTTACCTTGCACTGCGGACGTTGGAAATTCCGAAAGAATTAATCATGCATAAGAAGGCTAAATAAGTATAAGAATTCTAAGGAATTTAGTAAAGTAGGTCTGTGATTAAGATGGATAGAAATAGAATAATTAACGAGATTATAATGAATTATTTACAACACCTTTTACAATACATTAAATCAGGGGTGATGTGGGACACAGTAGTCCCCACATTATTAATCAATTTAGTTAATGATATTAATTTTGTATTTTAATTAAATTAAACACACGTTTTAGTTGATGTGCCATTTGGCTTTTAGTTAGGTTAACTAAATAAAAATTGAAAGCAAGTGCGTCTTTTTGTTATTGATCACACGTCACTTTAGGTAATAAAAAAAAAAAATTATAAAAGAACTTCTATTGTTGCGAAATTGGTTAAAACCGCAAAGTGAAAAAATGGTGGTGGTTGTTTCAGCGTCGTTATTTTAAAAGCGGCCATATTTTTCGTGCAACTTAGTCGTATCAAGGTTTGCTGTGAACATCGTTTGTTTAAATATTTTTTCGCTTAACTGTCAATACGCCAATTTGATCATCGTTTGTTTATTTAAGGGGAAACATTGCAAAGATAGGCATATATCTTCTGGGTTTTCTACTTTTTTAAGGAAATGGTTTTGTTAGGTTGAGAAGTGGAATTTGGATTTATTTATTTATTTTATTTCGTAAACAAATGCCGACAATGAATTTTTTCGTCCTAATTATGACCTTTTCGCGGATTTTAAGACTGTTTTTAATTTCATAAAATGCAAAACCTAAATAATTAAACGTAGATTTTATGAATAACCAAAATAGTTTAAATTTCTTTATAATTCAATTCATTTTGTGTGTGATTTTTCAGGAAATGAATTCAAAATAAAAACTTTGAAAAATTATTTTGAATAAAGCTAGAAACTTTCTACCCACTGTATTTTAGATCTTAGTACTAAAAAACTAAATTAATCTGAAAAGAGTGAAAGCTCTAGCGTAATTGGAAGCCTAAATTTTATTATTAGAAATTTTCGAAATTCCTCTCGCTTGTGGTTTAGAGTAGACAGTCTAGCAAATTTGAATCTTATTTCGAAATCAGTATTTGAATCGTCAACTCAAATCTTTGTTTCCAGCTCTTTATGTTTCGATTAAAATTTGGTGTGATTCTAAAAATACGAATCTTTATTTTTGAACCAAAAAGCTCTTCCTTTAAGACGCACAAAACTCAAATCTCAGATTTGAATTGAGAAACTATTTTGATTTTAATCTCCTTATATTGAAATATTTCTGAATTAAAAAAATCTGACATCCTGGATTATAAACTTGGGTTTGTTTTCTGAATTAAAATTTAGAATTGCGTTTGCATTTATTGACTCAGAAAATTCGAATCTTTGGTTTGGATTAAAAACAAATCAATCTTTCGAATTTAATTTATTGATGAAAAATTACCAAGGTTTTAAAACACCGTTTCTCGATTAATAATTTAAATGTTCAGTTTGGAAGAAATTTTCTAGGATTTGGATTAGAGAAATCAATCGTTACAGTTTATATTCCTTCAAATATTTTTTATAAAGCTAGGTATACACGTAATGAAATTTCCCTAATAAAAAGGAATTAAAATCAAGAAATTAATTTTCTTAATCCAAACACAAGAATTTGTTTTCTACCAAAATAAAGATTTGAACCCAAAAGGCAGAGGTTTAAGTCTCGCCTTTAAAGACCCCCATACATTTCCCAATTTAGAGAGATTAATATGTATTAAAAGAATGATATTTTGCTAATTAAAATTTAATTTTGTTTTTAGAGTTAATTTTTTTCAATCACACTGAATCTTCAAATTTAAACCGATTTTTTGATAACCTCCCCAAATTTCCTCAATCAGAAGGAATTAAAATCGACAAATTAATTTTCCTAATCCAAATCCAAGAATTTTATCTACCAAAATAAAGATTTGAAACCAAAAGGCAGAGGTTTAATTCTGACCTTTAAATGCCCCAATACATTTCCCAACTTAGAGGGATTCATATTAAAAGAGTGATGTTGCCAATTAAAATTAAAATTTGTTTTTAGAGTTAACTTTTTCAGTCACACTGAAACTTCAAATTAGCAACTCGTTAACCTAGTTTTTTAAAAACCTAACTAAATATCCTCAATCAAATGGAATTATAATCGAGAAATTGATGTTCTTAATCCAAATCCAAGAATTTATTCTACCAAACCAAAAGGTAGAGGTTTAATCCTCGTCTTTAAAGACCCCAACACATTTTCCAATTTAGAGGAATTAATATTACAAAAATGATTTTTCTAATCCGACATTTGAATTGAAAAATTAAAGCAATTTCGGATTTCCTGATTCAGAAAATTCGAAACCTCGGTTCGGATTAAAAATAAATCAATCGTTTGAATTTTATTCATTCATATAGGAAAAATTAATAAGGTCTTAAAAAACCGTTTAAATTTCTCGATTAATAAAATTGACATTTTCGGTGTAGAAGACACAAATCTGGAATTTGGATTAATGAAATCAATCGTTGCAGTTTAAATTACTTCAGATATTGTTTTACAAAGCTAGGTAAAATTTTAGATTACACTGTAGATTTTATAAAATTGGGTTTGTCTTTTCGGTTCAAATCAATTTGGCTTTGAACACGGAAGTTAAATTCGTCTATCGAGAGACTTGGATTTCCTTTTTGAATTCAAAATAAGTTTTCTATTTCCCACTTGAAAAAATTAAATCTCATCTTTTTCATTTGAAAAAAAAAGTTTAATCCGCATTTTGTGCTCAGAATTTGAATTTATTTCAGATTTATAGATTCAAAAACTTCCTACAGATTGGAAAAAGTAATGAGGTTTCTCGATTAATAAAATTGAAATCTTCAGTTTGCAAGAAAATATTCTAGGATTTGGATTAGGAAACTTAATCATTAGTTGAATTTAGAAATTTTGTATCTAGAAATTTTTTTTAGTGTAAATTTTTTTGGTTCTAAACAATTAACTCTAAAAACCAAATCAAGTTGTAGAATTGAAAAACTTCGATTTATCTTTTAGGTTCAAATTTGGAGTTTATTTAGGACTTCCCGAATCAAAAAATCTTAGATTTGGAATAGAAAAATCAATTTTTTAATTTTAATTCTTTCAGATTGAGAAATTATTTTTTAAAGCTAGCACAATAAGCATTTTGATGGCTGTAGCATAACCAAAATCTGATGGTAGACGGGCTTCAGAAGAAGGAAAAAGTTAATTTGAAAAGTTAATTCGGCCTTAAAAAATAGTTAAAGTCGTCGATTTGGGGGCTTGGGGTTTCTTACTAAAAAAATTAAATTCTATTGAAGTCCTCTCAGATTAGGAAATTTAGTGTTTTCTTAAAAAGTTTAAATCTTTGAATTTTGTGCTCAGATTTCGAATTTATTTTGGATTTGTGGATTCAAAAAATTCAAATCTACATTCTGAAGGAAACGGATTTGTATTGGGAAAATCAGTATTTCGATTAAACTATTCAGATTGACAAAAAATAGTAAGATTTTCTTTAAAGCAAAGTTTAGATCTTCGAATTGTATGCTCAGATTTCGAATTTATTTTGGATTTGTGGATACAACAAATTCAAATCTACTTTCTGAAAGAAACGGATTTGTATTAGGAAAATCAATTTTTCGATTAAATTATACAGATTGAAATAATTCAGTGAGGTTTTTAAAAAGCAAGGTTTTAATTTTCATAGCTTCACTATTCAATTTAGATTATAAAAAAATCCCTTAAAATCTGTTTGGTTTCACATTTCGAACTAATTTCGAATTCCTAATTTGAATTTGGATTAGAAAAACCAATCTTTGAACTTTAAGCACTTTAGACTTGGTATTTTGAAAATTCAGTTTGCTCTTAAAAAGATTGACTCTAAAGACTAAGTTAAAATCGTAGGAGCTTTGTTTTAGGTTGAAATATCGAGTCCGTTAAATAAAAAAAAATTGAAATTTTGATTTTGGAAAAATCAAACTTTAATCGTGGAGATTGCAAAATTTAGTTACTTAATCTGAGTTAATATTTTGGAATTGATTTCGGATTTTTTGATTCAAAAAATTTCAATTTTAATTTCGGATTAGGAAAATCAATCTCTCGATTTTAATTCCTTCTGATTGGGGAAATTTGGTGAAGTTTTCAGAAAATGAGGTTTAAATATTGCTAATTTGAAATTACGGTGTGATTTAAAAGCAAAATTAATTTCGGATTAAAAAATCATTCTTTTAATACTAATCCCTCCTAAATTGGCAAATTTATTGGAGCCTTTAAATACGAGGATTAAACCTCTGCCCTTTGGTTTAAAATCTTTATTTTGGTCAAAAAAATCTTGGATCTTTGGATTATAAAAATCAATCTGCCGATTTTAAATCACTCTGATTAGCGAAATTTGGTGAAGTTTTCGAAAAACTAGGTTTAAATGTTGCTAATTTGAATTCCGGCAACCAAAAGCAAATTAAATTCGGATTAGAAAAAGCGTTCTTTTCCTCTCAATCCTTAAAAATTGGGAAATTCATTGGGAGTCTTTAAAGATGAGAATTAAATCTCTGCTTTTTGGTTTCAAATTTTTATGTTGGTAGAAAATATCCTGGTATTTGCCGTTTGTATTAGGAAAATAAATCTCTCGATTTTAATTCCCTTTGATTGGGGAAATTGAGTTAGGTTTTTAAGAATCTTAAAAAACTAGGTTTAAGAGTGTTGTTAATTTGAAGTTTCGGCGTGATTTAAAAATATTAACTCTAAAAGCAAAATTAAATTCGGATTAGAACAATCGTTATTTTACAATCAATCCTTCAAAATTGGGGCTTTAAATACGTGAATTAATCCTCTGCCCTTTGGTTTCAAATCTTTATTTTTCCAAAAAAAATTCTTGGATTTGGATTAGGAAAATCAATAAGTATTTCGATTTTAATTCCTTTTGATTGGGAAATTTAGTGAGGATTTTAAAAAACTAGGTTTAAATGTTGCAAATTTGAAATTGTTTTATCTAAGAAATAGTAACTCTCAAAGGTAAGTTAAATTCGGATTAGAAAAGTTATTCTTTTAATATCAATCTCTCTAAATTGGAGAATTTGTTGGGGCCTTTAAACCTCTGCTTTTTGGTTTCAAATCTTTACGTTGGCAGAAAAAATTCTTGAATATAGATTAGAGCAGTCAATCTTCACATTTTAATTCCTTTAGTTTAGTAAGGTTTTTGCTAAACTAGGATTAATTTTCACCTATCTGACAGTCCAGTTTGAAAGTCGAAATTGTAGATTTGATTTTTGGGTTTTCATTTTTGAAGTTGGTGTCGGATTTCCTGATGGAAAAAATCTCAGATATTGGTTTCGCGAAACTAAACATTTCTTCAGACCGTAAAATATGTTTAAAAAACTTATATTAAGTTTTGCTAATTTTACTACTTAATTTAAAGTTAAAATGAATTAATTTTAAATCAAATTTTAAAATTTACATTTCCAAAATTTCCTTTGCTTTTCGGAAGCTTCAGGGATATTTTAGATTTAGATTATTGAAATTTGCGAATTACAAACATTTTGAATATTTTCTGTACAAATTGAAACTTCAGGAATCAAAATTTAATGTTTTGAAAAGCTTTATATAAAACACGAAATTTTAGGAAGTAGCTTTTAAAGAAAAATAATGACAATTTATTCGATTTGACTTGGGTTTATGACTTGATTTCTTAAATATTCTATTTAAAACACATAAATAAAATTCCGTCCAAAATAGGGAAGCTATGAACATAAAATAAAAGTAAAAACATATTTAAAATATTCCTCAAAGGTTCAACGCTATAAAACATAGAATTACTTTTTGTATTTATAACTCATAACTCATTTATTCGAAGTATATTTCGAATATTTGCTATATTCCGGAGAAAGAAAAAGGGTAATTCGAATTCATAATCAAGGTTATCTGAATGTTCTCGATTTGGCGTCGCCTGGCAGGGCGAAACTTAATCAAAACTTAATATCAGACAGTGAATTAACGAATGCTTTTGTATATCCCTATAAAATGGCCATATTATTTTCCTCTAAATCTTTTATGTGCGTAACAACTTCAACTTCCCTGGTGCTTTGTAGTGTTGTAAAAATTTTATCGCCTCTTTCTTACTTTTCCAAACTATACGATGTGTCTAAACCATAATTTTAATGAGCCGTCGTATTTTGGGGTTGGACTAAAAACTAGAAAATCACAACCAACGTAAGTCGTTTTAAAATAATTGAAATTTTTCATAAAAGGAGACTTTTACGATTAATTAAGTTCGATTGTTTGGGTATTTTTCGGCGGGAGGTCGTTAGGAACGACACTTTCACTAAAAACTTTTAACTTTATAAAAGTAGGAAATGCAGAATCGATCATTTATATAGAACAGGTCATAAATCTAACTATTGACAGGTGTATTTATAGTGCGCCCCGAAATTGCATGCGTGCGAAGGTTGCCTCATTGTTACATATTTTATTTCCTTTTAAATCGATATATTCAAAGTTTCAAAACGTAAAAAAGACATGTTTGCTAGATAAATTAGAGAATTTAGTTCTGGTTATTTGTACGATGCTTCATTTCTGTTTATTAATAATTCAAATACTTTTCGAACTCTCATTACGAGGATTAGAGTGGACTTGGGAATATTCTCATTGCAGTTACAGCACAGCTGAGAGCCTGGATAACTTTTGTTCCAATATTTTTATCTTGTTTGTTAATTGAATAATTTTTAAAAATGACCAAATTTCCATTTTACAATGATTTTGTGTTAGTAATAAATTCAATTTCGGATTAGGTTTTACAACAACTCAGCAGAGTGGAAAATTTGATCAGATTTTTCCACTTTTAAACCTAGTTTTTTAAAAAAACCTGGCTAAATTGCCCTAATTAAAAGGAACTAAAATCGAGAGATTAATTTTTCTAATTCAAATCCAAGAAGTTCTTCCACCAAAATAAAGATTTGAGACCAAAAGGCAGAGGTTTAATTCTCGCCTTTAAAGACCCCAATACGTTTTCCAATTTAGGGGGATTAGTACTGAAGGAACGATTTTTCTAACCCGAATTTAATTTTGCTTTTAGAGTTAATTTGTTTAAATCACACTAAAATTTCAAATTAGCAACATTTAAACCAAGGTTTATAAAAGCTCACTAAATTTATCCAATGAAAGGGAATTAAAATCGAGAGATTTATTTTCCTAATCCAAATACAAGAAGTGTTTTTACCAAAATAAAGATAGTCCCAATTTAATGTGCTTTTATTTAGAGTTAATTTTTGAAAATCAAACTGAAATTTCAAATCAGCAACATCTAAACCTAGGTTTTTGAAAACACTAAATTTACCCAGTCAGAAGGAATAAAAATTGACTTTCCTAATCCAAAATGAATTGCAATTTTTGAATTAAAAAATCAGAAATCAATTCCAAAACATTAACTCATAAGACAAAAATTTAGATTTTCTTTTTTAATTAAGTCACCAAATTTTACAATCTCCAGGACTTAAGATTGATTTTCCCACAACCAAAAGTCAAGAAACTCGATATTTGAACCCAAAACCAAGCTCCTACGATTTTAACTTTGTCTTTAGAGTTAATCTTTTCAAAAGCAAACTGAATTTTCATAATACAAAGACCCAGTCTAAATTGCTTAAAGTCCAAAGATTGGTTTTTCTAATCCAAATTCAAATTAGAAATTTTTTAAGATTTTGGTTTTGCAACACCCACAAAAGGCTTAGTGTTTTAGTCTTATTTATTTATTGTTTATTTATTTAGTTTAGTTCCAGAACAGTACAAAGACATGGACACGTCATAATAAAAATGGTAAAATTAGTGTATCTAAAGGACAACAATATACAAACATACATACATAAAATTAACACATACTAAGAAATTCAGAGGCCGAGTACGGTTCAATGTTTAACAACAATGTTTTTACTTGTATTTTAAATTTGTCGTATCTGGTGTAATGCTTAATATTATTGGGTAATGCGTTATAAAATTTAATGCAGTTATACGTACAGTAACTTTGGAATCAGCTTAGCGAATTAAAAAACTATTTTTTCAAGCTAAAAGAATTAAAATTTAAAAATTGTTTTAATCCAAACTGAAGATTTAAAAATTTTTTGATTCAGGAAATTCGAAATAAACTCCAAGTTTGAACTTTTTAAAATCTACAATTTAATTTGGTTTTTGGAGTTCTGAAGGGATTTGATCCAACGATTCATTTGCATAATCTAAACCCCAGAATTTTTTCTTCCAAACTGAAGCTTTCGATTTTATTAATCACTAATTTTTTTAATCTGTAGGAATTGCTTGAATCCATATAAACCTGAAATAATTTTCAATGATTTTGTGTTAGTAATTCAATTTCGGATCAGGTTTTAAAACTCCGCAGAGTCGAAAAATCTGATCAGTTTAGAAACACATTTACTATATTTTTCTCTTTTCGCCATTTTTCTGTCCATATAACGTTATTTTCAACCCAACTTATAATGTTGTTCTTTGAGTTGTTATTTTTCTAATTTAAATCAGTCTTCAAGGAAGTTTTAACAAACTAAAACAAAACCCTTGGTTTTCATAAGCAACTTAATAAGCAGAAAGGCTGAGCTCAGTTAGGATTTAAAGAATCAAATTCGAAATTTAAATCTGCAGATTCGATTCAACAAAATTCATATTTTAGAAGAGAAATTCTATTTTGGAAGGAGCAATCCAAATTTACGTTTAAAAATTTACAAAAAATTCTTTTGGGCTTTGAACGTTCATACCTGATTTCAATTTACAAAACCTGAGTTTGAATTTTCAAACTTGCATTTGAATTTTGATGGTCAAACAGAGATTTTAACCCAAAATTTTATAATAAATATATTGTTTGTTATCATTAACCTCTTATACTTTTTCAGTGTCGAGACCGGTGCGTTAACGTATAAGGTATTACGCGTGCAATGCACAATCCGGCCCAACTCTGCGGGTTACGTGATTGATGCGCAGTATGATCCTACACACTGCACCATGTGTATAGTGTAAGTGCGTATGTATAGGACCTTGTTACTCTACCTCTAGGTCTGTATTCGGAGGAGAGCGTCGTTAATTAGGTGCCCAACGACCAACGACGAATAGTCATCAGCAGATTCCAACCAAGGACTAACGCAACGCTAGCCTGACGCTCTACCACTGTGACTCGGAAATTAAAAAAAAAATGTTTTACATTGATTTGTATTTAAAATTTCCATTTTGAAAGTTTCATTTTACAAAACTGAAATCCTGCAAATCGGCAATTTAATCCTTTTTGATTTTTAAATACAACATTTTTAGTCTTCGAAGAACAACATACTGAAGCGTCTACTCGTTGCTAAATTTCAAAATCTTCTTCTAACTTTAAAGATATCAAACAATCAAAAATCAAACGATTTACTTCTTTAGTATACTTGGAAAGGTTTCAATCCTGGAGCTTCTTTTCAACTTTTTGATTCTAAACTTTAAAATAACTTGCCTAAAATTCAAATTACAAATTTCAATTCCATTTTTAAGAAATTAAGGACCGATTTGACTAAACATTACATTGAAAGTAAATTTCGATAAGCAAAATTACTTTACCTGGGAGCTAGGGTTTCAGTCTTGGAGTTCCTTTTCAAGCCATTAATTTTAGGATCTCAAAACAAAACGTTTAAAATTCAGATTCAAAAAATTAAAAATTGATTTTAATATCAGAGATATTGCAAGCAAAGTACAATTTTCAATATGTAATTCCTGATTTGGATTGGAAGCTCCATGTTTTGAATTCGGGTTCGAAAGTCTCCGTTTTGAAAGGAATTTAAAAATTCAGATTTATTTATAAACAAATCTGGCTTTCTAACTTTTCTGTATTGGTCTTTAATAAAAGAGTTTAAGTTTATTTGAAAGTCTTAATCCAATTTCTTTAAAAATTGTTTTAGCCCTACTTTGACACCTAAAACGCTCAAAAATAATCCTTAGTTAAATGTCTGACCTTTTCTCAAGAAACAAGTTTGAAACCTCATGGCAGATTTGTCCCAGAAACATTAATTTTAAACATTCAACAAATGAAAGATAAAATAAAAATTACTTGCGGTTTTCAAGCTATGTTTGTGCGTTTCGAGATAGTTAATACAAACCTCAAATTTTGTGTTTTGATTATAAAATCCTAAAAGTTTAAGACTGCGGTGGATTGAAGGTTCTACCTAACTGAAATATGATTCTAAATTTTTTCTGCTTCTGAAACTTAATTTTGGGTCTGCAAAACTCTTAATTTGTATTCTGGGCTGAAAATTAAATCTAGAAACGTTGTACCTACATTATGTTAGGTTCAAGGAAGTTCCTGTCTGTAATAAATTCAAACTTTGACATTAAAACCTTCCAGATCACGAAATCAAGTGTAAATTTGACAATTTTGGCTGGATTTGACATATTTAGAAGTTCTTTTTGGGTTTTCTCAAAAATATTCAAATTTGGATTACAGATTTCTGGGGCTGCAAGATGTTTCGCAAAGGTCATAATCAGCAAACAAACAATTTGAATAATGAAAATTAAGATTTTCAGTTTCTTAAATTCAAAAATTCAGAGGTAATTTTGAAAATCTGTATCTTAATTAAGTAAAAATTCTGAAATTTGGATTTGAAATTCTTCAGTTTGCAAATACAATATTTTTAAAAAATTTTAATTTTAATTTAATTTCTATTTAGGATTCAAAATTGGGTTAAACAAAATGGAATTTAAGATTTCATCCTTTTAACTTTAAAAATGTAGTGAAAATTGGACTTCCAGTTCAGTGAGGCTTTGGATTTAAAAGTTTCCTGACTGTAAACATGAATTGATAGCTTGGAAAATTTAAGTTTCTGACTATGAAGTTTGCATTTCAATATAGCATTTTGATTCGCTTGAATTACAAAATCAACTAAAAATAATAATTTAAAGAAAAATTAGAATTTGAATTGAAAGTAGAAAAATTACAAGTCTTAAGTTTAGAATAATGAATCAAACTTTGTAGTTCAGTTTGGACAGATTTGGAAATTCGATAAAAATATTTAAAAATCTAAATTACAGTAAATCCAACTTGTGGTTATGAACTGTTTTAACTGAAACACAGATTGGGAATTTTACAAATTTTGGCTTAGCTTTAGTAAACGCAGAATATCAAACCAAAATTTGGATTTAAGATTGGCCAAGATAAATGAAAAAAACTTAAAATCTTCTTAAATTCAGCTAATAAAAATTCTTTAAGAATTAAACAACTCAAGGCTAAAATTTGGATTTGAAGAATAAAGTATTTTGAATTAAGACATGCAAATTTAACAAAAATGAAAAGCTGAACTCCAGTTCATCAAGACTTGAGGTTCGGGCCTTCCCAATTTAAGTATCAAGCAAATGTTTTAAATATCTGAATTTTAATTTGCAAACTGAATATGTTAATATGAGTTTGAATAAAAGCTATGAAATGTTAGGCTTTAACCCATCAGATTAAAAATCCAAGTCAAAAGTTTGCAAAACTCGTAAATTGGCATTAAAAAATTCTAATTTTGGATTTCGGTTTTTCTAATTCGAAAATCCAAGGGCCATTTGAGAATCTTAATATTAATTAATCAAGCTTTAGAGGATAAACTTCCAAACTTGAAGTACCTAAATAAAAATTAAAAATTTCCGTTTGACTTTCAAAAATCTTAAAAAGCAGTATCAAATTTTGGATTCTGATCTGCCCATACTGCTAAACGCAGCAAAAGCAAATTTTAAATTTTGATTAAAGGAATCATATTTTTAATTTCAGTTTCAGTTCTTCCATCTTTGAAAATTCAAATTCATATTGCTATACAAAATTTACAAAAACTTTATTTGAACTTTAAACATTCAAACCTGGATTTAATTTTCAAAACCTGAATTTGAATTCTCAAACTTGCATTTAAATTTTAAATGCCAAGCAGGGATTTCAATTAGAAAATCCAAATTCAAATTTCTATCCAAAATTTACAAAAATTTCATTTGGGCTTAAAACATTCAAACCCGACTTCAGTTTTCAAAACCTAAATTTGAAGTTTCAAACTTGCATTTAAATTTGAAAGGCCAAACAGGGATTTGAATCAGAAAATCCACAATAAACATACTCAACTCTGAAAAAAAAGATTTACATTTTGAAAGTTTTCTTTTACAAAACTGAAATCCTGCAAACGGGCAATTTAATCATTTTTGATTTTGAAGTACAGTTTTTAATATACATACTTCGCAAAATAATATAAGTACTGAAACGTCTGCTTATAGTATCTAACTTGCAACATCTTCTCTAACTTAAAAGATACGTAGGTATTTCAAGAAATAAAAATCAAAAATATCTTCTTTAGTACCTATACTTGGGCCGGAGCTTCTTTTCAAACCTTTGGTTTTAAACATTAAAATAAAACGCTTAAATTTAGGCTTCAAAATTCAGAAATAAATTGTAAATTTCAATTTCATATTCAAAAAATTAAGGGTCGATTTGATTGAAAATAAATTTCGATAAATAAAAATCAAAATTCGCTTGTTTAGTTTACCTTTAAAAGTTTTAGTTTTGGAGTTCCTTTTTAAGACTTTAATTTTGGATTTCAAAAGGAAACGCCTAAAATTAGGCTTTATAAAATTCAGATTCAAGAAGCAAATTATCGATTTCAGATTCAAAAAATTAAAAATCAGAGATATTGCCAGGAAAGTTAAATTTTCTATTTCTAATTCCTGATTTGTATTTGAAGGTTCGTGCTTTGAATTCAGATTCGTAAGTCGCTATTTTGAAACTGATTAAAGTTGAAAGTTAATTAAAAAGTTCAGATTTCCTAGTAAACAAAATTGGTTTTTAAATTGTCCTGGATTGGTCTTTAATAAGAGTCTTTAATTTAAGTTAATTTGAAAGTCTTATCTAGTTTCTTTGAAAATTGCTTAATGCCTGTTTTGACACTCAAAATGCCCGAAAATAATATTTAGTTAAATGTCCCACCTTTTCTCAAAAAATAAGTCTGAAGTCAGATTTCCCGTGGGTAGGTATCACTAATTTTAAACTTCAGCAAAAGAAAAATAAAATAAAATTTGGTGTTGGTTTTCAAGCATGTTTTAACTTATTTAATTCAAGACCGCATTAGATTCAAGATTCCACTAACTGAAATATAATTCTGAATTCATAGACTGAAGTTTACTTTCAGCTTCTGAATCTTAATTCTAGGTTTGCAAAACTCTTAATTTGTATTTTGGGCTGAAAATTCAATCTAGATCTATTTTTATTTTGGGTTTAAAGAAGTTCCTGTTTGCAGTGAATTGAAATTTTGAAATTCAAACCTTCCAGATCAGTAAATCAAGGGGAAATCTTATTTAGCAGTTCTTTTTGGGTTTTCTCAAAAATATTCTTTAGATTACAAATTTCTGGGGCTGCAAAATGTTATGCAAATTTAAGATCATAACCTGGAAGCAAAAGATCTAAATTTTTATGTTATCTACCTAGACATGAAACAAAAAAGCGTCGTTGTTAAACCAATTAGTAAAGAGTAGCTGGGGCATGTAGAAGTGCATGTGCTAAGTTGTGTTTAATTTGTGCGGTTTATAGAGATTTGGGACTTCTTGACAAAATGAGTGAAATGAAGGTGAAACATCGCAGCGTCATAAAGTTCATAAAGTCAGATAATCAATGACTGTTGGTTCATATAGTTAAGGCATCGATCTTACAGTCGAGACCTAGCTCTGTCACATTTATTTCTATTTAAAAACACTTAAAAAAGCACCTCAAGGGAAAGTGTTTTGCATCTGATGAAGCACTCAAAGAAGGCGTTGAACAATATTTTGCAGGGTTGCCGAAGGAATTTTTTTTTGAGAAAAATAAAGGGTTGTTAATCTGATACTGTTTCTTTTTTATGGCTAGGTACATAACATAAAAATGCGCCTTGCTAAAAAACAATAGAAATCAAGATTTTCAGTTTCTTAAGTTTAAAAATCCAGAGAAAATTTTGAAAATCTGTATCTTAGCTAAGCTTTGGCTTTCTCAAATCTTCCAAACTGAAAAGTCAAGTGAAAAATTAAAATTTTGGTTTTGGTTTTGAAATTTAAAAATTCCGTTTAAGTTGCAAAAATTCTCAAATTTGTATTTGTTCGTCAGTTTAAAAAACCAATAGAAGAGCATTTTTAAAAATTTTAATTTTAATTTAATTATGTACTATTTGGGATTCAAAAGATTCAAATTTGGTTTAAACGAATGGAATTTAAGATTTCATCTTGTTAAATTAGAAAATTTGGTGAAATATTGAAAATCTGAATTTCAGGCTGGATTTAAAAGCTTCCAGACTCAAACAAAGTTCAAAATTTGGATTTTGTTTCGTCTGGACTACTAAAAATAATAATTAAAGTGAAAAATTACAATCTTAAGTTTAGATTAATGAACCAAACTTTGTAGTTTCGTTTTGCCAAATTTTGAATTCCAATAAAAAATGTAAGAATCTAAATTTCAGTCACTAACTTGTGGTTACAAACTTTCCTAATTGAAACACAGAGGTTGGAAATTTTATGCAATACAAGACTTTTTTTTATCAAATTTTAGATTTAAAATTATGTATTGGCCAAAGGAAATGATAACACTAAACTCTAATTCATCAAGATTTGGGGTTCAGGCCTTTCAAATTTAAGTATCAAGTAAATGTTTGAAATATGTAAATGTTCATTTGTAAACTGAAAATGTCCATTTGAGTTTCAAAAAGTTAAATTTCAATAAAAGCTATGAAATGTTAGGCTTTAATTCATATGGTTAACTCTGAGTAAAAAAAATACGTCTCTCATTTTAACTCGTAAATTTGCATTAAAAAATTCTAATTTTGGATTTCAGTTTTTCTAATTCGAAAATTGAAGGACCGTTTAAGAACCTTAATATTAAGTAATCAAGATTGAGAGGATACACTTCCAAAGTTGAAAAGAAAACTTAAAGTTTATCCGTTTGATAAAAAAATTATCAAATTTCGGATTCTAATATGTCCATACTGCAAAACTCAGCAAAACCAAATAAAAATTTTCAATTCAAAATCACAAAACATACAATTCGAAATTTAAATTTTGATTAAAGGAATCATACTTTTTAATTTTAGTTTTCTTCCAAATTAAAATTTCAGTCCAAAACACTTAAATCCTGACTGCACCGGCGTTATCGATTTTGAATCATTTTAATCAAGTCAAAAGGTTGTCCTTTTAAATTTAGGAAACACAATTATTAAAATTATTTGGTTTAAACTGACTCTAAATTTTGGAAATTAATAATTTATGAATCCATCAAATTTTAATTCTATAAAGAAACTCACCTGTTTCTATCCCTATCCCTAAATAGTGATTTAAAACCATTACGATGGGCTAGTGATTCCATATGTATGACCCATAAATGTGTTTATTTTTTATGAATTATGGGGTCGTTCCTTATCGAATCAACAAGTCCCACAACCTCGTTCTTTTGATCAAATTTAGTAGATGTTTTGTGGATGGTCAATGAAAAAAAATTGTTTTCACCTTGTAACCTTTCATGTCCATCTGAGAAAATTGTAGGCCTTAAAACGTTAAACTTATTTAATTTGATTGCATTAAATGTTTGGACGTAATAGGTATTTAAAAGTTCTTGATTGTGAATAAAAGTGGAAATAGCTCTTAACTTAATTATAGTTATCACCACTCCAACTGGAAATACTGGGGCTTTCTATTTTTTAACCTTCTTAATTTTTTATAAGAACTAATTTACACCGAATAAATTTTTAGTTTAGTTTTTAAGGGTAAATGCTCCAATCGTGATCACTTCCTATACTTAAAATATATTGATTTTTATATGTGAAACTCGTTATTTTAATATTGGTCGAATATAAAAGGTTTTGGGTGACAAATGTTTCTTGAAAAGTTTGGGAATTGTTTTGAAAATTTGCGTTTCCTGCAGGAATGTTTTCTCAAAATCAGGAGATTTAAAGGATTTTTTTTATTTAGTTCAGCTTTCAATTTTCCTAAGAAAACTTTGATAAAATCAGTCTTGAAACTAAGTTTTTTAGGTTAAGCTTTGGCCATTCGTAGCAGGAGGGCGTCCAGAAAATCAGGGAACATAGAAACACCTTCAAGTCTAAATTTGCTGTGATTTCGTGTTTTACTTGTTGTTTTTCTTAAAATCACGGGAACCTACATTTCAAGTGTAGAAAATCTGACAAATGAAACAATTCTTCACTTGTTGGTTTTGATAAGTCTACTATTTTGTTTTCAAACGAATTTTCAAAGCTTTGTGCTTGTTTCTTAAATCGCCATAGTAATATGAACTTACCTGAAGTGAAAATAAAAGTACACAACATCCTAGAAATATCGGGAATGTCAGTGCAATGATAATATTATCATAAACATAAACAGCAAAAGTGTTATCTGGAGTCACCTTACGCGATTACTAAGAAATGACTAAGTAAAGGCCGTCTATTAATACTCACACCATTTTTGTTGGTTTCCTATTAATAACCGAGTTGCAATTAATCACATGCCTTGTAAATAAGAAAAGTGCCTTCAATTATCTTTCGATCGTAATTTAACTCGACGTTTTACCAACGTGCCCTTCTCCACCTCCTCCTCCTCCCCTTTTTATAACCTAACAAAACGAGGATGCGTTTTATAAAATACGTTTTTCTCATCCGGTATGCTTCCAAGTCATAAAATACCTCAATGAAATATATTATTTAGTATATAAAATTATAAAAGGGAGGAAATGGTAAAGGTATTTTCTCCAAGGGTACGTTGGCCCTAAACTTTTAGTACTGAAAGCCTCCGGAGTTTTAAAGACGTGCGAAAAACATAAATAAGGTCTACACGGAGTTCGTTTTAAGCTTTCCTTATCTGTTTCAACAACCGGAATAATAGGACGTCACGTTAACAAATTTATGAAGATGAAATTATGATTCATATATTTAACTTAGGAGATTTTAGCTCCCCCTCGTTTAACCATTAAGGTAATAATTTTTCATTCCTCACGGGGTGGTCCGCTCACCTTAATACCTCTTACATATCTTTACCTACGAACACGGTACAATTTCTTTTTTTTTTTTAATATAGACCTTTAAAACCAGTAATTTTTCTTTTTAGTTTGTTACATGTTACATGACAGCATATTTAAATTTTACACGCGTTACATGTAACTGCCATGAAATAATCAATTTTTGGTGTTGCTTTTTTGGTTGTTGAGAACTTCATGCATGAATTTCATTTACACTTTGTTTGAATTTTTAAACTCCACTTTCATACCTCAATGTTTAAGGCAATTTAGTTCCGTTCGTTAATGAAGAAAAAACTAAAACAGTTGAAAAATGAATTCGCAAAGTATAACTTATTCACGCTAATCTTGGCATAATGGTTGGTAATGCCATTGTTTCCTCAGATCGTCCAAAATTTCAAACACATGTAAGCATGGTAAACATCACACTAAGACGACCGACCGCGAACGTCCGCGACCGTCCTCGACCGACCAGTTTGAAATTCGGATTTGTTGGAAATTTGATCGATCTGGTCGAAGCCGTCGACGTTAAGTGAGGTTATATGTAACTTGGTTTGTTAAATATATGTGTTTATGTATTTCACAAGATTTTATATATCACGAATCATTAAAAAAGATAATGGCAGAAGGTAAATATTTGAAGAATGGTTAATCAAATAATACCTAAATATGATAGATAGATATTAATTTTAGTACAAGATGTTAATTCCTCTGGAGTGTGGAAGAGATTGATCAATTGATATGTCTTGTCCGAGCAAACGATGTACTGTACAATCAAGCACTTCCAGGTTATGTATTGCCTGAAAGTATGAATATACAGGTGATAGTTCCTACCCCAATAGATGTACGTAGATATAATACGCAGATAGCTAGCAAAGGCCCTGATAAAGAAGGAAAACATAAGAATTGGCTGGCGGAATCGATGAGTTGATTATTCCTATTCGCTGTTTTAAATGCCAGAGACACGGACATAAAGCTGACACTTGCCGTTAAGAAAGGATATCGATTAAGGGAATATGTTTAAGATGTGGTAAAGAAGATGAACATTGTATAAGGGATTGTCCAAATGAACCACACTGCTCCGAATGTGATAGGGATGGATATCAAGCGGCCACAATGGCATGTCCTGCATATACATAGAACTGCAGTCAAAAATGCAAAGAATACGAGAAAATAATAGGAAATGTGGGTGTCCCAAATAGCCAAAACAATGGAGCACCTCAAATTAATACAGACTAATCTTAACAGAGGTAGAGCAACCATGACCCTACTTACGAAGATAATACAAGAGCATGAAATTGATGTGGCGATTGTTGCAGAAACAAACAAGAATGGAGTGAAAAATGGACCATGGTGGGTGAGCAAATGGGAAGATGTGGGAATCAAGGTGTGCGGCCCTGTTAGGAGAATGATAAAAGAGTATGGGGAAGGTGAAGGATATGTGTGGATAAGACTGAAAGATTTGGTCATTTATACGACTTTGAAAGGGAATTGGGTAGACTGAGGTATGGCATGAGAACAAGAGAAAGAAACTGCAAAATAAAAGGAGTGAAGACTTTAATGCAAAGTCAAAAAACTGGGGATCACCGTCGACAGACAGAAGAGGTCAGATACTGACCGAATGGTTGGCCAAGAAAGACTTGCGGTAGCAAACACGGGAGAATATCCAACCTTTGTTAGAGGCAGATCGCAATAACATTCTGCACAGATAAAAAAACTGGCGCGTGACTAGAGATGAAAATCTCAGCTCCTATTGTAATATAGAATTTAAATTAGATATGGAAGATGATAGTAACCAAACGGAACAAACCCAGAACAAAAAGGGCTGGAGGATTACAATGGGGAAAACGTATTTATTGAAATGTAATATTGAAAAAGAATTGGAGAAAAGAGGGGAAATAGGATTAGACAGCAGAAGAAGTTAAAGAAATAATGGAAGTAGCGTGCGATACGACTTTTTAAAGAAAGGCAGAGCTTAAAGGTAGAAGGATTCCAAATTATTGGTGGAATGATAATATTGCGGAGATACTGAGAATTTGTATAAAGAATAGAAGGAGAATGCATATAGTAATATACTACTCGAAGAAAAGTCAAGAAGACAGAGAGATTACACGATCTCACGAGATACACTTAATGAAGGAAATAGCTAAGACCAAAGATAAGGCTTGGAATGATTTGTCTAAGCAGTCTGAGAAAGATTTAAGCTCGTAATGAATAAATTGAACTGTGTCCCTCAAATTAATTTGGACGACGAAGAGAAAATGAAGGAAATTATGAGATTATTCCCAACGGATAGAGAATATGATTGGAATCAGGTGCTTCAGATAGAAGTTGAGCAACAGCAGGCCAACCCAGATCCCTTTACGGAGGAAGAAATCACACAAGTCGCCAATAAACTTAAAATAAGGCAGTTAGCACAGATTGTATACCAGCTGAGGTGGTAAAAACTTTTCTCGTTAATTTCACTGAAAAATGTTCCTTGGCAAGTTACTACAACAACGGATTTTTCCTGATATATGAAGAGTAACAAGAGTTCTACTTATACCAAAACCGAAAAAGGATGGCCAATTAAGACAAACCTATCGACCGATCAGCATATTAAATTCCAAGATAAAGGTGTCTGAGTATTTACTCCACGGACGAATTCTGAGGGAATTAGAAATATGAGAAAAGGTAATTAGCGACAACCAATTTGGTTTTAGAAAGGGGAAGTCGATAGTAAAAGCCCTAAACTTGGTGAACAAGATGGCCGAAGTTATAAATAAAGGGGATTACCGATCGAGTGAATTGTGTTTACTCACAACAATAGACATCGAAAATGCTTTTAATAGCGCTCCCTGGCACGGCATCTTGAGGGAACTGATAGAATAGAGAGTATCAGGCTATATTGTGAAGATATACGCAAATTACTTTAAAGAAAGAAAGCTGATAGTTTTGGAAAGCCAGAAAGGGAAGATCACGAGAGGAGTCCCTCAAGGGTCGGTCTTGGGGACCTCTCTTTTGGATTATTTATTTCAATGAAGTTCTAGAGATACCTATGCCACAAGGAGTTGCTTGTATCGGTTATGCAGACGATATCGCTATCGTCACGAGAGGTAGGACCGAAGAGGAGCTTAGAAATAAAACGAATTGTGCCTTGAACCGAATAAATGAATGGATAAAAAAGAAAGATATAAAACTTGCTCATGATAAGACAGAATCGGTAGCACTAGTGGCAAGAAGGAAAATTGGAAATTTGAAAACCGAAGACACAAGAATTGTAACAGTGCAGGCCCTTAAATCTAGGGGTCATATTTAATAAAAATGGCTCAATGGCAAATCACGTGTATCATATAACAAAAAAGGCGGAAAGGGTAGCCAAACAATTGGGCAGGATAATGACCAATAAGGGAGGAGCGACTCTCAAAAAAAGAACGACCTTGGCTGCGGCGGTATATTCCATAATTTTTTATGCCGCCCCAGTATGGGGAAAAATTATTGAGAAAAAGAAATACCGTAGAATATTGGAAGGTATACAAAGAAGGGCAAGATGCACCACAAGTTATAACGGGCACTTTACCCATCGATTTGATGATCGAAGAACGAATCATCATTCATAATAAGGAGGACGTTAGAAATAAAAAAGAAGTAAGGACCGACATGATGATGAAGCGGCAACGAAGATGGGGGGAGCACCAGGGGACTTCAAGTTAGACCAAAAGTCTGATTCCGGATGTTTTAAACTAGGCAAACAGGAAATATGGAAATTTAGACTAACATACTATATCGAAATGTCTTACAGGTCAAGGGTGTTTTTCCTCAAATCTGGTTAAAATTGGCAAGAAAGAGAGAAGTCAGTGCTGGTTCTGCGAAAAGGATGGTAATCCAGAACGCACAATCTTCAGATGTTGGAGATGGGATAGAGAAAGGTTGATAACAGAACTTAGAACTGGAGAAAGAATTGAACCGCATAATTTAACGGACCTGATGCTGTCAAGCAAAGATAATTGGGAAGTGATAACGAAGCAGTTGGGTAAAATTTTGGAAGATAAATAAAAAGAAGAGAGAACCCGGAAATTAGATGGCAGAAGACAAAGAGTCTGAAGCAAGGTAGTTAATGTACAGACCTTGCAAGAAGCGAACTGATGAACTGCTTCTTATGGGTAGGGCGGAACTCATGATCGTCACTGGTCTACTAACAGGGCATGAAATTGTTGAGGAACACCGGTAAATATAATGAAGACCTTGCCAATAAGGAAGTAGAAACAGCAACACACATTTTGTATGTCTGTGATGCGCTGCCAAAAAAAAAGACAGCGCATATTCGGACAGTCTACTATTGAACCGAAGGAGTTTGCTAGACACTCGGCGAAGGACCTTTATCTTTTGATACAAGAAACAGGGTGTCATCTACTAATCAGGGTATCCACAATAAGCCTTTTAAGCTGCAGTGTTCCCCGGAGTCAATAGAAAAACGGGGCCTGAATTAATTAATAATTTTTCTTCTTCTTTTTCTTTTACCCTCTTATACCTTTACAGTGTCGAGGGGGCTGGACACATCGAGCCGTAGAGCGGTCACCCATCCAAGTTCTGGCCAAGCATGTCCTTGCTTAACTTTGTATATTTCAGTATTACGTACACTCCTACTCTGCCGTACTGCCGGTTAATAATAATTCAAAACAAAAAATGTATATGTATATCTCGAAATCCCATTTACACAGGTAAATCTGCCACTTTCCACTGGTTTACTTGCCGCTCCTTTAAGCAGACGAATATTTAAATATATCTCAGCATATCATTTAACAACAAGGTGGGACCCCTCCACATTGCCTCAAAGAAATCCGTCACCTTTAGTTTATAACTATCTCTACCACGTGAAATTCTGCTTTCCGAATTACATTTTTAACGCCTTACATTCGAAATTTAAAACAACCCTAATTTCTTTAACAAACCAAAAGCAGACCTTCTGACGCATCTATTGTAAAGTTCTGTGCAGTTTTAAAATTTACTAGAGTTACTAAAAAAAGAACAAGTTAAATATTAAAAATGTTAAACCGTACAATAGTTGCGTGGTCAGTAGCTTAAATAATTTTTAAATCGTGTAAATGTCAGATTATGCAAAATATATTAGAAGGGTTTTTAGGCGGTTTGAATGTTAAAATATTAACTTATTAGACAATCAAAAAAGTGAAGTAAAATTGTTTTAAAAATTTTGTTTGATTATCGTAGAATTTTATCCAAAAGTTAATTAACACAGAAACCGCAAGTGGGGTCTCGCAAAGATGTGATTGTGGACCGGTATTATCTTCCAATGATTTTGTAGCAAACAGTTTACATACGATTTGTAATTTTAATCTAATGCTTTTGAGATTTAAATGCTGACGTCTGGCTTCTTAGCATTTCCAGTTAAAATTCATAAGTTAATTAACGTTATTTAAAAAATAAACGAGAATAATTAATATAATTACAAATAACAGGAACTTAATTTACACAGAAGTTTCGTTAAATAGTAGCCATGAAAAACTTTTATTTATAAATATTAAATTTAGGAAATTATGCTTTGTTAATGGAACTTAATTTATTTAACACTGAGGACCCCAAACGTCCGAGTATTAATTTTTATAAATATTGTATAATAATTGTTAAATATTTATCTACCTAATTAGGTTTGGAAATCGATTTCTATAAATAAATATACAATTTTTTTGTGTTTGTCTACGTTTGAAAGGGTAACTTTTTAAAACTGTTTAAATTATTTCCCATTCACACAAGATTTGAATGTTTCACAGTTTAATTATTTATAAAACATTGTAACACACTTAAAACAGTGGCGTTCGCATATTTTACTCTTTTAATATTTTTATTAAATGCGGTTTCCTGTTAGGTTATGCCAATATTTAATTTTGGTCGAATTTAATTATTCAATAATTAAATGGATCGAATTAACGCATAATTAAACCGAGTTTACTTTTATAGTTTTAAGGTAATTTTCTGTCGGTGGGTTGTTTCGATATGCCTCTGTAATGCTTACTTTTTAAATTATTCCAAATTTAAAGTGTCTTCATGGTGCACGGTCTAACCTAACAATCCTAATAAATCTTGTCAAAAATAATAAAATCGTCTCGGACAAATATTTAAAAAATTTAATTAAGTGAAAAAAACAAGTTAATCCAGACGAATTTTGTGTGAGTGATCTATTAATGGCTTGCTGGAACTCATAAACGGAATAAACCTTTAAAAAAAAGGAGAGAATAAATCCATAAAGAAATTCCCAGACTTTCCTCGTTAAATTTGTCTATGTGTGACCGGTTGTTAACATAACGGAATGTCACTCCGGTATGCACAGTGTTAAAACGGCCTAAACCGAAACGTATGTAAGCATACATTTCCGCCAGTTGAAAAAGTTCCGCCGAGCAAAGGTGAGAAATCTCATTTAGTTTAGTGAATCACGTCTGGCAACTCCATTATGTCATTGAGTCAATAGTGCCGTGAACTTGGAGCAACTCATACAGGTAGTTCCCATGTCTAACACGGTTATATCACACTCTTGTTCCCTTTTCGGGACTGACTCAGTAATATTTCGCGATTTTAAGCCGCAACCTTACACACGTTTTCTCGATGCTCGAAAATAACGCGTGAGTTTTCCCCGATTTTATTCATCGGAAAGGTCTGCGTGTTTATGAATCATGCAAAGGTAGAACCGTGCAAAAAAAATTGAATTCGGAAAATTTTTGCTTGGCTAACTAATAATTTTTAAAAATTCAGGAAATTAATCCGGGTTTCTTTTTGTTTTTCGAACGGCTCACTTCTCTTCTGAAGAGAAAATAAAAAAGCAAGTTTTATTGTGGTGATTTGACGAAGTTTTTGGTTGCTATAAAAATTGATAGACTCGTGGAAATATAGTAACGGTTCATTTTTATTTCCTGCCTTTCTACTCTCATTTTTTTCTTTCATTAACCAAACTTTTGATTTAGTTTAACAATTAATTTTCTTAAGATTTGTTGTGTAGAAATAATTTGAGGGAGTATAAAATACCATCGTAATTAGTAATTTAAATGCTTCCTTAATTACCTGTAATTACAGACTTAAGAATCCAAAAATTGACGGAAAGCAGAACTTTTTCAAGCCTGGCCCACGTTATTAATGAATTAAGTAGAAAATTAGGCCGTGCGCGGTTTAACTCTAAACATCTTGAACTCGATTAAATATGCAATTTATTATCCTTGTTGTAATTCAAATTAACCCCAACTTGCAGTATATTTTTTAAAATTACCACTAGGCGTCGCAATTACGTGCTTTAACTGCTTAAGTATGCGAGTAAACCCCTTAATTATGTGTTTTAATTGCTTAATTAATTTAATGAAATTTCTTAAATACTTTTAACAATTAACAAATTATTAACCGGAAACGTAACTAACAATTTTATCTTGCGAAATGTAACTCAGTTAATCAAGCGAATTAAGTTTATACTCATTAAAAGCTTAAGTTAATTCAATTACTTAACGTCTAAATTTCTCGATTTAAGAACGTAAGCGAGGTTAGCTCCGAAATTCCTGTAACTAACAATTTTATCTTGCGAAATTTAACTCAGTTAATCAAGCAAATTAAGTTTATACTCATTAAAAGCTTAAGTTAATTCAATTACTTAACGTCTAAATTTCTCGATTTAAGAACATAAGCGAGGTTAGCTCCGAAATTCCTGTGAATAACAGCGTTAATTTCCAAAACCTACTTTGATTAATTTATCTTAATTAATGCGTTGAGAATAATTAAATTAAGCTTCGAAGTTCACAGTAATAACAATCGAATAACGTTCAGTAACAACGCGTGTTTTCTACAATCTTTAGTGCTTAAAAGGTTTTTCAGAACATTCATTTAAAGCATACAAAAATTTAATTGGCGATCGTCGGCGGTAATAATTCAAAAACTTAATTAATTTCATTAATTTTAAAAATCGAATCTTTACTTTAAAAGCCCGGGAGGAAACTTTTTCTATTTACAGATTAATTTAAGCTCATAAACTTGGGACTAAATTAAGCATGATCAAACCCAAATTGGGTTCATAATTAATGTAAGTAATTTAGGTAAACTTGGATTGCCTTTAATAGGCTTTAATAGTTTAAGGACAGGAGATTAATTCCCAAATTATTTTAATTACTCAACAGAAACTCATAATTAACTGATAATTTATGCTTGATGCACCTTATAACAATTAGCTGAAACCAACTATTAACTAGTTTTATTAATTGAGGATTATTAATCATTCAATTTCAATCCTGTTTTATAAAATAAGCGATTAATTTTTCTAATTAAGCGAAATAATTACTCAAATTTATTTAAAATTATTAATGTAAGCAACTTAAATAGATTTTGTTTGCTTTTTAATATTCAGGAATGAAGATTAATTCCCAAATTATATTAATTGCCTCAAAGAAATGAATTAAATTGCTCATAATTAATTGATAATTAAATGAAGGTTTATAGTTTCTGCACTTCATAACAATTAGCTGAAGGGAACTAGATTAACTTGCTTTATTAATTGAGGAATATTAATCATTCAAGTTTAAACCTGTTCTTTTAAAATAAGCGATTAATTTTTAAATCAAGCGAAATTTGTTTTTTAGTTTTTTAGTAGTTAATTAGCCAAGACTATATTTAAAGCTTAATTTAATTACTTAAAAGTGGCAATTAACCGTATTAAAATTAACGGTTGATACAGTTAGATACAGCTCAACAAACTCTATATTTATTAACATTAGTTAGCGGCGGGGCCCATCAATTATAAAAATTTAAGCTTTACTTCTTCTAATTAATTACTCCGATTTGTTTTTTTTAACTTACACTTTAGTCCATAATTAATGTATGTAATTTACAGGAGCTTCGTTTGCTTTTAATATTCAAGTTAGACATAGAGGTATTTTTGGATAGCCAAGACAATTTTCTATTTAAGCTTAATGCAAATCCTGAAACTAAAGTAGCTTTATTTATTTTGACAACAATATTAAAGCAATGAAAATTCAGGCTTTACTTATTCTTAATTAAGCAATGAATTTTTCATTTACCCGATTAATCCTGCTAATGAAACGGTTACTCTTTCGAATTATCTTTCCAATTAAGCGATTAATATTGCTAATTAAGCGATGCACCTTTCCAATTAAGCGATTGATCTTGCTAATTAAGTGATTAATCCTGCTAATTAAACGATTAATTCTCTTAATTAAGCGAAACAAAAACCCCACTTAGCTTCTAACGTACAAATACTTTAAGCATGGACTCATTCGTTTTAAACGTATTTATTTAGGTTGGTATGAAAAAGTAAGCAAGAGAAGTTCAATGAATTGCTGAAAATTTTACAGCGTTGTTAGTAAATAAAGACCATAAGTGAAACACCATCAAGTATTAATTGTTATGAAATATGTAAAGAGCTTTGACACTTACTCTTATAAAATCTTAAGGTATGGATGGATATAAAAAGCATGGTATTTTTTGTACTACATTTTTATTTGGAATTATTTAAAGATTGGTTTAATAATTTTTCAGGTTGAAGTGTTTGTTCGATTCCCTAAATCTAAGGAAATTTTGCTAAATTGAATGTAAGACGAATGTTACTTTCAGCATTAATATAAATAAGTAAAACTTATTTTTACAAAAAGAGACTGTTTTTATGTAGAATAATTAATTAAGGTCTGTTTATCCAAATTTATATATTATTAAGAAAAGAATTAGTCGGTTAAATTAAGGAATTTTCATTAATCTTCCCAACTTCAAAATTAAACATTTACAGTAAAATAGCATTTTTTTAAATCGATACATTTATTATTTATTAAACATCTGTTAAGTTATTAATTGTAATTTCCTCACTTGCTTTTAAAAAAATGGCCTTGTCACTCGTGGCGGACATTGATTTTTAAAATTAACCTCATTATTTCCAAGTGATGTCAAGCATTATTTATTTTTCTGTTTACCGACTTTGAATGTTTATTTTGAGAAATTCTTTTTGTTTTACCGATTACGAATTTTAGAAGTGGATTACTAATGAAGGATATTCCTACTTAAGCCTTGTAAACATTTAACTTGTAGAGATACAGTCGTGGTTTCCCCGTTCGATAAGGATTCCTTTAAATACATTTTTGCATTATCTACAATTAAAACAAGTCATGCGGATTCTAGATTTATATGCACTTTGTATCTTAGTGTTTTTTAGTTGTGTCGGATGGTGTATTGTTTATTTTGATTTTTTCAAATTACTTAAATGCAAATAATTTACATAAGATGTCTTTAAATTCTTAGCTGTAGTTTGGTTCCTCCTCGTTTCAGTAATTGTTTTCGAAAGTATTATTAATAATAATAAAAGACGAGGTTGATTAATTGATGTTTAAAGAAATTAAATTGAACCATTTAAAAAGGAGGAGAAATCTTGTTTCATACCTGGATTACCGACTCACGCGCATTTATACAACATTAATTGTTTTTTGGTGTCTTATAAATTGATTAATTTGCTTACGGTTTGCTAATAATTGAAAATCAGCCCTACAAGGCTTACAATTAACAAATTGAGGCTGATTTATCTTGTCCTTTCAGCCTAATTTACGGCTAACTATTTGATTCATTTAATCAAGCATAGCAATGACAATACAAGAAATACTTTCTCCTTGGATATTTTTTTGGAAAAATCCTAAAACTAGATTTTAATGAATAATAAAAAATAACGAAATTAATTCTTTTTATATTTTTTTGGTACTTCGAGACGTGAAAGAATTTATATCAAAACCATTCAATGTTAATGGTGCAGATCAACTCTCATACGGGCAGTCTGGGCAAGCGTACATAGTACGCGACCGCTCTATTCGAAAATTCCGAGACAAACCCCAATTTTATAACTAACGTACTCTATTTGTTTTCATTCAACTTACGTCATTCTAACATGAAGTACCACACTAGAAATTGTACTAACATATATTTGGAAACTTTGTTGAAAGTTTTATTAAAATTGTAGTTTAAAGGCTCCTAAAATATCCAGTGTAATGGAAGTTAGAAGGATGGAAGAGACTAAATGTCATATTGAAAATCATATCAAGATTTGTTTTCAAAATAAATTGTATAAATTTTACAATAAGAGTTTTGTACAAAGTTTGGTGTCTGTTGTGCCTTCGCATATGGGCAGTATCGGTAAGCTTGAACAGCACATGATTCCTCCAGTGGTTCTGTAATCTACCTAAACGCCAGACTTTGAAACAAATTTACTCGATTTATCTGTACATCTTTCGTTTTTCTAAGGTGTATTACGACTTAGGAATTATTCTAAACTTTGAAGGATCTTCATGTTCTGTGTTTAGGGGTCGTAAAATTTCAAATTTTATCAAACTTAGAGAAACTAAAGTTAATAAATATTTCAAACCATAGGTAACTAAAATAAGAATTGTTTCAGCTGAAAATTTTAAAGTTTTAAAAATTTGGTGTTGTTGACATTGAGTAGGCGTCAACAGCACGTGATCGCTCTATTGGTTCAGTAATTCAACTATATCTTTACACCTGACGCCTTTCTAAGGTGACGTACTAAATTAAGAATTACTTTGTGTAATTTTGGTTTTTTCAGAAGACTCAAAACTTCAAACATTTTGGAATTTGCAACGCCTTACTCTTTTACCCTTTTATACCATTACGTGCACTCCCACTCTGCTGTACTGTCGGTTGAAGACTAAATTCACATACTTAAAAATGATAACTAACATCAAATTTATTTGAACATTTTCAAACTTTCTGTTTTCTTTACATAAGGGCAGTGCCGGTAAGCATGCACGTAATTGCCCCATTCGTTAAGCAACTCAGGTTTGAAAATAACGTACCTACTCGATTTATCTTTGTAGCTTTCGCCCTCTTCTAAGGCTAAATAACAAGTTACGACTTTTGAAGTTTTTGAAATTATCTAAAACTTCCAAGAATTTTTAAAAAATTTGAAGTTTGTGATATGTGAAATATTATGAAGTCTAAAGAAACTGCTTGGATTTGAAGCACATACAATCATAACTTGAATGAGATCCTTCAAAAAAAAAAGTTGTGAATTTTCAAAAATCTTTCGAAATTTGTCAAAATTTATATTTTTTTGCAATGCTTAGATGAAAATTAAAATAAAATAAAAATCTGTCAACAGTTGTTTAAGATTAATTGAAACGGAACATGCTTCATGATTTTTACCTGATTTTCAGAATTTTTCAGGTCTCACTTTTAATTTAATTATTCCAAAAACGATTTCCGTTTGTTTTAGTCATCTTGAATATTTTAGCCCTGATTTTTCTCGTATAAATTATAAATTTTTTGTTGGTTAAGGATTTGAAAATAAAAATGTCATTCAAATATTCAATACCTAAATTCATAAACTTTGCCTTTACTGGAATTTGCGTTCTTATTAATAAATTTCAATTTGTACAAAAATCCAAAGCTTTTCTTTTTACTCCAATTTAAATTTGGGAAAAATGAAAATATGTAGATTTTTTTGTGTTACTTGTTATTTGTTTGAAATTTAATATTTCTTAAAATAGTTAGAATCGATCCAGGCCAATAAAAATCGTCCTTTTTTTGCTTGTTCGTTTAAAAAAACGTAACAAAAAATTTTTAAGACAGCGATCACTTCCCTCTGGTTATTTTAAACGAATTCTCCTTAACATGAAACGAATTACAAAATAACAAAATAATGAAAAATTCTTAACGTAAACTCTCCTTATTTATTCAGTTTTATACTTCGTTTCATCCCTAATTTCTGTACCAAATTCATATTTAAACTTAGAATTTTAAGCTCGCCTTTTGTAGGTAAATATTATAAATAATCCAACGACGGATTTCGTTTATTGGTAAACCGTTAAATAATTGTCTTAGTACTAAAATATAAAGTGACCTATATATTTTTTTAAAGGAAATCATTTCCTTGTGTAATTCGAGGTTAAATTGAAGTTAATTCGTAATTAAAAATTCATTACGTCTGAGTTTATTCCGTTTAAATATTTATCTTAGACGGTTTCTAATCAATAACAGTAATTAAACATTTATCTGAAAATCTTGCTTTTTTGTTTTATAATCGCATTTACAGCAGAAAAATCGACAAATGCGGGTTTGACTTTTTTGTGGAAACTTTTGGAAATTTTGCCCTCTTTTTTTAGGTTTGCTATTTCGGACAAAATGCAGGGAAAGTTTCGATGTTTGCACATTGCAAATTTGGCTTTTTAAAGTGATCGCTTATTAACTGGGTTTGGGGGTGATTTTCGCCTATCAAACTTTAAATTTTTGCCCTTGACGGGGGTGGTTTTGAATATATTCTTGATTTTTGCTCGAACCTTCTGCATTGATAACTTTCGAAATTCCATTCCATTCCAGTAGATCTAGTTCTATTTTTCATTCTGCCTTTCGTTCTTAATACCTTTGAGTCCCTTATTGCCTTTAAGTCCTTGTAATCAAACGAAATCGTTAGGAGTATAAAAGATGATTGTGATTGTATGTTAATTTCGATATTAGACTTGACAGGATCAAAACTGAATAAAGTGAGATATCATCTCCCTTAGTGGTTTTTGTCATTTTTCCCGTACGCTAATTATTTCTGGGAAATAAAAAAGGGATCGCGTGTTCGGCATTGGGGGTTAATAACTCGCATTAATTTTATTCACGCTGATGTGACATATTTATTCAACGTGTTCATAAATGCGTGACACAAATATGAAAACGTTATGTGATTATCAATGGGTTAAAGGGGTCTTACCTTCACCGAAAGAGATGATTTCCGACGTTCTTCCGTAGAAATCGTCGGCGTCGATGGTATCGGCGTTCGCCGTCCTAGCGCTGGTTGTGGAAATATCGTCCTCGTCAGGGTTAAAGTTACCCGAAAGCACCTCACCATCTTCAGCTCTGGAAAGCGTTTCCAGTATGAGTTCCCTTGGAAGACTATGTGTTACGTTTGGCTTGTGTCTCAGCCCCAATTTAGAGAGAATCTGCCGTTTGATGGCCTCTAATCTGATGCTGTCCGTCTGCGATTTTAATCCCCTGTCTGTTTTGTAAAAGCAATTGGGACAACTGATGACCGGCCTTTCGGAAGTATCTTCTATCGAACTCCTCTCGAGTTGGGATCTGTAAAAGTCGCCCTCGACGTCGCCGTGGTGGTGTCTGATCCTTTCGCCCCCGACCAGCAAGCAATTGACGGAAGTGACGAAGAGGCACAGCCAAGGAATGGCGAGGAATCTCTTCAATACGTAACCGACCGGTCTTCTTCTGTTACAGTACTTTTTGCAGACGGCCATCTTTAAAAACTATTCGTTCTTCACAGCACTCTGGGTTTTGGCAAAGTTTACCCGATCAATTTCTCTCGAGACGGGCGTCCGGTAATTTTGATACAGCAATTTATTGGTTTAAGTGTTTTCGGAATGATTTATACTGGACGGTTTTGTAAATTGAAATATTCCTCTTCTTATCTACTAATTGAATCGTGTGTTTTCCGACTGATCAATACTTTTTGAAGCAATTGATTCGATACTGATTGAGTTTTAATGATAATTATACTGCGCTAATAATACTACGAACTCTAGTGAGTATTATCTTCGAGAAATTCGCGAATTGCTACCTAGTAGTTTGGTTTTTATGGACAACGTGTGAAGCAACCATTTCTCCGCATCGGCTATTAAGTACGGGACGGAATTTTTCCGCATTTTCTTCTCCTTCTAAATCTCAACGTCCGCAGGCAGTTCGTTTAAATATTTTTATTTTCGCGAGCAGTGGCTTTCCCATTTTTGAGAGGAGACGTTTCGGGCCGTTTCTTCGATCAAGAATTCGATTTCTCGCGTCTCGTAAACAAGTTTATAAAAGTTCGAAAACTTTTACTAAGTTCACACCTTCCGCCAACTTTTTTTATGTTGCGTCTGTTATTACGAGCATCTTCGGATTATTTCCTATTAATTTATTTAATTTTTTTAATTTAACTCCTCGCCCTTATGCCACTGCCTAAATTTTACTCAACTACTGAACACCGATATCACAACGTTTCGTCGTCGAGCCCTTCGGGATTATCTTCGGGGCGTCTTTTCTAACTCACCGGACAATTTTTTAATAAACTTCTTAGGAATTAATTTATTTATTAAAAGGAACAGGGTTTAATTTAATTTAATTTAATTTAATTTAATTGTATTAACCTCATTTTTCTATATGGACAGTCCGCTCAGTCTTACGTTTATAACAATCTCACTATCACTATCACGCAACATCCTAAAGTTGTAAAATAATTTTTATTTTAGAAAAAGTCCCCCTTAAGTTACGAAAATGTAACGCAATTATCACCGCGATGAACCAAAAGTGTTATTGCTTAATGCAATATTAACTAAGTTCGAAAGTGTCTAAAGCTCGGTATAAAATATAATCAAGTGGGCGCCCCAATGCGCGTTTGTTTCACGCGGCGTGCAGATCGCGACTGGCGCTGGACGCGGCGCGGCTTGCTGCGACCATAGTGCGACTGCATGTCTATATGTCTCGCCATTATGCATCCCTTCACGACATCGTGGTACTTTACTATTCATCATTTATCTTTGCCGACAGTTTATTTTTAAAGAATTCTATCGATTTAACCGAAAACTTACGCACGAAATCCGCAACGATAAAAAATTGTAATCGTCCAATTAGAAAACAACTGATTAGTTTTTTTGCAATAAAAATAATTTTCAATACGGTTTTCGGCGACAATAAAACCATAAACGATTAAGGGAATCGGTGATACTTCGGCAGATTTGCGCTTCCCTCTCAGCCTGGCAAGAAAATTATTCAAAGTACTGAAATAAAATTTGATAGTATAATTTAATATTGGACCAAGAATGAATAACAGTTGCTGTTTTCACTGCTGCAATTAAACTTCTTGGGAAATTTAACACGAATGGTATTTTATTTTAATCTGTTTTATATTCTTCCAGTTTTCTTTCGTTGTTAATGGGCCGAATTAAATTCATACCAAACTACATTTTTCCTTAACACATCCAAAAGACACCTTTTCTGGGCACTAATTTTTGAATTTTCACATTTGTTTTTGTAACTTTAAGCCGGCATTTTACATTCTTCCTGAGAAAATCGATGGTTTAGAAACTGATCATAATTTAATATTAAATCTGGGTCTTGAAATGATTTTCAGCAAATAAAAAACTCACATTAAGTTAGCAAAACATTTTCCTGACTTTTAATAAAGTTCTTTGGTTTTTTTTTAAATTCGAGGTTTGGCTTAGTATTTTATGCTAATTTTTTGTATGTAATGGTTTAATCGAAATATTAATAATATGAGATGGGATCGCAACATGCGATCTCTCAATTTTCAGATTGTAAGTTCTAAAGTAATGACTTAATTTTTAGAAAAATTAGCATTTTTAAAATAAAATTCATTAACCGTTTCGCAGTTACGCACGTTTTGAAATGAAATAAATGTCCTAATTATTTAAAGAAAAAAATTTTTTTTAAGACTTTAAGGGTTTGCAGTATTTTTTCAGATCATATTCAGATTTAGTTTTCAGAGTAAGTAGGCGTTGCTTACGTAATAAACGAATCCAGGATAGTGGATATCTCAAAAACTCGGTAATAAAAAAAATGTCCCGATTGACATCTGCTTATTAATTTTTTGAAAACAAAAGGAGATCCAAGTTAACCCCTTCCCTCTTCCACCTCTCTAAAATTAGCTTATGTATTCCTAGCGTTAAAGTTAATCATGATTCTTAACAATGTATTCCAGTATTTATCCAAATGTTAAATTTCGTTCAAATTTCCTTCGTTCCACAGTTGTTAGATGGAGTGAGTTAGCCCGACATAAATTGCCCAGGAACGATTTAATTGTCTTGCAAAGGGCGTTATAGAAGTCATGCCAAGATTTCTGAGTATATTCTAGATCTAATAACAGATTATGGCTTGTTTGCTCTTGTAGTGCATTCTTCTTTTTTTCCCATTTCGTTCGAATTTTATGCGAAGAATATTCTAGACTGTTTTTATAAATTCGTTGGGTCGTAACAGAACCGTCGCAAAATTATCGGAGCATGATGCAATAATCACTAGTTTAAACTAAGAATGATTTAATTTAATTTTTTTCAATGTTTGAATGACTTTTAATTCCTAACTATGCAAATGTAACTGATACTGATTCGAATTAATCTTGAAACTTTCTAGTATATTTTCAATTTGTAAAATGCGCTCCGTAAATTCGGAGTGGCATTGAAAAGTCCGTTACTTAATTTTACTAACTTTAAAGTAGTTTTATTCAAGTAAATTTCCTCGTTTTGTATTCACCTCGTTTTATTTAATTTCGGCTACATCGATAGTTGATACACTTTGCGTAATCATTAAATGTGCTTGGAATTGATTAACTTTTGGGGTTTTTAACTTTCAAACTCGAAATTTTGGATTTCATTGGTGTAACTTTTATTTACTAAACTTGCGCTTTTCGAGTGCCTTATCTCCCCTTTAGTGCTCTGAACTTGGACAGATTTCATTGTTGCACTCGGGATTTTCGATCTTGAAGCTTTGACTTCGCAATCTTAAATTATCCTCGTCAAACTTGTAGTACTTTAGACATGAAATTTCTATTTTAAAGCTCTCTAAAGCTTCTTAAGGTAAAGGTAACGGCACTTACACTTCGCGAGGAAGTATGGCCGGCAACATGGAAGGTTAAGGCCTCCTAAGTCGCTTTCATACCCGGTTGTCTCGCACGCTTATGCGTACGGTGTGGGCTTCTTAGTAAGGGTTTAATTGTTAAAGTTAAAAATCCCGACTGGTTTGCTTCTGGGAGTTTTAACTTTTGAACTAGAGATTTTCATAGTTGTGAATTTTCTTTATAAACTTGAACTTTTCGAGTGCAAAATAAGCTCTGAAAATTTCATACAAGGTTTAATTACCACAGTTAAATGAAAATGTTAATAATTTTCGAACTCGAAATTTTGATTTAATCTTTTTATTAATACAAATTATTGTTTTAAATAAATTTGTGATTTTCGATTTAAATTTGTTTACGTTAAAGTTCTGAAAGTTTCTTTTCAGGAAGGTTTTGTTTTATCGGGATTTTTGATTTTCGAACTCGAAATTAGAATTGCTTTAATTAAACCTTTACTTTTCGAATGCGAAATTTGCACTTTAAAGTTCCTTCCTAGGTTAATTATTGGAGTTAAAATTCATCTTTAGAAATCCCGATATTTCTTTAGATTTCTTAGTCGTTATTTATTTTTATTAAGCTTGTGTTTTATGAATGTTAATTTCTTTTACTTTAAAGTTCTGAAAAGTATATTTCGGGAGGGTTGAACTGTTAATGCTAAAATCCCGGCTTTTGGAATCGGGATCTTTTAATTTTCGGACATGAATTTGGGTTTAGTTCTTGGTTCGAATCTCCCATTCGGCAGGATTTTCTTGCAGTCTGGAGGTCGGTATCGAGCCCTGGTGACCATTCGTGGGCACCTAATTAACGACGCTCTCCTTCGAATACAGGCCTAGGACGTATAGTCCAGTCAATAGAGACAAAAAAATGGCTTTACCTTGCAAAAGGTCGGGGAAAGTTTATACTTGGCAATTTTGTTCATTTTGGGGCCCTAATGAAGTCCTGAAATTTGTAAACACGAAAAGTTGCCGCCGGCGCCGCCATCTTGGAAAATGGCGGCCAAAATCGGGTTTTTAAAAATCTCTCGTTGCCGCTGCATTTTACAGTAAAAATAGCTATATACAAGTTGTAGAGAATAAAATTTCTTACAACTTTTGTATAAAACAAATTTTTCTCAGGTCAATGGTTTACAAGTTATGACAGAGGAAAGCTGAACGCCCTTTTTTCAATTTGCAAAAATGTTGAATTTTCCCTGTAAATTTGAGATATTATTGATTGTTATTGTTATTATTTTGTTATTATATCATAATATAATTATGTAGATATAATGTAATATATCATTAATACATTATATTATATATACAAAGTCGCGGTCGTGGCTCAGTTGGTTCAGCGTGCGGCTGACCACTGTGATGGCCCGGGTTCGATTCCCAGGGTCACACATACACCGAAACCACCCGACCACTTTCCTCGGAAGCCAATGGCAAACCACCGAGGAATTTTTGTCTCGTAAGTCCTCTCTGGAGTAGAAGTGCAAGCACTTCCGTGGTTCGGAGCTCAAGTTAAGCTGTAGGTCTCCTATGTCTGTAGGCTAAATTAAAAATTAAATAAATATCAATTTTGATAATTTTCCGACAGAAATGATTGTGGATTAGGCCTACTGTGGATACCACGTTTAAAAAAAAAACGCGTCATTTGCTCTACCTCATTGGTGATGTGGAAACGAGTAATATGTAGACATTACATAAATATTGATAATTATATTATGATATAGTCGGATTCGATCTAATTTGGAATGTACTGAACCGTTCTGTACACAGTAAATGCTATCTCTTTTCGTTTCACAAGTCATTTCATAAATTTCAGAGCGGCCATCTGCAAGACTTGCGCTCGCTCTAATAGTCTATATGCACTAACAAGCTAGAAAGAGAGCACTATAACTATACAAGTAACTATACTGCGAAAACCCATATGCCAAATTAAATCGAATCCAAGTTTATAATAACAAAATAATAACAATAACAATCAATAATATTTGAAATTTACAGGAAAAATTCAAAATTTTTTGCAAATTGCAATAAAGCGTTCGGCTTTCCTCTGTCATAACTTGTAAACCATTGACCTGAGAAAAATTTGTTTTCTAGAAAAGTTGTAGGAAATTTTATTCTCTTATTTTGTATATAGCTATTTTTACTGTTAAGATGCAGTGGAAACGAGATATTTTTAAGGAACCCGATTTTGACCGCCACTCCTAAATTCGACGTACATGTATGGGTAACTTTGTTATTTGTACAGATACGGCAAAACCGATTGCACGTTATTGGGCCAACTTTTTGCGACTAATTCAATGGTCGAAACAGAAATGGGCGATCTTCTTTTGTTTTCGGGTTATTACGCTAAATTGAAACTTACTTAAAATCCTGTTTAACAAAATTCCGCATTGTCTGCGTTGGGATGTTTGATTTTGGAACTCAAAGTTAGAATTTCAAGTTCAAAATGTCCACTTTAAAGCTCTGAAATTACGACTGCAAGGGTTTGATTATATATAAAACAGCACTACAGGCCAGTGTGGCCTATGGCTTCAATTCGTTTCTTCCATATTTTCCTGTCTTGGATCTCCATTCTCCATTCTGTTAGCTCTTCTTCTTGTAGGTCCTCCTCTGTTTGCTTCTTCCAAGTTTTTCTTGGTCTTCCCACTTTCTGTTTACCTTCCGGTTCTTGTTCCAAGGCTTTTCGTATGGGCTCTTCGTTTCCTCTCCGCATTATATGCCCGAACCATCTAAGTCTGTTTTGTTTTAGTACCTTGGCGATGTTTGCGTCTTTGTATAACTCTTCAAGCTCCTTATTGGTTCTTCTACGCCATGTTTGGGTTTCCTTTACACCACCATACATTTTTCGGAGTATTTTCCTTTCCCACGCTTGTAGTCTATTTTCTTCCACTTTTGTCACTATCCATGTTTCGCTACCGTATGTCAGTATGGGCTTGAACACTGTTTTATACACACGTATTTTAGCAGCTCTTGGTACACTCTTATTAACTAGGAGGCGGTGCAGGGAACCCGCGCACTTTGAGGCTCTCAGGATTCTTCTTTGTATTTCTGCTTCTTATTTACCTTCGCTGTTTATTTCTACTCCTAGGTATGTCAAGCTGTTCATTATTTTAAAGGTTAGCTTTTCTTTCGTTGTTGTTATTACGCTTAATTCTTGGTTTTTGTCTTGCTTTGTGTTACCCATTATCATGTAATTCGATTTCTTGGTATTAATTTGGAGACCTGCTTCTTGTGCTCTTCTTTCGAAGTTTACTAAACTTTTTAGTTGCTCTTTAGTTCTTGACATAATGACTACATCGTCTGCGAATGCTAATATTTGGTAGGGACCCCGTAGGATATCTCTGTTCGTATTGATTTGTGCTTTCCTGATGATGTATTCTAGTGTGATACTGAAGAGGTATGGCGATAAAGGGTCTCCTTGTTTTAATCCCGTGTTACTTACGAACTCTTTTGAGAGGCAGCCTTTAAATCTCACCTTATTCTTTGTACCATGAGATCTAAAAAAAAATGATTCTGAGCAGGCCTTGACTAGTACAACACGATTGGCTACACTGGTTCTAGAATGCCTATGAATTATAATGTGACAGTGACATTTCAAATGTAAGTCAGTTTTGCAATCTTGTTTCCAGAATTATTTAAGTTTATCGTTGTAATATAGTGAAGGATCACATTTTGAACACCTACTCTAACATATATTCATCTTAGTTTTCAGTTTGTTCCCTAAATAAATACTGTTTTGTGTTTTAATTTATTTGACATTTATTAACCTCTAACCTTAACCTACTGCCACATTTTGAAATCAGTCTTGCCAATCGTATTGTACTAGTCAAGGCCTGCTCAGAATCATCTTTTTTTCGATCTCATGGTACTTCTCAGGGTCATTTCTTCTAAGTCTATTGTGTTTTGACTATACTGTAACTCTTTCATTGCTTCTATTATGGTTGTTCTGTGTACTCTGTCAAATGCTTGTCTGAAGTCCAGGTAAAGTGCATGTATTCTAATGTTTTTTGCTCTACATTTTTCTTGAATTTTTCGTAATATGAAGATCTGGTCAATTGTAGATTTTCCTTCCTTGAACCCCGCCTGATAGTCTCCTATCTTTTTTTGGAATTCTTCTCTAACTTTTTGGTTTATCAAGGATGCCAGTATTTTATACGTGGTGTTTAGGAGCGAGATTGGCCTATAATTCCCTGTAAGTTGTTTGCTCCCCTTTTTAAAGATCGGACATATTAATGCCATTTCCCAATCCGTCGGCATTTCTTTCTTGATCCATATTAATTTACTCAAATTAAAAATTCGCTTACCCAAGTCTTCGCTCCCGTATTTTATTAGTTCAAAGGGGATGTTGTCTGCTCCGGGACTTTTATTGTTCTTCCCTTTGTTTACTATTTTTTGGAAGTCTTCCCAGGTCGGTAAATTTATCTATTCTTCTACATTTTGTTTCCGTTTTATATTCTTAGCTTCTTCACTTCTAAAGGTTTTTTCAAAATATTCTCGGTAAATCTCAACTATTTTTTCTTCGTCCATACATAGTTCTCCTGCTTCGATTTTCAGGCCTATTGTTTGTTGTTGGAAACCTTTTCTTTCTTCTTTTATAGTTTAAACGTCAACAGCAAAGCGACCCATGATTGGTGCATCATAAAAGCGAAAAGCGCCAAAAGATTCAAAATGGAAGTTAGCACAGAGCTGTTAAAACTGTTATAGATGAAACTACAATCGTTACAGACGGAAATAAAAGGGCTCGACGGAGAGAGGGAAAGGCGGTTAAAAGAATTAAGCAACTCTGTAAAGGAAGTAAGAAATTCTGCAAAGGAAGTAGAAGAACTAAGAGAATTAAACAGAAAGTGGGAAGAAAAGCGCAACAGCGAAAGAATAGAATTACTAAAAGAATTAAGTAATCTGCAAAAGTCTTAAAAACGAATTAAAAATGAAAAGATAGTCAAATATACGCCAGAAGAACTGAAGCGACTAGCAAGGACAATAAAAGGAAACGACGAACCAAGTAGATGGCATAAAAGGATAGATGAACTGGGGATAAGACCAAAAACAAAGAGACAAGAAACCTGGGTCGACAAAACTACAACTAGTGGAAAAAGACGGGAATTAATAATTGCATCCTGGAACGCACAATGTCTAAACAGGGAAGGGAAAGTAAGACAACTAATAGAAGACGCCAAAAGATATAATATAGACACCTTAGGAGTGCAAGAAACCAATATCAAAGGGGAGACACACTCCAAGGTACAAGATTACCTCTGGGTAAACGGAGGCGGAGAAGAAAGCAGATACGGAACAGGATTCCTGATAAATGAAAGCGTCAAGAACAAAATTGTAGATTGGAAAATAATAAAAGAAAGAATAAGCCTACTAAGAATAAGAGGACCATACAGGAAAATAAGTATCATTAACACATATGCGTCAACAGAGGTAGCAGAAGATGAACAAAAAGAGGAATTACACAATCAGCAAAATTCCAAGGTATGATACAATTCGAATAATAGGTGACCAAAACGCCAAAATAGGAAAAGGAAAGGAAATAGAAGCAATTGCTGGAAGTGAAAGTCTCCACGTGAAATCCAACGACAATGGTAATCGCCTATTAAATTTTGCTGCAAGGCATAACTTAGTAATTAAAAGTACAATGAAAAAAAGGAAAAACATATACAAAGCAACATGGCGCAGCCCTGACGGGAACACCTTAAATCAGATAGATCATGTGCTCGTATCAAAAAGGCAATCGGAATACGTAAAGCAAGTAAAATCATGCAGAGTAGCCGAGATAGGCTCAGACCAGGAAATATACAGGAAAAGAAATTGAAGACCAGTGGCTCCAGATAAAATCGACAGTAATAGAATGCAAAAGAAAAATTGAAGAACACGAAGAAAAGAAAAAAAGGATTGGTTCGACCGAGATTGCAAAGAAGCGATTGAAGAAAGTAAACCAGCAAAACGGCAATGGCTACAACAACAAACACAAAAGTCAGAAAGTCAATACAAACGATCAAGGAACAAAGTCAAAATAATATGCAGAAAAACTAGTGAAAAATAAGAAAACTAGAGGAATCGTATAATAGAAAAAATGCAAAGGCTTTCTATAGCAAGGGTTTGATTACTGAAATTAAAGTTTCTGGGTAAAATCCCGCATAGTTTGCGTCGGGATTTCTAAGTTTTGAACTCAAGTTTTATAGATTTTTTGTATTAAACTGCTTTGGGATTCCAAATTGTTTACTTTAACCTTCTGGAAATTTCTTCGCAGGCTGGTTTAATTGTTAATGTTAAATTCCTGTTTCCTGAATTTAGCACTTTGACAGTCAGAATTTTGGAACTAGAAATTTAGATTTGATAGTTGTAATCTTTTTCTATCAAACTTTTGCATTTCGAGTGCGAAAGTTCAGAAATTCCCCTTCTTGGAAGAGTTTAAGTTTAAAAATGCCGCGTTGTTTGCGATCAAGAGATTTAATTTTATTGTGCCTTTAAAGTTCGAAAGTTGTTCTTCTCGGGAGAATGTTTAATTGTCTAACTTAAAATACCTGTTTGAAAATCCCGAATGCTTGCTGTCGCAATTAACTTGAATATTATAGTTGTAAAAGGTGAAGGCATCGGCACTAATCTTCTGCGAGGGAGAGTGACCGGCAATATGGAGGGTTACGACGTCTTAAGTCGCTTTCATACCCGCTTGTTTCACACGCTATACGTACAGGGTGATGTGGTAAACGCCTTCGACAACCGCCTACCTTCCCTACTCCGCCAGTGTGTTTCGGTTCCCAATTATTTTCAGTGACTGGGTAGGCTGCTCGTCGAGCATCCGACTCGGGTTTAACCCCGACACCGTCCACGCTGTAGTCCAACGCCTTAACCACTCGGGGCCACACCGGTGATATCATAGTAAATTTTCTTTATCAAGCTTATGCCTCCTTAAAAGATCTGAAATTAAAATTTTCTTCCAAAAATCCCATCGGGATAGTACCCAAGTACCGTTAGTATGCCATCTACTGTCTAGTCTAGACAGGAAGGAGAGGGGGTCAGTCGTCTGTAATCGGTCGGCGTAGACGGTTGTTCAATTGTTTGGTTAAATACAATCTTTTAAAAACATTTGTACCTAGTTGCTTATTAAAACCCCTTTTCCTAAGGGATTTCTAACTTCCGAACTCAAAGTGTGGATTTTATAGTCGTAAAAATACTTTATTAGACATGCAATTTGATTTTTTAAAATATCAATTGCAGCAGGCTGTATTCTGACTTAATACAGACAGTTCTAAGGTTATTAAGACAGAATACGGCCTGCTGCAATTGAGTTTTTAAAAAATTACATTGTATGTTTTTCAAGTACGAGCACTATAAAGTTCTGAAATTTTCCTTCTCGGAATGGTTCAACAGTTCAACTGTACAAGTATTCAAAAATTCCGAATTTCCTGTCAGGATATTTACTGTTACAACTGGAATTTTGTTGCTGTAATTTTATTTAATAGCTAAATTTGTGCTTTTGAGTACTGAAATTTCACTAAAAATTCTGAAATTCTGCTTCTTTAGAAGAAATTTAAAATCGGCATTTGTTTCTGCTTGGTTGTTTTTAATGTTTGAATTAAGTACTACATTTTCTTGCCTCTTTCTTCAAATGTTTAACTTGAATTTCGACGTTTAAAACCTGCTTTTACGATGCTAATTATTAAACTTAAAATTTCACATTAAAAAACTAGATATGCAAACAAACAAAAATGAGTCTTAGACGATTTTATTTTTCTTCACCTGTTTAGTTTACTTTTCTACTAAATCATGCAAATATATTTCGAAATAGCTTGAAGTATATCAAACTTTGATGTATTTCCATATTTTAGGGTTAAAGTTTATACAGTATTCGCTTTTCACTTTGTTTTTCTCTACGGGCAAGCCCTCGGCGATGCTCATTTTTATGGCGATGTCCAATAAAATACACAAGAAACAGTTTTGTTCGAAACGTTTTTAAAACGATAATTTTTTCTTTCAGCCTAAATCATTTTGCACTCGAACGATGGGGAAATGTTTATGTTAATACCGTTTCATGTTTTGGTTTTTTGTTTGTTTGTAAGACTGAAACTAAATTATATTTCTTAGGTTTTCCAAAATTTAGACATTTGCACAGTGAAATTTGTTTTTTCTAAGTGCTAATTCTCTATTTATCGTTTAAATGAAGAAGTATGTCTTTAGTAGGACTGCCTGATTTTCAAGTACTCAAAGGTGTCCCACAAGGATCTGATTTGGGATCACGTTTTTCACCGTTGATTTTTCAAAAATTTTAAGCTTCGATTGTTGCTCTGTTGCTTTATAAAATTAAGGCAATCGTATTTTATTCTTCATTTTCTAAATGTTTTTCCATCCTATCAAAAAGGTATTTTCAAAAAATTTTGGGTGCATTTTTTTTAACAAAACATTGTTAGAATTCATCTCCATAGTAACCGCAAATCGAAAGGATGGGAAACAACCAATGGAGATTGTGATTGCACCAAACGTGTAAATATTCACATTGTTAACATATTTGGGTCGAAGTTGTTTAATTCTTCTTTTTTTTTTAGTCAAATCGCTCGACTGGCGCCTGTGATCGCGCTTCTTGTTTCCTATTACGGATAATCTATGTATTAATATATCGACTTTGCATCGATGACATTCAAAAGTGAGTGCTAACACCGTCTTCACGTTGTTCGATGTCTTCGTTAAAATGTTAGACCGTTGGTTAGGTAATGTACGAGCCGATTAACAGATATTGGAAGCCTGTTTTGCTGCATAATTTACAGGTTTTCCGCGTTTTCGGCATCTTTTTCCTAACCTTATATATAAAATTTATGTCCTTTCAGCTAGACAATGATGTGTTAATAAAACGTTATCCTTTTTTTTATTCTTTTCGACCTCCCGCAAAGTTCATCCAAGTCGAATTTTTTACTTATCAAGCCGTATATTTCTTCAAAACTTTCAAAACTTAAATTTCAAAAAACCTAAACTAAAAAATACGAAAGCAAAACAGAAACTGTCGCTCTGCTACGATTGATATTCGAACCTTTGTCCACTTAGTTGCCTGAAATATTTATTTCGTTTTTTAGGATTACTAATTTCTAATTTAGGCTATTAAATAGAATTAAATAGAATTCCAACAAAAGCGTTCGCTTCTGAACGTAAGCAAGTAAGAAAAGAAATTGTCTGGTACTAAAAATAGGAGTAAATTCTTAATTTAAGACGATTGCAATTGCTTCTTTTATGTCACAAACAAGATGTGGGGGAGTTAAAACCAAAAGGGAAGCAATAGCTTGCGTCTGTTAATTAAGTGTAGGTTGAATAAAGCCCAATTCAATGATTGCTACTTGATGATGTTTTTGAGGTGGTGTTATTGTAACGTCTCACTTAATAAAGAAACTAATTTATTTTATGTTCTAAAATTATCTTTAATAATATAAATTACTCCTACCTTCGTTCTGCTTTTATTTTATTTATTTAATGTAGAAATAAAAAAGGCAGGTATTTTTATGGAGCAACCTGAAAATTTTCGCTTTTTCTTTCTCCATATTGGCAATAACAAAGGATTCAAAGACTCAATAAACATCAAACCAATTAATTGTTATTGGATCCAATTATTATAAAAGAAACAAATCTTTGCTAAAACTTTATTTTCGAAGCATTGCCTGAAACAGCTCATTGTTTCTTCTTCATCTATCTCAACTGACAAAACAAAAGGCTCATTGCGTCAAGTAAGCATCAACATAATTATTTTTAATATCAATTGTCACTGGATATAATTAGGAATTTCGGAATTTACGAAGCTTAAATTCAGACGTTCCCATGGAGTAATCTACAACTTCCCCGTTTCCGTCCTCCCACATTGGCGAAACAAGTGATTCAAAGACGTAAGCAATCATAACCAAAAGAGAAAGATACAAGAAGGTTTTTGAAATTTACGAAACTTCGGCCAGTTCAAAGCATAGCTGGAGAACTGCTTTCTCTTCTTTCCCTCCAAAAATAAAATGTCCAAAGGCCAGATAAGTATGAAAACAGTTGCTTCTAATGCCGATTCTCGCTGGGTATAATTACCTTCTTCTTCAAAAATAAATAAACAAATGTAAAAATATATCAATGATCAATCCATTTCTTCGCCCCTTCCCCACTCTTCCAATGACAAAACAAAAGATTAAAGACGCAAGAAAGATTTTTTAAAGCCAATTTTCACTGGGCCTAATTAACGAAAAGGACCAAAAACTTCCAAATTCGAAGCTTTTTAAAAATCACTTAAATAAATCATGAAAACTTCCCTTTCACTGCGCCTCTCCAGTTATAAAATTCTAGTCTTAGAGGCCCAATTTAGTCCAAATTTTAGCCAGCCTAATTATCAAAATACCTAAAACTAAAATTTCAAATTTTCTTGAAAATGCTTCAGTTTTTCCCTTTTTATCGCTCCATATAATTAACTAAACTGTTCGAAGGCACAATTAATCATCGAACACTAGGCCTAATTAGCAAAAGATCAAAATAAAACTGAAATTTACTAATATTTTAAATTTCAGGCAGGTTTACTCCAAGGAAACTTCTGTCTTTTATCGCCCCTTTCCAACCCAATGATAAAAAAGCCTTAAAGACTTAAAACCAGAGTTAAACTAAATGATTTTAAGCAAACTTCACGCGAAAAAGTATCTTCAAAACTGCTTAAATTTCAAACTGGTGCTTTCAGAACATATTTCAATCTTCCCTTTAGCCCCTTGCCTGTTTCACTTGCAAAACAAAGTTAATAAGTAATAAAGTACGTACGTAAAATTTCACAGGACCTAATTAGCAAACAATCAATTTTTCTTAATTTGCAGGACGCCAAATTTTACCTTTAAAGGAAATTCTGACTTGTTTTTTCGGCCTTTCCTCATTCCATTACAAACAAAAAACAGCAAGCTAAAGACCTAATTAAGCATCCAAGTGATTATTTATAGCAATAATTTCCTCTGTGCCTAATTCTCACTACGTCTAATTTTGAAAAATACTCAGAATGTTCGAGAGTTTTAAGTTCGAAATCAATCATAAGTATCCACAAAAACCTCAAACTTTCTTTGGTTTATTGTTTTACATAACAGGGAAATGGCTTAAACATACAATCTAGCATCACGCCAGATGTTTTTTAAGACAATATCCGCTGGATCTAATTATAATTCTGGCGATCTTCATGGCTTTCAAAGGTTTCTAAGATTTCTGAAATTTCTGATCTGAATACTTCAACTGAAAACATCCTGAAATGTGATGGTATTTTGATCTTCGAATTTCTTCTTAAAAACCCAGAAAATTGTAGAATTTTTAATTTTAAAATTAAAATTTCAGCTCTCTGAACCATCCCGCTAAATTTTAAAATTGGAATTTCGACAGAAACTTCAAGTTTTCAGGATTTTTGATTATTAAGTTTCGGCTTTAACCTCATGAAATGATTGAGTTTTAGGCTTTCTGATTTTAGAATAAAAATTTTAGTTGTTTAAATTGTTCTGACGATATAAGTCTGGACTGAAAATTTCGACTGAAAAGTCCTGAAAGTTTATGCTTTGGAATTTGAAATTCTGATTTAGTAATTCTTAACTTTTTTGTGTGTTAAATTTGATAATCAAAATATCTACTTCTTGAAGCTTTCTATTAAAGGTTTTTAAGTGTTTGAACGGAAATTTTTGTCTGAAAAGTCATCAGAATTTATGCTTCTGGTATTCTTAGTTTTGGATTGAAAATTTCGATCCAAATTTCCACCAGCTAGCATTGTCCTTTCTAACGGTTCTTACGATTCCTTTTTACGTTGAATAGTTTTGAAATTGTAAGTGCTTGGTAATTTTTAATTTTCATATTCGAAGTTTTTCACTTAAAAAAGTTCAATAATCTTTAGTTCACGGAATTTCTAATTTTAAAAATTGAATTTTGTACTTTAGAAACTGAAACTTTCATCTGAAATTCTTTGCGCTCAAAGGTTTCAGTTTTTAAACCCAAAATTTTTATTTATAACCCCTAATATATGTTTATCCTCTAGAATTGTTGATTTTGAAAAGGAAATTTGAAACTTGCTTTCCTTCTTCTACTGAGTTATAATTCTGGAATTATGTCCTTTACGATTTTGAACTTTTGCTCTGAAACTTTTGACTACAAATTTTAATGCAATGTAGTTAGATTTTCTAATTCCTGAAAACGTTTGAACAGAAAATGTTGACCGAAATTCCTGAAATTGTAGGCTTTTGGGATTTTTACATATCAACAGTTAAATAAGTTCCTGAAGTTAACAACAATTATTAAAACGTTTGAACTGCAAAATTTGCCTAAAAATCTCGAAATTTTAGGTTTTTAATATTTTTTTTTACACTGAAAATTTCTAATCAAACACCTAACATTGATTGATGACAAATTCAACTACCTTCATTGAACTGACTTCGTCATATCAGTATACTTCTTGTATTATCCAAAATTCTATCAAGAATAATTGAGGACCAATTAATTCAACGTAGACATAGTTGCAGTACTGCACTGTTAAAGATTACGGATGATATCTGTAAGTCTGTTGACAGTGGATATGCGATTGTGATGATTTTGCTTGATTATACCAAGGTTTTCAATACACTTAATCAGAATATTCTTTGGTCCATCTTATACTACAGTGGTCTGCACTCTCATGCCATTGAGTTGTTAGCTAGTCATCTTACAGATCGTCAACAAACTGTAATTTTATTATAAATAATACTTACTCAGTTTTATCGTGAACCAAGGGGTACCGCAAGGATCTATTTAAGGACCTCTTTGATCATTTTCTACATCTACAATTTTTTTCACCATACTAAATATTTTATTTCTATGCTGAAGATACACAGTTATATTTTTCATTTCATCCTAGTATTATTACTCTAATGGCATGCAAGCAATTAAATTGCGATTTAGAAAAATTATACCAGGTATCTTCTTCTTCTTCTTCTTCTTCTTCTTCTTCTTCTTCTTCTTCTTCTTCTTCTTCTTCTTCTTCTTCTTCTTCTTCTTCTTCTTCTTCTTCTTCTTCTTCTTCTTCTTCTTCTTCTTCTTCTTCTTCTTCTTCTTCTTCTTCTTCTTCTTCTTCTTCTTCTTCTTCTTCTTCTTCTTCTTCTTCTTCTTCTTCTTCTTATGGCCGAAGCCTAGGCCAATGGCCTGTTAGTACCAGGTATCAAAAATTCTAAAACTAAGATTCCAGAAAATCTTTTTTGGCAGTTTTTAAGTTTTTCGCCCGAAAATTATCATTAAAAATCATTAACTATTATGTTGTTAGGAATTAATATTTTTAAGCTGGAAATATGTGGTTTGTTAAGAAAACTCGAAATATCAGCTTTCAAACGCGAATTTAAAATTTCTTAACTGAAAATAATTCCGCAAAAATGTCTTAATCCCGAAATTGTATGCTTTTTTTTATTAATGTGTGTTAGTGGAACAATTCTCAAAATTTCGAGATATAGAATTCTGTATCTCGAAATTTCATCAAATTAAATTTCGTTCCAATGTGGTTTTTCATCAATTTTTATACTCAGATTTTCAACTTAAAATACTGTTAATTGTTATTGGAAACACGATTACTTATTTTATAAAACGTAATTCCAGGAATTTTCTAATTTTTGAATCGAAATTTTTGTCTAGAAAATACTGAAATTTTGAATTTTTAAGAAATTTGGTTTTTTAAGTTCAAGTTTCTGCTGAAAAATCCTGAACATTTATGGTGTTAGGATTTAGAATTTTCAGAATTTCTAAATTTCTAACACTCAATTCAATTTCTAAATATCAAAACTGAAAATTTTCACCGCGAAGTTCCTAAAACTTATAACTTCTCTAATATTCAGTTTCACTTTGAAACTTTTGATTTAAAAATTTGTTAATTCTTCTTGGTAATTCCTGAAATTGTTTGCCCTTTAGGTTACTAGGAAAATCTTGAAAAGTATGGTTTGGTTAAGTTTTATTAATTCTTAATTTCAACTTTCAACTTCATTTCAACGGTTTTGCAATTTGAAAACGTGAAATTTTGATCTAAAAATCCTGTAATCGTTACCTACTTAAAATGGCATTTTTAATCTTAAACATTTCTTTCTTTGCAGATATATCTATATAAAACTCGAAGGTTTTTCCAGTTTTGTTGATAGGAATTAGTATTTTTAAACTGAAAACTTCCACTTGGAAGCCTGGCAATAAGTGGTTCGTACAATTTTCAAGTTAAGAATCGAAATATCAGCCTTCAAACGCGAATTTAAAATGCCTAAACCGTTTCCAGAAAAAAATATCAGTTTTTGAAAATGTTAGTAAGGTTTTTAATTTAAAAATCCTGAAACCCTCAATTCTGAAACTGTATGTTTTTTGTTAGTGGTTTTTTACTGGACAAATAATTTTGTATCTGAAAATTTCAGCAATCTAAAATTTCGCTCCAACGTGTTTTTGGTTTTCAATTGGTAAACTCGATTTTGAAAGTTAAAGAAAACCAAATGGGAAAAATATCTAAGGTACAAAACCAATGAACACTATGCAGAATATAAAGAACAGAGAACAAGAGTCAAGGAATTGGTAAAGAGTGCGAAACAAAAATCTTGGGAGGAATTCGGCGTGAAAATGGAAAAGGACAGTGTAGGCAACCAGAAATTGTTCTATAAAATTCTGAAAACACTAAGAAAGGGTAAAGAAATCAAATGCCAGTACATTACATCTAAGGAAGGTAAAACTTTATCGGAAAAGACAGACATAATGAAGCGCTGGAGAGAGTATTTTGAGGAACTGCTAAACGCTGAACAAACAGACAAACAGGATAAAGCAGAGGAAAATATAGAAATGGCAGAAGAAGACAATGGACAAGAAGAATTCGGAACAGAAGAAGTAAGAAAAGCCATAAAAATGCTCAAGAGAGGTAAAGCTGCAGGACATGATGGTATAACCTCGGAAATGCTGAAACTACTAGGGAATAATGGAATCGAGACGCTAACAAAATTGCTGAACAAAATTTCGGAGGAGTGCGTAATACCAATAGAGTGGGAGCTGGGAATAATATTACCCATACACAAGAAAGGCAATAAACGCGACTGCAACAATTACAGAGGGATAACATTATTAAGCAACGTAGCTAAAGTATATGAGAGACTACTAGACAATAGACTGAAAGCTAAAATAGAGACACACATGGAGGAGTCGCAAAGTGGATTCAGAAAGGGGAGGGGAATCCAGGATCACATATTTACGATAAAGCAATTGATAGAAAAGCACTACAACAAAGATATATACGTAGCATTCATCGACCTGCAGAAGGCTTTCGACAGTATACCGCGGAAAATACTCTGGGATAGCCTGAAGAGAAGAGGAATTGGGAACAGATTGAGGAAAAATATAGCCAGCCTGTACAAAAATACTCGGAACTATGTTAGGACAAACAACTCAGAATCGGAAGAATTTGTGACTAAAGAAGGAGTGAGACAGGGAGGAGTCCTGAGCCCGACACTCTTCAACATTATACTAGATGACGTAGTAAAAGAAGTTAAAGGACACATCAAGAAGTTACATGTAGGATATAGATATTTGGAACCAATATACTTAACAGAGTGTGCGTTTGCAGATGACTTGATGATATGTGCCAAAAACGCAAGGGAATTACAAGAAAATTTAGAAATATGGAACAGATCACTCAAAACACGCAACCTAAAGATAAATATAGATAAGACGAAAATAATGGTAATTGGAAAGAACGATATACAAACAAAGATACAACTTAATGATAAAGAGATAGAACAAACAGACAGTTTCAAATATCTGGGGGTCACAATACAGAAAAATGGGAAAAACGAAGCCGAAATAAATAATAGAATAGAGAGTGCCACAAAAGTGTACTACGCCCTAGGCAATACCTTCGTCAGGAAAAAAGAAGTAAATACAAAGACAAAACTAACAGTATATAACATGATTTTTAAACCAATTTTAACGTTCGGATGTGAAAGCTGGACGCTTACTAAACAACAAGAGAGCAAAATCCAAGCAATTGAAATGAAGTTTCTGAGAGGAGTTATGGGAGTAACGAAAAAAGACAGATTAAGAAATGAAGATATACGGAAAACATTGGAAGTAGAGGCAATAAAGAGCACCATAGAAAGACAACAATTGAGATGGTTTGGACACCTACATAGAATGGAGAACAACAGGCAAACCAAAAAGATATGGCAAACCAAAACAAACGTAAAGAGACCAAGAGGAAGACCAAGGAGAAGATGGGACGAGGCGATAGCGGAAATCCTGAAGAAGAGAAACCAAAACTGGCAGGAGGCAAAAGCACTAGCACAAAATAAAAGGGAATGGGCAAAGTTTGTACATAACTAGAAAATTAGTAATCACAGGATTGGTGTAAATAGTTCGTGTAAATAGTTCGGTTTGTGCGGTATAGTGAAGTGCGCAAAAACGATGTTAATTTGTTTTAAATTTAGGCTGAATTATTATTAGAGTGTATTGATTTGGGATAATAACTTAGTTTATTTAGATATAGTTAAATAGAGTTTAAAGGATTATAATAGATATGTAAAACACCCTACACCGAAAGGTACTTGGGTACAGATTATATATATATATATATATATAAACTCGATTTTCAACTTAAAAATCGTTGTCTTTTATAAAACTTTTAAAATTTTTAAATACAAATTTCTGCTGAAAAATCCTGAAAATTTATGGTGTTAGAATTTAGAATTTGGAAAGGAGAAATTTCTAGTTTAAAATATTGAAATTAGTTTGTGGAATTCTTAATGTTAACTTTCTAACACAATTTCTAATTATCAAAACTGTACATTTTCACTGAAAATTCTTAAAACTATAACCTTTATAATGTTTCACTTTGTAACTTTTGACTTAAAATTTCCATAATTTATTCTGTACAGTAATTCCTGAAATTGTATGCTCTTTAAATTATTACAAAAATCTTTATTAATTCTTAAACTGAAACTTCAGCTTTCTGAAACATCATACCAATGTTTTTGCAATTTTAAAACTTGAGATTTCGATCTAAAAATCTTAAATCGTTACTTCACATTTTAATCATAAAACATGTTTCTTGACAAATATATACCTATCTTGGACAAAAGGGAATCCATACTCGCTTAAAGAGGAAGCTCCCGCAAGACTTGATTTAAATTTAAGACTTATAAATTTAACTCTATTTACTGCCATATAATATATACATAGGATATATTTAGTCAGAGGTGTGAATTGTTTCACTTATTCCTCGCTCTATTTTGATTTATTTAGTGATTAATTCTATTGTAACAAAGCCGTGTATTGTACTTATTATACAGAGCCAGCTAATAAAAATTTAAAAAAAAAAAAAAAAAGGGTGTTAGGTAATGCTTCTGCCAAACTTTGGGAATAGCTTTATAATGACAAATGGAGCAAAAAAGTATTATACAATTTTTTTCTAATATGGATAGTGTCTGAGAAAAAGCATGCTTTAATTCTAATTTTTATTCTCTGGAAGAAACAAAAATAAAGGGTTAAAGATACAGGAACAAAATAAGCATCTAATACATCAAGTAACAATAAAACTTTATTAACAACCACAAAATAATTAAAGGAAAAAAAACAAACAAAAATGCTTCTGAGAAAAATGGAATAAAATTTTTTTGTTCCTTTTATCGTTACAAACCCACCCCTAAAGTTTGGCAGAAGCATTACCTAACACCTGGTATGTATAACTTGAAGGATTTTCCAGTTTTGCACCTGAAAATTCCGACTGAAAATCTTGAAATATTCAGATCTCAGGATTCTTTAGTTATTAAGTCGAAATTTAATTTCAAAATCCTAAAATCTTCGATTTGTAGCATTAAACTAAACCCTAAATGATTGAAATCTTCAGTTGCATTTTGGAATTTTAAATCAAGAAACTTACATGAAAATCCAAATGTTTTATGTTTGTAGGATTTTTTAAATGTTGGGGTTTCAGTTTTCAAACTGAAATATGTACTTAACTTGAATTGTTTGTTTCGTAGAATTCAATTGTAGAATTAAAATTATCAGTTTTTGAAATACGAAAATTTTGTAATTATTCAGCTGACTTTATGGCGATTTGTAGGATTTTTTCAGTTGTTAAACTCAAATAATCTGTAAAATTTGCAAATCTATAACTGGAAAATGTTGTTTGAAAATCCTGAAAATTTAAATTTTTAAGATTTTGCTTAAGTGCCGTGCCTTATGTTGATTTGAGTTGAGATCAAAGAATTTTTAAGAATTGTTTGAGTGTTTCGGAATAATTTCCAAAATTTCTGTTTTGTATTGTTTGGATGGTCAGCCAGTCCATGGAAGCAATGGATGCACTGCCTCCTTTATTTAATTGAATTTTGTTACATTTAGTTAGAAAAAATTAGCTCTAAATAATATTAATAGCTTGTTTTATTGGTTGTACATACCGGGTGTTTGACTTAAGGGGCGAACATAGGAAAATAGCATGGAAAATCGTATATATGCAGATTCCTGCTCCCCGTTTGAGTCGATAGGATTGATAGTGGCATCAATCGAAAGACAAAAAAATACGCTTAATTTGATACTACTTTACTTGAATTTGTTGCTTGTTTAAGAAAGAAATCCTATTAATCCTATCAACTCAAACGGGGAGCAGGAATATGCATATAAACGATTTCCCATGCTATTTTGCGCCCCTTAAGTCAAACATCCGGTATATAAAATTAATGAAAACCAAGAAAACTTATGCTGAATTTCAACTGATTAAAACGATAACTATAAAGTCCATGGATGCAATTCAAATGTCTGCTTCACATAAAGGTTAGATCGGGTGTTTTCGTGTTACATCGTTTTTAATTAGTACATCGCCTAGATTACTTGTGTGTTTTGTTTTCCTTAATTACTTATAAAAATACAATAAATTCTGTTCTCTATTTAAAATATTTCATATTTAAGCAGAAGTTAATGTAATTGTCCTAAAAAGTAGCAGAATTGAGTTGACTGTGAAAAGTTACATTTAAGCGAAATTTCTGCTTAAGCTTCAATTGAAATATCAACTCTAAACTTAATACTTGTAGAAGTTTACTAATTCAGTACAAATTTAAACAACAAAGTTTAGTTTTAAATTTGTGGGAAAGCTTGAAAACTTGACTTAAAGCCTAATTTAAGTCAGCTTTTTACTTAAACTTCTACTGAAATACCGACTCTAGAGTTGATGTTTGAACTATTTCGATATTTCAGGAGAAATTTCAGAAAATATTCACCGTAGATCGACTTAAACTGGAACTTAAGCCTTATAAAGCTTGTCTTAAGCTTTAATATAAGTCAGCTTAAGCTAAATTTTTACTTAGACTTTTACTGAAATATCGGCTCTAGAGTTTATGTTTGAACTATTTCGATATTTCAGGAGAAGTTTCAGAAAATATTCACCGTAGATTGACTTAAACTGGAACTTAAGTCTTTTCAAGCGTGTCTCAAGCTTTAATATAAACTAGCTTAAGCTAAATATTTACTTAAACTTCTACTGAAATATCGGCTCTAAAGTTTATGTTTAAACTATTTCGATATTGCCATAAGCTTTAATATAAGCCAGCTTAAGCTAAATTTCTGAATTAACATTAATTGAAATATTAACTCTTAAGGTTTATGTTCGAAGTATTTCAGGATTGCAGTACAGTTGTAAGTAAAGCTTTAATGTTAAGCTTAAGCTTAAGCTGTAATAGTCTTGCCATTACAAATTAATCAGCCAGTTTTAAAGCTTCAGACTATTTATAATTATAATCAAATGGAAAATATTTAGTTTATTGCGTTGTTATCATCAACATTTATTTCTTGTTCATCTTCTGAATTTTAAAACATTTTTTAATTAGTGCATCGCTTAGAGTACCTACTTGTGTGTTTTGCTTTCCTTAAATAATAAAGAGATAAATCTGTTCTTTATTTATTTCATATTTAACACTGCATCCCCGACTGTGGTCAACGTTCTGTTGTTTTGACATTAAATATTTGAAATTTCCAAATTAAATGCATTTTGATATTTGAAAATAATTTGCATTTAACACGATTCATTTGGAGATTGTAAAATTTTCTTTGTAATTCGAAAAGATATTCTTAAAAAAAGAACAATAAATTAGGTTCAGTTCTTCTGCTTAACTTGGTTTTATATTTCCATCCTGATGACGAAATGCATAAAATCGCCTTATTAATATAAACAATGATCACTGGAAAGGCAGAGTTAATTTGCACTTTCATTGCATTTACTGACTATTAAATTAAAATTTAAAACTTTAGCGTGGTTCGTTATCGGTTTATTGGCGTAATAAATTTTTCCCGAGCGCGACTAAAATGTGGACCACACACTCGAATGCGCTCACGATTAAGTTGTAACGGATTTACAACTCTCCTGTCAGTTAGCCTTTTAATATTTGACAGAAGCGGCACTCTTCGATTCAAAACAAATGTTATTGTTTCGCCCAAAAAGGCGCTTTAGGTACGATTTGTAAAGAAGTCTTAAAAACGAACTTGGCCTAAATCGCTCGCATTGATTTGTTAGCCTGGTATAAATGCCTAAAACTAGCATCCGGCAGCTTTTCGGCCAATAAAAAAGCTTTCAAAATTAGAAATTAAATTCCTTTAAAGAAATACGGCCGTCCCCATAAAAATAATTTTTTCGCCATTTAAATTTAAAATTACCATAAAAAAGCCAGCGCCGCCGGGGGAAAAATAGAACGATATAAAATTTTCCATATTTTCGTTTCGTACGAGGAAATGGGGAAGCGAAGAAAGATGCGCTCATTTCTCCAAACAAAGTAGTAAAAATAAAAAGTTTACTCCTCGAAACTCCGGGTACCGGAACGTGCGGTTCTCCTGTGCCGCTCACCTTCGACAACACATGCAGCTCTATGATTTACCACCGTAGGCCACCGGTCAAACCGCGGGTGACCACCGGCGTGTGTAATCTCGTGATCGACTCTATCACTAGTCTTCTTAACCAATGCAATGCAAACTAATCCAGTTGGATACAGAAATCGGCAAGGTAATCCACCTGATTACCTTGTATTGTATTATTTCGTTACTCAAAATGCTTTTTACGGCGCTTTTCGGTCCAAGGTTTTTTGACTTTTGTGTCGCGTATATCGCTAACACCAGACACTGATCTAAGTTGGCTCTGGTTACTACTAAAAGGACAATTTTTTCCGCAGGAATTTATTAGCGATGATGTGAAACCCGGATTTGATTCTTTACTTGGCAAACAAACACGTCCTTAGACATTTCTTATTACGGAAATACTTTAATTAACGTGAAAAACGCAAGAGGTCCATCTTCTGTTGCCCTTTTTTTTGGTTGTTTTCGGAATCCAAAATCGTTTTCCGGTAGTTCAAGTCAAGTTAGCCATTACACTTAATTTTCCGAGTAGAAAGTGATTTGCTTGTAAGTTCATCAAGATCAAAAATTAAGCCAAATTTGGGTTCCAGTTTATGTGATGAAAATTCAAACGAAGTAGGCCTTGAAAATGGTGCTTAATTTTTGGCCAAGTCAGAATCCCCGCATTGGGATAAATATTACTTCGTTAAAATTAATTAGAACGAAACTTTTAGCCAAGTTGGGAACTTTTGGAAAATTTTGGAATTTTGGAAAACCAACTAAGTCGTAATTTTTGTTCCCAATGGAATTCTCGCTTTAACAAAACAACGCCAAACTGTCTTCTTTAAAAGTGAGCAAAGATTAATAGTGTAAGTACCGGAAAAGAAAGAAGTTTTAAGATTAAAAATGCCATGACGCAATGATACAAGGATTTTTAGATCGAAATCTCAGTTTTACAATTGCAAAAACATTAGTACATGAAGTTCCAGAAAGCTGAAATTTCAGTTTAACAATTAATAAGAATTTTTCTAATAACCTAAATTTTCAGGATTTTCAAACAGTTGGTAATTTTCAGGTGAAAAATTTGCAAATCTTTCGAATTGTATCTGAAAAGAAAGAAGTTCTGTTTTAGGATTAAAAACGCTATGAAGTAACGATTACAGGGTTTTTAAATCGAAATCTCAAGTTTTAAAAGTGGAAAAACATTGGGATGCAGTTTCCGAAAGCTGAAATTTCAGTTTAAGAATTAATAAAGATTTTCCTAACCTAAAGGGCATACCGTTACAGGAATTATCAGAAAGAATTAAGGAATTTTTACGTCGAAAGTTACAAAGTGAAACTGAACATTACAAAAGTTTTGAGAATTTTCGGTGAAAATTTACAGTTTTGACATTTAGAAAGTTAACATTAAAAATTCCACGAACTAATTTCAAGATTTTTAACTAGAATTTTCGTTTGAAAATTTTAAATTCTAGCAGGATTTTTCAGCAGGAACTTCGACTCGGTAATTAGAAACTCTTGGAGTTACGTTTTATAAAAGGCGCAATTCTATTTCCTACAACAATTAACAGTTTAAAAACTGAACGAACAACACATTGAAATCATATTTTAGATTCCTGAAAGTTTCAGGAAGATAATTATTAGAACGATATGAAATTTTGCGAATTTGTTTTTTAATAAAAAATTAAGAGTTTAAAACTGAAATTTTCAAAACTTTAAGTGTCCGAATTCGGCGAGAAACATTTTCAGTTAATTCACGTTTTAAAGCAAACAACATATTTCCAGGTTTTCAAGTGGAAATTTTCAGTTTAAAAATACTAAATCCTATCAACATAATAGTTATTTAATGATTTTCATTGGCAATTTTCGGGCGAAAAACTTAAAAATCATCAAAGAATATGTTCTGAAATTTATAATTTATAAATATTTTACAATCTACCTACAGTTAATTATAGAACGAAGAATTTCAGATATTTAATTTTAAAATTTCAATTTTAAAAATATTAAAAACCTAAAATTTTGTAGTTTAAACATTTTAATAATTGTTGGTAGCTTCAGGAAGTAAGAAGAAATATTTAATTGTAAAATTAGCAAAGCCTACAAGGTCAGCAATTTCAGTCAAAATTTTCTGTTCAATTTTAAAATTAAAAATGCCAAAAATTCAAAAATTCGGGAATTTCAAAAAAACTAAGCAAATGAAACTTTAGTGTTTTTAAGGTAAAATTTAATAACACCACAAATTTAAACCAAGCATGGCATTTGGTTTGGTGAAACAAAAATTCTAAAATTCTAGGATCATTGACAAGTCCTGAAAATGGTGTGTAATTCTCTCCCAGTGGAACTTTAGCCTTAAGAATACAATACGAAATTGTCTCCCTTAAAATAAATAAATATTAAAAATTTGAACTTCTTTTAGTAACAAAAATTCGAATCTTTCGAATTTTGAAACACGTAGTAAGCTCTAAAAATGTTGCCAAGTCAAAAGTCCTATTTTGGGAAGGTCAAATTTTGAATTCACATTTAATATAATATAATAAAGGTAAAAAAGAATCGGCACTAACGCCTTGTCAGGGATTATGGCTGGCAGCACGAAGGGTTAAGGCCTCCTAAGTCGCTTTTCATACCGGTTGTTTCGCACGCTATACTATACGGAGTGCTTGGTAAGCACCACGCCTTCGACAACCGCCTACCTTTCCTACTACGCCGCCACTGTGTTTCGGTTCCCAATTATTTTGAGTGAGTAGGTTGGCCACCCGCCGATCATCCGACTCGGATTTGACCCCGAGACCGTCCGCACTCTAGTCATGTGCCTTAACCACTCGGCCACTCCGGTGATATAATATAATAATATATGTATATAATAAAAATTCGAAAATCCTGAAATTATGAAAAATTAAACTTTGAAAAGTTTGCGTAATTTTTTTTCTAAATCAGACTCCTATTTGCTTAAAAATTACAAAACAACAATTTAAACCAAAATTGGATTTCAGGTTTGTGTAAAAATTTAAAAATCTAATCAAAATAAACAATCCTTTTTAGGAAGATAATACCCAAATATGTTTCTTAAAAGTGAATTAACGAATTATGAAAATCCAAAGTTCTGGAATTTTGGAAAACCAAAACCCCTTAAAGAAGGTTGCTTAATTTTTGGCTAAACCGAAAGGTAACCAACATCAAAAGTTTGAACCAATTTTGGCATTGGAATTTGGTGTTATAAAAATACTAATATTCTAAAATTTTGAAAAACCTACTCAATTTAGTAATTTTTAGTTTAGTCAAAATTCGGGAAAGGTAACGTCAAGCTATCTTCCTCATAAATAAAGATCAAAAATTTAAACCAGTTTTGAAATTCAGGCTTGTGGAATTTTGAAAGATATGTAAAACATTTTTCCTCAAAATTATAGCTCAAATTTATTAAAAATGCGTCTTCGAAGGTGTGAATCATTAGAATTTGGGCTTAAAGTTCAGTTTTGTGTAATAAAAAAAAGCAAAACTCAAATGTTTAGGTTATTTTGTAGAAAATGTTAAGGACAGGTAAGCCATCTAGGATTTGAAACTGAACTGATGCTGAAACTTTCAAATTTTAAATTTGCTTCAAGACTCATTTAATTTATGTTTTCGTTTGCTTTATGAAATTTGAAAATTCGAAAATAAGATTTTCCGAAATACAGTTTTAAGTTTTCGAGGCTTATATTGAAAGTTTGAAGGAATTATTAAAAGTTTAAATTAAAAGGAAACAGGAATTGAAGTTCAAATTAAATTTTAAACTTGAGTTAAGCCTTTTCCTTCGTACTTTGGTTTTGAGCAGTTATTCTTAAGAGTTTATCATTTAAAGATTGAACTGAATTGCCATTCTTTAAATCTAAAATCTGCATTCAAATCATTAAATCCTATCTAAGCAAGAATTGAATTTAGAATTAAACTCTAAAATCTGTCTGCTCCGCCCAATATTAAAATTTGAACCATTCGAATTAAATAAAATACAGGGTGTTGAATCTTTTTACATTTAAATTTTGAATTTAGATTTAGATTTAGGTTAGACTTCTTAAATTCGGCATTAAAAAAAGATTTGGAACCCCAACATCGAAATTTAAAGCCAGAATAGAAAAAAATATTTTAGAAATTTGAATTTGAGTTGACTCCAATATTATTGGTCATTCTTTGGTTTTAAAATTTTCTTTTGAATCTGCAAATCCTTCACATCATCAATTAAATTTAACCTTAAGCTTCTTCATGATGATTCATTTTTTTCCTAAATAAAATTATAATTAATTCGGATTTAATCACTAAAAATAAGGCTTCTTCTTTCAATCCAAATTTTGCTCTGGATTTAAAAACATATTAAAACTAAAACAGATATAAATCAAAAAGTTCAAGCAACACTTTATAAATTATCAACATTTATTTTAGGAATATTTTGGTAGGATTTCCATGCAAAGAGTTTTAAATCAAACTTCTTTCGAATCGACAAGAAAGCTAGGATTTAAAAAATAAAGCTTGTTCTTTCAATCTAAGTTTTGTTCTGGATTTAAAATATTAAAACCAAAACAGATAAAAATCAAAAAGTTCAAACCACACTTTATAAATTATCAACAATTAATTTAGGGATATTTTGACAGGATTTCCAAGCAAAGAGTTTTAAATCGAGCTTCTTTCGAAACGACAAAAAAGCTAGGATTTTTCAAAATAAAGCTTGTTATTTCAATCCAAATTTTGTTCGGATTTAAAATATTAAAACTAAAACAGGTAAAAATCAAAAAGTTCAAGCCATTTTGGCAGGATTTCCAAAAAAAGAGTTTTAAAGCGAGCTTCTTTCGAATCGACAAAAAAGCTAGGATTTTTAAAAATAAAGCTTGTTCTTTCAATCCAAATTTTGTTCTGGATTTAAAATATTAAAACTAAAACAGATAAAAATTAAAAAGTTCAAGCTACACTTTATAAATTGTCAACAATTAATTTAAGAATATTTTGGCAGGATTTCCAAGCAAACAGATTTAAATCGAGCTTCTTTGGAATCGACAAAAAAGCTAGGATTTTTAAAAATAAAGCTTGTTCTTTCTATCTAAATTTTGTTCTGGATTTAAAATATTAAAACTAAAATAAGTAAAAATCAAAAAGTTCAAGCCATACTTTGTGTAAATTGTCAACAATTAGGAATATTTTGCCTGATTTCCAAGCAATGCGTTTTAAATCGCGATAAGTTCTATTAAATCGAAAGAGGTAGGATTTTTAAAATAAAGCTTGTTCAATTTAAATTTTCTTCTGGATTTAAAATTTTCAAACTAAAACAGGTAAAAATCAAAAAGCTTAAGCCAAAATTTCTAAATTTTTATCAACAATTAAGTTAGGAATTTTGTTCGTATTAGGAGTTCGAAGAAAAGTGTTTCAAATCGAGTTAGTTTCTTTTGAATCGACGAAAAAGCTAGGATTTTTAAAATAATAAAGCTTTTTCTTTCACTCTAAATTTTGCTTTGGATTTAAAATTTTAAAGCTAAATAAAACAGGTACAAATCAAGAAGTTCAAGCCACACTTTATAAATTATCAACAATAAATTTAGGAATTTTGTTCGTAGAAGTTTCAAGAAAAGAGTTTCAAATCGAGTCCTTTTCTTTTGACTCGACGAAAAAGCTAGGATTTTTAAAATAATAAAGCTTGTCCGTTCACCCTAAATTTTGTTCTGCATTTAAAATTTTAAAACTAAGACGGATAAAACAAGCCAAACTTTATAATTTTTTATTAGAAAGTAATTTGCGAATTTCTTTAGGATTTCCAAGAAAGAGTTTCAAATCGAGTTAATTTATTTTGAATCGACGAAAAAGCTAGAATTTTAAAAATAAAGCTTGTTCTTTCAATCTTTGAATTTAAATTTATTCAAGCTTTTTAATTTTTGTTGGAAGATTTTCCACTTTTTTTAATTTCAGTAAAACAAGAAAACAAAACTAATCTTCGACTTTCGTTTTCTTAAATTATGCTCAATAATTGGATATTAGGACGATTTTTCTACAAATTTCAGACACAATGCCTAGGTTAAGCTTACAATTTCAGTGTTTAAAGTAACAAAACTTTATACTTTTAAAACCCAAATTTAGGAGCGAATGTAAGGTTTTCTGGCAAATCTACGTTTAATTTGTTCAGGATTTGAAATTTTACAGCTAAAACAGGTTGAAATCAAAAATTGCAAGCCAAAATTTCTGAATTTTCTATCAAAAATTAATTTAAGAATTTGTTTGATAAGTTTTAAATCGAGTTCATTTCTTTTTTTGAATCTACAAAAAGGCTAGGATTTTTAAAATAAAGCTTGTTCTTTCAATCTTTGAATCTTAATATACATTCAAGGTTTTTAATCATGTTCGAACATTTTCCACTTTTTTTAAATTTCGATAACACAAGAAAATAAAACTAATCTTGGACTTTTGTTTTCTTAAATTATGCTCAATAGGACCATTTTACTACAAATTTCAGGCAAAATTCAGAGGTTAAGCTTAAACTCTCAGTGTTTAAAGTCCAGGGAAGCCAGAAAAGAAATTGGGTTTTACAATCGCCTAATCGAATATTAAACCAGAATGAAGACGATGGCTTTGACACCTAAGGAGTTACATCAAATCCACAGCCGAAATTTCTATTCTTTAAGAACTCCATTCAGTTTTACAAACCTACAATCAAGGACTAAATTTTAATTAAAATTCCAAAATTAGACAGTTACATTCAGCACGAAGAATCGAAATTTTGAAAAAGTGAAATTAGAATTTCCAAATATCCAAAACTGACAAAGTCTCTGAGCTTTCGGATTCAAAATAAAACTTTTAATCTTGAAATTTGTTCAAATCGTTAAATCTAGAATGTATTTTCGGTTGTTCTAAATCAAAATTAACATTCGATACAGTTTCCAAATTCCAGAATGGGATTCAAAATAACTATTTAAATCTTTAAATTAAACCCATAAATCCTGCATAAACTTTCGGTTTGTTCTAAATCAAAATTAATATTCGACACGGAATTTCTAAACTGAAATTTCAATCTATGATAGAAGCCTCGAAGCCTTCGGATTCAAATAAATTTGTTCAAACCGTTAAATCCAGCATGAACTTTCTGTTTGTTCTAAATCAAAATTAGTAATAATCGACATGGAATTACTTGAGTAAAAGTTCAATCTAGAATAGAAGCCTCAGAGGCTTCGGAGTAAATTTGTTCAAACTGTGAAATCCAGCATAAACTTTCGGTTTGTTCTAAATCAAAAACATGTGATACGAAGTTTCTAAATCGAGGACTGAAATTTCAATTCAGAATGGAAGTCTCAAGTTTTCTTAAATTGTCCTCAATAATTGGATATGAGGACGATTTTCTCACAAATTTCAGGTAAAATTCAGAAGTTAAGCTTAAAATTTCAGTGGTTAAAGTAATAAACGTTTATACTTTTAAAACCCAAATTTGGAAGCGAATATAAAATTTTTGTAAATCTGGTTTGATTTAAAAAATCTGACTTGTTCTGTATTTAAAGTTTCCAAACTAAAACAAGTAAAAATCAAAAAAATCAAGTCTAAATTGTTTTTGCTAGGATTTCCAAGAAAGAGATCGACAAAAAAGCTATTAAAAGACATTAAAAATAAAGCTTGTTCTTTCAAACTAAATTTTGTTTTGGGTTTAGTCGAAATCAAAATTTTTCAAGGCAGAATAAATAAATTTTTAACGATTTTTTTTGGTACGATTTCCAAGAAAATCGTCACAAATCGAGTTAATTTCTTCTGAATCGACAATAAATAGGATATTCAAAATGAAGCTGAAGTTTCGCCCTTTGGCAAAAAGGGCTTTGGGATTAACTGAAGCTCAGTCTCTGGTAGTGACGTTCTCTGTTGTTTCTATTGAAAAATTATATCAGATTGTAAACTTACTCCCTTTGTATTTAAAAAACGCCTGCTGAGCTTGTTTTAACACTTTCCTTTAGTTTTAACTTTTTGTAAATGTATCTTAAACTTGCTAAGTTCATCCTAAACTTCTCCGAAGAATCAGAAATACGAGCGTCATTTAACGGGCGATAGACAAAATTTTGGTGGAATATCTGGACGGTAACTTAGAGTGCTTCCTAACCCAGCTGAATTTAGTCAATACCAAAAACGGTTCTGTACGTTGGGTTGCGTATAAGCACGAAATTTAATTCACGTTTGAATTTTTAAAACGTACAGATTCGTTTCGGAACTCTATAGTTTTCGATTTTGTTTCCCTCTGTAATTACAAACAGTAAGTACCTAATTGCAAAACAAGGCCGATGTAATTGTAGCACATAATGTTGCACTAATATCGTTTATTTGAAACGATATCGAGCCCTGAAAACCGATCGGAACTTGAGGTTTACTCTAAATGGAAGTTTCAGGTTTTATGTTTACACTTTTCAGCTTTTATAAAATGACAATTTCGGTTTTTTGTTTCTTTATGAGACTGATACTCCTGCAGAAGTTTTAAAACCTTAGAACATTTCCTTTTCAAAGGCAACGCTTTTCTATACAAATTCCCAACTCTTAATTATTTGATTAAATATTCCTTCGTTTTTCTTTTTTAAACCTTGAAATTTCGAGTTGTTTATGATAAAGAATGCATTTCTTTATCCACCCTAATTTATAAAGAAGTGTAAGACAATATTTTATGCATGCGTCCTAGATAGTTACTCGAGTAACGCATGAAACTGAATATTTTCTATTCGCGTGTTGGATTAGTAACTATAAGGAGTTGATTAACCCTTTCATTTGATACCGTTGGTCATAATATGGCTGCCCTTAAGGTCGATTTACATCATTCGAAATTTCCTATTTTTATGTAAATTTCGTGCTTTGTTCTTGAAATTTTTCCACTGAGGTTGGCCAAAATACGTATTTGGTTTTTAAATTTGTTTTGTGATTTCCAGCATGTTTTCAGTTTTACAAATTCGCATTTAGGTTTTTTACGAAGTTGCAGGGATTGAAAACTGTAAAAAATTTAGTTTTCTCTTGGAAGTTCTGGATTTAATTTCGGGCTATATACAGAGTGTAAGCCGAAAACTTTCAATCAAACTTCGTATTTGGATACATCTTCAACTTTTAACAGTTTTTTTTTTTACATAATTTTCTGAAAATGGCAGCTTATTCTTGCTACTATTTTTAAAAATTCGTCAAAGCTGCACGTTGTGATTTGATTGTTTTAAATGCAATTTGCATGATTAAGGGTGCTGATTAAGGAAAAGTCCTCGTAATTAATCGTTTCTTCAAGCCAAGTCAGTCTGAAAAACTGACAGGAATGATTTTTTTTTGTTGAATTTAATTTTATCTACAGGGTGCAGGTGGAAAACTGTTGGCCAACCTTGAGCCCATTTCTTAAATTTTATTCTCCAATTACCGAAATAAGCATGGTTTTACTCTTGCTGCTATTTTTTAATATCTGAATTTCAGGCGAAATGTTATGCTGTAAGCAATTGTTTTCGGTGCAGTGTTATTTTAAGGATTTAACGAAATAGTTTACATAATTAAGGATTAAATTTCGTATTTTGTAATTAAATTGAAAAACTCGAAAATATGATTCAATTTCTAACACTTTTCCACCAAGTTTTCTTTTTCTAAAAACAAGCACAGTTTACCTTTGCACCTCGTAATATCCGATACCTACTTAATATTTAGTACTAAATTTGAAGGTTTCAAATCCAAAATCAAATTAAGAAACCAGATTAAAGATGGTAAATTTAAATTGCGAAATTTAAAGCTTAAATACACAATTCTACCTCACTCGAGTTCAAACCATTTATTTTCTTTAATCTAAAATCTTTGTACCAACTTCAAATCCATGACCCTAAATTAAATTTAATTCTGAACTCCAAAAGTAATCTGTCAAATCCAGTTTAAATATTCGGACATTTTCTAAATCGAATTTGTGTGCAATTTCTAAGTCGATCTCAAACGAAATTTCAGATCCAAAATAAAAGTCCTGCTTTCTGAATCTTTTTATGTACATCTAAATCTTTTGATCTTAAATTCGAGGTCTTCTTAAATTCTGCAACAAAGAGGTGTTCTTCAAACTCGAAAATAGTAATGTGAAACCAGAATGCAGACACGAAAGATAAAACCAAAATTGTCATTCTTTAAATCGAAAATTTGTTTTCAAATCTTCAAACCATACATAATAATGAATTAAATTCAGAATTAAACAAAAACAGACTGTTAAATCCAGAAAAGGAGTTCACATTCAAAATAAAAATTCTATCTTTCAAGCTTTTTATATTTAAATATTAATTTTGAATGCGACTTTCAAACCCAATACTTAACGAGAATTTATATTCTTTAAAACTTTAAATCAACAGGTTGCATTCGGATTTTGAAATCCATGAATTAAATTCAGGACTAATCTACAAAATCAGGCTGAAATTTAAATCCAGAAGAGACTCTTAGATTCAAAATAAAAAACTTCTACTTTCTGAATATTCTGAAATTCGCTATCAAAGATAAGATTTTCAAACCTAAAACTGAAGTTTGAGGTTAAAATTTTAAAATTTAATATTTAATTTCGATTCAAACTCAAAATTCCTCTTGTTGTTTTTCAAAACTAAAATATGTATTCGTTTTTTCATATTTTCAATATACAAATTAAATTTCGAATTATTTACACTCAAAAGTCAGAGTGTTAAATCCAATATTGAGACTTCAATCCAGAAGTCCATATTCAATAAAAGATTGGAGACTTCTTACATCTAGGGTAAAAAAATTGAGCTTTACAATCCCGCAATCAAAATATTATACCAGAATAATTAGAAGAAAGGCAATGGCCTGGTGATTGGAGGCTGAAGGGACACGGTCGAATTCTGTCTCGTTTGATAGAGTTCGATCCGCTGATGATAGCACTACGATGTAGTGTCTCCCTGCTACTCCTTCACCAGGAATTACGAGATAACCATCCCTGCAAGGAATGAATGCTCTTCAATGCGCAGGGGCCGCGTCAGATCTTCTGATCTATTATAGCTTACAGTTGGATTGAAGACAAATGCAGGCTCCGGTGCTAGCATTTGAGGCGACCAACCTAGAATGAGACTGTCTCTCGCACTGGGAAAGTTTCCCACCGTCTTCCAAACTGGGGTCTTTGCAACCGTAATCTGCGCCCAGGAAAAACTCGCCGGAGACTACCAGAACAGGCACATCTATATATGCTCCAACAGTCAGGCAGTGCTTAAAGCTTTGAGTTCTGTTAAAACCAAATCAAACCTGTTCAATTAATGTCGTGGGGCCCTGGAAAGGCTGGGTTCAACCAACGGCCGATTTGCTAAGAAGGGCTCTTCAGAACCCTTTTTAGGCCCTGAACCGGCCCTCGGCCAACCTAAAACAAGCATTCATAAAGAAATATGAGACTGGGCCCACTTTCAGTTCATATCGCATTGGGCTTCGCGTCCTGGGCAGAGACAAACGAAGCTACTCATCTACAGACCTTCAAAAACCAGGTCTGAACAGCTTCTTAGATTCAGTGGGAAGCACATCGGAATAGTCACAGGCCTCCTTACGGGCCATGGACTCTATAAAAGGCCTCTCCGAGGACCCAAGTTGCACAGATTTGGTAACGAAGTTGAGGAGGCTTCCCTTCACCTATTTTTACGGTGCCCCAGGTTACTTCTTCTGAGACATCGACTACCTGGAGCGGGTGTCTTAGAGTCCGAAGATTTACGGAGCGCTTCTATAGCTTTCGGGCTAGGTGTCGGTCTGTATAAAGCTATAAAGGCATCCCTTAATTTGCGGCGCATGTACAATAGGCCTAGGGCCTGAGTGCTGCTACTTTGCACCGCCGAAGAAGAAGAAGAAGGAGGCAATGACTTCGAAACCCAAGGAGTCAGTCGAAATTTCTATTCTTGAACTTTAAAATCTCCATTCAGTTTTTCAAACCTACAATTAAGATTAAATTTTAATTGAAAGTCCAAAATTGGACAGTTAAATTCAGCACGAAGAACTTAAATTTTTGAAAAAAGGCTCAAAGTCTTCGGATTCAATATCTATACAAATTTGAGTCATAAAAAAACAAGCGTTAAATCCAGCATGAACTTTCGGTTTGTTCCAAATCAGTATGGAGTTTCTAAATCCAGGACTGAAATTTGAATCCAGAATGGAGGTCTCAGAATCTTGGGATTTAAAGTATAAATTTTAATCATTAAATTAAACCGATAAATTCCGCATAAACTTTCATGTTGTTCTAAATCAAAATTCATATTCAACATGGAATTTCTAAAATGAAATTTCTATCCAGAATGGAAATCTCAGAGCATTTGGATTCAAAATAAAAATGTTAATCTTTAAATTTGTTCAAATCGTTAAATCCAGCATGAACTTTCGGTTTGTTCTAAATCAAAATTAACATTCGACACAGAGTTTCTAAATTCAGGACTGAAATTTTAATCCAGAAAAGAGATGTCAGAGCCGTCGGATTGGAAATACAAATTTGAATCATAAAATAAAACCGTTAAATGCATTGAACTTTCGGTTAGTTCCAAATCAAAATTAATATTTGGAGTTTCTAAATCCAGGACTCAAACTTCAATCTGGAATAGAAGTCTCAGGGTCTTCGGATTCAAAATAAAAATTTAAATCTTTAAATTAAACCACTAAATCCGACATAAACTTACGGTTTGTTCTAACTTAAAATTAATATTCAACACGAGATTTCTAAACTGAAATTTCAATCCAGAATAGAAGGCTCAATCTACAGATTAAAAAAAAAATGAATCAGAGCAAGCATAAACTTTCGATTTGTTTAAATCAAAGTTAATATTCGATATGGAGCCTCAAAATCCAGGATTGAGATTTCAATCCCGAATGGAAATCTTATGTCCTTGGGATTCAAAAGAAAAATTTGAATCTTCAAATTAAACTGATAAATCAAGCGTAAACTTTCAGGTTGTTCTAAATCAAAATTAGTACTCGACACGAAATTTCTAAACTAAAATTTCAATCCAGAATAGAAGTCTCAGAATCTTCGGATTCAAAATAAAAATTTGAATCATAGTACAAAACCGCCAAATCCAGCAGAAAATTTCGGTTTGTTCTAAATTAAAATTAATACTACTATTCGATATGGAATTTCTAAAGTCAAGACCGAAATTTCAATCCAGAATGGACAAAGTCTCAAAGTCTTCGGGATCAAAATAAAAATTTGAATCTTTAAATTTGTTCAAACCGTTAAATCTAGCACGAACACTTGATTTTTTTTCTAAATCAAAATTAAAGTCGGCACAAAATTTTTAAAACAAAGATTGAAATTTTAATCCAGAATGGAAATCTCACAGTCTTCGGAATCGAAACCAAATTAAAATTTTGATATTAATTAAACCGATAAATTGTTCTAAATCCAAATTAAAATTTGAGGCGAAATTTCTAAATCCATGATTGAAATTTCGATCTAAAATGGAACTAACAGTTTTCGGATTCAAAATACGATTTTGAATCTTTAAATTTCAATTATTTGTTTTTTTTTTTGGCTAATGTTAAAAGGAAATTTTCGTAAAACAACAAAATTAACTTTCTGCTTTTGTTTTTTTCTAAGTCATCCTTAACAATTGTTTTTCTCAGTGCAAAGCCTCCTGAGACATAAACGAACATTAAGGAAAACGTGAAGAAGGTCACTTTTCCTCAATATAAACATAAAACAACGCACTTTACAAATAGGAAAAACTCATGAAACAGCAGGAAAAATACAAGTGTGTAGTGAAAGCGCTTTCGTGTGCATTTTAACCGCGTGTGCATAATGCATTGTGAACTTATCAGGATATATCAACACCTTTCGATACACAATGCAAATGCAAGGGTGCTGGAAAAACGTGTTGTGCTGGCAGTGCGTGCCGTTAACATTACCTTGTATCCGGATATGTAGTTTTGTGCTTTTTTTCCTTAAAAAATAACCACTTAGCATGAGTACACGGAAAATTCGAATCAGTATTTCGAAATTCCGAAAACCATCAAAGCATTTCGCGGAAATTCCAATGCCTTTTTTGCAGCTTGTTAAACTAAAATCTGGATTTGTTTAACAAATTAAAATTTAAAGGACAACTTTTCCGAAAATCTTAGTTATTTACGCAGCAAGGGCTGTAAGTGAGTTTTACTAGGTCACGCATGGAAGAATGCAGGTAGAGCGCAATTGCAACCATGTCTGTTATGTACAATATTTTTTCGGCTCTAAAAAATATAGGTTACTTTTTAACCTATTCACCTGCTTTCTTATTTATTACCTCAGCCCCAGTCTTACTGAAACTTATACTAATTAGCAACTTCTTTCAATTACGTCCAAAAATTTCGAACTTTTTATACACGTCAGCTTATATAATTCGGCATGGGAATATCTTCCCTAAGCTTGTTTCGTCGCAATTAAAAAAAAAATAAAGGTCAAGTGCAGAAGACCGCACAATATTTTATTCTTCTCACGTGCACCTTGCAAGGGTTTTACGTGTATATTAAGTGCTTCTGGTGATTACTTTGCTAATCAAGGTAGGTAACTATCCCTAAAGATATTTAATATGTCGGTTTAATGCACCGGTTTAATACTATCGGTTTATCTCTAAATTAAAGGACTGCGGCATCCATGTATCAATGTTCCTAAATTTTACTCCATTTTTATATTTGTTTTGACAACCTCATTGTGAAATTTATTGCGGTTTTTCAACCATTTCGCTTTTGTTTTTCCAAACAAATTTCTCTTTGACCTCGAATTTAAGAAGTAACTTCTTGAAAGGTGTTTACGAGTTTGTTTATTATAAATTTCCTGAACTTCACTTGTATAAAAAGAGTTTAAAAAGTAAGCCTGAAAAGCATAAAAGAAAAACAATTCAATCAGAATCCGGTTCGTTCGGGTTTTAATATGAAACCCTCTGACGGGAACCGTTTCGTACCCTTTAAGGTTTATAAAAAGGTTGTTTAAACCTATAAATAACACAATCTTGACCATTTTCCCACATATTTTATGGTAGTCTTTGAAAAAGCTGTTTAATGTAAGCACAGCTATAAAACAAGGCTGACTTGATTTAACCGTAAATGGTTGTTGTATCATCTTTTTTTCTATGCTTTCGGTAAATGGATATTGTTCTTTTCGAATAATTTCTTTTCACCATAAATGGTGATATAACGGAAATCAACTTCTAGTATTAAATATTGTTTTTCCATCGCTTGGATGTTTAACAGTATCCAGTTTTAGTTACATTTTTGATTTTTCTTGTAATTCTGAAATTGTTTCATTGTAACACCTTGGTTTGACATTTGAGTAAATTGATAAGGTTTTAAATAAGAATTTTAGGAATTTTTAAGTACCTGAAAGGTAACGAGAGTTAACGGAAAAAAGAAAGAAAAAGGTTAGGCACGTGGAGGATTTAGATTTAGGTTGAAATAAATAAAAATAGACAGCTTTATTTTAAGAGAAGTAGAAAATATGTGTGAAAAAAGCGTTCTATTTCTGAAGAAGGATTTTCTAACCGAATTTAATTTAAAAACATTAAATCTCTTGGATTTCCTGAAGTTTCCAAAGTTTGGATTAAATTTTGGACCCAGTTTTGTAAGAATTTAGTAAAATACCTTTTTGGGCCTTCCTCTTCTTTCTGATTAACATTTATCTCTGAAAGCTTTTGTAGAGTCTAGTGCAAAGTTTACAATCCTTTTTACAAATCGCAAATTGTCGATTTAGGCTTTCTTTTCCATATTTCACTGCTCATTAATCTTTGAAATTGTCATAATGTAAACATTATTAGCTTTTTCTTTTGAAATTTTAGTTTAATAAAGAACTTTGCTTAATTTTTTTATGAAAAGTTTATAACTTGAAAAGTTTCTGACGTTTTCATTTGGGATTTGGTTTTGTTTTGTTTTTGCAATTGCTTCAATTTTCAAACGAAAAACGCCTCTTCATTAATCCGAAAAAAGCTGTAGTTTTGTTGAAAATTCAGGGAGCTAAGAAAAACCAAATTTGAATCCAAAGGAGTTTTCAAAGCAAAATGGTCTTAAAAATCGGGAAGCTACAAAGCATCAAACATCAATTCGAAATCAAAGTTAAATACAAAAATCGTTAGAATACTGTTCTTCATTGCAATAATTTTAGATTTGGATTTTGTAGGAATGTTTCCTTTTTCCCCTCTAAGTAATTATAAATTTAGGAAAATTCTATAGTTTTCCATAAAAGTTCTGACAGCTACGGAAAAACTAAACCTGAAACCAAAAGAATCCTAAATATCAACTTTGATTTTGTTTTAATTTCGAAAGCAGTTCTAATTTTGTTGAAAGTTTAATTAAATTTAATTTAATTTAATCAAGCTACCAGGCGTTCTTGCTAATTCAGTGCTAAATAAAACCCTGAAAATCTTTCAGGGAATGAAATCTTCGTAACAGAAAAACAGAGGATAGAAGTTTCTGCCTAAATATCGATTTTAAGTTTGAATTCAGTACACAAAACTAACTGTTTTATCGAAAATTCGAGCAATTATATAAATAAGGAAAGTTTTCGGAGGCATCCTGAGGGTGTTGTGCCAAATAAAAACCTAAAGGATTTTTAGAGAGTGGACTTCCCAAAAAGAGACACCCAAGACAAGGAAGTTCTACGGGTTTGCTGAAAATTAAGCAGCTACAACCAGAATCAAAAAAATTTCGGACGTTCCTTCCAGTCAAAATAACATTCTGAGAAGTTTTGGTTTTGTTAAGAATTCAAATTAAATTTGTAAAAAAAGAAAAACCGCCTTATTTCTTAAACCTTAACTTTAATTTGTAATTGATTTCGGAACAGCTCTTGTTTGTTTAGAAATTCAAGCAGCTGCGAGTAGAAAAGTTCTGAAGTTTTCATTTGGGATTCGGTGTTGTTTTTTTTTTTTTGTAATTGCTTCAGTTTTCAAACGAAAAACGCCTTTTCACAGAACCGAAATTGATAAATTGGAGGAGCATAATATTTGTTTTATTATTTTATTTTTAAAAATTCCATTTGGAGTGTTCAGAATATTTTATTTTGTTGCAAGTTCATAACTACTTCCGACCATGTAATTACCACCCAGTTAATACAGGTTTTTATAACAGAGGAATGTCAAACAGATTTTCCTTTTTCATAAAGATAAGATTTTACGTGGCTACTTAACTTTCAAAAATAAGATTTTTCACGAACTTAAACGCACATTGAGTAATCAACTTTAAATTTCCTTTTTTGGTATTTTTATTATTTACTTATTTTAATTTTTTGAGAATTTTAGATATCGTTCAATAAAGAAACAAACTGCTATGAAGATCTTTACCAACTTAGACAAATGCCTAAGCAGTAGGTTCCCAAGTAACCATAAAATGGCAGGTGAATAAAACTCAGATTTGCTATGTCAATCGGTTTCAGAAAGAATCCCACATAAAATTACAGAAGAAGGCTATAGGAAGCAGTGGAAACAAACAGTGGAAGTACTTCTGCAAAAGCTATTTAATAGAATCATTTTGTTAGAAAATATTCTAAAATAAATCGTTTTGCAGAATAAAGAGGAAAGACCAAGCCAGCAATTCTTACCAACGTAAGCTTAAGATATCCCAAGAATTTGATATCAAAAGTAGGTTGATACAAGGGAATTTTTCTCTCGCCATTGTTCGTCAACGTTGCAATTAGGTTATAATGTTTGTACGAGAATGGTTCACCAACTATTGTCCCTAAACCAGAAGGTATTGATTGATAAACATCATTTTTAGTTCATTATTTGTCACTCTCTGACAGTAGTATCTGCAAAGTTATGGGTGTAGGTGTAGGGGTCTTTTCCCATTAAAAACTTTTTTAAATGCAAAAACCAGATTCGGGCAGCACTTAAGTAGTTCTCCAAAAAAGCCTTATCTGTAATGCACGATTTGTAACTGTAGATGACATCTGGGGCCTTGACTTTGACCCTGAGTCTAAACGTCAAAGTATGGATTGGCGACACACCAACTTACTATTCCCTTGTAAATTTCTGGTAATGCCATCACCGTAAATCACATTTCCTTTAAATTCTACAGACTACCTGTTAAGATCTGCACCTGGAATGTCAAAACTATGTACCTACGAAGCTGGTAGAATAAATAACGCCATTAAAGAGATGGCTAGACTTTTGATTGATATTATGTTAATCAATAATCAGTGAGATGCGGTGGACTGATTCTGGGCAATATTCAATAAAGGGCCGTCAAATATATTATTCTGGAAACACTATGGCGAACACTTGCCAAATACTTATATTACAAACTTTGTTCCCTTGTCCCTTGAAAGAATGCTTCTTATCCAGATTAATTCTTTTCCTAGAAAAACTAATATTATTCAAATTTACGCGCCCATAGCTGATAAAAATCCACTGAAGCAACTGAACTATTATATAACGAACTAACGTGCACTCTGAGAAAACTAGATATAAATGATATAATCGGTGATGCCAAGGAAAATGTGGTGAAGTCATACGACCCTTTGGGCTAGGCGAACGCGGGGATCGATTGAGTGTCTTTGGAGTAGAAAAACAACTTGTTGTAAGTAATACCTTCTTCAAGTTACCACTAAGGCGTCTATACAGGGTGGTTACTTTTACAATGTACACCATTGGGATCTCGGAAACGGTAAGAGATACAGGGTTAGTTAGATAGGGAAAAAGTTGCGCCATTTTAAGCACTTCAAAGAATTGAAGAGCAATATCGGAGATAGCTTTTGTAGTTTCTGAATTATCCCGAAAAAACTGAAAAGTTGCGTTTTTTTATTTCTTTAAATCAAAATCAAAAGTTATTCATGAAAACCCAACTATCTAGTTTGCCTAGAAAAGAAACGCGACGGATGCGGAGGTAGAAGTTAAAAAACTATAAGAAATTAACAATGAAATTCTCGACAAATACTTTTGTCCAAAAAGGGTAACAAATACGACATTGAAGACAGACAATATACCTACTAACTAGATACGGTGGAGAATAGAAGAAAAGTTAAAAACAAGGGTAATATCAGCTACAAAACGATTGAAAGAAAAATAAATAAAGCCATTAGAGAAGTAAAGAAAGCATGAATGGAAGAACAATGTAATGAAATAGTATCATTAGAACTTAAACACGACTCATTTAATCTTTACAAAAGAGTCAAAGAAGCAGCGGAACTGTACAGATCTAAGAGAGTTGGATGCATTACAGATAATCATGACAATTAATATACAACAAATAAAAGCTAATTGGAAAAATTACGTAGAAAAAAAGATATAAATTGTCATATACTAATGTGAATTCTGTATGCTTTGTAGACGACGCAGTTATTATTGCTGATAGTGAAGACGATTTACAAAGACCTCTTTACTGATTTAATAATACTGCTCAAAATATAATATGTCAACATTTAGGCAACCAGTAAGATGCAAACTAATGATAGAGGGAATAAGAATGATAAAGTAGATTATAAAATTCAATTACCTTGGCAATGAAGTAAGAAAAGAGATAAAAATCTAAACGAAGAAATTAAAACCCAGATATCTAAACCGTCGAAAATATCAGGATGTTTGAAGGTATGGAAGAATATGTATAACAAAAGAAAGCAAACTTAGAATTTATCAGACTGTGTAGTAAGGTAGTTAGTTATACTATAGCGAGGACCTAACAGGCCTCAGACAAAAACATTTTGGGGAAACTGAAATTGAACCTGAAGTGCTGAAACACATTTGTATAAACATCATCTAGGAATTCTTTGAAGAAACAAGGCTGCCGCTATAGTGTTAGGTTTTACGGGGAGCACAATAGTCCTTGTAGGATGCGATGCAGAGGACTCGAACCAACACGGAGGAACAAAAAAAAGGTAGTTAGGAAAATGAAAATATTACGTGTAGGTATATGGAGTGGCGTACCCAAACATCAACATTCTAAATGCGGAGTATCGATACTGGTCAAACATAAATGAATGAAACATTACCACATAACGATAAATGTAAACATTTAGGGCAAACATACGGTTATAATTGGGGTTTGTGCAATGAACGACATCATGAACAATATACCTATCAAAGCAAAAAGAAGTTATTATAATCGAGGATATGAACAGCAGAGTTGGAAAAAAAGAAGACGTGGTGGACCGTTTGGAGAAAAAGAAACAAACAACAATGGCAATAGTCTTAGCTTTTTCAGAGAACATGAATGTGAAATCACAATCCACAAATATGCATGAGGCCGTTAGGGTATATCGCCAACCAGAGTGCACTATCAATCATCACATGGTACTAGGACATACATATACTAGAAATAGAAGAACAAAATCTGACAATTGTGCAAATAACGAATATCAAAGAAATACGAAAGTAAAAGTGAGAGAGGAAAATGACATTGACAGCACGATAGGATAGTGGAAAGTTATTAGTAAAATCAGAAGCAACACGACAAATAGAGGAATATACAAATAATATCGGCAGAGAAGTGGATGACGATTATTCTAATCTTCTTCAAGAACACAGAGAGCGATATCTAGAAACGGAAAAAATTGAGGAAATTCGAGAGACCGAACATGAAATTACAGAGCGCCTAGGAAAGCGAAAAATAATAAATCTGCTGGTCCTGGGAATCTGAAGATGGAACTTCTCAAATATGGCGGAGATAAAGTAGCCCTTTACATAAAAAGAATATTCAATAAAATAGAGGACGGAGAGGATTTACCGACAGAATGAAATTTATCATACATTTGCTCTATATTTAAAAAAAGCGACAAGGAATCCTGCTCCAACTGCCGGGGAATAAGCGGGATACCTGGCAAGGCTTTTTAGCAGTATTCTTAAGAATAAGATCGAAGAAAATATGACACCATTAAGTGAAGAGCAGAGTGGTTTTAGGGAAGGAAGGTAATGTTTAGACACTGTGTAAGCAATTAATGGAAAAAATAGGATGAAGAACGTTGACACATATGTATATTGTATATGACCTCCATACACTTGGAAAAGGCATGCGACAACGTGCCCATTTGCTCATTTGTGGAGTACAATAAAAGAATATAGATGAAAACAAGGTCTTATACTTTACACTCTACACGTGCTTCAGTATGTAGGTATAAATGGCGCACCTACTTCGTAGCCGGCAGAGAAGGGCCGGGTTGTGCATTGCATGCGTAGAGTCGCATACGTTAATGCACCAGCCTCGACACCGAAAGGTATAAGATAACCTCTTATACCTTTCGGATAATAGTATATGCATACATACTAACCCAATAATTCAACTTGAGTTAATGTTTTCCTCATGGCTAATTGATGGGGTTCGAAATATTTGCAGCTGAAACACGATCGAGCTTTCGTTGCGTCTGCCGTTTTTGTATGCATATATTTTATCTTAATGCCGTTTCTATTATGAATCTGAAGACTTCCACGGTCAGTGTCAGTGTTAACAGAACGTCTTCTGGGTTGAAATCTTGTTATTGTTGAGGCAGAAGAACTTTTCTATTAAACGTTCTGGGCTCGATTTAGATAAATGACTTTGCTATAAAAAATATACACCGACAGAACGTTTGCTAAAAATTCCACTTTCAATTTGAATATGTAACACAACATGATATCAGCAGGTTAGTCTTTTTTTTTATATAAAAGACCCGTAGTATATTCTTGATTCCCCAGGGTCCGGGAAGAAGATCATTAGATATACAAGCAGAGGAACAAAATATCAAATCACTTAGATTCTATTGTCACAGTCGTGGCTCAGTTAGTTCAGCGTGCCTCTGACCACTGAGATGGCCCGGGTTCGATTCCCAGGGCCACACATCCACCGAAAACACCCGACCGCTTTCATCGGAAGGCAATGGCAAACCACTGAGGTTTTTCTGCCTCGTTCCATGGCTAGGAGCAGGCTACTTCACAGGTACACTACAGACATAATGGAGAGAAGACCGCCAGCGCCCTGAAAAGGGCACGCCACTTTAAGAAGATAAGCACTGCCGGAACATGTGAACGAGACATCGAAACCTGTATAGTGATGAGCAACGAAGGCTCTGCATGGGTTAATATGGAGTAACTACATAATACAAGAAACAAAGAAAATGATTTTTCATATTATAGGTCAAAGCATCGTTTTATACACTTATAACGACAATCCGAAATAAAATTCGTACTGCGGAACTCGACATCATGAGAAGAAGCCTACAGCTAACACGACACGATCGAGTAAAGAATGAAGAAATATGGAGGAGAATGAATATCACATGCTCGATTACGAAAAGTTTGGAAAACCGGGCACGTACAACGGATGCTGGAACACAGATGGTCCTGGCGAATGACGCAATGGTTTCCACAGGGAAGAAATAAAAGAGGTAGACCTGCTCTTAGATGGGAGAGCTATATAAATCAGCAATGGAAGATAGAGGTTTACAGGCAGGAGATTGGGAAAATAGAGAAAGATGGAAACAAAGGACGGCGAATTCGTGAAAGGGAAAATGCGAAAGAAGAAGACACACAACAAAAATAAGAAAAATAATAATCACCAGCGAAATGAAAATCTTAAGGATGATACAAGGAAAAACACAGAGTACGAAACAGTGAAATAAGGGAAATTTGTAACTTACAAGGTATAACACACTTTCTAAGAGACAAAATAAAATACTGGAACAAACATATAATACAAATGGAAGAAAACAGGTTAGTAAAGAAGTTACACAGGGAAAATTTGAAGGAAAAGAGAAAGAGGTGGACCTCCAAAGAAATGGAGGAAATGTTGGAAATCATCGCCGTCTGAAGAAATATAATAAAAATTATACGTTGATCCTAAATTTAATTAAAATAAGAATAAGAAGGAAAAGAATTTATTTGTTTGTTTTCTGTTTGGGTTCACATAAAACTTAGATTTCTCTGAATTTGCTTCATTTTTGAAGGGCCAACTCTCTAAAAATTAAGTTTTAATGTAAAATAGTGTATTGGAAAAAAATTAAAAATTTCCAAAATTTTGGATATTTTAAACCATGCGAGTTAAATTTCACCGATTGTACGATTCTTGAACCGTCTAACTAATTTTTTGAGAGGATAGGTCAGAACTAGGGCATATGACCCTTGACTTGTAAAAACATTACCGTCTAGACTATCAGAATCCTATCAATAAATAACAAATGCACCAGGTCGATGCACATCTTGAATAACCGGACCATTAGGTTTTTACTCCGTATTGTTACGTAGATAACGTAATAGATCCTGTATTAGATTGACTTTGGTGATGATTCTAATGCACGGGTCATGCCCTACCTCAAGGATGCAACGAAAACAAACGACTGTTTTCTTTTTTATTATTTTTTATTGGGGCACTTAAGTGCAGTTTGTCGGTCAATTGACGTAGCAGTCGTATAACACAACCTTTCGTTAGAACGTCCCGACGAAGAGATTTTCGGGTTGTTTTTTGGATTTGTTCGATAATGCGAATTTTCGTCTGTGGATGAACTCCTGACGTCGAATTTTTATTCATTACATTCGTCGTGTCTATAATCAACTGTAAACGTCCTGTTGTTGTTAGAGCGCAGACAATAAACGTTGTCCTGGTCATGGTCTAGGTCTATTTGAAGGCCATTATCACTCGGCCACCTAAAAATAACGTTCTGAAAGATGCGCGGAAAATTTGGCAAAAAATCCAGAACCGCACAAAAAATACATTTCAGAAACTTGGATTATTTTCGCCGGTGCGTCACGCGATGCAACGAACTGCAACAATTAAGAAAGCTCTGCTTCTGGAAGTTGGTGTTTTTGGATGCACTAACCTAGTCAAGGTCGGCATATTTTTAGAGATGCAGTTTTACGAGTTTCTCATGGTTGTCCCTGCTTTGTCAACTAAAAGGCATTGACTTTGTAGATGGCACCTACGATGCACCGTTACAGGTCAGGACTCAGTTAAAAAGCTTCAAACAAAACACCTTCAAAACATCTTTTTTCATATATTTTTCAAATTCAAAACCAAATTTCTCAAATATTTTTTAAATCGGGGGTCAAAATTTATAGTAAAGCAGAGTTTCTTAATTTAAATCGCGGATTGAATCCCCAAGTGAAATTCAAACCCTGGAATCCAGAATCCAAAATACTCACATTGTTGATTAAAATCCAAGGGTTGGGTTTTTGAAAATTCAGATCTTTAAACCTGAACTCAATTTCGTTGTGGTGCACATTAATTTTCTGATTCGTTTTCAGCCCAGTTTATGTAAGCCAATTCCACAACTAACCGAAAATTGAATACAAAATAACAATTTCCGTCCTTCGACGCATAACTAAGATTAGAATATTGAGATTTGTAATCAAGATACACATTGTGAGCTTTAGTCGAATTCTTGAATAAGTATTGAATTGAAAATTTAAATTCTAACTCGTTGTTATCCATTTACCGTTTCGAAAAATCAGTTTGGAAATGGCTGAGTTTAATTATTATTTGACATTTAAACCTAACATCAAATTTACCTAAATAGCATAGGTATGAAGTTCAAAATTGCTAGTTTACAATTAGAACTCCAATTCGGACCGAAGATTTGCCATCTCCAAATCATCACCGGATCCAATTTTTCAATCCTATGAGCTCACTGAAATTCGTACTTAAAGTAAAGTTACAACTTTTCGAATACAAAATCGTATTTTAAATCCAAACTATAAATTTAAAACCAAACTAAATTCGAGTCTTTAAATCTAACATTCGAATTAGTTCAAATTATTGAATCCAAAGTTTCAGACACGAATTTAAAAACTGAATCTAAAATCTTGGACTACAAACCTGACAGTTAAAATCAGAATCAAAATTCAGGTCTTGTGATTTAAAATCGAATTTATAAAGGAGCTGTCGATTCAGATTCGAATCAAGTGCAGAACTGAAAATCGAATCCGAACTCAGAATTAGAAATTTCAAACTATAATTTTGAACGTAAAACGAATATCCACACTACAACAAATTTCGAATTTAAACCTTTCTAAATTTAAAAATTGAAGTCCGAAATTTCGAGTCAAATCAAACTTCAAGGCTGGATTTTGAAACCAAAACTGTATTCGAATCAAGAATCTTAAAATTGTAATACATATTTAACAACTAGTTGAATTCAGTCTTGTTTCAAATCAAATTCAGAATCAAAATTCAGGTCTTCAGATTTAAAATCGGATTTATGGTGTTGGCGTCTATTTAATTTCGAATGAAGCACACAACTGAAAATCCAATCCGGACCTAAAAACGTGTTTCTAATTTCTAATCTAAAACAAATTCCGAATGGACCTTTGCAACTTTAAAAATTTAAGGCCGGGGTTTTCGAGTCAAACCAAACTACAATTCAAAAATTTTGTAAATTTGAGAATTTAAAGGCTAGATTTTGAATCCAAAACTGTCTTTGAATCAAAATCTTAAAATCGTAACAAATATTTAACAATTGAAACTGAATTAGGTATTGAAATTTCTTTTACACTGACTTTCTCGAGAGCCGAAATTTATTCTTTATATATCGATGTAAAAATCAATGTGTCGATACATCGAATATCGATATGAAATTCTAAAAATATCTATGTAACCAAATATCAATATATCGATGTAAGTATTGATTTTATCATTGGGAATATTTTATTTATGAAATGATCCCAAAAGATTCTTTTTTCGTGAGAAAACTATCAGCTTAAAGTAACTATAAGAGTTTAATATTGACATGTGAAGTACCGGATTTCATGAATCAACACAGTAATTTATATGACGTCTTGAAATGAAATTATTCAATACAACCGATTGATGCAAGAAGGTGAAGTTTAATTTAAGATTTCATCGCCCAGGTGGTTAAGGCATTCAGCTACATCGCGGACGGCTTCAGGATCTAACCCGAGTCGGAGGCTCGGCGGGTGGCCCACCCAGTTACTGAAAATAATTGGGAACCGAAACACAGTGGTGAAGTAGGGAAAGTAGTCGGTTGTTGAAGGTGTGGTGCTTGCCACATCACCCCGTACGCATAGCGTGCCAGACAACTGGGTATGAAAGCGACTTAGGAGGTATTACACCTAACCATACTCCCTCAAGTGCCAGTACCTTTATCTTTACTTTTGCATTTTAAAGCTTTCCCTAGAAAAGTACTGAAATTTATAAATTAAATTCCACAATACATAATTTGTACGATCTTGTTGCTTATTGTTTTTACTATTTTTTTTAAATTCTTGGTCTGTTTTAATAAAACTTCATGGGCACCTAGTCCATCCCTCTCAACCATTTGTAATCTTCGTTTGTATTCACTGTTGATCGTCCATATCTCCGAATTATAACACAATATAGATTGTATCATTGATTTTCCTATATATTTTTAACGTTATTTGAAATTTGCGTATTCCACCCTATATTGTTCAAACTTCCCAGGATCTTCCTACCATTCTCTATGCTTGATATAATATCTTCATAGTTTATGCCCTCCTTAGCCCCTTGAACCCGGGTGTGTAAAGCGCTAGGCAGCTTGTAGATCCGGCCCACAGATAAGGAGCGCGCTCAGCTGTGGCTTACCGCTAAGTATGCTAAATTCAAAATAAACCTTATAGTATAATTTTTTTTCCTATATCCGGGACTCTACAATTGAGGTATGCACTAATATCCGGGGGTTTAGTACTGCTATAGTATAGCTATACAAGCCAGAACTAAAATGATGCACATACTGCATTATCAGATATTAAGCGTGACCTAGAGTTTCCAAATATGATGCAAGTGATGCATCACCGGGTTCAAGGGGTTAGTCATTGTTATCCCTAAGTATTTAAATTTCTGAACCTGCTTGGTTTCTTCTTTACGATCAGTCCCCATCTCCCCATCGTTCATATGTGGCGTGTAATCTTTTTAACATACATAAATTCTAGGTTCTAGGTAAACGTCGTGTGCAATTACGACCTGATCGTCCGCAAAACTTGGGTAAAAAGATGGGGGTCGGCAACTGCTATATCCATTCCATGTATTTTCTTCCATTCCTCTAAAACCCTTTCTAAATATATAGGTATTGAATAAGGATGACGACAGTCGGCATCCTTGCCTTAGTCCTTTAGTGGGAATAAAGGGAGTTGACAGTTTGCTTCGATTTCTGATGTACGCCATATTGTTCCGATACATTTCCTTTATTATATTTCTGAGTTCATGACTAATTTCCATTAGGGTAATGTCTCCCACAGTTTTTCTCTGGGAATAGAGTCATAAGCCTTTCTTAAGTTGATGAAAGCTAAATGAACCTCTTCTCCAACAGGGATTTTCTTTTCTGCCAGTTGCTGCAGAACAAATATGTTGTCAATACAAGATTTACCTCTACAAAAACCACTTTGTTCGTCACTGATTTTACCTTCAATATTTAGCAGAAATTTCAACGTTACTATCTTACCAAAGGGCACTGTTAATACTAACCCCTCTGTAATTGTTCGGAGTATCCTTTGGGCCCTTTTTATGAATGCGATTTATTTCACTGCGCTGGTATTTTGTTTGGTCGTTTTTTTCAGTTGTTAATGCATTGCCTCCATCTTTCAATAACTCTGCGGTATTTCTCGAGGACCAGGAGCCCTCCCGTTCTTCATTGCTTTAAGAGCTGTATCTATTTCGGTTTTGGCAATGTGATATTTACATTAATTACCTTTCCACCCTGGTTTTCTTGGTTTTTGTATTCCTCTCTATCTTCTGTTAATCTTCTTCTTCTTCTCATGAACTCCTTCTGCTCCCTCGGGGCGTTGGAGGTGTTACTTATTTATCTCCATTCGTCCATTTTTTCCAGTTCTTCCGGTCTGTTCTTCTGTTAATAAACCCTTATAATGTTGTACCCATACGTCGGTCTTGATCCATGTTCTGTTTCTGTTACTGTTGTCATTCTTCATGTTTTTTAATGTTCGCCATACTTCCGTGGATTCTGTCGATTTCTACACATTTACGTTCCCATGCTTGGTTTTTAGCATTGATAGTATTCCTTTTAACTAATCTACTCATATAATTATAATTTTGCAGCGTTTCTCTACTTGTAAGCTTTGTTCTTCTCTTCTATATCTTTCTGTAATTCCTAAAAGCTCTGTCTACAGCAAGTTAGCAAAGTAAATAATCTTTATTTTGTAATGAAACTATCAGTAAGAGTTTATTTCACGTACTGAATCATTAAACATATGGAATTATCCGATATATCAAATAATTCTATACATTTCTTTATTCGATAAGGCAATTTGATAAATATATCGAATTGATTCGATATATCGTTTTTTTTCCAATATTGCGCAGGCCTACTCACAAGTCCTCGGTCCCAATAATAATAAAATTTAAGATCACAGTGCAGATTCAGAACGAAATTGTCAAACCAAATCCAAAACGAACGTCAAATCAAAAATTTTAAAATCTTGACAAATATTCGATGATCGATAAATTAAATTCAGAATTAAAATTCTTAGTTTTCGGTCTTAGGATTATAACTCAAGTTCATAAATAAGAGTCAGATTTCAGATTCCCAATATCAGATTCAGAAAAATGATGCAAATTTCTAACCCCAAAGTACTAACACGCTGCGAGGGGGTTCTAACCTCCAAGCACGCCGTAAACAAATTTCTAACCTCAAATTACTAACACACCAGCTATTACAACTTGCGCATGCGGACGGTGGGCGTAGCCGAATAAAGTATAACCAACCTTACAACACTATAGTCACTAGATTTACTGCTGGTGTGTATGAAACCCGCCATGCAATGACCTTGAAGTGCAAAATGAAATTCCATAAGAAATAACATGGAATTTTGGGCTAGTACACGCATAGCTTATCTACTATCAACTAAAAATCATGTCTGGAATGAAGTTGTAAATTTAAAAAGATCAGAATTTTATATTAAAAGCTAACGTCTAATCTAAATTCTTAAAACCGTAGTAAACATTTATTGATTAGGAATTGAATTCAGTTAATCTTACTCAAGTAAATTAAAGGTAAATCTATAACTTGGGCTTCCGTCTCAAAATTTCAAATCGAATAGTGAATCTTGTAATTTAAATCCAGATTTCTAGTAGAGATTTAGAGTTTAGTTTGAAATTGCAGGATCCAGGCCGAAAATCAAAATTTTTAAACGAAATTAAATTCAATTATTAAATCAAGAAATTGATGGATTTGGAATTTCCTTTTTTAGATTAAAACCCGATATTTTTGAATCTGAAGTTGAAAACCCTACTTTCAAATTTCAGAAGAATTCCATTTTTTATTCTAAACTAAAAGATTGGTTTTTGATCTGTGGCTGAGTTATCGATTTCTAACCAAAATATCTAAGTGCAAATTGGAATCCAAGATACAAATACTAATTTTGAGATTTCAATCGAATATATTCCGATTTAGAATCAAGAAATCTAGAAACTTAGTTTGAAGTTCATAAGCAAATTTAGTTTTAAATCCGACTTTTCTGGATTAAAAATCGAAATCTATGATCTAAAATTAGGATTCAAAATTGTGAATGAAATTTTGGAATCGTAGACTGACGTATCTAATCTTTTAAGCCAAAGCCATAATTCTAATTTTATATACACAAATTTTTAAATCGGATTTTAGCTCGAAAATGACGTGATTCGAATTTTAATTTTAGAGATAAAACTAATGGGGATTCACTCGTTTGATTTTTTATTAAATTCGTTTGAAAATTCATGCTGCTCAATATGCCAAAACGGAAATGTGAGCTTTTAAGTACAGGATTGAAAAACCACATGGGTTTTCAATCGGCATCAAATCAAAGATGAAAACTATTAAATTGAGCCATAATTTTGATTTAGAGTTCAATTTCGAGGCTCAAATTAGCAACTCTGGATTGAAAATTCATGTTTTGAAACTCAAAATCTTAATTTAAATGAAGAAAGTGTTCTAAATCGAAGATTGGGAGTGGATTATTGAGAATTCCGGTTTCAGTTTTAATATTCAAATCAAGATTGTGATTTTGAACTTCTCCAAGAGAAACAAAACTTTGATTAATTCTTCAACCCTGTTATAGGCCTTAAAAACTTTAAAGCTACGAGTTCAAATACTGAAACGAAATTTCTATGTTGATAGCTAAGCTAGGATTATTAAATCATAAACAGAAGGTGCTGAGTATTGAAAATGTTTACGTCGTTTAAATTCAATTCAATTAATATTTGCGTCCCAGAATAAAAGGGAAAAATATTAAGTACGGTCCTGTATTCTTAAAGACTTTTAGATCGCGACTGCATTTAAAATTCGCCGTGACCTGTAACCTTGCCTGCAACAGGCAACGTTCCTATGGTCTGTCCAAGTCGTTATCGAAAGGGTGAATGCATCTTAAACTCACTTATTTGTCTCGATCGAATGGTTTAATTGCTCCTTTATTCAGTTTTGATCGGTGCGATAAGGTCAAAATTTTTTGCATGTAAAAAAAGCAGACCGGATGCATCTCTGCAAATTAAAAAAAAGGAGAGAATTTTCGGGGTTAAATTAACCGGTGATCTTTCGAGCCCATCAGCGAAAATATTTAGGCCATCCCTCAATTTATTCCATGAAATGCATTAAGTGCACCAAGATGCATTTAAGACAATTTTGGCCAATTTGGCTTGGGGCCGTTTCAATTTTTTACGTGAGAATTAGGTTAATCATTAAAGTAAATTCGTCGGATAGGTTGAGTCAGACTGCACTTTCCGATAATGCAAAATTTATTCACGAATTCTGCACATTTTTTTATGTGTATCATCGTTTTCTTTACGCACCTTTTTTAATACTAAGGCGCACGATAAGCAGTGACAAACTCGTTAATTATCAATATTGCAATTTGTCATTTACCGGGAAATACATGACTGTGACTCAGAATTTTTATGCTTAATTAACAAATGCATATTGACGTTGCTATTTTTAGGAAATAAATTAATTTTGATGAGGATTTTCAGCCGTGGCCAGAATTGTTACAATTAATTTATTTTGGGTATTCAATTAACCAACTTATTAAGCTCATCATATTTGTTTTATTGGCGTCAGTTTTCTGGATATTTTCTATAAATTAATCTCCCAATTTTTGAAGATTTTTAATTGATTTTCGAATAACAATCTTGGGGAATTTTTTACTTACATCATGCACATCTGAAGCTGTAATTTCTAGCTGTTTCTAGTCAGTTGATTTGTCGATATTTATTTAAAAAGCTTGGCTAATAGGTCACTGGTTCCATTTAACCAGTTTTTCTTAAATTAAGTATATAGGTAATTCTGGAAATTTTTAGTTTTGTTAGTTATATAAATCATCTGCTTCACAGTATAGGCCCGTCGGTCTGTTCCGGCTTAATAAATTGTTAAATGAATTCATCCTCAAATATCTTTCGAATTTTTTCATTTCTAAATAAAATAATGATAAAGATCTAATAAATTTTTATTTTCCCATATATAACCTTTGTACTCCCTTGTTAATGGAGGAAATATAAGAGTTTTCTCAAATTAGTAAATACCTGGGCCCAACAAGTTTCTTTTCTTAGTGAACAGTCAAGCCTTTTTGGCAAATATTTAAGTCTAAAAAATTAAATTATGCAATTTATGATTGAAGGAAAATAGAAAAATTGTTTTTCTGGATTTAAAAATTCAGTTACGACTAGAATTCGAACATGTGTGTTTCCTTAGGTACGAAGCGAGCGTCTACTTATTCAGTCTTGTACTAAGTAAAATTAAATTCCAACTTTTCAATGTTTCTCTCCAATTAAAAAAAAAACGATTTTTTTGGATTTAAAATTTAGCTGAGGTTGGGATTAGAACGTTAGCTACGAAGCATGTACCGATCCCATTGGGTTATTTCCTTCGTAAAATTTAATTACAACTTTCAACATCCTTTGGCTAACTTTCCAATGTTTGCCTTCATTTTATAAAATCCGATTTTATACAGTGACCTGCAAAATGTTTGCAACCTATGGGATATGGTTTTATTATTAGAGTATCGAAAAATCTTTTTGGGGGGATTGATTCTGCATGTCCAACAACCTAGAAATCTAGTTTGAAGTATGTCACGTGTCCACTGGTGGCGAAAAGTGGGGTTAGATGACAAGCTATCAAAGAAAATTACTTAAAAAGTTGAGGTCCATATGCAATATTTCAAACATTTATTGAAAAAAATTGAAAATTGCATTTTTTTTTTTAATATTTTGTTATTGATTTCAAATAGTTTTCTTCGATATATTAGATGTAATTTAATCCCACTGTTTGAGATTTCACTGTATTTTTTTTTATTTGCCCCACACCAATGGTCAAGTGACATGCGTCAAACAATAAATTATTAGGTTATCGGACATGCAGAATCGATCTCCAGAACAGTTTTTGCGATACCCTAATATTAAATAAATTTCCCATATGTTGCGAACTTTTTGCTGGTCACCGTATGTACATATAAATATGGATTTTTACAGCTGGCAGCCCTGTTTTCCTTATCTCAACCAAATTCCCCATTCCTGTTTGTCTTCTCAATATCCCCCTTTCTTTTCTTTCTTTTCCATGGCCTCACTCACGTCGTCTGGCTAGGATCTCCAGGGTCTTCCTATCTTTTTTCCCCACAGGGCTCCAGTCTATTATTTTTTTGTCCAGTTGTTGTCCCTGCCTTTTCTTGTATGTCCATGTCCATACTACTTCCGTTTTTTCTCTTCTATCCTACTTACTGCATTCTTTGTACACACATTCTGTAGGCTTAAAAATTCAATAAAACTAAACTGATGACGAATCTAGTCCCTAGCCAAAATATAACAATGGGAAAAGAAGAGCTAGAAACGGTGAACAAACATGTATACCTCGGACATGAGATTAAAATCGGCAGAAGCAACCAAACAAATGAACAGCAGAATCTCCCTACACTGGGCTACTTCTGGAAAACCAAGAAAAATATTTAAAAGTGATCTGCCAATTATTTAGCTTTGAACGAGAAACTTTTAACCAGTGTGTTTTGCTGATCTTGGCGTATGTAGCAGAAACCTTAACACTGGCCAAAGCATTCATGATAAAATTACAAATTGCCCAAAGGAAAATGGAGAAATCAGTGCTGGGAGTGATCATAAGAAGTATAGTCCGAAATGAAGATCCAAGCCATACATATAACAGGAGTCCAAGACATGATAGAAGAAATTGCTAGACGTGGTGGGGATGGGCAGGGCATGTGGCCAGAACGTCTGATGGACGATAGACAAAATACCCAGGCCGACAGGCGAAGCATAGGGAGGCTACCAACCCGATGGACAGACGACCTGAAAGCAATAATATCAAATTGGATTGAAACTGCGCAGCACAGGGAAGATGGAAAACACTTGAGGAGGCATATGTCCAGCAGTGAACGTCGAATACTGGTTGACGATGATGATGATTCTGTTCCTTATTTCTTCATTAGAGATTCTATCCATTCGTGCTACTCTGCAGCATCTTCTCTAGCTTTCCATTTCAATTGCATTGAGTTCAGATCTACCTTTTTTCATTTATCGCCCAGGTTTACGCTCCATATGTCAGAATAATCTCTATCAATGACGTTCTTAAAACGTTTGTTTAAAATCTTTGTGCGAATTATTTATTAACAAATTTAAACAACGTAACAACTAACACGATACAACAACTTAAACACCAACCTGAAACACTACTCTAGTTTATTCATTTTCGCACGTTTTTAATATTCCGCCACATTTATATTCACGAAGCACTTGTATTACACCTGTTCACGACTGGTAGGCTGATACTGGTAGACTAATTGCTTGCTCGCTGTTAAGTATTCCGTTTTGCTGAAATTAACTTGTAGCCCCGCTTTGGTATATTCTTCTTTAAGCTTCCTGACCATAAAACTAAAGTCTTCTTCGTCCTGTGCGATAACCACTTGATCATCTGTAAAGTTTGGGGCAAACAGGTAATCATTACGTACTGGGACCCCCAATCTTTCACATTTTTGTTTAAACTTCTTGAAAGTACACTCTAGATATATTTTAGAGAGTGGGGGATGTCGAACAACCTTGTAGGAGACCTTTAGTTATCTGAAATGTATTGCCTAGCTTTTGTCCTATTTTAACTTTTACCCTATTATTCCTATAGAGTGCTTCTACTGCTTCAACGAGGCCTATCTCTATTTTCAGCTAGTTTATTGCTTCCCACAGTCTACCTCTGGGTACCGAGTCATATGATTGATGAAATTATGCTGATTCCTCTGTAGTGAGTGCATTTTCTTCTGTCATTTCTTGAAAACTGAGATTGAATTTTCCTCGGTCCATTCGCCTTGTAGTGTTTTTTCATCGATTGCACTTTGAAACATGTTTTTTAAAAAATTCGCAGAGGGACGTTGAAAGTTAGAATTATATTTTCGTAACCCAGTGGACTAGGCATTTGTTTTGTAGCCAAAAGGGTACACATTTGAATCCCAATCGTAAATGAATTTTTAAATATAGAAAAACAAATTTTATTATTGTCAAACAGAAAACATCAATAAGAATAAAAGATGTTGGAGTAAAAAGGGGAATGTGAGACAGATCATAAATTACTGATAGCATACCTACAATTTCCATGGTATGTCTGCCTGTATCTATAACCCCTTTCACCTTTCGATGTCTAGGCTGGTGCGTTAGCGTATGTTGTTTATACGGGTGCAATGCACAATCCGGCCCGACTCTGCGGGTTACATGATTAGTGCGCCGTTTAATACCTACACTGCCCAATATCTATAGTGTAAGTGTGTGTACGTGTAGGACCTTGTTACTCTACCTCTTAGGTCTGTATTCTTAGGAGCGTCGTTAATTTGGTGCTCAACGACGATTGATCACCAGGACCCAATACCGACCTCCAAACTGCATGACATTTGAACCAAGGACTAACGTAACGCTAGCCTGACGTTTCCATGGTACAGAATGAAAAACTGCAGCTGAAAGAACAAATACAGGAAGAGTTGATGCAGAAGAAAGACTGAAAGTACAACTGCTACAGGATGAATCAATAAGGGATTTATATAGAAGAGAATTGGACGAAAAATTAATAGAATTCAGCTTCGACAGTCTCCAGGAAACCTATGAACATGTAAAACTTAGCATTAAATAGCATTAGCAGTTTTAGAAGCCTTAGGTGAAGAAGGGTCTAAAAATAAAACCTGGAGAACTGACCTGAGCGAAGAGACTAAAGAAATAATGACAAAAAAAAGCCATATCCGAAAGATGGCTAAACACAAAAGCGGAAGAAGACTTACAAAAATATAGAGAAAGCAGAGAAATGAAGAGACTGATAAATACAGAAAACAAAAAAAATGGGGGAAAACCTGCCAGGAAATAGAACAATATTTAAGGAGGGACAACAAGTACAGAATCGTGGAAAAATATTTTTCTTCTCGAAGTGGCGTGCCCTTTATAGGGCGTTGCCGGTCTCCTCTCCATATGTCTGTAGTGTATGTGTGAAGTAACCTACAGACCTAGGGGACCTACAGCTTAACGTGGGCTCCGAAGCACGGAAGTGCTTGCACTTCCACCCTAGAGAAGACATACTAACCAGAAATACCTCGGTGATTTGCCATTGTCTTCTCCGGGAAGCGGTCGGGTACTTTCGGAAAAAAATTAGAGCACTAAAAACATATACAACAGAAAACAGACACCGATTTTTAGAAAATAATGTTATCTCAACTTAGAATACAGAACCTTCACAATTAATAGTAGAAGAGGAAGAGATAAAGAAGGCAATAAAAGCATTAAATAATGGTAAGTTGGCAGGACCAGGAGGAATAGTGAATGAGCTAATAAAATACGGAACAGAGAAGCTATTCTCGATATTAAATATTTCTCCTTAATTTTTCATAAGAATCAGTTCTTATTTAAAAATTCTGCTGCGCTTGATGAGCTTGAATTTGAGTCCTTTTGGCTACGAAATAAATGTCTGTACTGTACTTGGAAAATATAATTCTAACTTTGAACGTTCCTTATGCGGGCTTTCCAATAATTTTTTTCATTAAAAAAAAAGATTATAGTAGTAGTAGTTACAGTCCCGAGTAGGGTTCGAACATGTGTCTGTTAGGCCGCGAAGCAGTTCCACAATCCCCGGCGAGGTTTTTTGGAAAATTTTTCACTTTTTCTGCTTTTTTTAATCAGTTCTGAATCTTACAATTAATCTACGGTTGGGATTCCACCCTTTGTCCTCTTTGCTACCAAGCAGGAGTCCAATTTATGGGTCTGTTTATTTATTAAAATTTAAATCTAATTTTTCACATTCCCAGCGCGAACTTTTCAATGTTTAGCTGGTTTTCAAAATATACAGTTTTTTTTTGTTTTACTAATTCAGCTACGGCTAAGATTCGAACATGTGTCATCTTGGTTACCAGTCAGTCCCATAATCCACTGGGCTTACTTGTAAAAATTTTAAATGTACAGCTTTTTGATAATGTTCGAAATATCAACGATTGTGGTTATTTTTCTTATTTTGAAAATATAAGGTATAAACGGTGTACGAACTTGGTAACCCGCAGAGACGGGGCGGGCTGTACATTGCACGCGTAGAGCCTCATACCTTAACGCAGTATCCTCTACACCGAAAGGTATAAGAGGTTACAGATAATACAGACATAGGTACATACAATACATCAAAAATAATACAAATTGTTAATTTGTTAGCGAATTTACTCACGTAAATGGAGAAAGAAGATTAGAAAAGTGGTAATTATGGGACTGCGAATTGTTACCCGTTGGTTTTATGCAAACAGGGGTGTAATTAGGAACTTACGAGTACTCAGTGGAATGAGCGTTAAATCTAAGTTTTGTCCATACAGAAAATTCAAGGAATATGTGTTATTAAGTTAAACCAGCAATAAACGGTCCAATTCAAAAAGAAAAAATCTGCCTAATCCACTAGGGTCTTTCGCGTGGCCTTCTACTTCAGGGTCACAATTACTGATTTACATATTTTCCCAACACGTTTAATATTCTACAATTTTTTTTTGTTTTAGGTTTTCTGACAATTGGAGTATGTGCTTCCTAAAGAGCCTCCAAGGAAGTATAATTGCTTTTCAAATAAGTTGCTAGCGAGTAAGCCACTGCGGTAGCAGTTTTTGCTGTACCATATCCTACCAAAGTCTAAAAAAAAGACCAAAAGCTTTGGTACCACCCTTGACGAAACTCACAAATAATGAACGGGAGCCATATTTAATAAGTGCAGTGACATTTGTATTGTACGGTACAAACTACTAAGCACGTTCGGCGTCAAATATCATCTGTAATATGCTAATTTGGCGCAACAGTGCAGTTGCAGGTTAAGTCTTGTAACTTTATACCGACAGATGGCTTAAAAGTAAGTATTATGTACTTTCAAAAGGAGCATTAACATTTTGGTGTCAGCAAAATTGTGCCAAAAACTGTTGGCTAAACACAAATTATATGATAGGGTACGTCACCATCACCGTCAATCTAATTTTCCACATTACCTAGCGCGAGCTTTCACTGTTTCGCTAATTTTCAATATAGACAGTTTTTTCTTGTTTTATAAATTCAGTCACGCTGGGAACACGTGCCCTCTTGGTTACCAATTAGTCCCATAATCCACTGGGCTTACTTGGAAAAATGTAATTTTGATTTCAAATATTTTGATCGGCCTTCGTGATTACATATGGGTGACAGAACGGTTGAGTATTTTCCCCAAAAACATCAAAAACATACAAATATCTATATTATTTGATTTATTTAAATAAGGAAATGTATACAAAATGTTCACAGTAAACCATTCTGCAAGTTTCTGTCTTAATTCTAAAACATCCCGATCGTCATCAATCTCATCACTAATAAACCGATCTAATATTAGCACCGTGTCAAACAAGAAGTGACAGCCCCGATTGTTCATTTTGCACGAGTGAAATCGTCCAGAAAGATTTGCGTAACGTGTAACCAATTATCTATTCAAAAACCATTAGATGAAATAGTTAAGCAACACTGCTTAGGTTTGCCCTTAACAATCGTTTCCTGTTTACATTCCCTTGATGCACTTAGGAACAATAATAATGTAATTACGTATAAGTGAAAATAAAAATTTGCCGAGACGCAGTTGTAAATTAAACCGTACGTTTTTATGACTCATTTTATTTTATTTTTTTACATTTTTATATGCGAAAATCTAAAACAAATGAAGGATAATTCAACCATTTGTTTTTCAAAAATGTACTGTTTCTTTTGCTAAAAGACAAACATACAAATTCGGTTCTTTTGGTACGAATAAATTCCCTGTTTCCCATTTTTCGTCTTCTGTGTTAGTCATAATTTTAGTTTTGTTTGTATTCATTTTTAGGCCGATTTCTACTAGTTGCTCAAACATTGTTTGCAATTCGTCATATGAGTTTAAAATCAGAATAATGTCATCGGCAAATCTTAGATGGTTTAATTTTCTTCTATTTATGTCAATAATAATAATAATAATAATAATATATTAGCCCAATTTTACATACATATGTTTAAGGTTGTCATATACAAAATATACCATATCCTCCCGTGTCAAGGATTTAAAAACATCTTCCAAAGCGAGTGTAAACAGTTTCGGTAAAATAACATTCTAACTCCTCTTGGTATTGCATTTATATTCTCATCCATTTCGATTATCATCTGTGCTTGCTCGTAGCTGTTGTGGGTTTAGTGCTAGTTCTACAGCCCATATTATCAAACGCTTTTTCGTAATCCATATACACCAGATATAGAGGGATGTCATATTCATTACATTTCTCGATAAGCGTTCAAACGGTTAAGGGATGATTGGAAGTACTAAAACCTTTCCTACTTGTTCTATTGCTTGGTAGCTATCCGGTTTTGTAGTTTATTTTAGTGAAAAGTTTGTAAAGTTGTCCGACATTAATGAGATGGGTTAATAATTCTATAGATTTTTTTTGTCTCCTTTTTTGTGCAGCAGGATTGTGACACCCTCATCGTTCCAATCTTTCGGAATTTCTGCTTTATGTAAGCAGTCGTTATACAGATATTTAATAGTTTTTAGTAAGACTTCTAGTCCTTCTTTTATCAGCTCTGTTAATATTTGGTCTTCTTTGTTGTTTTTCTTGTCCTTTAGGGTATTAGTGATTTCATATTCTTCTAACTGTATCCGGCAAGTCTTCAGATTTTACATTCACAATTTTGCGATCTATATTTCGTTTAGTTTCATTGGTTGGGCGTTTTTTTGACTTACAGAATTTTTCGGCAGCTTTAGTCACATTGTACTTACCTATTCTTTACGTTCATCATTTACCAATTGTGTTATTTGTAGTCTGCCTAATGTAGGGCTAAGGCACTCATGCCTTTATTGTTCTCAATTGCCTTTTCTATTTTTTGTTCGTAATATTTTCTGAAATCTGCTTTTACTTTCTTACGTATGGTTTTATTGGTTTCTGTGTATTTGATTCTATTCCTTTTTTCTTGCTGTAACTCGTCTGTGTTTGAACATTTTTCTAGTGTCATCACTAATCTTCTTCGCTTTCAATTTTATTTTTTTACCCACTTTTTTCCGGCTGTTAACATAGCCTTTGCCAGAGGCCTGATGGGCTACTGTAAGCCAGCCCGGGAGTTACAAGAAAGTAGCGGCCTTATATCATAATAATGTTGAATAGTATTAGGTGCTTACAACTCTAATGAACATTTACGAAAATTATGTAGAATTTTATTTGGATAAAAATTAATACGAAAATTTAACAAAACAACAAAACATTGTTACGTACTTATTAATTTATAACTGTGTCCACCACGTCCTTAATTTTAGCAGCATTTTCATTACGAATATCTATTTGATTATTAAATAACAATTTAAGTATCTATAGTATTGTTTTAAGTATGCATAAAAAAACCTTTTATAAATTTACTTTTGTCTGAGGAAGAAAAAAATGCCAAATCAGTCTAATGGTAAAGTGCATTTTTTCGAACTCATTGCTTTAAAATTCCGTTTTCGAGTTTTAAAACTTTTAAAATTAGTAGCAATTTGGAAGTACCAGGAATACTATTGAAAAAACATATTTGGTTGGCCTTTTTCCGGGCAAGTACTTGAGTTTATTTTCATTTAGGTCTGCAGTTTCGTTTGTAACGGGATCATTAATAGAGCTTCGGGTGATTTACATTTTACAGGAAAAACATTTTATCAGCAAGCTATCCTAAGCCTAAATGTATACTATTCATATCAATTTCGGCAAGTCTAGCTTTTCTTACATTTCGAAGGCTTTATCTGCCCTCCTGCATTCCTTTCACAGTATGTATTTAAATAATTATGCTTATAGTGTCACAGTGGATATTTTACTGGAAGACTTCATGCAAGAAGAGCGCATGAACATTTTAGAGCGTTTAAATCTTTTCTTCAGAAGGGTTTCCCATGTGGCTTAGTTGACGGGTTACTATGAGCTTCTTCCTTTTACTAAAAGAATTTCGCCTCTGGCATGGTTGATACATTAAATTACAATGCTCATTTAGTGCATTCTTTCACTCCTGATGAAGCTTAAGAAAGTGGGCGAAATGTTGGGTTCTTCTTTCTCAACAATGACTCGGTCCCAGCCCGGAAGGCGTTATTTTAACACTGGACCATGGAAGTCTTCCAATTCAATTTTTATATGCTCATAAAAATGTTTATGACTCCTAGGAAGAAACCCTCGACATTATTTTCGTATTTAAACCCGTAGAAATGTCGAAGCCAACCTATAAAGAATGTTTAAAAACATGTACTCTATGTAGTTAGATATTTAGATACACCATTAAAAGTATGCATAAATACAAATATATGTTTTTAGAAGTATCTAGATATAATTTTAGATTCACAAATATAGCTAGATATTGTGTCTAGATGAAATTATTAAATGTTAAGTCATAACACTACTTTGGTTGGTTCATAATATCCTTTGATACTGATTCCACAGCTTTTTCGGCGCCACATTTTTCTCGTTTTTGCGATACATTTATCTTTTTATACCAATCCCAAAAGTAATAAAAAAGTAATAAATTAGAAAAATTATAATCCGTAAGATTTAAAGAATGTAAAAATTACAATCAATAGAAGACTTAAAAATAATGGACAAATGAAAGGAGCAGTTGGAATCAGTATTAATTAACAGAAATAATAAATATAACAGAAAAAGATACCGTAGGAAAAGAACTCGCAGCATTATATTCAATATAGAAATATATAAAACTAGGAAGAGAGCCATACAAATTAAAATATTATTAAAAAACAGTAAAACAGCAGGTCACTATAAAATAATATTTGAAATGCTTAAAACTATGGGAATGGAACCAAAATAACTATTTCTAGAAATATGTAATGCAACACTAGCTAAAAGAAGAACAAAACACTAGCAAGTAGGAGTAATAGTCCCAATCTATAAAGAGGTTTCCGGAAAACTAGAAGTAACAATATATGTAAGATCACGTTTTTACATCAAAATAAATCAAAAAAATACAAGCGAGTAAATCCAAAATATTCTTCACATTTATAGGCTTAAAAAGGTCTTTGATCGATTAAATCTGAAATAATACACTTATTAAAACAATAAGAAGCCGATAAAAATATTATGCAAATGATGTGATAGCCCATAACATGAAAGCATAAACATTTAAAACTAAAGGAGGACTGATGAGACAAGAGGTGGTAATGAGCTCAAATTAGTTCACTTTATTATGAGGATGACATAATGAAAACATGCAAATTGAAAATAAAGAAACTTATTTTAGGTAATAACAATCTGCAGGCAGTTGAAATTTCGGAGTCTGCTTTTGCTGATGATGTGGTGATTATGGCTGGAATCAAAAAGGCAATGCAAGAAAATTGATATCTATGGAATTAGACTTTGAGGAAGTACAATATAAAGCACAAGAACAAGAGAAACTGAATATACAAATAGAGGGAAAACAAATCACACAAGTTACGGATTTTAAATACCTCGAAGTGATAACACAAAGCAATGAAAGATAAGATCTGAATATCATTGAAATGAAAAAAGACTGTTGCAGGATGCGACATAATGTTATTAAGAAACGAGAAACGACGAAGAAATCCAAACTGAGAGTATAAGTATATAAGATGACAATGGCAGAATCAAAAATAAAAATCCTGTTAAAGGAATACGTAACATGTACGAGAAGAACTAGAAATTACACCCGTTTTAAAATTCATAGAAGGAAAACATTTAAAGTGATGAGGCCACATCCGTACCGGATGAACAACGTCAGATCAGTATAAGGAGTATGGGAAACAAAAATTGGAATGAAACGAAGCACAGGAAGACGAAAAGACAGCTTGAAAAGATCGAAGTATAATACAAGAGAACGGATAATTAAGAAATGAAGCCAAAATAAAGATGGAAGAGAATGGAAAAGCTAAAACAGTGAAAAGCACACCCTTTCATGTTACAATAGCAGAGAGGACTTGATAGATATTGATATGATATGTTTTGAATGATCTTTTAATAAAGTGAGTTGTAAAAGAATGTAAATTTAATGTTAAAAAAATGTAAATAGTTGTTAAGTTAAAGTTTTAGTATTGTATACAATAAGTAGGATAGAATATCTAGATAGTTAATTTAAAAATTTGTAGAGTGTTAATTTATAAGAAATTAAAAAAATAACTAAGGTAATAAAAGATAAATAAAATAGTTGAATATTAATTTTGGTAAATGAAAGTTGTTTTTTGAAAATTCTCAGAAAACTTAATTAAATACCAAAAATAATATTCTAAAAGCAAATTAAAATATAATTAGTTGAAATATTGTGTGAGGAGGGTTATTGTTATATGAAAATATAATTTTGGATTTTGAATAAATAAAAGTTTTATGAAATAAAATTTATTTTTGGATAAGTTTTATAAATTTGGATATTGGTGAAGTATTAATTTGATAAAGAAGGAAAGTGTGTGGTTGGTTGGAGGATAAGGCAGATTTTTGGTGGAGTTGGAGTCAGAGGGGAAGAAGTATTGTTGGAAAGAGATTGGAACAGTGTTTGGTGAATTGGAAATCGAGGCAGGAAGTGTAATTGTACGAGTTGTTTGTAAATTTTAATTTTAGAAAGTATTTATTTAATTATTAGAATTTACTGTTTTTTTTTGTTAAGATTTGCATAATTTTGAAGGTGTTTGAAATTTAACTTTGTGAATTTTATAAAAGATTAAAGTTCATGAATGCGATCCCTTTGGCGACCTTCAATTAAGAGATCTTTGAAAATTTATAAAAAATTATTTAACAAACTGATCTAGCTGGAATTTTAATAAAATTGTATGCATTTATCTTAATTCAGTAAGAGCATAGCAATATTTACATAAAAGTGTAAAACACTTACCACTGTTGGTTTAAATACAATAGCCAACGCACATCATAAAATATGGACTTAATCAAAATATTAAAATCGATTATTGACTGATATAGTTCTTAAATTCTAAGCTTACTACGGAACCACTCGTTTTCAATGCAGGGTTTCGTTGAAAACGAGTGGTTTCGTAGTAAGCTTACAATTTAAGAACTATATCCAGTTTCTTTGTATTTCTAAACATAAATAGTCTTCTCAGGTTTTTCAGATATGTGTAAAGTTGGTACACATAAGTAGTTTTAAAAAATTCATAATATCAAAAGAAACTGAAATTCAATTTTTCGGCCCCAACAGAATCTGCCGTTCGGGAAATTTCCCGTCTTCCCGGCCGTCCCATTCGCCCCTGGGCCCTTTGCTATTAGTTTGTTTACAGTGTCAATTTGTTTTCCTTCTAACTCCGATTTGTTTCCTATTTCTTGTTCTAGTATGTCTTGGTATGCATTTCCTCTCTCTTTTACTAAGTATGAGCGTGTGGTATGGGCCAATTGACACTTTTGTTTTATGATTTTGAATCGTTCTATCTTATAATTAATCGAAATTATTGTTCTAACCATACGATGGTCGCTACCTGTAGTAGACATTTTTAGTACTGTAACATCTGTATCTAATAATCTTTTTGTGTGTAGTCTACTCCATTTTTAGCTACACCATTAGGAGCAAAATTATCTATAATATAGGTATAGTTACCAATTTTCTTTTTGAGTTGAAATCACCTATAATTATTGGGGTACGGACGTTTCGCCCCCGCCGTTTCGCCCCCGACCGTTTCGCCCCCGCCGTTTCGTCCCCAGCCGTATCGCCCCCTAACCGTTTCGCCCCCGAACCGTTTCGCCCCCCAAGGAACAATAAAAATTAAACACAATTTATTACTTTCTCCCTATACATAATTGCGTTATTGAAATTAGATTCGGAGGCAGGCAAATTCTCGGAATATCCTGGACTATGTTTTGTACAGAATATATTTTGCTTATACTACATATTTTAATTACAAATCTGACTGCAGACTTATTTATAATAAAATTAAGTCAAAATACCAATACTTATCTGCACATATTTTTAAATAATGTTCAACAGGAATTTGTAATGACCTATTATAAAACCATTACCTGCAATTTTGCTAATCAGTTTCTAAGTAATTGTACTCAAGGAATTTCACTGGTGGATGGGGTAAATGACATTCGAAAATGTTATACAAAGCCAGTGGTAAGTCATTATATGGTCAACTTTCCTACTGTGTGTTTCGTTACGACTAGTTCGATATTTCTACTAATGGCGGAGTACGTTTTGTCAAAGCGAAACAAGCGAAAACTTGTTCATGAAAACCACATTTACGTTTTCTCCAAAAAAACACAAAATGGAGAACATGGGATATGGGTGTGCGAACATCGATCAAGCTGCAAGGGACGAGTATGGACAGACGGCATAGATGGTGAAGTTGTGAAAATCGCTACGCATCATAATCATGCAGCACAAGCTGCCAGGCCAGCAGCTATTCGTTTGGTTGCGACGGCAAAGGAGCGTGCCACGACGACACAGGAGAGACCACAGCAGATTATTGCAAACGTCATCGCAGAAGCTAACGCAGATGTTGCTGCAATTCTGCCAAAAAAGGATTCATTGAAGAAAACTATCCGTAGAGCCAGACGAGATGAAGGAGCACCTGCGCTTCCAAGAAATATCCAAGAATTGGTGATTCCTCGAGTGTTTAGTGAAATTGTGATTGATGGTCAAGTGCAACAGTTTCTGATGTATGATTCGGAGGATCAACTTATGTCGGGAAGGATGCTGATCTTTTCAACTAGAAGCAACCTTCATCTTTTGGCCCAAAGTCAGGAATGGTTTGCAGATGGTACGTTCAGTACCGCACCAGCCATGTTTCAACAAGTGTACACAATCCACGCCACCAAATACAATGCCGTTGTACCGCTAGTGTACGCTCTTTTACCAAATAAAACAAGAGCTACGTATGTGAAATTTTTGCAAGAATTGAAACGTTTGCAACCTGGACTGCAGCCAACTCTACTTATGACAGATTTCGAACTCGCTGCCATCCAAGCATTTGAATTGGAATTTCCAGGTATTTTAAAGACGGGATATTTTTTTCATTTATCGCAATCCGTCTGGAGAAAAGTTCAAACTGAAGGTCTCAAAGCTCGATACGAAGATGATCACGAGTTCGCTCGTTGGTTCAGAATGATTCCCGCTATGGCATTTATTCCCGAAGATAACGTAAGCGATGTATTCGCCGAATTAGTTGAAAGCGAAGGATTTCCTGAAGAGGCTGTACCCATAGCCAATTACTTCGAAGATGTATATATTGGTCGAAGACTACGTCGTGGACGCCAAATTCCAAATTTTCCAACTCATCTTTGGAATGTTTATCAGCGCACTCTTAACGACCAACATCGCACAAATAATGACGTGGGAGGATGGCACCGCGCTTTTCAAGAAACATGTGAATCGCAATTTCCAAATATTTTTCGTTTTATTGAATGTTTGCAGAAGCAGCAAGGTATTCATAACTACGAAATAGTACAACTGATTGCTGGAAATCAAGGAAATCGAAGAAATAAAAAGTATGTCGCAATATCAGCTCGTGTGAAAAGAATCGTGGAAGATTTTGAAAATCGTCAAGTTATTGATTACTTGCGTGGGATTGCGTACAACTTTGAATTTTGAAATTATTCCGGTTGCACGTCGGAATATAGATGTTAAAAGATTTATTTTTCTTTATATGTATCAACTAAAAAACTCTAAAATTAAAACACAAACACCAAAAAACAAAAAAAAATTAAAATTTAAAAAAAAAAAAAAAAACGGTTGCATAAATCCTACTAGCTACCTCCTCGTGGTGCAACTGGAAACAGCTGAAGCTGGCTAAAGCTAGAGGTAAAACTTGGGGGGCGAAACGGTTCGGGGGCGAAACGGTTAGGGGGCGATACGGCTGGGGACGAAACGGCGGGGGCGAAACGGTCGGGGGCGAAACGGCGGGGGCGAAACGTCCGTAAACCATAATTATTATAGTTAGTCTAGTGGCATCACTCAATAATATACGGTGCTATTCGTTTGTTCACTAAAAATCCTGTACTACCATAGGCGTTGTCATCACTTACTTTACGGTATAGTATGTTGCCATAATGTCACTTTAGCTGTTGCTGTTCTCCTTTCCTTTTTATTTCAGATATGCCTAGTATGTTTCATTTGATTTCTTTCAATTCATCTTCTAATTCGTGGACTTCATCTTGTAACGTTGATCGAATATTGTAGGTTCCTACATACAGTTTTGTATATTTTTGTTGGCACTGTACTTTCTTTATGTTTAGGAATCGAGTTTTTGCCTCCTCCAGAATCCATGAGTCTGACCATTATTTTGGTGTGGAATGGGATCTTGGGCATCTTGTCCTGTCCACCTGGGGTAATGTTGTTTTAGTTAGAACTTTACATTTTAGATAATCATAGTCTTTTGTTAGGAGGGACTGGCAATGAGACACCACGTCAGCCGTACGTCTTGGTGACTTAGTGGTGGTCTAACTAGGACCAGATATGCCCATCAATTATTGATGGATATGATTAAGACCTAACTCAACGTTCAGCGACATCTTGGTTTCCTAACCCTCGTCGACTGCGCTAGCTGACTTACTGCCTAGGTTCCATTTTTTGTAACAAATGTCAAAAATGTAAAAACCATTCCTCACTACTCGTAACCCTATAATAATATAAAAAGTATAAACACAGCTTTAGAAAAAAAAAAATAGATAAATATTTACAGTATTACCACCTTCGCAATCTTAAACAAAATTAATTCCGGATGTTTCTTAGTCACTTAAGTGTAAAACCAGTGTGCTTACGCATAACTCCCTGCATAAACTCCTTTATTTGTTTCGTGAATGCAGCCACGAGTGCTTGATCCGAAGTTAGTTGGTTACATAATTTTTTTGATTTTCTTCACTTTTTAACTGGTTTTTGTTCTGGTATTATTTAAAGCATAATCGGAATTTCTCAGAACAAATTGCCAAAAAATATGAATACAAATAGGTTTCTTTAGAAGTGTTTATTTCTGATTTGTTCAACCCACACTTCAATTTTATCATTATTTCTATTATCAGCCAAGGAAAGTTCTTTTATGATTAAAAAACGAAAATATTCCAATTTATCGTCGATTAGTTGTCGCTTGTGGAAGGTGCTTAACAGTCCGAAACATGTCCTACTTATCCCTACATTAATTAATTTTTGACGGCGTATACTTTGGTTGCAATTTTATTCGTAGAAACTTAAAAATAGGTTAAAAAGTATAAGATTAATTCGTGATTATTCACAAACAAAATTTCGATGAGGATCAAAAAATCAAAAAGGAGTATTAAAACAAATGAGTGTTCCTTAAAATTACCAGCCTGAAAAATCTGAATACTTTATAAATAAAGCCTATCTGGATGGATGACATCGATAAAGAAAAAAAAACAGTCGGACTTCCGTGTAAAGGTAAATTTGAGCGTGTAAACCGTCCTTTATTTGCGCATCGGTAATTACTGCACTCTTACGTTGACTTTGACAAGAGCACTTCATCATCGTTTAAAATTCGGTGTCGTAACAACAATAACAAATCAAGCTTTAATGAATTCCTAAAAATAAATTAAGAGTGGCGATTCATGTAATTAGTAACCAAGAAACCGCTGCGTAATCGGAAGGATTTACGAATTTAACATTATTTAAGAAACATATTGCGAATGGATTTATTATCGGTCAAGTTTTATCCATATGCACCGCCAATATAAAGACGTAGTTAGCACTTCACATTGTTGCAGTTGTTTTATATCTTTGTCACTTTTTAGGTCGTTGAATTGTAAATCATTCATTTTTTTATCAGAGTACACAGTACACTAAAACAATGTTTATACCACGTCGCCTCCGACTTGCAGAATTGTTGTTATGTTTGTTTTAAAAGTTATTTAGACAACGCCTTTTTTTTTCTTAGTTTGTTTTAAACGAGGAAAAAAGACGTTAAAGAAAACATTAAAATGTCAGCAACCCACAGTCCCATGACCCAAAAATATGCATTATTCAAAGGAGATTTGTAGGTTTTAACAATTTCTAGATGTTTGTTATTATTCTATTTATTATTAGTGCCACGCGCCGCCAAGGCGCCGGAAAACGCCATTTGAATTTAATAGAATTTACTACCACATACTTATGTCCCAATAAAAAGCCAGTAGACGCGATCTATTTATACTTACACTGTTCACATTTACAATTTTTCGATTTTGTGCCCGAGCACAGGTTGTTCCACTAAATTAAAAAAATATCCTTAAACACAACCTTGTCAGTTACGTAACCCTAACGAAAAATTTTCTATTTCAACACCTTTGCTAAAATAGCAAGGCAGATTTTTTACTTCCTCATAATTTACGACAGCAAAAAAGTCGAGAAAGTCTGTCTAAAAATGATGGACACCCAGGAACCATTAGTAGATACCTTAATGACTTTAAAATATGACACTTAAAAAAAGATGTATCTGTCGACAGCTTGTAGATATCGACCTTAAAAATGTAATGACAGTGAAAAACTACCTTTTTCTGAGATATGAATTTTTTTGGGGACACTAAATTCCGAATGTTTCTTCCGGGAAGCCCCACGGAATTATGTAAGATTCCTCCTTTTTTTGCCTTTTTTATAGCTTGCTATAAAAACTGTTTTAACAACAAAACAAATGAATGTCACTTAAAAATAAATAAAAGCCAAGTTAATAATTATTAAAATATTTGTCATAATAACTGTATACGAGAAAGTGGGTACAAAAAGGGCCATGGCTTCCCTGTATGGGCTTGTCAACCATCTTCTTTTTACCAGTATAAGGTTTACTGCCTACTTCACCTTTGTACGAACTTCTCTCCATTTTTTGCTATCTCCTCTTCAATATATAAAACATCTTGCTTCTAAATCCTATTCTAAATCTTATCCGTCCACCGTGCATGTTCGCGGTCTTCCTCGGTCTCTTCTTCCTTTGAAGTTCACTTTCAAGACTTTTTAGTACATCTTGTTTCCTTTATCCTCTCTAAGTGTTCTAACAATCCAACTCATTACATTTTATTTTACTAACTATACTAGCGAGCACCGGCGTTCCAAGGAAGTGATGGAGGCACCGCTTCCCTTGCCTTCATTCATAATTTATTAATTTTATGTTTGTTTCAGCAGTATGTTAAAATTAATCAATTATATTGTTTTGCCGTATGAATGAAGGCAAGGGAAGCTTCCAGCGGTCCATTGCTTCCATGGACCGCACGCCAGTGCTAGCGAGTATACTACCAAGAAGAAGAAGAAGAGTAATAATAAATAGAAAGAAATAGAAACTAAAGAACAAGACGTAGAAGGAAATAGAAATGAAGGAGAAGAAGAAATAGAAAGCTCGATAACAATAACAGACGTAAAGAATGCCTCATGTAGGATAAAAATAGAAAAGGCGGCAGGAAAAGATTAAATAGACCCAGAATTAATTAAATTTGAAGGTGAAGAACTAGGAAACTGGTTACAAAAAATATGTCAACGGTCAAGGAGAGAAAAGTCCATACCAGATAAATGGCAAAAGAATATAGGTAGGTAGTCATCCCGATTCACAAAAAATGAAGTACAACGGACCCAAATAATTGCAGAGTAATATGCCTGTCACCGGTAGCCCTAAAAGTATATACTCGTACAAGGATACTGAAGGGTAAATTAAGAGATCTGATAAGTTAGAAGAAGAACGGATTTTAGAAAAAAATAGACAGACAGCCTCGACACAAAGTGTATGGAGGGCATTTCAGGAATTGAACATTCCTATAGAACTCCTCGAAGCCATTAAGGGTGTTACCAAGAAAGTAACAGCAGAAATGGGGCTTAATGAACAAACCTCAGACACTTTCCTGTTAGAAAGAGGTGTAAAACAAGGAGATAGCCTTAGTCCCTTATTATTTAACATTGTAATGAGAGTAAAACAAATACAAAAACCACAAAAATCGGAAATTGGAGAATGAGGCCTGTGAAAATCCAATCTTTGAACTAAGCAAACGATATTGTCCTAATCACAGGCGAAAAACAAAAACCACAAGAATCGATAAATATATCGACCAATCTTATTAAAAAGCAAGGTATGATAACAAATGAAAATAAAAGCAAGATAATGAATATGATCAAAATACATCAAGGAGAAGATCAAGGAGAGGTAATAAAAAGATACTAGAAAAAGTAAAGAAATATGAATATATTTGAGTACAATAAGTAATAAGCCAAGATGGAAAGATAGATAACGAAATACATTACAGAATAACAAAAGCGAAGAACGTAGATTACCAACTAAATAAAATAGTCATCGGGAAAAGGGAAGTGGACAAGAAGAACAAACTACATATACAAAACAAGTTTTTTATACCTACATTAATATATACCGCGGAAAGCTTAAATAAGTAGCGGGAAAAATTAGATTAGATCGGATTAGAAACACAAGAGTAAGAGACACTCTAGAGATGTCACCATTAGACAAACTAACAGAACAAAAGCAGTTGCAGTGGTTTGGACATGTCTATAGGATGGATGAAAGAAGACGCAAAACAAGTGATGGAGGCAAGACCAAAGGGGAAAAAGGAAGAGGACGACCACGTACGCAATAGAACTATATTTATAAACTAGGAAGAAATAGAGGGAAAACGGAGCAGGAATTGGCCACCAACAGACCACAAAGCCAACGCTGTAAGGCAAAGTGGGCTAAGAATAAAGAAAGAAAGAAGAACTATACTAGGTTAGTCGGATCTTGCTTTCACCTGGAAATTATATCTTTGTATTCATTTTCCAATCCGGGGTCGAAAATTTGTCGTATGATTTTTCGCATCCAGACCAGCAGTGTTCTTTCATTGTCCAAACTTCCGCCCCATGCGTTACCACCAGGCGAATTAGAGTTTTATATATGATTAATTGTGGGTTAATGGAGACTTCTTTTGATTTTAGTACGTGTTGAAGGGCGTAATAGCACTTATTACCGATCATTATTCTCGCCGATATATCTTCAGATACCACATTTTTTAGTGATGATTGAGCCTAACAACTTGAAAGGTCCTACCTTCTCGAAAATCTTGCCCTCTTCCTCTAAATCCAGCTGTTCTGTTTTGGCTCTTGTCGTAATCATAAGCTTTTTAGATTTTTCATGATTGATTTTTAGTCCTACTTGCGCTGCTATTTTTTCCAGACACATATATGTTTCTTGTAGGTCTGATTTTTTTCCTGATACTATCACCATGTCGTCGACGTCTGCGAACACTTGCGCCATTCTGCTAAGAATTGTTCCTCCTTTGTTAATTGGGAGCTTTCTTATAACTCGTTCCAGTACCAAGTTAAAAAGTGCCGTTGATGAAGGGTCCCTTATTTGTTTTAACCCTCCATGAATCTGGAACACCTCAGATACATTTACTTTAGCCTCTGTATTACTTAGATATGACTTTATTAGATTTATCAATTTTGCCGGCACTTTGACTTTTATTATGTAGTATTGACTTCCATTAGTATTTTATACGATTGTTCCCTCATGTGTGTGTGTGTGGTCATCAGCTCTAGAGCTGGTTGGTCACAGCCTTAAACTTGCTTATACGTGCTTATACTAGGATAATGTGTTCTCTATAGTAGTTTCCCTTTGCCTTCTACAAAGTTTGTGAATGTGTATTTAGTGTGTAGTATGTATGTCTTGTTACTGTCTGAAGTTGACCATTCCGCAGACAGAATCGTTAATTGTAACCGAACGATTAAGTGGCTTCACTCGAATTCTTTATAAAAATCCCTACCACTGCGTGAGATTCGAACCCAAGACTTCTAGCTAGGAGTCTAGCGCTCTTACGACTGTGCCACCGAGCATTTTTGACTGAATCATTATGCTTGGATAAGGTCTATGAAGAGGTGAAATAATTCTAAATTATCTTCATAACTTTCCTCTGGTGTTTGTCTTACTGAGAAAATATAGTCGAGGATAGGCCTACCCTTCCTAAAACCATTTTGGTAATCGCCTGCCTCTTCTTCCATAATCGGCGTTATCTTTAAGGCAATCGCTGCACTAAGAATCTTATATCCTATATTAAGCAACGTCATCCCTCTAAAGTTTTGATATTGATATCATATTTCAGCAGCTCTGCCATAATTAAATCCTCCACTGGGCTTTATTATTTTGTAGATTTTTCATTACTACAATTTCTTCTTCCGTTGACGGGCCTCCTGCTTCTTCAATATACCATGTAAGTTGTCTTATGTATATTTCGATCTGGGCTATTTGCCACAGGTATGTTGAAAAGGTCTTAAAGTATTCTCTCCATCTGTCCACACAGTCTTTCCTATTTTTAATCAAATTTCCCTCTTCATCCTTACAGAGTGTTACCCTTGGTTGGAACTCTCCTTTTCGTATCCCCACCTGTTTATAGAATTCTTCCATTATTATTAATTTTTCCATTTCTTGTTTTCTTTTCTTCATTCTACAAATTTTCTTTGCTTCTTTCCGTTTATTGTGGCATTCTTCTTGCTTCACTCCGTTTGTATATTCAGCATTTTTAATCTTACCTCGTTTCTTAGTAGTATTACATTTGTACAATATTCAGCGTATACCATTTTTTGTTCCTTCTTCCTATTTCAAAATCAGTAAATGAAGAAACAAAAATATACGTCAAAATCGCTTTACGAGCTTGATTTTATTTCCTTTTTGGTTGATACTTCTTTCATTGTTCCTCCCGTTCCTTCTTTGCGCCTTTCATCTTTTCTACCCTTGTTTACGCTTTTCCTTCCTTTTGTGCGCTTTGTGCCTACTTCCCCTTCATTACACCTTTCTTCTCTTGGCGTACACCTCTTGAGTACTGTTCTCAATTTACCTTTCTCTACCTTCTTTTTTTCCTCCTGGCCTTGCTACCTCCATTCGTCTCCTTCACTTTATTTATTTATTTTCTTCTTCTTCTTTGGTTTTGCGTCATAATTCTCGCAACTGTTTTAAATTCGTTTTTCAGCAATTTATCTTTTTTAAAGTTACATCCAGATAAACAACTATTCCCCAAAATAATTTCGTTGCTATTACTTCTACTTCTTTTTTCCCTGTGTCCCTTCCGGAGCGTCGGATTGACGGTCTTATTTTATCCCTGTATCGTTTCCTAGCTGGTTCTCTTATCTATACCATCGTTTTCCCTCTCTTCTTTCATATTTCATTGAGTCCGCCTATCCATGTTTTCTTGTCTTATCTGTTCCAACTTCTGTAACTACCTTGACTAATCTGTCTTCCTTCATTCTCGTTAGGTGCTCCATTTCAGTTGAGACCTTTTTCTATCTTGTTCAATCTTGTTCCTTATGTCTTCATTTCTTAGGTTATCCCATTTTGTTACATTTACTACTTTTCTTAGATACTGCACTTCAGCTGCATTTATTTTTCTTTCAATATTGGTACTGCTACGGTGTGATTTCTATACCCTATCACCGTTGGCATATTCTGGGTCCTTTTCTTTGTATTTTTGATTAGCCTCTCCAAAATCACTATGAGTAACAGTGGGTTTAGGCAGTCACCTTGTTTTATTCTTTTTTTTTTATTTGGAACTCCTCTGACTTGTCTGCATTGCGTTAAATATACTTCTTACCATTTTTAGTAATTTCTCTGGTGTTTTACTTAATTCTAAGTTTTCCCAAATATCTTCCCTTTCGACGTTGTCAAATGCCGGTTTGAGGTCTATAAATGTCATGTACTTATGTATAATATTTCCCTGGTTTCGAATGCTCCTTCCATGATATTTCGTTTGTCTCTCGTTTGTCTGTTGCTTCTGTACACTACTTGCTCATCTTCTAATATTTTCTCTATAGCTTCTCTTACTCTTTTCTCGACAATTCTTGTGTAAACATTGAAGCTCGTAGACGATAAACAAATAGCTCTGTAGTTTTTGCGTTCTGTTTGCTGTCCTTATAAACTACAATTATTAAGTTTCCTCACTCCAATGGGATTCTGTTCCGTCTCCAGGCTTCACTTTTTTCCTTTCCCTAGTACATTTTATCATTTCTGGGTCTACTCCGTCCCCTCCATTTACTTTTCCAATCTTGATTATTGTCCTCCAAATTTTCACCTTCTTGTTCATTTTCTTGTGTCGTATTTCGGTCCATGATTCCTTTATCATTTATCTTATCGAACTTATCCTCATAGTACTCCCTCCAGGTCTTCAATATTTCTTTTAGGTTCATGTTTATCTGATACAGAATGGTTTTTTGCCTATGCGGCACCCCTGGTTTAGTTTCATTCCAAATTATTCCCATGAACTCCATTTTCTTTCTCTAAACACCCTTTTTTACTTGTTTCCTAATGTTATTATGTTCCACTCTATTTTGGTCCTCTTTTGTTATTATAGTATACCCTTTCCATGTTAGTTTTTTTTTTCTTTTTCTTTTACCTCGTTATTTCACCAATTCGTTCTTTTACTACTTCCGTTTATTTGTTTTAATTCTCAAATTTTTTCGGCTTTCGTTAACCGAGTTTCTTTAAAGGTTTTCCATCTTTCATATAATGACGAACTATGTTTATTTCGTTCTTGTTCTACAAATTCTTTGTCTGTTTCTTCCTTGTATTTTTAACGTATTTCTTGGTTTTTTAACTTATATATTGCTATCCTCCTATATTCCTTTTCTCCTTCTGTTGCGTATTTATTGCATTTGAATATTGTTGTTACTAGTATTACACAAAGCAAATTTACCCATTTTTATCCTTATAAAATGTATGTAATTCCATTACTGCGGCTTTAAGCAATAGATTTCTTTAAACTTAAATTTTCCATATGTTCAGGACCTACAATCCTCCATTTTGGATTTTTTCATTTAAATAATAACAAAATAATTTTTAGGGAAAGAAAATACGGAAAAGTAATCATCAAGTTTGAATAGTTTGAATTTGTTTTTATTTATTGTTGATACATTGTTTTGAGCAGATTTTCTCCCAAATGTTACATGTTTCTGTTTCGGCCCATTTTCCTGCCCCTTTTGCTTGTCTATTTAATTTTCTTCTTGTCTTCTTATAAGCAAATATAATTGAACGTGCAAATATGTTTAATTTGAGTGTGATTGTAATGAAAGGATTTAGAAAAACTGTTTAATTTTAAATTAGTTTAATTAGTTAGTTTACTGTTTAAGTCCTGCATTTAAATGTTTACCTTTAAATTCAGTGGTTTTTTGGTTGTTCAATCTTTTAATTACAATTTTTCTAATTAGAATAGCTTATTATTTAAATCCTCTAAATTATAATCGTTTAATATTCAATTCTATCTTTTATTAGGTTAGTTTTTTTATTTCAAGCTTAAATTTAAAGCTAGTTTTTATCGGCTAGATTACTTTGCTATTTGAATCTTGGCTTGAATGTAAATTTGAATCTTTTAGTTTTTAAATTCACTTTATTTTTTCAAGTTAAATTGGCCTCCTAGCCTAAATTCAAGGTTAAAATCTTTCCATTTAATCCGTTTGCCATTTCATTCGAATCCTGGTTGAAAGTGAAATTTAAATCTTTTCGTCTTCAAATTCAATTAATTTTATTCATTTAGGTCCTGGTTTAATCTCAAATGCGAATCTCTTCAAATCATTTTTTCGTTAGGTTGGGCTTACTATTCGAATTTTGGCTTCTTCCCTTTTAGATTAAGTTGGCTATTGTTTCAGTCCTAGCTTGAAATTAAGTTGATTTCTTTATAGCTTACTAGCTTATCGGTCGATTCCTGGCTTGTATCTAAATTTGAATCTTTTAATTTTTTAAACTCGATCTATTTTATCTACTTAGTTTTGCGTGTTATTTGAAACCTAACTTAAACCTAAATTTGAAGCTTTAACTTCAATCTTTTCAATCGATTCGATTAGGTTTGAATTTAAATTTAACTTATGAATTAGTTTTTTAGTCGAATCCTGAATTATACTGGAAATTAATTTTTCACCTTTAAATTCGATTAGTTTTAGCAACTTCAGTTTGCATATTATTTGAATTAAGGCCTTAACCTCTTAACCAAACCTGTATACAGATTGTCCGAAATCCAATCTAAACATACAAAAATTAATGAGGGCAAAAAGGAAGACATAAGCAATATGGGTAGCACAACAAAGATAGAGTGAAATCATGGCTACGTAAATTTTTAAACTAAAGATCTCTCGTCAATAACAAGCAAGCAAGCAAAAACATCTGTCATAGATATTGCTTGTTATTGGCGAAAGATTTTAGTTTAAAAATTTACCTAGCCATGATTTCATTCTATCTTTGTTGTGCTACCCATATTGTTTATGTCTTCCTTGTTGCACTCATTAATTTTTGTATGTTTAGATTGGATTTCGGACAATCTGTATACGAGTATATAGGCCCGACACTCCGACTCGGAGTATAGGCCGCTCGTTACATGAGCTCTTTTGATCCGTTGTTTGTCGCGGGGGATCGGCCCGCTTGTTCCTTGCTTTATATGTTAATTTGCTCCATGTTTTCCTGTCCATGACTTTTCTTCTCCAGTTTTCGATTCCTACGGTTCTGGTGTCTTCAGTTACCTGGTCTTACCATCTGGTCTTTGGTCTTTCTCTTGGTCGGGCTCCCATGGGTTTCCAGTTTGTTATTTTTCTTATGAAAGCATCGGGGGCTCTTCTCTGGATATGTCCGAATCCGAACCACTTTAACCTTTGGGCTTTTACATACTTGACAATATCTTCTCCGTCCATTAGGTTTCTGGTGTCGTGATTCAGAAGTGGTGAAGATTCTCCTTGGACTTGTTTTGGGCCAAATATTTTCCTTAGGAGTTTTCTTTCTAGCACCCTTAGCTTTTCTCCATCTTTTTCTGTAATACACATAGTTTCTGCTCCGTATGTTATAACTCAACTGGTCTAATTGCCGCTTTATAGATTTTTATTTTAGTTTCTTTGCTAAGGTGTTTGTCTCTTAATAACTTTTGGTATTTCCAGTATGCTCTATTTTTTGCTTTTGTTCTTTCGTTTATCTCTGAGCTTGTATCGTTTTTGCCGTTTACAGTTACTCCTAGATATTTAAAATATTTCATATCTTTACTTCTGTATTATTATTTGATTTTCTTGTACATATGAGGTATTTTGTTTTTTGTTCATTGATTTTCAGACCTCTCTCTTCAGCTTCTTTAGCTAGTTTTAAGAAGGTTTTTTTCAGGGTTCGCTCGTCTCTTGCTACTAACGCTATAGCGTTAGCGTATCCTATCGCCTGTACCGAGTTTTGTATGATTAACTTATGCTTTCTTTATCGCTCCATCTAGGGTAATATTGAAGAGGGCTGTAGATAAGCTGTCTCCCTGTTTTACGCCTTCGTTTATGTTAATGTTTTCTGTGTCTCCATCTTTTGTTGCTACTTTTGCTACTGATTTTTCCACCGTCATTTTGGTAAGTTTCATTAGTTTCACTGGTATGTTCATGTTCTTCATTTCTTTTATAAGTTGACATCTATTTACTGTGTCGAAGGCCTGCTTGAAGTCTATAAATATGATATGTAATTCAATGTTGTGCTCGTATCCTTTTTCGATCATTTGTGTCAGTGTATGTATCGCGTCTATCGTTGATTTGCCCTTCCTGAACCCCTGCTGGTACTGTCCTAAATTCTCTTCCGTACATTTGGTTAATCTGTGTCTTATCATTGTTGTTAGTAGCTTGTATGTCGTGTTTAATAACATGATCGGTCTGTAAATGCTACGTTTTGTTTGGTCTCCTTTTTTGAAAATTGTTATTATTAATCCTATCCTCCAGTCTGATGTTTCTCCTCCGTTCTTTATTAATTCGTAGGTAATTTGGTCTGATCCCGCAGCCTTTTTTGAATTTAGTTGTTTGACTACTTCTAAGTAAGAACTCTTCAGAGGTGGGTGCTACTTGTTCGTCGTCTATGTCATCTCTTATCTCTTCGTGATCCTCTGTTTCGGTACTGTTGTGTAGGGTTTTGAAATGTGCTTGCTAATCTTTTTTTCCCAATTTGTGATGATATTCTCTTGTTACCAAACTGCTGTTTAATATGTTAATATATAACCAAATAGTAGTGTCCTTAAATTCAGTATTAATATTTCTGGGTAGGTTAATCAGTTGCATTACTTAAATTCTGGCTTTAAATTTGGTAATTTTTAATCTTCCAGGAAAATTTATTATTTGAATGCTGACGTAAGTCCAAATCTAAATTTCTAGTCTTTAAATTCAGTCCATTTTCCTGGTTGAGTTAACTTACTATTCGAATCTTGGCTTGAATCGAAAGTTTAATGTTTTAATTTTGTTTTTGCCAGGTTTGTTTATTACTTAAATCCCTCATTCGGTTTTGCTCCAGTTAAAATTAGGCTGGAATTAAAGTTTTGAATTCAGTTTATTCCGATTTAGTTATCTAAATACCGCCTTGAATTTCGAATTAACTTAATTTTAAAATCAAACCATTTTTCTGGTTAGGTTTGCTTACAATGTACATCCTGAGTTGAATTGAACTTCAATAAAACGTGAAATTAAATCAGAATTCGAATAAGATAGGTCAACTTCAATCTTCAGTCTTGTAATTGGGGTGTTGAATTTAATCGTATTTCATAAACTAGGCAAATAATTACTTAACTATCGGAATCAGTTTAAAATTATTTAAATTTTAATATCGAATTATCATTGAAATTTAGAAGTTCTATAAATTGATAATCAAAACTTTCAAGTGAAATTTCTATTTTAAGCTTGAATTTAGAATCGAAAACTTCAATATTCAGTCTAAATTTCACAATTTAAACTTTATAATTTAGATACAAAACTAATTCGTAACACAATTCGATTTGCATTAATCCTGCAACTCTGACGCACTGAATTTAATAAAATACAAATTATTTTAATGATTTACAATCAGTGTGAAATTTTCATTTAAAGTGCTGTAAATTCACTTTGATGTGGTCACCCACATAAACATCTGTCGTGTGCAGAGTAGTGCAATAAATTCGTAACTTTATTACTGCTTGTTTTCAATTTACAGCGTGTCAATTTAATTACAAATAAAAATCGAACACATAAACATGCAACTAATTCGATTAGCGTAAACTTATTTTGAAATTAGAATCAACGTTTAATAGCGAATTCTAAAAATTCTTAATTAAAGTCAACGACGCTAAGTCAGGAAAGAGGTTAGTACAATCAACCATAAATCACATACTTACTACTACTGACCTTTACCAATAAGACTTCTGTTTCATGCTATGCATCATCCTAATTTAGACTTTAATTCGTTTCCCACTTTTTAAAAATTACAACGAAGAGCAGGCGAGTGTTTCATGCTTGGTGTTTGGTTAAGTTGGATTCCGTTTAAGGGGGTTTTTTGATTGTATTTATTTCAAAATCATCCGTTTTCAGTTCTTTAAAACGTCCACAGTCGTCCACATACTTGATAAACAACAATTATGATATCACACACACCTACTTTGCTCCCATTTTAATAAGAAACCAAGGACTATTTTCTTCTATTGACTACTGTCCTACAAGCATTTTATTTCCTTTATGAATTTACGTGACCTTAAGTTTTATTTTTTTAAATGATATTTAAAGTTACAGACTTATCAGATTAGTTTTCACCTTGAAGTAACAGTCATTAACACGATTATTTAGAGGAATTTGGAGAAAAATGGGAAGGTTTTGGTAAACAAAAGAGAACGGGACAGATTTTTCAGCGAAGAACAAAAAATAAATGAAAATAAAAACTTGCCTTACTAACGTGTTTTGTTGAATCTTTAAAGAGAAACCCAAAAAAATTGTTTAAAACAATAAATGGGTTATTTTTTTTTAAACAAAATCGTTCATGCTTAATTTTGAAGCGGAGAAACAAATAAAATACAAAAACACAATTTACATAAAAGAAAAACCGGTCGTTTGATTTCAAAACAAACCATGAGTGTTTTGTAAATGAAAATCTAAAAGTTGTGTTGGATTTTGCCACTGAAAAGTCGGAAACAAACTGCCTAAAGCAAAAACGGACGATTTTTTTTTGAAAACAACAGTGAAGTGAAAACTTAAAAAATAATAGTATTTTGTTGGATCTATCACGTAAAAATCATAAATAAACTGCGTAAAACAAAAACCATTTTGTTTTTTGGAAAACAAAAGCGCCCTTTAAATTTAAAGGATTCGCCCACATAATGCAGCAAAAGGTGGAAGTAGGTGGCAGTAATCATAAAGGAATCCATTTTACACCATCAGAAAATGGGTTACCAGACTAAAGAAATACAGGCCACATCTGTTAATGTCAAAACTAAAACTTCTGCAGTTATTTACAGCATTATATTACCCACCGAGATATGCTATAAAGAAAGAACAATACATTGACTTTATGGACAACCAAGGATATAACTTCATAGTGGGAGGCTTCAATACAAAGCACACACACTGGGGATCTAGACTGATAGCAACTAAAGGTAAGGAACTTTTAACAACTCCGTAGCTCAGTGGTTAACAAACGTGCTTAGCAATCCAAAAAGCGATTACTGACCAAGGTTCGAATCCGAGTGCCGGCAAGAAGTCTTTCCCAAGACCAATCCGCCCTTTTCAGGGCGATCCATGCCTGAAGGCGGAGGCAGATCCAGTACCCGAAACGTCGCATTCCATCAATGCAACAGAGTGTGTGAAAATCCCAATTAACACCTCTAACAGAAATCCACACTCACAAACATTTAGAGAATACTTTTAGTAGCATGTAACCAACTGAAATGTGAAACATTATCAACTGGTAAGTGAACCTATTGGCCCACAGATCCGGACAAAATCCCAGATCTAATAGACTTCTTTGTAGTCAGAAACATCTCATCGAATTACCTGCACCTTCAAGAAGCATAGGATATGAACTCAGATCATTCCCCCATACTCCTCATCTTAAGTGACAGTGTCATTCAGAAAGAACTGCCTAGCAGACTGACTCATTGGCAAAGCTTCAAAATCTCTATTGATATATTTGTTCCTCTAAGGACTGAAGAACTGTTTGTCAAAAACATTCAGCAAGCAGCGTGGGAAAACACCCCTAAGATCAAACCTAGAACAAAGGGATATAACATATAACTACCCGAAGGGGATTAGAGAACTCAATATTGAAAAAAAAGAAGAAAATGGCATCAGACCAGAGAAATATAACGCCAACAAAACTGACTATTCCCTATGCAAAACCACCAAGAGATTAAAGAGGCCCATAATTTAAAACCCGCTAATCAGAAATGCTGATGGAAGTTGGGCTCGCAACAACTTGCAAAAAGCGCTCAGATTTGCAGAACATTAATTCAGAGATGGCTTTTCAGTCAAACAATGGGGATGATCCTCAGGACTGGATTGCACCAAAACAAGAGGATATTGTCATCAGACCTACCTCTCCAAAAGAAGCTTCTGATGAAATTAAAACTAACATAAATCCGAATAAAGCTCCTGGTTTTGCTCTGATTACCGGCGAAGTCTTGCAGCAACTCCCAAGGAAAGCTATCGTAAAACTGGCCAATCTTATTAACGCTTCATTCAGATTGAGGTACGTTCCGTAGAAAATTGCAGAGGTCATGATGATCTTCAAACCAGAAAAGCCTCCTCAGAAAGTTTCATCATACATCTCTTTGCTGCCTGTCATATCGAAACTCTTCGAAAACGAGACTAAAACCGATAATAGAAGAAAAGGAGCTGGTTTCCTCTCATCAAATTGGTTTTAGAGAAAACCACTCCACTATTAATCAAGTACATAGAATTACTGATATAGGTATAATTGAAAAATTATTAGAAGAAAAGAAAGTTTGCTTCATCATTGTCCTTGCTACATACTAGTGACATCCCTGATCTTGAACATGAAACAATAGCAACATTTGCTTACGATGGTGCAGTTATTGCTTTGGAAAAAATAACGAAGAGGCTGCTGAGAAGCTTCAAACCTCCATCGATAGAATTAATAATTCGACTAAAACTTGGCGTATCAAGCTAAATGAAAGTAAGTCCAGCTCCAGGCACTAAGGTGCACTAGTGAGTAAGACCTTGGTTTAAAGTCAGAATAAAATTACTCGTTAGTTTTCAGATCAGATATTAGACGCTATTAGTAAATAATATTAGAAATAGCCCTCTAGGGGTATTTATAAAGAAAGCGTCCATGTCTGATTCTTAAGTGGAAAACGAAAAAACCAAAAATAAACAAACAAATACAGTGGTGTTTTGCTATATTTGAGTGGCGAAAATCAGAAATAAAAATTGTGCAAAACAAAAACTGACGGTAATTTAGAAAACAAAAGTGTTCATGTTCGATCTTTAAGTGGAAAACAAAAAACAAAATAAAACAAAAGATTGTGTTGTTGAAACACAAAAGAATTGTGTGAAACAAAAATGTGTTATTTTTTTTGTAAAATAAAATCCTTCGCGCTTAATTTTGCAGCGGAAAAGCAAATCAAAAACGAAAACAAAACTTGTATAAAACAAAAACTGGTCGTGTTTTGGAAAACAAACGCATTCGTGCATGATTTTTAAATGGGAAACAAAAATAGAAACTTGTTTTGCTGGATTTTTTCATGGAAAATCAGAACCAAACTACGTAAAACCAAAACGGTTGTTTTTTTTTTAAACAAGGGTGTCCCTTCCTAGCTTTTAAGTGCAAAACAAGAAAACAAAAACTAAACAAACAAATACAAGCGTGTTTTGCTGTTTGCCAGGTGACAAGTAGGTAGACACAAAAATTGTTCGAAACAAAAACTGGCGATATTTTAGAAAACAAACGTGTTGGTGTTCGATCTGTGGAAAACAAAAACTAAACCTAAACAAAGGCATGTGTTATTGATTTTTTTAGGAGAAACCTAAAACAAATTGTGTGAAACAAAAATTGGTTTTTGTTTGGAAAATAAAAGCGTTCATGTTGAATTTTATAGCGGAAAAGCAAATAAGAAATGAAGTCAATACTTGTATAAACCAAAAACCGGTCGTTTTTTGGAAAACAAAAGTCTTCGTGCATGATTTTTAAGTGGAAAACTAAAACAAAAACGTGGTTCTTTGGAATTGGTTACGGAAAAGTCCGAAACAAACTGCGTAAAACAAAATGGTTTGTATTTTTGGAAAACTAAAGCGTTCGTCAGATTTTTAAGTCGAAAACAAGAAAACAAAAAATAAACAAACAAATGCAAGCGTTTTTTGTTGTTTGCCAGGTGAAAAACAGAAACAAAAATTGTTCAAAACAAAAACTAACGGAGTTTTGGAAAACAAAAGCTTTCGTGTTCGATCTTTAAGTGGAAAACAAAAGTTTGTGAAAATTAGAAACAAACTGCGTAAAACAAAAACGGTTTTTTTTTAAACAAAAGCGTCCCTGTCTGATTTTAAGTGGAAAACAAAAACAAATACAAACGTGTTCTGTTATTTTTGGCAGGCGAAAATCAGAAACAAAAACTGATGTGTTTTGGAAAACAAAAGCGCTCATGTTCACAACAAAAAATAAATTTAAATAAATGCTTCTTCTTGTTTAAGGGAAAACAAAAAAGTTTACGTAGCACAAAAACTGGTAGTTTTTTCGAAAACAAAAGCATTCTTACCTGATTTTTAAGTGGAAAACACTATGGGAACACACCCTGGCTAAAACAAAACGGTCGTGGTTTTGGAAAACAAAAGTGTTCCTGCCTAATCTTTAGTTAAAGGAAAAAACAAACAGAAAATGAAAACAAAGGCGCTTTCTGTTGAATTTTTCAGCTGAAACAAAATGTGTGCAAAAACAAAAACTGATCGTAGTTTCAAAAACAAAGTAGGCGTGCCGGATTTTTAAACCAAAAACAAAAACCTGAACCTAGAATCGAAAACAGTTGTTTAGAAAACAGTAAAAACTCAGCTTGCTTATTTCTCAAGAAAAAATGTAGTTTTATCTAAACACTTTCGTAGTTACGCGGATGCTTTTTTAAGTTATCTACATAGCCATGAAAATGACGACAGACAAAAAGTTGCTTGGTTGTCAAATTACTGTCGCTGTTCTCTAAGCACTTTAACGAAATTTTGTACGAGTTCGTTGCGTTTTGCAGTTTTTGCTGTTTGCTTCCGAAAAATGAGTGAAGGTAATTTGAAACATCGCGCAGTGGTGAAGTTTCTCACTAAAGACAGAAATAGCCCAAAACTTATTCATGGAAGAATGGTTGCTGCGTATCGGGCAGATGCACCATCTTATTTTCTGTAAAGTCCGATGTCGATAAATAATACACAACTTCATATTAATTGACTTTATTAATTAACTGTTTTGTTTATGTGCAAAGCACTCTGACCACATACATACACCACATTTTCAAGTAAAATTTTAGTGTAAACAGTTTCGATGGGCCGAGACTCAATTCAGGATGACCCCAGATCAGAAAGACCGGCTGAGGCAAGAACTGAGGAAACCATCAGGCTTGTTGAAGATTTGCTGCTGTTAGATCGATGAATGAAGATCCCAGTGCTTCAAGATCTGCACAATGGATCCCCAAACTCCTTACACCAGAGCAGAAACTGGCGGGAAAAAAAAATTCTCAAGAACATTTCGCCGCTTTAGAGAACGATTAGAGTTATTTTTCACAAATTGTCACAGGCGACGAGACTTGGGTGTTCTATTGGGATCCTCCCACGAAGCAGGAGTCTTTGCGATGGGTGCATAAGGGCTCTCCACCTCTAAGGAAAGCGAAAACCCAGTCGTCTTCTGGAAAATTGATGAACGTTTTTTGGGACTGCGAGGGAATATTGCTTATTGAATATATGGAAAAAGGGTCCACAATTAATGGAGAGGTTTACGGAAGGACGATCCAAACCCTAAGCAGGCGGTTAGAGAAAAACATCCGAATTCATACGGGGTCCACCAGGCTCGCACATTCACGCCATTATCGAAAGCTGTGGATTCACCGAGTTACAACATCCACCCTATAATCTTGATTTAGCGCCCTGCGACTTTGGTGGAATGAAACAACTCGAGAAACGCTGAACTAAGTGTATTAGTGTCAAAGTAAATTTTTTTGAAGCTCTCCGAGTTTTTCTTCATAGCTAGATAAATAACTTAAAAAACATCCTCATATTTTTAAAAGGAAAGACAAAAAGAAAATGTTCACGTTCAATATTTTATTTAGCAAAAAAAAACCTATTTCTTAGTACAATTCTATTACACAATTATTAAAAAAGCGGGAAAGACTGAATAATAGCAAAGGTTATGGTAACGTTTATAAACATTTGCATTATGAGTACTAAATATTAGTTATCAGGGGCAATTGGTTTATAAACATTGCCATAAAATTATTACTGTACAAATTGTTAAAACCAAATTATTTAATCTGTGACGGTAATTTTCATATATTTAGGGTTCACTAAACGAGAAAATAAGTTAGAATTAAAAAATTATTTACAATAATTTGGTTTAAGAAAAGAAACATCCAAGCTTTTCTTTTTATACTACGTAAGACGGAATTCTATTCGAGCTTTTTTTTGTTTAAAATAAAAAAGAGATCTATAATAAAAGAGACAGACAACAGTCTTTATATAAATGTTATCTTGTATATATACAATTATTTAACAAAACGAATAATACAGATCCTAACGAAATAATTAGATTTTTAGTAAGTAGCAGTTGGGGGCAAATAATACTTTTCTTTATACAAAAATTTTGATATTTTTAAGTAGAAAAATCGAAGTCTTCCGAATAACTGCCGAATAACAAACCGAAAAGGTACTCCGCTACTTAAAAAAGCACTAAAATTATAGCAAAGGATTTCTCGCATAATTTTTACAAAAAAATAGTAAGTAACGGACTTTAGCAGAGTCCTCAATAAATTTTCGGTCTAAGAATCTAATTAAGTTCAAGACGTGTAGAAAATATAAAAATACAAAATTTACAATACATCTCCAAATTATAAAAAAAAACATCACCCATGTTAACACCAATCTTAACCCATTTTGCCTTTCGAAGGGGGGAATTTTCAAAAAACGCAAAGTACGCGTTAACGCAAAAATTTGTTTACCTAACGACTTATTTTTAGAGTTATTAAGCACGAAGTCGTGTGTGGACTTTTGATCGCCAAAGGCCAAGGTAAAGGTTGGTGTGAATCTTAGCAATCTCGTTTATGCTACTTATTTAGCCAATTTTATTGATTTTATCACATTTTTTCGATGTAAATATATCAAAAACGCAATTTTTACTCTCCTTCATTCAGTTTTTAGAAAATTTCTTAAGGCCTTGTCTCATATCACTCACTTTTAAGTAGAATTATAGCTATTTTTTAATATACACAAACACAAATTACTACATAAATCAAAAACAAATGCTTTTAAAAATTTGAAAAAATGCCTGAAACCTTTGGTCTACGATTGCCCTAAACACTTTCAAGTTTTTTTTTGGTCCACGAAAATTTGAAAAATTTGAGTGATCCTCCAGGTAGTTCAGCGCATCTACAGAGAATTGCAGAAACTTACAAGGAAATTCGAAAATTTTCAGAGAATTTTGGTATTTTCCATGGAATTTCAAGCATTTCCCTAAGAGGTATGCGAATTTTCCAGGAGGTTCAAATAGTCTCAGGAATTTTCGAGAATTTTCTAGAAAACTTGGAATATTTTTTGGGTATTTTCGAGAATTTTGAGGAAACTCAAATATCTTTATGTAATTCCGAAATTTTACAAAGGGAATTAGAAACCTTTTTGGAATTTTAAGTTCCAGGATTCCAGTTTGATTGATGAGCCAATATTGAAGTTTTCTGAAGATGTTCAAGAAGTTTCCAGAAAATTTACAACATTTCTAGGAGTTTCAAGAATTTGCCAAAGAATTTTGAGAATTGTTCGGGAATATAATATTTATTTAGAGAGGTAAAAAGGATTCCAGATAATTACGAGAATTTTCCAGGAAATTTCTAATACTTTCCACCTTTAAAATTTTTCAAAGAATTCGAGAATTATTCCAAGTAGCCTCGAAAATTACTAGAAAAATTAGAACATGTTTAAGGAATTTTGGAATATTTTCGGGGAATTTCAAGAATTTTTGAAGAAATTTTGTAATTTTTTTCTAAATTTCCACATTTGCAGGTAATTTCGAATTTTTGCCAGGGTTTTCGAAGTTTTAAGAAATTCGGGTGAGTTTTCAAAATTAATCATTTATTTCAAGAAGTTTTTAGGAAAACTCTGGAATTTCGTGGTTTCAATGAATCGCGAAGATCTCAGAGATTTTAGCGAATTTTCCATGGAATTTCGAGAATTTTTGAAATTCCCAGGAAATTTAAAATACTTTCCGAGAATCACCAGATTTTTCTTGAAAATTTAAAGTTTCCGTGAATTTTGAAGAAGTTTCCAAGAAATTTAAAACATTTCTAGGAACTATCGAAAATGTCAAGTGCAGTTCAAGGATTTTCCAAAGAATTTTGATAATTTTTAGGGAATATAATATTTATTTAAGGAGGTTCCAGATAATTTCGAGAATTTTCTAGGAAATTTCGAATACTTCTCAGCTTTGGAAATGTTCAAAGAAATTCTAGGAGTAGAAAATTAGGACATTTTGGAATATTCTCGGGGAATTTGGAGAATATTTGAGAAATTTTGAAAATATAGAATTTTCAGACTTCCAGGTAATTTCGAAATTTTGTCGGGGCTTACGAAGTTTTAAAGAATTTCGAGGGAGTTTTGATCGAAAACTTCAAGAATTTTTAGGAAAGCTCTGGAATGTTGCAAAGCTTGCAAAAGTTCCAATGAATGTTCGGAAATTTTTGAGCATTTTCCAAGGAATTTGGAGAAGTTTCAGGATATTTAAAATATTTTCTGAAAGACTCCAGGCTTTTTTTTTTCTCTTTTAAAAGGGATCTTTATAGAATTCCCAGAGGATTTTGAAATTTTTTAGGGTATTTAGAATATTGATAATCTAGGGTTTTTCGAGAATTTCCTGGGAATTTCAAACGTTTTGGTGAATTTTAGAGAATATTGAAAATTATTAGAGGTTTTTGGAAATTTTCTCTTTGTTTTGGAATAATTTCCCAAAAATGTACATAAATACCAAAGTCTTTCCTGATAATCCAGATATTTGCTGCCCTTTTTAAACTTACATAAACCGAGTGCTTTATCTGTATATCTTCTTTAAAATTATCAGGATTTCTGAGTATGTGAGATTGTCATTAAAAACCCCGAAGGTAATTTGTGTTTGTGTTAAAATTTAAAGTTGGAATACGCCTTTCGTTATCACTTTCGCCTAACACGTAACATTTTATTTATCAAATAGCTGTTCTAAAAATTACTAATTTTGTTATCACCGAATCGAATCACTGGTATTACCAAAAACTTTCAAAAATACAATTTCGTTTTTCTTTTTTTTTAACCTAACCTTATCGCAATTTACAAAAATAAATATTATACATCTAAAAATTATATCACATACTTTATACAGTTTATTTTACAGCCCTCATAGGGAAAAAGAAAATTCTCGTCTCTTATTTTTATTCAGCAAATTTCAGCGTTCAGTTCCTTTTGTTGTAAAATTAGTCACTCGAAAGCGTCAATTTTTCTCACAATCACAGTTTCATGTTTCTTCTGGATGACCATTTCCGGCACAAATAAATACCTATTTTTAATTATAGTACGATTACACAATTTCAAATAAAAAAAGTGTAAAAAAAACAGTAAATTTTTTTACGAGCACCCACACCTGTCCACCACCATACCCGGTAAACTCCCGTAAATAACGTTAAACTGTTGGTCGAAATAGAGCATGGAAATGGCGCTCATTTTCCTTGGTGCACAACAAGGTCCCGCACTATTCGGCGAGGCCATTTTTAACAGGTGCGTATGAGGATGCCTTTGTAGGGTTACATATGGACACTCTCCCGAGCAATAATGGGCTTCGTACCTTTTTGGGGCTATTATAAAGTCCCAACCGAATTCTTCAAAATCTACGGTTAACGGGTAACGACAACATAGGGGTTCGTTCATTTTATCGTCGCAATTAAGGCCGAGGTTTCGTCGTGTTCTTCTTTTTGATTCTGTTGTTAGTATTTCCACGAATGGTGCCTGCAAACAAAAAAATATCGTTTAGTTAACTTCTAGGATTGTTTTTAACTTCATATAATATATAATAATAAAAATAAATAAATAAATAGGTACATAAAACAAAAGTACAAAATTAAAACTTAGTTGAATTCCAAAATTATACAACAAGAAAACTGGGTTCATCCTTTTGGAAATTCTTTTAATTTTAAGAATTTATTTTCAGAAAAGGACTTCTCTTGTTCAAAATTAAGGATGCACTACTGTCAAAATCAAAATCTTTAACCTAATCTTTCTTTAATTTCACGCAAGATAAACTTAAGAAATTATTTTGAAGACTAATTGAATGTTTTCGTTGTTATGTGTCGGTCTGCAGCGTTTCATTACCGAAAACAGACTTCAAAATTCTTTTCCTGAAGGTTTTTCTATTATTTCTATTCTACGTATTTTAGAAAATGTGTGAAACATTTAAGGCTTGCTTTATGAATTAATAACCTCGTCGAAACATGTTTAAGGGATTTTGGATCATTCTCGGCGAATTTCGAGAATTTTTGAAAAATTTTTAACATTTTCTACGGAATTTCCAAACTTTCAGATAATCTAGTTTTAAGGAATTCCGAGGGGTTTTAAGAATTTTTAAAGAAAACTTTGGAAATTTGTAAAGAGATTTTCGAGAATTTTCCATGGAATATTTTAGACATTGTGGGAAATATTTAGGCTTGCTTTATGAATTAATAACCTCGTAAAATAAATAAAATAAACAAATAACTAAAAAAACTGAAGAACGACTTTTCAAAAATGAAATGAAAATATTTTGGATATTGCTTTATTATAACACGATATGTTGAAGTTTCTAAAAAAAAATCGTTCTTTATTTAAAACCTTTTTCTTTTATGCTTGAAAATTTTGCGGAAATTTTGGAAATTTCCTGAGTGCTCGTACTTCAAAAAAAATTTTGGTAATTTTCTCCACGAGAAGAATTTCACATGTGATTTCAAAGCGAATTTCATTTCATCGTTTGTTTTTATAAGTTTTGGAAAAGTTTTCCTGGAAATTTCGGAATTTCGTAAAAATTCCAATCTTTTTTGTAAAAGAATTATTTGATTCTTGTGCATCATATAGATTCTGAATTTCAATTTTTAAAGAATTTTCTCTTTTTATAATTATAAATGTTAAAAAAAAATACTTTTTTGTATTAAAAATTTCCAGGAACTTTTGCAATTTTCTTGAAAATCGCAATTTTTTTACTCCAGAAATTTAAAAATACTCATTATTTATGTTTGAAATTTTAGAAATTTCTTGAAAATCTCTTAAGATTTTGCTACAAGTTTTATCTTGATTTAAATAGAATTTTCTGTTTCATGGACATTTTTAACTTTTCTTAGAAACCTCAGAGATTTTGTAATTTTTTTCTAGTTCTTTTGCAATATGCAAAGTGTTTAATATCAAAATATAGTTTGTTCTTCCTATGTTTTTCTAAACTTCCACGATAGCTTGAAATTATCTAGGAAATTTCAAAATTTAGACAAAATAATTGTTTTATATTGTAAATAAGCTTTCCACTTTGAGCTTTGCCAAATTTTTAAAGGCTTCCTCTGGCTTCTGAAAATTTTTAGATTTTTTTATTTTTCTGAAAATATCCAAAAGTTGTAAAATTTCTATTTTCTTCCTAGAAAGAACCTTCCTGTTTGAATGGAAAACCAAATCTTCAGTTATGTATTTCGTGGAAAAGGCATATCCTTTAGTCATTCCAATTTAAAAAAAATTCTGAAAAGCTGAGGTCAAAGTTTGCCAAAGATTTTTAATGAATTTTATTTTTAAACTAATTAAGAAAGCATTTATAATATGTTCATGAGTTTTGTACAGAATATCTAAAAATAAATCCTGAAAAACGAACTAAAAACAGCGTAATTTATTTGAAAATATTCATAAAATTCAGGGACAAGTGTTTTTGGAAATTTAAGCTCAAATTTTGCTACAAATTAAAAGGAAAAATTAATTCAAAATCCTAAATTCATTTGAAAAACATCCTGAAAATCCTTGAGGTTTCCTTTTAATGCCTTTTTTCATAATTGTTTTCTAATTAAATTAAAGAAAACCGCCTTCCAACGAGTTTTCTACAGGAAAATGTTTAGGCTTGAAACTTTAACCTTTTAAATGTTTTGTCAAAGACTTGCAACAATTTAAATTGTTGGTAAGGACTGGTAAGAATTTAATCAATTCAAAAGCAAGGATTTCCTTTGGAAAACTTCAGAGCAATGTTCCTGAAAATCTTTAAAATTGTGCTTAAATATCTCTTGATTTCATTCTGAAACAATTTTAGAACTTTTCAGAAACTCCAACATAGGTTTTTCCCTTGTTCCAAGAATTCTGAATAACTTAAATAAATATTTAGCCTTTCAGAACAGCTTTCCAAAGAACTCCTGAAAAATGAATTACAAAATCAAATTTCCTTTGGAAGGTCTCTTTTTTTAATGTGTAAATTATAAGATTATTTCAGATTTTTCAGAAATTCAAAACCAATTTTCAATAATTAAAAGAAATAATTTGTTTATTTATTCGCAGAATTCCAATTCTGAATATTTCGATTAGGTAAATTTTTAAAACAAGAAACTTAAAAAATTCTAAAAGTTTATTCTTATTTTCTGCTTGTGAACTGACTTAATATTGGAAAAATCAAATTAACCTGAAAATCTGAAATATTTGGATTGTTGGAATGAACATCTTGTGTTTTTTTCCTGATTTTGTAGATAAGTGAGTTCGAAATTCTAAATGTTTTTAAAGTCGTAACTTTCGATTTTCATATGTTTTTTATAATCAAAAGTATTGGAGAAATATTAATTTTTAATTTACCAAAAATTAGTTTATCGATAAAATTGTTATTGAGAACATAACCAGACAGAGTGCACGTTACAAGTGCTCGTGTTTGAATATCCTAAAAACGATGTTATTTTTAGTATTCTTTTTTATATTTTGGCGACACGTTTCAAAGATAACCCGGGTTAACTTAACACCATACGTAAACAAAACTTTTTTAAATTTACATTTTTAAATATCTACAGACGGACCGGAGTCAATGTACTTTCGAAACTTGCCAAAAGTATCCGAACGTATACGTGATTTTTAAGATAACACGCCTCGTCCGAATCCAAATCGAAATTATCGTAATTTTCGCAAAATTCGCAGAGATATGTTTAACATCTTTTTAGGATCATTGCGACGACCCAGTAAACGAGATAAAATTTTACACTTATCGCCAAACAAACGAATTTTTTGATATTTTAATTGCACTTGCAAATATTTATTATTAACAGTTGCCATGCTAATGTTTTCTTTATTAATTCGCCAGGAAAATTTGTTGCTGTTGTATAGATCAGAGCAGGCCATGAGCTTTAGCATGCGTCAATGCGGAAACAACCGGCTTATTTTGTTTGGGAAACAATCGAATAAAAAAAATCGGCGATTTTTCTAAAAGTTTAATGGTAATCATCCAACGATTTGAAAATCGACTACGAAACCTTACGACCCTCGCGACTCTACGCCCCTGTTCGAGTTGGAAAATCCGCTTATCGAGGTTATTCACTGATTAATAAAAATACTTCTGAATTTATAAACAATAAAATCCGGTTTGTTTCTAAATTTACTTTTTAATGTGTGAAGTTTAAATTTTTATCTCTGAAAATGCGTTTTAACGAGGATTTGCTTTGACAAAATATTTAAGTTATTAATTAATATTTAATTTGTTTATTAGTGTTCAATTTTGGACAGCACCAAAAGGTTTTTCTTTAAAAAATAAATAAATAAACAAATACGGTCAGGTCATATCTTAGTTTACAGAAATGTTATCGGTTATGAAATTAACAAATTAATGGGCTATAAACGTAAAGTACTTTTAACCTTATGTAAAATATTAATTTGCCATGGATTTCTGATCTTTAGCTATTATGTCATCGTTAATTTGGTATTAAATTTTTAATAACAAATTTGTTTATTTTAGAATTCCGTAGAAAACTTGCAAGGCTTGCTTAATTAAATAGAAATTAAAAACAAATAAAAATCGTAACTTTCCAATCTAACCAACCAACTAACAGTGTAATAGTTTGTTTCAGATCATTCCTATGTCTACTTAGTGGTAGGAGCTTTTTCAGCGGAGTTATAATTTTTATTACAATAAATAACCCCCAAAAGTTCATCATAATTTACGATCTGTTCTATTTTTATCCAAACAAGGTCCCATCCTTGCCTCGTTTTATATAAAAATAATTTCGTGTGCCCTTCATAACCATCTGAAATTTACTGTACAAAAATGGAATCGGGGTTCTCTTGACAATAAAATTCAGTATGATGCAGCGACTTAAACCAAATCCAACATTTAAATGGCGTACATTTCGTAAGTAAATATGTTGATAACAATTTGTATGCACGTGTAGAACGATAAGAAAAGGCAAGTTGTCAGTTTCTGTACGATTTTAGGTTCATTCCGAACAAGATAACAACCGACAGTGGCGAATCTGGATGTTTGTTTTTCTTTATTATTTTCTGTCACCTCTCCGTTTCGACCATTATTCTAATTTATTACATTCTAATTCAGTACGTACTGATAAAAGTAATTACAATGTTATTAAAGATAACCGCCTTATCAATTTCTCGTATGCATTTTCAGTAACCCAAATCCTGATTTTCTGTTTATTAGCGGAACGTTCGTCTCGCTTTTTTTTTATTCTCCTGGATTGCTTCGATTATGTGGTTTTGCTTACCTTGCTAGAGATTTTTTTTGAACATTTTGGACTTTATACGGTGACCTAAGCAACGTGTTAAGCAAATATGAATTTTAATTAGAGGTCAGTACTATCTTCAAGTTGTTGTTCGTTTTTGTTTTATTTTTTGTAAAGTGTTAATTATAAATAATTCTCGGAAAAATGCAGTTTTTTTAGAGTGTAAACTAATTTAGCATTTAGCATTGGATATTTTTAATGTATTTAAGTTAAAACTGCCTAAAACTAAAGATATACAGGGTGTCAGCAGAAATTCCAATAGCAAAGACGTTTATTTAAACTTGCAGTTCAAAATAATCGAGTAACTGTAGAAACATGAACATCACTTTAAATACTTAAGTACGCCATCAACCTTAAAAATGTATGCATGAAACAATTAAAAGCTACAAATATATAGGGTGCCTGTAGAAATTCTAATGCAAGGTGTTTGCTTCAACTCCACGTTTCAAAATCGAATAATTGTGAGAACCTTAATATTAAAGTGTGCTTGGATTTAAAAATGAATGAATATCTGAAACAGTCAAAAAATACACAAATAAAGGTGGCTACAGATCTACAGGGTGCCAGGAGCAATTACAGCAGCAAAATTTCAACACAAAGTTCAAAGATAATCGAAGAACTGTAAAATCATTTTAGAAATGTATGAATATCTGAAACAGCTGAAAGCTGTAGATATACAGAGGACGTTGACAGAAATCCTAATAGCAAGGTGTTTGTTTCAACTTAAAGTTTCAAACTCGAATAATTTCGAGATCTTTAATATTAATTCAAGTGTTCCTCGATTTAAAAACAAATAAATGTCTGAAACAGTTGAAAGATACACATATAAAGGTGACTAACTACAGATATACAGGGTGTCAGGAGCAATTTCAACACAATGTTGGCGAACAATGGTTAAATCATTAACATCAATTCGCAGAAAAAGTATTAAAGGATGAGCCGTTTTATAGTGTAAAACATCCCTGTTCTTACCGTTGATATGTAAAACGAAATTTTAATAAAGCTAACTGTGCCTTAAAAGAAGAGTAGTTTGACCCTCATCAGGTTAGCCTTGAATGTTCAAAACATTTACGGAAAATTACAGCAGGAAGAGGACTAAACGACGTGTTTTCTTGAAATGATGTAAAACATTCCTGCTCCTACGTTTCATAAGTAAAGCTAAACTGTGCTTTAATAGAAGATAAGTTTGCCTCTCACCTCATCATGAGTAACCAAACAATTTATACAAATTGAAGCAGGATAAGCACCAAAGGACGAATCTTTTCAAGGTGTAAAATATCTTCATTCCCTCGTTTCATAAGCAAAACGAAATTTCAAAAAAAAAAACAAGCGCTGCCTTCCTTTTTACAAAAAGATAAGTTTGTTAGCCATCGACTTCGGCCTGAATGCCCAAAAAAGTTATCAAAAATAACATAAGAGCAGAACAAGGACTAAATAACGAGCCTTTTTGAAATGTAAAACAACTTTGTTCCTATGTTTCAGAAGTAGAACGAAATTTTAAAGAAGCCAAACTATGCCTTAAAAGAGGGTTAACCTTGAAGACTCAAAAATTTGTAGAAAATTGCAGCAGGAATATTACTAAAGGAAGAACCTTTCTAAGCAAATTTAAAAATGCCAAACTGTAACTCTCCATTTAAACGAAGATAACTTTTCCGTCATCAGATTAGCCCTGAATACCCAAAAACTTTACGAAAAATTATATCAGGAAAAGTACTAAAGGATGAGCCTGTTTGTTTCCTTTTAAAAGGGTAAGTTTGTCTGTCATCAATGTCCCAAAAATTTACAAAAAATTACAGTAAGAAAATGACTAAAACATCTGGCTTTTCAAGGTGTTAATTCTCTGCTCCTACGTTTCGTTAATAAATCCAAATTTAAAAAAAGCATAAAACATGTCTTTTCCTTTGAAATCAGATAACTTTGAGACACAGAACAGGTTATTGTTAACAGAACGTCTTCCATGTCATTGTTGAGACAGAAGAACTCAACGTTTCGCCCATTTTTTTAAGGGGCTTCTTTAGAAGGAAATGGGAAGCACTAAAACGTGTCAACCACGCCAGAGGCAAAACTCAACCCGGAAGACGTGTGGGGGTGAATTTTCGAAATGTATGAATATCTGAAACAGCTGTAAGCTGCTGATATAATATACGGGATGTTGGCAGAAATCCTAATAGCAAGGTATTTGTCTCAACTCAGAATTTCAAAATCGAATAATTGTGAGATCCTTAACAAGTGTGCTTGGATTTAAAATTTAAACACGAATGAATGTCTGAAACAGTTGAAAAATACACATATAAAGGTGACTACAGATATACAGGGTGTCAGGAGCAACTTCGGCAGTAAAATTTCAGCACAAAGTTTAGAAATAATTGAACTATGAAATCGTTAACATCAATTCGAATGTGGGGTCAATTTTTGCAATGTATGAATATCTGAAAGCTGCTGATATGGACAGGATGTTGGCAGAAATCCTAATATTTGCGTCAACTTAAAATCTGACTTTTTAAAAGAATAACTAACTGGTTGGTTACCTACGAGGCATCCGCATTGTAAATAATGGCAAAAAGGTAACAATAACAATCATTAACGGAGTGTGCAGTGACTTAAAAAATATGAACATCTAAAACTTCAGTTGAAAGTCACAGATATACAGGTTGTCAACAGCAATCATAAAAGTGAGAGTGCGTTTTCACCTGAAAGTTTGGAAACAATTTTAAATTAATTTTGTCATTTTTTTTCATTGATTTTTAGTACTTTTGTAGTTCAAGCCACTCTTGAGTTGTTTACTCTACTTTATCGTTATTCGCTTTTTTAAGGGCCTACTTCTGTTATTAACACAGTAAACAAACAACTTTATGGTTGTAGTGCGATCCAAAAAGTTTTAACTAAGGTTGATCGGAGCTGACTTTACTCACTTCTTTGTTTATTTTAACATTTTTCAAGTCAGAAAAGTCAAAATTATGACTGACACCAACCACAGCCAACTCTAAGAAAATATATTATTTGAATTTTCACGGTGTAGAAATTTAATTCAATTGAAAATCGAAATTATTTCTGAAACTTCCTTAAATAATTGAAAATTTTATGCACAAAATTTATTCGGAGTATTAATTTGTTTCGTAAAGTTTTACAAAACGCAGATTTGACGAAAAACAGTTTGGCAAAACCGAATTGAAATTTTAACCCAAAAAAATCCAAAAATCTAAAAATACAGTGTTGTCAGATTGTGAAATACATAGCCAATTTTAATGAAGGGGAAACGTTCTTTGATTTAAACGTTTTTATACAGGTTGTTTATTTATAGAGCGAGAACGTTTTTATATTGTTTAATTAACATAAGCAGATAATTAAATGTCAAAGGAAATAATTTAAATAAATACAAATGATTAAAGCCGAAAACAGATTTGATTAAAATGCTTCATTTTGATCTTGCCTATTTGAAATCAAAGTTACAAATAGTTCAATCAGGGAGTTTTCTACTATGCCATTTAAAAAAGAAAAATATATTTAAAATTACACTTTGGTTGGTGTTTTCTTTCTTTCCTCGCCCTTTTGATTTGTTACGAAATTAAAGATAATTCTCTTTATTCTTCTGTTTTTTTTCGTGCTATTTCTGCCCTAAAATAATTTTTGTTTTTAATTTTGCTTTTCATTCTAGCAAATAGAATTTCTGATTCGTCTTGGGACGCTAATTTTTAAACACTTATTAGCCTTGCATTTTTAAGATGATAAGAACGACCTTAAATATTCCATAAATAGTTTTCTTTTTTAACTTATTACAAAAACACACAGCTTGCAGCTGCAGTTGCATAATTTCCAAATATGGCAGCGTGAATTTAGGACAACTAAAATGCTGCTGTTATTATGCAAATTCTTAACTTATTCTTTATATGGTTGGATTAACGATTTGTAAATCGTTAAGTTTGAAAAATTACAGCACGGAATTATTGTAATTTTTTTTTAAATAAATAGTAAAAGATGGAAATTTATCTTGGTTGGTCACGTAACCGTTTGCTGTGCTTGGTTATTTATTTAATTGTGTAGTTGTTTGTTTCTTTATTTTTTGAAGCTTTAGAATGATTAAGAAGCTTCTGAGAGAGGAACGGTTAATCACACTCTTTCCAAATTTGTTGCTAAATTTTCTTATTAAAAATGGCTGCTGAGATACTCAAGTTCGTCTAAGAAAAAAATGGTGTAGCCTGCCTGGATCTTTTAACTTTCTCTGACAAACCAAACTCCTAATAAAAAATAATTTTTAATTCCAATAAATAAAAAATTATTGAATCGCCTCCTCTTAATTAACAGCGAGCATGTGAAAACCAATCATAACGTTTTAATAAATTTAACAAATTAATCTAAAATCTCGATATGTTCCGTAACAATTTTGAAATTTACGATTGAATAACCTTTATCTTCGATCTTTAATCTTGCGATACGTGTCTGTATCGTTATTATTATCAGGTTAGAAATTTGAAAAAAACAAACGTAAAGTTAAATTTAATACCGGTTAATTATAGTGTTTTAAATTTATTGTCAATAATTCGACGATCCGTTTGTAAAAGTTACAAATAACTTTATAAGTGGGAGCAATAAACACGTTTACCTTTATTATTTCGTTAATATAAACCAATAAGTAACGCCCATTTGAGATGGTTGGGTCATTAAAATGTTAAAACCATCGTAGGAAAAATCACGTACACATAACAAAAAGCGTTAAATTACAACGTAACGCCTATTTAAAGCAATAAAATTCGTAGATCATACGTTTTATTTAACCGACCAGAACCAAAAAATCATGGGCCAAAAACAAAATTGAGTTTGGTTTTTCCAAATAACAATACTAACCTTGCTTCCACCATCAAGTGTAGTGTCCGTCACAATAACTTTTCGTCCGTTAACCGTTCCGTTAACAATAAAACCGTAATTTTCTCTAGCACTTTTAAACCACTCTGAAACCATAACAGTAACGTCAACTTTAATCCAATCCCCTCGTCCTAAGGGCTGGGGAATCCTCTTCGGAGGCATCTTCACCGTGCTTGGTGTGTCTGGATGCTCGGGGTCCCTGTATACTTTGAATACGTCTATGTGAACGATGGGCGCTGGTCTTCTTTCGACACCTTTTACGTATACGAAAAGGGTCGCGTTTCCTACGTGATACTTTGATATGCTGTCCGAAAATGTGAAATGTAAGATGTCGTGCCCTCGCCAACTATGCCTCAGTCTTGGATCTGAAACAAAACGGACATTAAAGACATTCCATCTTATATAAGAAGTCTAGCTGAACTCTTTAATTTATTACGATTAAACATCCTCATTTCAAATTTAAAACTATATTTAAATTAAAAGCCGAAATTTTTGACTTTGAAGTCGATATTTTTGAGTTTTGATCCATATGGTTGAGCCAATATTACGAATTTGAAGTCAATATTATGAATCTCAGTTCGAAATTCTAAAGCCAGCTTTGAAATTCTCGGCCTGAAATTGAAATTCCTAAAGATCCAGCCGCAAATTTCTTATTTAAAATCGATGCTTATGTGAGGAGCAAAATTTGAAATCAAATCAAAATTTTTATTTTAGAGTCAAACATATTTAAACCTATTATCTAAACTAAAATTACAATCTTTCACATAGAACTTTAAGTTATTATTTTCAATTCGACTTTGAATCGAATTTTTAGCCCAAGATTTTGAATCTAAAGTCAGCATTTGAATCTCGGATTAAATTGTAAAATCAGCTTTGAACTTCTCGGCCTGGAACTGAAATTCCCAAAGATGGAGCCAAAATCTATTTATTTGTGGTTTTTGAATGGAGACAAAATTTGAAGTCAAACCTAAATTTTTCTTTTTAAAGCTAAATATTTAGCAGTTCTTAATCAAAATCGTCACGAAAAAATTTATGGAGGAAATCTAAATTTTGTCCTTAATTTCAGAATGTTTGAATAAAAGTCTGGCAACTTGAATAAAAATTCTGAACAGAACCCAAATTTGAATTTCAGGAACGTCTAAAGCTACATTTAACTTTTTGGTCTAAAATTGCAATCTAAATTTAGAATCGAAATATTTCCTATTTAAAAGCGGTACTCGAAGGGAATGCAAATTTGATGTCAAAGCTGTATTTTAAATCCAAATTTTCTCCGGAACGTTTGAGTTTTTAGTTTTACATTTAGAACTTTGAATTGAAATTCTGAACCGAGATTTTGAGTCTGGAGTTAGTATTTAAATTTCAAATTAAAATCTAAAGCGAGCCTTGTAATTTTCGGCCTGAAAATGGAATTTCAAGCTTTCAATCGAAATTTATTTTTAAAATTTTAAAGTCAAATCGAAATTTTTGTTTTTTATTTGTTTTTTCGTTTTAAATGACTTTTAAAATAAAAGCTTGAATTTTGTCCTTCAATTCCAACAGTTATAGTTTTGAAGTCGACATTTTAAGTTTTAACTCAAATTTTTGAGGATCGAATCGAAATTGTACGATTTGAAATTTGTCTTGAAATGTTTGCAGTTAATATTTAAGAGTTTTATATAGAAATTCTAAAGTCAAGTCTGAAGTTGAAATTATAAATTAATAATCATAATAATAAAATAATTCCAAACTTCTGTCCTAACTAGAAGTCGCTGGAACATTCAAATCTGTAAGATAGAAAACCAAATTTTAAACTTAAGTTTTAAGCTTTGAATCTGAATCTGAATTGATATCGAAATCCCAAAGTCAGGCTCGAAATTCTTAGCTTGAAACTGAAACCAAATAGTTCTGGGTTTAAACTCAACATATTCAAGGTAGAAATTTCAATTTTTAGTTTCAGTCCGGCAGTCGTAACTTTGAATCGAAATTGGAAGATTTACTTCAAAATGTATGCAAATATTTTGAGTATAAAGATAATATTTGAAGTTCAAATTATAAGGGCAGTTTTGAAATTCCTAATCTGTAATTGTAAAAAATTTTCACTTTAAATCAAAACACCAATATAATATATTTTTTAATGTAGGAAACTTTCGACTTGTAGCTCAGTTTTGAAATCGAAATCTTGGACTTTAATTAAAAACTTTCAACTTGAAATCAGCTTGAGCTTTGAATCGAAAATTTCAGCCTTGAATTGAAATCTGGCGGTTTGAATCGAAATTCTGAAGTGATACTTTGAATCTCAAGCCAGCATTTGGATTTCAGTTCTAAAATGATCAGTCTGAAGTTGCATATTTAAAATTGATGTTCCGTGAAGGAAGGCAAAATTTGAGGTACAATCTAAAATCTTCAGAATCTCGCAAGATAAAATTAAAATTTTAAGCCTTTCAATTTATAAGCTTTGAATCGAAATCCGACGATTTGAATCAAAATTCCGGACGGAGACATTAATTCCAAAGTCATTATTTGAATTCCAGATCGAAACTGTAAAGCCGGCTTTGCAATTCTCGGTCGGAAATTCCAAGCTTCTAGTTGAAATTCTCTTTTATAAAAACCCAAATTTTGACTTTCAGTTCAGTTTGAATTATGAGGTCGAAGTTTTGTATAGGCTTTTATTCCAAAAGAAACAACATTATTTGTAACTTTGAATTGAAATTTTGAGTTCTGGGTCGAAATTTTAGCCCACTATTTTGAATCTAATTTCTTAATTTAAAACCAGCTTTTGAAGTTTTCGATTTGAAGCTGAAATTCATAATTTTAGTTTTTAAATCTGATGCTGTGAGTGCGGCCAACGTTTGAAGTCAAATCTACTCGTAGATTCTTACTTTAAAGATGAACTTCAGTTTTAGATTGACAATGAGTCGTCCGAAAAGTTGGTGTGTGAATTGGAATTTGGAATCTGAATCGAAACTCTAAACTGAAATTTTGATTTTCAAGTAAGTTGTAGAGCAAAATCCTAACATCAGTTTCAAAATTGTAATCTTAAGCTGAAATATTAAACTTTGAGCCGAAATTAGTGTATTTCAAATTTTAAAAATAACAGTTTGGTTTTTTAAAATTTTTAAAATACAGAAAGTCAAAGTTTTCACCTCCCAATTCTGATTACTATAGTCAGTCAAAACAAACGCTTGCTGGAAAAACTGTAAGAACTACAAAGTATCTTTCAGGGCCAACTTAAATCTGTTTTAAATAATTGTACCTAAGCTTTAATAAAATGAAAGCCAAGTCAAAAAAATCGTTGGGTATCTGATTAAAAACTAAAACCGGACTTGTAAACCGAAAGGCAATCGTAAAAAAAAACACAAAACGATCGAATAATTTACGCCTCACAAATAAACTTTTATCAAAACGAGCAAATGAGTGATGGTATTATTGCAGCTCCTAGTGACAGCACCTGATAATTGCATTCTTGACGTAATTGAGCGTGTGCAACTTTGAACTTAACGAGTTTATCTCACCCAAGTACCCCTATTTTTAGTACGTTTCATGGAAACAGCGCAAGAGTAATTAAGAAGAAATTAACCTACGCGTTTTTAAAAGATAGGGAATCAATCGGCTTGACCTTGATTGTGATTAATTATACTATTTTTTCTAAAATAATTAAGCGATTGTTTGAAATACGATATTTTACGCCGATAATAAGTCACGAGATTTTACATAATTCTGGATTATTTCGAATTATTATTTTAAACCACAATTAGGATCAGTTGCGTAAGTTAAAAATCATGTTGCGTCAAAAAAGATAAATTTTCGGAGGTTTTGTTTGTACGAAGGTGGGTTAAGTTTGGCCTATACATTATTGTTCGCATTTCACACATTTCGAAAAAACAAATACATTCAAACTTCTTAAATAAAACAGAAAGCAAAGCAAAAAGGAGGGATATAATTACAAATATCGAATATGGTATAATGACGGCCGTAATTATAAGTTGAGGTCACTGCCAACGAGGGTGGACGTTGCGTGCAAGTGCACCGTGCAACTTGCAAATTCAGTATAATTTGTAGCTGAAATTATACATAATTGAAATCTTTATTGTTCGTAGAAGCAATACACATCCACTTCATCGGACGTTTTGCATTTCAATGCACGTTTTACCTATTTAACGAAAACTTATACCTTCAGGAAGTGAAACCTTCATTTGTTTTAGGATTTACTCGTTAATTATCGTTTTACAAATCTGTTTGATTTCTATGTTTTTAGCTACAAATGAAACTTATTTGATAAATTCCGAGTTATTAAAATATTTAAGTTCCGAATTTCAGTCCAAATTCAAGATAATGTAATTTCGGAATTTGTGTCAAAAAAAAAACAAACTCAGGCCTTTAAATCCAGGCCCATATTTCATCTCAGGATTGGCAACGCTATTTTTAATTTTAATGTTGGAATTTGAACTCGAATCGGCAATCCAAATCTTCACATCTGGATTGATTTTTAATTAAATGCAAAATTGAAGCCATAATTTATTAATTTAATATTCGGGTTTCGAATCCAGGATTTTCTGATATTCAAACTCAGAATTCGAATCCAAAACGACGATTCAAAGTTTTGAATCCAGCTTGCAAAATAAATTAGAAAACTATGTCGTGATTTTTGAATTTTTAAATCAAAATACATATTCCAAACGACCGTTTAAGAACCTGAAATATACCTATAGGTGGATCGAAATTTAAATCCAAGATTTCTGGAATTTAAACTCCGGCTTCGAATTCAAAGTTGATTCATAAATTCAAGGAATATGTCGTGATGTTTGAATTTTTATTTCGAACTTTTAATTCCAAACGACCGTTTAAGGACTTCAATAAAAGGTCGAAATGTAAATCCTAGATTTCTGATATTTAATTAAACTCAGGTTTCGAATTCAAAACAATGATTAAAGTTTCAAGCTGAGAAATAAATTCGTGAATTCTAAAAGGCAATGCAAACCTTCAAATACAGGCCGATATTTGAGCTCACGATTGGCAACATTATCTTTGGAATTTAAAGTCGACGTCGACATCCAGTGGCAAGTAAAGTATACTCCAAATTAGTGGCTAAGAAATGAAATTGAGGATAAAATGGAAGATGAACAAGCAGCTCTCCGTCCAGGCAGACAAATAGAAAAGACGATAGGTAAAACCAGAGATATTTTCTTAGCCTTCTTAGATCTTAAGGTACCTACCTCGAAAACATATGTATATGGAAAGCATTAGAAGAATTAAAAACCAACCAAAACCCGATAAGGGTTATCAAAAGCATAAATAAAAAAGTGGTGAGCGTAGTAAGGCCCAATGGATATAAATCAGAAAAAATCTATATGAAAAAGGGAGTGAAACAGGGTGACAGCCTTTGTCCATTATTCTTCGTAGTATTCACGAATAGCATAATAAAAAATGTAAAGACGAGATCAGGAGAATAGGCCTAGGATATTATAATCTAACTAACACAAATAATAACCCATGATTTAATATATGCAGACGATATTCCCCTAATAGCGGGAAGTACAAGACAAATAATATACATACCTGGAAGAGAAACTTAGTAGAAATTGGAATAGAAATTAGTATAAACAAAAGTAAAAAGCACATAACTAGAGAAGCACAAGGACAAAGAACGTACTTTCAAATAGAAAATAAAAAACTGGAGTATGTGGACCAGATGGAATATCTAAGAACGACCATCAATAAAAACGGAAAAATAGACGAAAAAGTTAGACACCGAATAAATAAGACAAATACAATTTACTATCAAGTAAATAACACCCTAATAGGCAAAAACTACCTTGTATGGTACAGAATCATGGGCATTGGTGGATAAAATTAAATTTAAAATAATGGCATCCGAAATGAAATATCTGAGGAGAGTAGTGAGCAAAACAAGAGACAGAATCAGAAACAGGGGTGTAAGGGAGGACTTCATTATCATCATCATCAATTGACATGGAGCAAATCCCCGAGGATCAATCCTGGATTACGCCAGGCGCACCCCATGACAATAAGGTGTGAATGGATTTTTTTACGATGGCAATGACGTCAGCTGCCAGACACCGCTTCTACAGTGTAAGGTAGTTAGTAAGTCACATATTCTATATCAAAAACCAATAATTGTAGAGGAGATAGAAAATAAACAACTTGGATGATATGGACACTTTATCCGCATGGAGCCTAACGTCATACCCCCGAGGCATATCGAAATGAGGCCTGAAGGACAAAGGAAAAGAGGTAGGCCCCGAATTACATGGAGGATAACATCAGAGAGTTGACAAGGAAAGACCATCCAAGAAGCTACGATACTGGCAAGGCAAAGAAACTATAGGAGATGGATCGAGGACCCAACGCCGTATGCAAAATTCACGTCATACTTTATTAATTTTAAATACAGGTTTAGAATTCAAGATTTCTGACATTTAAATTTGGAATTCGAATCCAAATTCAACCTCAAAACTAAACTCAAAAACTAGGTCGTGATTTCTAAAATTTTTTAATCGAAATTTTAATTCCAAAAAACCGTTTAGGGTCTTAAATATAGATCGAAATTTAAACTCGGATGTCGAATTCAGAACAACAAATCAAAGCTTCAAGCTGAAAAATCATGATTTTTGAATTTTTAAATCAAAATTTTAATTAGGGTCTTAAATATCAATTAAATTGTAAATTCAAGATTTATGAAATTTAAACTCGGGATTCAAATCCAAAACAGCCATTCAAAGTTTCAAATCCAGCTTGAAAAATAAATCCAAAAATTATGTGTTTTCTGAATTTTTAAATTTGTTTCTCTTTTGTTTTGTTTGATACCCGCAGACATAACCTTAAATTTTTATTAATTCTTATTAGCTTTGATTTACATTCTTAATTTGAACATTAGGACTTGTTTCATAAATTCCAAATTATTTAAATATTTAAATTCTAAATTTATAGTAATAATAAGAAATTTATGCAACACAAAGCAGGGCAAGAAATTTCAGATAAAAAATACTAAGATGGCCATGAATAACGACTGCATTTGTGAATAAATTTTTTAGCCCGGCTTGGCGCTGAAGGTTAATAAACATAAACAGCACCTGCAGTTTGTTAATTGCAAAATTTTGTTTAATTCCATGGCCAACTTTGATGCATTTTTCTTTGGGTTTTTGGTGTAATTATTTTGAATTTCCGTGGGATTAAAAGTGCATAAATAATCAGCATCTGAAAAGGAATTTTGTTAATTGAAAAAAAGGCGTTCTAATCTCAAAAGGAATTCCCAAATCAAGTTTGATAATTTACGTAACGAGAGATTATCGAAAATGGGTCGTAAAAATTGTGCCACGCTACAAGAGTAAATTAAGTAGGACATAAAAAGAAATACATTACCCAATTTGAGCTTGACGCATCTAAGCTAAAAATACAATTCTTATCGGTCTAGAAATACTACACGATTATTTTACTCTGGCTTAAATTTTCGGTTCTAAAATTTCACGTTTGAAACCCTTGATTAAAAGGTACAATTTCGCGAAAAAATTGAGAATATTAAAAAATGAAATTTCTTGTGTAAAAACTTAATCATCGAATTGATTTGGTAAAACTGTAACATCAGCTTACGAAATACACCATAAACTTAACGATTAAATTTGGACAATGCATAATGCAATTGCAGTTATTGAGCCGGGTCATGTCAGAACGTTGCACCACGGGCACTTAAACTTTTAAATTGTTCTGTTGTTTAAAAAACAAACATACAATTCTCTAATATAACTATTTTCGTGGTTTTATTTTTTAACGGCCGAGGTTCATGGACACGTCGTGGTGACCGTAATTCTGAATTAACGAATGACAACGTGCATATTCACTCCCAATGCAACTACCAAGGATCTTCTTTTAGCTATGTGGGTTCACTAAAAGCTCATTCAGAAAAGCAATTTGCCACACTTACGTTATTATTAGTTTTTAAACGAACCTACGTGAGCTGAGACGGAGGAATTATTGTATAATTATAAAACTCGGCCTTTAAATTCTGGCAAAATTCTAGTCGGGTTGTGCTAAACCACCATGGCAGTTGAGGTGCGTTGAGATACTTGGCACCCGCAGGCCTACATCTTTACTCCAAAAAATAAACATTTTGCAAATTAACATAATTTCCCTTGTTGTAAACAGCTTGCCCTACAGAATTCTGAAACATTCAGCTTTAGAGTTTGAAATTGAAATATTTTAATTGACCACCATTTCGTTAAAACCGTCTAAATAAGTATCCGTTCTGGGTTTCACAAAGGCACGTATTAAAACTCAGTCTTGCAATTTCGGTTCGGCGATTAGGGAATCCTAAGTTCACCTCAAGCCAAATAGATGGGGTCAAAAGATAAACCAAGTTTACGTCAAATTAAGGTCACTGCAATTTCAAGCTATTTTTTTCTTAAAATTCCTTATGTGTGAATTTCATTCTTTAATTACTGATTGGAGTTGCATTCTCAGCAGTCTAGGAAAACATTTGACGGTTCATTTGAAACATCTCTCGAGAATGGGCTTAAGAACTTACGGCAGAATGTAATGGAAAACAGTGAAGATGGAGCTGAAATACCAAAACAAAAGCTGTAAAAGTACAGCAAGGATCTGGGGGATTAAATTAAAACAGAAGTTTCTTTTCCTCCTAACCTTACTTTCCAAGCCTGTCAAAGTATCAATTGTTGCACATCTGTAACTTTAATTGAGGTTAGATTAACCAAAGCTTTCAACGGTATTTTCAGGAAATTTTTTGACTGCGTGGAAACAAAAATAAAATTGAAGGCACGCACAGATAAGAAGCTCGGGCCCACCTAATATGGAATATAAGCTTGTTTAGTGCGTAAAGTATAATATCACGTTCAAGTGCAATTACTTGCAATTGCATAGAGGGGTCAGTGTTTGGGTCAGTTAGGGCCGTCATCAAGGTCAAACTGACCACTGACCAACATTCCATTAAGGAGGTGTCAAGTCACTCCCCGTATTTTATGCACTAGGAAAGCGTAGCTGCATAGTACAACTTCCGTTTTCGATCATTTGTTCTACATAACTATAACATAATAGTTTTCTCGTTCATTTCGGATTTTTCCTTCAAACCAGAAAAAGCAGTATTTTTGGTTAAATTCGCGCTTGTAAATTTTGGAAGTCCCCTTAAACTTAGGAAATAAACGAAAGACTGTAGATTTGAATTTTAAAACCGATCTTTCAAGATTTAAAATTTGTATTTTTAAATCTAAAGTAACGACTTGGAAATTGGAAATTCATAAGGCTCATCTTGAAGAATCAAAATTAGTGTAAAATAACAATTGACTAGCCGACAATGCGTGCTGAGATGCTTGGTACCCGCAAGCCTATTAGTCTTACCCGATAAAATAAACAAATAAACAACTGGATATATCCAAATTACGATTTAAAACTCGAATTCAAAACGACTATCATAATCATTAAATATAGACCGAATTTCAAGTGTTTAGAGTATGAATCAGAATTTTTGGACCCAAATCGAGATTTATATCTAAATTTTATATCAAATATTTGGCTTTAAAATCCTAACAAGAGTTAAATTTATCTGAAATTTTTCAATTGGTTGATGCAATTTGGAATTTCTAAAGAATTAAATCGAGGTTTGATTGAATTGAGATATTTAAATCCGGATCGGATTTAATCTAAAACTGAAGTTTTTCGTCTTAAAAATATTAAGGTTAAATTATTTTTGCTTTAATTATTTTCAGGACCACTTATATTCTCGAATTTTTAAAGGCTCAGGCTGTGATTTAGAATTCTTTAAATCGAGATTCGAATCCAAATCAACCATTCAGAGCTTTAAATCCGGACTGAAAATTAGATTCCAAATTCATGTCGTGATTTTTGAATATTTAAATCGAAATCCAAACCTACAACTGCCATTCAACGATTCAAATCCAGACTAAAATTTAAAACCAACATTAACAGTGTGAATTTGGATTTGCAAATTCAGAATATAAATCCAAAACGGAGATTTAAATCTAGACTGAAATTTAAATTACAATTCACAGCTTGATTTTTGGATTTTAACATGCAGATTCTAATCCAAAATGAGATTAAAGTCTGAAGTTTAAATCAAATATTAACAAAGCAATCGAGATTCAATTCAAACCCAAAACAGCGATTAGAATTATCCCAACTAAAATTTATTTTCGAGATTAAGAACGCAATGTTTGGATCTCTAAATCGAAATTTGTATCCAAAATCGTAATTCAGGTCTTCAAAACTAGATTGAAATTAAAATTCAAAACTCGTGTCGTACCTACTGAACTTTTGAAGCGAAATTCGAATTCATAACTGCAATACTAAGCTCAAATTTAGATTGAAACTTAAATTCAAGCTTACAACTTGATTTCTGATTTTATGTAAACTCTAATGTGCATTCAAGATGACGATACAAATCTTCAAATCCAGATGGATATTTAAGTTCAAAATTAATCGGGATTTGAATCCAAATCGGCGATTCAAATCTTCAAATTTAGACTGAAATTCATAGACATAATTCACGTTATAATTTGTGAATTTTAAACTTAGGTTTCAAATCTAAACTGGAAATTTAAAAAAATCAAACATGTCGTGATTTCTGATTTTTTAGATTGCAACTTTAATTTGAAATTGCCGTTTAGGGACTTAAATATAGATTTTAATGTAAATCCACGGGTTTTTAAATTTAAACTCGGAATTTCTGAATGTTTGGATTTAATTCGGAACGACAGTTTATAGGCTTAAATATAGATCGAAATTAAAATCTAAGATTTTTGAAATATATTCGCGGAATTCGAGTACAAAAGAGTGATTGAAAGTTTCTAAGTTGAAAAATAAGTTAAAAAATTATGTCGATTTCTGAATTTTTAATTCAAAAAGGCTGTTTATGAACTTAAATATAGACCGAAATGTAAACCTGCTATTTTTGAAATTTAAAGTCGAAATTCTAATCTAAAACAGTGATTTAAAGCTTCGACTCCAAGCTGAAAATTATGTCGTAATTTCTGAATGTTTAGATTGAAATTTTAATTAGAAACGATTGTTTAGGGACCTAAATATAGATCGAAATGTAAATCAAAATTCCTGAAATTTAAACTCGAAACTCGAATCCAAAACTGTGATTCAGAGTTTCAAATCTAAGCTGAAATATATATTCAAAAATTAACAAATCTGAATTTTTTTATCGAAATTTTAGCTCAGAACGGCTGAAATTTAAACTTGGAATTGGAATCCAAAACCGTGATTCAGAGCTTCAAATCTAAGTTTAAATATAAATTAAAAAATTATGCCGTGGTTTCTGAATTTTTAGTACGAATTTTTAATTCAAGCCGGCTCGGCTGTTTAGGTACTTAAATATCGATTGAAATGTAAATCCAAGATTTGTGAAATTTAAACTGGGGATTCGAATCCAAAACTGTGATTCAAAATTTCAAATCTAAGCTAAAATATAAATTTACAAATTATTTTGTGATTTCTGAATGCTTAGATTGAAATTTTAATTTGAAACGATTGTTAAGAACTTAAATATAGATGGAAATGTAAATCCAAGAGTTGTGACATTTAAACTGGAGATTCGAATCCAAAACTGTGATTAATAATTTCAAATCTAAGTTGAAATATAAATTCAAAAATTATGCCGTGGTTTCTGAATTTTTAGATTGAAATTTTAATTCGAAAGGACTGTTTAGGGATTTCAATTTAGATCGAAATGTAAATGAAAGATTTTTGAAATTCGAATCCAAAACTGTGATTTGAAGTTTCAAATTTATGCTGAAATATAAATCGACAAATTATGCCGTGATTTCTGTATTTGTAGATCGAAATTTTAACTCAAAAAGACTGTTTTGAGACTTAAATATGGATCGACATGTAAATCCAAGATTTCTGAAATTTAAACTGGGGATTTGAATTCATAACTGTGATGCAAAGTTTCAAATCTAAGCTGCAATATAAATCGAGAAATTATGCCGTGATTTCTGAATTTTCAAAAAAAGACTGTTTTGGAACTTAAATATGGATCAAAATATAAATCTAAGATTTCTGAACTTTAAACTCAGATTAAAGCGATTAAATCTCCAAATTCAGACTTAAATTTAAATCAAAGATTAAAATCTAGACTGAAAATTAAATCCAAAATCTGAGTGTTGATTTCCCAATTTAAAACTGATTTCGCAGTTCTTTTTTGACTTTAAAAAATGTCAATATTGAGATTCAGAATTGAGGATCGAATTCTTTTTTTATTCAAGGTTTGAAGACAACTATTTCATAGTCTGAATATTCGAAATAAATTACAATTTCGAATATAAATTTTTCTGGTTTTAAATCTGCAAAACAGAAAACCTAAATGCACAACAGACGAAATACGTATTTAGACTCTCAATTTTCTTCAGCTGGATTTAATTCTGAATTTTTTTACATTTGCTTAACAACTCGAATTGGACGTGTAAATTTCAAAGGTTTCACTGAAATGTCCTAAAGAAGAAACTCACTAAACGTTTAAATTAATTAAGGGGAATATTTTAAAGGTGGTCATTTAAATTCCCCCGTTTATAATTAAGGAAAGAAGTTTTATGAGCAATAAAAAAAATCGACTCAAGGTCAAAATTCGAAACTAAGGGCTAAACGACCAAGTGGAATTAATTTTCTCATGGTTTTACGTCAAGTTTGGCTTCTGGTTTTGCCCTCCGTTTCGCTTACATAAAGGGCAATAGGTGAGAAAAAACAAGACAATAAATTCAACTAAAAAGGGTTGAATTTGAAACGTTAGGATGGGTTGTCCGATTTGTTTTTTTTTAAACAAAACTTTTTCTAAAAGGTTTAATTTTTAAATATGGGTCTTAAATGTCTGTAGAATAAGGAAGGTCGGTTCTTCCACTACAAAAATTATCTGTTAAATTAACAAGTCCCACAGCTGTACGGTTTTTCGGTAGGTAGATAAACTTCTAACGTTAGATGGCGTTAGTAAAGGATGGACGGTGGTATCGAGTTAATAAATTGCCACCAGCTGTTGTCGGCATTACATTAGAATTTTAAGTACCCAGCAGAATAGATATGTGTTTTACCTGTTCCGCTTTGTTCGGATTTATTTCTAGTTCAACAGTATAACGTTGGCATTATTTATAGTTCAACTTACCTGCTTTTATTATTTATTGTATGGTGCGTAACATGTCAACCAACGTACTAGCTAGCTCTTTGAATTACGTAACTCCTTTTTTTTAAGTGTTTAGATTTCGCGACTCTTGCACTTATTTTAGTTTAGCTTGAAGATCGTGACAGTAAACGATTTTTCGTAGAAAATTCAAGTCTTGTCAAAACTTGCTCTAAAATTGAATTAGGTATGTAAGTAGTTGAAATTAGGCAAAAATCCTGTTAAAATAACTTTAAGGCGGATTAGTACAAAGTACAATTAAAGAAGTGCCCGAAATCGCAGTGTAGAACTACTTACTCTGGAAAATTTTGACTACAGAAAATAAACTAGAATAACTAATCTAGAATACTTAGAAAAGTCATCCAAGCTCGAGGCATAACCATCTGAGCTGATTTTTCTCGCTGAATAGAGTTAAAACCAAACCAAAGCATGCCTTGGATTTTATTTTATAAAAAACGAAAATCCTTCTTTGATTTTGAGCATGGCAGCAAGTGCTCGATTTTTTATAGCCCAAGGAACATTTTTCGTTTCTCTTCTAACCTTGTCTTTTCGGGAAAAAGTCAATATTTAGTTTTGCTCCCTCTTTCTATTCTTCCTCATTCTCCTCCCCCCTCCTTCTGCCTCTTCTTCTCTTTCCTTCTCCTCTTCATCATCCTCGCCCTTTAATAATTCTTCTTCCTCACTCGTTCTTCCTTCTACCAGTTCTCTTTGTCCTTCGCCTACTTAATTATCTTTTTTATTTCTTAGTTCTTCATCTTCATCTCTGTCGATCTGTTTTAAATAAATGTAATTTTTTTTCTTTTCTGATTTACCTTATACATTGTAGAAGAAATTTCAAAGTACTGTACATATCGGTTTCCTCTACTTTGCTTCTAAAAATTTCCTGTTTTAAAACAAGGCAAAAATGTTGTATTTTCTCTACTAAATTGTAGCATTTTACCTTCGTTACTTCTTATTTACACTTTTCTTTTTCCTCCTTTTCCTTGTGTTTTTTGAAAAAAAGTTACTGTTTAGTCTTGTTTTTGTACTTCGTCCCCTCCTTCTGTCCCTTCTTTTCTCTCTCTCCTCCTCCTTTCTTCTTCTACTTCCCTTCCTCCTTCGCCGACTTAATTCTCGTTTTTATTTTTTCTTCTTCTTTGTCAAATTTTTAAATAACAACGTAGGTTTTTCTTCTTTGCTGAATTACCTCATAGGTTTTACAAGAAATTTCCCGCTTTATAACAAGGCAGAAATGTTGCTTCTATTTTTTCTTTTGTACTTTTGGAGTTTTTGACTAACGGTGCATTGTTTAATGGGATAGCCTTCCGGCAGTTTGAAGCAGTTAGACGTGTTTTGAGATCTCTTAAGGGCATAAATTTAATAAAATAGATCGCATTCTTTTGTTCCTAGGATTCAATCGTGATCAACCCCTTGTAAAACTTTAAATTCGTTTGGTTTTCTTTACTTCTAATTTTGGTTTCGCCCTTCTAATTTGCTGGTTTTCTAATTTTTTGGACAAATAGGCCGACATTTAGCACGAGTTTTCATTGTTCAAACCTTTTGGTTTGCTTCCGAAATACTTTTTTTTTTCCCTTCTTCTTCCACTTTCTTCAAGTCATCAAAGATTTTATGGTTCTTCCCAATTGTTTTAAAAAGGCGATTAATTTTTTTTTGACATTTTATGCAGGAAAAATCAGTATTTTGCCCTTTTCTAAGAGCCTCTCCTTTGACGATTTTAAAGATTTCGTTTTAAAAATAAAAATGAAATTTACTCAGGGCACCCGGAAATACTATCTTGGTTCTTCAAGCTGCAGAATGAACAGAAACTCACAAACTAATTCTTTAAAAAATTAAAACTGTAAATCCTTTTGTTTTAATAGTGAAAAATTTCAGAGAACAAAAGGGTAACAGATTAATTCAAAAATTATTTGATTTTATTTTCGGTTTAAGCTAAAGCTTAGTTTAATGGAGCTGAGACTACGGCTTAAGTGTAGAGAGGCTTAATTGAAGCCCTAATTTAAACCCACTGAAGCTAAGCTTTCTTCTTCCTCTTTTGTTCTTCTTTAACAAAATAATTTTGTCATAAATAATCCGTGCTGTATTTGTTGTAAAGTTCTGCGAGCCTTGTAAAGACGAATAAAGCAATAGTAACTTAAACCAGTTAGATTTCGTTCTTCGTTTTAATTGTTCATGTGAGATCTTTCCGTTTTCTTCAAGTTTTCCTCCTTCTTCAAATTTCAGAGCAAAATCTTGGTTTTTATCAACTTATCAACGGAATACTGCAAAACCATGGAAAATAGGAAGGAAAACATTCATTCCTTCTGAGTATGTTAAAAGAACGTCTTCCAGGTTGAGAGTGTCATTGTTGAGAAAGAAGAACTCTTCTTCAGAAGGGTTTCGTTTCTGCCTTGGTTTACAAGTTGAGTTACCGTGCCCTTCTTCCTCTTACTAGAAGAGTATCGTCTCTGGCGTGGTTCACACGTGGAGTTACCGTGCTCTTTTAGTGCCCTCTTTTCCTCCTGAAGAAAGCTCCTTAAGAAAGCAAATGAATTCTTTCGTCGAATAACTTCAAATTCTTGAAAATCCCCTTGCTTTAAATTATAAAAACCACATTAACTTCCTTTTGGCTTGGAGAAATAAAATACGTTTTGCCTGCTTGGACGTTGTTATAACAGGTTGACCACCACGCTAGTTATTGGTTCTCCAATAAGGTACCTTAGAGGCATTTTTAGAGGTAATTTAACGCAGTCGATCAGATTCTGAAGCCTAAAGTGAGACAATTCGCTGTATTCTGAAGGAATTTTCAGGTAGTTCGATGTATTTTTGAAAACAGTTAGATGTGTTTCGAAAGACGTCGAGATATTTCGCAGCAGTTCGGTGTATTCTAACGCAGTTCGAAAGTATTTAGAAACAATTTGGCTGAGTCCAACACAGTTCGGTATATTTCGAAGGAATTCAAGGATATTTAGAGGATAGTTCGGAGCATTCCGAGACAGTTCGATGTATTTCGAGATAGGATTTCGATAAATTCTAGTACGTATCGAAGTAGTTCGGGGGTAGGATTCTGACACAGTTCGGTGTATTTCGAGATAATTCGACATATTCTAATGCGTATCGAAGTAGTTCGGGGGTATTTCGAAGGATTCTCCAAGCCAAGAATTTTAAGACAATTTGGGGCAATTTACACAATCGGTAACAGGTTAGAGCAATTTTCTCTCCTTTCTTTGGGATAATCTGCTCCAAATTCAATATTACATATATATTTTCCAAGCGGATGGCTTTCTTACTAAGGTATTTAGAAACAATTCGGTTGAGTCCGAGATAGTTCGGTATATTTCGAAGGAATTCGAGGATATTCAGAGATAATTCGGAGCATTCTGAGACCGCTCGATGTATTTCGAGATAGTTCGACAAATTCTAATGCGTATTGAAGTAGTTCGGGGGTCGGATTCTGAGACAGTTCGATGTATTTTGAGATAGTTCGCCAAATTCTAATGCGTGTTGAAGTAGTTCGGGGAATTTCGAAGGAGTTCGAGGGTATTCAGAAGATTCTGAGACAGTTCGATGTATTTCGAGATAGTTTAAACATATTCTAATGCGGATCGAAGTAGTTCGGGGATATTTCGAAGGATTCTCGTTCAATGCCAAGCATATTAAGACAATTTATAGCAATTTAAACAATCGCAAAGAGTTAGAGCAATTTCCCCTCCTTTTTTTGGGGTAATCTGGTCCAAATTACATAACATATATTTTCCAAGCGGCTGGCTTTCTTAGGAAAATCACTGCATTTCAGGGCGGTGCAAGTAAAGGGGCTGCCTTTTATCTCTGTTTGTTTTTTCAAAAATTCAGGAAATCGCGGATCTTACTTGAACTACCAAATTGTAATAATCGGCACATCTTAAACGTTAAAAAACATAGTGAAAAATTAAAACATAAAACATGTTATCAGTAACTAATAGCAGTTCTAAAGTGGGACAAAAAAAGCTCCCGATATCTCTCTCTGTTACGCCACTGATAAGTGCATCGAAATGAACAGCTTTCAGAACAATCGTTTCCACACGTGGCAGGTGCGTGTGTACAATTTCACGTACGTGTCCCATGTTTACTTCCGTATTTTACATACGTGTAGGTGTAACGCTGTGTGTACATCGTACATCGTACCGAATAAGTATTACACATGTTTACTGAATTCAAGACGTACGTGTACGTTTCCTTAATCGCCTTAAAACCACAACTCGAATTTTGATGTTTGATTTAACAAGAAAGTTACTTTTTTATTAATGTAGTTATTACAAAAATCAATACGACGTTGGTTTGTACTTGTCTAAGGACTAAAAAAAGTACACACGGATTTGGTCAAATGACATTCTGTACCTGTCAAATTTAACACTTTTTGAAAAAAATCTTCAGAAGTGGCCTTCTTTATGGTTTTTTCGAAAAATTTTATTTGAAAATGTTGTTCAGAATGGCATTTTACGTTGGTATGCAAATTTTCGGCTAAAAATTCGAACTTCTTATTTTTTACTCATTTTTCTGGTTTTTCCAAGTATACAAGTACCTATCTTACTACAAAATTCCCGCAGAATGTTTTTCATTGAAATTTGATGAAACTCGCCTTTTATTATACTTTTAATGTTTTTAGTAAAAATATCGAAAATGATGATTCAATGTCGAATAAAAACAACTTTGGATCAACAATGCCGTGAATTTTCAAATGAAAAATGGTTTTTTGTAAACAGCAGTTTTTCAAGAGAGTCCAGGTAGACAATTATTTATCGATATAAGTTGATTCCACACGTTTCATCAGATTTCAATTAAAATTCCACGAGAATTTTGTAGTACACTTGGAAAATTCAAAAAAATGATTATAAATAATAAGTCCGAATTTTTAGCTGAAAATTTGCATATAACCGTAAAGTGCCATTCTGAACAACTTTTTCAAATGAAATCTTTCGAGAAAATTATAAATAAGGCCACTTCTGAAGATTTTTTTCAAAAAGTGTCAAATTTGACAGGTACAGAATGTCATTTAACCAAATCTGTGTGCACTTTTTTTAGTCCTTAGACAAGCACAAACCAACGCCGTATTGATTTTTTTTAATAAATACTTTAATAAAAAAAAGTCCCATATGATCCGGAGTTTTTGACAAATCCTGTATGTATAGAGAGTGTAGAATTCCATAATTAGTTAATGATCAGGAATTGAATTTGTTTATACTGTTGCAGTGCTTAAAATAATTAAGATTTCGGTGTGCTACGCAACAATGTTTAAATATTTCCAAAGGCGGAATTGTGCGAGTACTTTGTGGGCTTCCGTAATTAAATAATTATTTGAAGTAGATTTTTAAAAAATTGCGTAAATTCGTGCAGTCAAATTAAAGGGAAAAAAATAGAAAAACTGATAATCATGGCTGTTTTTGATAATCAAGTAATCCAAGCTTAGAAAAACAAATGACTTGTTTCCAGGCCTGAAAAAAACGGATGATAATCACCGGTTATTCTTTTTTTTTAAGTTGGTGAACGGACTTCTGTTGTTTTTTCCAGTTATCAATGGTTGCGGATTTTCTTAATTTTTTCCTTCCCAATCCAAACCTTCGACGTATTGAAAAAGTTTTGTTTGGGAAATTTCGTCTTCGTCCAGACAAAAGCTTTTTCGATTCTTCTATTATTAAATTAAAAAAGAAAAAACGGCAAACTTAATTTTTGGCGAAAAAATTGGTGTCACAAAACAGCAGACTGGTAATTACAACAAAAAAAGTAATTTCGGTATTGAGTTCAATTTATTTCAGTTTGACCCGATTTCAGTTTCAAAAAAATTCTAAGCACTTGACCTATGCACGTGTGGAATTCACTTTAATAAAATAGAGCACCAGCAGGAAAAAAATTGGCACAAAACTTGGCACAATAATAGAAATTGTTATTATTCGCGTTTCCATTTGGAATTTTAGTTATTAACAAACCTTACTGAACGTTTATTATTATTAAAATTTAGATAGATTTGTTTATGATTTAAAACAATACAGCGAACAAACAACACGTCAGTTTTATCAACAGAAAAGGGCAGCTGGTAAATATAAAATAATTGTTTAGCAAACTAATAAGAAAATACTTACAATCACGAAGGAGATATCGTGTATCATTTTGAGGTGACGGGGTTATTAAATAGATATGCACCTAACAATAACTATTTCAAAATCATTTCTTCTTGTTTACATTCCTAAGGGGCGTATGGTTCGATTAAGATAATTTGACCTTTTTAACAAATTGCAGTATAACAACTGCTTTAAAACGCCCTGCTGAATCGCCCCTAGAAATGCCATGTTTTCGCCCAAAAATAGCACGGCATGTCTTACTTTGCCACTTATTTATACACCAAATTTTTGAAACGTTCCCAATAATTCATTTTTACTTCCACATTCTTTTCATGAATTTCCTCGGCCAACTTGGTGACTAATTTTTGCTTGAATATTTCGCAAATTTCCTAAGAAAATTAACATTTTAAACTAAAAATTAATGCAGCAGAGTGATTTTTTTTTAGTCTAATCCGAAGGAAAAATTTTGTCGAAATTGCAATTAAATTCCCAGATTCGAATTGGCTGAATTTTTTTAACGATTACGAAAGGCGGATACAGGTAGTAAAAAATTCGTATTAACGTTTTTGCTCCCGTTTTAAAGGTTGTTCAATTAAAATTTTGAAATCAAACCAGTTCATTAAACTTCGCTTTCGAATAATGAAACCGTCCTTGTTCTTTTCACACGTAATAACAACGAAATTTGCGAAAATACTTTTTCCTTAATTATTTTTAAGTTTGCTATTTATTTTTATAGGTTTCCCCTTTGTTTATTTATTTTTGTAGGGTAAGTTAGCACACAAATGCAGCAAAGCAAAATCGCATCAGTGGCAATTTTAACTGTTGAATTTTCCAAAAACAAATTCGAAAAATTTTTGTTTTTAAGAGAATCCCAGGCTGTGAAAATTCGCAGTTAATTTTGTGTTTTAATCCATAGCCTACTTAAATAATTCTTAAGACCAAAGCAAACGAACCTACCCAAGTTTATTTTTGATCATCGTGAGAACCACCAGCTGATCGTCGTATAAAATATGTTATCAAAACACGCTCATCTTTTAATATATCCGAATTGAACTTTGCGCAAATTAAAAAGCAATTAAAAAAGAAATAATTTTATACATCATTATGGCATATGATAAATCATTTCTTTTTATACATAACCCGATAAGATATAATTTGGTAATTAGATAATAAATACAAATACACTCAAACAAAAACCTTGCTGATTATTATTAAAACATTGCTATTTAAACCTGTGTTACCATGGGTTTAACACCATGAATTTGCAAAAATATAAAGGTGCGAAGGTTCGAACAATTCGAAGGGCGCAGGTTTGAATCTACGAATCCTAGAAATCTAATTAGAATTAGTTCGATTGTTAGGCAGCAAGTGAATAGCGCCCGTTCATTTGGTGTAAAAATTAATTCTGTAAATCCTATCTTAACTACAAAATGCGGAAGTTATCTTTTTTAATTAGAACACGTGATTTTAGAGGTCACTGATCTGATATATAAAGTACGTTTGCCATATTTAACTTGAAAAATATCGAAATAAAAGTGATACAATTTATTGGTGTACTAAAAATGACAATTTTGGGAATTTTTCACGAGCTCCAAGTCGTATATTCTCGTAGATGGTGGCTTAATTTAATTTTGAAGCTTCAATTCAGCCGTATGAGATCTAAATTACATTTTTTTAAGCAACGTCCTTGGAATTAAGTGCCATGTAACTGAATAATTCATTAGTATTAATGTCAAAAATCTCCATTTTAATTTTTAGGGCCACAAAAAATTTCAGTATACATTTTGACAGACAAATGAACAGTTTGTTCTTTTTTAAAATTTTTGTTTAGACGTATAAGAACAACAGAAGATCAAAATCTGCACCGACGTCACCTGATTTAATTAGTAAAGATATCAATCATGATGAAGATAACAAAGGCGACTGAAATAACTTTGATTTGTGATTGTTTTCCATCACATATTTTTATCAAGGACGTTCCTGATAAAGAGCAATGATCGAACTCGGCGCGTTATTTTATGATTATAATAAGAGCTACTGACCATGTCAATGATAATGCTGATTATAGTTGTAATACGAGGTAAATATCCTTTGGAAATTTTTCCAATCGAACGTCCTTAAATTAACTGACGTAAATGACGGAAATTAAACGAAATGTCTCAGGTTATTCCTTAAGAACAAGAAGCCCTTTTTGATTGTTTTAGACATTGTTGGTAGGTTTTGGGAGAGGCTTGATCATGCTTGAACCTTGGAGTGCGAAAGGCTGATTCTTTCTCCGATTGTCCCTTTTTGATCAAGACAAGGCCCTTTTTGGTTGTTTTAGACATTGTTAGCAGGTTTTCGCCAAGGCTTGAGCATGCTTGAATCTTGGAGTGCGAAAGGTTGTCCCTTTCTTTGACAGCCTCCAAATTTCGTTAATATTGCCCTGACAGCTTCAAGGAAGTCTTTATCTAATGGAAATAATATTAAGTATCAAGCAAGCTATCTGGAAATACTTTTAGGATATCTCAAATTATTTCCGAATGTTCAGAGTTTCCTCCTTTGGTTGAGAATATCCGAGACTGTCTTTAACTATCTTTAAGAATGCTTCCAGATTGACTAGCCAACGAACAAGTGACTGTTCTTTGACAGCCTTCAAATTTCGTTCGGATTGCCTAGACTCCTTCAAGGAAGTCTTTACATAATGGAAACAATATTAAGTATCAAACAAGATATCTTGAAATACCTTTAAAATATCTGAACTTATTTCGGAATGTTCAGAGTTTCCTGCTTTGGTTGAAAATTACCAAGACTGCCTTAAACTATCTTTAAGAATGCTTCAAGATTGACTAGTCAAGGAACAAGTGACTGTGGCAGTGGTCAATTCTTAAGTTTTGGGAAAGTTGTGATTTTGTTTTCCTTCAGATCTTCAGCAGAAAAGAACGTAAGATGAAGCGAAGAATCAAAATATGTGATTGAGCCTTTTTCTTTTTCTTGTGTGTTCTCCTTTTTAGTACCATAGTCGCCATGTACAAAACACATTTGGAATGACCTAGCGGCATTTTTCTTAACACAAAATTCCTATTCTTGAGCTTTTGGCTTTAAACTGAATGATAGGAGGCAGGGTTTCAAAACAAGAGAAGCCTATGTTTTTGGCATATCCTCAGGCCGCGCAAATTCCCAAATTATATCACCACGATGATTGCACATTCCGCAGGGTTTCAGATGTCATTTGTTTGCAAACTAGTCGATAGTTAGGTACAAAATGCATAAGCCAGGCTAAGCTAACGGATTAATTGCCCAAGGGTTGATCACTGAGGCTGGCCTTTGTTCCTTCAGGGGCAGTTTAAAGGTATGCTTGGGGGTTGTTTCAAGTAGCCCTGGTTATTCTACCATGTTCATACAGAAACAGGCATTTCTAAAACAGTTGTGGGCAATTTAGCGAGTTTTGGAGGCGATCTTAAGGGTTGTTTGTAATTTTTTTTCGACGGTTCAACTATAACCAAACCCTTCATAACCCCCAAAACGAAGTAACTGTCCATAAATTCCGGATAATCGAATGATTGGTGCATCTTTGTATTTCGTTTGTCCATTACAGATGAATTTCGCCTTTTTAACTTAACTATCTTGTTAAAGAGGAGACGAAGTAGGTCACATGTGTTCCAAACCAAAAGAAGAACGGGGAAAAGGCCTTTCGTTAAATGGAACGGCGTCGAGTTTCTATTAAGCTTTCTGTTTGGACAAGACTTTCCAATCTTCCAAACCCAGGACATTTCCAAACATCTTGACTGAACTTGCAGCATTAATGCTGACTGCTTTCGTTATTATTTTTTTTTTCAAATACATTTTTGGAAGAGACCCTCAATATCCTTAATTTAATTCCATAAGACTTGGGGTTCTTGGTGGTTTAGTGGTTTGTCTACTTCGCAATCGAGTGGACGTAAGTTCAAATCTCAATAGTGGTCGGATTTTTAATTTAAAATTCAAATCCAGTTAGGTAACTAACGGACATACAAGGGAGTAAATAAATAATAAACAAGGTCTAACTGTAGTTGCAAAGTAAATTTCTGTTAATTAGTCGTGTTATCAAGATATACCATCCCAAATGTTAGTTCGCTTGCCCGTGGTCAATCAACAACCTTGTTCATTCACGTGGTCGAATACAATACAATCACCTCATCCGTCGATCCGACAGTGCGCTCATAATAAATAGTCGAAGTTAAAATGTCCACAGTGCGTCAGAGTGAGTCTCGTCGATGCTTTGCACGGTAAAGGCGCTGCCGTTGCGGTGTTCAGATTTGGGTGTTCTCGTTCAGGTCAGCTGAGATTGGGAGGTCATTGGGTTGCGTAAGTGACTCAGTACAACAATTAACAACAGACAGCAGCTAGACGACCGAATTCATCATATTAGACTCGCACGAGTGATCGCCAAACCGTAGCGAATATTCCTTTCATTTAACGTTGAAACCCGGGCCCACACCTGCACAACTTTTCCACCTTTTACATAATAATTAACGCGAACTGTCTTTATAATGTAAACATGATCGGACGTTTTTATAAAGTCGAATTAGCTGAACGAATTTTGTGGACAAAAAATGTTAGGATAGAATCAATCATTTGGACAAAGACCTTTCGGACAACTTTGGCAAAAATTCAAATTAGCTGGAGAATTTAAAGTAGGTTTAACACCTGTGGAAGGATGCTGATTTGTAAAGATAAAACGAACGAGTAATCATTTACATAAAATGAACGCTCGACTTTTGAAGATCAAGTCATCAAGTCGTCGAACTGAAAGATACCCGATACCCGTATTAAAGAAGATGAAGAAGAGGGCCCGCGATAGTTTTCTTTTTGTTATTACATGTCCTTAACAAGTTTATACTTGGGCAAAATTTTTAACTAAACTATTAAATATCCCAGCCAAATATCTAAAAGTAGCTTGCAATACCTGGATGCCCCGACAGGAATCGTCAGGGCAAAATTTCAAAGTAAAGCTAAAATCAAGCCAAGCCATTAGGTTGCTTAAGCATCCAATAGCTTCACATCCAAATAGGAATCGCAAGGGCATCAAAGTAAATTAAGTACATTTCGTAGTTTTACTTCAATCCGCAAATGACACACGAAACAAAATACCAAGAACAAAAAGAAAATGTATGTAGCATGATACAGCGAAAGATGAATTGCGTTGATATCGTTTTAAACAAGTTCATCACGCATGCAGTGAAGCATGTAACGTTTATTGCGTCAGCATGCAAAAATCTTTTGTCATTCCCTCGAACTAAAATTCCAAAAATACCAATTCGGCTTCTTCTATTCTATTTTCTCTGTAACGAATTTAAACCAATACTGTTTTATTAGTTTTCTGGACGAAATCCAAGCCTGCGGTTGCCAAGTATCTCAAGGCACGTCATTTATTATTGTCATATATTATAAAAAACAAAAGATTTCAAAACAATGCATGAATAATTCATCCATAAAAAATAATTAACAACGTGAAAATTGTAACTTTCTAGGTGAAGGTAGATTAAAATCCAAGCAACTGTATTCGTTTGACGTCAATGTTTTAAAAAAATAGGTATTTAAAAAAATTAGTCCAGGCAGATTTAGAGCTGAAAATTACGGGTACTTCTATGCAATTGTATTCTTTTGACGTCATTGTTTGTGTATTCATCACATTCATTACTGTTAATTGACTGCGTTACAAATTATTAGAACAGTAACCACGAAAACACTGCAGTTCCGGGTCCTTATTCTCTTCTTGAGCTTTTAACTAAGAAAACCGACATTTTTTATTTGATGTTCTGTATTAGAAAATAATAAAACGAGACAAAATTACAGATTTTTTTTGTGTCTGAAAACCACCTGAAGAGATATCATTAAAGAAAACTAGGTTAGAACCGAAACGACAGGAAATTAAGCAGGCTTCTTAATGAAACGCGGAAGATACAAGAATAGGCAAATGGAAAAATAGGAAAACTGCCCATTATGTTATTTTTCTCGACGACTTGATTACGTAATGAATCTCAGGCGGGTGGGCTGTAATTTAGGCACGGGTTTTTGATGCAAAAATAGCTCCGCTTTGTAAACGTGTTTTTTGCGGAAATTGCTAAATCGGGCCAATCATTGAGACGCCAAGAAAAAAGTGCGAAACGTTTTGAATGATTTGAAGCCCCCTTCATCCCTTGATGGTACATCACTGTTAACCATATATCTCTGCGTGATACGCCACTGCCAAGGACGACGTTTACTGCTACAGTTTACATTACTTATTCAAAACAAAAGTCGAAGTAAATTCAAAAAATGATCAAAATCGCCAGGATCTTTAAAAAATATTTCATTTTATTTTGGATTTGGAAACCAAATTAATTTAACACCAATTAGTAACATAATTGATGACCCAAATACAAATAATTAATTACAAAATGCACCGATAGAAAATGAAGGCTGATAAAAGAATTTCGAAAAAGAAAAATCAGAAAGGATGTGCAATACCGGATTAACTCAACTGTGATTGATTAAACTACGAGTGCCGCATCGAGCTTGAAACAATTTTTGGGCCAATTCTGACGTACCAAAGCCAAATTTTTAAAATTACTCAAATTCAAGTGAGATTTCCGAACGTAACCTTTTTATTAAAATTATTTAAAAAACCAAAATTAAACAAAAACTTTTTGGAGCTATCAAACGCATTACTCATGCTTCGTCGATAACAATCGTCAGCATTCTTCACTTTAACACCGCAAAATCAAGGTTGCCCTTAAAAAAGGAAAAGTTCGTTAACAAAAAAGGCCTTTTTGTAATTATAACTCGTGATTATGGATGACACTTTTTCCTGAGCTTCTGAAATTACGATGTTTATAGAAAAATTATCGTTATTGTGACGAACTGCATTGTGATTACAGAGGTTATCGGTTCGTCCACAGAATTTAAAAATAATGCAAAACGAATGCATGGAAACGTTAATTTATATATCTTTGGTATTTTAATATTTATAAACACAGCACAGAGTCGCAATATTAAACTTACTGTAAAATTAACTGCAAAAATTGAATTATTATTATGACCAACATCATCAAAATTTTAGGCAGGAGTAAACCAAGATATTTTGGAAAAAACTAAACTTTTATCACGTAGATCTAAATAGGCCGTGGCGTGATTGGCTCTCTTATTTTACCCAAACAATTTGGTCAGGTAAACCTGCTAGATTTTGGAAATTCTTGTTGATAAACGGATTGTACGCTACAAACGGACACAAAAATCGCTTTAAGAGTTTAGAAAGTGAAAATAACAAACTTGAAAAAATAACATACAAAACTAAATATAAACAAATAAAACGTATCTTTACCTTTAAAATGGCCGAGATTAATCGATTTAAAACCAATATAATCCGTTGCTTTATTACGTAATTACAAGCAAATTTCGTTTCCTAAACGCAATTAATTTTTTGATACCTGATTATGGATTGCTACATGTAATTCCCCTCATTTATTTTATTTATTTTTCGAAAAATACAACGTAAGATTAAAACGTCCGTTGAAGTTCTCTTTTTCTGTTTGTATCTCGAGGGAAAATATATTGACTATTAAGGATTAATGCTCATTTTAAATGCAGATACGGAGCTCCTGTTTATGTTGGTGAAACCCAGAAGCTACTTAGATTCCGGTTCTAACACGCGCCTTCATTAATTGACTAAGAAACGAAGTTAACATGTATTAAAACTTATAAATTACTCGAACGTTCCTTGAATAGGAATTGTCCAGCTTGTGTAATTCCGGTATTTTAATTTAAACAGAATTTATACTTTTTTGTTGTATTTTTGTATAAGTTTCGACTTAGAAAAGTTTTGGTTTTTTAGTTAAGGAAACTGTCAGTTTCAAAGTTTGTTAGTTTTGTAAAACTCAAGAGGCCAAATAATCAAATTAGTCTTGAATTCACAAATTTCCAGAATGTCTGTTTTTAAATTTTCCAGAAAATTCCCAAATTTCTGGCACATTCGAAACTAACCTAAACCTTTAATTTTCAAATTAAAAGGGAAATAATCAAGTTAACGTTGCGTTTCTCAAGTTTAAAAAACCTAATGCACTTTGATTTTCAATTGTTTTTCCAAAATATGGAGTTTTCCTCAAACTGCGTTTCTAAGCCGTTTCTAACCAAACCATTTATTTTTGTTCTTTAACTTCAACAATTTTTTTTGTTCATGTAAGCTTACGGTTTCCAAGCGTCTCGACGCGCGCCGTAATTGTTTAGTTTAATTGTTTAGTATTTCTGCGACTAAAGAAATATAAGAACTCTGAACTACTTAAACAGAAGCCCCTGAAATAAGCCCAGAAGAACGCATCAAAAATCCTTTAAAATAATAGTTTATAAATTAATTTGTTTGCCTTCTTGTAAATTTGTTAAATAATAAAATATTCAAGACAGCTTCTGGAGTTCCATCTCGATAATCTAAAACAACCTGAAATTACCATGCTAATGTAAATTTCTGCATAAATCGCATCCAACTACCTTCGCTTATTAATTATTTAGTTTATACAACCTTGAACCGGCATTGCTAAAATAATTAAAAAAACAATATCGCCGGAGATTTGCATATTTGATAACTCCGTGATAAAATCTAAAATGAATTGATTCGCATTGTTTTAAAAAACGTTGTTGGTTATTTATTTTATTTTTACTTACCTGCGTTTTTGTTCGATTTTTGGACGTAAAATATCAAATGTTTGCTTTTAAAATAAAGTGCCAATTTGATTTGTGGCATTCATTAAGAAATTAAATCGGCATTCAGATCCAATGCATCGCGATTTAACAACTCGTTTCGTGCTTTTTGAATACAAAACGATGTTCAGGCTGCACGAATTTACGTCAGAAATTCGAAAAGTACGATGCGAATGCTCTAAATGTTAACTAGGAATTTAGGTAAATCTAAAATTGGGCATCTTCAAGCTCCGTTAAGAAATTTACATGATTTTTTTTTAAATCTGCGCCTTGAAAATATTTCCTCGATCCACCAGCTTCTGCCTAATTTCGTAGATCGTTCTTCATCAAAGAAGCCTTGAGAAAACAAACGACCAAATAACGTCAATTCTATTAAAACATTTGCTCGCGGTTCGATTGGTTTTTGTTGGTTTTATTCAAGGGTTGCTTTGATGAGACCTCAATAAATAAAGAGGATTACTTACATGGCTGTGCAAAAGTGATAACTTTTTCGGTTTTAACATGAAAATCGTCTTCTTCTTCACTGATGGATGGTCCCGTTTTGTACTGTGGTTCGTCGCTTTGCATTCCCGCGTATCCTTGGTCCACCATGGCCAAAATATGTGGAGGAACTTGTGGTAGTATTCTTCCTGTAACATTGGGGGCGAATTGGAAGCCCATTTTCCTTAAAACGTCCCCCTTGATCGCCTCTAAGCTTCTACTTCTGATTTCTTCCCTTATTCGGCATGCCCCGCAGCCGACTATTTGGGGTGTCGTGGTGTAATCTTCTACGGTTTGGTCGTCGTAAGACGAGTCGCTTGATAATTTTCTTTTATCGATACTATTTGAACGATTTGAGGTTTGGATTTTTTCACAGGCTATCGGGAGTATTAACATAACTAAGAAAATCGTCGTCGCTTTTTGCCACATACTCGTCCTTTGACGACTGATTTTCGTTACGGAAAAGTGGTGACAAGATGTAAAGGATGATGATGAGATGATGTCTACGTTCATGATTGTATGGGGCATATTCGTACCGTTTTGGGGAGGATAATTTAGGAAAATTAGCACATTATTTTACCCTGAATCGTCCTCGGAGTTTTATTATATCACAATTTCAAAATAGGATATTATCACAATTGTTATCGTTTATTTTACTTTTAAATTTTATCACAAATTCAACTCGAAATAATTCGCACAATTCGTCTAAAAAATGTTATCACAATTTTTTCCTTTTGCTGTTGGAACATTTCGCTTTTGAATTCGAAACGAGTTTGGCTCGCATATTTCGCGTGCAGCGATCAGTGCTTGGCTGGTTTAATTAATAAAGGCGTTTGTAAAAAATCGTAATACTTTTGAAAACCATTTTTCTCAAACATTATCACATATCCAAAGTTACCGTGAAACCTCACGATCACAACCGATCACAGTTTTTCATTATTTTTTCGAAAAAATTAATCGATGGACGTTTATTCGGTGTAAATTTTCGAATATAAATGGATTTGATCTCACAGATCGAGTCAGTCGAGACGAGACAATTGCCAATCGAATTATCAGCAATTGCCGGTCGCTATCACAATCGCGCGCGTGTCGGAAAAGAAGAGATCTGCCGGCTTATGCGCCGACTTGTCAAGTAGCATAGACCAACACTGAGAAGTTCACCAGTCAGCTGCTGCTTATATGTGTGTGAGCAGTGTATGCGTGCATGCAAGCAACCAAGCTGAAGATTACTCTAGATCGACCGCTTCAGAAAAAAAAATTTTTCGTTACGCACTACACGCTCACGGGGGTTGACTTTTCTTTTTTTTAAACAACGCGCCCTCTGTTAACTTATCGAGCCAACCAAGAATTTCCCTTAAAAATTTTGACAATCGACCACCTACCTTCTTTCTTTTTGCAATTTTCAAGGCTACCCTGATCAACAGAAGACGTTCTAAATTAATTAATTAATCCCTAAAATCTTTAATTACGAACTACTTAAACAGTATTTGAAACTAATCGTTAGAAAAAATCAAAATGTTAACAGGAATTTTTACGTGTCCTAAAAAGACAATACGCATTAAAACCGTAAGCGTGGCTTTACATAAATTAAACGGGAAGTTAAATTAAGCATGGGCGTAGAAATTTAAAACTTTCACAGATGCATCGGACCTGTTCCAATTTTCATGAGATCTCCGCTTATTGTTTAACAACTGGTCAATTCCGACTTTTTCGTTTTTAAACGAATTTCTTAGGCATTCTTGTGAGCTTGCTTTCTTTGTGAGTGAATGAAGGCTTTATTAACTCATTTACATCGAAAGGAGTTTTCGTAAACGGAGGGCAAAAAATTGGTAAAAGAACGTTGGCAGAACTATTTTACCGATTTATATTTGAACCATCTTCATACGTACGGACGAAAATAAAACATATAATATCAATTGCACTAAGCAAAGACGATTTCTTTGGGTTTGATGACTTTAAAAACCTTTCTTATTTGGAAATGATTCGCTTGTTCCTTTCTTTCTTTTAGAGGAAGAAAATGCGTCTGCGTTGGTTTCTGATTTCTGGAAAATCGCAAAATGGTCGTTTATTTGAGCCATTAATTCAGTAAACATTTAAATTTAATACGCCTGGAGTCGTACCAATTCTAATAGGGTTAACCTACTAAAAAAGCAATGTAATTTTAAGTTTTTTCCGCTGAAAATCCAAGCAACCTGATAGGGGTTTGAACGTACGTCTTTGTATATTCAAATCCATTGCTTAATATAAGACAGAAGAAGTTACGTCGTTCACTTCTATTTATTATTATTACCACAGCAAGAAATACAAGTCCCAAATTGTTAAATTCATAAAATTATATTTGCCAAGACGTCAACGTATTTTTTGGAATTATTTGTCCAAATCGGCAAGCTAAATTTGGTGTTCGGTGGAGCACCGTCTTGTGTGTAACGAATAAAATCACTCTTGAATGTTTCTGTATAACAAAAGAACTAAAGCACTGATCCTGAAAGAATTTAAAAAAAGTTATAATTTTTGAAAAGGGAAGTTAGTTTAGATTTTCAATTCCAAAGAAGGGACCAGCCAATTATATTTTTGAACGAGATTTTAGGGTCTGCTTCACTGTTGCCTATTTTGGGAACTAGCTCTGTTTCAATCAAGGCCCGCTGAATTAAATATTGTATATTAATATTATTAAATTTAAAACGTATAGTTCGCCCCAAATGGCGTCATAATCCTTGCTAAATTGCGACTTGGCTAAATGAAGTGGACAGGCCTTAATATGCAATATTTAATTCAGAGGGCCTTGATTTCAACCATATTTTGCCATATTTAGAGTAGTTATAATTTCGATAGGTTAGTCGCCTATCAAATAATTTAAGCGTACTCGTACTCGACTTCGAGCTTTATAGCGTGTTGCACAAACGCGATTTAATGACTTCGTCAAATTTAACAGAATCGAATCAAACAGAAATCTTTGATCGTTCATTAATTTAACAAAAGTTTTGGCCGACCCACCCTACACAAGTCTTTGTAAATCAGCGCACGTTCGAGCATGGCCGCTTCTCATACCTCGGTTGCTTCGCACGCTATATGTACGGGTGGTGTGGTAAGCACTAAGCCTTCAACAACAGCCTACCTTTGCAACTCCACCACTGTGTTTCGGTTCCCAATTATTTTCAGTGACTGGGTAGGCCATCCGCCGAGCATCCGACTCGGGTTTGACCTCGAGATCGTCCGTGTTGTAGTCGAATGCCTTAACCATTCGGCCACTCCGGCTATTCAAGTTGCAGTTGGGCTTCATAAACCAACTGTAGGTATCCCTAAGCCCTGCCCAGTAACCAGTAACATTGGCATTGCTTGGTTTTAATTATTTTACTGATTTTAATCTGGAAAATAAAAAAGTGCGATTTTTGAAAATCAATAAATTGTAATTCTCCCAAAAATTATTTAAAAAAAGGTATCTATTTTTTACAAAATTCTATAATTTAAGACCTGCAACAGTTGAGAAAACAATTCCAAATTTGAAATTATCTCAAAATATAACATCCTTGTTAACATTTTGCAGATTGAGAAATCTAAGGTTATCGCAAAATTTATTACATAATAGCTTGTAAAACAAATTAGTAATATTATCAGAAAAATTACAGAAAATCATCCTTACGAAATTATCTCCTAATGTTTGTAAAAGTGTCGGCGTAAACCCGCGTAATTTTACACAAATTCGCATTAATTTAATTACCGGCAAAAAATATTAAATTGGGGTCACCTTAACGACAACGTACGTAAAAAGCTATTGAATAATTACGATTAGGGATTTAGGATTTTCCCTCTCGTTGTTTGCATTTCTAAGAACAACTTACAAACAATTTAATTACTCACAAAAAAACTATCCGATTTGCAAACACTTAAAGATGCAGTACACTCTTTTTATTTAAACTTTTGTTTAATTTAATTAGTTATTTTGAAAATCTTCAGTGTAGACAATTTCAAAATGCATCGCTCAAAAGCAAAGAAGGGCGTGGAAAACAAAACGATTGAAAACAAAAAAACATTCACACACTGAATCTAAGGCGTTGTTTTTTAAATCAACGAAAAAAAAGCGCGATCTTTTTGCATATTGGAGTTGCATAATCGATTGCGTGTAAAACAACAAAAATTACGTTGACGTAAAAAAAGACAAGTATTAACTAATAATGACTAAGAGTCCGTGCATGGATGTTTTATAAATGATCAACAAGTTGCTTGCTGATTTTATCAAAATATATATTCTTCTCTGTCAAGAGTTCCTATTTACGTACTGTCAAGTGAGAAGGTGAAAGGTTTATTTTTGGTGAATCCTCAGGTAAAACCCATCGAATCTGTTTATAATCACCTTTAAAAAATGGACTTTTTGTCGTACTGGTTATACATGTGCAGAATTTATGACATTGTTTGTTTTATTTGTTGATTACCTCGATTGAATCCAATCGAATTAAGTATTAATCGTATTAATATAAACTCGAAAAAAAAAACGTGACTAATTAATTTATTCATTAATTTATTCCGATGTTAAATAAACATTGCAGAATTGCATCAAGTATCACTTTTTACTTACTTACCTGTTAGCGCGTTTTATTTTTATTTTTATTTCTTATTTTTGTTTTGCGTACAATTTGTTTTTTGTATTAGTCAAACGGTGATACTGACGTTAGAACTCAAAGAACACAGAAATTGTCAATATTATGTGATAATTATATTAGTTTCTGTTTTTATACGGAGTTACTTAGAAAAACTGCTTTTTTCTGCCAATTTCTTGCTTTTATATTAAAGAACTTTGACCTCCAATTAATTAATCGTTAACATTCGATTTCACCTGCTTTTTGTATGATTTTTTGGAAAATATTTAGAGATAAAGGTTTGTAGAATTGTCCAATTTTTACAGGAGAAAATCAACGAAAATTAATATCATTCTCTGTTTTTCGCGTACTCTTTTTCTCTTCCTCTTTCTGCCTGGTATCTCTCACTCTTTTTTTAATTTATCTTCTCTCCTCTTTCTTCCCTCTTCCTTCTCCCCGCACTTTTCATTTTTCCTCCATCTCTCTTCGTTTTCCTTTACCTTCTCCCTTCCTCCCTCATCACCCCTTTATTCCTTCTCCTACCTTTCGTTTCACCCTTCCCCCTCGCCTCCTTTCTTTTTCCTCCCTCCTTACACTCCTCTCCGACCTCTTTTATCCCTTCCTTCCTCGTTCCTCCTACTTTCTTTCCCCTCCTTTTCCTTCGTATCTCCATCCACCTATCTCTCTCTCTCATTTCTCTTTTCCCTTCCTCCTACATCCTTCCTCTTCCGTCTCTCCTGCTCCCTCTTTACTCTTCTCCCCCTTGTCCCTTCCACCCTCTTTCCCCTGTCTTCTTTCTAGCTGATTTCTGCTTTTCTGCCTCTTCTCCCCCCCCCTACTCTTCCTCCTTCCACACTCTCACCCTCGCCCCTTTCTTTCCCACACCTCTCTCCTTCGCTTTTTCTCCTTATTTCCTCTTTGTCTCTTCCAATGGCGTAATGGCACATGACCTGAACCTCCATATAAGTATAGCACTAGGCCAACTTACCACAGTTTTTCATGGGGAGGTGCAAATTAAGTTCTACAACGAAAAATTCAGAATAAAATCATCAGGATAGCTAGTGACAGTAAAGCAGTACTGATGGCTCTAAATAGTTTTAAAATATACTTGGTGAATTAATTTTGGTTATAAAATATGTAAATCATTTGAAACATGTAGATGTATACGAACTAAGTTGTAATGTTATAGAATTTATTGATGACATGCAATACTTGATTCACCAGTTCTAGTATAACGTCAGTAGTACTCCAATGCTACAGCACACTGGAGCTAGCTGCCAGAAACAATGACCTACAACTTATATGGGTTTAAAGGATACGCATGATTATATGGAAATGAGCAGGCTAATGAATTGGTCGGACGTGGTTCAACCCAACCCTTTTGGGACCTTAAATCAGCAGTGGTACCATCCCTGACTCTGCTCCATACAATAATAAAACAAGAAACCAACAGTCGCCACTATGACAGATGGGTTAACTTGGATAAATGTCATCAAGCCAGAGTGGCTATATCAGCCGCCTCATCGATATTATCTAAATTCTGTATGCAGAAGGAGACTACGACTTTTTGTAGGTATACTTTCAGGACACTGAAAACTGAAGAAGCATACATTATGTATGGATTAAGGCTTAAGGCTAACTAACAATTCGACCTGTAGGGGTTGTAATTGGGAAGAAGAGACGGCAGAACATATTCTATGCAACTGCCTTGCACTTGCCTCGATTAAAGGTACCATATTAGAGGATTTCTGGCCTGATATGGCAGAAATCCGTAGCACATCTTTGGCTAGCATCATCAGTTTTACTGAGATGATTGGATGACTTGAATAAAAACCTTGGGAGTAGCAGAATGGGCCGACTTTGAAGCCTAAATGCATATAAACATAGTTCATCCCCCACACCAAATCCAGAATCCAGAAATTCCTTCCACATCCTATCTTTGTTTTCTTTTCTTTCTTTACTCCTTCTTCATGTTGGTTCACAATCTCTTCACAATCCTCCTTTTTTCCTATATGTTTCCCTCTCGTCCTCCTCCTCCTTCTGTGTCTCTATCAGGCCTTCGATCGTACGTCTGTCGATTCGTTTATCTATTTGTTTGTCGATTGGTTTCCTTTAAAAATTCGAATGTTCCAGGACTAGTTTGAGTGATTTAAGTACTATTTTGCACCTGATTATTACAAATAATTATTGTGTATTATGGTTTTAAAATAATAAGAAAGGCATTGTTTTAATCTTTTTAAAGAAAATGTATGTATGTACATATGTATGTATTATCTGTAATCTCTTATGTCTTTCAGTGTTAAGGTACGAGGCTCTACGCGTGCAATGCACAACCCGGCCCGTTCTACGGGTTACGAAGTATTTGCGTCGTTTATACCTACATACAAAAAACGAAAGAAGCATAGAAATAAAAGAGCGAATAAAAAATGGGAATAGAGCTTACTGGAGGTATCTAAAACTTCTAAGAGACAAAAACCTAAGTAGGAAAACAAAAATCAAAATCTATAAAACTGCAATAAGAACAGTTGTCACATACGGTGCGGAAACAATGTGTCTGAATACCAAAGATGAAGAAAAACTAAGAATATTCGAAAGGAGAGTACTGAGAAGAATAATGGGACCAATAAAAACAGAAAATGGGGAATACCGAAAATTGATGAACTATGAAGTAAATGAAAAAATGAAAGGCGAAGACATTGTAAAAGTCATTAAGGCACAAAGATTAAAATGGTACGGGCACATACGGAGAAGAGAACCAGAAAGAACCATAAAAAAAGTATGGGAGTGGAAACCGCAAATAGAGAGACCAAGAGGCAGGCCGAAGTCGAGGTGGGAGGATCAAGTTCAGAAGGATATAAGAAGCATGGGGATTAACAATTGGAGAGACATTATAACAACAAGAAAGAAATGGCAAGAAGTAACGGAAAAAGCCAAACGACACAATAACTTATAGAGAGGGAACAGTAAAATAGAAAAACAGTGGAGTGATTCACCACGGAAAATGAATCCAAAGAGCTCCAAGGAGCGGCTACCATTCTGACAAGAATGAAAAGCCATATTATTATTATATACCTACATACGGCACCATGTGTAGAGTGTATGTGTATGTACATGAAAGACCTTGTAACTCTATCTCATAGGTCTGTATTCGTAAAAGAGCGTCGTTAATTGGGTGCCCAACGACGAATGTTCATCAGGACTCGATACCAACCTCCTGCCCATCAGGAGATTCGCACCAAGGACTAGCGCAACGCTAGCCTGACGCTCTACCTCTGCGCCACCCTGGCTACTTAGAATTTAAGAAATATCTTGTATGAGTTACTTAAAAGCCCGTTTTCTTTCAACTATTAACGTAAATATTAGAATCTTTTGCATTTCAAAAATGTTATCCCTACGAACTCATTATGAAGGATTAAAGATAAAAGGATCAAAATATGAAACAAAAATGTCTACCGGCAGTTACAGATGTGACAAACGAAGCAACTCATCCACAGACCTTCAAAAGCTAAGGCCGAATAGCTTCTTAGGTTTATCAGGAAGCACAGGTTTTCTTACGGGCCATGGCCTCTTTAAAAGACATTTGCAGATGGACTCAAGTTGTAGAAGAATCCTCCCTTCGTCTCCTTTTGTGATGCATCTGTAGCGGATTTGAAAATTTGAGTTGCTTAGTTTTAGTTAATCTTCAATTGTTATTTTATGATTTTTTGATTTGTGTCATATTGAAAATAAATACGTTCTAATTCCTTTCTCATTACTGTTTACGGAAACTCTTACACATCAACTACTTCTTCTAAGGCATCACCTATTTGGTGCCGGTCTTCTAGAACTCGATAATACACAGACACACAGAGCGTCTGTATGAACAAGATCTTGGCCTTAGGGCTACCGGTCTGTACGAAGGCATCCCTTAATTTACGGTGGATGCACAATGGGCCTGGTGCCTGAGTGCTGTTACTTCGTACCGCCGAAAGAAGAAGAAGAAACATTTACGGGAAGTCAACCATTGAAAAACAAGCCCATAAACAGATAACTGATTGCTTAAAAATTGTCGAATCAACGTGACAATAATTTGTTTTCACTAATGTCATCTTTCATGGCCACCTTCGTTTTAGAAGATTTCTTAAAAGTTGTAACTGTTGAATCCAATACTCCTTAGACTTTCAGAGAAAAAAAAACTCAAAAATCAACGATGCATTAACTAATCACGTGGGATCAAATTAATTTAATTTATTAAATTTTTTTGACAAAAGTGATTAACGTACATTAAATCCTTAAACTTGTATTTTTCTACTGCAAAGCGGATACATAACCTCAAACCTGACAGCTGTCATTTTCCATGTTGGCAGTTTTACGGCTCCCTCTTCACGGATATCAACTACTCAACCATAAGTACGCTCTAATCAAATTAGTAATTACAAATTTATTTAATCTCCTAGTCCCACTTTTTAAGAACTCAAAAGGCTTACGGAAAATCCAACTTGGCACATAAACAAACGACTATCACTTTGACAGCTTTTCCTTTTGAATAAAACAAACAAATAAAACACAGTTCGTTTACATGGCCTTCTTTGGTTTCAACTCAACCTACGTCCTACGTTGCATACGTTTATTTGTTTTTAGAAAACGATTCGCGATTAAAAAGAAAGGTGTAACTTGTAGAAAAATCCAGAATTAGGTGGAAATGACGTTTATTGTTCCCACGCTGCATTCTCGCTGACGTTAGTAAATCATTGATTATTCGGTAAGGTAACCATTTGATTGCAAAATAGATTGCGAAATATTTGCTGCAACTACACCCAAAAATGCCTCGAATTGGAAATGTTTTGCGTATTGTAAAAACTTTCAGCTGCATTTTTTACGAATTCATCTAAACTTCAATTTTTACCTCATTAAAATTTAATTAACGTTGGTTTTAACTGCGTCAGAAGCAGAATTTTACTGTTAAGTGATTTTGGATTGCAGTACCTATCATTAAACTTTTGTTTTGGTTTCAGTTTGAAGTTTTTATTTTCACTTTGAAAACACTGAAGCTTTCTGGATTTTCAACAACCACTAATTATGTTTCTTATTTCGTTTTTAAATGTTTTCATTTAACATCATTCAGAAGTTGAAGAAAACTCATCTTAACTCCTACCATCTAAGCTTAAATCCTCGCCTTTACGAGTAACACTAGATTTTATTACAAAAAAACGATATCAATTTTCAGTTACGTTTCGGTTTCCGACTTTCTTCAAGTAAATATCGTAAATTCTAAGTTAGTTCCTCGCACTAACTTGAATTTAATTGGTTCTTGGGGTTTCACTTGATTTTGTCGGATTGCGTCTTGATTACTTTGTCGAACATTGGGCTAGTAATGCTGTGGTTACCTGAAGATAGTTAAAAATTGAAACGTATCAGGGTTCGATTTAGTACAACTAATAAAGAGAATTCGACTGAGATAAATTAATACTTTGGGGCGAAATTTCTGTTTTGAATTTGAAGTTAAGTCAGCAAAAATATTGGAGATTTGAGACAACTAATTAGAAAAATCTCGTGAGAAGTGTTGTCTTTTCTACATTGTTTTTATAGATTACTAAAGGAGAAAGTTGGTAGGCGCACAGCCTTGAGGAAAATCGTCTTCCATGTGGCGTATGCGCGTAGCTACGCAACACTTTTTTCTCACATTGCGCATGCGTATATGTGATCTATACTACGCAAATATTTACTTTCCTCCATAGTCTTCAGTCGAAGGACTGGTTTGAGCAGCAATCCATTCTTCTTTTCTCTTCATTTGTTCATAGTGTAACGAGACACACCAGCTGCCAGGTGGAACGTGAATCATTTCGCGCCGATGCGTCAGCTGTTCCGGATTGTTCCATGACTCATCGTTCCACAGCAGTGTAGAATTTGCTGAATTGGAAGCTTACCTATATAAAAGGCGCAATTCTCTTAGCGAACTTTAGTCTAATCAAGCCTACGAAACGGTCGCGAATATCTGCGTCGGTGAAGATAAATAAATACGCGAATTAAGTTGTTAAACAAATTAGTTAGTTTACCGATATTAATATTAGTGTTGTGTTTTAGTGTTAAGTTGTTATTTCATTACTTGGTTTCTTCTTCGTACTGTCTGTTTCCATATTCTTCTTCCGTTTCGTGCTTGTTCTAATACTTCTTCATTTGATTGTCTTTATGCTCAAATGATCTTTATGCTCTTCTGAAACACCACCTTTCGAATGATTCTATTTTTCTTCGTTGTGGTTTGCTGGTGGTCCATATTCAGTGGCGTAACCAAGGAGGGGCCCAGGGGGCCCAGGCCCCCCTCAAGATCAACGTTATTAATCAAAATTTCATTTAAAAAAAATCGATAATTGTAGGTATCGGCATTACAAAAGCCACCGTATACGGTGATTTGAAAACCAACCAATGGACTAGGCCCCCTACAAACTACGTTTCTGGTTACGCTACTGTCCATATTTCACATAAGGCTAAGCTCCATATGTATGTTTTAATTAATTGTTTCTTTGTTTCTAGTGATATGCTGTTGCAATTAGTTGTTTTTTATTATAAAAGGCTCTTTTTGTTTGATTCGTTCTCTTGTTTATGTCTCTACTACTTCTTCCGTCCTTTGTGATTATATTTCCTAGGTATGGAAATTGATTAACCGACCTGATAGTTTCATTGTCTATAGTAATATTGTTTCATCACTCTTTGAGCACACCTTCACTTTTGTTTTGTTTTTGTTAATTTTTATGCTATATCATTCGTGGAATAGCGTTTCCATATATTTTAATGTCTGTGTCAGTTCTTCTTTTGTTTCAGCGAGTAATGCTATGTCGTCAGCGTCATCTGATGGTATATATGATTGAAACTCCTGTTCTTCTTAATTGCCTAAAGTTATTTACTGCTTTTTGGATGTTGTATTAAAGTGTAATGGTGAGAGACCACACCCTTGCCAGACGCCTTGTCTGATTTGTGCTTCTTCATGTTCCCCATTATATTCTATAATAGCTGTTTAGTTTTGGTATGTATTATTATGTATCACTTTTCTGTCCTTTTTAAACATCTCCATTTCACCTTTTCTGCGTCAGCAAAAGCTATACATAGTCGTTTTCCTTTCCCAATCATTTGTTAGTCTTAGTGTCATAATTGCTTCCCTTGAATTCTCTCTTCTTTTTCTTCAGCCCCTCACAATCAACTCCTTGATATAGGCCTTCTCTTTTTCCTTCCACTTCCTTCTGTCTTAAGCTAATTGATACCATCTTTTTCCTACATGTTCCTTTATATCATCAATCCAACGTCTCTGCGGTCTTCCGACGCTTCGCCTGTGTTGTCTTGGTCTCCATTGTGTCATATGTTTTGTCCATCTAGATTGATCTTGTCTAGTGACATGACCCACCCATCTCCATTTGTTAGTTGCTATTGTTTTGATTACGTCTTCTATTTTGGTATTTCCTCTGATTGTTTCATTCTTAATGCCATCTCTAAGGCTTATACCCAGCATTATTTGTTCAATTGCTCTTTGTGTTATTCTCAGTTTGTTGGCTGATTTGGTGGTGAGTGACATTGTTTCCATCCCACACGTCATTACTGGAAGAACGCAGGCATTAAAGACTTTCTTTTTTAAGTTTATGGGTATGTTGGGATTTTTTATGATCATTCCCAGTTTTCCAGTGGCCGTCCATGTCATGCGGATTCTTCGTTTTATTTCTGCTGTTTGATTTTTCTTGCCTAGTGTTATTGTGTGGCCTAGATATACAGGGTGTAAGCAATCGACCATAAAAAAAGTATACCACGTTATTCGGAGTTGTTTCAAAAGTAATACAAAATATTTTAAAAATTTGGTCGCTTCTCCTTGCTGAGAAATTGCCATCTGAAGAAGTGTAACACTTGCAACCCTGCGAAGCCGCAGAAAAGGTAAATTCGCATGGTAATGCCTTGATGCATTGTTTGAATAAAGGATAATTTTGTCAACAACGGGACGATTGCCTGGGATATAAAGTGCACAGTGCGCCGTTGCAACTTACTCTGCACGTAAAATTAGCAAATTTTCAACCCTTGAAGAATTACAACTGATAAGTCAAAACCAAAAACAAACAAATGCAGCGAGTGTCAATTTATTTAAGAAACTCTCAATGGCTTTATTTTCCAGCAATCTTTCATAATAACAAAGATAATCAAAGTGTTAATTTCAAATTTCAGATGAACATAACCAGAAAAGTACTAACATCAAGATAAAAAGAACATGTATTTAGCATTCACAGTAGGTTGGAAAATAACACTGTATACTTTTTTTACGGTCGATTGCTTACACCCTGTATGTATTCGTCGACTTTTTCGACGTTTTTGCCCTGTATTTGAATGCTTATTTCATTAGTCGTCATGATTTTGATTTTTTCCATGTTCATTGTCAGCCCAATTTCTTCTGATGCTGTTTTAAGTTCTGTTAACATATCCCTTAGTTCTTCTAGGTTTTCGCTAACAATTACGATATCGTCTGCGAATCGGAGGTGGTTCAAATATCATCCGTCTATGTTAATTCCTTTTGTACTCCATTCTAATTTCTTGAAGATATTTTCTAAAGCGAGAGTAAAGAGCTTCGGTGATATTGTATCTCCTTGCCTTACTCCTTTTTTTAAAGGTATTTTGTCCGTTTTTTGGTCTTCTGTGATTTCAACTTGTAGTGTGGCCATTTCATATATGTGTTGCAAGAGGATTTTATACATTGAATCTATTCTTGCGTGGTTCATGGCCTCGAATATTGCCCATTGTTCCACCATGTCGAAGGCTTTCTTGTAGTCAACAAACGCCATGTGTAGTGAGACGTTGTACTCATTACACTTTTCTATTAGGGTGCGTATCGTTTGTATGTGTTCTATCGTGCTGTACCCCTTTCGGAAGCCAGCTTGCTCCGGTGGTTGGTATTCATCAAATTTGTTCGTGAGCCTATTTGTGATGACTTTGGTTAGCAGCTTATATGGATGACGTAGTAAGCTTATAGGTCTATAATTGTCTATTTTTAGTTTGTCTCCCTTCTTGTATAGTAATATTACCAGAGCGTTTTGCCAAGTATGTAAAATCTGTCCCTCTGATAGGCATTTATTTAGCTGTATTTTCATCGATTCAATGGTGGCTGTTCCTCCCATTTTTATCATCTCTACCGTGACGCCGTCTTCTCTTGAATTAGGTATGTCTAAAACCGAATTGGCCTTCTATCAAGTTGTCTCCTATTGTTCGTCCTATCCTTAGATGTATAATTTTTGTAAGGATTTTTGAAGAGTGTGACATGAGGGTAATTGTTCGATATTCTTCGCATTTGCATGCTGTAATCTCTTTTGGTATTGGCACTATTTATGTTTTTGTGAAGTTTGTTGGGATATGTCCTGCGTTATAATGGGTGTCCATAAAATGTCAACATCCCAGTAGTTTGTGATTTCAGAAACATATTTCGTAATTTGATTCAGAACACAAAACCAAATGTCAAGATGTGTAAAATGTCAATAGTGTCTATGATTTAATCTAAGACTTGTAATTTGTTTTTCAAAGCAACCGAGATGTCGACAGTTTATGGACACACGTTATATATCCTTGATGAGATGAAAAATTGTATCTAAAGCGTCTTGGTCTAGGCTTTTCATTATTTCGATAGGGGATACCATTAGTACCTAGAGCTTTGTTGTTTCTTAAATCTTATCGAGCTCTTCTGAATTCTAATTTTAAATTGCTCGTTCTTCATCCTCATAATTGCCATTTATTAAAATCGGGGTTTCCTCGTCTGATTTATACAACTCCTCCAGGTATTCTTACCATCTTTTCGCTACCTCTTACTTTTAAAATTTCCTTTATACGTACTTTGTCCGTCTTCTCTTCTCAAATTTCTTGTTCGATTGAAGCACAGTTATCATTTATATAGTTTCTTTTCGCTCTTCTAGTTTCTCTTAGTATTATGTTTCTTGTCTCCCTGTATCTCTGCTGTCGTTGTTCTGTGTGTCTCTTTGTATATTTCCTGCGCTCTTCAATCAAGTACATTATGTTAGATGTTATCCAAGGCTTCTTGATCTTGTTTTGCTTTTCCTTATGATTTCTTTGGTGTCGTTTATTATCCCTTGATCCATCTTACTCCATCGCTCTTCAATGTTTTGTTTGGTTCTGTTTTATTTATATCTTGCTTTACCTTTTCCTGCAGAGTTTTGACCTTTTCTTCTTCTTTTAGGTTATTTAAATCCTATGTTTTCTGTCTTTTCATGACGAGATTATGGTCACTATCTATGTCTGGCCCGTAGTAACTTCTAGAGTCTTTAGCCTGGTTTCCAAACCTTCGTTTGATCATAATGTAGTCGATCTGGCATCTGTTCTTCCAGGTGTACCGTCTTCCGACATGATGTTGAAATACTGTGTTAGTGATTATTAATTTGTGTTTTTCACAAGATGTTCTCTGCGTGGATACTTCTTACCTAATCCGTTACTAATGCCAGTAAACTATTTACTTATCTATTGATTTAGAATTATGAAATTTAAAGAAAACTTATATTGTGTAACAAGTGTAGAAAAGCTCACGTTCCCGGCGAGGATTTTCTGCGTTTGTAACACAATATACCATTTTCCAGTCCTAATAATGTTCTACACGTGTACAAAACATGAGTCAAATTGCATTTCAATTAGTTTTCCGTACAAAAACAACCTTTAGTTAATAAAACGCAAAATATGAATTGCGTTTATCTCAAAATCGTGACCCACTTTCCTTTCATTTTTTTCTTTAGGTATCCACGTGTGCTGTTTAGCAAATCACACAGGAAAAAGCACGATTATCCATTAAATCCTAAATATAGTGATAACTGTTTACTTTTACGGTTAAATGGGTTTACATAGCGTTGTATATAAAACCGAAACTTTATTCTTTTATTGTAATATTAATGACGGCATTTTTCCGCGATCTTGTTTGTGTGGAATGTCGTGAAATTGTTCGTTTTACGTCAGTAATGTCTACCGTTAAGTATTAAAGTATACTACGGAATATAAATCTTTAAATGTGTATATACGTGTTTTGGTTTGTTAACGAAAAATAAAAACGGTTTCGTTAATTGAAATATTGTTAAACGAAAAACCGAAGTTTGCTTAGGTTATTTAATTTTTGACATCATATTTCGGAGATTTCTATAAATACGATTGTTACGTGCAAATTTTGGGAAAAAGCAAAGTAATTTGCAAATTGTTTGCTGTGTTGTTAGTTGAACAATTCCAGGATTTGAGGTGATCGTCCTTAAATTTGGAAAAATTAGGAACATTTTTCAAGGAAATTTTAGGTTCGTGAAAAATCAAAAATTCGCAATTCTGAAAAATTTTGACATAATTTTGAGACTTCTCTGCAGAATTTTCGGATTATTTTTTTTGAATGAATTTTCCGAGAACTCAAACGAATGACATAACCTAAGATTTTATTATGTACAACTGCAAGCCGGAATAATAAGTTTTTTAATAACATTTGCGGTTTAGCCTTGGATTAACCATTTCCTAATACTTTAAATTTATTTTAACAACCTTCGGGAGTTTATTAACTTTAGCGGGAAGTTTTGACTTTTTCGTATAAATTTTCTCGGGCAACGGTAGAAACAATAGAAGGTAACTTTTATTATTTTTTCTTAGTTATGAAATGGCTGCCAGCAATCTTTGATTTCGCTCAATAAACAAATAAGTAAATTCTATTGTTTTAAGGCACACGCCGACAATTATTCTGGATTTTATTGCACTTTTTTCACGTTACAACTGTTATGGCCTTTTTCAGTGCTTCGGTCGCTTCATTTCGACTTTTTTAAATATTTTACAAGCACGTCTAAATTGTTTAACTTCAACTGTTTTATTTCACCTATTTTGTTTCAACTGTTCTCTTTAATCTATTTTGTTTTAACTGTTTTGTTTCAATCGTTTTAGTTGACACTCAAGTCAGCTACTTTATCGAAAAGGTCCACATTGAAAAAGAAATAAAATAAAAACGTACGCATATTAGGAAGTCAACGATAACAAAATCTGTAGTTATGTAACGGATTCTATTAATAAACAATTTTATCTAAGTGCCACGGGTTTCACCAAAATAAGACGTTTATAATGGTAACAGATCAGATGCAGTAACATCTAAAATTTGCGAGATAACAACCGATAAGCTTACCATCAACAAAAATAAAAAAAATATGTTATATGCTTTTGCTATTATAATTGTTATTAATATTGTTATTATGATTATAAAAAGAAACTAGGTTAAATTGAAAAAGAAAATATTTATTTTACACCGAGTCATCGTTTAAAAGCGTTTCGGAAAATTTAATAGTTTTCCATGACGCAAATTTTGGCCTCCGTTTTAAAGGTGTTACGAAATGCTACCAATTAATAAATTAATAGTTAATTATTATTATAACCTGCTCAACGGGGATTCCGAATCGAAATTTTCCCAAAATCTAAGTAGGTCACGAAGATTTTATCATAAAACAAATACGCGATTCGTATGTTTTTATTACAGAATGCTCGTGAATTTGTAAACTTTGATAATAATTTAAAGGATTATTTTGAATTTTTATAAAATGCATAAATATTTTCTTTTGGTTTATCTTATCTCGCTTGAAGTAAGCTTTCACTTTTATCTTTAGAAAATTAAATAGCATTTTAAATGACAGACTATTTAATTATTGCATTTTATTTTTGGACTTGGTTTTAATAACTGAATAAAATAATTGAATCTTTCGGTGTTTTACATTGTGTAAACCAGCTTATTTTCTTTATTAACCCAAAACTCACTTAAATTTTTGATTTAAGCAAATCTAACCTAACTGAATCTAACCCCATAGCGACGTAGCTTAAACTAACCTAACTTAATCTGTTGAAAGCTAATCTTTTTTTGGAGGGGGGGGAGGGTGCACGCCTCAAGGGTCCCAATCAACTGATTCCCCAGACACCAACCCTAACCGGAACAGCACCAAGGCATTACATCTGTTAGGGCTGTTATAGTCTATCTCGTCAGCTCATTGGTTTAAGAGCGTAAATTTACTCTATGTAGATGTACCTACATCTTATTTACAGTTGGATTTTGTGTTGACCATCGTTGTCGATAAGATTGTCTGGCGTAATCTCCTCCCCCACTGTTAGCGCAATCCTGCCTCCCTCTCTCCCTTCTTTGGCATCTGAATATCGTATGTTCGGCACTATCTTCCTTGACCTGATTCCTCTTTCCCGATTTTTACCAAATAGTTAGCGTAGCATTCATGGCCCGTGAAACATTGCGTTATGAAAGTTCAGATACCCGCTTTTCCTGGATACCCAGCTTATAATATTCTTTATCAGTCTTCTCGTTCCAGTTGCCTGCCCTATCTTGTTGTTCCATCCATCTTCTCTGCCAAGCAGTTATAGTTTCTTGTCTAATATCTTTTTTGGACCTATGTTTTTCTCGGTCGTGAATAACAGTGCGTTCCCGTACCATCAAGTCGATGGGGTTAAACCTGCTACTACTTGGAGGGCCTCAGTTGAGTAGGCACTTCCAACTCTGATCATAACTATTGTTCACTCTCCAATTTCTGGCACCATTTTTTCTTTTGTATGATCTTCCCCCATATGGGAGCAGCGTATAAAACAATAGAGTAGTATACTACCGCAGCAAGTACCTTTGTTAGGCATGATCTTGCCAAGTTCTCTAGCAACCTGTCCGGACTTAGAAGCCACGTACTCTACATGATTGGCCATAGACGCGTTTTTGTTGAACATAACCTCCAGATATTTCAAAGCATCGGTCGTCGTGATTTATATATCGTCTATTTCTATCGGTAGTGCTCCTATTTTTCTTCTGGCGACCAGTACTACGGCATCTATCTTTTGGAATTTGGGAAGCAAGTTTTAACTGTTTACCCTTGGTACACTATTGCATTATATTTAGGGCGCAGTTAGCTTTCATACGTAGTTCCAATTCTGTTCTTTCCTTGATAATGATAGCCACATCATCGGAGTATCCCACGCTGGTTATTCCTTGGGGCATGGTTATCGCCAAAATCTCGTTGTAATAGATATTCCATAACACCGGTCTCAGGACTAACCCTTGCGGTACTCCTCCTGTAACCTTGGCTTTTACTTCTACTGCCATTAGCCATCTATTCGTAAAGTAGGCTGCTATTACAGTTATAGGATATCCTGTGAGTCCTCTTTTATTATTCTATTCCAGAGGGCGCTGTTAAAGGTATTTTCGATGTCTAATGTTCGCGATTTACTCACTAAAACCCTTTCGTCTTCGCTCATCGAGAGCACTGGCATCACTCGCATGAACATACATCAGTGCTTCGGAATGTTTGTATATTTGTTATCTCTCCGTTTCTTCCTTCTCTTTGTTTGCCATAATTTTCCTAATGGTGCTGTGGATCGTGTGCCAGACCTCTTTACTCTCCATCATGGTGTTTACCACGTCGTCAATCCCCATCCGTCTCCCTATTTTTATCTTACGCACCCAAAGATCATATGTAGTACCGAGTCCTCCTCACCACGATAAGCACATACGCTATCTGTCGTTTTTCTAATTATTTTTGTATAATTGCCAAAAGATCCATGACCTGACAGGAACTGACACAGTAAGTAATCTACCTTCCTATGTTTACACATCGTTCAGGTCTTTACGTTCTTGATAACACTTTTCGTCCATCTATTTGTCTCCCCTCCTCTTGACCATTGACCAAGGTACTGTGCCTTTTCTGTTGTTTTACTTCCCTGAGATGTCCATCCTGTCTTCTCTGCAGCCTCACTCTCTTCCATGCTGATAAACGAGTGGGAGGTGTCCCGGCGATAGCTTGAATAGATACGGCGGACACCGTTATCTATGCACTCCCCATCCTGAGCAAAGCTCTGATTTGCACACTATTTAGCATATTGGAGTAGGTCTTAATTTCCAGTGCCTTAGCCCAAACTGCAATAAAAATGAATTTTAAGAAAACCAAGTTTATGAAATTCACGAAGAAAGAAGGAAACGCTCAAGAAGATCTAACCGTGGCGGGCAAACAAATAGAAAAATTACAGCAATATAAGTACCTGGGGACATGGATAACGGCAAATGGAGACCAGACAAAGGAAATTAAAACCCGCATAGAAATAGCTAGAGCCACATTCATTAAGATGCAGAAAATATTTTGCAACCGAGACATAAACTTAGAACTAAGAACTAGATTTTTACGATGTTATGTCTTCTCCACACTATTATATGGAGTCGAAGCTTGGACCACGAAGAAAAGAGAAAATAAAAGACTAGAGGCCTTCGAAAGATGGTGTTATCGAAGGATGCTTAGGATCTCTTGGGTGGATCACATAACGAACGTAGAAGTGCTTTGCAGGATGAATAAAGAGGAAGAAATAATATTAACCCTCAAGAGAAAGAAACTAGAATATCTAGGCCATGTGATGAGAGGAACACGATATTCCCTGCTTAGATTAGTAATGGAAGGGAAAATACTGGGAAAAAGGAATATAGGAAGAAGGAGAATGTCGTGACTCAGAAATCTAAGAGAATGGTTCAATATGAGCTCCAACCAATTGGTTAGGGCGGCAGTGGACAAGATAAAAATCGCCATGATGATATCCAACCTCCGTTAGGAGAAGAAACCAGAAGAAGAAGCCCAAACTGGAGCTCCGTGTAAGGTTATGGATTGTACGACACCGTATAACATTTTCCTTTTGAGGTTAGGAGTTAACTTAGTTAGCACGGATATCTTATTTTCAGCCTTTCTAGTCGCTTCCCTTATATGACTTCCAAATATTAGCTTTTCGAAGTATCGTTCACAAAGGCTACTGTACTAACTCCCTCCATTAGCTCATTTATCAGCAGATTGCCACAGGAAACGTTTCACAATAAGGGCCCCAGGACAAATCCCTATGGAACTCCTATCTAAGGACCCACTTTTTGTTAGATGTTCTTACTCTATCTACGACTTGTTCAATTGCCGTCACAGTAGATCGGCCCTTCCTAACTTATTCTCAATCCTGCTTTTTATGAGCTTTTCGAATAACTTCCATAATATACTGATCAAACATATCGGGCGGTATAAGGAAGCGTTTTTAGGATTTTTTTCCTTCTATGCGAATACGCTTTGCTCTTAATAAACTATTAAAGATTTATAATAGCCTCCTCGGAGCTGAGTCTACTATCTGTTTCACTGCTTCGGGCGGTATCCTGTCAGGGCCTGCCTCTTTTCTGACTTTAATAGTCTTAGCCGCCCTTTTCCACTCCTCTATCGTAAATTGTGGTGCTATTTCTGCCTAGGTATCCTCACAACGTAGGGTTCTCAATTTGCTTACCTTACCTTAATAGTAATTTACACCATTCAAGTATTATTTTTGTTGTTGGATTGTAAGGAAGCTGTAGCTTTCCTATGTCCTTTACTCCAGTGCTCTCTTTTCGAACGCTCTAGTAACTTACGTAGTTCCTCCTTCACATTACCATACTCGTTTTTAACAGCTATGGCAGTCGGGTCTTCTCTTTACCCAAATTTTTAAATAATCTTTGGGATCTTCTCCTGCATGCCTCAATCTCGCTGTTCCACCAGTAAGGGATCGATCTACCTTCTACCAAAGCAGTACTGTCATTTACGGCATTTTTTATCTCTTTAATACACATATTAAGATTTATGGTTCCTCTACCTCCTAGTCTGATTAGAATATTTTGCTACAAGGCTTCACTGTTAAATATGAATTTCCTCGCATTATCTAAACTTCTTGACTTTTTGTGCCACTATTTCTAACACCAAACAAAATGAGCTGGTAATAAATACAGAATTCTCCCATCAGAACCTTCCATCCCTCTCTTTCCCATTTTTGGTGAAATAGCTGCAATACCAATATGCGATTCCGTATCCCCTCTTGTAAACGTAGGTTTGCTATTATGGGCGAAAATCAAATTTAATTCCCCCACCCAGTCAGCTAAATATTCTTCTCTAGGCTTGCTCCTGGGAGATCCCATGCAGGCGATTTTGTGTTCCATTTCTACGAGAGCGGTACCAAATGGAAGCCAAATAGCCACAGTAGACATCAGAAAAGAGATTGCAGAAAAAATGATTAAAAGGGGATGTATACAACTAGGCTGGACAATACGCAGGGTAAGGCAGAGGATAAATGTGCTGAGATGCTATAGATGCTATGAGCTTGGACGTCACAAATCAGAGTGCCAGGATATAACGCAAAGTAATGCCCAAAATAGAGTTTCTGTTTAATATGTGGACAATCCGGTCATCGATCAGATCATCTAAACTGTCCAGAGTACAAGAAGAGGGAGGCTAAATTTGCAGGCCAGACATGTTCGGATGGACAATGGAGGTAAGGCACCCCATCATGATTGATATAAGCTAATCTAACCCACTTTAATTTGACGTGATCTAACCTAACTTAATCTGATGTAGCAGGCGCATTTTATTCTATCCTAACCCGACAAGTGACCATGCTGACGCCTCCAAACCCGGAACTATGACCCGAATTACTTCAGGTTGGGAGTTCCCTTTTTTTTTTAGTAGTATCCCCTTATTCTTATTGTTGCTTCGCTTTCTCCTTGATTATTATAACGTCTTCCATCATTTTTATTAGGTACTTCCACTTTTTTTGACTCTCCAACATCTACCTTACTATGTTATCTTCATTATTAGATTCACCCACTTCCATATCGGCTCTATGCCGTTGTCTTCCCCATCTTGTACATTCAAAAGTGTATGTTTAACTGTGTCTTCCTCTTCGTAGTATTCGCATCTTTTATCCTGGGTTATTTTGAACCTCTCCAGGTACTTCTTAAAGCATACATGTTGTTATGCCTGTAATGAGTTTCTTTGTCCATAGCGCTTCATCATCTGCTACTCCTCAGCTGTTTTACCATTTTTTAATGGTATCTCTTTTAATCTCGATTTTTGTTTTGTCACTATCGTGATATATTTTACTTCTCTCATCCACCGCTTGTTTAATCTCCTCCTCCACCAGGGGAGGCACATTCCTTTGGTCTACTACGACCCTTTAACCCCAATTAGCTTCTTCGTCTTTTGGAAATAGACGTTCTGCTTCTCTGATCTTGCAGTCTGGTGTCATCTCTATCTTGGGTAGTATTTTCAATTGTTTGCAGACGATCTTATACCCTTCGCCGCAGATGTTATTTCCACTTAGAATCTGACTTAAGCTAACTTAACCTAAATTAATCTACTATAATCTACCCTAACTCCTTAAAGCTTTCTTTCCTGTTGCTTTTAGAACTCCTTTTTGAATTTATCGTTCCAATTTCTTTATAATAATAAAAGTTTATTCGTCACTACTGTGATTATGATTAAGCTTGATTCATTAACGCATAAGAATGATGTTTATTCAAAAATTCCGTGTTGTAAAATACTTTAACGTACAAATAATGGGAATTTCGTGGTGATAAATCGATTCATTGGAAAAATAAACAAAATCTGTGTCATTGAATTGTTTATTCGTGATGAGTGCAGCTACAATTTTTAGAACATGGAAATTAATTTAAATCGGAATTCTGATATAAATAAACTGTTTGTAATTAGTTTATAAGCTCAATGGCTAAGGAAGTTCATTATTTTGTTTTAAAAATACATTGGGCTCTTGAAATATGCTACAATTTAACCATGGCTAAAACAAAGAAAATTTGTGTTTTAAATTAAACTGAAATTTCAAAGAAATTAAGTGAAAACAACCTTTAAGTATAAATTTTTTCCGATTATCAATTTTAAAATTTGCCTTGAACAAATTTTAATAAGAGGAAATTCGTAATTAAAACATGTCCTTTTAAACTAAACTGCAAATTTTAATATTTCTGCAAGTATGTGGTATCCAAACAAATCCGAAATATAAGAAAACTCAACCCTTCGGAGCCTCGTAATTTGTAAAAGTTTAAATTAAACGACATTATGTTGCTTCTTCAACGGAAACGTTCCTTCTTAGCGACAGACAGATAAATTCCCTAGTTATGTTGAGTCTTCCGAAATCCCTAATTCAGCATCACGAGAAAATTGCAATAACATGTTTACAAAACGTGATAATGATTCGAATTGATATTACATAAAATTTGCAAATCTGTAGAATTTTTCGTTAAAATTTAAATGGGGAGGTTTTGAAAAATTCCTTGAGTTGCCAGAATGTTTACTCTTTTTTGTAATATTTGGAAGTGCTGAGAAGTTAAACTTGTTTGATGCGACCTATTTTTGAATAATTTTTTTAAATTCTGCGCTTTGAAAATTCCCAAAATCCTATTTTTTTAGTTTGACACTATTTTCCTTTTTGAATAATATAAGCAGTGAACAAGCGTTTCACAGTAAAATTTAAACCATTTTACCACAGGGTTAAAATTCACAACGGACAGATGTTAAATATAAAGCTGGTGCATCGTTTAATCATTTTATACCTGGCAAGTTGCCCTAAAGGCAGGTAAAAATTTGCGTAAAAGAATCTTCCTTTTATATTACGCTGCATTATTATAAATTCAAGCAATTAACCTTTTATAAAATTCCTAACCAACCCTTTCGTATATTTTTTTATGTAATTTTCTTTAAGAATATTAACCCTTTGCATGGGCGTGGAAACGAACCCATTCGTATTTGACCAGTAAAAAGCTATTAAAAAAAAAACTTAAAAGTTGCTTGTCCGGCCTTAAACTGAACCGCATTTAATCCTTCGAACCTTCAGTCTTGCACTTTTCTGGTTGCGATTTTGATGCCGCATCGAAAGATAATCGGTGTGAAATCCTTAGATCGCGGGTCAAGCTCGTGTATGACACACAAAGATCAGTGTTGCTTACGTAATTCTTGAAAATTTCACATTACTATTCGGCTAAATTGACGATTTTAAATTCACACCCAGAGTTCTTTAATTTACCGCCGTGCCAAAGTATTGCCAAAAATAGTCTACGAACGTACCTTTACGCATCTAAATTGTTTCTTTTTAAACCGATTTGTACATATTGGCAAAAATTTTATTATGAGGCGTAGCTACTGAAATATCTGCACGTAAATTGGTTTTCATTCAGGGCAAGTATGAAGAATCTTAGTTTTTCGTTGAAAGAAAATTACCTAAGCCTTTTTTAAATAAAACTAAAGGCAAATAAACCTAGCAGCCATTACACAGTAAAAGTAGTCTTTAATAAATCTTATTTTAAGATATATTTAACCCGAAAGCCTAGATCTAACCGACGATTTGGACGTAAAACGTCTTTATCCAGCCTATGCAGATACAAGTTTCAGGTGTGCTCCGCATGGCGCCACTTACCGACGGAGATAATCGTTGTTACTGTAACTGTAACTGCCAATCATTGCAGCTTACTTTTAAACCACAAGTTGCAAATTGCGCCTTGATAGCGATATTTTCAAAATATAATCACGCCGGATAATGATGTTTTACTTCAAAATCTTGGAGGTAATGAAACGAACAACACATCACACTCAAAACTTAAGTCATAATCACACTTGACAGCTGTACGTAAATCTGATAGCTTAGCTAAATTGTAATCTCAAGATAGACTCCGTTTCATATGTATTTGTACCAAATTGGCCTTAAATTTCCAATATGATTGGTCGTGTATCAAAGTAATTCAACGTTTAAAGTTACTTTATAAAATCCTTTGGGAGAACAAGAATGACATCAAATCGATGTTTAATGCATACATTTTACACTAGTGTTACGTTATTTTTGAATTGGTTGTCAGTCTTTAGGAAAACTTGGCAATATACTCTTTAAAATGTGACATTATAAGCTAGAATTATGTCCATTAATAGTACATTTCACGTTAAATTAAGCACTGCATCCGGTGTAAACATCTGATTTAGCCAGCTATTGTTCAAATAATTTAATACCTAATTTCTTCTTTCTTCTAGAAGCAGCGTACCGACTGTGCCAGAAGCCGCACGCTTTTACGAAGCTCTCCGGGATGCTTCAATGTTTTTTGAGTTTTCTCTACATAAATAAATCGTATAACTAGCACGCGAGGGCTGCCGGGGTAGGTACTAACAAAGTGCCTGTGATTGCAATTATAATAAAACTGGTAAATAAATAAACTAAGAAGTGGGTTTGGTGTAAATGGTGTGTATGTAAACAAAAAGGGCGGAGGCAGGGTGATAGAAGCAGGTCTCAAACGGAGCAAAGCTAAGTAAGATTGTAGAATTTAGTAATAGACAGGTAGTTTAGCCTAGCATGGACCGAATAATAACAATTGTCCGCCTTGTTAATGCACCCAAATTAGGCGTACATGGTATTTGTGACGCGAGGTGAACGCAATAAAATTGCAAGCAGCTCACCATTTTCGTCCAACGGACCGCGATCAAGTAGATTTTCTGCAGACCTTCCCAGGAATCTGTGAAACTGAAGCCGTCCCTCCGGTTCAAAGGAATAACGGGACGGCAGCCCAAAGGCTATAAATTATATCTGCAGCGTTAGTTGGCACTTTTAAGAGGGCAGGTGGTTGCAATGTTTAAAATATAGTTGTAAGGTAATGCAGGAATATGAATATGGGGAATAGAAACCGAATAATAATGGCGCCTATCATTACAGAAATTCGGAAATAGGCAATAAGCGCATGCGGTTTGTACATATTTGTACATATACACACAAAGATCTAAAGTAGGGTTCATAGTTAGTATTGTTAGTAAGTGTAAGTAAGCATAAATACAAGAAGGACCAACGTAAACTATACTAGGAGCGGGAAGACAGCCGGAAGTCAGAAGCAAAGCGAAATCAAGTACACTGCCCTCTACGGAATTAAAGTAGAGAAAATAGCAGCTGACGGAAACCGCCTACTTACAACAATGACGGATCAATTAACAGAAGGTAGAAGAAACAAAGAAGAACACAAGAAAGAAGTCCTGGACTTCAGAAGGAAAATCGCAAATATGTGAGGGAAAGCCAGAAGAAAGGCAACTGCAGCTGGAAGAAAATATCAAAGACTTAGCCCCCAAATGCGATCATCTGGATCACAGCTTCGGTCCGCCATGCAAACTGACGCCTTGCCTTTATAGAAGATTAGGGAACGGAATGATTCTGGAGGGGGGAAACAGCACCGGAACAAGACATGGAGCGATCGGGTATACCACAACAAACCTGGGAAGAATCTGCAAGGCACAAAATTATGATGAACAAGGAAATAAACCGCAGATATGATTCAAGAGAAGAATCAGGCAACGAGGAAATAGAAGTAGAGAAAGAAGATGTAAATATCGAAGAATAATGTAGAAGAACGGCGAAGGAACATATACCATAATAACAATGACAATAACAAATAAGAAAACAAGGAATACCCGTGAAGTACAATTGAATATAAAATTTTTAGTAATAATAATATTAATGATTAGGCTAAGCTAGCATAAAGTAACATGTAATAGGGCAGGCATGTCTGCGCTAAGGCGTTTCATATCATAGACCTAGGAAATTAGCGGTCTCGGTCATATATTCAACTCCCATTGAATATGACATGTGATGTATTAACTTCCTTGCACTGTAGAAGCGGTGTCTAGCGGCTGGCGCTACAGGCATGTTAACGTTATACAGTGCTCCCAATCCCCGCCTATCATAACAAATCCCTTCACACTTTATTGACATGGGGTGGGCCTGGCGTAATCCAGGATTGATCCACGGGAATCTGCTCCATGTCAATTGATGATGATGATGATGATGATGATAATCCAACCTAATTTCTTGGAGTGGTGTGCCCTTTGTAGTTGTCATCTTCTCTCCATATGTCTGTAGTATGCGTGTTGTCAAATAGTCTACAGACAAAGCGGACCTACAGCTTTTCGTGGACTCCAAACTAAGGAAGTACTTATACTTCTACTCCAGAGGGGATTTACTAGGCAGAAATACCTCGGTGATTTGCCATTGCCTTTCAAGGGAAGCGATCGGATGTTTTCGATGTATGTGTAGCGGTGGGAATCGAATCCGGGCCAGTCTTATTCTTAGTGGTCAGACTCATGCTGAACCAACTGAGCCACGACCACGACTAACCTCACTTAATTTTATTTAATTTAACGTAACTTGTTTTTCTACTACTTGTTTATATTTTCCTTTATATTTTCTAAGTTTTGTATTTTTCTAATCTGTATATTTTTATTTTTAGGCCTTTTAACTCGTTCTATTTTGGTATTAATTGTTAACTTCGCTCTTAAGTCTTAAGAGTCGATGGTAACTTCGTATGTATATCAACGCGGTTTAGGGTTGACACGTCATGAATAATATTTTTTGGATTGCTTAAAATGTAGTCAATTTTTACTCGCCCATTTGAACTAATTCAAGTCCATTGTCTGTTTATTTTCATTTACAAATTCAACAAATGTATCTCCCTTTTCGTTTTTTTTCTTCGAATCCGTAGTTCCTATGTATTCCTGTATAAATAAGCAATACAAAAAAAATTAAAAGAAATCGAAGAACAAAGTATCAATAAAAATGAGACTGTCGAGGAAATAAATAAAGAAATTTTACAACCATCTTAGTCGGGATTGAAAACACATCAATAAAAATAAAATCAGAAAAGGCTATGACGAATAATGAAGTAAAATTACCCTTGAAAAAAAAAACAAATGGCATCAGAAAATAAAAGAAGTACAGAAGAATATCGAACATTATGTCAAAAATCAGAACAACAATGAAGGAAAATAAGGCCAAAAAACAAGTAATTGAACAAAACGGGGCAACAAAAACATTGAAACCGAAATTGGAGAGAAAACAAATACAAAGATATTGAAACAGATTCTACAACCATTTATACGATTCGAAAGCATCAGAGAATCAGAGGCAACAACTGCCAGAAAAGAGATATCAGCATTTTAAATGTAGGCTCGGAAGAGCTACCGGTAATAGACAAACCGAGTTAGAAAGTACCTTAAAATAGGTGAAAACAATCAAGGCTGCAAGTTGTAGTTGAACTAATAAAATGGGGAGGACAAAAACTAAAACAAAAAGTATTAGTGAGGCAACAGTGCGTAATCCTTCTACATGAAAAAGGAGATCACACAAAATTTAAAAAACTCTAGGCCAATAATTCTACTCTCAGTATTCTACAAATTGCTAACAAAAATAACAACAAATCGACTCACAGGAAGACTTGCTGATACCAGTCGGAGGCCCAGAAAGGATTCAGAAAGGGATATGGTGTAAGAGATCACCTATTTACAATGAAGTTATTGAATGAAAAAACAAATGAACATAGTATTCCACTCTACCAGACTTTCGACTCAGGAGACACATGGGTAATACTGAAAGTATTACAAAACTGTAGAATATACCAACGATACATCGATCTCCTAAAAAACATTGGCAACAAAGCTACAGCAACCGATACACTGCATCTAGATACGAAACCCGTATATTTAAAACGAGGAGTTCGAAAAGTCGACTGTCTTTCCCCAAACCGTTCTCCCTTAGTGCTAGAAGATTTGTTTAAAGAATGTGATTGGCAAAACTATGGTATAAATACAAACGGCAATAATCTGAACCATCTAAGATATGCTGATGATATTGTATTCATAGCAAACAATAAACAAGACCTAAAAGATAAAGCAGCAAGGATGGGCTTACAAATGAATCTAAGTAAAACGAAGGCCATGATCCCAATATAAGAAGAAGATGAAGGATATATAAAAATTAATGTAATGTGAATATAGAAAAAGTCAACGAATATATCTATCTAGAACAGACAGTGTGCCTAGACAGGAACAGCCAACTAAAACAAACAACTACAGGAACTAATAAAAACACAAGGTTTAATGGAAAGGAAAATGCTGGGAATTTATCTAGCTGGCAGAAAGACCAACGACAGGATCTGAAACACAACAGGCATTGTGGAAAATACTGCAAGTCTGAAGTGAACGTGGGCAGGCCATCTGGTCCGAATAGATGAACACAGAAGGACAAGAAGAATATTGCAATGGCGACCATGGAACCACAGAAGAACCTGAGGACGACCCTCTAACAGATGGTACAAAGATATCAAAAAGGTAGCAGGACTAAAATGGATTAACGCAGCTCAAACTCGGGAAAAATGGAAAGCAATGAAGTTTAAATATATTTTCCACAGCCTAAGTAAATAACTTCGACGGCAGAGTATCGCCTTGTTGCACTCGTCTTTCTATTTTAATTTTGTCAGTTGGGCCCATTGTGCTGCCTCCGTTGCAACATCCTCACCTTAGGCGCATCACTCAAGCCATCCTAACCTTTGAATGAACCTGAGGATGCTTGCCAGAGGGATGTTGCTAATACTGGCCATATTAGTCCAGAAGTCCCCTAGCATGGAGCCTCTGATTGGAGCGAGTGCAGGAAATTCGCACAGAATGTGCTCTGCTGTCTCGTCTTCTAAGTTGCAACCACGACAGGTTGGGTCCCATCCTGCGCATGTGTTTATTTAGTTTACAGTGTCCTGACAATATTCCTACAACAAGTCGTAGTTTATCAGATGGTATTTTCTACTTTATTGTACTTATTGCTTTGTTATAAACATTTTTAATCGCATTTGTATATCGGGCATCTAAGATTCAACGGTCCTCGAGAACTTTGAGAATCAAATGCGTTCTCGTAATCTACATTATGCTACAGCCGAGCCAGTGAAATATTATATTCAGTGCATTTTTCAATTACATTTTTAGGCTTTGCAAGTGGTCTGCGGTCCCATACCCTCTTCTAGATCCGGGTTGCTTTGTTGGCTGGTATCCATCCAGTTCGTTGATTCATTAAGCTAATCTGTCTATAGTTTTTGATATCTGTTTTGTTTCCTTTTTTATGTAATAAAATAGAGGTTGTAGGTAATTATTCCAGTCATCCGCAGTGTCGCTTTCTTGTAAGCACTTATGGTATAATGCTCTAAGGGTGTGCGGTAATTTATTTCAACCATTATTTCATATTCTCTGTAATTATTTGGTCTTCGCCGGGAGATTTTCAATTTTTCATTTGTTTCAACTACCGCACTACGTATATACCTTTCCCAAGATAATCACATGGCTGAAAATACAATACAAATGGTCGTCAGTCTGGGGCACCCCTTAAATGGAGAGACCGTGCAGCCAATCAATAAATCGTCTTAGTATACACAAGAACAAAATTGGAGTGGTAACATGGAATGTGCGTAGCTTATTTCAAGCAGAGAAATTGGACAACGTTACTCAAGAAATGAAACGATTGAACTGAATATTCTATTACTCCGGAAATGATGGCAAAGATCACTACAAAGGAGTCGAAATCATATTAGACAAACTGACAAGTAAGTCGGTAATAAATTTTATACCACACTCCGACAGAATTATGATGATCCAACTTCAAACAAAAACTGGTAAAATGAACTTGATTCATGCTCCCACCGCCGACAAAAGTGACGATGAAATAAAGACATTTTATGGGCAGCTCCAATACATCTTGAAATTGACGAAGAGACGAGACGTAACAATTCTAAAGGGCGATTATAATGCCAGAATAGGAGAAGGAGGTCATGAGGACTACGTGGGCAGATTTGGACTGGGTCAAAGGAATGAAAGGGGAGATCTTATGCTGTAGTTTTGGGTTGAAGAAGAATAGGTTATTAGCAATACCTTATTTAAACTACCAAAGAGAGGACTCTATACGTGGAAAACGCCTGGTCACAGTGAAGACCGTTTAATCAGAAATCAAATTGATTACTTCCTTAGAAACAAAATATTTTGAAACATCATAAAAACAGTGAAGTCATATCCGGGTGCAGATATCGGCAGTGACCATAACCCAGTTGTTATGGAAGTGCAAATCAGGCTACAGGAAGAAAACAACAGGCACAAAATAACAGGTTGAATATTCGACGTCTGCAGGCACCAGAAGTCCGCGAAGCGGTGTCTAATACTACCTTATAAATGAAAAATTCCACAAACTGCAAAAATACACTGCTGATCTAGAAGAGGAGGCAAAGTGGATCAGAATTAAAGAAGCAATAATAGCAACTCAACAAGAGAGCATTGCGAAAAATAAAAACAGAAAGAAACAAAAATGGATGACAGAGGAGATTCTGACATTAATGGACGAAAGAAGGGAATACAAAAATAAGGACTACATCAAATAATACAGAATACAATCAAATGCAAAATAAGACTGGCGAAGGAAACCTAGATGGCTGAAAGGTGTACAGAGATTCAGGTAATGCTAAAACTCGAGTAACGGGTATATTGAAAGACGACCAAAATAGAATAATAATTGACCTAAAAACGGAGCTAAACGTATGGCAACAATACATAATTAAATTATTTCAAGACCAAAGAGCACATCAATATAATGTTATAGAATCAGAAGACGCACCAGAAATCACACGGGAAGAAGTAGAACAAGCCATAAACAACGCAAAATCCGGTAAAGCAGTGGGACCAGACGAGATACACCTCGAAGTCTTGGAACTGTTGGATGAACATTCAGTTCTCTTCATATTTGTTCCCATACCAAAAAAGCCTGAAACAACTAAGTGTGGTGAACACAGACTCATGCATGAGCCTAATGAGTCCTGTTTTGAAAGTTTTCTTGATGATCATGCACAATAGAATCTACAGTAAATGCGAATCAGAGACATCAGACACACAGTTTGGGTTTCATAACGGGATGGATACCAGAGAGGCAATTGTTGCTTTGAATATCCTGTCACAAGGATACCTGGATATTAAGCAAGATTTATACATCTGTTTTATTGACTACAGCAAAACATTCCACAACGTAAAGCATGAAAAACTTTTGAATTGAATTTACCATTACGGCATACACAGATAATAGCCAATCTTTACTGGGGATATACTACCAAACTAAAATATGATAATAACCTGACAGATAAAATCAGTATCCAGAAAGGAGTTAGACAGGGTTACGTTCTTTCTCCAATGCTGTTCAACATCTTTCGGAATTCATATTTCGAGAAGCATTGGAAGATGAATCAGCAGGTGTGGTCATCTATGGTAGACCAATTAGCAACATCAGGTACGCTGATAATACTGTCCCGATTGCGAGTAGTCTAGAAGATCTGCAGAGACTGGTAAATAGTCACAACAGTTAGGGAAGAATATGGACTACCTATCAATATAAATAAAATAAAAATGATGATTTCCAAAAGAAATAACAATGTAGACAATATAACCATTGGCAATAAAACGGCGGAAAATGTTCATCATTTCAAGTACCTTGGCACTATGATTAATCAGAATATCACATACAAGGATGAGATATTGTCAAGAATTGAGCAAGTCAGACAATCATTCATTAAACTGAGAAAACAGCTCAGAATCTTTCACTGGCTTTGAGAGAGAGAATGGTCCGATGCTATGTGTGTCCCGTGTTATTATATGGTCTTGAAGGGTGAACTTTGAACAAAAAAACCACAAAGGGGTTAGAATCGATTGAGTTCTGGGTATATAGACGCATGTTGAAAATTTCCTGGACGGATCGCGTTACAAACCAACACATGTCCTAGATAGAATGACCAAAGAATTGGAGGTCCTATTCACCATCAAGAAGAGAAAGTTAGAGTTCCTCGAACACATCTCACGAAATGCTAAATACGGAATTCTACATCTTATCAAAATAATTGGACAAAGAAGCGTCGGACGACGAATGATTTCCTGGTTGCGCAATTTACGTGATTGGTCCAGACCTTCATCTGTACAATTATTCCGCACAGCCTTTTCAAAAATAAAAATCGCCATTTTGATCAGCAACCTCCGAGGGTGACGCTGATATTAAGAAGAAGAATGCTTGGTATGTCTCCAGATCTTTGGTCTTGATTCTTTTTGTGTTTTTGATGTATATAAGTGCCATATAGTCATCTTCAGCTATTTTAATTGTTTCATTCTAGTTTATACGAGTAGTTTAATGACCATCTTCTTCTTTGAGTGGCATGCCCTTTACAGGACGTTGCCGCCTTCTCTTCATATGTCCGTGGTGTGCGTGTCAATTAACATACAACCTACAGTTTTACGTGGGCTCCGAACGACGGAAGACTTCTACTCCAGAGAAGGCTTACTAGGCAGAATGGCTCGGTGGTTTGCCATTGCCTTCCGAGGGAAGCGATCGGGTGTTTTCGTTGTGTGATTCTGGAGGGCCAGTCTTAATCTCAGTGGTGAGACGCACGCAGAACCTAGTGAGCCACAACCTCCACCATGGCCATCTGCATTTCTTAATTTTATTATGTGTTTTTCCCTAGACGAAAGACTATATTTTTATTTTCTTTTATGATCTTTTGGGCTAATTCCCTATTGTATTGCAGTATATCTGTTCGAATTTTCTTTTTTCTCGTTTTACTTAGTTCCACATATTCGATAGTGTCCCATTTTCTTGTACGTCTTAGTTCTCTCCTTTTACGCAATAACTTTAATGTTTCTTCTCATATAGTTTTTCGTTTTTATTTACTTTTTATGTGTTAGTAACTTAGAACCTTAATTTAATCTTATACTTCTAATATTTAGTGTTGACATTCTGTTGCTGAATATTTAATTATATTACTGATTAATCCGAATTATAACTGAAATATAAATATCAAACGAAAGATGTTTTTCATTTCTCAATTTTGCCAATTTTTGGTTTTGTTCCATGGTAACCTTTGATTATTTGAAAATTATTTTGGTTTGACGAATTTAGAGCCGTTTGGTTCTATCGAATTTATTTAAAATTCAAGCAAGGTTTAAACCTAAAAAGATGCCATGACAGAAATTTTTGGTTTAGGAGCTTTTACAGTGCAGTTGGTACAACTGTTAAAAAAAGGCAAAATATCAAAAACAAACTGTATCGCGAGTTGATCGTTTAAAATAATTCCGCTACACCTAAGCAGTAATTTTATGTGTAAATATAGACTGAAACTAACTGGTTGAGGCCGTACTAAGACTAATAATAACTTACTAGATGTCAGTTATTAATAATTTTAATGTTTATCATTGCACGCGTTCGGTGAAGCATAGGTACGCCTGAAGTAAAACAACCATCTCGACAACTTCTAACGAATATGCAAAATCCAAATTAAAATCCAAAAAGTATTTCAATAAAAAAAGTGCCTGTTTTTGCCAAGCGTCGATCGTGGCATCCTGCGAATACGCAAAACGAATAAAAGACAATCAACCATTATTATTTATTTTCCGTGAATGTTTAAAAGAAAAAAGTTAATGTGATAATAATACGTCGGCGATCCTCAAAAGGGTCCGCTATTTATCAGTTTTGCATTATGCACGTTCCATATTAAAGACACGGTGTTATTAAGTTGCAGCAGAATGCATCACAATCGACCAAATGTATCTTTGTTGTCAATTCCGTTTGATAAACGCGAACAATAATTCTGGACAGGCACAAATTTCATTTTGCCAAAGAAAAAACTGGTTTGTTGATACCCGCACCGCATTTGTTTTAATTTCTTTTTTTTTCATCCGAAAATAAAGTATGTCATGAGAGTGATGTTAAATTTTGTGCAGAAATGAAGGACGACCTGCTGGAGATGAATCTAAATAAATTAATTCGGAATGGGATTCGCTTTTTTTTTCTTGAGTCTCTTGCGGAGGTTAACGTACATGCAGGGAGATTCAAGGGTATTCTTATTCAATAAATCATCAATTAATTCACGAATTTGTTATTTTAACATAATGCAAAGCAAACTTGAAGCTTGGGGTTACGTGCATAATTTGAAGGAGCTTGCTCTTCGGCGTGCAAACCTTTAAATAAAAACAGTAAGTAACCAGTAATCAAGATATCCGTGTAATCATTTATTATGCATTCGCAATCTTCTCGCATTGCAGCAGGCCTTGTTGCGAAATTAGGTGTTCCCACTGTAATTCAAAATATACCGGATAAACTACACGTGACTTCGAGAGGAACGTGGCTCATTTCAAACTTAACAAGCTTAAATCATTGAAAGTAGCCCAATACATTCGTGAATTGCGAAAAACTGTAAGGGCGTTACCTACAGCAAGCTGATAAATTCTTTTGATAACATTTTGAAGAGATCCTTGGCACCCGCAAACCTAGATCTCAAACAAAAGAAAAATAACATTTCAGCGAAGGACCTCAGACCGATAGATACTAAGTTCCGAGATGTACAATTGGTGAACACAGTGCATGAGCACCCAAAGACACGCCCATTTCTTAATATATAAACAAGTGAACTTAATATATATTATATACCGGGCATCGATGGCACCTGGGACACCCCTATTTTTTTAATTATATTTTAATATATTAAAATCAAAAGCTAATTCAGCTGGTATGCAAAGTTAATCAACACTGCAGAACGAATATCAGAGTAAATCACCTAATATCTGACGAAGTATAAATGAACACTGGAATTAGACAAGGTGGCTCTCTTAGCCCGTTTCTCTTCAACATGATAATGGACGAGATAATCGAAAAACTACCCAGAACAGCGGGATATAAAATGGGCAATACCTACCTATTTCCACGTTATAGCTTACGCTGATGATGCGGTACTCATCTTTGACTCTGTAGACAACTTACAGAGACTACTCCATGCTTTCAATCCAGAAGCTGAGCAACCAAATATGATTATTAATACTGACAAAACTAAATGTTTAGTGGCATCAAAAGAACCGACGATATGGAAGCTGGAGGCTGATCACAAAATCACTGAACAGGTCAGGCATTTTAATTGCCTTGGAGCAGCAATAACAAATTATGGAAACTTATAACAAGAAGTGAAAGAACAAATTATAAAGGCATCGCGTATATCAAGATGCCTAAAAGAAAGAAGTGTGAAAAGGAATGAGGAAAGAGGGAGGCCTTTGCCCCACATAGGGATGTTGCAGGCTAATAATAAAGAGACATCATATGGAAAAATAAATATCTCAATAGTGAAAGCAAAATAAGAATATATAAGACTGCTGTTAGACCTGTGTCCTAATGTTTACAGCAGAAACAAGATCAGACACGTCGAAAACAACACAAATGATGCGAACGACAGAAATGAAAACAATACAAAGCATTCATAGAAAGACTCTGTCTGATAGAATCCGAAGTGAAGAACTTCGAGAAATGAGCAAAATTTAGGATGTAGGCAAATGGATCAGAGAGGGAAGAAAGGAATGGAGCAGGCACATAGATAGAATGGAGGATAACAGATTAGCAAAGAATGCAAAACTTAATAAACTAATGGGGAAAAGAACGCGAGGCAGACCTTCGAAACGCTGGAAAGAATGCTGGACCTCAACGTTAGAGGAGGTTTAACAGAACACATAGGCAGTTAGCCTACCGATATGGATTATCCATATGTGAATGAAAGAAGAAGAAGAAGATATCAAAATGAAATTTGATATATGTAATATACCTTAACGAGATGCGTCATCACACGTGTGAGATCATATGCGTCATCCACCGACAGGCTTCCAGAGCGGTCGACGTTTACTCATACTCGCGCGACTACTACTAGCCCCAGCGCGTGCAGGTCCTCTTCCATGCATCCTATCCATTTCTTTTTGGGTCTTCCTCTTCCTCTTCTTTCACCTGGTTCTTCTAGTAGAATTCTTTTTATTACTCTTTTCTCGTTCGTTCTTGCTATATGTCCTATCCATCTTATTCTGCGTGCTTTAATGGTCGATATTATATCTGGTTCTTTGTATAAACTTTAAGCTCGGCATTCGTGCGCCTTCTACATGTTTCTCCTTCTTTAATTCCTCCTTATATCCTCCATATCCTGAGCCTTTGTTGTGTGTCTTGATTTAAAGTCAACATTTCGCTTGCGTAGACCACTGCCGGACGAATCACTGTTTTATATATTTTGATTTTCACGTTCCACGACACGTTTTTTGCACTGAACCCCTTTTGTATCACACCCACACTTTTATTCCCTACCGTTATTATTTTCTCTATATCTTTGTTTGAATGCCAGTTTTCGTTATTTCGGTTCTTAGGAATTCAAAACTTCCTACATTTTCAAAACTATACTCTTTCCCCAAACTAGTCTTGTATTCTTGGGTTTTCTTTCACCGTTACTTTTTCCTCGTCATCTCCAGGTATCTTGTCTTTTCCTTATTTATTATTAGATGGTATTTTCGTGATGTTTTCTCTATTCTTTTTATTAATTTTTTTATTAATTTAAATTCTTCCTTTGTTCTTGCCATTATTGTTACATCTTCAACATACGATATACACTGAGTTCCTGGTGATGATTAATTCTCTGTTTATTTTGCTTTCCCTTATGATCTTTTTCAATACTAAATTGAAGATGATTGCTGAGAGTGGGCCTCCTTCTCTTACACCACTGTAGCTCCTGAAACATCCCCTTGCACTCGTACTTGGTTCTCTGTTTTTTCTAGTGTCATCTTCACCAGCCTCACCATCTTATTCGGAATGCTTAAGTTCTCCATGGCTTCTAAAAGTTCTAGCCGTTTAACTCTGGCATACGCTTGTTTATAATCTATAGACATCATGTAAACCCGTACATTGCGTTCCAATAATTTTTCTTGTACTTGTTTTATTATGGAAATCTGATTCGTCACGGATCTATTACTTGTTCAATGTATGGTCTCATCTTTGATCTATTGCCTTGGCAAGTAGGTACTTTATATACCACCCCTAGTAGTGCGGTGCCTCTATAATTTTTGCATTGGTATTTACTTCCGCTCTTATGTATTGGGCATATTTTAATATTCTGCCATATCTTCCCTATTAAATTAGTCTATGTATCTGCTGGTGTAATCTCTCTCCCCCATTTTTATTAGTTTTGGGTAATTTTTAGCTATGTTTTCTAAACTTGGTGGTTCTTCTTCTTCGTCTTCTAGAATTTTTGTTTCTGTCGGCTTTTCTGTGTTCTTATCGTTTATATTAAGAATTCCTGTGAGGTGTTGTGCTCATCGCTTTAGATTTCATCTTTTCCTCCTATGAGGTTGCCTTCCTTACTTAAACGGCAAGAGGTGGTTGGTACCTCTTCTTATACTAGGTTGTATCAAAAGTTTCCGCCACTGTTTGTTTATATTGCGTATGCATAGTACATTTTGAGCTGGTCCGAGTTGGCAGAATTGTTAATGCCGACCTGTACTGCCAACAACTGGATAGGATGTATGCCGTCTTATCCCAGAAATACCCGTCATTGGTCAACAGAAGGCGGCGAGTACTACTTCAACACGACAATGCTTCAGCGCATAGGTCACGTTTGACTCAGCAAAAAATCCAAGAGTTGGATGGGGTGGAAGTGTTACCATATCCATCATATAGTCCCGATATCACTTCATCCGATTATGATTTATTCCGTACAATGAAACATGATTTGCGTGGACTGCTATTTTGTATGCCGGGCATTCTTTGCATCCAAACCAAAAGAAATGGTATCGTGACCAAATGCAAAAACTCGCTGAAAGATAGCGTATGCCCATCGAAGGTGGTGGCATTTACTTTGAAGAATAAATCTAATTGGTTTTCTGTATACTAAACATTTAATACACCTCAAAAGTGGCGGAAACTCTTGATACAACCTTATATCTCCCAATTTCCTTGTAACAGTTTCGTATCTCCTTGCTGTTGTGGAATTCTTCTAAACTTTCTATTTTTTCAGTTTTCTGTTTCCTTTTCTTTTGTCTGCATATTTTCTTTGTTTCCCTTCTTTTTTTCATACTGTGTTCTCGTCTATGTCCTTGTATTTCCCATAATTTTTAGTCTTGACTTTTATCTTGCTTCAGTTATATTCTCGCATTCCTTGTCAAACCATTGTATGTTCTTCTTATTTTCTTTTGGTTCTAATACCTCTTCTACTGCTTACTGAATTATATTTTTCACCTGTTTCTATAGCTCTTGGGTATCACTTGTTTATTCCTTTTCATTGAGCCTTCTTTCTATTCCTTTTTCATACCAGCTCCTTGTCTCTTCTTGTTCTTTTTATGCTTTTTGGTATGGTGGGTGGTGGGTAATTCTTGTTTTAACTGTAGATTTGTAAATTTTTTATAAAGCTTGCATGTTTCTCCCCCACTAAGACATGGTCAATCTGATTCACAGTTTTCTGGTCCGGTGCTACCCATGTGCCCTTATGTATTACCTTGTGTAATCTTTATTTGCATCTTTCTGTCTACTGCCAAGTCTAATAGTTTCTTCCCATTTCCGTTACTTTCTCTATGTAGACTTTAGTTTCCTATCACTGGTCGGTATATTTATTTCTTCTCTGCCTATCTTCGCATTATCAGCTTCATGTTCTAATTGGATATTTTCTCGAATTCAGCTTCTAGGTAGGTGCAAAATTCTTCCTTTATATTTTTTTCTGTGTGAGCGTATACATTAATTATACAGTTCAATCTTAATTAACTTATTCTATCACTTATGGGTGTGAAATTTATTACAGCGTATTTCAGATTTCTTCTTATGAAGAAATCTATTCCTAATCTTCTGTCTTTGAACTGAAACCACAGCTTGCTTTGGTTTAAAAACATCGCGGATGCTTAATACACAAATAAAAGTGCCCCGGGAAAACCTCCTAAGTATTTAGATAGCCGAATTTGATAGGATTTAATCACTAAGTCTTAAGTCCTGGAATTTTTTTCTTCGATTCAAGCAGCAATGGTAAATGGCGCAATGCAACCAGATCGCATAGTAAACATATTAAAATCCACAAATCACAATTGCATGCTAATTTAATGGCAAACGAAATCGATAGATCAATTGAAGCATGGTGTACAGGAAATAAGTTATTTGTTATTCAGATGAACATTTGTTAAATTTCAATATTTCTGCACTTACATTACTCTCACTTATCACATAATTTATTGTACTTGTTCTTCTATACATATTTATTCTTTTGTTGATTTGTTATTTAGATTTTATTGGTTTTTAAAGCGGTGCGATTATTCTAATACGGAGATTAATAAAAAAAATGGGGATGAAGAAAGGAAAATCATTGACATAATGGCTCGCTAAGATTTGATTGTTTTGGAAATTAAAATTTGTGTTTCGCTTAGGAGTGCATGGTTCCCCTATAAACAACGATCTGGGGTTCGATTCTGGCTGAGATCAAGCATGATTTTTAATTTAAAAAATTCAGTAAAGTTGTCCTCTTTTGGTTATACGGTGAAGGACAAGGTTTTATGGCCCTTGTCAATGCACGTTTGGTATGGTAAAGATCCCTACTAAGTTTGGAAGCCCTTTAGATCCGTACAAATTCAATTCGGGTGGTGTTAAATAATCGTGACAGTCGACGCCCGACAAGCCCGTATCTCGCCATATATGTATATAGAAAACGTGAACCAGTTTTAAATTCTGATTATATTAAACCCAAATTGCAGACTCTGAAATTTGTTTATGGGACTTCCTTTAAGTACGAGAAGCTTACAATTTCGTCCAGACTGTCTGCAAGCTCCTTCAGATTTAGAAGTTTTTCTCGGAATACGTAAGTAGTTCTTGAGATTGCCTGAAGGTATTTTAGCTCACCTAAAGATCCTTTCAAGCTTCCTAAAGGTTCTTTCAGACTACATCAGAATCCTTTTAGGTAATTTAAATGTTCTTTCAGATTACCAAAATATTCCTTCTAATACCCAAAGATATTTATGGGCTACATGAGATGCTTTTCAGGCTACCTAAAGGTTCTTTCAGCTCCGTAAGGTTGCTTTCAGACTACCTAGTTCTTTCGGGCTGTCTAAAAGTTCTTTTTTTAAGTTATCTAAAAACTCTTGCAGGCTGGCAAAAGGTAAATTGCACCTTTTTCTTCTTCTTCGACATTTCAGTTAAACCTCTCTGTCTATTTTTTCAAACCTCTCTTAAAGCTTTTAAACTTTCAAGGAATTTTTTTAACCTTCCATAAATTTAGCTTCTTTGGGCTCAAACTCTCATTTCCCCTGGTTTCTCTCATATTTTAGTCTCCTTTTTTCTTCAGATACCTGAAAGTTGTCAAAACTTCAAGGTTTTCTAAATTTTCCAAAAGATCTTGCCTTCTTATCAATTTGAACTTGTTAGAAATTTTTCGGGGTCTCTGAAAGTGATTTTGAAAACCTGTTGAGCCTCTTCAAATGCGTCTGCTTTGAGCTTTTTAATTCACTATTCTTTTTTTTCGTTTTTGTCGATTTTTGGTAAATTTGAACTTCTACCCAATCGTTTTGGTTTTGCCAGGCTTCTTCAAACTCACTGAAAACTTCGTAGCTTTTTTATTTTTTTGAAGCTCGTATTTAGGTTTTTACCCGGACCTCTTTAAATCTTGCCTTGAGGTTCTCGAGCATCTCCTAATTTAATAAAACCTTATTGATTTCGTGAAAGCCCGAAGTTTGTTGAAACGGTTTCTTTCTTTCTTCTTCGCCTTAAACTTCTAAAAATAATTCTGAAGCTTCTCCAGGGTTAAGAAAAACAATAAAAAAAAATAGTTAGAAAAAGAAACGAAAATTTTGAAGTGAAAACAGGTGAATGTTTGTCCGAAGAAGAAGTGAGACTTCTTTTGTTTTACTGCTTTGGTTGAATATTACCTTTTTTGTAGAAAGGTTGAAACTAAACGTTCGTGAAAGAATCTTGGTTTTGAAAACATGTTTGGTTTTTTTTGGTCGGCATTTCTATAACGTCTATTTTCAGTCAGTTTTTTGCTTTTTTTCTTGAAGTTTTTCTTTCCTGAAACCTTTAACGGATGTCTGGTTAAAACGTAATTGGTCAAATTACTTAATAATGAATAAGAAATTGATCGTTGTTTTTGAACATATTCTAAATAGGAACTCGTTTGGTTGGTCGCCGATAAAAATAGGGACAATTTTTTCGACGGCAATTTTCGAGAAAAGTTCACCCGTGGGACGCAACATGAAACCTACAACCGCCTATTTAGGCCATCACATTTATTCATGAATATACACGTAATAAAAGGAGACAGTTTCACACTGAGGGCGCGTTTTCGTCATTGAACCAATATTTGAGGGTAGACTCGTAGACGGCGGCCACCTCTGGGATGCACCAAGGGCGGCGACGGCCCCCCGGTGCCAGACGTCGGGACCGCCACACTTAGCGTACTCAGCCTTAATTGACCTTTTGTATAAAAGTTCCTCCTATAAAATTTTACTCGAATACTTCTTGAATTATGTTCTCCTGAATTTAACACGAAAAAACTGTAAACGATCAGCAATCAGTCGGTTTTAATAACCAGCTAATTCACCCCCAACTTTGGTCTATTTTTGAATATCTTTTGGAAACCCAAATTTTTAGAAAGTAAACGTCTCCATTTGCGGTCTATTTTAGGCTTACGTATTAGGAGATTCACGTCGTGAAAGTAATGATCTGACGCAGAAAACTGCTCAGTGTTTTTAACAGTTCAAAGAACCCAAAAACACCCTTTTTGGAACGTAACATGTCTGTCAGTAGGTAGACGCGTAAGTGATTTTCTTGGACTGCTTCACTTTTAATCCGAATTTAATTTTAACATCTCTAGAAAGACTATTCGTGAAGATTCAAGTTGCAGGTATTTTCTGAATGTTTTTAGAACGTTCCAGAAGTTTCTATCACCTTGTAGAATTTTTCAGAAGTTTACAGAACTTTCCAGAATGTTCTAGAATATTGTTAAACTTCCCTAAATATCCTCAGTATTTTTAATTAATTTTAAACCGCCAATCGGTTTAGTCTAATGTTTTCTAAAAGAAAGAATTTTTAATTTAAAAAACAAAGTTCACTGAATTTCAGCACTATCTACAAACTACAACTAAGTTTTCCTGCTTTGATTCCATTTATTTATGGATTTTAATTTATTCTTAACCCAATTAACAGCTCATCACTCATAAAACTAACAACAAGCGGAATGAAAAATCTTACATACTGATATATTCCACAGGTAGCAATTCACACTTCCCAAGGAAGCAGCCCAATAGAATACGGGGAGGATAATTCTGCTTTTACAAAACATCATAGTGGAAAATACTTCAGCAATTTTTTTTTGTTTCTTTTTGCAATCTGTATATAACAATAAGCAAAACATATGTTTTTAAATAGTGCGCATGAGACATTGACGTGGTTGAAATCCAACGATTTACAACTTATAATTTTCTATAAACTGCGTTATATTAGTGGTTAATCGAATCTATGCGGAAGGTCTAGCGGTTTGTGTCTTTTTATTTTAGTTTATTTAGGTACTTGTCACTGTGTTTCACTATCACTTCTTTTACGGTGTCAAATTTTAAGTCACTTAAAATGTCTTTAATTCTTACAAAGTAGGGAGCATTACACATCGTACGTAGCACTTTGGATTGGAATCTTTCAAGGATTTGGATATTAGAGTTGGCTGTTGTATATGGGTTTAAAGATTGCATTGTAGACTAGGAGCTTACTTGTTAGGGATAATTTGGATTTCCTGCCGAGTAACCAGTAGTGCTTACTAAACATTATGTCAAGCTGTTTTCTTTTGTTCCATATGTGAGGCTACCACGTTAGGCCTTTGTCGAGGTGTAAGCCAAGATATTTTACTTCATTAACTTGAGCAGCAAGGACTGGTGGTGAATTATCTCTGCACTTGGTGAATGTGATATGAAAGGATTTAGTTTCATTGAGTTGGATTCGCCAACGTTTGGACCATTGTATTAATTGATCTAGGTTCTGTTGAAGGAGATGAGCAGCCATTGGATCTTTATGTTTTACCATGATGATCTTGTTATCCGCAAAGGTGGCGGTGAGGGAATGTGGACTTGTTGGAATGTCTGCTATATATACGAGGTATAGCAACGGACCAAGAACGCTACCCTGAGGCACTCCTGAGTTGATTGTGTGGAGATCAGTTTGATATTGGCCCATTTTTACGTGGAAGTATCGTTCTTCCAAATAAGATCTAAAGATAACATAGAGAGAGTGAGGAAGTATTTTTTTTAAGTTTATACAGGAGGCCTGTATGCCACACTTTATCGAAAGCCTGACTTTCGTCAAGAAGGTCGGCTGTGCAATCTTGTTTCTCTTCAACGGCTTGATGTATGTTATAGACGATACGGTGGACCTGTTGTACGGTAGAGTGGTGTCTCCGAAAGTCAAATTGATGGTCAGGAATTATGTTATTGTCTTCTAGGATGGATGTTAGTTTTCTGGCTAGGAGTTTTTCCAAAACTTTACCTACCATGGGTCTGTAGGAGATAGCTTCATTTGGAGGTTTGCTAGATTTGAAGACCCGCGCTACCTGGGACAGTATCCCAGTCTTAAGACTGCATTGTATAATAATAACAATAACTTATTAGTGCTATATATACATAAAGTATTTGTACAAGACAAAAATTGTACACATAAAAAAATAAAAAAGATATATGTATAAAACATTACAATTATATAGGAAGCAAACATTTCACAGATAGATTTTCACATCACAGTGTTATTAGAGAGTATTCTTCATCGCTATAAAACGCATTATTTTTAAGATAGGCTTTTATTTTATGCTTATATGCTCAAAAGTAAGTTCTTTTGTGTCATTGTGACAGAGCGTTATAATATATGATACTGTTGTGACTAATGCCATTTCTAGTTATTGAAAGTCTCGAAAAATACGTTAAGTACTTATCTTTATTTCTTGTGGAATAATTGTGAATGTCATTATGCTTTATAAATTTATGGGAATGACGTTTAATGTATGGGAGACACTCTAATATATAGATACACGGTAGCGTGAGTATACCCTGATTCTTAAAATATTCTCGACAACAATCCCTGTACTTTAATTTTCCTAGAATTCTAATGCATTTGCGTTGCAAACTAAAGATTTTGCGGGAGTGAGAAGAATGTCCCCAGCCTAAAATAGCATATGACATGTTGGAGTGAAACATTCCAAAATACGCTGTTATCAGAACGTCAAAACTCACGTAGTTAGCTAAATTACGTATTAGATATGTAGTTTTGGAAAGTTTCATTGATAGGCTGGTTACGTGCTTCTTCCACGTTAATGCACAGTCTAATTCAACACCCAGATATTTTACGAAATTATTATTTGCGGTTATTTTGATATTGTCTACCTTTCTCAAGCTAAAAATTAACGACTGTGTCTTAGCATCATTCATGCTCAGTCTGTTAGTGCCGTTTCACATGGAGCGTATGATACGGACGGATCGTCAGGACGTATAACCAAGCGCCATGTGTTTAAATGAGTAATTTCACATGAAGCGCGTATGATCCGTCCGCGTGATTTGGTACGACGGCCATACGTCGAGCCCTTGCGTCGTCGTATTGTCAGCACGCGCACGGGCCGTTGTTTATAATGAGTAGCTTCACATGAGAACTGATGGTCCGTTTCGTACCATCTCGCCTAGTTGTCGGATTTGCCCTATTCTAGTAAACACGTGACCGTCAAGCTCTAGTAGATAATATACTGGACCACCGCCATGAATTATAAAATAGACGCGGAAATATTAGTTTGCACAATAGAAAATCAAAGGTGCATATATTCTATTACGTCGATACATTGTCAAATGAACATTCCCATAATGAGCAAGAATGGCAACAGCGACTTGTCGGTTGCTGACCATACGATATGCATGTGAAAAGGCGTAAGTCGCGTATGGAAATTGCTCGCATGGTCAGCGCTGATGATCAGTGCTGAACATACGCTCCATGTGAAACGGCACTTACTCATAAACCAATCCTTTACCTTTGTTTGTGCGTTGTCTAACTGATTTTTAGCCAAATTTAGAGAGCTGTCAGAATTTATTATTGCAGTATCATCTGCAAACATAATAAACTTAATTTTTGTGTCACAGTTATTCAGGTCATTTATGTAGATTAAGGAAAGAATCGGACCAAGGACAGAGCCCTGTGGAACTCCGTGCTTGATCATTTCATTTTTTGAAGTAGTTCCATTGCAGACTGGGCTCTATTATTTAGGTACGAAGATATCAAGCTAATACTGTTGTCGTCAAAATTATAGACTAATAGTTTATGTGTCAACATTTTATGGGATACGCAATCGAAGGCCTTAGTTAGATCTAGAAATACGGCATAAGTTAGTAAGTTATTTTCAAAACCCTCGGTTACGGTTTTAACTAAATCGTTGATAGCTACTGTTGTTGAATGGTTACTACGAAATCCATGCTGACAAGGACTAAACAAATTAGCGGATTCAAAACAATGACAAATTTGATTTTTTAAGGCACATTCATAAACTTTTGCAAAAATGGGTACTAAGGAAATAGGTCTGTAGTTTGACATATCATCCTTAGGTCCCTTTTTATATAATAGGAATGACTTTAGCAAACTTTAAAGGACAAGGAAATGTGCTACATCTAATAGAATGGTTTACTAACTTTGTAAGTGGAAATACTACCTATAATGTTATTGAGAGTTTTGACTATTTTAACAGTTAAATCGAAGTGATCTTTGCTTTTACTATTTTTAAGGTCATTAATTACATTTCTGATTTCATTAAAAGTGACTTCTCTAAATTTAAAATTTCTACAATATTCATTGTCTGTGTGTTTGTCATTACTCATTAATATACAGGACAGGATCTTTTCCCGATTTTAGTAGCTGATTTATGATATTGTCTGCTATATTAATAAAATATCTATTAAAATTATCCGCAGTTAATGTATCTGAGTCGATTGAATTTCTAGAAGGCCTATGAGCTTTTATAATGCTCCACATTGCAGTTTGCTTATTGGATGAGTGTAAAACGTAATCGGAATGGGCTTTTTGTATAGCTTTTTTAATTTCGTTACGGTATCTTTTTATTTCTTTTTAACATTCATGCATACTACCGTAACCCCCCGGAACCGCTTTCGCATTACTTCAGGGGGTACGGGCGTCCCTTACACACTAACTTACACACTACATACATGCAACTTACATACTAAACTTATACTAAGTGAAACCGACTTGCACGGACTGCGAGTCGAACCCACAGCCCGAACAGACCGATTTCACTGTGGCCTCGGCGAGGAAGCGGAGCGACCGCTCGCCCACCGACACCCCTTCGTTACGGTATCTAGAACGATATTTTTTCCAGGTAGCATCGTTTGCTAAGGAGGGATTGGATTTGTTTATATTATATAGAAGTTTAAGGTGTTCCCTCATTTGCCGCAGATTATTGTTGAACCATTTGATCCTTGTATCTTTGAATGTACAGTATTTTTCATCTAGCATTTGGGTTGACGTCAACTTTCCCCGTCCAAAAACTGTCTATTTAGCCACGCATTCGTGCGCATTAGGTAATGAAAATCTAGTTTAGAAAGAGATGAAGTATAGAGTATAGTTGGATTGTGAATTTATCAACGCAGTGTTGATAAATTCACAATCCAACTGACGACACAACCCAAATCCTAGGTGAAAAATACTGTACTTGCTAACTTTTATTTTATTGGAAAACACATTTCCATGGCAGTACAAATTATTTCTATAAACGTAGTAAATTTACTATCGATTGTTAGATTTGGATCGTCAACAAAATTCCAGTTTACATTTTCAATAGTGCAGTAAAGCTGAAATAAGCCAATTTCCGTTATAGGCCTGTATGTTATTCTTTTACCAAATTTAAAATCACATAAGATGTTATCGGAAACATTAAAAATGATACCTGAGTGGTCAGAAAGGTTATTTTGGCATACTGATACTGTGTAAGTATTAGAATATAGATTGGTAAAAATATTATCTAGGCACGACCTATTCCTCGTATTTTCCGTTACAGTCCTCCTTAAACCGTAAGATTTGAATAAATTACATATTTTTTGGCTTTTAGAATCATTTAAATGGAACAAAGTATTGAAGTCTCCAGTTATGACAATATTTTTATTAGATGAAAGTTTATTTAAAAGTAATGTTAATCTTTCCATGAAAATATTGAAGTCAGCGGAGGGAGATCTATAGACTGTGACAATCTGAGTGTTTGAAACTGATATTCCGGTGATTTCACAATGTATTTCAGTGGATATGTTATCCAGCTCCAGATTAAAAGTTGGTAATAGTTAAATCAAGAAGACGACTTATGTTACTAGATGTGAGAGTATACAGACAACCAGAATGCGATTTGGACCGCCATCTAGCAGTAAGGAAATTTATATACTACGGACAAAAGAGTGAGAAGTTAAGATCTGGGGAAACACAAGCTTCAAGAAGTAAAAGAATATAACTACAAAACAGAAAGTATAAGGACCCTAACAAGTTTGGAATCACATTTAGATTTAAATTTTAAAGGCAACTACTCCCACAGCAATGTATGAACATATGGTAAATAGTATACATGCAGCAGCCTTTGAATCGATAGAAATTTCAAATAAAAAAAGAAACCAACAACAGATTTTAATTGAAGAAACAAAGACAAAATATAAAAATTGGTTGACATATCCAAGTCCTGAGACACGACTAGAATTCGTAGAATGCAGGCGTCTTGTAAAACAGAAGGTAAAAGACGAAAGAAACGAACTTTGGAATAATTTATGCCAACAAATAGACACTACTGTGGGATATGGGAGATCTACAAAGGCTTGGAGAGCTATAAAAAAAATGCCCGGACAAATGAAAGGGGTAAAATATAGGTATATGAGTTTAATAACTCCAAATCAATTGAAAAATCAGTGTCAAAAGTTATTACAAGAAAACAGGGCACAATACTCAGCTGTAGAAGAAACAATAGAATTAGAATATATTTATTCGGAAATCACAATGGCAGATGTAGGTACAAAGGGGCCTAAAAAAGTCAAAAAGTAACAAAGCGTCAAGACCTGGAGGAATCAAAGTAGAGCTGCTGAAATAACGAGGAGACAACCTGGCTGCATTTCTGATGAAACTCATTCAGCATATAGGAAAAGGAAATGAAGTACCTCTAGAATGAAACACAGCCTATATACAGCAATAAAGCAAGAAATACATACACCGTGTCCACAGGGTTTCGCACCATGGAATCCGAGCAACGTTAATTTATCCCAAAGATCAGCTCTTGCTTTTACACAGCTTAACAACAAACCCTATTATATTTATTTTTTATGGCAATAAACGATTAAATAAATGGCATTCAACTTGACGTATGGTTTGAAACAAATCAAGTCCTATTAGAATTTATACTAAAATCGTTATGAATATTTACACTGTGGAAGAAAATGTTCAAATAGTGAAATGGGTCTACACAGGAAACAGTTACAGGGAAACGTGTAGGTGTAGAAGATTTGCAACGACATATCCCAACAGACCTGGTCCTTCACACACTACTGTTGGCAGAATCATAAGCAGATTTGAAAATACTGGTAATGTTTGCTCAAGATTTGTAGCACCTGATATCATTAATCCTGCGGTTCTTGATCGTGAAATTGATATAATGGTAGCTGTTCGTACTGATTCCAACATATCAGTGCGGCAATTAAGTGCAGAAAATGGGTTAAGTAAAAGTTAGGTACATAACAGATCTGCATTTTGTCAAATTATAAGTAATGGATAAATGCAACAATGAACCTGATTTTCTAGAAAGAGTGTGCTTTACTGACGAATGTACGTTTACTTTAAATAATCAACCACATTCTCAAAATTTTCGATATTGGAGTACCGACAATCCCCATTTACTTGTAAAAACACACACACAATATCCACAGAAGGTTATAGTTTGGTGTGGAATATTAACTAACGTTGTAATTTGACCTTATTTTATTAACGGAACGTTGACCGGGGAGACTTATTTAGAACTTTTAACTGAAACTATTTGTCCTGCAATTGAACATACAATGCTTGGAGATGAGCGACCGATATGGTACCAACACGATGGCTGTCCCGCTTACAATTCACCAGTAGTTAAAGAATTCCTAAACAATACCTTTCATGAAACCTAGATTGGACGTGGAGGTGCAATTGGTTGGCCCGCTCGGTTCCCTGATTTGGCTCCGAACGATTTTTTCTTATGGCCTTACTTAAAATCTAAAGTTTACTCTTCCCGAGTTCGTCCTAATGTAGATTCTCTTAAAGATAAAATTACCGAAGTGTGTTTTAATATTAGTCCCCGATTGTTAGATAATGTTAGACGTAATTTTTATGATAGGTTAGGATATTGTATGGCAGTAAATGGAAACTTATTTGAACATTTAATTTGAATACTCCAGTTGTAATTTGTTTGGCTGCGAAATTGATTAAATTATTTATTTTTGTTGTTTTTGATTTTTGTGTATTATTTGTTACTTGCAAATTCAATTTTAATGGTCAATGCTTAGCAACCGTTTGACTATCAATTGCCACCGGAAGAGTAGATCTTTAAAATAAACTAGTATCACTCCAGCGCCATGGTGTGTAGTCTCGTGGACGCACGGTATAGCGTTCATTGATCTGGGAAAGGCATACGATAACGTTCCCAGAAACAACATAAATGGCCGGCAATGCGAAGATTAACCATTGAAGAAAAATGGATTAATGTAGTCAAACAACTGTATACAGACACAATAGGAAATATTAAAATTGGAAACTCATGACATGCTCAGGAAAAGGGGTGCTTATAGAAGAGAATGAACTTCAACCACTATACTATTCGCAGACGATAAAGTTATTTTTGCACAAAACAAACAAGATATGCTGTACATAATAATAGTTATTTATGGTACAAGTGTGTTATAATACAAATAAGAGGGGTTAATGGTGTAAATGAACAGGTTATGTTGGCTTATTTTGTTAATATTGCAAAGAAGCTCGCTCCCAGTTCATTGTGGACATAATATTCAATGTTGAAGACTACTTTAAAAGTTTATCAGAATGTGGATATTTAGCGGTGTGGTAAGCTTACGGCATATTTGAGAAACCAGTCTAGAACGTATAAACCGAAAAAAGCAAGGGTTCTGGAAAGGGAGCATATTGAGGAATTTGTAATGAATCCACCCGATAATGAATACCTAATGATGAAGGTATGTTTTAAATTTACCTTTATTTATTTTATATTTACGTATTTATTTGTACTTCCATAGCTTGCGTTACTAATGGGAATTTTTGGCGCTTTGAGATGTGACGAATTAACAAATTGGTCCATTGATAATATACAAGACAAAGGTTCGTACTTATTGATTAAGATACCAGACACGAAGACTAACATATCTCGTAGTTTCACTATTATACAAGAAGGCTATCCTGTGAATGTTCTTGACCTTTATAAAAAGTACTATGCGTCCTTGTGACCAAAAAATGTTCCTCACCGTAGGTTCTTTTTGAATTATCTGAATCAAAAATGTACAGCCCAGCCTGTTGGGATCAATAAATTATCTAGGATACCACGAATGATTGCTTCGTACTTGAAACTTCCGGGACCAGAATTATATACTGGCCACAGCCTAAGACGTTCTTCAGCAACTCTTTGAGCCGACGCTGGGGGCGATATTACAACCCTCAAACGCCATGGGGGTTGGAGATCAACCTCCGTGGTAGAAGGTTACATTGAGTAGTCGGTCTCAAATAATAGTATATTATTATATGAGCGATTATGACAGCCATTATTCACGAAGATGACGTTTGAGTCCACGAGCCGTCAGGCGAGTGGCGCAAATCATCTGAGCGAATAATGGCCATAATCGCGAATATAATACGATGCTTTTTCTACACCTATTAAACAAATAGATTAGACTCAAATTAATTAAGTGTATAAATTGAAAAACGTAAACAAACAATATGACAACACACTTGGGCATCACGCGAGTCGATTGTCAGCTGCAGACAGAGTTGATCGCGGACTATTTAAAATATCATTGGATCAGCGAAATAGTGATTTTTGTGATTGGCCCGCAAACAGTGAATTATGAATCCATAATTCACTGCAGTGAATTATAGGTACTATTTTTCACGAAGAAAATGCTAATTATTTCAATATAATTAAATAGGTGTAGAAAAAATTAATATTGCAAAAAAGATTTGCGGAGATCACCAAGCGAGAAAATCCATTTCTGTGAACGAACCATCTTTAAATGCAAGTATATTTCAGGACAACAATACAACAAAATCGAATGGCTGTACCATAAATTTCTTAGATGATGTGGAAACGAATAAGTCAATTTCCTTAAGTTTTACAGTTAATATTAATGTTAAGAAATAATGTTATATTTATTGTTAATATTGCTGGTATTAAATAATTGTTAATAAAAAAACGTTAATTTTCTAAAATTGTTGATACTAGGTTATGGGCGACTTTACTTGTTTAAAAGCACCATAGTTATAGCATCATTATTAGATAGGTGTTGGATAAAAATACTTATGGAAGAATTTAATAAATGAGGACTGTAAATAAATTTTAGCAAATCGCAATATATGTGTATAGGAGGAGTACGGATTCAGAAAAGGCTCTGAAACCAGAAATGTCATGTTTGGTCTTGCAATAACCGCTGAAAGATATTTAGAAATACAAAGGGATTTATATGTAGGTATGCTTTGTCGATTGCCAGAAAACCTTCGATAGGATAAAACATGAACAACTAATTGAAGTACTTAAAGAAGTAGGGCTCGGTGGCAAAGATATAAAAATAATCCGCAATATTTATTGGAACAACAAAGGTAGCGTCCAAACAGAACAAGGAACAACACCAAATATATGAATATACAAAGAGGCGTTCGGCAAGGCTGTGTTTTGTCCCCCATATTGTTCAATGTATGTTCTGAACAAGTAATCAAAACATCTGTACAAGATCGCCCAGGGGGAGCAAAAATTAATGGCGTGGTGGCAACGACGTATAATGTTAATATTATACGTCGTTGCCAGTTAATATTATACGTCGTTGCGTGGTGGTCAATAATTTAAGATACGCGGACGATACCGTGGTAATAGCCGAAAATGAAGAACAACTCCAAGTTTTAATGGAAGTGTTAGCAAACGCAAGCGAAAGCATGGGACTATCCATCAACACACACAAAACCAAAACCCTTGTATTCAGCCGAAATCCTGAAAACCTGTAGCCCATATCAATTTGTTTGACAAACCCATAGACAATGTTAGTAATTACGTGTATTTGGGTAGGAATATAAACGATCAATTAGACCACTCTAAAGAAGTAAAAAGGCGTACTGAAATAGCGAGGGCTGGATTTGTGAATGTGAAACAGGTTCTTGCTAATTTAAAACTTTCGATTTCCATAAGACTAAGAACTTTAAAATGTTATATTTGGCCCCTGTTGCTGTACGGATGTGAAACTTGGACGCTTAAAAAGGATAATATAATGAAATTCTAGATGTGGACCTACAGAAGGATGTTACGTATGAACATATGGGTTGGGTACAAAGAGTGACGAATGAAACTGTGTTAAGGATATTAAACACATAACTAGAACTTGTCAATACCATAAAAAGAAGGAAAACATCATACGTGAGTCACTTAATGAGACATGAAACTTACGATATAATGCAATTAATGCTGGAAGGAAAAATTGACCTCCAGTTCCAGCTCCATCCTCGAGCTCAACTCATGCCAACGGGAAGACCTTCGCATCTTGACCTTCGAGGTCCGCCGGTTGACGTCCGTCATCCCCGCCGCCTTCTCACCGGCCGTCAACGCACCCTCTGCCATATACCCGTGTGCAGCCTTCCGGTTCACCCATACCTATTGTACTGTGTGTCAGCCTGTATACTTTGTGTATATAAACAAATATAAATCTTTCGTATCTTCGTATGGTATTTTTCTTGCCGAAGACATCGCCCGCAAGCTGTTCCCATGGCCACCCGCAACGCCATAAGGTGACAATAAAGCACTGTAACAATTTTAGATACCTGGGAGCGGTTATAATAGCAGACGGCAAAATAGAAGATGTGAGCAACAGAACAGAGAACAGGTGTAATTTGGAACAGGAACTTGACTAAAGACACAATGAAGAACATTGTTCATAGTGTTATAGAAAACATCGTACCTACTAAGTATATGGAGGGGAGGTATGGCCGATCAGTGGAACTGGACTTCTTCAGAAGATGCCTCCAAATAATAAGATTTGATAAATGGAGAACAAAAAAGCTATGGCAGGAAATGGACGTAAGATCCTCTATTACTAAAAATTTATAAAACCGAGCACTAAAATGGTACGGTCACGTAGAGAGAATGGGAAAGACAAGATGGTCAAAACGCATACTCCAGTCGTCCCCCGGAGGAAATAAAAGAAGAGAAAGGCCAACGCTAAAATGGAAAAGATATATTGGAAATGTTAGAGAGGTGAGTTTACCTTCAAGAGGGGGACTGGAATGATCGCAAACGGTGGAAGCTGAGACAACAAACCTGTGAGGGATAAAAGTCGAGAAGAAGAAGAATTTATTCTTTCTGTGAACACGAAAAATGCAATAAAGTTTATAGATTACGAAATTACACCGATTTGCTGAAATAAAAAACGATCTCTCGACACCGTTTCTGAATAAGATTCCCAACATTATTTTAATGTAAAGTCATATTTAATTAAACGGAATGCTTTATCTTCGGTTATGTACGTTATTTGATTTAATTAATAACAAGAGAAAATCTTATAGTGGCAATTGTCTCCAACCCGTATGTTGTAATTGGAAGAATGCAGCTATCATATACTTTCCTTTTTAAGTTAATAGTGATATCTTTGTTCTTTAATATATGACTTAGTTTACCAAATGCCGCCAAGGTTAAAGCTTCTTCTCTTCATTTCTGCTGATTGTTTCTCCTTCCCTAAAGTATAGTGTGTCCTAGATATACAAGGAATTTTTCTTTTATTATACATATCTCCTATGTATAGTTTTAAAACAAACGCGTCAAAATCCTATATGTAAGCAACCAACTATACACTAAACGTCACTCTGGTTGTGAATTTAGGTTGTTTGTAAATAAATCAAAATTAGTAGAATATCAAAATAATTAAATTTAATTCAACGATTACATAAAATATCAACACAAAACAGAAATGAAAATAAAAACGGCAACAGTTAAAAACTAATTTTTTGACATTAAGTTAATTTAATTATTTTTGCAACAGCGTGCTTTAAAAAAAAATTAAAATTTAATGTTTAGCGCATAGTTGGTTGCCTACATATAGGGTAAAACAATGCGTTTGACACGTTTATTTTAAAACTATACATAGGGGGTATGTACACTAAAAAGAAAAATTCCATGTATATATTTTCTGGTTTTCGATTGTTACAGTTTCCGGATCAGTGCACACAATTTTTGTTTTTTGGTCATTTATTTTTAGGCCAATGTGCCATGACACGGTGTTTAGTTATTCAATCATAGATTTTAGTTCTTCGAAATTTTTACTAATGAGGACAACGTCGTCGGCAAAACGAAGATCATTTAGATTACATCTTCTTGGGTCAATGTACAGAGTTTTGGCGACATGGTGTAGCCCTGCCAAACCCCTCTTTCTAGTTTAATCCTATCTGTTGTTAAATTCGCATCGATCTTTACATGAATAGGTGGATTATCATATATGTTTCTGATAAATTCCTACGACAAGTTTTTAACCAATCACGATGCTAAACACTTGAAAATTCAACCAATGGGAACAGTATTATACTGATAAAATTCCGTTACCTCGATAAAACCCCGTTACCAAGTAAATAATAGTTATTTATGTACCAAGGGCGTAAAGATGCTTTTATGGCTTGAGACGTGATTTTGAGCCCGAGACGCTAGTCGAGGGCTAAAGACACGTCGAAGGCCATAAAAGCAAGTTACGCCAGTGGTACATACATAATTTTATGCACGATCGAAGATTTTAAAACTGAAATAAAAGGAATAAATTAATTTTCTACCCATATCGAGTAGTTAGTTGCTCAATTATTTTAATTTTTTACTGACAACTGTCAAATGATTGAAGCATTTACGCCTAGGAATATTCACATAAATAATTGTGTTAACTGTGTTGTTAATACAAATTACCCTAAATAGAGTTCTAATAAAGAGCATACGAGTACATTCGATTTTAATTTAAAAAAATTCTTTATAAGACTGTTAAACTGTTTATCAATTTTTGACGTTTCGTTATAGACCGGCGGCCTATAAAGACACCCATGGGCTATAAATAGACGTTTATGTCAAACAAATTCAGACATAATTGACACATTATAATGCGATCGTGCATAAACAGGTTATTGTTTACTTATGCGTTGTCTTTGGAATTTATCTCGTCAAATACCACACGACCTGTCTGATTTTCTCAGATAAACTTTTATTTTTAAGCACTCATTATTTTTGCTTTTAAGCAAAATCACTCAAGCAAACTAACATTAGGTAAAACGTCTCCTCCTTCGGAGTCGGGATTTACCATGCAGTTTGCTTTCGTCCTTGTTGCTAAGCAAAAATAATTCGTGCAAAATAAAAATTTATCGATAAAATCAGCAGGTCTTGTGATATTACCTCCGATAAATCGTTGAGTATCTAAAATCCACACGAGCATTCTCCAGTGCTATTAAGATTGACTATTTTTTCACTGTGACGAAAGCCTTATGGTAATCGAATGGTCTGAAGGTGAACCATTGTCTCATATCCTTTTCGAAAACCGGCCTGCTCACATGGTTGATACGAGTCTGGTTTTTGCGTATTCTATTTGTGATTATTCTGGTGACCAATTTGTAGAGGGCAATTCTCTATATTTGTTATATCTTCCTTTTTTAACAGCAAGATGGCCGTTAGCATTTCTCCAACCCTAGGTATTTTCCCCTCAAATAAACATTTGTTTATGAGTGTCTTCAATGCGTTTTCGAGATCATCACTCATTTGTTATGTGATCTTCTCCTGGGCATTTTCCGTTTTACACAAAAAACAGCTGAACAACTAAAAGTGACCCAAAGATCAATAGGAAGAGTAGAGAAACAGCGTAATAAAATAGGAAATGAAGGTGGCCGGTGTGATGGAAAGAGTCGCCCGTCTGAAATTTAAATGGACAGGGCACATGGTCAAACAGAGTACAGACCGTTGGACAGTTAGAATCTTAAAGTGGAGACCCAGACCCAGAGAAAATAAGAGGGGCGTCGGAAGACCCCAAAGAAGATGTGCCGAGGGTATTTAACAAATAGCCAGCAGAGATTGGATTCAAAAAGCACAAAATAGATCGATATGCAAAAAAAACTGTAGCCACGAGTGGAACGGTGGGGGTGAGGAAGAAGAAGAAGAAGTGGTAGTTTATGTGCAAATTTTAACAGCCAACATAACGGAAAGAGCATAGCAAGGCTTCTTTTGTATAATTTTTTATCAACACATTAATTTTTCAGCATTTTAATTTTTAGACGAATTCGATTATGTCTATTCTTCTTTTTTCGTAAAATACCCTTCATTTGTGCTGACACCTATGCGGGATCTGTCAATCTAAGCCGATACCGCAACCAAGTTATGTTAGCAACACTTTCGTTCACTATGGTTTGTATGAAAGATATCCATTGAAAACTGTGGGAAAATTTAATGGGTGGGTTTAACCTTTTTAATTGTTTTGGTTATTACAAAAGGTAAACTTTCAAAATTAACTTGTATGTAATCAAACGTTTCATAATTTGTATTATGTTTCAGCAATAACTTTACTTAAATAGAGGAATTATACAAGATAAGTTGGAAGTTTCATCAATACAAATGCGTCGATATAAACAAAATCAAAAAGGAAAATAAAAACGTAGGTTGTATTTATTTCTATAAAATCAATAATCGTAGAACCGAAAGGCGTTTGGAAATAGAAAAAGTAGGTATTTTATTTATATTTGTTGTTTGGATGACACACCCCTATAAAAATCAATACTGCATTGATATAACTCGATTATTGCACCAGGAATTTAGAGGATAACTTATTTATAGGTGACTGGGCTGTTACCAAGTAGATTAAATTTTGTTAAAATAAAACACACACCATCGATTGCTCCTAGCAAAAATCAATGGTTTACGCATGCCACAGATATATACGATATGAACACTCCCTGTGATAACGACGCATTCACTTAAACTTAAATTTAACATCATTAATTAGTTTTTACTTTGTTTCTAGAAAAATGGTTCGCGTTATTACAGTACATAACTTTAACAGTCAACATGTTCAGACCGTGGAACAACCGACGGCTAGCACGGTAGCCGCACCAGATCGTCTCCTCTTGGCTTTATCGAGTCATTGTGTTGAAGTGCGAGACTTGAAAGCTGAAGCTAATTTACTCTTCACTTTTCCTACAGTTGATCAAGTTAAGCAACTTGTGCATTGTTTAAATGGTAATTAGTTTTTAGTTAATGTTCTTCGTCTAACGTGACGTTAAACTATAAATATTTGTAGGCGATTACGTAGCAACGTTAGAAACAAAATGTAATCGCCAAAACAGGGATATGAACAACGTGCGTGTTTACGTTAATTGGGATAACATAGCAACTTTACAACAATCTAAAATGACTAACAGTGGAGCCAGCTTGGATTCTTCAGAGTGTGGAATGGTACAACCCATGAGAGCTCGCATCGCCGGAAGAGTAACGCCTACTACTAATCAATCCGAACTTAGCAGTTTAGAAATGATTGAAATACCAGTTCGACAAAATCCGACGAATATTGCATGTTGTCAGGTGAATTTCTTATGATTAGAATTACGTTGAAAATCTAAAATCAACCAATTGTTACAGATATCTGGCAATATTCTTATCCAAGCAGATAGAATGCTTACTTTATATTCGTTTCAAGTAAAGACTCACGACATCTCTAAACTTAGATTCGTAGATTTCGAAGAACTTCCGATATACGTAGAAATAAGTTTTGTTCCACTAGAAGTCGCTTTGTGTGAAAATTACATAGCGTGTTTGAATAAAGACCATGTGCACATGTTTAAAATTATGTGGAAACCTGGCACAAGTTCGGATAAGACCAAAGACCCCGAGAAATGTGATACTAATTTTAAGTGTACGTAAATTGGTTTTTATATAAATGACACTTGTCGACGTTTGTATTTCTTACAGTTCCGGCGGAAGATGTTACTATAGATTACGAAGAGTTGTTGAAAAGGGAAAGTATGAATTGTATGGAAGAAAAAATAACCGTTAATTTACCGAGCATAGTGAAAAGTAATAGTTTAATTCATAAACATAGTCCCTTTACGTTTACCGATAAAGAAATGAACGCAATTATACGACATAATTTTCCGGTTGAGGTAAGTATTTACTATAAAGGTTTTTTAAAATTTAATTTGTAGTTAGACCGATTGGTAGTGTGTTCTTTATTCTGGTAACCTCTCTCTATTTGTTCTATGATTCTAAGCAGTTGGTAGTTAGTCAAGTGCTGGGCTTTAAAACCAAACTCGTAATGTGGAATCACATTTTGTGTTGTTATGTGTTCATTTAATCTACTTTGTATGGCTTTTTCTAGGATCTTTGCAAGTGTAGGCAGGAGACTTATTGGTCTTTAATTAGCGGGACTTGTATTCTCTTTGCCTCCTTTAAGCATTAAAAATTATAATAGCTTTTTTCCATGATATCGGATTGGATCATGCCTCTTCTCAGGCACAAGTTATAAATTAATGCCAGCGGAGCTTTTCGGGTCAGTTTTTTCAAGAAGACATTTGGAATTAAATCGAATCCCGGGGACTTCTTAAGCTTCGCAGTAGTGTTTCCTTGGATTGTAAAGCTAAAAGATACCACCAATAAAGTGAAAAACCATCGAGATGACATTCATAAAATTGCAATGGAGTTTTATAAAGACTTACAGTGCAAAAGAAAGTAGCACATATGAAATAATTTTGAAAAATAAGATATGTAAACAAAAATAATTTTAAGAAATCACAGTCGGCCCCTCTGTAACTTCTCATATTTTGTACGAGGTTCTTATGCGTATTCTGTATCATCAGATGGTCTATTTAGTTCCTTGTTCTTCGGTCCGGAGATATCCATATTTCGAGATGGATATTTTTATGCTGGAAATACGAGGCATATCCACACCACAAATTAAGTTCCGATCGGTCATAAAAATTACAAGATCTTTTTTCTTTCATTTTTTTTATAAGTATTTGCTTAAAAATGTATATTAAACTACTTCTCTACGTAGTCTCCGTTTTAATTTAAACATTTATCATAGCGTGGCACAAGCTTTTGTATGCCAGTATCTGTGAAATTTGCGATCAATTGCGTCCAACAATAAATGCAGATGCTTACTGTGCTACTTTACAAAGATTACGAAGGGCCATTAAGAACAAAAGGCCAGGTCTTCTCAGTTTGGGAATTGTTTTGCTGCATGACAATGCCCGACCTCACGCAGCCGCTTCGACACGAGAACTGTTGACAAAGTTTAATTGGGAAATTTTTGATCATCCGCCCTATAGCCCCGATCTTGCACCAAGTGATTTTCATCTCTTTCTTCACCTTAAGAAATTTTTAGCAGGGCAGCGATGCAATACTGATGAAGAAGTAAAAACTAAGGCTTGTGCCAAGCTATGATAAATCTTTAAATTTAAATGGTGATTATGTAGAGAAGTATTTAGTTTAATATACATTTAAGCAAATACTATTTAAAAAAATGAAAGAAAAAAGATCCTGTAATTTTGATGACCGATCGGAACTTAATTTGTGGATGTGCCTCGTATGTGCTCATAATGCGTAAATTGTTTTCTACTGCAAATTCAATAATTTTTTCCCCGTTTCCATTACTCACATCATGTCTACTGAAATTCCCAATGTACGGTCTGTATTTCTCTTCCTTCCCGATTTTTGCGTTATAATCGCCTACCACTATTTTGATGTCATATTTCTTATAAATATCTCAGCTTGAGAGGCCTTTGAGACCCTTGACTTTTTCAATTATTTTTCTCCATTCTTCCCTCTGTGCGTCATATTTCTTAGTTGATCTAAAAACACACTCTTTTCGTTTTTCGTAGTACTCAGCCTTTACTTCATTATCTGCAGCCTCTGGTGGAGCATGCACATTTATTATATTTAACTTTCTATACTTTCCCTTTAATCTAATATTACATAGTCTATCTATGCATTTATCCATTTTTTCCTTATCAGAAAACCGCTCCTAAACAGCCTGTGCTGCTCCCACTATTATAAAATCTATATTCCCCCACATCCATTATTATTATTTCTCTTTGTTTAGTTTGCTGTACTGCTATAATGTCTATTTGGTATTTAATTAGTACTGACACTGGATTCTTTAGGGCTCCTTCCTCGAAAGTCCCCCGTATATTCCAAGTAGCTACATACAACTTTTGTTTTTGATCGTTAATTTCACCTTTTTTTTCTTTATTATCCCTTACCTTACCGCATTTCCGTAATTAATCATTGCCGTAGTCTGTCTCTTCAGGGGTGCCCCACTCCTCCTCTATTAGTTTTTTTGCCCTATTTTTGTTACTTTTTTTATCTGATCTTGTAGCGAGTCGCCTTGAGGAGACCGTTCGCTCACCTTCCTCTTATTTACTAGGCTGGGCCCATCTCCTCTCTCGACTCCTCCCCCCTTTCCTTTGTCTGGTTCCAAATCTATAATTCCGAACGCGACGTCATCGATAATCAGTTTATTGTATTTCAGGTGTGCATTTCTTCCATTGCGTCTTGCTTCTTTCATTTGTGGTATCAGCAATTTCCTTTGCTCTTGAATGTCCTTTGAGAGATCCTCATCACCACTTTATACAAAGTCAATAAAGATTACATTATGTTTGGTGTATTGTATTCCCAAGTTTTTTCTTAAGTTTGTCTTGTGGTGAAAATTTGGTCGATTGTGGATCTGCCTTGTCTGAAAACAGGTTGGTACTCACGTATCATATCTTCTTCGTAGGTCATGATTGTTCGTTGGAGGATGTTCGTGAGTATTTTATAGGTGATGCTTAATAGTGAAATGCCCCTTTCTTATATATGGGGCAGATTATTGCCATATTTCCTTATCTTTCCTGTTAGGGATTGAAACCTTTTCATGCTCGATTAGGTGGGTCTGTGTAATGTAGACAATATCCAAGCGATGCTGTACTAAGAAAGAGATAAGAAGCAATCTTTGGTTTTTAATACCGTTTGCATTCCAATCGGGTATCTTCAACTTTGGTAATACTTTGTTCGTACTTTTATTTTGAGTTGTAGGTTGTTTATTATTTTATTTATCTCCATAGAACAAAAAGGTGTTGGTTTTCTGGCTTCATTGTTTAGCCTGGCAACTATTTGAATTAAAGCTATTTGTTCTGTGCTTACTTACATAAAAAATGATCAATATCGCAGTCATAATATTTTTTTAATTTGCAGGATAAATCTCATAACTATGAAATAATAAATCTTATACAATTAAAGTTGAAACCTATTATTATCGAAAATTCCCAAACACAAGTGGTTGAAGAATTTAAGTGTCTGCTTGTGAAGCCTTTATATTGTGATGCGAATCCTAAAAGGAGTGATAACCCCGATTGTTACAGGCTGTTAAAAAGTAATTACAGGCATTATCTAAGCGGTGTTGTGTGTGTTATTACTACTTCACAAGAAGGTTATTTATACCAATTTTGTGATACAGGTAAAACTGTAACATTTAGTTCTTTGCCACGATGAGCCTCTTTTTATTAATTTACAGAAGTGGATATCAATAGTGATCATTGTCTTTCCGTTTATCCGTTTATGGGTCCAATTTATAATATTGCTTTGGAGGATCATTTACTGCATGCGCTGACGGAAACCGGCCTAGAATCATACACCGTGCGAATCGGGCATAAGCTTTGTCGAAGTAATGAAATCATCGATGATTTAAGTAACGTAGGTGTTTACACTTGAAGCTTTTACTTTAACTTAATGTACATTGCACCTTTTAGACGTGTCCCCCGCTAGACCAGCTAATATGTTTAATTGGCCACCGACAATTCGTCGGCATCGAACGAACGTTCTTGGCCGATAATTATTTAGTTCTTTTGGCAAACGCTGATAATTCACCAACACATTCGGTGGGCTCGAACAGTAGTTCGAATGCATCGTATTGGACTTTGTATAACCTGGAATTGCCGACGCCCAAAATGATATTCACGGACATTGCAATCGCCGCGAACGCCCACCGTTTTTCAGCCCCGCAAACTTATTGCCATTTAATGAGCGAAGCGCACATGATTTTAAGGCTGTCTTTGCTTTTGACGAAGTGGTCGATTCGAGAAGGCAACGTGTCTAGTCTCATGCCGATTAAGCAAAACGTCGAGGATTTGGTCGATTGTTATAGGACTTCCTGTTGTTTACTTGGCGATCATTTTATTATGTACGTTTAATACTTGAAGCTTAATTATGCGTACTAATCTAGTATTATTTTAGCAATGAGAACTATTACAAGTTATGCTTACCGTACTATAGAATGGCGGGAATATCTGCACACGAAGTTTTGCGACGTTTCAGAAGAATTCAAGACGAATCGAATGTCGAGGTATTATTGATCGTTGTACACAATACAGTCATTTTAATTAATATCGTTGCAGGAAATGAATGGAATCTTGTACTATTTAAAAATGGCGTTAATGGAACCCAAGTTTAAAAATTCCGCCGATGATATTTCTTCAGCCGTATGGAAACAAAATTTTATAGAGGAAGTCCTGCGAGTGTTCGAAAATCAAAATTTTAAAGATTTAGGTTCACTTATATTAAAGAATAGTATTTTAAGGGAATACTCCAGTTATAAATTCATCAATGTTTTGTCGCACCAGTCGTATACGTAAGTATTCACTTGTTATTGCCAGCTTCGTTCGATTTTTATTTGCTAATTATTATTAACGAACACATACAGGGTTTGTCAAAAAGTCCGGATCATATGGGACTTTTTTTTATCAAAGTATTTATTTAAAAAATCAATATGGCGTTGGTTTGTGCTTGTCTAAGGACTAAAAAAAGTGCACACAGATTTGGTCAAATGACATTATGTACCTGTTAAATTTGACACTTTTTGAAAAAAATCTTCAGAAGTGGCCCTATTTATGATTTTTTCGAAAGATTTCATTTGGAAAAGTTATTCTGAATGACATTTTACGTCAGTTTGCAAATTTTCAACTAAAAATTCGGACTTATAATTTTTTACTCATTTTTTTTTAATTTTCCAAGTAGTACCTACTACAAAATTCTCATTTTTTTCATTGAAATCTGATGAAACGTGTGGAATCAACTTATTTCGATAAATAATTGCCCACCTGGACTCTCTTGAAAAAATACTGTTTTTTGCAAAAAAACTATTTTCCTTTTGAAAATTCGCGGCGTTGTTGATCCAAAGTTCATCATTTTCGATATTTTTACTAAAAACATTAAAAGTATAATAACAAGCGAGTTTCATCAGATTTCAATGAAAAAAATTCCGCGAGAATTTTGTAGTATACAGTAGTGTTCACTTATCACGAACCCGCTTTTAGCGATCCCCTGTATATTTATTTATTTATTTATTTATTAGACAGACTTAAGTCCATAATTACAAATCAAGCTATACTAACAAAGTTAATTTACACATATAAAAGTAATGAGTTTTTTGCGGTAGTATGATACAATTTAAAGTTAATATTAAAAACATCGCACTGTGGCACATTCAATTGATCACAAAGCCTGGAAATCATGTTGTTCTGAGTATACGAGTGCGTATAGTGTGTATGATAGAATGTAAAACGTCTATTTGATGGGATCGCAGGGACCTTAAAATTAAGTTTGCGCACCAGCAGGGGGCAATCCACCAGACCATATAAGAGCTTGTAAATAAAAATTGCATCGTTAAGGTCTCTAGATGATTTAAGAGTTGGTAACTGCAAATAAGTAGCTAATATCGGAACCACGGGAGATGAACCCTGCCTCATCAATGCTATCCGTATGAAGTAAGATTTTACTTGCTAGTCAAATTAGCATCAGTTGTATTCTCAAGCAATTATGATTGGCGCTTTAACCGGAAAACAAACAGCTGTCAAGTACTTTCAATACGAATTTAACCTTAAAATTATTTTCCTTTTGATTAAGAAATTTAAAAATCCGTTTTCTATTGTATTGTTTTACTTATTTGCGTTTATTTACTTTTATAATGATCAAGGTTAGATGCAACTTACATTATTTACCAATTAAAAATTTCAAATGATATAATAATTTAACCAATAAATGTACAATTGTGTTTCTTCTGCAACGCAATAAACCAAATTAAATGTTCATTTATCTAAACTTCACAACACAAATACGTACCACATAAACGAATTCCAATGAACTTAGGAATTTAGATAACTAATAAAATAAAATAATGTAAATGTATTAATAATTTGACAGTTTGACGTTTTAGTAATGACACGCGCATTTGACTTAAACTACTCTAGTCAAATAAGCACTTTAATCATAACACAGGCTTATTGTAATGCTATCCTTGTCGTGTGCATGGGGTTTGTGAACAAATGTACACGCGTGTTTGTCGTTACTAAATTCAGCGTGTGATGAGGCAGGGGTCATCTCTTGTGATTCGGATATTATGTATGCGTATTCATGTTCGATAAATGGATCTTGCAAACCCATACGACATGCAGCAATTCTAAAGAATTTGTGCTGTACTGTTTCTAATTTTTTAATATGTGCGTTAATATAAGGAGACCAGACAACTGAAGCAAACATCAAAACGGGCTTAACCAACATCGAATATAAAGCACGAAGGATTTGAACAGAGTTAAATCCTTGGGAAGTCCTCTTAATAAATCCTAGCAACTGATTGGACCTACAAACTATTGAATTGATGTGGTCATTAAAGGACATTTTTGTGCAGCCGGATGCGAAGTGGTCATTTCGCGTACGCAATACAGGACGCGAAATCCGATTTCGCGGCCTTACCCTTAGTAACGGCCGTTAAACTAAACGTCACTTATTTGACACATGAGAGTTGACATATGAAAATGTCAGTTTTATTATGTATTTTTTACGGCTGCACAAAAAATGTTGTGTAAACTTCGGCCGCGAAATTCTTTAGCGCCCTCAAGATTGTCTTGCCTCGGCCGCAAGCGGCCTCGGCGACAATTTTTCTCTCCGTACGCTAAAATGGAATTTCGCGGCCTTAGCATACAAATAACTATTTCGAGTCGAATAACACCCCGAGGTCCCTAATGCTGTAAAGTCTCTCGAGTTCGACATGATTGATCCTGTAAGCAACATCAACAGGAGATCTGGCGCGAGTAAATGAGATGCATTTACATTTACCCGAATTTAATGCCAGGTCATTTTCAGTGCACCATTTGGCAAACGAATCAAGGTCGCTTTGAAGATCGACTGCATCTGCACTATCATATATTGCTTTAAATATCTTGCAATCGTCTGCAAAGAGAAGAAATTGGGATTTTCTAATAACGTATTTCATGTCATCAAGAAATATAATAAATAACAGAGGGCCTAGGTGTGACCCTTGTGGGACACCGGAGAGCACCTTAATAGTATCCGAAAAGCTATTGCCAATTTTGACTATCTGAGTTCTATCGATGAGATAGTTAGAAAACCAGTTCAAAAGAGGATCTGATATGCCGAAGTTTTTCAACTTCAGGAGTAAAAGCGAGTGATTTACCGAGTCGAAAGCCTTACTAAAATCCGTGTGAACACTATCAACACGATATCCATTGTCCATTGCGTCAAGTATATAAGTGGAGTAAGATGATATGTTCGACTCGATATTTCTCCTACTCATAAAGCCAAATTGCCTGTCTGAAATGAACGGATAGATCAAAAACTTAACTTTGTCTGTAATAATTGACTCAAAGAGTTTGGGAATAGTACTCAATATGGAAATAGGTCTATAATTTGAAATAGCATTTCAATTTCCAGTCTTAAAGATAGGAACTATAAAAGATGATTTCCATTCTACCGGAAAGGAACCTTCCACTACTGATTTGTCGAATAATAGTTTCATAATTTGAGCCATAATAAAATTACACTTCTTCAAAAATATAGGAGGAATTCCATCGGGACCGGCGCTTTTTTCCATATCTAAACTATCGATCTTGTCTAAAATGTCAGTTAAGGAGGTATCTATTGTGTTAAGCATAAGAGGTGATTGTTCTGTTAAGTAATTGGTGCGAGTGTGTTGACTGTTGCCAGAATCTCTATAAAATGTAGAAAAATGTCTTGCAAAGGCATTGGCTATAGCGATGGGGTTATCGAGTTGCTCATTTTCATGGCTCATAGAATTTGGTAAGCCTTTGTCGGTTTTTTTGGAATTTACATATTTCCAGAAATTCTTTGGATTAGATGTTACAAATTTTTGTAGCTTGTCATTATACAACACAAAATCTCTTTTGGCAAAAGATTTACATTTATGTCGCAAGTTCGAAAATAAGGTGTAATATAATATTGAGCCAAATCTTTTATATTGTGAATGTGCTACTTGTTTCCTAGCAATGGTTGTTTTAAGCTCTTCGCTATACCAGCAGGGAAAAATGGAGTTACGTAAGGTTTTCTTGGGCACGTACAGATCAATGTAGTGATGTAAATAGTAATAAAAAAGAGATGTGCAATCCTGTATGTTCAAATTTTCATCTAACAAGAGTGTAAAAGTATTACCCAGAGAAGTCATGATCAGATCATAATCAGCAGAAGAGAAATCATAAATCCAATTTTCGTGATGGTGGAAAGTCACCAATGGAACTTTTAAATTTATGTCTAGTGGGGGGTGGTAAGTGTCAACTGGCACAATGGTTTCCAAAGAACAAAAGATTTCAGAAGAGCTAAAGTTTGAAAAAAGAAGATCAAGCATACGATCTGATTCATTAAGTATTGTGTTGCATTGAAAGAGGTTCAATAGACCCACTGAGTCAGACTAAACCTGGCCACAGTTTTTTTCTCTCAGTGAAGTGTTAGGATTAAAGGATGAATAACTCGCAAATTCACCGCGGTTCCAATATACATTCGGTAAATTATACAGCGCCACCAAGCAAACAAATCCATCGGAAAATATGCCAACTAATTTTAAAAATTCGTGGCGGTAAAAGTTTAAGCCAATACCTACAACTCCTGCCGGCGTTGTACCTTCCGTGTCAAAAGTGAAAGTAGCTAACAAATTGACAGTTATCGCGTGTTTGTGTTTCTTAATTTTCTCTGCTTTCGTTCCTCTTTATAAAAAAAATCAGTCTTTTTAAGATTATTTTTGTTCGACTTATTCCTAATAAGGTAGGCATATATTTTATAGATAATTTAAAGTATTTTTAAAATGAAATTTTCGCATAACCTCAATTGCTATTTATGTATTTATTTATAGAATCCATTTCTTCTAATCGCTTTTATCGCTATGGCAAGTAAAGGGAAAAAACTGTTCATTCCGAAGCCAGAAATATAGTAGACAAAATTTATCTAAAATAAAAATAAAATTTCCTTATTTATTTCCTTCTCAAATCTAATTCTGGTACTTGTCTACTAAATTTTCTTTTAACAGTTTTAACAAATTTATATAAGAACGTAGGTACATAATAAAAATTAATAAACTTGCAAATACACAATGTTACACGTTTAAATTTACCGCCAAAGTACTATTGACACTGAGTGTACCTCTAAAATACAGCGACACCACACCACGCCAACTTGACAGACTTGTTTGATTGGTGGCGCTGTAGTCACCAGCAATAATCCAATTTACATTCGGGTTTTGCAGATCAAGGTTTTCAATAGTCAAACAGTAAGATGCAGTGGCGGCTGGTCCATAAGCGCTGCGACACTGCAGCACCCCCAGAACAAAGTACGGAAATTAATTACCTATTAAATTTGTACTTGAAAATATCAATAATATAACAATCATTCAATATTTTGCATAATTATTACATACATTTAATTAATTAAACCGCTTTTAAAAGGAATTATTTTAACCGAAGCTGTAGATTCCATTCAGAGCGCTGAGGAATGTAGCAGTGTCGAAAACGTAGTACATTCGGTGCAAGTTTCGCCGCGATTTGTTTGTTTTAATAATACATGGTAAAAGTAGCCCGAAAGCTGCTGTCTGAGCAGCATCTCAGCATTATTGCAACATGCCGTTCAGCTCTTGGACATCCGATCCAACAAAAACAATAATAATTGTGCAAGGACGTCTGGGGCAACGGGCTGATACATAAACACCACGCACGGTATGTGTACAGTTGAAACCTCTTAGAACGAGTACCGCATATAACGAGATTCCGCTTATAACGACAATTTTACAGACTCTTGATTGATTTGCCATTAACCCCTATTTAGTTTTAATCGTTTACTACGAGACCTCATACAGCGAGAATTCGCTTATTACGGCTTCTATTTTTGGACGAAATCCTGTTACAGCGAGATAAATCACTACTGTATTGTATTATTATATTATATTATTCTAAGAAAGTCTGCCAAAAATGTGTCAGCTAAGCGTTATCAAAGCTATTAGCCACCTCGAGACCGGAAACCCTAAATAAAGCATTAAAATGATCCAAGTTAGCAACAGTTTCAAGTTTCATAATAACTACCTACTAATATCCTCTACGTATTAATTGCAATTTTTATTGTTGTATTTAGTACAATTAGAAGAGAGATATCAAAAATAAAATTAAATTTCCAAAAAGCACTAGTTTTCCTTTTTACAATCAGTGGTGAAGAGGGGGCGCGCGCCCACCCTGAAATGGTCTAGTTTCGCCCCTGTAACTAACCTATTAACTATTTGTGTTGTTGTGTTGTGTTATTTTATACTCTGAAATGTTTAAATGACGTCGTATCTTAAAACATGTTTGTGTTCTGTTTTACACCATATGTGTTTGTATTATAATAAAATAAATTTAAAAATAACGAAAAACTGTTATAACGAGATACCGGATATAACGAGATTTTCTTTTATTCCCTTCAGTGCTCGTTATAACCGGATTCTACTGTAATATAAACAGGAAAATTAAATAATAAGTAGTTCGTATTTCCAACTTGATTGCAACATCACTGCGAAGACGGTCAAGGCTGCTCCAGAGTTAACAGGTGATCGAAAAATTTTGTGAAGCTAAAAATCGCAGAATGGATTTTATATTTAAATAAAAATTCTTTTTATTTCATTTTCCTGTAAGCTTATTTTTTTTATAAATTGAGTAAAATTTCGATTTGTTTTGTTTTATTTAAAAGGCACCTTAAAAATATCAAGGATCGTTACTGGTATGTAAATATATTACGAAAGCTGCAGCACCCCCATAATTTCAAGCCACGAGCCGCCACTGGTGAGATGTAAAAACATTATCAGATGCCTGAGGGGGAAAGTAAACCGCGCATACAATTGTGTTAATCTCAGTATTTACAATATGTACAAATATATGTTCAACATCTTCAGAGTAATTTAACAAAATACCATTATAGCGTTTATTGATTGCGATAAGAACTCCGCCACCTCTCAGAAAACGACTGTTGGCATTGTTTCTATCGTTCCTAAATATAATAAAGTTATCTAATTTAAATTCAGAGCTCAGAATATCGGGGCACAGCCATGACTCAGTAAAAACATTTTTTTACCAGACATAACAAACCTGCGTACAACGAACTTTAGTTTAAAACGTACTACAATGCTGCTAGGTTATGCTATTCTTTCTGCTTATAGCGAACTTAAGGTCAGTAGTGTTTCCTATATCAGCTGCTTAAGCCGGGGACTTCCCCGATTCATCTGACACGCCACGTATTTACGTAGATACGAGTAGTTACGTCAGTGTTTTCTGAATAGTTGATGGTTGTGTATCGGGTGCAGAATATAAGAAAAACGAATGTAATTTTAAATATGGATAACACGTCTAAATAAAAGTGTAAAGCTTTCACTTTAGAAACTAAGTACGAAATTATTAAAAAAATACATAATGGTGTAAGGCAAAGTGAAATCTGCCGTGAAATGGGAACCAGCAAGTCAACAATAGCAACCATATGGAAGCAAAAAGAAAAAATATTGGAGACCTATGAAAAAGAAAGTGCAAAAGGCAAAAGAATAAGGAAATCAACTTATGATGAAATGGTTTTAACAAAAAAGACGTGAAAATGTTCCTATAAGTGGTCTCATGTTGCAAGAAAAGGCGAACGAGTTAGGAAGAAAAATTGTACAACAGGATGAATTTAACTGTAGCAGAAGCTGGGTTGAACGATTTAAAAAACGACATAATATCTGTGCGGGAAAAGTTGTAGGGGAGTATGCAGCTTTTAACGTGAATGTTGTACAGGAATGGTTAATAAGAAATGTGTGGCCAAAAATTAGTGCGAACTTTAAAGTAGACGACATATACAATGACGATGAAACGGGACTTTATTTTTAACTCACACCTTATAAAGCATTAAAATTCGTTGGTGAAAAATGAAAGGGGCAAATTGGCAAAGGACAGAATAACAGTTCTTGTTGCTGCAAATATGACTGGCACCAAAAAACGCAAATTGTTAGTGATTGGAAAAGCGAAGAATGCAAAATTTTGCTTATAAATTATAAGTCTAACGGTAAAGCTTCGATGACATCAGAACTTTTTGTGAATGAGTTACGCAGTTGGGATGATCAACTAAGACGTTAATCTGCTTTTAGTTGATAATTGTCCAACACATTCAGTTGTAAAGAACTTAAAACACATAAAACTCGTATTTTTACCTCCAAACACCAGTTCTGTGTTACAACCTATGGACCAAGGAGTCATATACAGCCTAAAGAGTCATTATAGACGCATTCTATTAAAGGCATTGTCAACTTATGAAAAGTGTTTTTTTTTTTTATTTTATAATTTGATTGAGTAAAGTGAGTATTGCACCTGTGCAAAATTTTACTGCCGAATTTTAATTCGTTACCGTGTTATGGGAGCTAAAAGTTTAAGATATGACGTCAAGAGTGTCGCTTGCGAAATGCCGAGTCGACTAATAATACTAGTAACCCAGCAACGCGGGTGTTCTGTTTGTTTAGGAGCCTCAGGAGGACGAGACTCGTGACGTCACGTATCCGGAAATGAATTCTCTCTACCCGTTTATTGTGGTTATTATCAAAGATATTGAAATTCTACCACTGCGGGTAGTTTTACGAGTATTTTAACTAACGTATTTTGATATTTACTAAATATGTTGCATAAGTTGACAATGCCTTTAACTAAAATGATAAGTGCAATGGACAGAAGTGAAACTTTTACTACTAACCTCTTAGATGCTGTAAACTTTGTTCACCTTTCTTGGCACAGGGTAACCACTGAAACAAGCAAGAAGAATTTGAGCCCGATGATGAAATTCCGTTAACTGAATGGTTAAAAAAGTACAAAGAAGATGAAACTGTTAGTTCTGAGGATACTTTAGTGTTGGAAGTTAAAGAAATATTAAAAGATTTTTGTTTGTGAAGAATTTGTTTCTGTTCATGATAATACTGAAGCTACCGAGTTTTTAACTGATGACCAAATTGTAGCATCTGTGATACCGGCAATCCTGGAAATCAGTGATGACAAAAATATTGAAGAGGATGAATCTAGTAACGAGCAGAATGTATTTGTTTCTACAGTGCCAGAAATGATGCAAAAAATTGCAGACACAAGAAATTTTTTTCAATCGCGTGACGTTCCAGACAACATTTTTTCTGAGATAGAAACTCAAATTACTGACTTTTTTGAATAAATATATGTATGCATAAATGTATGTAACTACCATGAATCATAAATAGGGCCACTTCTGAAGATTTTTTCAAAAAGTGTCAAATTTGACAGGATTTTTTTAGTCCTTAGACAAGTACAAACCAACGCCGTATTGATTGTTTTAATAAATGCTTTGATAAACTTTTGACAAACCCTGTATACATATATTATTATCGATTCTAAGGATTTTTTTTTATAGCGATCCTTTAAAAGAAACGGAAAAACTGCTCGCTTTAACCCTTTTATACGTGCACGAATATAACATGGGGGAAGCAAAGAATATCATTAACTTCATAAGCAATAATGGTAGTTTATATAGACTTCTTTTGGAGCACTGGAAGTTGCTGTTTGATGCTGCAATGTCGCCTTCTCGAAAACATAAAGCGAGCTTAACGTTTTCAGAATTTTGCATTATTCTCATGTTTACTTCCGGACATATTTTAAGCGAAGTGTTTGTTACACTCATAATGGAAGAGAAAATCACCTTGCACGATTTGTTAAAGGTACGTTACTTACTTACTTAAGTGGCTCTGTAATCCTGAGAGAGTTATGGCTTACCCTTTTTCGGGTTTACAAATTCATATCTGTGTTGTAATCCGGGGTGGATTGGTCTTCGGTACGTCATTTCATTTCTTCCTGTCACCTGCTTTCCGGATCCAGTTTTTGATCCCCATTTTCTTCAGGTTTTCATTAACTTGGTTATTCTGTGCATTTCAGGGTTCCATTCTGTTATTATTTTTGTCGCTTTTGTTGTTTCCATGCGAGTGATATGGCCAAGCCAACTAATTCTCTGCGCTTTGATGTGTTTTACAATGTCTTCATTCCCATTTTATTATTTCGTGGTTCATTCGAGGTCTGTAGCTTCCTTCTTCTTGTACAGATCTCAGTATTATTCTCAGTATTTTGCATTCGCATGTTCTTAGTTTTCCTACTTGTGCACTTACTAAAGTCCATGTCTCCGCACTGTAGGTTACTGAAGGTCGAATGATAGTTTTGTACATTTTAATTTTTGTAAACCTACTAAGTAGTTTACTGTTGTACGAGAAGTATCTTCTGTAGCCTGCTTTTATCCTAGCGGTCATTTCTGGCATGATGTTTGTTTGTTTTAGTTGGGTCCCTAAATAGCAAAAGATTTGTACTGGTTCAAAGGTGTTTCCTATTATTAAGGGGTTATTTACTTTTTTCATTTCTTGTTACTAACATGTACTTTGTTTTATCCTTTTTTATTATCAGCCCAAATGGTTCTGATTCATTTATTAATTCTTTAACTGTTTTTACGAGGTCTTTATTTGTTCTGCTGGATACCACTAGGTCATCTGCATATGCACAGATTTATGTATTCTTTGTGTTAACGCTCCCGGTCAGGTTTAGTTTCCGTACTATGACTTCTATAACTAACTTAAATAGTGTAGGTGAAAGTAGTCGATAAACAGATTGTGTATGTCAGGCATGGGCAGCCTTTCTTAGTTCTGGGACCAAAGTATCATCCTGTCTCCGAGTCAAGGACCGGACCAAATTATTAAATAAAATAATATTAAATAGTAGTCCAGAAAATGCTTTATATGCTGTGTCCAGCAATGTGATTCCTGTGTAGCAGGTGCACTTCTCTTTATTACCTTTCTTGAATATTGGTCTTATCTTTCCACACCTCCGCTCTTGAGGCATCTCCTCTGTTTCCCAGATTTCTATGATTAGGTAAATGATGCACTGGTGTAAATAGTCACCAACCTAATCTTAACATCTCACCACAGATCCTGTCTGTTCCTGGAGCTTTACCTTTTTTAATGTTGTTTATGACACTCTTCACTTCTTCATACGTGGGTTTTACTTATCTTACATCTTCATTTTCATTCCTTGCTCTTCCTTTCATACCTGGACTCTTGTGCTTCATTTTCATCATACAACAGTTTAGAAAAATATATATACATTTAGCAAATTATATGTCAATATATAGAATATGTAGAAGAGTGCTCAGTAGCTGTCTTCGTGTAAGAAGTTGGTTTTTTAGACCTTGTGTGACCTCAGGATAACGACTAACCCTAAACCTAAATTTGTTGTAATTGACCCTGTTTGTTTTGCATTCCTCGGGATTTAATTTCATATACTTTCTTGGGTTTTCTTATATTTCTATAAACTTCTCGGATATTATTAGTTTTCATCTCATTTTCGATTTCTTCCATCTTCTGCTCTATCCACTGTTTTTCTTTTGTTTTAAACAGTTTATCAGCTTCTTTTTTGATTTCCCTATAGATTTGCCAGTCTTTGTCTACTCTCGTTCTTAACCATTTTATTGTAGCTTCCTCTTTTCGCACTTGGTAATCTGTTTTTTATGGTTTTTTCCCGCAGCTTTACAAATTCCATTCTTTATACAGTCCCATTGAAGATTGACATTATTTGTAATAAGTACACATTGTTTTATTTACTTCTTTATTCAATTCGTCCGTATATCTTATTCTTCCCTCTTCTACATATATCCAATTTATGTACGTACTATATTCTCTCTTGCTTGATCTTTTGTTTTTGTCTAATTATTTTCTGTTTGATTTTTCCTATGACCAGGAAATGGCCGCTGTCTGCATTGGCACCTCTATATGACCTCAGATTTCTTACATCTTCCACTCTTGCTTGTTTAATTAAAGTATGATCAATTTGATCATAATTTTTCCCAGGTAGCATCCATGTTTCTTTACATTTTCTGAGATATATAGGGTCACTTTTACAATGTACACCATTGGGATCTCGGAAACGGTAAGAGATACAGGGTTGGTTAAATAGGGAAAAAGTTGCGCCATTTTAGGCTCTTTAAAGAATTGAAGAGCAATCGGAGATAGCTTTTGTAGTTTCTGAAATATCCTGAAAAATACACCCCTTAAAAATTTTCTAGGCAAACTAGATAGTTGGGTTTTCATGGGTAACTTTTGGTTTTCTTATGGCCGCCATATTGGATTTTTATACCAAAAGGTGCAGAGAAAAATTACAAATTCATCCATGTATCACACATGGTCAAAAAAATTTAATTTAAGTCCTGTGCGTTGGCCAGCAAGATCCCCTTGCTTAAACTCCAAACACTGTCCTCACCTCTCTCCAACAATACACTTTCCACTTTGACTTGTACTCAACTAAAACTGCCTTTTCTTTTAACCAAACAAATACACTTTTCCCCTTTTAGCAAATCAACGCCTCACCCATATCCAAATTTATAACATTTCTTCAATAATAAAATTTTATTTCATAAAAATTTTATTAAGTAAATGCAGATTATATTTTTAATATAATAACAATCTTTATACACCGTCAATTCAATTATTACTTTAATTGGCTTCAAAATTATTATTTTATGATAAGAAACCAAGTTTAAGTTTCACAAATTTTGGAACTGAACTTTCGGTTCCAATTTTAATGTTCAACTATCTTATTTATATTTTTGTTCCCTTGGTTATATTATCTTTCTTAAAATTAACACTCTACAAATTATATTATGACATATTTACAAATTAACTCACTAGATATTCTACCCTAATTATTTATAATATTAAATCTCTAACTTATAATTATTTACATTTTATTAACAATAAATTTACATGATTTAAAAAAAAATGTTTATAACTCACTCTAAAATTCTATCAAAACGATATCATCTCAATACAAACTGTCCTTCTACTTGATTTTGATTTTTTTTGTTATCTTCTCTCTTTGCCCAGCTTTCAGCTTCTGCTAGTTTTTTTGAGCTTTGTTGGTAACTTCCTGTTTTCGTGATGCTTCTGTAGGTCTTATTTAATGCCTCTTCATCTTTCGACAACCCATCATTTGTGTTATTTTTTGTCTTTCCTTCCATTCTGTAATAAATGTTACATTACTAAATTTTCCTTTTAATTAAATCATACATATTCTATCATTAATAGGCTAAAAACATAACAAACTCCTGTCTCATCCTTCTGGAAATCAAGAAGCCCACTCGTTTTTCAAAAAAGGGTAATTTTCCTTGTTAATTATTTCATGTCCACTTCATCTAATTTCTTGTACTTATACTTCTCTACTTCATCCATTATTTCATACATCTTACCTGCCTTTAACAAACTTTTGATATTCCAGGTAGCAAATTTTAATTCCTTCTTCCTATTCTGTTTTTTTCCATTCTCATAGTCCTTTATCATTGCTCTCTGTTGCCCATTTCCCCACTTGTGTTTGTTCAATTTGTATTGTTTTTTCCTCTCTTCCCATTCTTTATTTTCTTGTACTGGCGATCTCTTACTGACTGATCTTGCTTTCATTCTTTTTCGTTCTCCATTGTCTCTTACATTTCCTCTTGTTCCACTACTGTGATATTAAGATCCATTAGCTGCTGCGTAGTAAACATTTTTCGATTCATAAGCAATTTGTTGTAAGTGCCATAATAGCTTCCATTTTCTTCTACCAGTTATCCAATTCAATCAAAATTGGTCTTGGTAAACACACCGATTTCTATACCGAGCGCACTACCATACACCTCTCGTGTTGCCGGTCAGAGCTGAACGAATGTGAATATGCAAGGTAAATAATACCAAGTGTTTTTTAGATGTTTATCGAATACCTAACATTAAACATGGGACCTGACGGCAATGCGGCTGCGAATGTTATGCTGAAAGTATTGGAGGATTACTTCAAGATTTACTTTAAAAACTACCAACTAGATGAACTTGCCGAATTTGCAACTAACGGTCCGTATTCGTTACGACAAGCCATGACTGTGTTGGTAAGATCGTACTTGTCGCAACTGCAGCTTCTGCGTTTAAAAGAAACAACCATTGAATCGAACGGCGAAAGAGCGTACGTTTCATCCTCCATTATTTCATATGTTCACACTCAAGTTTATTTTCATATTCTAGAAATAATTTCAACACCAATGACGCAACACCAGATTACGAATTGTCATCAGACCACGGAAATAATGGCAACGATTCTAAAATGTCAAGTCATATACAAGATAATAAACAGTTATTTCCTCAACGCATTGTAAAGGAAATCACTGAAGAATATTTATTTTCTAATTTACGATACGATTATTTACATAGGATGCCTCCATTTCAAGTCGAAATCACATCAAAGCTATACGAAGCGTGCATTGAAAACTACACCGCTAAGGAAATTTGCACGCGAAATGACGAAGCTGATTTTATTTTACAAAAATTGCAGGCTTTATTTTGCAGCCGAGTTCTCCCCGATGAAGCTATAACCGAAGCTATTACTTTCTTATCATTAAACAGGACCCTGAGAGGCTACACAAGTTTGAATTCGATTTTAATGAACAGAAGCGACGCCGTTCCGTATTTGCTTAATAATTGTCCGCAGTGTTTGCTTCAGTACGGAAAGGTAAAACACATACTTGGTAATTTTTAATTATTATGATTATTTCATTTTAGGATTGCTTTACAAGAGGGGATGAATGGAGAGATTTAATTTCTAATGTACAGACAAAAGTTATCGAACTAGCGGCTGATTCCAACCTAAATCGTGTGTGTTTCTTTTATAAAAAGTTGCTGAAAGGTATGTGTATTATTTTACTAGATTTTTAGATTTAGAAACTCTTTAATCGTGCTGTAGAACGCATCTTGTAGGCTACGTGCCTTTACCCCAAGTGCCGGGTACACAGTGATGGTGATCTTTTCACTGTATATGTCCGAACCATCTCATTCTTTGTGTCTTGATATTTTTAACAAAACAATGTCCTCTCCTTCTAGCACTTCTGTTACTTCGTGGTTCATTAATTTCCTGTGTTCGCCATCGTTCTCCTTTATTGATCCCATTATTCTTCTTATAACTTTCCGTTCGAATATCCTCAATCTTTCTCCATCTTTATTTGTGAGGCACATTGTTTCTGCTGCATATGTGGTTGTTGGTCTAATTGCTGTCCGGTATATTCTTAACTTGGTTTTCTTACTTAGATTTCTGTCTTTTAATAATTTATGATACCTCCAATTAGCTCTGTTTCCTGCCAGAATGCGCTCTGTTATCTCTGCACTTCTTTCATTTCTTCCGTTTATCATTAAAATTTGTCACTTTTTTGAATCTATATCCTCCAATCTATGTCACTTCGTCTGCTGCTTCTGATGTATTTGGTCTTCTCTTAGTTAATTTCGAGGCCTCGTTCTTTGGCTTCCTTTACAATTAACAATAGTGTTTCTTCTAGGTTTTTCCTGTCCCTGCCTATCAGTGCCAGCTCATCTGCGTAGGCCACTAGTTGGCATGAGCTCTGTGCCATTGTTCTTGTAACTTGTGCAGCTTTGAGTGCTTCTTCTAATGCTGTGTTAAAAAGTGTGGTGGAGAGCGCATCGCCTTGTCTTGCTCGTTTTTGTATACTAATCACATCCATTACACCCTCCTCTGTTATGATTCTTGCTGTCGAGTAGTCCATTGTCATTTTGGTTAACCTAACTAGTTTTGCTGGTATGCTCATCTCTTTCATTTCTTCCATTAGTTTATGTCGTAAAATGCTATTGAATGCCTGTCTAAAGTCTACAAGTAAAATGTGTAGTTCTATATCATGCTCATAGCATTTTTCGATGGTTTGTGTCATGATATGTATGGCATCGATGGTGGATCTGCCTGCTCTAAATCCTTGTTGGTAATCGTCGATTTTTGTTTGTACGTATTTGTCTAGTCTCTGTCTGATGAGCGTCGTTAGGAATTTATAAGAGGAGTTTAGTAGCATTATACCTCGGTAGTTTTTAGGGTTTGTTGGATCTCCTTTTCCATCCTGTTCTCCACTCCTCTTTCCATATATGTATCTGTTATTAGTTTATGCATTCTTTTTAATAGTTTTTCACCTGCATTTTTTATTAGTTCATTAGTAATCTCATCAGGTCCTGTTGCTTTCTTTTACTTCAATTGTTTAATTATTCTTATAAATTCTTCTTGTAACGAAGTGCTTTTTGCATTTATTGATTATGATGGTAGAGACTTATAGCAACTTCATTACGAGTGTTTATGCTTTGCGTTTGCAAGAGGTTATATTAAAGTACACGGTTAACTAACATCAGATATATTGTTATAACTTTAAATACAAACACAATTTAACTGTTCTACAAACATGAAATCCACACACTTAACAAGTTCTCGGTCTGATGGACTTACGACAATGTACAAAAATATTATTATTAAGTTACAATAAATCTTTACTTACATGAATAACTTTAGAAACATACACATCTTGAATGTAACCCAACCCTTGGCTGAGGGCCAAGGGTAGGTCCTTGTAAAGGCCTCTCATCTAGATCTTAATCAGACATCGTAGTGAGACTCTATTCAGAGACTGATTTCCCTATGACAGGGTTTCTATATTTATACTCTCAAGATGTGTTCTTTCTCTCTTACATTTAAACATCTGCTTATGGGTTCCATTCATTCTTACATTGTATGAATATAGGTCATGATGTACAACCCACATTAATTTTAGTATAAACAAATGCAACATTGTAGTACAATGATATGATTGCGCAATATAACCAGCTGCATCGCATGACTCATATTTACACAAGTGCATCTGTAGTTAATAAACAGAATTAACGATCCTTACTTTGTATTAAGATTGCACAACTTATTATATCAGACCACACCTAAATGTCAACTTATTTAATGCATTTCTTATGACAACGTTTTAAGTTATCATTTAAGTAATCCACTATCTTACAATATGCTGGTTCTTCCACCTCCTTATCTTTGTCATCATCTTTCCTCTGGTCTTCTGTAATATGTTCTACTTCTGCGTTATTTTTGGAAAGTTTCTGTGAAATGGGTTTCCCATATTTTGTCGTCAATTTTTGCTGCAGTTATTTTTTTCCCTGTGTTGTGCTTTGATGTATCCGAATAATCTTCCACTGTCTTTGCTGTTTGCCTCCAGTTCCTGCATAAGTTCATTGATCCATTCTTTTTTTTTTCTCCCTGTTTCTTTCGATCCTAATACAGTCTCTGCGGCTTTTGTAATACTTCGTTTGATTTCTTCCCAGGTCTCTTCTATACACATCTCTCTTTTTTCTCTGTAGCTCTCCTCCATTGTCGTCACGTATTGTTGTCTGATCTCTTCTTTGTTTAGTTTGTTAGTGTTCCATCTTCTTCTTCTTTTATTTGTTCTTTTCTGGATTAAATCCAATTTCATGTTTGCTATTACGAGAAAGTGGTCGAAGTCTGCATTCGCACCTCTGTAAGTTCTTACATCGTTCATTATTTTCACCCATTTCTTTGAGACTAATAATATGATCTATCTGATTCCCTTCAGTTGTTCCTGGGATCATCCATGTTATTTTATGTTCTCTCTTATGTTTGAATTTTGTACTTGCAACGTATGTGTTTGTTATTGCTGTCAAGTTGCATAATTTCATTCCGTTATCGTTGGTGAGTCCATGAGCTGTTTCTTTCCCTGATACTACGTCATTATATTCTTCCTTTCCAATTTTCGCATTAAAATCTCCAGCTGGTATTAGTATATCGCTCTTGGGGACTGTTTACCAGATTTCTTTAACTTTTTCGTAGAAATCGGTCTTGCATCTTCGGTGGGAGCATGTGCGTTTATTATCGATACATTAGCCTGTTTATTTTGTAATCTGATATATGAAAGTCTTAAATTAATTGCCTTGAACTGTATTACCTTTTTATTTTTATTTTATTTATTTAGATTTAACAGGCAGCAGTATACTGATGAGGCCTGAATCCACGTATATACAATGATAATATTTAATAATATATTTAACAACATAATAACATTTAATAACATAACATAACTTACAACTTAAAATTCCGCTAAGAAGTATAAGATCCTTGTCGCACCGTATGGAATGCGTTGGACTGTTGGACATAGATCAAATCCAGTATTAGACACAGTAGCGATTGTACAATATTTTGTGTTGGAGTAAGGGAGCAGCGACTACTACTTGTGGAAGTCCATTCCAGTGATCAACAATGCGGTTGGCCAGGATGTTTTTATAACTGACGTGTTTAAATCTCGATTTTTTGATCTTCCTATCATGACCTCTGAGGTTACGAGAATGTGATCTGGTGAAGAAGTTTGGCAAGTTTGGAGTGTCATACTAGTCACTCAGGATCTTATAAGTTTCCACGATGTCTGCACGTTGTCTCCTAACAGATAGGGGTGGGATGTCCAGTTCCCGGAGTCTCTCTTCGTACGATAAATGCCGGAGGTTGGGTGGAAGTTTCGTTGCTCTACGTTGTACACCTTCCAACAAAGAGATGTCCTTTGCAAAGTATGGGTTCCAAACAGAAGAACCGTACTCTAGGATGGGGAGGATGTAGGTCGTATATAAGGATACCAACGACTCATTGTTGAAGGACTTAAATGCCTTTCGCAACAAGAACAACGCTCTGTTTGCCTTCCTGACAATATAATTGATATGTCCTTCCCATTTCCAAATCTTTTACCCATGTGGTCGGTTGGACAACTTTACCGTTTATATGGTACCGGTAGTTCGGATTATCTTTCCATATATGAAGGACAACACATTTGGATTCGTTGAGTGGGATCAACCAATCCCTCGACCAGTCTGCAACACTAATCAGATCCAACTGAAGATCACCATGGCTGTCCAGTGGATTAGCGAATATTTTAGTATCGTCGGCGAACATAGAGAAGTTAGTTTTCGAGTTACTGGCGATGTCGCTCGTATAGAGAATGAAGAGTATTGGTCCGAGGACCGACCCCTGAGGAACTCCACTAGTCGCTCTATGTAGGGAAGAGGTGCAGTTTCCAACCTTAACTCGGAACGTTCGGTCTGTGAGAAAGGACTTCAGCCATGATAATAATTTTCCTTGTATTCCAAGGTGATGAAGCTTGTATAACAGGCGCCGATGGGGCACCTTATCAAAGGCTTTCGCGAAGTCCAGATATACCACGTCTGTCGATCTTTTGTTATCCAAGTCTTTGATCCATTGCTGAGTGGTGGAAAGGAGATTAGTTGTCGTAGATCTACGAGGGACAAACCCATGTTGTTGTGGCAAGATAAGGCCAGTCTCAAGTGCGAAATCCAGCAATCTATTGGTAATGAGACGCTCCATAACCTTGCAAACCACGCTGGTAAGGCTAATTGGCCTATAGTTCTTCGGGTCCAGTTTGTTCCCCTTTTTATAAATAGGAGTAACAGTCGCCGTTTTCCAATCTTGGGGTAACACACCTGTGTCTAAAGACTTACGAAAAATCGTATGGAGAGTTGGGGCTACTTCTGATGCGCAGTTCTTCAAGAAGATAGTAGGAATAGCGTCTGGACCGTGAGAAGAGTTGGGATTGAGCGATAAAAGTACCGTGGTTATATCATCGATACTAAAGATGATATCTTCGAGAAAATGTGTCGCTGCATCTAAGTTGATAGTGGGCAGTATGCCGTCAGGTTCCACTACGTTGAACTTCTCAAACTCTGTTGCAAATAGCTCCGCAATACGGATTGGGTCAGTAACTATTTCATGGTTGTCTGCGTGAAGGGTCTGCGGGCATTCGACAGTAGAAGACACTGGGTGGCGGATGTAGGCATATAATTGTTTACCTCTGGCTTGGGCAATATTCTGTTCGTATCGTCTGCGGTCCAATCGCAGAGTATTGTTGATCTCATTACGTAGAGTTTTAAATCTCTCATAGAAAAAGGGAGAATTTGTTCGACGATACAGCTTCCAGACATTATTTTTGTGCTTTATTAGGCGAAGTGTTGGCTGCGTGATCCATGGTTTAGATTTGTTCGGTGGTTTTCTGTGCACAGGGCAATGATGGTTTAGCGCTCCAATAGACACGTGCTTGAAAGAACTCCAAGACTCTTCTAGGTTTGTGTCGGCGATCTGTGGAAGGGATTGAACTAAACAATCTTTTATATCAGTGAAATTTGCGCGCCAATAGTTCAATCTGTTTTGTGAAGGAGGAGGGTTTATTTTCAGTTGGGATGACTGCAGCTTGATGGTTATCAATGTATGGTCACTGTTGCCGATTGGGGCGCAGGAGGTGAGGTCAGTAAATGCATGTACGTCCTTTGTAAGTATCAAGTCTAGAATAGAGGGTCTCTGTCCATTCCTGTATCTTGTTGGCTTGTCAATCAGTTGGATAAGCGATGAGTTGTTCAATGTGTTGAGAAATTCACGTGCTACAGAGGAAGCATTCGGTGTCGTTGGATGAGGCCAGGAGAGCGAAGGCAAGTTGAAATCTCCAAAGATAACTAAGGTGTTTGCACGTTCGCCAGCTAATCTCAATTGTTCAAGAATGTAGTTATCCACTTCGGTTGTAGTAGCGGATGGCGGACGATACACTGCACCTACCTCCAGAGTTTGACGGCCCATATGTATTTGCACCCACAGCGTTTCCGATGCATCATTCTGAAGCTCATTTATCGGGGTCACCAGCACTGCATTCCCGTTGATTATCGTCTTCACATAAATGATGACTCCCCCGCCTCTTCTGACCTGTCTGTCTTTGCGATAAATTGAGTAGCCATTGAGAGTGACCATGCTATCGGGGATATCAGGATTCAACCAGGTTTCGGTTAGGATTATGACATGCGGTTCATGCACACCAACCTCAACCTGGAGCTGGTCAAATTTAGATAGAAGGCTGGCTACATTCGTGTACATAAATTTGGGGAAGGTTACTGCTGCCTCGAGGAGTTTCCCTGATGGCGTCCACGCTGGTTGCCAGAGACAATTTTGGGAACTCCTCTAATAAATTTGATAGTTGCATCCTTGTCAGTTGCTTGGGTTTTGGTGAGTTCGCTCCTGAGCTGAGCAAGAGTTTCGTGTTCCAATGGTGTTTGGTCATTCTTGACGTTGACAGTCGATGGTAAATTTTTGCCGTTTTCAAGAATTGCTTGTGGAAGGTCTGTAGAAGTGAAAACGATCTTCAACGGCCTATTTTTGGATGGATCTCGCTTGCCAAGCCGAATCAGTTGTGCATTTTTGAGTTGATATTGTAGGAAAGAGGGGGACAATTGAGTTAGGTTAATAGTCTGGACCAGTGAGTTCACCTTCTCTTGATCATCCTTTTTTCTGACTTCCACATCGCCGTTGCCGCTCTCTGCAATTCCAAATAAAATGACGTTCTTTGAACGACGGGTTCGTTCAACAACTTCCTCAACTGTTGAAGTTGCTAGGGTGGGAATACCGATTTCTTTTACATGGTGGATGACATCTTGTTTAATTTGTTCGTTAAGGTCATTTCGTTCAGTCTCAAGTTTTTCCAGCCACCTTGTCTGTTATTTTTTGAGCAATTTATTATGAATGCTGTTGCCCTATGACCTTGTTTATTTTCTGCTGAGTAATACAGCGTATAGCCTTTTTTTGCGATTTTTTCTTCTCCCTATCATCTTGTTTCTTGTAGTGCTACAATCTCTACCTCAACATTGTTTGGATATTCCATGTTCCCTTTACTTTTTTCTTCTCCATTTTCCCTTCTACTTTTTGGTGTTCATTGTCTCTTTTTCTTGGGAACTTCATTCTGTGCATTGGTGAATAATGAATCAACTGTAATTAAATAGAATGTTTTTCTAGATGTTCTGACCCATCTTGCGACGACGATGCACTACGAACAATTGCAACAAGTACTTCCCCAGCGAAACACCAAAGTAACTACAGATCCAGCAACTTCAATTAAAGATAGTGACATAAAAGGTGCTAACGATTTAGAAATATACGATGATTCCATCTTGAATGAAATTTATTGTTACGACACATACATTACCGTGTGTAAGGAAACGATGCATGCTAATCAAATCAAAAAATTAATTACCACTACTGGTCAGCAGCTACTCTGCACGCTGAATTTATAAATTTTTCTAATGAACGTTTGATATTGTTTTAATATTGTGGAATTATTAAGAGTGGAAGTGATCCTTTCGGAGGTTATTACAGCACTGATTTATCTTTGTACAAGTATTGTTTTACGATCTTAAAATTGAAACAGTCAATTTTTGGGCCTTGTAAAAATGTAAGTACGAATTAACCAATCTATTATAGTCAAATAAACATTTAAAAGACTGAATTTAATAAGTATTCGTTATTTTAATACACGCTCCGATTAATCTTTAAGACATATCTTCAAAGGATTAACTTCGATCAAATTAAAATCCTTAAAATACTATCAATAGGGTCCAATAAACGTGACTACTGCACAAATTGCTTCCGTAAGCTCTTAATAATTCTATGTCGCAATCGTTTCTTAAAAAATTTCTCCTAACTTTTTCGTAGCACGGTAGCACCTTTAGATTTATACATTAATACCGCTTTTCTAGTCAGATTTTTAGAAGCTTTAAATGATATTATTGATTATTCCTTTTTGAAAATGTTTATGATATTTTTGTATTTCATTGTTTATTTCTTTTCGAGCGATATAAAAATACTTTTTTAAAAAGAAAATATTCGGTTTATATACCTATAGCAAAAGTTTGTGCTTTTAATGTTCTTGCCATTCTACTGTTTACAAAAAGAAAACACCGTAATAGATCGTAATTTGAAGTACCTTCGCCCAATAAGAAACCCTGCGAGATTTCGTCTACTAAATGTACCTCTATATTGGAATATTTTACCGTTGCAGATGTTATTTTTATTTGCTTTACAACAAAGTCTGTTGATATATGAAGGTCCTAACACACCAGTGGTGATTCTTGGTCTGTTTTGTTTTCAAAGAACCAGCGCCTTTCATGCATAAACTATTCTATCAGTGCTTTCTTGTATCATCGGGCTTTGGCCTTCGTAACGGTTTTAACAACTTTTTTAGTTATAAATCGTAGCATGAAATTTCTGTAATTAGAAGGATTATTATTAATAAAGAGTACGTAATATTTGTCGTTGTTAGGAAATAATTTTTGGAACAAACAAAGGTTGTTTTGTATGGGTAAACTTTTACTTAACTTACGCCAAAAACCGTATGTTTTCCAGGGACATTTGCAACACACTGCCTTCTTTGAAGGATGGTTTAAGCATTGATCAGGTTCACTTTTAGATTGTGCTCCGCTTGGCACTGCTTACTGACAGAAACAATTGTTTCATTGGACAAAATACTAATTATTAGCCGGTAATGATTAACCACTGCAGCTAAGTTTTAAATCAATTAGGAAATAGCACCATGCGAAGCACATTAACGTAAGAAAAAGTAACCAAAGCATTTTATGTCAAATGGAGAGGGTCATGATTTAAATCGTAAGTTGCCATGCATTTTGAGATGCAGGTAATGGTTTACAAGTGACACATTACTAAAAATATGTTACTCCACCTAAATTTTACAACCACCCAAACCTCAATGACGTTTGTTGACATGGAATTCTTCGGTTTAAACCGTGCATAAATTGTAAGCAAGTTCAGTGCAAATGTCCTCTTCAGCTCTTGGATAATCAAAGGAATAATGCGTTACATAAAAGGTTTCTATTTCCTAAATACAATTCTGGTAACTTCAGAAACTGTAACAAGTTGTACTATTAACCAAATATTTGTTGTCTATAAAAATTATTTCACACATTTAAAACTGTTGATTTATTGTAAAATTTATTATATTGTCAAAGTGTAAAATAAATATTTTTGTTTAGCGTTTGTTGTTTTAAGTTGATTGCCTGTTGTTTGTTCTTTGTTTTACCGCATTTGTTACTAAAATAATGAAAGGCGAGGGATAGGCTTACAGGTGTTAAATATCTCAAAGCACATTGGCTGCTTTGGTTATACCTTAAAAATACTTCAACTTTTCTGTGCTTAAAGTTATGACAGATATGTAGGTATAATTGAAAAAAAAAACAATTTCTTCGTCTTTTTATACAAAAAAGGTATACTAGTTAAATATCTCTAAAGTTAACCGTTTCCAAGATATTTGCTGTTGAAGTTGAAGTGATGCTACATTTTGCAGTCCTTCAACCTGAAACATCATTACACTAAAATCGTAAAAAATTTGTAATGACAAATATTCCACTGATCCACTATTGCTTTGTGTCCTATAACTTGTTTTTGACAAGAATATGTCAATTTTTTATTTTAAATACAAGCCTACTGCGTTACAGAATGCTTAAAAAATAAAAAAGATGGTCGCATTTCTTACATAAATAGCAAATATCTTGGAAACAGTTAACTTTAGAGATATGTAACTAGTATATCTTTTTTGTATAAAAAAAGATGAGGCAAACGTTTTTTCAATTAAATCTGCTCTAACTTTAAGTATAAAAAAGTTGAGGTATGTTTAAGGTATTGGGTGTAGCAAAAATAAGGTTCTTTAAAGAGCATTGTTAAAATTGAAAACGGATTATTGTTTATCGCCCCAAAAAAGATAGTTTCCCCAATTTTTATATCAATATTTCGAAAACTTTTTTACAGCAAAAAATTAAAATTAAACTTTTAACTTTGATACCCTGTATCTCCCTGAATATTAACTTTTGGACTAAGGTAATTTTAGGTAAATCGTAACATTTTGTACTAGACAACACATCCCTAAAATAGTGCCGTGCAATTTTGAAACACCCTGTATAACAAAACAACAACAAAATATACAGGGTGTCCCTAAAAATGAGGTCAATCCGTTAACCACATATTCCTTGAGCAAAAATAATATGACTTTTATAATGCCATTTTTCATTTTAGATCCACACGTGCGATGTATTGCACCCCCCGTATTTTGATTATTTGAGAATTGTTTTCGTTTTGTTTTTCTCAAAAGATGTGACTATTTATGTTGAAGCTCTGTACCAAATTTGAAATTGATAGCTTATTAAATACTTCACTTTTTAAAAATAATCAGTTTTTAATTTCAAACTTTGACGCCCTGTACATCGCACGTGTGGATCTAAAATGAAAAATGTCATTATAAAAATCATATTATTTTTGCTCAAGGAATATGTGGTTAACGGATTGACCTCCTTTTTAGGGACTAGCAACTAAATAACATTACATACAGTAGCATGTGCAAGTGAAAATTGGACGATACAGAAAAAACAGGAAGCCAAAATAAATTCAAAAGAGATGAAACATCTGAGAAAGACAGCAGAAAAAACTAAATGGTATAGATTTATTACTGACGATATTGGAGAAGAAACAAAACAATCAATAACGAAAAAAATTGAAAATAAACAATTAAACTGGTATGGCCATCTTATAATAGTGAATTATGATAGAATAGCAAAAATTATAATGGAAGTGGGAAAATCAAAAAAAGAAACAAACAGGCAAGCCAAAAAGAAAATGGTTAGATCAAATCGAAGAAGTGGGAAGAAGAAAGGGCAAATCGGTAGGTGATGTGATTCGTCTAACAAGAGATAGAAAGGGCTGGATTAAATTGGTATATGAAGATATGAAAATAGAAGAAGAAAAAAATAATTAAAGTCGTTGTTGCGATCAAAGAAGTTGGCATTTCATTTATTTTTCCAATGGGAGTCAATAGCGTTGGCCTCAGATCGATAATAAAACACTAAAACACATCATTCAGGTTCGGTTTACCAAATTACATTTAATTATTAAATAACGTAATGTGACGTGCCGAACTGAAACCCTGGACATCTGCTTTGCTCAATCGGTTGTTTCACAGTAATGTTTTCTGTTGACACTTGCGCAGTTGTTTGTCGCATTTATCATGTCGGAAAAAAGGATCAACGAATTTGCATCAGATTTTGTCAAAAACTTGGCGGAACTTGTAAAGATACGTATTAAAAGTTACAAAAAGTCTACAGCGAGGATTGTATGAGTCTCGCGCAAGTTTATGAGGGGTATAAACGCTTTTAAAACGGTCGTGAAGGTGTTGAGAGTGATTCGCGTTCTGGAAGATCTACAAGTAGCAAAAGTGCAGAAAATGTCGAAGTGGTGGGCGCAGCTGTGCGGGAAAACCTCCGAATTACTATTAGTGCGCTAGCCACAGATCTAAACAATAGTTATGCTTCGATTAAATCCATTCTTACGGAGGATTTGAGTATGATACGCGTCTCAGTTAAATTTGTACCAAAACTTCTCACAGCTGAACAAAAACACGTCCGTGTTTCAGCTCCTAATGACTTGCTTTAATGCGTCAGAAATGATGAAAACTTTCTAAAAATGACCCTAACTTGCGATGAAACATGGGCTTATGGGCATGATCCCGAAACTAAGGCCCAGTCTTCACAGTGAAAGACCCCAAATTCTCCTAAACCAAAAAAAGCACGACAGAGTTAAGACAGTGGCGATTATCCTTTTTGACCACAAGGGAATTGTGCATCATGAATGCGCCCTACCTGGCCAGACAATTAACAAGGAGTATTACAATCAAATTCTACGACGATTGAGGGACGTAGTTCGTCGCAACAAGTCGGAACTGCATGAGAATGGCGAGTGGCAATTGCATCACGCCTCTCAGCTTGTACAGTAGTTCCGTGCTAAACATGGCATTTCACAAGTCCGCCAGCCACCATATTCCAAGACCTTGCTCCCAGCGACTATTTTATATTCCCCAAAATCAAATTTCAGTTAAAAGCAAAACAATTTCAAGACATTGAAGAGATACAGAAAAACACGACGAATCAGCTAGTGGCTAGTTCAGAAGACGAATTTAAAAAATGTTTCGAGCACTGGCATCAACGTTGGACTTCGGAAAGAGACTACTTTGTCAATTTCATAAATCTTGTATTTCTTTATAAATAAAGCCATTCTGGATAATTTTTGATTAGATCTCGTATGTACATATATTTGTTAATTGTAGATTTCCTTTTCCTTTTTCTTCGTTTCACTTAATCCTAATATCTGAAATATGGTGAATTCATAAAATTAACTTAATAGTTGCAGTTTTTAAATAATATGTTTTTAACAGAGAGGCACTTAAAACTATTATCAGTAGATATGCAAGGCTAATATTAAACTCCAAACAGTGTCCACTTTAGTTCTTTTTTAAAAATTCACAAAAGTACCGATTACACGGTAGATTGACTGATTCGCATGATCTATTGAGCTGATAATTAACCTAACTACATAAAAAATATCTTATATAGAGATTAATTTAAAAAGTAGTATTGTTGTAGTAATTTTAGAAATAATTATTATTCATTATCTCTTACGATAGCTAGATAGATAGATATTTATAGATAGTAAACAGTTGCTTATTAATAGTAGATTACGTGCCAAGTGCGGAAAAGTGGATACGAGTATGGCAGGTTTGAGTACGAGCGATAGCGAGTACTTAAATGCCGTACGAGTCTAGTTAAATCACTTTTCGGACGCGGCGCGTATTAGTTATTTTCCCACGACCATATAAGAAAGTCGCTCCTAACGCACAACAAACTAGGCGCGAAAGTTGACAATATCACCCGTGCGATTGACTTTCGCAAAACAAATGAACAACCCGTGCGATATGAACACGTATAGGGATATATCGCACAGTTTGCGCAATAATAGGAAGCTGCGGCCGGTTCAAAACATAAAATGACGGTCGTTTTATCTAAACTGTCATTGTTACTTTTTGACATGTACATTTTTGGTCGTGGGAAAAATAGTGTTCGTAACTCGTTCGAAAGGCAAATATCTCCGCTCGTGTTTATAATACATCTACTCGTGCTCCGCTACGCTCCGCACTCGTATAATATCTATTATAAACACTCGCATGATATTTGCTACTTTCGACACTTGATACGAAATAGTTATTTTCGTATCAAGTGTCGAAAGTAGCAAATATCTCCGCTCGTGTTTATAAATATTTCTACTCGTGCTACGCTACGCTCCGCACTCGTATATCTATTTATAAACACTCGCTTGATATTTGCTACTTTCGACACTTGATACGAAAATAACTATTTCGTATCAAGTGTCGAAAGTAGCAAATATCATGCGAGTGTTTATAATAGATATTATACGAGTGCGGAGCGTAGCGGAGCACGAGTAGATGTATTATAAACACGAGCGGAGATATTTGCCTTTCGAACGAGTTACGAACACTATTTTTCCCACGACCAAAAATGTACATGTCAAAAAGTAACAATGACAGTTTAGATAAAACGACCGTCATTTTATGTTTTGAACCGGCCGCAGCTTCCTATTATTGCGCAAACTGTGCGATATATCCCTATACGTGTTCATATCGCACGGGTTCTTCATTTGTTTTGCGAAAGTAAATCGCACAGACGATATTGTCAACTTTCGCACCTGCTTTTTTGTGCGTAAGGAGCGACTTTCTTATATGGTCGTGGGAAAACTATTTTTTCGCATTTTATATTCACACATAAAAAGTTATGAGATACATTCTGAATAAAATTAATAAAAACACTGAAAAAAGTAGGCGGATTCTCTAACTGACAGGAACTGTTTTTAACATAACAGAATTCAATTCAAACAAATAAATACATTTATTTTTGGAAATCTAATTCCGAAATGGACTTGAGTGACGAAAATAACTTGTAAAACCATTCAGAAGATATTTTAAATGCTGCTCGAGAAGCTATCAAATTGCATTTTAATGAAACCTGACGTTGCTATGCTGTAATGGTTGCTAAACTGTAAAGTGGCCCATTACTTCACGATTTTGAGTGTCGCAAAGTAATACATTACAGTACGAAATGCGAAAATAGTAATTTTTCTGAAATCGTCAAGAAAGCTTGTCATGACAGAACTCAAGTTGGTCATGAAAGTGTCACTTTACAAGACTAGTCACTTTCATGATTTTTACAAGACTCATCTGTCACTTTACAAGACTCATCTGTCATTTTTAGACTGCAATTGAATTAGAAATCGTCACTTATCTTATGAAACGTTTATTTAATATAATTAAAAACACTAACAATGAAATACAACAAATTATTAATTGGTATTAGAACTATTAAAATGAAAATTAATGTTAATGCTGCCGACACTAGTATTATGCACATTAGAAAAGTTTATTCCAGGTATATAATTCAAAGCATTATTATTTCTGTTTTCTGTTGCGTTAGCTATGTTTGACAACACTACTTTTTCGTTGACATCCATGTTAGGAATATTAACATTGTCAGCTACAGCAGTCTGATCAAATGCACTTGTTGAAGGAATTTCACTCGCGCTATTTTCCGTGAATGCACCTTGACCTTGCTGTATCTTTTTGGCAATTTTTCTTTTATTTTCTAATGATTCGGCTACATAGCCCTCCGCTACTCCTGTAGAAGACCATCCGCCGTGTCTTTTAAGGTCTTCTATGCCACTTCCACCATCAATCAACAAAGTTGCTGATGTTCTCCTCAAGGCATGGCCCGTATATTCCGCTGCATTTTGTAAATGAAGAAAACCAGCTATCTTAGCAGGTATCTTTCCGAAGGTATGAATTCCTACAGCCTGAATACTGCATTTACCTTGTCTATATGAAACAAATAAACGCCGGTGTGGTGTATGAGCAGGGCGAAGTGCTAGGTATTTTCTATATAAGGCAATATTTCCGGGTTCGCCAACATCGTCCAAAATTAAAAATCGTCTTCGTTTGTGAGTTTTCGAATCTGGAATGTTCACAATGAGAGTATCATTCTTGTCTTCAATGTCATCTAGAGTCATCTTCGTCAACTCATCGCAACGGCATGCTCCGGCTAGTCCAAAAATTAATACAACCTGAAAATATAAGCCGCCAATTTAGATTATTTTATAATTTATTTATTAAAACTACTTACTTTTAACAATAGGAAGTCGTGATCGGGAGCTTTTCGAAGAAACTCGTTTATCTCATTTCTTGAAAATACTCGGGACTTTTTTGCTTCATATCCTACCGATTTTCTTTTCAGATATGATTTTAACTTTAAATAATTTGCGATATTGATGTTTTCTTTAATTAACAGCACGGCTCTAAGCATTGAATAAATACTCCAGAGGCTTGAAGACTTGTAAATTTTACTTTCTCCAGCAAAAAAAGCCAGCATCACTTCTTCCGTAACTTGATTAACTTTTTTGTTATTACACCAGCTTTTGAACTTTGCATATTGTTTCTCATATCTTTCTTTGGACTTATCCGGAAGCAATTCTTCCACTGCAGCAGCAGCTTCTTCAATTATTCCAGTGGGAAGAGTGTTTTCCATATTATAAAGCACTTTACAACTGTTTACAACACAAATTGTGACGCTTAAAAAATTTGTTGACAATTCATTGTCATGGATATCAACTTCTCATACGACTCTGATGTTGATATATTTTTTCAGTTTAAATCTATTTTTAGTTTTTAGAAAAACGATTTCAGAAAAAATATAATACATCACTGGTCATGAAAGTGTCTCTGCTTGACTCGGAGGCTTTAAAGAGATACTCGGACGCTACGCGTCCTCGTACTCTTCAATAAGCCTCCTCTTCTGCAAAGTTTCACTTTCATGACTTGTAATGTAATATACTATTGTATAACAAAGTGTTGAAAGTACAGTTTTGCAGAACGAAAATGAAGGTTGCAGCCTGAGACGAAGTCGAAGGCTGCATTCATTTGAGTTTTGCAAAACACTTTCAACAAGTGTTATTACACACTATTTTTCTACTCGTACAGAAGAAAGACATTTTTCTACAACCACCATGGAAAGTGGGATTTTCAGACTTCGTCTCCATAGATACGAGTATTGAAAATGTGTTTTCCCACGACCATATAAGAAAGTCGCTCCTAACGCACAACAAACTAGGCGCGAAAGTTGACAATATCACCCGTGCGATTGACTTTCGCAAAACAAATGAACAACCCGTGCGATATGAACACGTATAGGGATATATCGCACAGTTTGCGCAATAATAGGAAGCTGCGGCCGCTTCAAAACAAAAAATGACGGTCGTTTTACCTGAACTGTCAGTGTTACTTTTTGACATGTACATTTTTGGTCGTGGGAAAAATAGTGTTCGTAACTCGTTCGAAAGGCAAATATCTCCGCTCGTGTTTATAAATATTTCTACTCGTGCTCCGCTTCGCTCCGCACTCGTATATCTATTTATAAACACTCGCTTGATATTTGCTACTTTCGACACTTGATACGAAAATAACTAGTTTGCCGAACAAGTGAAAATTAGCGTGCGGAAAGTTTACTTTCCGCACGCAAATCCGACTAATAGTAATTCGGCGGTTTTCCCGCACAGCTGCGCCCACCACTTCGACATTTTCTGCACTTTTGCTACTTGTAGATCTTCCAGCCTCGGAAGGCAATGGCAAATCACCGAGGTGTATTCTGCCTAGTAAGTCCTCTCTGGAGTAGAAGTGCAAGCACTTCCGTGGTTCGGAGCCCACGTTAAACTGTAGGTCCCCTATGTCTGTAGGCTACTTGACACGCACACCACAGGCATATGGAAAGAGGATCGGCAACACCCTGTAAAGGGTAGCCACTCTAAGAAGATCTTCCAGAACGCGAATCACTCTCAACACCGTCACGACCGTTTTAAAAGCGTTACTCGCTGTAGACTTTTTGTAACTTTTAATACGTATCTTTACAAGTTCCGCCAAGTTTTTGACAAAATCTGATGCAAATTCGTTGATCCTTTTTTCCGACATGATAAATGCGACAAACAACTGCGCAAGTGTCAACAGAAAACATTACTGTGAAACAACCGATTGAGCAAAGCAGATGTAATTTACAGCAGGTATATAACAAATATTAACCACACTCTGTGCAAAACCACAGCCCTTTGTGTACAGTCATTACACAGTTATAAAACCATTCTGGATAGTTTTTGATCAGACCTCGTATACTAAGGGATGTCCAGGGTTTCAGTTCGTCACGTCACGTCACATTACGTTATTTAATAATTAAATGTAATTTGGTAAACCGAACCTGAATGATGTGTTTTAGTGTTTTATTATCGATCTGAGGCCAACGCTATTGACTCCCCTTGGAAAAATAAATGAAATGCCAACTTCTTTGATCGCAACAACGACTTTAATTATTTTTTTTCACGGCCGGGAGTATTTGTCCATTTCTATGATACAAAAATCGTGACAGAAATAATAAATTATTCCCTAGGTAAATAATTTTTCAAAAAATTCCCAAGGGAGTTTTCATTATGAATCAAATAATAAAAATCGGTAATTCTAAATTTTGGATGTTTGTTAAAGTTTAAAACCCCAAAATTGAAACATACTCGTACATTTAAATTATTTGTTTACATTAAAATTTAACGTTACATGTTCACAACTGTAAAAATTAACAGCAGGTACACTATTAAATATAACTACACTTGAATGTCAATATGTCAAAATTGACATTTAGTAAAATTATAGTTGTGTTCATGAATTAGGAACTGCACGCTTTTAATTTCAATGTCTACTTGATAACGAAAGATTTGGGGCGCACGAGCTTATTATATTAATTTATCACTATACTTAGGCCGTGAAAAAAATAGCATATACCCCTCTGGAGAGAATGCTATTTTTCCTTCGGAGCTTTGTAGCCCTCGGGCTTCGCCCTCTGGCTACAAATTACACCTCAGGAAAAATATTACATTTCTCTCCCTTGATGTATAATGTACTATTTTCTTCTTCTATTTTCATATCTTCATATACCAATTTAATCCAGCCCTTTCTATCTCTTGTTAGACGAATCACATCACCTACCGATTTGCCCTTTCTTCTTCCCACTTCTTCGATTTGATCTAACCATTTTCTTTTTGGCTTGCCTGTTTGTTTCTTTTTTTGATTTTCCCACTTCCATTATAATTTTTGCTATTCTATCATAATTCACTATTATAAGATGGCCATACCAGTTTAATTGTTTATTTTCAATTTTTTTCGTTATTGATTGTTTTGTTTCTTCTCCAATATCGTCAGTAATAAATCTATACCATTTAGTTTTTTCTGCTGTCTTTCTCAGATGTTTCATCTCTTTTGAATTTATTTTGGCTTCCTGTTTTTTCTGTATCGTCTAATTTTCACTTGCACATGCTACTGTATGTAATGTTATTTAGTTGCATATACAGGGTGTCCCTAAAAAGGAGGTCAATCGGTTAACCACATATACCTTGAGCAAAAATAATATGATTTTTATAATGACATTTTTCATTTTAGATCCACACGTGCGAGTACAGGGCGTCAAAGTTTGAAATTTAAAACTGATTATTTTTAAAAAGTGAAGTATTTAATAAGCTATCAATTTCAAATTTGGTACAAAGCTTCAACATAAATAGTCACATCTTTTGAGAAAAACAAAACGAAAACAATTCTCAAATAATCAAAATACGGGGGGTGTAATACATCGCACGTGTGGATCTAAAATGAAAAATGGCATTATAAAAGTCATATTATTTTTGCTCAAGGAATATGTGGTTAACGGATTGACCTCATTTTTAGGGATACCCTGTATATTTTGTTGTTGTTTTGTTATACGGAGTGTTTCAAAATTGCAAAACACTTTCAACAAGTGTTATTGTACACTATTTTTTCTACTCGTACAGAAGAAAGACATTTTTCTACAACCACCATGGAAAGTGGGATTTTCAGACTTCGTCTCCATAGATACGAGTATTGAAAATGAGTGTTTGCCGAACAAGTGAAAATTAGCGTGCGGAAAGTTTACTTTCCGCACGCAAATCTGATTTTGCGTGCGGAAAGTAAACTTTCCACACTCAAATTTTGATTTGAGTGCGGAAAGTAAACTTTCCACACGCTAATTTGTTTACTTTCCGCACGCAAATCAAAATGTCATAAATGACATTTGATGAATGTCAGATTTGATTTTGCAGAAATATTTAAATTTTTTGTGGTTGTAGAAAAAATAGTGTGTAATACATGTGTTGAAAGCTTGTATTTGCCACACTCATGTGACTGCAGCACTCACTATCGTTCGTGCTGCAAACTTCACATTCGTGTGGCAAACGCAAGCTTTCAACACTTGTATTACAAATAACTATTTTCTACAACCACCATGGAAAGTGGGATTTTCAGACTTCGTCTCCATAGATACGAGTATTGAAAATGAGTGTTTGCCGAACAAGTGAAAATTAGCGTGCGGAAAGTAAACTTTCCACACTCAAATTCTGATTTGCGTGCGGAAAGTAAACTTTCCACACGCTAATTTGTTTACTTTCCGCACGCAAATCAAAATGTCATAAATGACATTTGATGAATGTCAGATTTGATTTTGCAGAAATATTTAAATTTTTTGTGGTTGTAGAAAAAATAGTGTGTAATATACGTATCCCGATATTTCATGGCCCACGACATGCACGTCGAATTTGTGAAAGAGTGAGATGGAAGTCTAATAGTGAAACCTAAAAACATGCTGCACTCAGGAAAAAGCGCGTGAAATTTGAAATTGTTATCCTTATGAAATTGAAAATAAATACATTTATTAGCTGCCACCTATATTGCAAGTTTCTCAGCTTATTATAACATAAAGATAGGTTTTAACTAATAATATATTTTCATATTTTGACTTTGACAGAACGAATTTTTTTAGGTCAAGTAGTAGATGCGTTTTCTCTTTCTGTACTGAAGGCCATGAGATATCGGGATGTGTCTACATGTGTTGAAAGCTTGTATTTGCCACACTCATGTGACTGCAGCACTCACTATCGTTCGTGCTGCAAACTTCACATTCGTGTGGCAAACGCAAGCTTTCAACACTTGTATTACAAATAACTATTGGGGTATTTAAAAATGGGAGAATTTGGCGGTGATTTCTTCGTCATTTTTTGATGAGCCTCTCTGTGGGTTTTGTAATTGTAACATCTACTTTGCAATTTCAGAAGTATAATAGTAATTTGTAATACAAGTGTTGAAAGCTTGCGTTTGCCACACGAATGTGAAGTTTGCAGCACGAACGCTAGTGAGTGCTGCAGTCACATGAGTGTGGCAAATACAAGCTTTCAACACATGTATTACACACTATTTTTTCTACAATCACAAAAAATTTAAATATTTCTGCAAAATCAAATCTGACATTCATCAAATGTCATTTATGACATTTTGATTTGCGTGCGGAAAGTAAACAAATTAGCGTGTGGAAAGTTTACTTTCCGCACGCAAATCAAAATTTGAGTGTGGAAAGTTTACTTTCCGCACGCAAATCAGATTTGCGTGCGGAAAGTAAACTTTCCGCACGCTAATTTTCACTTGTTCGGCAAACACTCATTTTCAATACTCGTATCTATGGAGACGAAGTCTGAAAATCCCACTTTCCATGGTGGTTGTAGAAAAACGCATTTACGATATTTTTAGATCATATCAGTAGGTATGCCATGATTTTAATTTATTATGTTGGTATGAAATTTACTTAAAGGTTGATCAGCCTATTGCCGGCCACGTTCTGCACATTTTGTTTTACTTTATTGGAAACAACACACATTTTACAGTCCACGTTAAAACACCTAAAGATCAACGACAACGAATTGAAGACAAATGTGCTGCTACAACTTTAAAATTACTACGAAACGTTTTCCCAAACATGAAACAACCGATAAACATAAAATTCACGCTCACCAGCAAATTTTTTACAGTGTTGCTCAACTTGCGTAATTTGGAAAACATGGGAAATTAGAAAACCTAAACGTAGAAATAAGGAGAAACAAAATGGACATAATAAGGATAAGTGTAATAAGATGACCACAACAAAAGGATTTCTGGTCTGGCGAATACAGAATGATCCACACAAGTAACACACAAGACGGCAATGGTTGAGTTGGTGTAATATTAACAAGAGAGTTTGGAAACATAGTAACAGGTTATTTATAGTTTACTGAAAGAATTATAATGATAAGAGTAAGAACAGAACCCAAAGATGCCATAATCATACAGGTGTAATGTCTACCACAGCCCATGACGAGGATGAAGTAAAGAAGGTTTATGAAGACATTGAACAATTAATGAAACACGTAAAAGGTGATGTGAACCTTGTTATCATTGGGGACGGGAATGATATAGTCGGAAAAGGAACAGAAGGTAGCATTGTTGGAAGTTACAAATTAGGCAAAAGGAATCCACGCGGAGAATGTCTTGGTGAATTCTGTGAAAAACACAAATTAATAATCACCAACACAATATTTCAACATCATGTCAGAAGTTATTTTCTTTGTGTGTTGATTTCGTATTTTGCCTTCATTGGTTGTCCCTCCCCAGAGATCCGACTGGGGTACTGTTTTACCTCCGGATACAAATTTAACCTTTGAAGACATCATATTATGCTGCTATTCTTGGGAAAATGATTTGGACACCATGGTTTCCCTTTTCCTTCCCCGTTGTTCTTATTGTAAAATTAAGGCTATATGTTAGCATTTCCTCCAACATGTTTTCCTTCTACGGTGATACCGCCAGTCCTCGGTCGTTGCAGCCTCGTCAGTTGAAACAGGGTGCACCGCGTAAAGGTGAGGTTAGCTGTTACGGATTGAGACTTTATACTTCAATCCCTCATACACCTCATACTGCCATATAACTGGATAATACGAGAGGCTTAGCATAAGGTTTTATATCGTTGTTGGCAATACATTAGCTTCTTTAGGTAGTATCTTTAGTATTTCAAACTTCAGCTGGGGAAAAAGGTCTTATGGGTAGCGACATTTGGCACGGAGCTTCCAAGAATTCTCCAATTCCATCGCCAGTTTAAGCTGTTGCAACTTGAAAGGGGTTCAAGACTTTGGATAGATACACTGCTTTTTCTGCATCAAATTTTGTTTATTCTCCATTTGTTTTCCTGATGGGTGGTTTGACAATTTAAGGTCTCACGAATTTCTTCGTAGCTCTCAAAATTGTGTGATAGTCTTGCTTTAGATTTGTAATATATTCGGTTATCATTCTGCACCTCCCTTAGTAGCAATATACGAATTTTTTGCGTTAAAGAATTTTAAATAAGCTTATCAGCAGTGTTGTGAGTTCTTCAGCATTTTCTTCTAGTCCTTCTTTTCTTAAAGATCAGGTCCTTAATGTGAAGAGGTGTACTAGCAGTGGGATGCACTTTATTAGTTCCTTTGGGGGTAGATTCCCATGCTGCCTCTTGAACAAGTGTAGTTAGGCAATGGCTTGCCGCATCTAAATCCTTGGGTTCTTTTATGCGTAGTTTGAGTTTTTTTTTGTTCTCTAGATGCTGTTGGAATGTATTCCATGCGGTTTGTTTCGGGGCAAATTTATGACTGAGTTATATTTTAATAAGCTTAACAGATACATGATCGGAGGGCAAATTCACATAAAAACAATAACCAATGCACTTGAAACTGCTAAGTTACTGCTTCTTTTAATATCGTTCGTCTCCGCGTGATCTTGGATCTTCTTTGTTTCCTCGATCCTTGAGGGTTCCAATCAAGTGCCATTCTTGAGATTTCATTGTGGTTTCCTCTCGAAGTGTGACCAATCCACTTCTATTTTCTAGCCATTGAACACATGGCAGATTTTACAAAGACATCTATTCGTAAACGCTTAGAGTTTGCTAGTGATTTCAGTTGTGGATTTCCAAGTCTGGCGACCATATAGGAAAATCGATTTTACATTGGCGTTTAAAAAGGCGTATCTTGATTTTTCTAGTGATGTGTTTTGAAGACCATATATCTTGTGCTTCCCTGATGCGATTTTGGATATCTTCTTCAGTGCCACCGTTGTTGCTAACCATGGATCCTAGGTAACGGAAGTTATTTACCTCTATTTCCATCTTGTTAATTCAAAATTTTGTGAAATTGCTAGTTTCAATGTTTATTGATTTAGCTTTTCCTACATTTATTGTTAGTCCTGTCACGGCTTTTTGAAATTTTACGTGAATTTAGTATAATACCGCCATGTTTTTTGAAGTTCAAGCCGGCTCTGTAGCTTGCAGAGTCTGCGTGTATAATGCCAAATTACCACATTCCGTTTTGATTGCGCTATAATTCAGAGAAGTCCTAAATACATGACCAAATGTGGTAATGTAGTATTTGTTCGCTTAATTTCATCATCAAGAACTCGGGGAAGCACCGAGTTGACCACGAGGCACGCCAAGTGGCGTGATGCAAGGTTTACTCCGCCCGCGGCAGACGCGTTTCTGCACCTCTTTTTAACATCCTTCGTTTTACGAAAGAAAATAACAAGGCACTTCAGAGTATAACCAGCTGTTAACATCAATAGTCGTGCATTACCGTTTCCGGATTTTTGGAAGAAATTCCCGTTTTACATATTGGTCTCTCATCACCGGTAAGTTTTCGTGGAAAACTACGTCACGACATTATTGTCGGATAATTCCAGAGGATGTCTTTTATTTCGTACCGGGAAATTTAAGTTCTGTGTTTGGAAGTTTCGTTTAAGTTGACGTGTGGTGAAGTTTCCGTTCCTCACAGTTCTTCGTTTTTGGATTAATTCATCTACCTGGTTGAGGGCACTGTTGTCTTTACCCCTTGCTCGCGGAAGAAGGATTGTGAGCCTATCTACCAGTGGTTCTTTTTCGGTAAAGTATTGGTAAGTACCCCCAGCAGTAGTGTGCAGCAACCCCCAACCCCTTTCGAGCCCAGAGGAACTATCTGCGGTACGTTCTTCATCATCATCTTTGGGTGACTATCCGTAGTGGCGCTCAATCTCTATCCCGATTACGACCACCCCTTATTTGAAGGGTTTAGCGTTTCGAACCTCCCCCCTTCTTCACAGTTTGCTAGCCGAGAGCTTAAGGACTTCAACATCTCTTATAAATGTCGTAGTGTAAAATTAGATAGATGTCATTCGCGTAATCGAGATCATCTAGTCGATTCTGCAATCCCCATGGTATTCCTCCATTTCCATCATTTGTGCTGCTCATAACCCAGTCCAACGTTAAATTAAAGAGAAAGGGCGATAGTATACATCCCTGTTTTACATCATTCTTTATTAGAATTTTATTGCTCATTTTCTCTTTGTGCAAAACTCTGCAATTGGCGTTTGTGTCTAAATCTTTGTTGATGTTTAAGATCTTACGAGCGATTCCTTTCAGGGCAAGTATCTTCCGCATGGCATCATGATTGAGACTGTCAAATGCCCTTTTGAAGTCTATGAATATAAAATAGAAAGGAGATCTCCACTCAATAATTATTCTAAATGCGTTTATGAGGCATACGAACAAGCGGCCTGGCCTGAAACCTGCTTGTTCTTTTTTAAGTTTTGGTTCGACAAAATTGGAAATGCGATTGAGAATCACCGAAGCAAGTATTCTGTTAACTGAGTTTAGCAGAGTTATTCCCCTCCAGTTCTCACAATGACTCAGGTTGCTTTTTTTAGGTATTTTAATCACAATTCGCTCTTTTCAATCATCAGATCAGAGTCTCTTTCAGTTCCCAGATATGGCTAATAATGGGAAAGGGTAGTCTGACTAACAGATTTTTATCGACTTTAAGAATGTCTGCTGGAAGGTTTTCAATGCCGGATGCTTAGCCAGAGTTTAACTGATTAATGGCGTTCTTTATTCCATTGCCGTTAGGTGGTCTAGTATTTATTCTAAGGGGGAGGGTTTTTTCGTTTACGTAGAAGGTGCTTTCCTCCTGCTGATTATCAAGGATGCCAGTATAATATTCCTCCCATCTTTTTATCTGTTCAGTATCACCAGTTAAAGCTTGCCGGACCTGTCTTGAATGTACACAGTCGCCATTTGCTCTTTATTGGTTAAGCGTTTTGGAAGCTGGAAGAGTTCTTTTATGTTGTTATGGTCAGCAGCTTATCCTGCTATTTTTTCAATGTTATCATGCCATGTCCGCTTGTTGTGAATTTGACTATTTAATATAACAAAATTAGTAACACAAATTAACAACAATAAGTTTTCCTTTCAAAGCTAATTTTCATTTGGACAAAATATTTTAGTTATTTTTACATTTACACAAAAGACAGATTATATTGTTAACTTTGTATTGTGTTTTGTTAAGTTAACTCGTTGCACTTTACAGAATTTGTAGAAGTTGCCCAAGAAAGAAATCAGATTTTACTGTAACTCAGTTATTTAAGATTTTTTTTAAATTAATGTGTTTTAAAGGGCAAGCTGGCTTTGTAAGACATGGGAATTTTTCCCAGGTGGACTTCGAACAGCATTGCAGTAATGTGAAAATTAATAAAAGCCAAAGTACTTTGGCCCACTTCAATAAAAGATCCTGGTCTGTTCGACGTCATTTCTCATCATTTCAAGTGGTTATATGTATATAAAAACTTAAAGATAATTTTATAAGTAGTATTTGCAATTGAAACAACCAAAACATTTTTTGTTATCAGTACCTATGATCGGTCCAAAATTACAATTAATTAAAGCTTCGAGTGTTTGTCGTTTTGTATAAAAAGGCAGTCTGAGGATTGTTGCTGCAGTTTCAAAATGGCTAAACTTGTGATTGTATTTGCACTTGTGCTCGGCAGTGCTATTGGTAAGCATACTTATTTGGTTAATTTTTTTAAATGATTTTTAAACTAATTTTATAGCCATTCCTCTAGCTAAAGAGGATGTCGATGCTGAAGGTCGTATTGTGGGTGGTTGGGAAGCACCTGATGGTGCGTATCCTTACCAAATTTCTTTGAGAGATAACCAGGGCCGGCACTTTTGCGGGGGTTCTATTATATCTTCCGAATGGATTCTAACTGCTGCTCATTGTATTGCGTAAGTGTACATCTACTTATTTATTTATTCATTCGTGTATTACACCGATATGGTTCACGTAATATAATATAAATTAACAATCTTTATTAACATAATGTAGTTCATTAAAAAAATAATGATTTAAATTTTGATTTAATGTTTATTAAAGGTGGGAACGAGTCTTCGAAGCTCGAGCTTGGCTCGGCTCGGTTCGGCTGGAACTTTGAACGAGGATTTGTCGAGCCGAGCCAGCCGAACCGAGTTTTTTCTAAATTGTTTGTAAAGCTTGGGGCTCATTGTAGACTCGAAGTTTGGTAAATGTTCGACATGCAATTAAATTTAAGAAATTGGTTGAGTGTTTTATCTTTCTTCGTGCTCCTCGATAAAAGAATTAAAGATTCCCACCATTGCGAAATACATCTTCTAATTTATGTTAATATTTTAGACAACCTCCTCCAGGAGTAATGGTGGTTGTGGGCACCAATTATTTAAACGCAGGTGGAATCGGATACAACGTACAACAAATGCTTATTCATGGGCAGTATAATCCGCAAAATAACCAAAATGATATAGCCGTCATTCGAGTATCCGGCAGTATCAATTTTAATCCAAAAGTACAACCCATTTATTTAGCCAGCATGAATCCTGCTCCTAATACACGTTGTACGTTGTCGGGCTGGGGTCTTACCCAAGCTCCACCAGCAGGAAGCATCCCTAATAACTTGCAACACATCGATTTAACAAGTATTAGTATCAGTCAGTGTATGAGTGGTCTCCCTCAGATGCCAGTTTTTAATACTCACCTTTGCACAAGTTCACCAGCAGGACAGGGAGCATGTCAGGGTGATTCTGGTGGCCCATTAGTCGCCGGAGGACAGCAAGTTGGTGTCGTCTCCTGGGGTATCCCTTGTGCCCAAGGAAAGCCTGATGTTTTTACTAGTGTGGCGTCTTATCGGGATTGGATTGCTATTGTTACCGGCGTTTAGAACATGAAATGACTTGAATGTTAATTATTTTAATAAACCATTAAATACTCACAAAGCCTTTCTTTAATTAAGTGTATGAGAAGCGAGAAGGTAGTTGTTAATGTTGAGTTGTAGAGTCCGACTCGACCTTTTGATGATTTTAGTACTTTGCTTTGTTTCTGAAAGAGGGCAAAGTTTCAGATTTATTTCGCATTAAATTTAGAATTGATCTCAGCTACAATCAAAACCAAAACCTTTTGTTGGTTTTGCAATTATTGTTTGTTCTTTTGATAAACTTTTTTAATACATAATCATCATCTTTACAAGCTCGTCTTGGGTTTTCAACTCGAAGTTTACTTACGAGAAAGTTGCTCCCGTTGGCAGTTTGTTTCTATCACCTCACCTTGTGCTGGTTGAATTTCAATGCCTTTTGTATATGCGTTTATTTACTTGTATTTATGATGTTAGGTCGACTTAGGAGGCATTAAGCCACCACTTGTGGAGTACAAGTGTCGATACCTTTACCTTTACAGTTTATTTTATTAAATTTGTAAGGCTTCGTACCTTTGGGGAATGTTATTCTTATTTACTTGAGATGATTTTTATTTACCTTTAGAGGGTTGAAGAATTTGATCTAATTATCAAAAATTTCCAGTCTAAGGTGATCTATTTCAAAGGCTCACCTCACCAAAGACATTTGTGGGTTTTTACCAAATTAATGTGTGTATCAGGAAGCAAAAAAAAAAAAAAACTGTCCGAAACATCATGTTAAGGAATGTGGGAATTTTTTTGATAATTTACGCGTTGCAATTTTACATCTTCTGTAATTTTTCTCGAATTTTATTTAATTTTTAATTAGTTGTATTCAGCTTAAATTTTCTAATTTTGAATTTTTAAATTACGTGCCAAAACTATAATCGATTGAGTCAACTGTTAAATATAAAGTTCGCCAGTCTTAACGGTCATCCTTGGGAACCCGGTGCACCAAGGTATCAGCAAAGACTGCCGTATGGCATTGAGGATCGGTAATAATCTGATTTTGGACATTGAGGTGATGGAGAGCCGAACCTCGTTACCCCGTGTGAGCTCGGATCCTCCGCCAGAAATGAGTGCTATCCCGGTAACCCATTTCGGGGTTGAATTTTGCTCTCCTCCGCGAACCTTGTCATTTGCAGGCGGACTAGAGCGTTGAGACGATTCCACTGCATGATTTAATGGCAGGATCTCGAGTCCGAATGAACTCCCGATAAAGCCCCCACTTCTCTCGAATTAGACGCAGTACAGCTAATGGCAAGGGTGGACGGACAGTACCTATAATTCGGATAGGAACGGATTGATCGATGGTTTCCTGGATGCAAGAGGTGAGATAGTTGACCGCGTCTTTCATCTCCTCGGCGGTGGTAGGCGCCGGGACGTTGGTGCAGGTAACTTCTATGGGGTCTCAAAAACGTCCCATGCCTTTCTCAGGACGCGTTTCAGAAAATCTAACGTACTGTGGCTTGTAGCGCAGGCTTTTTGCTCCAAGATACTCCGAACAGAATAGTCCATTGAATTGAGATCCGGTGACTACGGCGGCCATTCATCCAGAGTAATGAAATCTGGAAAATGTTCAGAAATCCACATTATCGTGCTCTGTGTGATGGCGCTGAATCTTGTTGGAACATCCAATTCTGATCCTGATCCTCAAGAAGCTGCCTATAAACAACTTGATTGATTTTGACACCCTCTTGACTGGAAATTACCGGAGTTTTTGCCGTTTTACTGATTCCGGCCCACACCATAACCGAAAGCGATCTTTGAACACGGCCAATTATTCTACCTTCTCATTCTGTCGTTTTGGCAGTTGACGGATTGCTCGATCGTGAAAATTGTCTCATCCGTAAACAGAATTCTATCCAAAGTTTCGAGAGCGTGGAACTTTAATAATTTTTTACATCTCTCAAACCGAACTGCTTTTTTCTTTTTTTTGCTCCTGTCTTTCTTGCATCTTGTAAGGCTTTATATTGAGCTTCTTTTTGATAATTCGTCGAGCCGTTTCTCTGCTGATACCAATATCTTTTGCTACGTTTCTCACGGAGTGCCTCGGATTTCGCCTTATTCTTTTACGCAGCATTTCCAGAACTCTCGAAGTAGCAACGGATGACTTTCTCATGCCCTTACGATCAGAAAAGTCTCTTCTTTCATTATAGCGAATGATTGTTTCATTCACAGTTGTGGGTGGAATTTTGAGACGCTTTGAAATTAAACGATTGGTGCTTTTTGCCAAATAAAGTTTAATCATTTCCAAGCGATGTTGTTTCTTGTCCACTTTTCCAATACAAATGTCAAATTAATCAGACGCAAAGTAAAGTATTTTATAGAGCAGAAAATTCAGAATAAGGCAATAGTAATTTGTAATACAAGTGTTGAAAGCTTGCGTTTGCCACACGAATGTGAAGTTTGCAGCACGAACGATAGTGAGTGCTGCAGTCACATGAGAGTGGCAAATACAAGCTTTCAACACATGTATTACACACTATTTTTTCTACAACCACATTTCCATAAAAAAATTTAAATATTTCTGCAAAATCAAATCTGACATTCATCAAATGTCATTATGACATTTTGATGTCGGTGCGGCAAAATTATACTTTGCCGCACCGAAAATCATGCATGTGCGTGCGGAAAGTAAATTTTCCCACGACCATATAAGAAAGTCGCTCCTAACGCACAACAAACTAGGCGCGAAAGTTGACAATATCACCCGTGCGATTGACTTTCGCAAAACAAATGAACAACCCGTGCGATATGAACACGTATAGGGATATATCGCACAGTTTGCGCAATAATAGGAAGCTGCGGCTGCTTCAAAACAAAAAATGACGGTCGTTTTACCTGAACTGTCAGTGTTACTTTTTGACATGTACATTTTTGGTCGTGGGAAAAATAGTGTTCGTAACTCGTTCGAAAGGCAAATATCTCCGCTCGTGTTTATAAATATTTCTACTCGTGCTCCGCTTCGCTCCGCACTCGTATATCTATTTATAAACACTCGCTTGATATTTGCTACTTTCGACACTTGATACGAAAATAACTATTTCCGCACGCTAATTTCACTTGTTCGGCAAACACTCATTTTCAATACTCGTATCTATGGAGACGAAGTCTGAAAATCCCACTTTCCATGGTGGTTGTAGAAAAAACAAATTAAATGACACAAGAATAAAAAAACAAATGAATGGTGCCTTTTCAAAAGTGGCCAACCTTAAAATTGTCACCGTGTAGTATTAATATACATACTGTCCGAACCAGGAGAGATGACCCCTGCCTCATCAATGCTATCCGTATGATATAAGATTTTACTTGCTAGTCAAATTATCATCAGTTGTATTCTCAAGCAATTAGGATTGGCGCTTTAAACCGGAAAACAAACAGCTGTCAAGTACGAATTTGACATTAGGTTATTTTCGTTTTGATTAAGAAATTTAAAAATCCGTTTTCTATTGTGCTGTTTTAGTTATTTGCGTTTATTTACTTTTATTATGACTAAGGTTAGATGCAACTTAAATTATTTACCAATTCAAAATTTCAAATGATATAATAATCTAACCAATAAATGTACAACTGTAATTCTTCTGCGACGCAATAAACCAAATTAAATGTGCATTTATCTAAACCTCACAACACAAATAGGTACTACAAAAACGAATTCCAATTTTTTTTTTTTTTTAATTTAACATATTAGTCAATTTACAATCTGTTACAATCGAACAATAAGTAAATGGTGTATTATATACTAGGGGATCCACAGACATGCCGAGAGTAGTCCAGTGACCATTCTCTTAATTATTAATTATCTAAGTAATTGTAGGATTCATTACATTATTTACAATATCTTATATATACAGAAATTATTAGTCTAGTTAAATCTTGTGGACAGGTCGGAGGGTTTAAAACGTTTCAGTCTTCTTGGCGTCGCACTATCGTCCATAAGGTTGGCTGCTACGAATTCCAATGAACATAGGAATTTAGATAACTAATAAAATGAAATAATGTAAATGTAGTAATAATTTGACAGTTTGACGTTTTAGTGACAACACACGCATCGCGCATGTGACTTAAACTACTCTAATCAAATAAGCACTTTAATCATAACACAGGCTTATTGTAATGCTATCCTTGTCGTGTGCATGGGGTTTGTGAACAAATGTACACGCGTTTGTCGTTACTAAATTCAGCGTGTGATGAGGCAGGGGTCATCTCTCCTGGTTCGGAGAATATATAGTTTGGTTATACCCCTACGCTCGCTGTTGCGAGTACTAGGAGACTACGAAAATGGATTCCGACCAGGTAGATCCACGATAGATGCTATATACATAATAAATCAACTTCTCGAGAACAGCTATGAATTTGATAATAGAACTACATATAAGTAGATACTATTTACAGACTTTAAATCAGCCTTTCATACTGTAAACAGAAACACACTATTACAAGCAAAGAAAAACCTTAACATCCCACCTGAACTAATAAGACTAACAAAAATGACAATAAAGCAATCCGACGCAGTGGTCAGAACAAATCATGGCATGAAGGAAAAGTTTAATATAAATACAGGAGTACGATAGGGAGATGCATTGTCGGCAATGTTATTTAATATAGTACCTACTAGAAGGCATAATAAGAAAAATTAAAGATCTAGGAAAACTAAACACAACAATTACACAAATAATAGCATATGCCGATGACCTTGCTATTATAAGTAGAACAAGAAAAGGGTTAGAAAAAGTTTTTAGAGAACTAGAAACAGCAGCAGAGAAAACTGGGCTACAAATAAACCGAGAAAAAACAAAATACACTTTCGTTCTTTCTTTTGTGTGTGTGTCTTTAATGGGTGTATAGCTAATCTGCTCGGAACCGCCTTTAGGCATTACTTCAAGTCAGACGGCTGTGTCATATGTGTGTTATTACGTGTGTACTGTGTAGTGGTCTTGTTACTCTATCTCATAGACCAGTCTTCCGAGTAGAGCACAGTTAATTAAGCCCAACTGTGAATGAACTCACCAGGTCTGGTACCGATCCCAGAGGCCTGAGAAAAAATCTCCACCAACGCAGGGATTCGAACCCCGGACATGCAACATGCGAGCCTAGCCCTCTTACAACCGAGCCAACTATAACCTAGAAGAAGTAAGCAACTTCTGCTACTTAGGCACCCTAATAAGTAACACAGACAATAAAAGAAATAAAAGCTAGAATACAAGCCTGATGTAGAGCACATGCAACAAATAGAAAACTATTAAAAAATAAAAATATAACCAACCACAAAAAGTTAAAAATTTATAATACATTTATAGACTGTCAATATTGTAATAGTTATTTACGATATGAGTATCGTAACAACTCGTATTACGATGCGAGATGGAAAGTTTGTCAAACGAGACCGCAGGTCGAGTTTGACAAATCCATTGAGGATCGTAATACGAGGTTACGATATGAATATCGTACAAAGCTTTATCTACTTTCATAAAATTAGCAAAAAAATTAAATATTTATCAATAATTGCCTGATGCAAAAGTTGACTGTTCCAATTTTCATTGAAATCTAATACGTTAAGGCTTGATTTTTTGTTTATTTGGTGTTGGTTGCTGTCAGTTTGAATGAAAATTGGAACAGTCAACTTTTGCATAAGGTAATTAATTATTGGCAAATATTTCATATTTTTTGATAATTTCATGCAAGTAGATAAAGCTTTGTACTATATTCATATCGTAAAAATCGTAAAAAGTGCATAATAAATGTTTATAACAAGTAAAATAACTATGAATTCTCTTGTCAATCTGTCATTTTTATGTCAAAAGTTATTACGATACTAGTGCGGTAATATAGTTCATTACAACACGATTTTTCGTTTCGAAATATTGATATTACGAAATGAAAGTAGATAAAATCATTAACATCCAGACTCCAAAGGGTAGCACTAAATTTCTTCGGAAAAATATAGCAAATGAAGAATATCCATTTTTATCCATAGCGTATCCAAGTTGAACCATGGAGTCTTTCAATTTCTGATACTACTTACCTATTTGCAAAAGCTTGATAAGATTTGACAATCGGTCATGGTCAAAGTTGAACTATCCACTGTGGCTATCAAATGCATATCAACAAGCATTTACCCAACTAAACTAACCAACTTGACAACTGACACACTAACATAATATAAATTCTAAAGTAACTCACTTTTGCTACAAATAACGACATCAATTTCCAACTTATAATAATCTTTCTGTTTCAGATAGGTATACGTTAAGCATTCCTCCTATGTTTAAGTTCTGCCATACTGTAAAATCCATAGCCTTTACTTGAATGCCTGAGTCTTTTCAATCTTTCATTCCTGATAACATAAGTTAAGGTATAACCAATCCAATAAATAAGTTCGGACAGATTTAATCTGAAAAATCAACACATCAATTTAAACCCCATTACTAAACTTGCATTTTGTTATGTTTGTTATGTATTCTTTGTTAGCACTAAATGTAAATGCAGTTATGTAACAATTCTTGAATTACAGAAAAACTTGATAATATTCAAAAATTACTACCTTGGAGGCTCATACGATACCGCCTAGTCCAAAAATGGTTGTGTTTTTCATCCTTACAAGCCTAGAAATCTCGTTCCGACAGAAGAAGAAGCCTAAGTACTTCAATAATGGCAGGAGCGTCACCGATGGGTGACTTCTCCAATCAAACTACAATAAAGTACCATTTACTTAATACTCTTATAAGCGATTAGATTGTAAATTAGCACTTTTACTATTAAAATAATAATAATAATAATAAGTAAACAAAGTTTAGTTGAGATTTGCAACAAAAAATTACAAAGAAATATCTTTTTGGAACATTTTTAGTTACAATCTGTTCACTTTTGAAAGATGTCAAGTAGGTAAATGTCAATGACGTAAAAATAATAGAAGTAACCAACTTCAGAGATGACTTTTAATTCCACAGCAACCGCGATGCAAAGACTTTCTCATCATACTATATTTTTTGTTATTTTCCCTTGATTATGTGTAAACGCCAATTTTGGCCGCATTGGCGCTAGTTACCTAGATTGACATTTACACTGTCAATTAAGTATTTTAGGTTAACACTGTTAATAGCCAAGCCAACAAAATTACAAATAAAGCAAGTTTAATTAAAAAAATTGCAAACATTTTAAATGTACAAATAACAATAGCGTTAGGTAAGTAAGTTAAGGTGTCCTTCATCCCTAAACCAGGACGTAGCGACTGCTACCTACCAAAATCATTTCGTCCCATTAGCCTAACCTCCATCTTCCTGAAGCCGCTGGAAAAGTTATGCGACAGATACATTCGGAAAAATGCACTGGTAACCCAATCACTGCATCCCAACCAACATGCTTACACCACCGGAAGATTGAGAGAATCTGCACTACACTCAGCTGTGAGTCGGATCGAAAGATCGCTAGACAACAGAACGTCAACCCTGGGGGTATTCATAGACATAGAAGGTGCCTTTGATAAAACAACTTTTCACAGTATAGATAAAGCTCTAGAAGATCATGGTGTTAATATCACCATCAGAAAGTGGATTGCACAGTATCTTCAGAATAAAGTAATATATGCGAAATGTACGAAATGCTACAATTAAGAGGACGGCGAGGTGGCGTTTTGTTGCCTCTACTAATGAACAGTAGTGGATAGCCTCATACGCCGCCTCAATGAAACTGGCTACTATACCATAGTTTACGCAGATGACATTTCCATCCTGACGAACGGCAAGTCTAAAAACATACCTACTAATACGGCACTCAAACTGACTGAAGAATGGTGCACTGAACACTCTCTGTCGATAAATCCAACAAAGACGGACATGGTTCTATTCCCAAAGAAAAGAAAAACAGGTGTCCTAAGAGCACGAATACTTTTCCAAACCCCACTGACCTCCTCAAATAAAGTCAAATACTTAGGAGTTACCCTTGATAAAAGACTGAACTGGGGAAAACATCTTCAGTTCTAAATGGAAGAAACATGTGTTGCCTTTTGGCAGTGTCGCTGCGCAATGGGCAGACTTTGGGGACCTACCCCAAAGGCTGTCCTGTGGCTGTACACTTCGGTGATTCGCACAATGCTCTGTTGCCATAGCCTAGTGGTCCAGGGTCAGATAGACCACCACTGCAGCTGCAATCACATATGTGCAAAGATTGGCATGCTTGAGCACCACTGATGCAAATAAATCAACACCAACTGCAGTCATGGAAGCTGTCCTTGACCTCCCTCCATTGGACCTGCACGTGGAAGAAATGGCCTTAAATACGAAAGGGACGTGTAAGGGTGGAGGTAGACACTCACACACACTAGAAGAAGCTGTCCGAAGGATACCCCTTCTGGTAGCGAAAGTGGACTCCATCCAACCCACTTTTATTTTCGAGAAACAATACAGCGTCTTTATCGGCGCTGAAAATGCTACCCAACTCGATATAACCATCTACACCGATGGGTCTAAAAATATATAGGTAACAGGTGTAGGGGTATACTCGGAAGACTTGAAGTTTCAACAAAGTTCTGCTTTAGGTAAACACACTACCGTTCTTCAGGCAGAAGTCATAGGCATCATGCACCCTGCAAGCATAGTTTTGGCTCGAGGAATACAGAACAAAACAGTAAGAATAGCCAGGATAGCAAAGCCGCTTTATTGGCGTTAAACAATCACAAGGTACTTAGTATTAGAAGTGGTACTCCAATGCCACGAAATCCTAGAGCTAGCAGCTGAGAACAATGCCCTAGAACTCGTATGGGTAAAAGGACACTCTGGAATTCACGGGGATGAGCAGGCCGATATCTTAGCTAAGCAAGGTTCAGAACAACCTTTTAGGGGACCTGAACCGGCTCGGCTGTTGCTCTTTCATTGATCTCTCTTAGTACGATGATAAAACAAGAAATCCATAACCGCCACTACGTTAGATGGAGAAATGTCATCATGCAAGGGCAATTCTATTATTCCAATCCCTTCCGGACATTGTAAATTAAACAAACACATGCACAAACTGGGACTGGCAGGCAGTCCCACCTGTCGAGGGTGTAATATTGAGGACGGAATGGCTGAAATTTCCTGTGTGAATGTCCAACCCTGGGTCCGATAAGCTGAATCATATTGGGGGACTTCTGGCTTGACATGACAAGAATTCACATCATACCTCCTGCAGACATCCTCATTTACGCCGAAAGGGTAGGATGGCTTGACTGATGCAGGCAGGCGGGGTATTGTTACGGAGGTAGCACAATGGGCCCGCTTTGTGGCCTAAGTGCATGTAAACTTAGGTTTACCTTCCCCATTGAATCCAGAATCCAGAACAATAGCGTTAAAAAATATAATTTACGGCAGCCGTTTGCTGCAGAAATTGTTTGGACCGACCTGTATCAAAAATGTTAATCATGTTGTACTGTAAGAACAGGAATTAAAATAAAAGGTTAATAATATATCTGATGAAGGTGAGGTCCTGGAGTGTGTGTGATATAAAGTTGTGAATTACGGCTCTAGCATTAAACGCAAAATTTTAGTGGAAAAAGTACCTGAAAAACCGTAAAACTGTTACAGGATCATAATTAAAGTGACTAGTGTCCAATTATATGTAAAATAAGTAGCAGAAGAACTGTAAGTTTACCAATTTCAACCTAAATACGTACTAGAATATTAGTAAAGGTGCATAGGATAAGATAAGTGCATGCAAATAAATTTGTTGATTTAAACCGACCGCAACAGGTCAGGATTTAAAATATTAAATACATTTTATAATAGTTAGAAAAATCCTAGGAATATTATTTTGCAGTAGGTAAGGGGGATAGTCTCCCCGAGGGGCTGAACCGGAGCTGCCCCTTGTCGCCAGCTGTTAGATAAGTACGGGTAAAGTTGGAAAATCAGAGAAGGAGGAAAGAGAGACATGGAAGAAATAAAACAAATGTTCGCGCAAATAAATGCGAAATTAACGTCGGTGGAGGACAAACTAGACAGAAACTCGGAGATAATAAAGGAACTGATAAAGGAAAATCTAAAATTAAAGGGGACTACACTAGAACAGGGAGAAAGAATTGAGACGTTAGAAAGGGAAATAAGAAGAAATAATATTATAATTCAAGGGGTAGAGGACAAAAACGAAGAAGGGCAAGAAGAAACAGAAAACAAAATACAAAGCATAATGAATAAAATTGGAGTAGAAATTAACATGGAAAAGGATATAGTGGAAGTTAATAGATTGGGGATCTATAAGCCAAATAAGAACAGACCAATTAATATCAAAATACAAAAATGGTCAAAAAAAATGGAAATATACAGAAATGCAAAAAATCTCAAAGGAACTAATATCTGGATAGGAGATGACTTCACGAAAAAAGTACAAGAAGAGAGAAAGGCCCTAATACCACACCTGAAAGAAGCAAGGCAAAAAGGACATAAAGCCCTCCTCATACACAACAAACTGGTGGTAAATGGAGATGCATATAAATTGGAAGAACTTGAAGAAGCAGCTGTGCAAAAAGATAATAAGCGTACAGTAAGCGAAAGATCACCTGGAAATGAAGAACAGAATCAGCAACTACGGAAAATCACAAAAACGAGCAGAAAAAACCAATAAGAGAAGGCAAGCGGGACGGAACGAAAGACGATGATAAGGCAATGAAATGGAAAATGATATACGGAAAAATAAAAAACAAAAATAAAGATAGATATGTAGTAAGAATAGGATCGTGGAATATAAGAACCATGCTAGTACCCGGAAAAATGGAAGAAATTGCCAAAGAAATGAAGAATTATAATATAGAAATACTAGCAATCCAGGAAGTAAGGTGGAAAGGGGAGGGCAGAATTGACAAGCAAAATTACACTCTGTACTACGGAGGGGAAAATAAACAAGGCAGTAAAGGAATAGGTTTCATGGTGGATAATAATATGCAAACAAGCATATTAGAATTTAGGAGAGTAAATGGAAGGATCGCTTACCTAAGAATAAGAAATCAAGTAGCCAACATCACTATCATAAACGTGTATGCCCCAACAGAGACAGCAGAAGAAACAGAGAAGGACGAATTCTATGAAGAGCTAGAGAAAACCTGTGAAAAAGTACCAAAACATGATACCCTTGTAATAGTTGGAGATTTCAATGCCAAAGTAGGGAAGGAAGAGTACATGAGACTAATAGCTGGGAAGGAAACAGTGCATGAAAAAACGAACGATAATGGAACAAGGATGGGCAACTTAGCAACTGAAATGGATATGATAATAGCCAGTACCAAATTCAAACATAAAATGGAGCATAAAATCACATGGATGGTCCCAGGAAGAAATACAGGAAATCAGATCGATCATGTACTGATATCCAAGAAGAGGCAAAAAATAATCCATGATGTCAGATCATATAGGGGGGCGGAAGGGGACACAGACCACTTCCTAGTAATAACCAAGGTGAAGCTAAGAATGATTGATAAAAGGAAAACATCAGCAAAGAGGAAAAAATGGAAAATTGAGGAGATCAAAGAGAGGAATAAGCAATATGAAGAAGAGATGAAAAAACAGCTATCCACATATAGAGATGGTAAAACTATTGAAGAAGAATGGAGCAACATAAAAAGAAGCATCGAAAACACGGCAGATAAAGTGATAGGTAGAAAAGTAGGGGAGAGAAAGAATCAGTGGTTTGACAATGAATGCGAGACAATGATTAAGAATAAGAAGGACGCGAGGCTTGCGTGGCTAAGAACAGGAAAGGACGAGGAAAACAAATGGTATCAAGAGACTAGAAAAAAATGCACAAAACTAATAAAAAGAAAAAAGGAGAAATGGATTAAGGATACAATGGAGGAACTGGAAAAAGATAATAAGAGCAGCGTCAAAATTTATAGATATATTAAAAAACAAACTAGGAAAAGAAACATGACAAATATACAGGGAGAAGAATGGCTAAAACACTTCGAAAACCTGCTACAAACGAAATGTCTTGACACAGAAGAGGCAAAAGAGGAGGTGGATAATCAAAAAGAAATGACAAATCAAATGCGACCATCAGAAGAAGAGTTTGAGGAAGTGATTGCAGCTCTAAAATTAAACAAGATAGGGGGAACGGATAATATCGTAAATGAATTGATCAAACATGGGGGAAATCATCTAAGACAAAGACTATACAAATTAATAACTCAAATATGGGAAAAGGAATGCATGCCCAGCGAATGGAAAAGGGGATTAATAGTGCCATTACTAAAAAAATGAGATCCAAGTGTATGCACAAACTACAGAGGAATTAGCCTCCTAAACGTAGCATATAAAATCCTCACTATGCTAATAAATAAAAAACTGATGCAACTCACAGAGCAAAAAATAGGAGATTACCAACAAGGATTTAGGAGGGGCAGATCTACCTTAGACGCGATACATACTGTAAATCAAATAATTGAGAGAGCATACGAATACGAAATTGGACTACAAATCCTCTACGTTGATTTCAAACAAGCCTTCGATAGCTTAAAGCGAGAAGTCATAATAGAAGACATGAAGAAAATGGAAATACCGCAAAAAATAATACGATTGATCGAAATGACTATGAAAGGGTCAAAAGCAGCTGTACTCACGGAAGGGGAAGTGTCAGAAGATTTCAAAATTAGTTTAGGAGTAAGGCAAGGAGACGGCCTGTCAACAACGCTGTTTAATTTAACGCTAGACGCAATAATCAGAGACTGTAAACTCAAGGGAACGATCACTACAAAGTCACAACAAATAGTGGCATACGCGGACGATCTAGCGGTTATAGCAAGGAGTAGGAAAAGCTTAGAGGATGTTGTGCAAAAAATTGAGAGGGAAGCAAGCAAAAGAGGATTGATAATTAATCAGGAAAAAACGAAATACATGGAGATAAGCAGAGACAGCACACAAAATACACACAAGAAAGTAAATATAGGAAGTTTCCAGTTCGAAGTGGTTGAAAATTTCAAGTACCTGGGGGTCATAATTAACAACAAAAATCAAAGACAGCAAGAGATAGACCAAAGAATACAAATGGGGTACAGAGCCTACTACAAATATAAAACCATAATGAGAGACAAAAACATAAGCAGGGACACCAAAACGAGGGTATACAAAGCAGCAATTAGGCCAGTGGTTGTGTATGGAATGGAAGCGATGACTGCAACAAATGCGGAACAGGAGAAATTAAGAATTTTCGAAAGAAAAATAATAAGAAGAATTTTTGGAGGGAAGAAAATAGCAGAAGGAATATTTCGAAGATTAATGAATTCGGAGATAAGAACAATATTGAGAGGAGAAGACATTGTTAAAATAATAAAGGTACAAAGAATGCGCTGGTATGGACACCTGAAAAGAATGGGAAACGACAAAGATGTGAAAAATGTCACTATGTGGAGACCTAACACTGCGAGGCCAAAGGGAAGACCAAAGAGTAGGTGGGAGGATCAGGTGATTAAAAACATACTAAGTCTGAGAATTCATAAATGGAGGGAGAAGATACAGGACCGGAACACCTGGAGGAAGATAACAGAAGAAGCTAAGACAAGCAATAAGTTAGACTAGACGATGAAGTAAAGAACGTGGAGTAACTCACCACATTAAAGGAGTTTTTCGAGCTCAAATGAGCGGCTGCAATCCCAAATGGGATGTATAGCCACTTATATATATATATAATATATCTGATCAGGATAACTTTGAAACAATCATCAGTTACTATAGTTTAATTCATTTATTAAACATTAGGTAAGCTTCACTTAAATAAAGCCAAAAACTGTGTAAATGTGTCAAGTGCAAAAGTACGATAGGAAATAATGAGTAAGTTTTAATTCGTTGTATTTTGATAGTAGCTGAATTCATATTAAAAAAAATGAGAAAAGCATTGGTCATTATTTATATTTTTGGAAGTAATTTACTTTTAGCAAAATTCTAGAAAATTATTTCCTGTCAAAATTATTTATGGCATTAGTTCCAATAACATTTTAATGTATTTAGCAAATAGAATTCCGATCTCAACAGTTAAAAGTAATAAAACATAGAAGATATGACTCAGTTGCTATTTTAATTTAACACTTAAAACAAGTTAGAGCAAATACAAATTTAAGCTACGTGATCTAAGTTCTTACCGCCGTATAAGCAACATATTTTGCACAGTTGGCGATATTTTGAAATGACAAAGACTCGAATACACCATTATCAGTGGCGTAACATCAGATTCCGTTATCTGGTGCTACAAAAATAATGTTTGAAACCGGTTTTAATTAGGTACTGTATTCGAATTGCAAATAGGACTCAATATTAAAAATCTGTACAAGTTCGTAGTATTCTGCTGACAGAGCCGACTTGATTTTGTATAACAACCCAGTGTGCCAGGACTTCTCGAAGGCCTGGCTAATATTTAGGAATGCTGACGAGCAGTACCTTTTTATATGTATGATTTTTGTGACTACTCTATGCACTTGTTCTATCGCGGCTTGACTTTCCCGAAAACCAAATTGGTGATTGGTGTAATGTTTCCTTGTTCTAGAATTTGTTTTAGTTTTTGCAATATCTTTTCAAAGACTTTTAGCAAGCTGATGGGTCGGAATGAAGTGGCTTCCTCTGGATTTTTGCCAGGCTTTGGTACGGAGGTAATGAGTTTTATTGCCTTTTCTGGTAACTCTTTAAGGATTTTGGCTGTTGCAAGATCGTAACCGGGGGCTTTCTTTGAATTAAGATTTTTGATAACAGTATTGACTTGACTAACCTTTACTGGTCTTATGGGTTGAGCGATGTCTTTAGATTCTTTGAGAGTTTGTTGTATAAATAATTCTTCATCTGTATGACAGAATCTGTACTGAGATTAAATGAACTATCTGCTTTCTCTTGATTTGTTCTTACCCAAGTTCTATGAAATTTTCTAATAGGTGGAAGTGGAAGTTTTGATGCTTTCAGTTTCCTGGTCGCTTTCCATAAAAAATAATCGGTGTTCTCAGTAGGTGATAGGTTAGACAAGTATTTTTGTACTCCTTGATTTCTAAAGGTGGGCAGAAGATTTTTTAATTCTTGAGTTGCTTGGTTGAGTGTAGGTTTTATTTCTGGGATTTCTAATGGTTTGTCAGATTCTTCTTAGTCTTAGTTTTCTTTTTTTTGTTTAATGATCGTGGGGCACTGTTCTATAACATGTTGGCTTTCATAGTTTGGCGTAGCTTCCCAAGTCGATTTCTGTATGGTCTGATTGAGGTGCTCAATGGCACTGCACAGTTATTTTTCTGTTTGTAATGGGATACTTGGTTGTTTTCTTTCGGTAACTAATTTTCGATGTTTCAGTTGCTGGTTTTTGAATTTCTAATACTTCTGTGCTGTATGTAATAAGGACCGGTGAATGATTGGAGGACACATCCCAGCAGGATTTAGTTTTTAAATAGTTTGATGAAACGCCCTTGGTGACGCAAAGGTCGAATGAGTCTGGAATATTATTAAGATCCGTTGGCCAATACGTAGGTTCGAATGTGCTTAGATAGTGTGAGTTGTGCTCTTCTATTGATTTGTACAGCTCTCTTCCTTTATTCTTGATTCCCATATTTAATTTTTGGAATTATAGTCTCCACCAGCTATGAAACAGGGTTACAGGGTCCAAGGATGTTAAAGAAGGATGCAAATTGCTCCTTTTTAATAGTATGCCGTGGATGGCGGTACACAGCAGAGAATATGATAGGTATATCTGTTTTTTGCTACTGCAACATTTTAACCTCCTGGCTATGTTGAGGAAGGCCGTTAGCATTCCATATGGCAATGTTTAATATGTTAGGCATTGTAATTCATTTTACTGATAATGGTTGTAAGTATGTAGCTTGAGTATTGTGTCCATTCTTTCCATTAATTTTGTCAATACTGTTTCTAGTTTGTTGTCTGTTGTTGAGGTACATTTTATGCGGTTTGCTGTTGATTGCTTGTTGCTTTCTTCTCCGAATTTTCTTTGCGACTAAGCAGCCTCTATAATTCGATGGGTGGTTGCCTTGGCAGTTAATGCATTTCACATCATTACTTTTGGTTCTCTTTTCGCAGTTTTTCGTTAAATGTTCGCCTGCACATTTAACACATCCTGGCGTTCTATGGAAATAGTTTTTTGAGTGGCCGTTGCTTTGACAATTTTGACACTAAATTATTTCCATCTTAACACGTGGTGGTTCAAATCGTATCTTTGATTTCATCAGAAATTCTATGTTGAAGATTTGTTTATTGTTTTCTGGCTGCTCTAGTTCTACAAAGAATAGTGGTAGTGGGGTTTTGGTGACTCTATGCCTAATATTATGATAATTCAGAACCTTATGCCCATAATCAACTAGTGCAGTGGCTAATTCTTTGAGTTCTGCTATGGGGTGCATGTCTCGTAGTACTGCTTTGTATCTTTTGTTGCTTTTTTTATTGTGTGAAATTTTTTCTTTTAATATTTTGATGATTGCACAATAATATGTAGCTTTGTTTAGTTGTACCTTTGCTTGGGTGTTACTGACTAGCGTTATCTTTGTTTTTTTGCTCCAGCAAATCTGTTAGAGATTTCAGGTTGTTGGTGGCGGTTTTATTTCTTCCGTATTTTCTACGGAATCGGTGAGCAGTCTGACAATTTTGTTTGTTTAAGATTACGTTGTAATTCCAAACCATTACGTTTTGCTCTTCTTGTGTTTGCTGTTTGCCATTGATCATCGAGTTTTGAAGAATGTGTCTCTTATTGATTTAATTGTTGCGTTGGATATGAAGGACAGGTGTTTTGTAATTGCCGTGACTCTACTTATATGGGTGGTTGTTGAAGTTGAAGGCTGTTGTTGTTGCGGGAGTATTTGTTGATGTGCACAATGATGAAGATGGTGTTGTAGGAGAGTATTGATACCCTACTTAATTGGGCGCGCTAAGCATGGCGGCCTTTTATAATTACATAAGTACTTAGCTGAATAAGTTCAATATTTATTTGCATATTTGATCTGATGTAAATTTAAATGAAAGTTATCGGCTGACCTTTTGATTAGTTATCACTCGCCAACCAGGTACACAGGGTGGCGCCGTTTAAATGTCATTTTAAGGCTACCCAGGAACTGAAGAAGAATCTGTGCCTCGATTGTTAATAGGAAGTAAATTTGATAGTGAGGACCTCATTATTTGAGTTAAATTAGTAAAGTAAAAAAAAAACTAATGAATTGATTAGATCTATATCAAAATTGGGATTGGTACCATAAAAAAGAACTTCGTCCTTTCCCAATTATTTAATAATTTTTTTATAAATTAACAAAGTAATTAAACAATTGGGAGGAAACAAAGTTCTTCTTTATGGTGGAGAGTATTTAATTGAAAAACTAATTGAAAGCCTACGAAAAAAATAGTGTGTTAAGCTGCGCGACCTTCTCTAGGTTTGGGCGTAAAACGTCTTTGTGCGGTTGATTCAGATGCCAATTTCAGGCGTGCTCAGCATGGCGCTACTACCTGAGCGGAGATGCTGATCATGCGCGTTAACGGCGATTAATCACCACAGTAAAGTTTTAAACCAAAGGGTGCAACTAGCGCCAAGCGGAACATATCGGTGTAATGGTATTGTTAAAAAGTGATCGGTTGTGATAAAACCACTTTACGTTAAACTTTAGAAGTTGTGGGTCCGACGTGTATGACGAACTGTCATTTAATTGACGTTTGTAATTTTAACACTGACAGCACCTTGTCTCTATTGTAAGTACTGTCAGTGTCAAAATTACATAGGTTAATCCAACTGACAATTTCCCATATGCCGGGGCATATGTAATTCCGTGGGATTTTTTATGAAGGAATAGTATGACTATAGGGGATGAATAGCTCATGAACCATACAATCACGTATTACCAGGTGTTTTGCCCGATTTTGTGGCAGAGCAGTGGCCTGTATGTCATAATTTCAAGGTAGACGCTAATCGCGTTTTTAATTTTAACTCGTTTATGGTTGGGTCTATGCAAATTTAGCTGCGACCTTTTTTGTTCCTAATAAAATAAGGAACAAAAACAGTAATTACAATTTTTTTGATATCTGTTCCCATTTCTGAGATACCTATACCAATAGGTAACAATGAAAATAATACTCCATTTGATTTTTCCAGGAGACACAATAATTTACACATTATTTTTTAATTAACACGTAAATATTTTGTGTAGAGAAAGCTTCACAGGTCATCCTCCGAGTCCAAGGGTTCCTTTTCATTGTCGCAACCACACTTACACATTTCTGTGCACCTTAAAGACTATACTTTGCACTTGCAATCTTGCAATCTATAGCACATCATCCTTTCTAATAACCATAACGTACTAGATTCAGTGACCATTCTGGTGCGCATGTCATCGAACTCATTGTAGGAGAATACTGGTTACCAGACTTCTCCCATCCAAATTGTGACGGTTCTGGGAGGTTTGGGTGTTGTTTATCAGCACTGCGCCACTCAACACTTGGTAATGTACCCTTAAGATATATGATGTTAAGGAGGATCTTGTGGGGGGTTACGTTTTCACTTTGCACATCTTTTTTTTGTAAACATCTACCAGCACAATTCACCAATGTCTGATATTCTTTTCCCTGGCTAGTAAACTTGACAAATGAATTGCTCGAGTAGTCTTCATCTTCTGGTTTAAATTCTTCTGGAGATCCAAGTAATGCCAAAGCACCAAGAACTTCCTACTCTGCTGTCTGGAAAGCTTTGCAAAAAGATAGTTTGCCTTTATTTTTGAAGCACCCAGTAATATCACAGCCCGAAAGTGCACGAAGAGCTAACAATGCCTTAACTTTTGTTGGTCCTATATTGAAATAAACAAGATTGATATCAATAAATCGTCTATTAGCACCAACGCCTGTGACAAACATGCTGTCTTTTGGAAAAAGTGAAGAATAATTTTTGTATCTGCTTCTTCTTGCGTGGTTTGAAGTTCTCTAACGTCATTTCCATCTGATGACCTTCCCTCATTCCTCCAACTACTTATCGGTTTTTTGTTTAATCCTCTGTGCATGCAATACGGCTTTTTTGAGAGATATGCTGTTAACTCATCCTTAGTTTTAAGTAGAATGAGATAAAAGAGATCTCATTGCCACATTTTGAATATTGGTAGAGTCTGTGATTGTGTACTCAACAGGCATTGCTTTTGCAGCTCTTTTTTCCTTCTTGTCCCTCAAGTAAAGCTGTAAGTAGCTTCTGCACCTCTGGTTCCAACTTTTCTTTGATTCCACCCGGCTCTTTATAAAACCCATCACTAACGCATTTGAAAAGAGCAAACCTTAGAGATGTGTGTGCATCTACAGCTCTCTTTAGGCACTTCCCTGCTAGAATGTGTACACAACACTCTTATCATAAACTGCTAATAATGTAGCTTCCAATCCTGTACCATCTATAAAAGAACCAATAGCTCGAAGCATTGCCATTATAATATGTAGTTCACGCCTAAGAATCCAATTTTTTGATAGATTTTTGTTAGCCATAGCTAATTTTAAAACAGGTTTGTAAAGGCCAAGATCCAAAGTTACAACTGTTCTCCCTTCAGGAGTGATACTAGATGTCACTTGTTCTAATTTCTTCAGGAAAGTGAGTTGTGTTTGTGTGGTAGTTGGGCTGGTATCTAAGAGTGGGAGCACACAGACTCTAGTTTCTTTTTTTGGCTTACTTTATTATAGAATTAAAAGCTGACCAAGTCGGGACTGCATTCAGCGCAGTGGAATCTGCTTCACAATCATTTGGATTATTTTCTTCCGACGGGTTAAAATTTCCATCCAGCAACTCTTCGTCCAAACATTCTCGATAATCAATCAATGAAATATAAATTAAAAAATAAATAAACTAGACAAAAAAATTAGAATAGAAATTTCATTGAATGAAAAACGTCAGAGAAAAACTAAAGACATGATTGTATCTAAGAAACGGTAACAGATATCAAAAAAATTGTAATAACCTTTTTGTTCCTTATTTTATTAGGAACAAAAAAGGTCGGAACTGAATTTGCATAGAGCCAACCATAAATGAGTTACAGATAAAAAAAAATAGATTAGCGTCCATTTTGGCGGACATCTTCAAATTATGACGTCATACAGGCCCTCTGCCACAAAATCTGACAAAACACCTGGTAATACGTGATTGTATGGTTTATGAGCTATCCATCCCATATAGTCATACTATTCCTTCAGAAAAAATCCCACGGACTAGGAAATAATTACTTATGCCCCTGCACTATAAGTACCAATAAAAAATGGTAGTCGACTTCAAATCGATTGCCTTTTTGTACAGATAAGAAAATGGCTTCAAAACTTGTAACCAAACTTTAATTTAGATCTACTGAAAGAAAATACGAAATAAAATCAGCCTTGTTTAGTTACAATAAAACTTTATTAACATTAAAGTTAACAAAGCTACTGTATTTACTTCACTGATATTTATTTGAAACCGCATGTTTCGCAATAAACGGAAAACTTATTTAAGCTTAACTTTATTTACAGGTAATCGGCCCAGCAGCGCTTTATTGCTATATTTGACAATAATTATACTTCTTACTTCTTGGAAAGCAACTAATGGTTTAAGCACAACGAATGAAGTGACTGAGTTGCAAGGCACTGAAGATGTTTCTACAAGTAAGATTTACGTTTTTATTTTTGAAAATTGTCTTAAAGTAATACTGTAGTGAAAATTGGAATTTGTATATCTAAAAAGTCAACCTTTTTGATATTTTTTATATGTTCGACTGTTTTAATTTCATCTTTTAATTATTAAATTTAATAAATCAATTCAATAATTTCCTACTCTATATGTATGTATACTGGGTGTTTGACCTAAGGGGCGAATATAGGGAAATAGCATGGGAAATCGTATACAGATTGTCCGAAATCCAATCTAAACATACAAAAATTAATGAGTTGATAGGATTGATAGTGGTATCAATCGAAAAACAAAAAAATGCGCTTAATTTGATACTAGGTACTTTACCTGGATTTGTTGCTTGTTTAAGAAAGAAACTGCAATAAATAATTTGCATCTTATTCACAAAAAGCAGACCAGTCATGATTAAATTTGAAGTTTCTTTATGCCAAAATAAATTTTATTTTCTGTCAGTTATCAATTCACGTATCCATCTAATTACTATGAACAGTAATGTTGAATATTTTAATGAGAAGAGGGTATTTATTGTCAAAACATTTTATACTGGCGTCAGTTTTCGCACAGTTCGTGGTTTAAAAAACTTCAAATTATCATGGTTGGTCTGCTTTTTGTGAATAAAATGCAAATTATTTATTGTAGTTTTTAAGCTATTTCTTTCTTAAACAAGTCACAAATTCAAGTAAAGTAGTATTAAATTAAGTGCACTTTTTTTGTCTTTCGAACGGGGAGCAGGAATCTGCATATATACGATTTCCCATGCTACTTCCCTATGTTCGCCCCTTAAGTCAAGCACACGGTATGAGTTTATTTAAGATCCCAAATTTGTTTCTTGTTAGTACCATAAAGTCCATAAAGATGAAGTAAATTGGACTGAATTGTCATTGTTAAGTAAATGTCATAATAAATATAAAAGTTTATTTCAGCCAAAAAACAGCACCAACAGAAAACACCTATAAAAGATTCAGAATTAATAATATGTGCTAAGTAAATTTATAAAATAAAATCTAAAAAAAGAAACATTAAAATATGTACATCCCGAGAATCTAACAATGTTTGATTCTGAAACTTTAGCGTACATTTCGGCAATGCATTATAGCTATTAAGACAACAAGTGTTTTATAGAAGGTTTAAAAATTAAGGTCGTAGTTCAAATCCGAGCGAACGAAGTGAGCCGAGGATTTGATAGACCGAGATTTTTAAACTATAAAACACGAGTTGTCTTCAAGATTTTTTCTAACACTAATATCAGACATTTTCTTTCCCTAATATATTATTAGAAATTTTAATAAATTATTATTTGAGACGCGTCATAATACACAAAATACGAAGATTGCTAGGCAACGACGTATTTAAAGGCCTATAAAATACGTTGTCATTGACGACGTATTTTATAGAGAAAGCGTATTTTAAAGGAAACATAACAAGTGAGCTCTTATGCACCATAGAAACAGTATAAGATATTAGTGTTAGAAAAAATTAATATATTCTACCAGATGTTAAATCATGTACTATCTGTTCACTCATTTGAAAGACACTAAATTTGAATAGTTGGTGCATTGTTTTAAATTTAGCGAGATTTTTAGTTCCATGAAATGTTGGGTTATGTGACGGATGTCAAAATTCAGTTAAATTTAACTGTAGTTCCATATGCAGTTTTTAATTCTTCGTAACAGAGATAAATTGCCTTTTGCTCTCTTTCGGTAAAATGCATGGTTCATCATTTAGATTACATTGCATAAAAATTTTTATTTTATAATTTTTTTAAATGTCAGATTTCAAATTTCTCTCCAATCATATAGTAACCAGAAATAGCAATATTACAAAGCAAATTTTCTGTGCCAATAGGTACAAATATAGTTGAGTGCATGCCAACATAAATCTGGTGGTTTTAAAATCATTGAACAGATTATATGTAACTCTTTCACAAGACGACTTTATTTGGATTCGCCGTTTTAATTTTATTAATAAACAATGCTCGTCCAATAAACACGTCTATTATGTGCTTCTTACATACAGGGTGGTCCAGTTTTTTCGTTTGGACTTTACCAGTGGATACTGTGGATAGTCCATCAAAAAATAAGTTGAAATGCACCTGTTCATTTTTTTTTCAAAAACGTTACCTAAGGGAGATACAGCCCTTCAAAGTCCGATATAGTTAAAAGATTTTTGTTTTATTAAAAGAAAGTATTTGCGTGTTTATTGGTTTATTCTCATTTTTTATGTAGATACATAGGTAATTTCTCTTAAAACCGCGCATTTAAAAAATAATTGGTGGCGTAGAAAGTGTAGTAGAAAAAAGTCAAGCCTATTTTGTAACGATCACTCTCGAAAATGGCTAATTTAGATGTACATTGTATTTTGAACGTTCAACTCCAATTATCGCAAAAAGAAGCACTTCATCAAAATTTTGCAAGTAATACTTTTTTTTAGGATTGACCACTTAGTCTAAAAATTAAGTCAATTTAAAAAAATATTCAGTGGCGTAGAAAATGTGGTAGAAAAAAGGGGCCAACCCCGTGCTACCTACGCCCCTTGATGGATTTGTCAAAAATTGCTATAACAAAATAATAGGCATTGGTTTCAAAAGTACGTGTAACAAATTTGATTAAAGTCGCGCAACCGGTCTAAAAGTTATTTAAAAAAAAAGGTTTTCAAAGTCGGACTTTGAAGGGCTGTATCTCCCTTAAGGGGCGTTCTCACGATTCAATTATCGTTGAACAACTAGAAGTTGAAAGTCAGTTGAACGTAAATTGAATCATGTGAACCTTGTTTCAACTACGTTGAACAACTCACTAGTTGACTAGTTGAAGCAACGAAAGTCGGCTGGGGTTTAACTTTTGTTGAACAACTAATGTCCCGAGTTGTGTCATCAGTTGATTACACTATTTGGAGTACATTAGAAGCCATGGTTCACGAAAACACTATTTTGAACACTATCAATGAATTAAAACATCGGATAGTTTTTTGTTGGAACCAATTCCACCATGAAACTATTAACCGATCAATTGGACAGTGGCGTCGGAGGCTGCAAGCTGTAGTAAATAACCAGGGAGGACACATCCATAATGAATTTAATTGATTAATTTTAGGTTGCTTTAATTAGTTAAAAAAAATTTATTACCTTTTGAATTAAAAAATAAATTTAATAAAAATAATATTTATGGCCTTTCAGAATGCCTTTCATTTTGCTCCGAACGCTTAAAGTTTTTTAATACGATTTTAAGGCTAGTCTTTCCGGATACTTATTCATAGTTTTCACTATTTTTTTAATTTAATTAGTAACGGGGCAACTTTTGCAACGACCTTGAAAGCAAGGCCTTATAAAAATGCCCCTTACTTAGATCCCTCTTAAGTTTTTCCGTTAGTCTTTTACATTTTAACTTAAATATGCTCTATTAATATGGGTTTCAAATTTCATCAAAATCGGACCAAAACCAAAAAAGTTATTCTCAAGTCCGAAAAGGGTTCCAAATAAATTTGGCCCACCGTGTATATGTTATGGACAAAATGATTAATAGGTCATTATTCATAATGACTGGTCAATGTGATAAATCCGGTCAGTATTAATAATGACCGGTCAATGTGCATAATAAACTGTTTTGGCAGCATTTATTGGAGGTTAGAGGTAGAGGAAGAACAGTAAAAATAAATAAAAGTACATTACTCACATTGACCGGCCATTATTAATACTGACCGGTAAAAGTACATTATTTACATTGACCGGTCATATTAGTAATGACCGGTCAATGTGAATAATGTACCTTTATTTTTTTTACTGTTCTTCCTCTACCTCTAACCTCCAATAAATGCCTCTGCCAAAACAGTAGAGGTGTTTATTGGAGGTTAGAGGTAGAGGAATAACAGTTAAAAGAAATAAAAGTACATTATTCACATTGACCGGTCATTATTAATACTGACCGGATTGATCACATTGACCAGTTATTATAAATAATGACTATTAATCACTTGGTCCGGATTTATCACATTGACCAGTCATTATGAATAATGACCTATTAATCACTTTGTCCATAACATATATACAGGGTTATTCAAATTCGAGGCTCACCATTGGGATCTTGGAAACCGTAAGGGTTACAAATACGGTTAAATTGGTGCAAAGTTGCGCTATACAATGCTGATTAAAATTTAAAAAAGAAATTTTTTCTACACATGATACGAAAACAAGTATTTTCTTCACGATAAACCCTATGCGAAAACGCTACATTTTCTATCTAGAAATGAAAACATTTTCACTTCTAGAGATGAAAACAAGAATTCCAAATCTATGGCAACAAAATAAAAAAATGCGTGTGTTACTATGAAACCGATTAAACAAACAATTAATAATTTGCATTGACACAATTCGGTTTGAATGAAGTCGAATTAAAACTTATTTCAAACAGATAATTAAAATGTCGTAGAAAAAATAGCATTTACTACTCGACATGAAATACGTTTTTTTCGTTCGTGATTGCCCTACTCGCGGCTAACGCAGCTCGTGGGCAACTTCTCATCTCACGAAAAAAACGTCATTTTCATGTCTTGTTGTAAAATATACTATTACCTACCTATCTTAGTTTTTTTATTAAGAGCAAAAAACAGAAAAATGTCAATTTGGTTTCTTGGGCATAATTTGGTTGTTATTAAAAATTTTTTATCTGTTAAAACTTTCTTTAAGCAACTTTTTAGCCGTAACACTGTAGTGGTATCAAAAATTTTCTACGACGTTTCGGTTTTCCGGAATCATCATCAGGTTCGTTTTTTCTTATGGGCGCCATGTTGGATTTTTATAGCATCTCATAGAGTTTTTGATGATGATTTCAATGATGTATGACACGATGGCGTTTCACTACCGAAAACTGCTGTTATTTACAAAAATAGTAAATTTCAATAGATTGCCATGGAAAAACAAACAGAAACAACACAAAAACAAAATTTGTTGATTTAATAGTTCTTGTCAAAAAGTTTTATATTATTACCTTAAATATTTATTAAATTGCTTTCTCGAATTCTGAAAAACGAGATATGTTACGACTGTATTATGTTGCGCGTGGTAATTCTGTTGTTGCAAGCAGTACCTAATTATTTGGAAGCCTATCCTGAAAGGCGGCAACCTGACAGGTCACTTTTTCTAAAACTTGACAGAAATCTTGCAGAATATGGTTCTTTTCGACAAGATCGTCGACGTTATGGCAATAGAGTAGCTGAGGAAGATTCTTTAAATATTTTGGAGCAGAAATAATTTATAAAGTTTTTATATTCACTTAGATATATTCCCAATAGGGGTAGGAACAAAAGCCCGAAAAGTTCCCCTTTCGTGAAAACTCATCCCTAGTGTGTATTGGTTACAGTTTTTTAAAAAAATTTTGTAACCGTTGCTCCGATTCGCAAAATGTATAGGAAATGATATGTTTATTATTAAATTCTACACAAAAAAGGTTATATTGTCCTTTTGGCTAATCTCCATCTAACTCTGGCAAATTGCAAGTTGTTTTAAATGTCCAACACAAGCACTATATCTATCTGTTAACCGAATATTATTAACCACTGTATGTTATAATGTGTAGAGTACGTAAAGTATCTACGTAAAATCGCTGCACTTAAAACCTGATTTTATTGATTTCTAACAGCTCGCTAATTACTACCCTTAACTTTAAACGTTATTTTCGCGAATTGGATGGGGATTAGACAAAACAATATAGCACTTTTTGTGTAAAATTTAATAAAGAATATTTTTGTTTCTATAAACATTTCCCATTTAAACAACGGCTAAAGAGAAAAATGAGAAAAACAAGCACAATTTACGAGCGGGGGGGGGGGGGTGATTTTTGGTAAATAAGGGATGTAGTGGACACATATCAGTTGGGAACTTTTCGGATTCTTGTTTCTACCTCTGCTGAGAGTTTATCTACGTAATATGAAAACTTTATAAATTATTTCTCCTATTCTATGTTTTAATGTTTAATTTCCGTGTACCTACTATAATAGTATTTGTGTTCGTGGACAAAGTATAGTATACGACTCGCTATAATGGCTACTATTACCTCGGATAATTGCAAAACTCGCTCGCTCGCTCGCTCGTGTTGCAAACATTATCCTGGGTAATAATAGCATTCATTATAGCGTCGTGTATAATATACTATTATGCACGATCGCGTTATAATTTGACAATTATGTCTGAATATTTTTGACATAAACGTCTCTTTATAGCCCGTGGGCTAACAACACAATTAACACAATTATTTATGTGAATATTCCTAGGCGCAACTGCTTCAACCATTTGACAGTAGTCAGTGAAAAAAAAATAATTGAGCAACTAACTACTCGATGTGGGTAGAAAATTAATTTATTCCTTTTATTTCAGTTTTAAAATCTTCGATTCTGCATAAAATTATACAGGGTTTTTCAAAAAGTCCGGATCATATGGGATTTTTTTTTATTAAAGTATTTATTAAAAAAATCAATACGGCGTTGGTTTGTGCTTGTCTAAGGACTAAAAAAAAACTACACACAGATTTGGTCAAATGGCATTCTGTACCTGTCAAATTTGACACTTTTTGAAAAAAAACCTTCAGAAGTGGCCCTATTTATGATTTTTTCGAAAGATTTCATCCGAATTTTTAGCTGAAAATTTGCAAACCGACGTAATATGCCATTCTGAACAACTTTTCCAAATGAAATCTTTCGAAAAAATCATAAATAGGGCCACTTCTGAAGATTTTTTTCAAAAAGTGTCAAATTTGACAGGTACTGAATGTCATTTGACCAAATCTGTGTGTCCTTAGACGCGGACAAACCAACGCCGTATTGATTTTTTTAATAAATACTTTAATAAAAAAAAGTCCCATATGATCCGTACTTTTTGACAAACCCTGTATATGTACAATTGGGGACTTTAATAATGTGGCGGATATAGAGCGCAACAGGGTTTGAGTATAGACAACACACAATGCCCCTGTAGTAAGCTACGACATACCTACTTTAAAGTATCAAATACCTGCAATTTCAATTAGTATAAAATGACAAATGACAGGTATGTAGTAGCTTACTATAGCCACATTGTGTGTTGCCTATACTCAGACCCTGTTGCGCTCTATATCCGCGACATTATTAAAGTCCCCAATTGTACCACTGGCGTAACTTGCTTTTATGGCCTTCGACGTGTATTTAGCCCTCGGCTGGTTCCTCGGGCTTAAAATCACGTCTCAGGACATAAAAGCTTCTTTACGCCCTTGGTACATAAATAACTATTACACATGATGTACTTAGGTTTCCTTTATTGATTCGTTCGTTGCTTTCTGACATTTATAAGTAGGGTTATGCTCACAACTGTAACATGTACGCTGCCCTATGTTTGAAATTTTTCCATACGTCACTTGAACACAGTTTTTTTCAAACACCCGTTATATTTTAAAAGCTATAGTAGACACTTTCTTTTTAAGCAGCGGCAAGCCAGTCAGCAAACCAGTCTTGGGAAGAGTTTTTGGGGCAACAAAGGCAGCACCGTGTCACGTGCAATCCAAGTGTTAAGCTACGGCGATGGTAAGGATAAATATACTTTAATTTGTATCTTGATTATCGCATAAAGTTTGAACATTGATAAAATTTGTTTGCAAAATTTTAGTTTGAATTAATCCACTTTTGCATTGGCAACAATTCCGACATTATACTCGTATGTTATAATGGTTATTGTATATAGGGAGGTACACAATTCCGTACTTGCTCGATTGCATCCTTATTTTATAAATTAGAGGAAAAAGTAGGATATACCTACTAACCGAGAACTAGAAAGCATTCTGAAGGTTTACGCGTCGCATCTACCGCCTGAGTCGGGCGGTTGTTTAAATAACAGCGGCCCTGAATAGTTTATTTTAGTGGCTGTCTTGTTATTTGCTTCTTTATTTGTTATTAAGCGAAATTACTAAGTATTTCAACTCTGATCATTATAAAACAAACTTTACAACTTTGCTAGTCCAGTTTTATGTCTACGTAATGAAATTAACTTATACAATATTGAACCGTTTTGACACATCTGCTTTTCTCAAGCAGTTGTTGGTCCCTCCTTTAAGAGCATGCAATAATCACTCTCAACAAGTTACGCGTTCATCTCTTTTTAATGGGTACAAATACTGCAGAACGTATGTCAGAACTCGAATCAAATACGGTCGCCGTTTGGCTCCTACCCTGTAACGTGTAGGAAGAGCTGTAAGAGTAAAACCTGTTGTAAGTTGAAGGCCTCAGAATGCTTTCTAGATCTCTGCTAGTATAGCAAAGTTGTCTGTAGTTATATTCTCTACAACATAAAAATGTATGCCATTATACAAGGCGTTCCATTTTCACGGGATTTTGTTACTTTAAATGGAACGAATTAGTTTTTCTTGCATTTTTGGATAGAACGCGAAATTCTAAATCGAAAAAGTCGACCGCCAAAATAGATAGAGTGTTCTACTTAAAATGACGAGATTATAGCTGTTTGAAGTTTTCATAAAGTCATCCAACGAATACAATCCTCAGTATAAATTCATTTTAAAAACATAAGCACTTAAAGCTTCTATTTTGGTTATTACGAACAGCTATTTATGTGTCAATCGCTGGTGTGGCCGAGTGGTTAAGGCATTCGACTACAGCGCGGACGATCTCGAGGTCAAACCCGAGTCGAATACGCGGCGAATGGCCTACCTAGTCCCTGAAAATAATTGGGAACCAAAACACAGTGGTGCAGTAGGCAAGCTGTTGAAGGTGTGGAGCTTACCACTTCACCCCGTACACAAAGCTTATGAAAGCGGCTTAGGAGCCCTTAACCCTCCATGTTGCCGGCTATACTCCCTCATGGAGTGTATGCGCCGATAACTTTACTTATTTATGTGTCACATGGTAAAACGTGGTACTTTTTATCACTAGGCGGGAAGATTGTTAATCGATACATAGCCGAGACGAACACGTCATGTGATAAAAAGATACGTTTCACTACGTGCTTCATGAAAGATTTTTTCCAATTCAGGTACACCTTGTAAAAAAAAGATCCGCATTTTCCCTTGTCTGTATGTGCCTTCTTCTTCTTCCTCACGTGTTAGACTTGAGTAGTTCGTTATGTCACTCTTGTTGTATCTGGTCTCATCACCTTTTCTTCGGACTGCCGACGTTTCTTCAGTCTCTAGGACTGTACTGGTAGACTTAAAATGTTATGAAAGATCTACAGTTTCGGTCTTCTTTTAACCTACTCACCAGGGCTTTTCAAAACCTCCAGATAGTAGGCCTTGTTAACCATCTTACTTCCGTGGCAAATCTTTATTTTTAAGATAATTTCGATTAAGAGCTGGTATATGGTCCGTTTTGAAGAGGTTCTACAGGCAGAGTGTTTGACTTATGTGATTGAAATTTTTATGGTTAATGCAGGGGAGAATTCAAGCTAGTTGTTCTAAGAGCCATAAGGAACTTTGTAAATAATCGCTTCGGATATTGTATTGACCAACTTAGATTTTATACAGGTGCTTTCTAAAGGTATAGTGTTTGGTGTATGTTTTCGTTAATCTTCTTTGATTAAATATTCAATACAACCTTAGCAAATTTCATTAGGTGTTTGACTCTACGAAAGATTCACCTACACAACTTTTCCCTTTCATTCTGCCTTGTATGACTATCTGCAGGAGGTAATAGGAACCTGCCTTAAGTATACCATTTTACTTACCTTTATTGCATTGCTTCCTAGAATCATTAATAACATGGTTCATCCAAGGGATTCTCAACAAACCTTTAAATAACCACACTTATAAAGCCTCCAGTTGTATTGTTGTTTTTAACTCCCTTGCTTCGACTCTGTAGCATTTGAGAATCTACGTTTCTATATCTCAACTACCAAATCATTCAAAATGATTACGTGCTGTTTATGTTTACCCAAATTTCCGGTAAGCGAAGGAAATGCAAAAATTCTTGTGATTACGTAGACTTCCACGGTCAGTTGCATGATGAAATGATCGATTTCCGGGCTTATATCACGTGATCGGCGCATAGCGCGAATTTCAGTCGGACTATTCCATTTCCAAGTTTCTAGGGGAAGACGCATCATTCAGTGGCGGCCGTTAGTACAGTGCGATTCCTAGTTACAGGTGGATTTTTGGATTGTGCTTTGTTTTGCATTTTTGTATTTTGATTATCAGTGGTTCAGTGTTTCTAAAAAAAAAACTATTCTTTTCAGAACAAATGTGCTTAGAGTTGATCGTGTTCAAGGTAGGTTTTACAGAAATTCATTGCTTAACTTAACTTTCAATGTCTTTATGTTACGCCACTGGAGAACTTTTACTGCGCGTACAGACATCAGTTGTTGATGTGTTGTCCTTACTTTAATATATCTCTGCATTTGCTTTGGGATGCGATTCTTGTTTATTCTTTCTAAGTGCTGTAGCCATTCGTTTCTATATTGTTTTATTCTATCATTTAAAGATTTAAACTGAATGTGTAATTCATTTTTATCTTCTCTTCGATATCATGCGACTGCTCTAAGAAATTACATTTCTGCACTTTGTATTCGTATTTCATCAGCTTCTGTTATAGTTTCTGTAAGTTAGAGTTGATACTGGTATTGTCTTAATTTTATAGATGTGCTTTGTTTGACTTTATTCTTAAGTGTCCGTCTTATTATTCCATTACTGTAATTGAACTTTTCTATTTTGTTTTGGACATTTCTTTCTTTGTTCGTGGTTTCATTATACAGAACAATTTTAGATCTAACTTGCTCGTATAATTTAAAAGCTATCGCTCTGTTTTAGTTATTGATATACTCAAGTTATGGTCTTCCATTGTTGGCTCAGTTTAAATGTTGCATGTTGTAGGAAGTCCTCACTTGCTATTATTACTTGGTCATCTGCGTAGAGCATAGTCATCAAGGAGTTATTATTGTTAAGATTAAATGTATAGGAACGCATGAACTCCTTCCACTTACGTAGAGCGTCGTTCGTACATACGGCGGTCATTCTTTTTTTTTAAATATAAGGCTGTTGTTCACAGTATTGTTAATTACAATTAAGTTAACTTATGATCGTTTATCTAAATGCAATCCGAGGTATTTAACGGCTCAATCTTTTGGATTCCATGGTATGAGCTGATCATTAATTTATGATGATAGGTTCTGGATCATTGGTCTGCGGAGCGTAAAAATGTTTACTTCGTACTTGGTAAGATTAATTTTGATGTTCCAACATTTAAACCATGCAAGGAGGCCGCTTAAAAAATATTGAAATATTTGGACTGGCATTTCAATATCTGAATATTGAAGGAGGATAGCGGTGTCATCTGCATACATGGCAGTAGTGCTGGTTTCTGTGGTGGGTATGTCGTATATAAATACATTAAATAGCACAGGTTCTAACACCGATCCCTGGTTAATTTTCACTTTGAAAGCTCGATTTGAAACGAAAGAGTGCATCAGGTTTATTATGTATCCTGGAAAGCCCAATATTCTCATTTTGTAAATTAAGCCTTTCAGCCACACTCTATCAAAAGCTCGTGTAATGTCTAGAAACACTAGCATGGTATGTTGTTTATTTTCAAACCCTTTTATAATAACTTAGGAGTTTGTATGTAGTTGAATGCAATGGTCTGAATCCAAACCGGAAGTTATGAGAAATTTTTCTTGATCATCTATGTAACTAAATATTTAGTCTTGCTAGTATAATTTTTTCAAGCACTGTTGAGATGGTACATAAAAGAAAATCATTAGGTACTGCGGCTATTTTCCAAGATTTTGCAAAGTAACTAATGCTGGTGCAGATATTAACGATACTTCCTAGATAAATTAAAGCTTTTGGTGTCAGATTTTTAAGAAACACATTTGGCATTTAATATTAACCTAGTGCTTTTTTGTTAGGCAATTTTTCCCTAATTTCCATTGGGGTGGTTGTAAGAATATCGTTGTAATTTGTTGGAGGTATCCGGGTATCTACCAAAGCTTCAATGTACTGAATATTATCAGGAGCGATGTTAGTTGTGAAAAAACATTTTGCAAATGTTCTGCCATTAGTTCACATTCTTCTCTATCTGTGCAGTAGTAAATATCGACGGTGTCAATGCAGTACCTCTTAACTCCTGTAATGATGATTTTTCAGGAAATGAATAAAACATATTGACTATTTATTACTAGTTTTCTAGTAGTAACTGATAAGTCCAAAATACTTCTGCAACTAAGATTTTGCGACTTTATCAATATAAATTATTTATAGGGTAGATAAGAGGTATTGCACGTACTATAATTTAAGGATTGGATAATAAGAGGTACTGCAGGCAGCAATAATAAACACTCACTGTTTTAATTTTGTATCTAATTTGAAAACAAATGAAATGAAAACTGAAATATAATTAAAGACCATAAGTACAGTATACATTATACAAGTCATAAAACTGAAATATAATTCAAAGTTAAAGATAATTAAGAGTATAGTAATAATAATAAGAGGTACAAAAAACTTATGTATACAATAAATTGTCATGACCAGTAGTTTTCAAGCAACCTTTGATTTCATATCTTGCAAATGCCCATACTTCTTTTTTACTATTGGTAGTTTTCCATTATGTAACATTGGAAATTCTTCAACCTTCTTCGTGATTTTTCTCTTAAGTCGACGAGGCAGAGGAGCAAAGGCCTTGTCAAAATCCACTTTGTAAGTAATTTGACCATTGTCGTACTTCAGAACCCGAATATCGGTAACTGTTGGATCTGTGGTTTTTTTCCCTGGACGAATAGACTCATAAACTTGATCTACATTATAATTACGGAAGAAATCGTAAGTTGAACTTACTACTTCGTACGGTTTAGGATTAATTCGAGACTGTAGAGTTAACTGGTGATAATCGTTAGGAACAGAGATGATTCTATTTTTTAATTTTTTCTCAATTGTAGCATGGACGCTATCACACGCCATATTGGTGTGGCTCTTGATTAAAATTTTTTGAATGATTATAACGTTATACTGGTACGAGAGATGAAGTAAGGCGTTGGCTAATGTGGCATTACGATTCTGAAACGTACATCCGTCTGAAAATATTACTATGGGCTTTATGCTATTGGAATCTTGTAAATATTTCCTCTGTAAGAAATCTATGAGTAACGTAGCAAATGTTGATGCCTGTAGATCAGTGTTTGTTTCGTCAAACCAGTAACAAGTGGCGTCTTTCGTTTTCAAATCGAACACTGTAAAATTGTGGCAACACAACCTTGTCTTAAAGTATAAAGAACTATCTGGCAAAGATGGGCATGTTTTGACGGCTTACAGATCCATGCATATGGCGTGACATTCAGAAAGATTAGCTTTTTCTTTGTCATTATTCTTTTCTTGTTGAGCTCTTTCCCTATCACGTCTATGTTGCTCCCATTTATCCTGACCTAAATTTCCAGCTTGATATTGCACACACAAGTCGCATTGGTCCTTTCGATGACTAAAGATTAATATATTCATTTTATTTACATATTTCATGAGGGTGTTCCTTGACAATGCAACTCGGTCAGAGTTTGTGCAGTGTTCGCGATATAGTTTGTACAAGTCTGCAAAACTTGTAAATATTTATTCCAAGTACATTTTCTTAGTCTCCTTGCGGCAGTAATGACTTGGAAGTTTTGGAAAACTTTCCAAAAATGTTAAAAGGAATTTAACATTGTCTTCATTTTTTAATCTCGGTAAACGGGTGCCTGTTTGAGGTGATTCTGATATTCCATAATATGTAGACTTGTCTACCCAGCTCTTCACAGTCCATTCTTTTAGTCCCAAAGTTTTTAGAAACATGGTTTTGCAGACAGGTACTCTTTTCTCTGAAATATTTAAGTGGTAGTATAGTGAGCTTGATCTTCTAGAAATTTCACTTTCAGACGTCTGCCTCTGCGTCTCCTTCTTAGTAATTAAATTTGTCACGTAAACCCTTTTCTCTCTCCAACTTGTTAAGTTTGTCCAAAACAAGTGGAATATTTTTTTCCTATCAAACTCTGTTATTTTATGACACATTCGTTTCTGTGACTTTTTGCAAGGATTAGACGTAGAAGCTACTCCCATTATTTTGGAATCCCGCTGAGCATCCTGAAATGTAAGTTTCTGGTTCTTTGGTCTTCGAAATCCTAGATAGTGTTTTCCCAGCACGTGCAATTGTTGGTTCAGTTTACGTTTTGTTCCTCGACCAGTCATACATGGTGTATCCATATCTTCGTCTTGAATTTCTTCAGATTCAAACAAACTCTGTTCTTCGCTTCATCTTCAACTTCCGGTTCGTATTCGACTTCAGTTTTCTGACTGCCATCTTGAAATACCTCAGCTTCAGTCAAATTCTCTTCTTCGCGTTCATCTTCAATTTGAAGTTCATATTCATTTTCAATTCACTGACTATAGCGTTCGTTCCCATAACGATGATCTTCGCTTGTTTTATCTTGATCACTGTCTATTATGGAACCTAGATCTCCACAAGTTAAATTTTGTATTTCAACATTTTCGTTTATTAGTAATTCATTACTCAAAAAGACAAACTCCGCATTTTCTATCATTGTTTGGAAATTCTCTTTCTCGTTAATATTTGGTATATTCTCCACTATAACTTTTCTAGTATCACAACTTCCAATCTTTGGTTCAATGTTTTTTGCATGATTTAATGGCACATTTATAATATTGCACATAGCCAAAATTTTGCTAGTTCGAGAAGACATTGTTTTATTCATTTTAGTAACCTAAAACAAATAATGTAATTATTGTTTTACGATACTATACAATAATAATAATTGGAAGAAAAATGCATTTATATCTTTACAATTTTACATGTATCTGCTTAAAGATTGAAATTTTCTCATATTCAATACCACTTTCTGCATAAGTACAAGTTAATCAAAAATAATGTTTTTCTACACCTATTTAATTATATTGTAATTATTAGCATTTTTTTTGTGAAAAATAGTACCTATAATTCACTGCAGTGAATTATGGATTCATAATTCACTGTAGTGAATTATGATTTCGGCCAATCACAAATACAAATCCAAAAATCAATATTTCGCTAATCCAATCATATTTTAAATCGCCCGCGATCAACTCCTTCTGCGGCTGACAATCGACTCGCGTGACACGCCCAAGTGTGTTGTCATATTGCTTGTTTACAAAGTTATCAAATTTGACTAATTTGAGTCTAATATATTTGTTTAATAGGTGTAGAAAAAGTATCGTATTACATTCGCGATTATGGCCATTATTCGCTCAGATGATTTGTGCCACTCGCCTGACGGCTCGTGGGCTCAAACGTCATCTTCGTGAATAATGGCTGTCATAATCGCTCATATAATAATATACTAAAAAAAACCGTATAAGTATCATAACATAGCAATTATTTAAGGAATTACAAAACAATAGACATCATTATAAATAACACTTTAACATTAAAATCGATTAAATTGAATGTATAAATTAACAGCAAAACTGGCACCTACCTCTTTTCACACAGAATCCACCATGTTTTATTGTAGATACGAGGTGTTGTATGTATTATATTTTGATATTTTACAGAGGCGCGATCGAACTTATCGGCAATACAATGCCATCTAGCAATGCATTATGAAAAATTTGAGAAAACCCGCTAATAATCTGAATTTTGAAACATTTGCAGATATAAGGTTTTGTATTGACACCGTCGTTATGTATTATTATATTTGATAGGGGGTATTATATTCGGCTTACGAGTAATTTGTTTAGTCACTTTCCATAATGAAAAGCCTTTACTGTCTACAGTTGATATACATTATCTTTTAAACCATTGGCTTTTATGTTCGTATTTGGGTATAGTAGGTAGTGATTTGTCCCAATATCAGCGGTGTGCCTGTGTATCCTCAATAAGTTCAGTAGTCGATTGTCGAGACTTGCCCTCTAGCAGTCTCCGTATATTTATGTATTCTTTCGTGCTTGAAGAATGTATTCATTATCTTTGTGTTATTGTAGCAAGCAAAACCTTTCATTTTATTCCAATTTTCGTTTAGAATATGTGTACCTACCAATTGTTTTGTCGCTTGAGGTTCTTCCTATTCGGACACTGAAGGCACCTCCGATTAAAACATTTTCATTTTTTCCTATGTTATCTAACGTTGTTTGTAATTGTTTATAGAATCGTTCTATTCGTTCTTTCTGTATAAACACAAATAAAAGTTAAGTTTCCTCTCTCTATTTTATATCAGTGTACATATCCTTTCATTTATCCAACTGTATCAGGTGATTCGGTTTTTCCATTTGTTATTTATCAAGATTGACACCCCGGCATTAGCTCTATCTTCTTGGGGCATCCTACCATCTATCATTGTGTATCTATTGATGATAACTATTTTTCTTTCTTCTAGCGCATCTTCTAGTACTTTAACGTTGTTTGTTATACCACGCGCATTCCGACATCCTACATTTACATCATCTAATTTCTTATTCCTTAATCGTTTGCGGTTGGTCAGCATTTAATCCGATACCTTAGTTAGAGTGATTCACTGTCGCGGATGTTCCTGATCAGGAGACTGTCCTGTAGCAGGTAAGGGCGGTGAAAGGGTTGCTTCCTTAGAGCTTCCGTCCCGGCTTCCAGTTAATCTTCTCTTCAACCGGTAAGAGTTTCTTTATCTACCGTTTTCTGGAGATAAGTTGTTAGATTATGCCGCCTTTATCCGGTAGTGAGCTCGTTTGTGATAAAGAGAGTGTACCGCTTGAAGATGAGGTTTGACTTTTGAGTGACAGTGGCTATATATTTCGTTTAATCACCTGATTAATACCACGCCTGCGTGGCTATAATTTAAAATAATAGTTGTTGTATAATTTTCGCAATTAAAATGACATTTAAAAATGTTACCTTTTCGTAACTGAATTGGAAAGAATATTTTAAAGTATGTACGTAGTAATAGAATCATAACTGATGTTAACATTTTATTTAAAGCAACAGAAACTTCGATGACGATTCGCTATTTTGGGTATGGAGGAGACAGCTTACGTATGTTATAACTACGATTGCAAAACCAGGATGTGTTTTTACGCAATTGATGTTCAGTTGGACATTAAAAACCCGAGGTAAAGTGATTAATTTTAAAGACCACAGTTGATTTGGACTTTTTTTGTTTGTTTTTTTAATGTATTTATAGATGGTATGGTTGTTAACGAATATCCACAGCATATAAATAAATCAGCGATGACAATAGATTTTTATGAAACTGACTTTGGAGATTACAGTCTGGAAGTTACAACTGGTGAAGTTTTGAAAGGAATGCTGGTAGGAAGAACGTCTGATCGAGTAAGTAAAATACGCCTTGAAGTAGGTAACTTAGAACTTAGAATGAGTAGCGTTTAGATTAGGAATTCCTTCAAGTCACGCTGTCCCAGCTCAGGGGCACTTAAATAAAGTTACATTACCAAACGAAGATTTAGAGAATGGTCAACTAGATATCAGGATCAGTCGAATCGACTTTTTAGATCATCACATATTAAAGATTTGAAATAATGAGTTGGGCAAGAGGTTCGCTCTATCCCCCTAGAATTTACATGAAATGTGTGAGAGGCATTTGTTTTGCGATTAGGACACTGCCTGGCGGTTTATTTTTTGTTTATTTTTAAAACATTATTAATTATACACAGTGTGGCTAAAAAGTTTTAGGACTGAGCTGATAAACAAAACAGAAAGTATTGTAACGTTTTTAAAACGTTTATTTAAAAATTTTGGTCCGTGGTGTGAATTATTAATTTATTAACAAATTTAAACAACGTAATAATTATCACGAGACAACTTAAACACTAAAAACACAATACTAATATTAACCCGTAACACTAAATAATTTATTTATACAGTTTATTTATACTCCCGCACGCACTTGGTTGCGACGGTAGACCTCGGTAGACTACGCGTCACGTATTCGCACTGGTAAACTATCCTTGGTAGACTGGTCGCCCGCCAAACGAAATACCAGGTGTCTCAGAGAGTTTTGCACTTTTCTTTCTAATTTTGCTCAGCTATCATGAGTTTTCACAACTAACTTTATTTGGAACTTAAAACTACATTTATTGGAAATTCATGTACGGAAAATTATATCATCTAGATATCTCCCATTTCGCCGCTGGCAGTCTTCCAAGCGATGCCTTAGATTTTTCATTACGCCATTTTCCATAGCCCTAAAGTTACTGTTTGGCCAACAATATCCTCCAGTAGCATAATAGGCCCATACTTTTATGAAAATAACAACGGACAAACAGTTACTGTAAATCCTGACAGATGCGCGGCAATGATCCGTAAATTTTTTGACCCCTCGCTCTAAGAATTTGATGATGTTAATGACCAGTGGTGCTTCTAGCAAGATGGGGCTACTAGCCACAAAGCAAATACCGCATTAGAAGCTATAAGAGAATGGTTCCTGGATAAATTTATATCAAGAAGAGGCGACATCAACTGGCCCCCAAGAAGCCCGGACTTGGCCTCAAACGATTTTTTTTTTGTGGGGATATCTTAAGAGTCGAGTTTATAATAACGCCCCAGCAAATTTGATTCAGCTTAAAAATTGTATCCAGGAAAAGATTGAAGCCGTTACTCCTGACTTATGCACAAGCGTTATGGAAAATCTAAGGCATCGCTTGGAAGAGTGCCAGCGGCGAAATGGGCGACATCTAGATGATCTAATTTTCCATACATGAATTTCCAATAAAATTAATGTAGTTTTAAGTTCCAAATAAAGTTAGTTGTGAAAACTGATGATAGCTGAGCAAAATTAGAAAGAAAAGTGCAAAACTCTCTGAGACACCTTGTATATACCGCTGCGGCTTTCGATTGCAATATGTTCGACGTTTTTTCACAGCGCACTAGAAACAGTGACGCATCTAGGTTATTTGAGCACTTGCGATAACTCCAGAAACTTCCGTCGTCAGATGAATCATACGTTCACACGTGCTTCCACTGACCATTGACGTGTCTCTTTACAGTATGGTAAAACATTTTTTATTTTGTATATGACCCTTGTAAAGCTATACATGGTCTGACGTGCTTCGCCAACCGTTCCAGAGCATGCTGGAAATACGCTGCTGGAATGCTTCGTAGTTCCCTCGTCATTTGCATCACCTCGATTTCTTCGAATCGCTCTCCTTTTAGCTTAAATTTCAGTTTTAGGAACAAAAACTAATCCGCTGGTGCCAAGTCTGACGAATACGGGGATGATTGCTTCATTATGAGACGGGGCGCTATCGTGCAGCAAAAAACAGTTTTTGTTTGTGTGCAAATATAGACGCACACCCCCGATGCGCTTCAATAGCCGATCCATTACACCCGCATAAAACGCTGCATTCACTGTTTGTCCTTCAGTAACGAATTCGCAGGTTCGATGTTCGCCTGAGTTTGGCTGGTGCGGGGACGTCCAGTTCTTTTGTCGTCGTGAAAGTCCTCTCTACTCTCTCGAAATTTACCAAGTCACAGAAACACATTCGACCGAGACAAATACTCTTCATCGTATGAGCTCTGCATCATTTCATAAGTTTCGGCACCACTTTTAAAACAAAACTTGATCGTGCACCTCTGTTGCAAATACGATACCAAGACAATCGCAAATAACACAAGGCACGCAGAACGTTGTATCTTGGAGAGAACTCAACAAAAACTGATGCAACTTGGCAACCCTATTCAGAAGGCATTGGACTATATGTTTCTGTTTGTCGCACATAAATAGCACCACCTACAACATTTCTATGCGACAGTTCTAAAACCTCTTAGCCACACTGTGTATACTTGTCTCACGCTTTTATTTTCATTTATGGACTTTTTTCTAAATATTTTTCGTATTAGACATTATCTCTCGCAGTACAAGAGTAGCAAAAGTATTTCAGTTTTTTTGCGATTTCTTTACAATTTCATCGAATTTATACGTTACGCTACTGACACACTGTAAAATAAGTTTTTTGTGTACTCAATGGTAAACGGTCATTTTACTATGTAGAAAATAGTAAAGTATTGTGGCATTTGAGACGTTAGCAACACTTTACTCGTTAGCAACACTTTACTCGTTAGCAACCAACACTTTACTCCTTAGCAACACTTTACTCGTTAGCAACCAACACTTTATTCCTTAGCAACACAGTCTGTTTGTTTACTTGTTACTATGTACGTGTTGTAGTTGCTATGTTTCCGTACAAACATAACCTTGATAAATTTAACAAATTTGTCTAGAAAATTAGTTTCATTCGAACTTTTAGTACTTACACAAAAAAATAGCGTATTCAACGCGTAAGAAGAGTGGTTTTCTAGCTCGTGGAAATTTTAATTCACTCGCTAACGCTCGTGAATCAAACGTTTTCCACTCCCTAGAAAGCTACCACTTTTCTTTACTTGTAGAATAATCTACTATTATACACCTCACCAACTTCGGAACAAGGCAGTAAAAAGTATTCGTTCGACAATGCAGAACTTCTAAGCAAAAATAAATATTATCTCGCCGCACAGATTGGCTCAGGCACAGAATAAACTCTTAACAGAAGCGACAAAGTGCAGAGTGGGGGGAGGTCAAAATAAGGGGAGCGGGGTGAACTCGAACACGCCCACTAGCAAGTAAAATTTCCTCTTTTGCTGTATATTTAAATGCAGCGCCAAAGAGATCAGGTGTTATTTATTCAAAATATTGTTTCAATAAAACATAAATACGCGGAAATGAGTGGCAAAAAAGGTGGTAATTAGTGTTCAACGCCAAATTGCAAAAATAATTAGTATATAATAAATTAGTATAAATTTCTATAATGTCAGCTTCTGTAAGTTTATTTGTTTTAGAAATTTCCGTTAGTACTCAAACATCACCTGAATCTGTGCCTGAATTCAGCAGCACTTACACCCCCAGAAAGCAGAAATTACGATTAAAATTGAAAACCATACAGCTAAGTTACTTGCTGAACCGATACAGCTCCGTCCTTGTGCTGGCAACGTTAACATCAAAGTTTCGCTCACTCTTGTCGCTTCTCTAAGAGTTTATTCTGTGGCTCAGGTAACAACACTGCAGACACGACAAATTCAATAAATTCAACAAGTGCGAATCGCAAGGTACCGCCAATATTTTTGCGTGGCGCCAGTAATTATCAAATGGTAATCACAGATTTCAAATCAGTAGTAAAAAAGGAGTTTACAACAACACACCACGGATCACAACTATGAATTAACTTAACCGACGCAGAAGATTATCGTCAGCTTACTAAATTTTACGATGACAACAAAAATTAAATCGCTTACTATACATTCCTTAACCCGGAAAATTCAAATCTATCCGTGATAGTCAGAAACATCCCCATCTCCATTTCAGATAAAGAAGTACTCGACGAACTCTCTTTAAAACAACTTCCCGTCTTACGAGTAACCATATTGCAGAAGGATAAAAAACCGCGCTATCGAGCTTGTGAAAACAGAAAAAGCAAGAGATATTTTCCAACTCACTACATTAAACCATTGCATAATACGAGCAGAACCAAGACGTAATAGTGTAGATACTCCTCAGTGCACTAACTGCCAACGCCTGGGTCACACAAATAGCTATTTGTATTACTAGGGAGGAAAGTGTAAGATTGCCTCCCGCAGATGGTTTTTAAGCACGAGCGAGCGATAGCGAGCGAGGGCAGAAATATAATCTACCTTCCACCTCACCTTCACTAAACGAACCTGACATTATTAATGTTGACAACTAAAAATATGACATTTTACTACAAAACTCGGTTTCATTAAAAAAAACTCGTAGATAGCTTGAGTATATGTTTCCATGGTGACTGTACCATTAATATTAATTGTAAAACATGTTTACTCATTTTGCCACCCGTTTCTAATGGCAACGGGAGGCAAAGTACTTTGCCTCCCGGTGCTAACTGCCGGGTGACAAACGTCTACTTTCGATGTCAAAAATTCATTTGACAAGGTATGGAAAATGTCACTTTCGAACAGAGGTGGCTAAAAAAACTATTGTCGTCTACAGGCACGATGCGTCAAATGCATTGAGATGCATCATTATTCGAAATGTACTAAAACACGAGCACAAAAACCACAATGTGTAAACTGTGGCGGCGAACATCCCGCGAATTATCGTGGATGTAGCTATTATATTAACTCAAATAAAAACACGACGCTCATAAAACGAACAATCACACCACAAAAACCAAATATTTATAATTTCGTAACTTCAGGCACTAGTTACGCCCATATTATCCAATCGACGACTCAAAGGCCATCAAGCAACCCTCAACAAACCCTTCCTAACTTTCCAGAACCGTTACCTATCACTGACTTAATGCAGGCAATTTGGAACAGGAATTTGTAGAAGTTTGACGCTTTCTCGGGGACCTGCCTCCGTAGCTCAATGGTGAGAGCATTGGTGCGTTTAACCTTAAGTCGGTGGTTCGATTCCCCGCGGTGGTATCGTTTTTCTACAATTTAAAACTTTCTGTATTGAATTTGGAACATGTTAACTCCCTTCCATGAACAAATAAAGTCCTTCATCTTCTCACTAATTCCCTCCCTTTTCAATGGCAAATAATAACTCACCACATACCCTATCTAGTCTAATTATCTCCAACTTTAATGCTGATGGTCTGACAAAACAAAGAACTCTTATTATCGCCTTTCTAACAAGACACAATGTAGATACCGGGTGATCAACGGAATTTATAATTAGAGCAGGCTTTGATATTTACCATAAAGTTGGCAACACAGGCTTGCAGTTTGAAATTAAAAATTTTAAGTGTCAGAATTGTGACATTTATTTTTAAAAATGTTTGATATTCAACATAAAATTTTTCTCACTGAAAGTAATTTCAATTTTTTCTTCAAACTTACTTTATTTCTGCGTTTCAGCAAAATAATGTTTACTATATCATCAAAGATCGTACAAAGCACGAGCATAACCTCAAATATAACAATTGTCAATTTATTATTAATTTCTCAGTGTGTCCAACCACACAACAGAAAATAGCACCAATCACAGCCTCCTCTAATTATAAATTCCGATGATCACCCGGTATATTACTAGTTACTGAAACGCACCTAGCTTACGGTGAAAAATTTAAAATTCCACAATATGATATTTATCGAAGTGATCGTGTGAAACACTTTGCATCGGGAGGCGTCGCCATAATCATTAAGCGCACCTTATCTGCTTATTCATATAAAATAGAAAAGCTAACTAACCTAGAAACTGTAGCCATAAACTTAGAACTTAAAGAAAAAATAAATTTAAAAATTATTGCAGAGTACAAGCAACCAAATAAACGATTACTGGAAGAAGACATTACAACTCTCTTCAACAGTAACACTCCAACCTTAGCAATTGGCGACTACAATTCAAAAGACACTCTCTGGGGCTGCAGGGCCAATAACCCCAACGGAAACAGATTACAGAACTTCATCTTAAACCATGCGATCGGCACCCACAGAACCAACCTACTATCCATATAGACGAGACCGTCAGCCCGATATATTGGATATATGCCAGAATGCCTGCTCAGATACTTCACAGCACCGATAACACAAACCGTTCTAGCGGAACTTGACTTGGACCATCTCCCCGTATTAATTACATTCCTGTTACTAAACACATCTTTCCGAGACTGGACTAAGTTCCAAGAAGTATTAAAGGAGACTACAGTATGCCCCGCCACAATTGAATCAACCAAAGACATTGACCTGGAAATAGCAAAATTTAACTCAGCTATATCATCGACTATAACCCAAGCCACAATCATTCAGATCACATGAAAAACAAACTACGGACATCCGCCTGCTCACATATCAATCCTTATCAGAAACAAAAATCGATTGAGTCGCCTTTAATCAAAACATAACTAAATCGTTTAACCCGTGATATTAAGTTTGCACTAGAAAATCACAGAATAGATAACTACAAGAAATACATTTCGAAGCTACAACCAAGAGACCCTTCAATGTGGCAAGCCACAAAAAGAATATTAAGACAACAACCTCAGATCTCTACAATCAACTTCAATAATCAAGTATACGCATCAGATCAAGAAAAGTGGATGTCTTTGCTACACAATTTGAACGCACATTTACCACTCGAATTCCCGACGACAATAAAAACTTCGCACAAGAAATCTCTACAGAACTGAACAATAACGTTCCAAAACATCCTGGATTAATTGTTCCTACATCTCCCGCCGAAATACAATCATTTATCAAAAAGCTTCCACTCAAAAAATCACCTGGGCATGACCTCATCCCTAACATAGTCATCAAAAACTTTCCTGCTAAAGTCCTCACTCTTGTAACTATTATTTTTAACGGCTGTCTAAAAATGGGTCACTTTCCAACAACTTTGAAACACGCACACATCCTGCTATTCCCAAAACCCGGAAAAGACCACAAAAATCCAGCCAGCTACCGGCCAATAAGGCTTCTTTCCACAATCTCCAAGCTGTTCAAAAAAATCGTCCTCGAACGCCTTTCGACGTTTTTAACAGACAATCATATAATTCCCACCTTTCAATATGGATTTCGCAAGAAACACTCTACAACTCACCAACTATCTCGTATCTCGGAACTCATTGAAGACAACTTCAAAAATAAATAGCATGTCGCAGCACTCTTCCTAGACGTCGCACAAGCGTTTGACAGAGTCTGGGCTGACGCTTTACACTACAAAATGCTGAAAACCAATACTCCTCACTCCTCACTATCTTTTATGTATCATTAAATCGTTCTTGACAAAGCGCTCTTTTGCAGTAAGGATCAATACTTCTCTCTCGCCAGAAAAACCTATTAGTGCCGGAGTCCCACAAAGCTCTATATTAGGTCCCACACTGTTCAATATATTCGTCCGCGATCTACCCGAATCAGTCAATTCAACTACAGCGATGAACGCCGATGACACAGTGCTACTGACACAAGACCACGATATTAGTAGAGCAACGCAACGATTACAAGACAATGCTAACGCACTAATTTCCTGGTTCAACAAATGGTGCATCAACATCAATATTAATAAATGTGAGGCCAAGATATTCACTCTTTGCAGACCAACAACACCCCCAAATATCGTTATAAACAACCAAAGCATCGAATGAAACCATGCAGAAAGCGCCATCAAATACCTGAGAGTTTACCTTAATAAAAGACTTACATGGGCATATCACATCAACAAGAAGCTCAACCAAGGACATGTTAGGCTCTCGATGTTGTACGCCATCATTAATAAAAAATCCCCACTTAAACACGAATGTGGTACATTGATTCTTAGACCAATTATTACCTACGCCTGCCAAGTATGGGGAGCAGCATCAACCACACAGATCAAGAAACTTCAGCGTTTTCAAAATAAAGTATTACGCATGGCCTTCAATGCTCCTTGGTTCATACGTAACTTACAACTACATCGAGAAGCAGGTATACCAACCACTGAAACTTTTATAAAAAACTCAGCTAAAAAGTATTTTAGTAACATATCAGAATGCTCAAGCGCAAGAATTTACAAAACTGGAGCCAGGCATATTCACACAAGACTTAAGCGCAAACTACCACAGGACATTTATTTGTCATCAAGTGAAAGCGAATAACTTAAAGTACTAGTGAAACAGTGAAATAGTGAAACATTGAAATAAACTAAGTGAAGTAAAAACAAAATGAAAGTGTTAGTGAGGCCTCAGCCATTAGTTAACATTTGATAAACAATATAATACCAAATAGCCATGTATAGCGAAAACACGCTGATCTGGCTTAAAATTATAAAAAAAAAAAAAACATAGGTTAGGCAGAATGACGTATCCATTTTATATGCAGTTGTATTCGTTAATGGTTCAACTTTAATTTAAAAATCAAACAAAATGCTCTTGAGGAAACACGGCAATTTTATTTTTTGAATATTACATCAGTCAAATGACATCTTCCTCGCTGCTGGCACTCTTGAAGTCTAGCACGAAAATTTTGCATTACGCGCTGCAACATTTCAATTGGGATTGCGTTAATCTAAGTCCGAATGTTATTTTTAAGTTGTTTCAAAGTTTGCGGTTGATTATCAAACACCTTTGTCTTTAGGTAGCCTCATAAAAAGCATCACAAGCTGACAGACCCGCTGACTGTGACGGCCAGTTGAGATCCTCAAATTTCAAAATGACACGACCAGGAAACATTCTTCGCAAAATTGCCCTAGACTCCTTAGCAGTGTGGGAAGTGGCTCCCTCCTGCTGAAACCGAATATTTAAACCAACATTACGAAGTTGTTGTTCAAAGTTTCGCATTATCTGCGATAACGTTGTGAAGTAACAGTAACAGTCAAGCCTTTTTTTTCAAAGAAGAATTCCAGAGGCGGATACTGCACACCACACAGTAATATTCTAGGCATGAAGCGGTACTTCGTGCAATTCCTGAGGATTTTCCGTCGCCCAGTAGCATAAATTCTGTTTGTTGACAAAACCTGATAGGTGACATCAGCAAGACTTCAAGAGTGCCAGTAGCGAGGTGGGGATCATTTGACTGATGTAATATTCTAATATTCAAAAAATAAAATTGCCGTGTTTCCTCAAGAGGCTTTTGTTTGATTTTTAAATTAAAGTTTAACTATTAACGACGGAGTTTACACCTTGAAAAATAGTCGATTATATGCAGACTTTGCTCCATTTTTTGAGAACCAATTTTAATGTAGGGGGTGGCGGGCGATTTTTGTTTCTAATCATTTATCTTTTGTCTGTCTATAGACACCTAGGTTTTGTTAAATTAAAAAACGTTTTAGCAATAAAAAATGTACAACTCTATTTTACTTAATTATTATTTGCAAAAATTGAGATATCGAAAAATCTCCACGTCAATAGATAGATAAAAACATCCCCTTTTCTAAGGATACATGAGCCTTTTATCCAAAATGCAAATTAATTCGGAAATAATGGAAATAAGATTTTAGAAATATCGTTGTAACTCACTATTCATAATGTAGCGTGTAGGCAACTCAACTAACATGCGAACCAATAATAGGAAATATTTAAAATATGAAACATAATTCGAAGGCAAACTATTTCGTATTATTCCAAGAAACAATTTAATCATCTCAACTTGTCAGACTCTACAGTTTTGAGTCGTACACAAATCCGTGCACAAACCATTTTGCTTATTTAAGTAGTTATGCAACTTTAGATACGTCAAATAGAAAGTCACTCTATGTAAATGCCAGTCTTAACGAATACGACTGCATATAAAATAGATACGTCATGCTGCCTAACCTTGTATTATTATAAAATGTTTTGACAATAAATACCCTCCCCTCATTAGAATATTCAACATTATTATCTATTCATAGTAATTAGGTAGATACGTGAATTGATAACTGATAGAAAATAAAATTTATTTTTGCATAAACAAACTTTAAACTTGATCACGGCCTGTCTGCTTTTTGTGAATAAATTACGAATTATTTATTACAAATAGCAAAGTGAAAGTTAATTAACACCCTGTATCTCTTTAACCTGTAACATTTTACTTAGTCAAATTTGGCTCAAAATACCTATTTTTCTGTTTATTATCTCCAATTGCTCTATGGCCCATAAGTTATGGTTTTCAAAATTTTCATTTTGATTTTTTTTCTGCCTTTTTATCTTCAAATGCGAAAATCTAGGAAACGGCTTGAGATATCGAGATCGACCAAGAGTCCCTTTTTTACGTAAAAATGTTGGCTCTTTTATAGTTTAAATACTACTAACTGTACGGGTAAAAAAAATATGCGTGAATTAATTCAACACGAAGCACGTAGCAAGCGCCCTCTAGGAAGTATCTTCAAACTAATACCAAATTCGAATTTCCCATTCTCGAAAGCCTAGTTGTACCAATTTTGAATTCGATATCTTCAACCGTTTTACAATTATCATCATTTTTCGAAAATTAACTTTCACTTTCAACGCCCTGTATCTCTTTAACCTGTAACATTCTACTTAGGCAAATTTGACTCACAATACCAGTTGCTCTATGGCCCATAAGTTATGGGACACCCTGTATATGTATAGGTACGTCTTATTTTTCAGTGGGGTAATATTGTTATTAACTTCTGAGCAACAAGTTAAACTGCAAGCTTACCAAGTTCTAATAGTTTCAAGCACTACATACTTTCAATTTTTGTTTTATTTAGCAATTTAAATTTAAATTTGTTAGAATGTTGGGATTACACTTTAAGTTAGTAACGTTACCCTAAAAGTGTGCTTTGTTTTTAGTGCCGCATACGTATGTTCAGAACGGTACCATACGCTGTCATAGATGGTGGTAGGAGACGGTATGTGTCTAGAGAAAAGAACGCTACATTAAGTGGGCTCGGATCTAGAAATTTTGATGTTAGACCTGATGAACCACAGGGGTTATCCTATAACTGGAGCTGTTCCAATCACGGCGTTTTGCAAGAAAGTGAAGAAGATCCAATATGCCGGAAGAAAGGAATAACAATTCAAACTGGTTATTATATAGTTATTTTCATAACAAGTGCGGGAAGTTAGCGATTCCGTTACGTTACAGAAACGGGCGAAGCGAGTTTCTGTACCTGCATGAGTTTCGGAATCGCTCTTCCCGCACGTGTTATGAACAACGTTTTTCCTACAAACGTTTAGGAATCGTCCTAAACTATCATTTTGTATGTTTTCAAGTTGTCAAATTTGACATTTCCTTTTAAAGTAATAATCTAGTAAGGATGGTTGCTACGCGATTTTCCGATTTTTCACTTTCCCGCACTAGTGAGGGAAAAGTAACATTTTTAAACGTTTGTCGGAATAGTATATTTCGTAACAAGTTTCGAAAGTAACAAATATTACGCGAGTGTTTATAATAGATATACGAGTGCGGAGCGGAGCGGACCACGAGTAGATCTATTATAAACACGAGCGGAGATATTTGACTTTCGAACGAGTTACGAACACTGTTTTCCTACGACCAAAAAAAAACTAGGTACATGTCAAAAAGTAACAACGACAGTTCAGATAAAACAACCGTCATTTTTTGTTTTGAACCGGCCGCGGTTTCCTATTATTGCGCAAACTGTGCGTTATATTCCTATACGTGTTGCTAACGCACGGGTTCTTCACTTGTTTTGCGAAAGTAAATCGCACAGATGATATTGTCAATTTTCACGCCTGCTTTTTTGTGCGTTAGGAGCGTCTTTCTTATATGGTCGTAGGAAAAAAATATTTAAGTAGTTATTCCAATAATGAAAATTATGACCTTAATATTGTATGTCAATTTTGGGAAATTATTTGAATTTCATTTAATAATTTCTAAGATTTGAATATCTTAGTTATTCTCGATCTGTTGTACAAGCGTTAGGGTTTTGGTAGCGTAACATAATGCAGAATGAAAGCAACGCAACTTATTCACACTTAGGCCTGGGATACATATGCTACTTAACAGAATGAAAGCACGCTACTTTCGAGCAAATGCCACCTAGTAGCAAGTTATAAGCACATGTATACGAAAAGAGCAGGATTGTAAAATAGCCTTTAAAGGCATTGTCAACTTATGCAACATATTTAGTAAATATTAAAATACGTTAGTTAAAATACTCGTAAAACTACCCGCAGTGGTAGAATTTCAATATCTTTGATAATAACCACAATAAACGGGTAGAGAGAATTCATTTCGCCGATACGTGACGTCACGAATGTCGGCCTCCTGAGGCTACTAAACAAACACAACACCCGCGTTGCCGGGTTATTAGTATTATTAGTCGACTCGGCATTCCGGCAACCGAAATTCGTGACGTCATATCTTAAACTTTTAGCTCCCATAACACGGTAACGAATTAAAATTCGGCCGTAAAATTTTGCAAAGGTGCAATACTCAGTTTACTCAATCAAATTACAAAATTAAAAAAAATCGACGTTTCATAAGTTGACAATGCCTTTAATCGCACGACGCGACGGTCTATTTTTCTGTGATAGTTAGCATGCGGTATGTGGTGGAGGTAGAGGGAATTGCGATATTGTGGATTTACCAACAGTATCTACTGCTTCCAGAGGCATACGAATCACCGAAGGCCAAAAATCTTAAAGTAATTTCCAATTTAGTTATGGCTGGACGCTGAAATAGCTAGCATCTGTCATTCGCAAATGATTTTTATAATCGCCAACGTCTACTTGCCGCATTTCACAAAGTAAACCATTGGTTGCTTCTAGATCTTGTCTTCTGCTAAGCCAATTACGCACCCAGATTTTTCTGTTTTGTCTCACAACTTTTTTTAAAACAAGTTTTTTTTATCAGATGCACTGAAAGAAGTAGTACATGATTTAATTCGATTCGTAAAACGCATACATCCATTTTGGCTGCTAGTACTGTACTAGCAGGTACATCTCGGGCTTCCTACAAATACCATGCTGCTCATACAAGTACCTCGGGTTGTGCTCGGTCATTGACAAAAGTATACATACGGAGAGCATACTGAAAACTAGCATGCCGCCTAGTAGCAACTAAGCATGCTTTTTTCATAGTATGTGTATCCCAGGCCTTGCGTTCATTACAACGTACTCAGAATAGTATCCACTTTGTGGAAATTACTTTTCTTTTTTGACGATTCAAATTAGCGCTAGGCGCTCGAAGATGAGTTTGCTTTATAAAACTAAATTGTCGGGGTCGGTAAACATTGTCCTCTCTTGAATACGAGATGAAACAGTAGATCATTTGCCAATGCGATGTACGGCACGATAAGAATTTTCCAGGCTTGGAAGTATCTTGGGTTCGGTCAAATTCTAATCGGGTAGTGCTAAATAACCATGACAGTCGATGCGCGTTGAAATGAGTCATCAATATCGCAGGCTGTTGTCACGCGCTTTTTTTAATTACAGTTGGAATATCCTATACAAACGAACGCCCAAAAAGAGGATTATAGTTTCAGTAGATAACACCCCCCCCCCCCTCAAGTGTTATGTTCCATTAGTTTATTCTACCACGTAGAATGTACTTAAGCCTAACAACCGACTAAAATTATTATGTTTCAGGTCCCATTTTTCTAATGGAGAAAATCTATTACAAGGACAATCCTACTCACCAGAATTATTATTCTGTTTATTTACGTGTTTATATTAAAGGTGGATTAATAAGCGAATGGTATAATGATTCACAGACTGACTTATTTATTTCAAAAACCGATGAGGATATTAGCATAAGGTAAAATATAGAGAACACTGTAGAATAGTACGAGTACATTACGTACCTAAAGTTCTTCATTATGCACCGAGTACATTTACAAGTTTCATCATGACACTTTACGTACGTGTTGCGTTTACTGTTATTTCGTAATCTGCAGGAACGAGAAATATGAAAATATAATAAATAAATAAATATAAATTTCATCTGCGAAATCAAATTATTAATTCATGTAATTTTCGAACTGTCGACAATGGAAACGGAATCAACAAGGTGTATAGTCGAACTTTAGACACCGTAAAAACCTACTTTACGCACGGTCGTAAAGAAAAGCTTTTTTCTACACATGATATGAAAACAAGTATTTTCTTCACGATAAACCCTATGCGAAAACGCTATATTTTCTATCTAGAGATGAAAACATATTCACTTCTAGAGATGAAAACAAGAATTCCAAATCTATGGCAACAAAATAAAAAAATGCGTGTGTTACTATGGAACCGATTAAACAAACAATTAATAATTTGCATTGACACAGTTCGGTTTGAATTAAGTCGAATTAAAACTTATTTCAAACAGATAATTAAAATGTCGTAGAAAAAATAGCATTTACTACTCGACATGAAATACGTTTTTTTCGTTCGTGATTGCCCTACTCGCTGCTAACGCAGCTCGTGGGCAACTTCTCATCTCACGAAAAAAACGTCATTTTCATGTCTTGTTGTAAAATATACTATTATTCACAATCATTATAGTAATATGTCGATTCCTAACCTTTTAGAGGTTGGGAAATACGTCATTCCTAACTGTAATGACAATCTCTTGGGTGGAAAGTGACAGAAAACACTTCCCACCCACGGGCGGGAAATGTTTATGTACGATTGCCTAGCGACACTGTCATAGATCTATATGTTAAAGTAGGCTAAAATAAATTATAATAGAGCTGTCAAAAAATATTAATAAAATTCATGATTAATGATTGTGAATAAAATAGTATACATACCTCGGTGGGAGTTTCATTACAGCCTCGCGGTATGTCTGACCACGAGGCTTCGCCTCTCGGTCATACATCAAGCCCTCGGCTGTAATGAAACATTTCCCACCTCGGATGTAATGTACTATTAAATTTTCCTACGATTTGCTAACGCTTTTGCATCTTCTGCTATTCTTAAATACTCATTTGATCATTAAGTGTATTAAATTATAAAAAAAAAATCAGAACACGCTTCATACACTCCTGTACTAAAACCGTACTTAATAGGGTTAGAAACTGAAATTGAAAATAATAGTGCATATAATTTCGGTATGTGTACTGTTTATTGTATATCTAGTACAGTCTATTATGCAACTGCCCAGTGCTTTTAGGAGTCTAATGCTATTTCGTAACCCTTTTCTGTTAGTGTTGTTGTGGCTTGTTACGTGGTTTACAGTTTTTTGAGATATACCCAATGGGGTAATTTCAGAGGAACGTGAATTAACGTTTGAAAACGCTTGAACCCGTTTTTAAAAAGAAACTTTATAATAACGGGTTAAACGGAACTTTCAATTCAAAAGACCGTACTCCAACAGTATTGATTAAAAACTGACAAAGGCATTATTCTAACATTAGATATCAAATAAAATAATGCTTCAGCATAAAGAAATGCTGTAGCATAATAAGCGCTACTAGAAATAACGTTCAATGTTATCTATTCTAAGACAAGCAGTTTTAAATACATAACTCGTGGAGGCCATCTTATAGAACTGCAGTGTTCAGGCCTTTTATTATGAAAATTTAGAATAATTTGTATACCACAGATTTGTTATCAATCCCACGATTTTATGTTAATGTCATTGAAAAAAGTATGGATTTTGTTTGTACAATTTAATCACAACAAAGGCAAAAAGATTAACTTTACAATACTTTATTCTTGGTATCGATCACACTTGCTTAATTTCTATCCACCTTGCAGGTGTTATCGACACTTTAACTACGATTAAAGGCTCGGGCACACAGAATGCGATCTGACGCGGCGGGCAACGACCGCGCGATCGTCGCGGCGGTCGACGATATGGCAAAGCCACATAGGGCGCGATATTTTTGTGAGCGGTCCAGTGTCGTGGTTGCTTTCTAGCGAGCGGGTTTGCTAAATTTCTTAAATTGTTGTTGCAGGTTTTTGTTCAGGAATGAGTAGTTCAGACGAGGAGCAACTCCTTATTCAATTAGCACTACAAAGTAAAAAAAGACGATGTTATTTACATGAAATCAGTACAAAAAGAGAAAAATTTGGAGAGTACCACCGCCTCTGTACCTATTGAACTACAAACTGCAATCTCATTCCACACTTCTGATTTCTTTACTACATTTCCGTACAGTACGTGGGAAGTGTCGTACAAATACACGTATTTCCTCACTTTTTCAATAAGCAGCTCGGTTTCTGCCCCCATTACGCCTACTGATCGCAGTGATCGCGCGATAATTTTGTAATTTTGTACAACCGTATCGCCTCTCGCCGCGATCAAGACTGGCTCGCCGCGACAGATCGCCCTATGTGTGACAGGGATGATGCAATCTTGCGTAATACAACTACAGCGCCACCAAGCAAACAAGTCTGTCTGGTTGGCGTGGTGTCGCTGTATTTTAGAGGTACACTCAGTGTCAATAGTACTTTGGCGGTAAATTTAAACGTGTAACATTGTGTATTTGCAAGTTTATTAATTTTTATTATGTACCTACGTTCTTATATAAATTTGTTAAACTGTTAAAAGAAAATTTAGTAGACAAGTACCAGAATTAGATTTGAGAAGGAAATAAATAAGGAAACTTTATTTTTATTTTAGATAAATTTCTATTAAATTATTATTAAATACTGAAGAAGTTGGTTTAAAGATGTGGAAGTAGTAATAATTCAGTAATATCGTAATCTCGAAAATAAAGCCTCCAAATAACAGAAAAATGATACCACCGCGAGGAATCGAACCTCCGACCAAGGTTATACGCACCTTCGCTCTTACCAATGAGCTACGGCGGCCGATACTCGGTAAAGCGTCAATCCTCCATACATTGAAAACTTTTAATTCGAGATATTCTAACAGTCGTAGTTAAAGTTTAAGAGCCGCATTAAGCGGATTCACATAAACATCATACGACTAACAATGAATTCTTGAGATGGGAAATATCACCCATTAAGAATTAAATCAAATTTTTAATTGAATATGTAGAATCACACTTCCAAGGATTCTAAGGTAATATTAAATTATTATTAAATACTGAAGAAGTTGGTTTAAAGATGTGGAAGTAGTAATAATTCAGTAATATCGTAATCTCGAAAATAAAGCCTCCAAATAACAGAAAAATGACGTCGTATGATGTTTATGTGAATCCGCTTAATGCGGCTCTTAAACTTTAACTACGACTGTTAGAATATCTCGAATTAAAAGTTTTCAATGTATGGAGGATTGACGCTTTCCCGAGTATCGGCCGCCGTAGCTCATTGGTAAGAGCGAAGGTGCGTATAACCTTGGTCGGAGGTTCGATTCCTCGCGGTGGTATCATTTTTCTGTTATTTGGAGGCTTTATTTTCGAGATTACGATATTACTGAATTATTACTACTTCCACATCTTTAAACCAACTTCTTCAGTATTTAATAATAATTTAATATTACCTTAGAATCCTTGGAAGTGTGATTCTACATATTTAATTAAAAATTTGATTTAATTCTTAATGGGTGATATTTCCCATCTCAAGAATTCATTGTTAGTCGTATGATGTTTATGTGAATCCGCTTAATGCGGCTCTTAAACTTTAACTACGACTGTTAGAATATCTCGAATTAAAAGTTTTCAATGTATGGAGGATTGACGCTTTCCCGAGTATCGGCCGCCGTAGCTCATTGGTAAGAGCGAAGGTGCGTATAACCTTGGTCGGAGGTTCGATTCCTCGCGGTGGTATCATTTTTCTGTTATTTGGAGGCTTTATTTTCGAGATTACGATATTACTGAATTATTACTACTTCCACATCTTTAAACCAACTTCTTCAGTATTTAATAATAATTTAATATTACCTTAGAATCCTTGGAAGTGTGATTCTACATATTTAATTAAAAATTTGATTTAATTCTTAATGGGTGATATTTCCCATCTCAAGAATTCATTGTTAGTCGTATGATGTTTATGTGAATCCGCTTAATGCGGCTCTTAAACTTTAACTACGACTGTTAGAATATCTCGAATTAAAAGTTTTCAATGTATGGGGGATTGACGCTTTCCCGAGTATCGGCCGCCGTAGCTCATTGGTAAGAGCGAAGGTGCGTATAACCTTGGTCGGAGGTTCGATTCCTCGCGGTGGTATCATTTTTCTGTTATTTGGAGGCTTTATTTTCGAGATTACGATATTACTGAATTATTACTACTTCCACATCTTTAAACCAACTTCTTCAGTATTTAATAATAATTTAATATTACCTTAGAATCCTTGGAAGTGTGATTCTACATATTTAATTAAAAATTTGATTTAATTCTTAATGGGTGATATTTCCCATCTCAAGAATTCATTGTTAGTCGTATGATGTTTATGTGAATCCGCTTAATGCGGCTCTTAAACTTTAACTACGACTGTTAGAATATCTCGAATTAAAAGTTTTCAATGTATGGAGGATTGACGCTTTACCGAGTATCGGCCGCCGTAGCTCATTGGTAAGAGCGAAGGTGCGTATAACCTTGGTCGGAGGTTCGATTCCTCGCGGTGGTATCATTTTTCTGTTATTTGGAGGCTTTATTTTCGAGATTACGATATTACTGAATTATTACTACTTCCACATCTTTAAACCAACTTCTTCAGTATTTAATAATAATTTAATATTACCTTAGAATCCTTGGAAGTGTGATTCTACATATTTAATTAAAAATTTGATTTAATTCTTAATGGGTGATATTTCCCATCTCAAGAATTCATTGTTAGTCGTATGATGTTTATGTGAATCCGCTTAATGCGGCTCTTAAACTTTAACTACGACTGTTAGAATATCTCGAATTAAAAGTTTTCAATGTATGGAGGATTGACGCTTTCCCGAGTATCGGCCGCCGTAGCTCATTGGTAAGAGCGAAGGTGCGTATAACCTTGGTCGGAGGTTCGATTCCTCGCGGTGGTATCATTTTTCTGTTATTTGGAGGCTTTATTTTCGAGATTACGATATTACTGAATTATTACTACTTCCACATCTTTAAAATAAATTTCTATATTTCTGGCTTCGGAATGAACAGTTTTTTCCCTTTACTTGCCATACCGATAAAAGCGGTTAGAAGAAATGGATTCTATAAATAAATACATAAATAGAAAATACCAAATACCTAATAGGTAAAAAATATATTTTGAGGTTATGCGAAAGTTTCATTTTAAAAATACTTTAAATTATCTATAAAATATATGCCTACCTTATTAGGAATAAGTCGAACAAAAATAGTCTTAAAAAAGACTGATTTTTTTTATAAAGAGAAACGAAAGCAGAGAAAATTAAGAAACACAAACACGCGTTAACCTGTCAATTTGCTAGCTACTTTCACTTTTGACACGGAAGGTACAACGCCGGCAGGAGTTGTAGGTATTGGCTTAAACTTTTACCGCCACGAATTTTTAAAATTAGTTGGCATATTTTCCGATGGATTTGTTTGCTTGGTGGCGCTGTAGATCGACCGCCAGCGGCGGGCAGAGATCGCTGCCCGCCGCGACAGATCGCGTTCTGTGTGCCCGAGCCTTAAGAGTTTTTCAAAATAAGCAAAGCTTTTTATAAAGAATGCACCTTTCTCAAGAAATACAAAAAAGTTTATAGGTATAATTCGGTTCAATTGTGAACCCACTGTATATTACATAATATACAGGGTGTTCATTTTAAAAGTGAACGCCTACCTGCTTCTGAATAGGCAGTACACATTGCATTCCAAAGATCACTTCCGTGTTTGACGAATTTCAAAAGTATTATGCAACACAGTAGCCTTTGAATTTTTTTAATTACATAATACCGGGTGATCAACGGAATTCATAATTAGAGCAGGCTGTGATATTTACCATAAAGTTGTTAACACAGGCTTGCAACTTGAAATTAAAAATTTTAAGTGTCAGAATTGACGTTACGCGGTGCATTGAAGCTGACGAACAACACTTTGAACATTTAAGTACATATCTATTGTAATTTCAATAACAATTACCAATTTTTTCTTTAAACTTATTTTATTTTTGCGTTTCAGCAAAATAATGTTTACTATATCATCAAAGATCGTACAAAGCACGAGCTTAACCTCAAATATAACAATTGTCAATTTATTATTAATTTCTCAGTGTGTCCAACCACACAACACAAAATAGCACCAATCACAGCCTCCTCTAATTATGAATTCCGTTGATCACCCGGTATAAAAGTCAAGTGTATTACTACAGGGTCTTCGCCTATTTGCATATCGTCGGTGGTACAATATCGCCGCAGCATCGTAATTCTTATGACATTCGCCTAAAAGAAGTAACACGTCTGTTCGTTCTGAATCGTTGAACATTTTGACTTTTTAGCGATTTGCGATTTTGTCACTGACATAAAGTAGGTTTAAGACTACTATGTTGCTAACGTTTTTGAAATTTATTATACTACAGAGTTATCTCTGGAATGCAATGTGTGTTGCCTATTCAGAAGCTGGTAGGCGTTCACTTTTAAAATGAACACCCTGCATATTAGGGACAGTAAAATGAAAACAGGCCAGACGCTAAAAAGTGTCATTGAACATTTCTTACCTCAAAAGTAATCTCCAAAACTGTTAATACATTTATCCCATTGGGCGATAAGACCCGTCCTGTTGAAGAAGCTTGTGAGCTACTGACGGAACCACATCTTTACCCAGTCATACACGTCCTCGTCCGATACAAACCGGATGTCCACGAATATTTCTCTTCAGTTCTCGAAAATGTGGAAATCGTATAATAAGAGATTTGGGCAGCAGGGAGGATGTTGAAGCGATTCCCAGCCTGAAGCGTATTCCTCACAAAGTTGGAATTGTGCGGGCGGGCATTATCATTAAGAAGTATAATGAAGTTCGATAGCATTCCAGCGCGTTTTGATTTTATGGCGCGCATCTGTTTCTCCAAACTTATCATGTCCAAAATGGTGGTACCTTGTTTAGTCCCCGGTGACAATACGGGACAGAAAAGCATACTCTTCCTCGTGGTATTGCCGCAGGTGACCCAAACATTCAGCCATTCTATGAGTCTTTTGTTTCCCCGCCAATTGATGTGGAACCCGCTGCGCGAAATGTTTTCGGTGCTGTAGGTGATTTGTGATAATGGCGTGTATAGAACCATGATTTCCCTCCAAAAGACGAATTTATTCCACTGTGATCCGTCAGCTTTCCCGGATAAGACCGTTCAACCGAGCAATAACATCAGGAGTTATGGCACGATTGGGCTGTCCTGGGTGAGAATCGTATTATGGTGACACACGTCCCTCTCGGAATCTCTTGTGCCACTCATGCTGGTACCGAAACTCGCTTCGCTCGTTTCTGTAACCTCCTGCATTCGTTTCGGAATCGCTATCTTCCCGCACTTGTTATGAAAATAACTATTCCAGCACAATAAATAAACGACCAGTGTGCAAGTGCAAGTTGTCACTATGTTTTCCCGGGTCCCAACAGATGTCAGCACTATCATCAAGCTCCGGTGTTACCAACTTTTGCGCAACATGAGTTTTATGCCCCTTGTATATACAGGGTGTCTCTGAAATGCCTTAAAAGTTTCAGGCACCGACCATTAAACAAGGAAGACTAATAACTGCGATAACTCTCTAATATTTAAATTCTCCCACTTATAACTATTAGTTCACCCAGCTGCTACGAGGGCGCTGATATCGTTGCTGCTTCCTATTTTATCTTTAGCTTTGAGTGGTCTTCCTTGTTTAATGGTCTGTGGCTTCAGGTATCCTTTTGTTACAATTGATAGAGACCCCAAAAATTGCAAGCAGGAACTTCCTATCGCGTTTACTTTTTTTATACGAGACAGTTAAAGAATCTGAAACTTGGAAACACTGTTGAAACTTGTTTACTTGGAAAAATACATAAATGCAAACTGCTTGGTAAAAAAAAAGATAAGGTACATATTTATTTCACAGAATATGTTTAAAATTTCTGCCACCAACTTCACGACACTTGAGTGCCCTTCTAATGATGGCGTGTTGGCCACTCTGAAGCATTGCTTCATTAACGGTTGCTGCTGCTTCACGTATACGAAGTACCAGCTCTTCTTCATTTTCAATAGGCGTCACATATACCAAGTTTTTCAAATGACCCCACAAGAGGAAATCCAGTGGTGTTAAATCTGGGCTTCTTGGAGGCCAAGCTACTGTACTTCTGCGGTCGATCCATCCTCTTGGATAAAATTCGTTAAACCAGTTTCTCGTTTTAGCCGCATAATGGGACGGCGCCCCATCTAGTTGCATCCACATATCGCGGCGAACCAATAAAGGTATATCTTCTAACAATGTTGGGAGTTCGTTGTTTATAAAGTTCAAGTAATTGTTAGCATTCGATCACCGAGGTAGTACAAAGGGACCCACAAATTTGTTATTTACGATTCCTGCGCATACATTGACCGAAAACCTAACCTGATAATTTCCTTCGTGCATGGCGCGGGGATTTTCATGGGTCCAAATATGTTGATTATGGACGTTAAAAATGCCATTTCGTGTAAAAGTGGCTTCATCTGCCCATAAAATGTTATTTACAAATCTTGGGTTTCTTCTATGTTGCTGTAACAACCAATTGCAGAAGATAATACGTTTCCCATGATCTTCCTCTAATAAATGTTGTACTCTAACTTTATGGTGGTTTTTTATGCATCAACAACTCTAGAAAGGGCACAGACGCTAATACTTGGCTCTTCAGTTACCAGACCAAGAACCTCCTCTTCAAAGTTATTGTCTCAAACAGTTCTTGGTCGACCTCTATCACAATTTTGAACAGGAAGGATATTTCCAGTTTCTCGAAGTCTCTGATTTGCAGTTGAAATTACTACGTGGCTTGGATGTCTTTTATTAGGAAAACGCTGAGGGTAAACCCTAGCAGCCTCATTGTAGTTTCGTTCACATTCCCCAAGGATCCAAATCATATCAACGTACTAGTTTATAGCATACGCCATAATGATGGCCAATAAAACCAAAATACGAACAAAGCAAAACACAAATGAACGCAAAAACACGAACTAAAGGCAAATTTAATACACAAATCGCAAAAGTTAGTTCAAAATCGACTTACTTGACACACCTTTCAAAACTCAAACAACAGAAGTCCAGTTCACCGTCCAGTTAAATGGTCGAAATAAAAACGCCAACTTTGCATTTTGGGTAGGCAGCGATTTTCTTTTTACGATGTGTAGGGGGTCAGTGGTGAGTCCAAATCAGGGTTTTCGGGTTGGTAACTCCCACCATTAGACCGCCATCTTGAAAAGAAGTGTTGGTTAGTTTTTCGGCTAACTATGTCTCTGTTACCGTGAGTCTTACAAAAAGTTTGTAGAAAATTTTTTTGTAGAGAATCATAGTAGGTATCTACAATTTTTGTTAATATCTTTTTTAATGAATTCGAAGACTTCCGCGGTCAGTGTCAGTATTATAGGCACTGTCAACTTATGAAAAGTCGTTTTTTTTGTTATTTTGTAATTTGATTGAGTAAACTGAGTATTGCACCTGTGTAAAATTTTACGGCCGAATTTTAATCCGTTACCGTGTTATGGGAGCTAAAAGTTTAAAATATGACGTCACGAATGTCGGTTACCAGTAAGAGCGGAATACCGAGTCGACTAATAATACTAATAACCCGGCAATGCGGGTGTTGTGTTTGTTTAGTAGCCTCAGGAGGCCGACATTCGTGACGTCACATATCGGGGAAATAAATTCTCTCGACCCGTTTATTGTGGTTATTATCAAAGATATTGAAATTCTACAACTGCGGGTAGTTCTGCGAGTACTTTAACTAACGTATTTTGATATTTACTAAATATGTTGCATAAGTTGACAATGCCTTTAACAAAACGTTTTCCGGATTGGAACCATGTCATTTTTGAGGCAGAAGTACTCAACGTTTCGCCCACTTTTTTAAGGGGCTTCTTTAGGAGGAAAAAGGAGCACTAAAATAGCACGGTAACTCAACGTGTCAAACACATCAGAGGCGAAACTCTTTTAGAAAGAGGCAGAAGGGTAACGGTAACTCAACTTGTCAATCAAGCCAGAGGCGAAAGGGTTTCGCGAAAGAAGTATATAATAAAATCTCAAAATCAGAAATGCTTCAAGAACTAGTGAAACAAAGTGTTCAAAAGTTGCAAAATAGGTGAGAAAATACTAACAAAGGACCAAAAACGAAGGAATTCTACCCAACAATAGAAAATAGAAGGAAAGTGAAAATGAACTGCACACCAAATCTGACAAAATTGATGACAGGACACGGAAGACTAAGAAGCTACCTAAAGATAATATTATGTTATGTTATACAGTGTGTCCCAGGATTGATGTTACAATAGCTGCGATGAATTAAAAATTTTTGAATTTTATTTTAAGATTGTGGGATTAAGTCCTGCTTGCTTTGAAGAGAATTTTAAGAATATTTTTAGTTTTTGAGCAACAAGTCGGCCTTGACATTGAAGCGAAAACTATTTTCTTTTCAGGTAAAGTACCCTTTTTGTTCATGATACGGCAAAATTTTACTAAGGAAAGTTGGTCAGAATGAGAAATTACGGTCCTATACAAAATTTCAGGAAGATTAGTCAACGATAGTCTTTTTATGGCCTCCTGGCAGTTATGTGGAATAAATAATTTTTTTTGCATTTTGACAAAAAAAGTGAACTTTTTTTATTAAAAAATCGTAAAGAAAGCAACACTTTTTTTAACTATTTAATTTTACATTTTGCATTATAGTCCAGTCAAATGGTCGAAATAAACAGGCAAACTTTGCATTTTGGGTAGGCAGCTATTTTTTTTTATCGTTGTGTAGAGGGGTCAGCGATGAGTATAAATCAGGGTTTTCGGGGTGGTAACCCCCTCCATTCGGCCGCCATTTTGAAAAGAAGGGTTAGGTGGTTTTTGGGCTATATCTCTGTAGTAGGGAATCTCACAAAAAATTAGTATACAGCTTTTTTGTAGAAAATTATATTATGCACGATTTTTATTCATAAATTTTTTACATAGCATTAATAATAAAAAAGTTATAAGCTGGAAAAGATAAAAACTTAAGGGCTTATAACTGTTTTATTATTAATGCTACGTAAAAAAGTTATTAATAGAAATTGTAGAGAATATGGTTCTCCACAAGAAAGTTTTACACAAACTTTTTGTAAGACTCACGACTAGAGAGATATAGCCGAAAATCTAATTAACCCTTCTTTTCAAGATGGTGTCCGACTTGGGGGGTGGGATGGTGGGGTCATATTAATAAAAGTTGTAGATAATATGATTCTCTACAAAAAAGCTTTGTACAAACCTTTTGTAAGACTCGCGGCTACAGAGCTATAGCCGAAAAATTAATTAACCCTTCTTTTCAAGATGGCGGCCGAATGGAGAAGGTTACCACCCCGAAAATCCGGATTTAGACTCATCAGTGACCCCCACATACATCGCAAAAAGAAAATCGCTGCCTACCCAAAATGCAAATTGAATTACCATTTGACTGGACTAGTCCAATCAAATGGTTGAAATAAAAAGGTAAACTTTGCATTTTGGGTAGGCAACGATTTTTGACGATGTGTAAGGGGGTCAGTGGTAAGTCTAAATGAGGATTTTCGCGGTTGTACCCCCCTCTCCATTTGGGCGCCATCTTGAAAAGAAGGGTTAATTAGTTTTTCGTCTATATCTATGTATCCGTCAGTCTTACAAAAATGTTGTTTCAAACGTTTTTGTAGGAAATCACATTCTCTATAAGTTTTATTAATAACTTTTTTACGTAGCATTAATTATAAAAAAGTTGTAACCTCTAAATTTTTTGTCTTTTCCGGCTTATAACTTTTTTATTATTAATGCTATGTAAAACAGTTATTAATAATAAATAATAGATAATACGATTCTCTACAAAAAAGCTTTATACAAACTTTTTGTAAGATTCTCGACTACAGAGGTATATCAAAAAAACGAATTAACCCTTCTTTTCAAGATGGCGGCCAAATGGAGGGGGGTACCACCCCGAAAACTCTGATTTAGATTCACCACTGACCTCTCTACACACCGATAAAAAAAAATCGCTGCCTACCCAAAATGCAAAGCTAAATTACCATTTGACTGGACTATTAAGTAAGTGTGCTTTAAAGGCATTGTCAACTTATGCAACATATTTAGTAAATATCAAAATACGTTAGTTAAAATACTCGTAAAAGTACCCGCATTGGTAGAATTTCAATATCTTTGATAATAACCACAATAAAACCAAAATAAAATTCAGATCCTACGTACATGACGTCACGAGTGTCGACAACATAACCTAAATATAGCGTTGTACTTGTAGCTATGCTAGAGCTCTTACCGGCGACCGACGTAGTTGACGTCATAGCTTAAACTTTTAGCTCACATAACACGGCAACGAATTAAAATTCGGCCAAAAAATTTTGCAAAGGTGCAATACTCAGTATACTCAATCAAATTACAAAATAAAAAAAAAATCGACTTTTCATAAGTTGACAATGCCTTTAAATAAAATATTGTAAATTGTCAGTTTGACAACCGTAAATTCTCAAATCCTTTTTATCCTGTTTTGAGGGATTTAAGATGTCAAAATGCAAAAAAACTAATTGTAGATCAATGTTATTATTACGTTTCGTAAGTTAAATTTCTTGTAAATACTATTTGTTTCGTTCAATGTTCTACAAATAAAATTTTGAATAAATACAATCTATTTTGTTTAATCTAAAAAATGACGGTTTAATCAAAGTACGTAGATCTTCCTGAAATTTTGTATTGGGCCATAATTTCTCATTCTGAACAACTTTTCTTAGTAAACTTTTGCCGTATCATAAACAAAAAGTGTACTTTACCTGAAAAGAAAATAGTTTTCGCTTCAATGTCAAGGCCGACTTGTTTTTCAAAAACTGAAAATATTCTTAAAATTCTCTTCAAACCAAGCAGGCCTTAATTCCACAATCTTAAAATAAAATTCAAAAATGTTTAGTCCATCGCACCTATTGTAACATCAATCCTGGGACACACTGTATATGAAATATTAAATGCATATAGTATTACACCTTGTAATGGAGCATGTGGAAATAAAAGTTAAAAAAAAAAAACGCCTGTTTGAGTAAAGGGGCGAACATAGAGCTGCAGCATTGAGAATCGCATATTTGGAAATTCCTGCTTGCCGTTTGGGATAATAATAACGATTATTTTACCCATCCAAATTTCGACCAATAGAATTGCACCATTCGACGTCACGTGGTACAACCTACACGGTTTTATACTGATTATTCCACTCATCCAATCAAATCACAGTATTTTGGTGAATTGAACCAATCACAATCGAATTAAATCGAAAATACCACTAGTGAAATTTTCTAGAAAATTTTGCGACTAGCAGCGTTGCTTAGAGACAACGTCTGTCAAAATTTTTTGAGTGACAAGTATTTCAGTAATTTCATTATACCTAATTCGAGGAATTATCATTCCGAATACCATTCGTGACTAGAATTTTACAGGAAATTTTTGCCGTCACAAACACTCTTGCTTGTTGCTTTGGAAAATCGTAACGAGTGCAACAAGCAGTCGTGTTCATGACGGCAAAAAAATTTCCGGTAAAATTCTAGTCACTTGTGGTATTACTTCTGATAATTATTTTTTGATAATTTTGTCTATTGGTTGATATATATACAAAACAAAGAACATTCAGCCGCGTTCATTCAGCATCTGTCAAACTGACAGACAGATTGAATGTAAACATGAGCAGATTCAATATGAATTAAAGGGTTTTTGTTTTGATTATGAAATTTCCTTGTCTGAACGGTAATTTTCGTCTCATGGTGCAATTCCATTGGTCGTAATTTGGATGGGAAAAATAATCCCGCGAATACCACTCGAGCTTCGAAATTAATCTGATATTTCCCTCAAGGTTCCCTGCAAACAAATTAACGTGTCAAGTTTTCCAGAAAAATCACTCGCGCTACGCGCTCGTGATTTTTTAACCTGGAAAACTTGACACGTTCATTTGTTTGCAACGAACCTATCGGGAAATATCCGATAATTTCGAAGCTCTTGTGGTATTACAAGTGATAATAATAACGAGTAGTTAGTGGAAAAGAAAGTATTTATTATCAAAACATCCTATAATAGTCTCAGCTTACGCACAGTTCGGTTAAATTTAATAATAGATTTATTTATACTGTACCAAGTGTTACAACACTCAACGATAAAATATATAGCAGGTACCAAAAAATTCTCCATTCTGCTGTAAACAATAACCCAAACTGTTATAAAATGATTGCCTTACATTAACCAACTGTCTATCCATAATTAGCTTCCCGCAAAATGTCAATATTTGGGTAGCGTTTTCTGTATATTTTGTTTTTCAGATGACCCCACAAAAAGAAGTTGCATGGTGCCAAGTCAGCAGATTTTGGCGGCCAGTTGATAGTGCCAACGCGATCAATCCAACAATTAGGAAAGTTATCATTTAGATATTCCCTCACATTCACACCATAATGCACTGGACAGCCATCATGCAGAAACCAGATCTCCTGATTTTCACGTGCAACCTCTGCTAATGCAGGGCCAACCTGATTAATTAAAAGTTCTAAATAAGAATTCGAATTTAAGTTTCTAATTATTTCAAGCGGTCCAATAAAGTTATTGTTGAAAATACTAGCCCAAATATTAATTTTCTGCGGGAATTGCGTTCTTGTTTCAAGGCCTATCCGAGCATTTTCTTTATTAAGTGTGAATATACATACATCTGTAAAACAGATTGGCCACAAAAAGTTCCTATCTTCGTTTGAGCGTTCCTGCATGACTTCACAGAATACGCACTTGCTTTCGTCATCGACTAAGAATATCTCTTGATGACACTGAGGTTTGTAGTGTTGATAACTATGCTTCTTCAGAACCTTATGCGCTGACTGTGTCGATATGTTGCACTCGCGAGCAATACATCATGTGTTAGGCCGGCGACATACTTGCGGCGCCGCCGCGCGGCCGTGCCGCTGCGGCAGCGCCGCTAGTTTTGTAACACACGGCATTGTATGTGAGGTGTCACACTTGCGGCGCGGCCGCGGCTCACCGCGGCTTGGTCGCAACATGCTGCGACCGCGCCGCGCTTAGCGGCGCTGCCGCATCTGATGTGCTTCATTATTTCTTATGCAGATGTTCACACCTGCGGCACAGCCGCTACGTATATTGCAGTATTCAGTGAATTGAATATTTGGTTGCCAGCGGCGTGGCCGCGCGCGACATCGCCGCAAGTCTGTACCGGTACAAAAGTTTTTGCGGTTCTGCCGCAGCGACGTGGCCGCGCGGCGGCACCGCAAGTATGTCGCCGGCCTTAGTTGTTTGATCAGCATTTATCAAACCCAAAACCCTTTTTCCAGCTCATCATTGGTTCTTCTTCTTCGACTGCCAGTAATGTTAGTTGCTCGATTGAATATTTGTTTCAACTGCAATATTAAAACTACCTTTTGGACCACCTGCTGCTACACTTGTAGTATTTTCAAATTTTGTTACAAACTTATGAATTGTTAATACAGATGGAATAGGTCAATTATTAAATTTAAACCCAGAATAAATCACGAACTGTGCGTAAAGTCACGCCACTATAAAATGTTTTGGCAATAAATACCCTAACCTCATTAGAATATTCAGCACTATTGTTCATTGTAATTAGGTAGATATGTGAACTGACAGAAAATAAAATTTATTTTAGCGTAAACAAACTTCAAATTTGATCACGGCTGGTCTGCTTTCTGTGAATAAAATGCGAATTATTTATTACAGTTTTTAAGCTATTTCTTTCTTAAATAAGCAACAAATTCAGGTAAAGTAGGTAGTTTCAAATTAAGAGCATTTTTTTGTCTTTCGATTGATACCACTATCAGTACTATCACCTCAAACGACAAGCAGGAATCAGCATATTATATACGATTTGCCATGCTATGTTGGCCCCTTAAGTCAAATACTCGGTATATTATAAAGAGAGTCTCATACGTTAACGCACCAGCCTCACCCCCGAAACGTATTCGAGGTTACAGATAATACATACATAGATACATACATAATTATAAATGTAATATGCAAAGGGGAGGCGAGCGTCTGGAACATCCTAGAAGTTTCTAGCGAATTCTAGAAATGTCTGCCGTATTCGGGAGAATTTTGTAAAACTAAAATATGTGAATTTTATCCCTTGTCAGACTTTTCTCCTTGCGATATTACTTTTTTATCTTTCTGTTGTTGTTACGAGTATCTATTAGCTTATTTGTCATGTTTTTGTTGCTTTCCTCTTCCTCATCCTTATTAGCTGTCTGGTCTACTTTAGTTGACATTTAATATTTTCCAATGATGGTTTCACTCCTCTTACCCTGTCACTTCTTATTCTGTTTTTTCCTGTAATCCCCATTATGCCTCTCAGGCAGTTCATCTCCATTTCCTGTATTTTGCTTTCCATTTGTTTGGATAGCATGCAGCTTTTACATCCGTATCTTAGCATGAGTTTAAAAATGATTTCTTTTCGTGGATATTTCTTTTTTCCTTAACCTTTAAGTAGTCGCGTGGTTCTTAGGTACACAAGTGGTCGCGTGGCGCCTACAAGGCGCCAGCGTTTTAAAATGCCCCGACTGTCTTAATTTTGGCTTTTTTACCAAATAAAATACATGTAGGGCTTGACACAGGTATAATGTTAAAATTTAGGGTAAATATATACAGATAAATACAACAATAAAAAGGTAAAACCTTATAGAGTCCCATCAGAATGAAAAATGGAGGACAAACGTTGATGCTAGCATTCTTTACGTAATTTTAGATTTCACAATAATGTTATCTATCGTTGAAGCATTCGTTGCAGATATTGCTTGTGTGTTCGCCGCAAATATTTTTTCCACTAATTTTACAAATATTCCTCTTGCCTCTTGTAGCTTTATACATAGGCGCCAGTAGCATAACCTCTCGCATTTCTTGAAACAAAGTAAATGTTTTCTCGAAGATAAAGGAATACTTAAGCATACCGATTCAGAATAGATTCCTCAAAGTATACGTGAAGGGAAATATTACACAAAAATTTATTTTAGAAACGGCAGGCGTCTAAACATGAACTGGCGCCTGCAAGGCGCCACGCGACTACTTAAAGGTTAAGAATGAGTTGCTTTAGAAGTAATAAGACGTTGTTGCACTTTCCTGTGTTATTTATTTCAGTCTATAATTTCACTCGTAGATATTTAAATATATCCACTTGTTTAAGCTTTGTCCCATTTAATTGTATTATTAAGCCTAGGTCTTTTCCCTATCGCCATAGTTTTTGTCTTCTCCACATTTATTCTTAAATTTCTACTAGACATTTAATTCATCTATTTACTTTTCCCTTTACTTTCTTCTCTATATCGTCCATCACTTTGTTGACGGTCCCTTGTTGTGAATATTCGAAGCAGTTCTGTCTCCAGGACTCCCTCCCAATCAATACCCTAGAGGACGCATCGCGTACCAGCGAGGGATCTGTCTGAGGTCTTGGTTTTTTATAATTTTATAATTTGATGTATCTTCCCTTTCAAAACTTTGTAAAATAATTTTTGGTTTCCAACAATCAACGCTCAATCTTTTCTCCAAACTTTTCTCGGGTATTTCGTTTTGCTTGTTTTCACCATCATCTTGACTTTGTTCTCCGGTACTCTGGACATTTTTTGGATATTAAATTTTTAAGGATTCACTCATTTGGAGAAGTACTTTTAATGAAATTTAACTAATTATGAAAATTGTATGTATAGAAAAATATCACCTCCTCGGGGATTTGAACCACTAACCTTCGGTATTATTGCTGTTTTGCTTCCCATACATCCCTTCCAACTCCGCTTCTTAACATTTATATCTTTTTTTATTTCTTCTGTCTTGTTTGTTTCTTGCACTTACAATTTTTTAACTTTAACGCATTCATCTTCACGAATTGCCGTGAAAAGTATTTCACCGCTTGATACATACATGAATATCTATTTTTCACTCCCAGGCATAAAATAGGGTATAAAGTGCGCATTTTTCGTACAAGAGCACATTTTACGCATTGGACATTTTAATACAAAGGCAATGCTTGTTTACACTTGTTACCTTGGTTATAGTGTATTTTTAAATATGAAGGGAATTAGAAAAGTTATCTTTCAATCCAGAAAAAAAGACATTTCCATCAATATTAACTAGAAAAAAAATGTTTTCTCGTGGTTATTACAATAATGTCCAAGTCTTGATGTTTCAAGTGTTGCTCAGTTTCAAAACGCCTCTTCCTCTTAGAAATTTTAACTTTCGGAACAAATAATAGTGCGATGGTGTCATGTCTGAGCTATATAGTGGATGGTCAAGCTCAGTGAAGAAGCAATCCGCCAAAATTGCCTGAGCTTTCGCAGCTTTATGTACGATCGCATTGTAATTAAGAAGGCGTCTGCAGTAATTGTAATTCCTTCGAACTTTCGTCAGCGGTGGAGGCCCTTTATACATCCAATGCATGGGCTCTTGGTTTGTCTTAGAGTCCCAATGGTATAATACCCAAGTATCATCTCTCGCCAAAATTTGTCAAGATCAGTCTCCAGGGTGTCCAAATGATTTTGAAAGATTTGACGTCTTTGCAGTTTCTGTGCAAGAGACAACAACCTGGAGACCTATCTTGCTAACACTTTGCTCATGCTCAATTTTGCATGCAATATGTTTATAACACTAGGCCGTAACCATGGTGGAGACTCTCTGACGGCAATCCTCGAAAACCACGGCATCCATTTACTTATAAACCTCCGGATTTGTCGCTCTTGGAGGTCTTACACTTCTGCGAAATCGGTTAGAGTAAAATTTGACTACATATTTCTTTTTTTCGTTAGAAATTTCATTATACTTCACTTATTTTCTAAATAATTTGAGATTTTCCTTCTTGCAAAAGAATTTTTTATTTACCGCGGGCATAAAATACTGTTTTTAATCAAGTGTATTATATCATTCGCGCTTCGCGCTGAATGCTATTATCTGTATGCCGCGGTCCAAAAACAGCTCGTTGATATATAAATAGCTATTCCTCGCTCTTTTAAATTTGCAAGATAGTACTCAAAATTCTTCCTAGCAATGCTATTACACGTGCCTTAGCAAAAAGTTATACTTGCGTTATCTGTAAGCTGCCCAACCTACAATTGGCCTGAAACTATTATCGAGTTAAAGTGGTTTGTATTCACAGTTGTGATATATTTTTGGATTATTTTTCAGATGCATGAAGAATTGCCAAGGTTCCGTAAACAACAGAAACCCGATATTTTTTCGTGCTGAATGCAGAGGATGTAATTACAGTGATTTGTATTGGGATCATACAGCGTCACACGCAAACCATCTTATAAATCTTACGCATAATACGGTATATGGAGTCAAGACTCCTAAACTTGCTTTTATTAAAGATAGAGTGGTTAGAGATGACGTATTCTTTACTTTCGAGATCAAAAAACACACAGATAAAAGAAGGTACGCAGATATATCTATAAAACCAACATCGTATCCTGGATTGCACGGAGACGGAATTTGTAAGACAGATCAAGAGACAGGAACAAGTTTGTTTACAAAGTTCACGGTTTGGTGCAACCAGATGCAAAATAGAAAGCAACACTACACTAGATTATTCCGAGGAACATATGCAGATATTATTTTAGATGTTTCAGAAAGAGATCCCTATACATCTTTCTTGTATTTGCCTGCACCGTTGCTGGGTGCTCGAAACAAGAATTTACTAACGGCACAATTAATAGATGTAGATGGAATCTTCAACGATTTCAAAGTACCAGTTCAGGTATTATAACAATGAATGTTATACTGTAAATTATTAAATACGCGTTTTTACCTCCGACTTTTTTTTGGTGCTTTTCAGAGATTTCAGGCGTAGATTATTTACAATAAGTTAACAACGGTTTTTATACTAGAATAGAGGCACTATAAAAGCAGAATTATGTACAGTGATGTTAAAAAGTCTCACATTACCTTAAAATTCTATATTTCTTAAATATTTTCGAGGAAAATAGAATTGCTTTAAGCATTTTCCAATTGCTCTATTATCGCTAATATCATTCAATATATTATTTGTGAACGTTTAATAGAATTCTGTACTAACTTGACCAACAGCAGGGCCCCAATTAGTTAGTTACAAGCTTCTCTGTTTCCAAGAAAAGGTTCCGTTTTATAAAATTTTAAATTAATTATCAGAATTTACTGCATTCCACAACTTTCTATATAAACATTTTGCAATCTAGAACATTTTGCTTACTGAACTGTCAACATGTCAACAAAGACACTTCAAATCACATTTTCAGACGAAACTATGCTAGGGGAAATTCTCATAAGGGCAATGGGGTGTTTTAGTAAATCTAGTTAAATGATTACAATGTTTTGCACAATACTATTACGGATATTTTAATGATAACTAGATGTCATCGAGAAAAATAATTTTCTAATTTACAAACAACAAATTTGCACATTGTTTTTATTCATGAAAAGAAGGAAATTCTTATAAAGGCAACGTAAAATGTAAACTAAAATAGCTATTAATAATACAAGTGCGAAAACACAAGCTTAAAATTCGAAGTTGTTGCTATGCAACGAGACGAAGTCGAGTTGCATATACAACCGAGATACTTTAAGCGTTTTCGCAAGAATGTTATTCAAAATTTTTTTGTTGGTCAACTACTATGTTGGTCATGAGCATATCTCAAGCTGCTTACGAGAAGGTTTATTCAAGTTTCTGCCATTGGCGTAATATAGACAATTATTGTTGCTATTTCCTTCGTGTTTTAAATGTTTTATTCTAACACTACTATCTTATACTGTTTCTATGGTGCATAAAAGCCCACGTGCTATGTTCTCTTTGAAATACGCTTTTCTTTATAAAATACGTCGTCAATGACAACGTATTTTATAGGCCTTTAAAATACGCTTTTTTCCATAAAATACGTCGTGGCCTAGCAATCTTCGCATTTTGTGTATTGTGACGCGTCTCAAATAATAGTTTATTAAAATTTCTAATAATAAACTGCTGGACAAAATTATCGCATCACAAAAAAAATGTTCTGAAAACAAAATTTTTCATAGATATTATAAGTGTTAGGGCTTCGCAATAGTAATAAGAACTATTATAAAGGATTAATGGAAATTTATTGCGTATTTGAAGAAAAACAGGAAATCTTTACAACTATCGTAAAATCTGAATAATAATAAACAACAAACTTGAAACAAAAAACACAAAGAAAACTGTACAAACATGATTTTAATAGCGTGTCACGCCTCCTCTTGCTCTCACTATTTCATTGAGCCTTCTAGGCATTGACCGAATCACACGGGCGATATATTCCTGAGGAATGCTTTCCCATTCTTCTTGGAGAGCCATTTCCAGCTCTCTTAAAGTTGTGAGACGATGCACAAGAGCTTGGAGACGTCTTTTTAGCATGTCCCATACATGTTCGATAGCATTAATATCAGGGCTTCTAGCTGGCATAGCCAAAACATTAATGGCAACTTCTGCAAGGTACTCTTCGACAACACCAGCAACGTGAGGCCTGGCATTATCTTGTAAAAGGAGAAACTCTTCCCCAACAAAGGGCGCGAAGGGTACCTCGTATTGTTCTAAAATGTCATCCGCATACCTTTCAGCATTCAATGTTCCCCTGGAAATGATGTGCAGCTCGGTACGTGCCATTAATGATATGCCTCCCCACACCATTATGGAGCCTCCTCCAAAGGCGACCCGTGGAACCATGTTGCGTTCAAAATAACGTTCTCCTCTGCGTCTCCATACTCTTTGGTGCCCATCTGGCGAATGTAGAGCGACACGGGACTCATCTGTAAAAAGAACATGCCCCCATTCTTCCATTGTCCAGTGGGCATGTTCTCTCGCAAATCTTAATCTGACAGCTTTGTGAGCCCTGGTGAGAAGAGGTCCTGTGGCAGGTCGTCTGGAAGCCATGTTACCTTCATTTAGCCTTCTTCTGATAGTTCGTGACGATACTGCTGCATTTCGTGCCCTTTGTAGCTCATCCCTAAGCTGATTGCTGGTTTGAAAACGATCTCTAGACACAGCCAAGCGGATGAAACGGTCGTTCCTTTCTTGGGTACATCTTGGACGTTCTTGCAGTCTTCTTCTTTTGTTATTTCCAGTCTCTCTGAATCGTCTCAATACTCGGGAGACAGTAGATTGGTTCACACCGAGGCGATCTGCAATATTTCGCTGGCTTAACCCTAAGTCAGCATACACGATGGCTCTGCTTGCATTAACTTCCGAAACATAACGTTGTTAGTTCATGTTGCTTATGTTTTCTCCAATTTTGCAAAAAAAAACGGAATACCAGCGTTAAATTTCGTTTCTGCACGATATAAAGTCAGACTGATACATGGGGGCAATTTGACATTATTTAGATTTTTCCCTGCACTCGATGCAATTGTTTCGGTTTGGTGTTGTTTGGTTGCTAGGAGGGGCCAACTACACTTTGAAATAACAAATCGAAATAAATGCATCTGTTCTGAAAAGGTTAGAGACCTTTAAGAACATTTTTTTTGTGATGCGATAATTTTGTCCAGCAGTTTATATTAGTGAAAGATATTAGTGTTAGAAAAAATCTTCTAGACAACTCGTGTTTTATAGTTTAAAAATCTCGGTCTATCAAATACTCGGCTCACTTCGTTCGCTCGGATTTGAACTACGACCTTGATTTTTAAACGTTCTATAAAACACTTGTTGTCTTAATAGCTATTTAAAACACGTTGTAATGGGAAACGTGTTTTAAAATGCTGTTTATAATCTAGGATGTGAAACGTGTTTCAAAATGCTGTTTATAATCTAGGATGTATATATTAAAAAGGTGACTTAAACTGCACAGATAACCTACTCCTACTTATATAGATGCCCCACTACCATGTTTACTTTAAAGACGCTAACAGCAGCGCCTCCGGCGGTTGGGAGCTAAAACCTACAAACAAGCGGGAAATTTAAAAAAATACTACTACTACCAATTTCATTATAGAAACATAGTCAACATTAAAAAGCACAAATAAAACACGTAATACAAAATACTTATAACTTATTTATATAACAATAAAAGATACAGACATTAGATATTACTACTTGATTATAAACAGAAAATACAGTTTTTAAAGTATTAACAAAAATATTTTGAAATTAAGAAACTAAACAAATGTACGACATTAATGTTTCTATAAAAATATAAATCCTGTACAATATCTAGTTACTTACAATATAAGTATCGCAATAATTCATTATTATATGTATATTCAATATAGGTACAGCGAGTGTCTGCAGTAACACACTGTACCAGTATTCTTTGAACGCGATGGTACCTACTAGTAACATTATTGCCTTTACAGAATAAAAAGTTACTGAAGACTACCCAACAAAATTAGAGTCAAAATGTTTAAATTAATAAATACTCCTAGACTTTTTGTGGCCTATAAACCCAAAAAAGAATAAATAGTAATCTAATCTATATTTCTTCATTTCTACCTGTATCTTCTTTCTTTAAATTTTTAAGAGCTTTTAATTTTACACTGTCGTTACCACAATATGGTCTTGTATCTTTGCCCATAATTTTATTATTTACATCTTTACAATACGCATGTATGATTCTTGTTGTGCATACTGATGTAATTACTAAATCGTTTACACTACCCACGTGTTTAGAACAGTTTAAAAATTCGAAGGAAATTTCTTTGTCTAATTCTTGACTCATCAATTATATGAGATGCTTATTGGCAGGATCTTTGTTTAAAAATTTAATATTTTTTAAATAAAGCCTGCAACATAGTTTCTCGATAAAATGCTTAATTTCTTTAACAATTCCTGATTAAGCTTAACCTGTAACTGTACACTTTTGTGTCAATGGAGCAACAGGTAATGGAGTTTCCAAGTCACTATTACACTATTACTTTCATATAAATCAGTATGGCCGAACATTAAGTTTGCTTCACCCATATTTAATAAACATTTAATATTTTTTAAGATGGATTCACTTCTGTCATCTTCACACTTAAAACTTGGTTTATATAAGTTTAGCATATTATTTATAAAAATGGCTTTAAATGTCCCTACGAACTGTGCAGCTGTTGGATTTCTAATACCACAACTTCGAATCTGTCCAAATAAATTTTCTACTGGGTCTTGATTTATGCGCCTTCCAAGTAAATATTGTAAGCCTTGTGTTTTTAAGTAGTGCCAAATATTAATAAAATGATTTATCGTGAAAGCCCAATTCACCAAACTTGGTGGTTTTCTTTGATCATTTTGAGATATTTTTTAAACTCCATAGAGGATAGCATAGGGCAAAGCCTCTTGGACCCAAAACTGTACATGCCCACTCTTATCGGAAATGCCACAGCGTAAAATTTTACCTTTTGTGGGTGTTTTTTAACTTCCATTTACCGAATCAAACAATTTATCGACAAACAGTAATAATTGTGCCATATCTTCATATTCTTTACCAAGAACACCAGTAGAATCTAAAATGCTGGCAAGTTTCATGGTAAACGCAACTCTTTGGCTGAAAACTTGGGCTGCATGCTTTACCTTCATTTTTAATTTTGTGTTCATACACATGTTCATCAAAGTGTGATAACACTCTGAGCTCCTCAGTTACATTTGGAGCGTTATCAAGCTCATACAATTTAATGATATGAATCCACTTTGCCACCTTTTTATCGGGTCCAAAAATGATTTCTTTATTTAAAAAATTATTTCGCAAACCTTTTAAAAGGTGTGGAGGATCATATAAGGGATATATTTTTAAATATTTTATTTCAAAAAAGCCATTCTTATATTCTACCCCTTTTTTTAAATAATCTTCCTTTGTTTCATTCAAGAGAGAACGTATAACCCTGCAGTTAATAGAAGACTGATCACAGACGGTGATAATGGGTTTAAATCCAATATCGATTAATAATTCTAATATATTTCTTAGCAAATATTTGATTTATTCATATTTAGCACCACCTCTACTGGAAAAGGCATAACAAATGGGCTGCTTGAAAGATGTTTTTATACCACGCAATACCAAGACAAGTGCATGGTCTACTAATTCAGCAGACCTTTTATTGTTGCCCATATCTTCGAACGCTTCAAGAAAACCCTTTTTTTATGAAAATGTAAAGAAGGCATTAGAGCCATTTCATCAAATAGCACAGAAACAAATCTTTCTTCGGGCTTTAAATCTCTGCATACCTCCTTTAAGGTTGCAAAAACGTGAGGCATTATGCCAGGTTCGAAATAAATCTTTACGAGCAACCTATCCAGAGTTGATTTGCTGGGTAAAATAAATATTTTCGATAAAACCTGTAACATTTTGGGCTTTGCTTGTACAGAATCAGTGCTAAAATAGAAGCTTCACGTAGCTGACACCTTATAAATTGTATTGCTAAAGTGTTTAGTTGGGACATTTCATCTTCATATTTATGTTGCTCAGCAAACTTCTTGGCTACAGCCAATCTTTGTTTGAATGTGTTTTTAGCACAAATATTTCTACGTAATTGTTTTGTAACAGTTTTTACATGCTGGTAAAGAACATTCTTCCGTAGACTCAATTATATGCTCCTGTTGTAGCCAATACACCGTATAGCAGATGTTGCTGTTATATCTATAAAAAAATTCTAAATATTAAATATCAAGCTTAAGATAATACTTTCACTTACGGTTAATCTTTCTTTGCTTCTTCATTGGGCTATTTCCTGCATCATTTTCATTGGTTGATGGTGAATTTGTGCTTCTTCCACGCTCAGCAGCAGGAACAGATGAGGAGCAGGATGAATTTATCACACTTTCGGCTGTCCCGATTCTAAAATTTTTGTCGTTTACACCCCTCACTATAAAAATGCCCTTCAAAATGCCTGTGGCCTGTGGCATATCTTTTTCACACTATATAAGTACAGAGGATCCATTGCCAGAAGGTCCTTGCTGTTTATAACCTCTTAGTCCAGTAACCACGTCAATTTACCTTGAAAAATTTGCAGAAGTTTTGATATTTGGTGATTCTATCTATTTTGAACTGCTTTTTTCGATTTTTTATTTGGCCACCTCGTATCTTTGCCGCCGACGCCGGCATATTGTAATAAAGTGCGAAAAAAAGAGATTTTTAAAGATATCTCCTTACTCGTTGCTTTTACAGCAAAAATAATTCTGTAATAAATTAAACTACATAATTTTCTCTACAAAATTGGTCCTTATCATATTTTTTTCATAAAACCGACCCATTTTGGATAGGAGACTAACGTGCAGTGAAAAGTAATACCTATTTCCACACCACCATGAGGTAGAGTATATGGCGCGTTTTTTTCTGTGGTTTTCCCAGTAGGCCTAATCCACATATTAATTGCTTAAAGGGTGGATTACACGAGGATAGTTTACTCGCTACTAGCCAGCTAGTAAAAAAGCCCGCTAGTGGGCGAGCAGATAGTAAATTTTGGTTTTCAATTACACGCAACTAGTGTCGAGTTTGCTAGTTGGCCAGTTCTTGATCTCGTGAGCAAACATGGCTATTAAATGGAACGCTACAGAAATTACAATTTTTCTTAAAATACCAAAATACGTATATGAGCGCTATGTTGCGCTCTGGAATTGTAAACATAAAGACCATTTAAATAAAAATTTAAGACTTTTTCGTCCATTTTCTTTTCTTGCGTTTATTTTCTGCTTCTATTACGTTTCTTAATTCTTCTTGTAACATTGCACTAATTAAAACAACATATGCCCGTACCACCTCAGTAGAAATTTTCACAAGAAGTACCTTAAAAACGAGTAGAATGTATTAGCTTCTTGCATCCGCTCAGCTTTTGCCTAATAATTTAACGTGGCGAGTTCACTAGCCAGCGAGTAAATTCGCGACAATTCGCCAGCTAGTAGCTAGTAAAGTTGACGGGTGTTCAACTTTTCACGCTGTGCTTTTAGCGAGTAAATTAGCCAGCTAGTTTGCTAGCCACTCTAGTTACACGTAGCTTTTTTACTATCCGCTAGTAAACTATCTAGCTAGTAGCGAGTAAACTATCCTCGTGTAATCCACGCTTAAGCCTCATTTACATTGAGCGAGTTTACTCGCTACTCGCGGGCGAGGAAACTCGTTCGGGTGCGAGCGTGTTTCAACTAGCTCAGCGAGTATCGTTTACACACAGCTAGTAAATTCGCCTACTCGCCTTAAATTTATTCACGTGGAAAGTTGTGTTTTATAATTTGGTTTGCAAAATGAAGTGGAATAGTAACAACATTGTTGATTTCTTAAAGATTTATGAACAATATCCTTTACTGTGAATTATCAAACATAAAGACTATTGTAATATTAAACTAAAAGATGAAGTTTTTAAAAAGATGCAAAGACAACTTCAAAATGAAGGCTTGCTCAAGGAGATGGTTTCAGAACTTGAGAAATCGATGTGAGCAAATAATGAAAATTTCTTTTTCCGTATCCATGATATGTAATTGACAGATTATTTATCTCATTTGAGGTTAACAATGGCGGATGGCGGGTAAATATGAAAAAGCGGGACGATATGAATATTTGCGGGTTTTTACCGTGCATGCTATCGACGTGACATCTACCGATAGAATTTAGAATCAAAATTATTATTTGATTATACAAAAATCTTCATTTAAGTGATTGATAAGTGTAATTATTTTTTAAAATTCAAGCAATTACGATTATTTTTTACATAAATTCATTATAGAAGCTATTTTTTAATACGAAAATTTGATATGTGTAATTTGAGGTTATATGTCAAAAACGTAGATACGTATTATATTATAACTATTTTTATTTAATACGAACTTCTCATGGATGCGGAAAAATAACTTGTGCCCTACGGGAATCTAACGGCATATTTCATCCCTCGGCTTTTGCTGCCCTCGCTCACTACGTTCGCTCGTGCAGCAGAAATCTTCGGGATGAAATATGCCTATATCTTCCCTTATGACGCAATATACTATATCTCAATTACACTTATACACTATAATTTTATAAAGTTTATAACAGTTTTGTATATTCACTATTGATTGTTAACTTAATCAATAATCTACAAGTAAAAAACACCAACACATTTAAAACACAGGCCATAAAAGAAATTCAAAACTTCTCAAAATACACAATTGACACAATGGGCAAACTGGAAAAACAACTGCGCATGCACAGATAACTTAAGTTATCTGTGTGCGCATGTACGTTTTTCAAAATTTTGTTACGGCTCTGCCCCCTCGCGAGTGGGAGCTAAACTAAAATGATCACGTGACCGGGTACAACCTATTTACATTTAGCTGGAGTATCTATAGGAGTAGGTTATCTGTGTTAAACTGTCACCAACAAAAAAAAATTATAAAACTTCAATAAACAATTTATTCAGTAATGAGTCGAACCTCTATTATTTTGATTGACTTCAAAAAGTCGGTTGGGCATGGAAGAAGTTAGCTTTTTTAATTCATCTGGTGTCAAAGAGCTCTAGACGGATCTCAGTGCTATTTTAAGTTCATCAACAGAGTTAAACTGCCTCCCATTTTCATAAACACGTCTGGCAAGGATCCCCCACAGGGTTTTCAATTGGGTTTAAGTGAGGACTTTTGGCTGTCCAGTCTAAAACTGTTATATCATTTTCTTCAAACTATTGTTTTACAATGCGAGGGGTGTGTATGGTAGATGGTAGCATTATCTTGCTGAAAAGTAAAGTCTGTGTCGCACAGTTCTTCGGCACATTCCACCAAAAGCGTGTACAATAATTCTAAATAATTTTCAGTTTACGCTTCGTGGTAATCATGCCAACTCGGTTGTTCCACTGGAGAAAAACGCACCGCATATGATTACACTACCACCACTAAAATCCATCTGGACCGTCTAAGTCTAAGTTAAACTTCCTCTCAGCGGTAAACACCACGTGATCCAATTCGTTTGTCCATGCCATATTTATGCTTTCTGGCAAATTCTATTTCTTGCAGCCTTATGGTGAGAAGTTAGCGGAGGTTTTTTTAAAGTCTTTTAGTAAATTTGATGTACGGGTTTTCAAGTAAAATTAGCCGAACTCTTCGGACAGTAACGGGAAGGGTTAATTCTTTCACAATTTGAGATGCAAACAGTTTTTTAGATCGAGCCGTGCGGATAATCTCGCGTTTTTGGCGTGTACTTAATTTGTTATTTCTCGCATAGTTGACATTTAAACCATAGTGAAATTATTAATAACCGTTGAGGATCTTCCAACTCTTAGAGCAATTTACCTGTTTGAAACACCAACATCCTTGTGCATAAGCAATGATCTTATCCTTTTCATCTTCAGAAAGAACTTTACCATGCGGCATGGTCACCTTTAACCTATTTAATTTTAATAAACATTTAAAAAACAACTTAAGTTCCTATAATGCAACATACTACGAATGATGAAATTTTAATTTATTTTTTTTCTTTTTACTAACGGATCCTAACGTTGCTGCTTTTGTGTGAATTTCCGCTCTATTTCGACACAAATTTAAACAACGTATAAATATTTGTGAATTGCATTTGTTATTGTGATTTTAAAACGAAACGAATGATACGTGAGTTATGTCACAGATGTGGTGATTTATGTTTACACTGATATGAAAAGTTTTATTACGCATTAATAGCGTTTTATTCTCTCTGCCTTTATATGAATTTCCTCCTCTGTGGATATTCAATCATTTTTCGCCATAAGAAGGAACATTGCAGCTAAGGTTACAATGGGTCTTCAGTTATCAGAATAATAAAGAAATATAAATACCAAGGAAAATACACGACAAACATTGAAGGGGACGGGCAAGAAAAACTTCCAACAGGAACGATGGTATACTACGAAGGACTAGTTTAGCAGAGATAAAGGAGCCTACATTCAACAGAACTAACTAAATCATAGACTGAAGCTACGGGTATAGGTGTTTGAACATTTCTTGTGAAAAGATGACTTCCGAGTTTTGGATTTCCAGAATACCGAGACCGAAAGAAGCCGGTATTGTCAGTGAAATAGAAATGAAATCGTTTACGGTGGAGAACAGAACATCGGAACTGAGCCACAAAGAATTTGAAAAATGCCCTCTTTAGCGACGTATCAACTTTTAACATAAATAATTCATATGTGAGACGATTTCCCACAGAAGAGTATGTTGCCGACAACCAAGCATCCAACTTCAGTCATGGTATGGGGTTACATATCTGCCAAAGAAGTTAGTAAATTGCACTTTGTCTCTGAAATGATGAATGCCGCTAAATACATCGAAATTTGACACAAAAGATGTTGACAAGCGGTAAATATTTGTTTAGTGAAGACAACACTCCTTGCCAAGATTGTGAATTTTTTGTTTGCCGCTAATAATATTAGAATAATGGGCTGGCCTGCACAATCCCCTGGCCTCAATCCAATTGAAAATCTTTAGAAAAGGATTTCCAACGTTATTTCAAAAAGAAAATCAACAGCAAAAACAAACTCACTTGAATCTTTGATAAATGCCCGGTATCGTTGCATTTCGAATGAAGAATTTCTTGCCATAAAGGTGTGAATTAGTCATTAAAAAGAAGAATTCAGTTAAATATTGGAATGCAACAAAAAGTAGAATAAATCTAAATATTTTGGTGTAAATTCATTTATCTAAAGTTATAACACGTGTTCTTTTGCAATATGTCAACCGACAGTGCGGTTTGCAAGGATTTAAAAAAATAATACTATTTATTAGAACTAGTTAGTAGTTAACCGTTTTCGAGGGGACACGAGACTTTTTAACACCATTGTACCTATTACTACATTTTAATTTTGAGTTTTATAACAAGGCAAAGAACGAATAGAAAACCGGGAAAATTTTTATTACTTACTACAGAAACATGACAAAACCCTTGTCTGTAAATACCTATATCTAAACACATTTTTAATTATTTAAACAATGTATACTGCAAGCATTAGAATTAAAATAGGTAGGGATTATTTTTGAAATTTTTATAATAGATTACTAAGAAAACACAAATAAAAGCTTACAAAATTCTAACTGCAAGTCTTTTGTTTAGGTCAAGCCATACATAACTACCGTAAACATTACGGACCAAATAGAAAATCTTACAGATGTCTACGACGGAAAAAATAAAAATTACCATAGCGTGCATGATTCGATATTATGGGGCGATATACAAACTGCTGTGCAATTAATTGTTATACTATCGACAGAGATGGAATATATTTCAAACAAAATAAAAGAGCGTAAAGAATTCTTCAGATATTTTAAACGACGGATGATACAAGATATAAAGGTTTGTATGTAGCAAGTTTTTTCAGCGCTTATTTTCTTTTTGTGAGTAATTCACAAGTAACACTTGTCTTGAAAATTTCTCACCATTAAAACTTCAAAAGCCGTGAGAGATATAACATGTGAGGCCTCAGCACCTTCAATACATGCCCCTTTAAAACCTACCGCAGGCTTTGATTTCATTCTCGAACGTAGATATTCTCGGGTACTCCATAACGACCTAGATCATTCGAGAGTTTCTGCCGATAGATGACCCGTTTCTTTACAATATTAAATTGTAAAGGGTGCCGTATTCCTAGAACGTTATATTTGAACTATTTTGTTTGTAAAGATTGAGAAACGGTTAAATTGGCGGCAAAATAGAGCAGCTCTTTTTTATCAGGTATTTACTGGCATGGCCAAATCTGCCAATTCAAGGTACGTTCAAAAAATTAAAGTTATTGGCGAAAACTGTATCTATTGTTCGTGTAATAAGTAGTTCAAGCAATCTTTAGAATTAGAAAAACTGCCTCAAATACTTTCTCGGTAATTTATTACGTACGAGGGGAACTAGAAAAGTTACTTAGCTGTGACCGAAACAATTGATGAGCGTCAGTAAATCAAATTCGCCTATTAATTTTCTTTCCATGAAATGAAAAGTAGTAGAAAATGAGAGTAATGAACATCGAAGTGTGATAAAATTTCTAACGAAAGTTCATCAGTGGATGTCTGCAATCTACGGAAACGTAATAAATTCGAAGACTTCCACGGAGTCAGTGGCAGGGTTAAAAGAACGTCTTCTGGATTGGGACGATGTCATTGTTAAGAAATAAAGAAACGTGCAACGTGCATACTCATATTATGTAGTCAAATTTTACTCTAGACGGTTTTGCTGACGAAGAGAGTCCATCGAAGATGATACCAGAAGTGGAGGACTCTCAGAAGTGACAAATCCATCTGAAAGTCTCCACCATTGCCACAGCCTAGTGTTATAAACATATTGCTCGGGCATGAGCAAGGTTTAGATGTGTTCCCACATTGTTGCCTCTTGAACATAAACTGCGAAGACGTCAAATCTCTCAAAATCATTTAGCCACCCTGTAAACTAATTCTAACCTTTAACTCGAATACTGGGACTCCAAAACAAAACAAGAGTTCTCCATCGCCAAAAAACAAAATTCATGGCAAAATTTTCTGAGACCTTAAATGCGTTCTCTCATTTGAGTACATGCCGAGAGGCATTATAATTAGTGCAGAGGTTTTGACTGAGCTTAACCATCCACCATATAGCTCAGACATGCCGCCATCGGACTATTATTTGTTCCAAAAACAAAAATAAATTCGAAGAAGGCGTTTTGAAACACTTGAAACAGATTATTGAACAATATTTTAATAACTAAGGGAAGACATGTTTTCTAGTGGTAGGAGGATTCTTTCTGGACAAATGCGTAAGTGTGTTAATCTCGTTGGAGACTATACTGGAAAATAAAAATGTCCAAAAGACCGCATGACTTTTTTTTAATAATGCGGTCCACCCTGAGACCAGAAGACTAAAAAGACGTGTTCCAACAGACATACTACTCCCCAATGGATGAGCCAACAAAAGTGAGTGCGTGTAGTGCAATATTCCAAGTGAGTGATTACCGGTACAAAACTAACAAAAACTAATATAAACACTGCAATTTATATCTTACAATAGACTTAATTGCTGCAACTAGGGTCTTAGTCCCTTAAAATTGTTAATGTTATGTACTATGTTGTCATAATACCTATGTATAGCACCAATATGCTGATCTAGGTGTATGTCTTATTGAAAAAAAATAAAAATAAATAGCTCCTTGATAACTAATATCATGTTTCAGAAGTTGCATAGACTTGTATGTATTCGTTTTAAAACGGGCAAAGTTCGTTCTGACATAAGTTGGAACCACGTAACATACTTATACCATATGTTTAATTCGAAAAAAAGGGAAATACCTACCTATTTTTTTTTTTGTAAATAATTCAAGATAGCCGTGAAACACAACCGAAACCTAACAGGAATAATGTAATGACTTTTCTCCACGACCATTTGTGAATGTAATAATTCCGAAATCATTTTTAATAATAGAAAGTAAAAATTCTCACTCTTGAGATAGAATATTTATTCTGAAACACTTGCTTCTTATGTGTTTTGCATGTATTTTCATTCTATACCAAGTGAAAAAATGAACATTCCATAATTATGCTCAACGAAATACATAGATTGCCATGGATTTCAAAACAGTAATGTAATATAATTGTTTCAATAAATAACCTGTTTTGTTCAGATTTAATTGTTTTTGATTCATACTTTCCGGCCGTGGAGAAAATACAGTCTTGTTACTCGGTTAGAATCTACTCGTGGTTGCTCACGCTCGTTAACGCTCGCGTTCGGAATCTTCCGCTCATATCGAATTTTCATTCTAACCTTGTTACAGAATATACTATTATTTTCAACCATATATGTATGTAATGACGTTAATACTAACTGTTTTGTAAGTTGAAAAATTGGCCTTTACTGACTGTTACTTTCCACTCGGCCACGCCCACTGTCATTAAATGACAGTTTGTTTGTTTGTTCAAAATATTAATTATTATTATAAATGATTCATATTAATTTATATGTATGGTTGAAAATAAAATAGTACCTATACAAACCTTGGTGAAAAGTTTCATTACTGTCTCGAGATATAGTAAACTACCTGTCGACAGTAATGAACTAACGGGTGTCCATAAACTGTCAACATCCCAGTAGATTGTGATTTCAGAAACATATTTCGTAATTTGATTCAGAACACCAAACCAAATATCAAGATTTGTAAAATGTCATTAGTGTCTGTGATTAAAGGTTCGTTTTCACGTGACATCAGTCATGACTTTTATCATCATGACACTAATGTCACGACATTTTCCTTCGTGAAAATTTTAAAAGTCATATTGTCATGACATTGCATTACTGTCGCGACATCAGTGTCAGGAAATCAAACCCGCTTTCATTTTGGGTGACATTTTAAAGCCAGTGTCACGTGCTTTACCTGGTGAAAACGATAGTGCCGCATTGCCACGACAGTTGTACCTACCACATGTATTGATGTAAACAGCGTTGTTTGAGATTATTATCATTATTATAGAGTGTTCTGTGATTATTATTAAACAAACATGGAGAACGTAGCCAGTGTCTCTTTTGATGTTATGCTAGAAATGCCGCGACACCAGTTTTCATGAAAACAGTAACGACATAAAGTGTCACACCGTCATGACTTCAAATGCCATGACTTTGATGTCACGTGAAAACGAACCTTTAATCTAAGAATTGTAATTTGTTTTTCAAAGCAACCGAGATGTCGACAGTTTATGGACACACGTTACTTTTCAGTATACCTCTCTGAAAACAGTTGCTTGCTTGACGGTTTATGGGTTGCGAAAAGGCATCTTTCCCGTGCACTGCACGGGAAAATTTTTTCCCGGTCTATTCCACCTCCATCTGTCAAATAAACACTCGATAAACAATTCCAAACAAGCGTTGCTATGGAAATCTCAAAAGCATTCTAAATGGCGTTTGCTATGAGTAACAACGCATATTTTAATTTACGTGTTCTATCGCCGTTTTTCAGAGGTATAATGAAAAATACCGTTCATTACACGGCGGAAACTGCTTTTCCCGTGCGAGCGTGACAATTTTCGCCTCACACGAGAATTGTCACGCTCGCACGGGATAATCCTTGTTTCTCGCCTCCTAATGAAATATGCTATTCTATCTCGGTAGGTATGTAATATACATACTATTAATATATGAACCACAGTTGGCTATGGACAATTAACTGATTTTATCGTGGGTAATTCACATTGTCCATATCGTTATCGTTGTAGTTTTCCAAAGTGATTTTCACATTTCATACTTTAAATCTCAATGGAAATATTTTATATCAATTTGGGCCAAATAAATATGAAGTGGAACATGTAGCTGGTGGTAATAACAATTATTTCACAAATATCAATTACAATCATGCTCATTTTTGCCAAAAAAAAAATAGTCTGCGTACTGTTTTACTTCCCCTTACTGCCCACACTTTGAACACCAGTTCGTCATACTAGCGGCATCTATCGGTGCACAACAGAAAAAAAAAGTTAACACCAGTATTTTTCTTTTGTATTGTGTATAGTACGAGTATTTGTTGTACCTTGATAAATAAAGCGTTAACAATTTCGAATTTCTAGGGCTTTATGGGCGAGACAAATGTAAAATTTCTAGCACTCATAATGCTCTTAATTAATTTTGTAATTGAAAAGTTGGCAGCACCAAGCAGACTATTTTAAGTGAATTCAAATTTGAAAAAGAAAGGCCGCGGAAGATTTAAACCTGTTAGTGAATTATTTTTAATTTTAAACGATATGTCGAGCAGGTACTAGGTATGGGTATCCGAGTTTGTCAACAAGTGTAAAGTCTGCTCCTTGCTCCTCTCGCCTCAATTTTATAAACTAAAGCTAAAATTTAATAATGGTCTACAGCTCTACAGTCTACAGTGTTTGATATTAACTTCAAAATTATTTCAATCCATAGCAAATGGGCTTCGATTCCCAAAATGAAATCTTGCAAATAAGCGCGCTTGTAAATTATGTTGCTCAAAGAGCTGGTGCTGAAGTGGACGTAAAATTTGAAGCAGAAGCTATTGAGATGTGCAGAATAGGTGTAGGCAAACAACTGGCGTTTTTACAAAGATCGCCCGCTCAAGGAATTGTGATTCTCGATACAACAGCCCTAAGTCGGTAACTATGCTAGTTTTCTATCGTCCTCGTGCCGCATTTGTAACTAATAATAATAATAATAATAATAAACTCAATCTTTAGGCATATGTTTAACTGCAGTGCCAGGGCTCTAAGGCCAAATTATGAAGATTTGATACCAGCGCGTATGAATGCTAAGATCACTACTCCTAAATCTTCCGTACCTATTTCACTACTAACCGAGGACTATCCGGATTACGCTGATGCTGATTTGGAAGCTGCTGACAGATTACACAACGTACGTAATTTATTATACAACACAACATATTTCCTTTATTTGATTGCTTCCATTATTTCAGTATAAAATAATAACTGAAAAAGCTGTGGAAACGTGCGTATTAATGTCACTAGCTATTTCACATTTGCTAGTGCCAGGAGAACCTGTGCCTGAAGTTCTCTCTACCAAGGAAATTGAAGCTCAGAATATCATACGGCTACCACTAACTAAACCTTCTCCCAGTTCTCCCGCTTCAAAGACACCTCCTCCCCCAGTTTGGATTATGCCGAAAAACCGTCCGGTTTATGTTGATGAAGAGGTTACGATTTTATTGTTTGAGGTTTTTGTAGTAAGGGTGGGTTGCCCAAAGCTTTTGTTAATTTGACGAATTTTCAAAGTTTTTAATAAGTAGTTGCTTTCTAATATGTTATTTGCCATATGCATTAAAGTTTTGATTCGATTTTGTTGATTTTGACGAACGATTAATTCGGCCAAGTTGTTAAATCACGCATGTGCAGTCCACCCTAAGGCGAAACTAAGTGGCTTCTTGTTCTTTTTTCCAATATTTTTTAGGACTAAGCCTATTACGCCTAAATGTAGTATTCCCTTTGTTCATTAGTTTAAATCATTCAATTTGTTCTTGGGTCTTTCTCATCTCAAATTAAATGTGTTACTCCCCATTCTAACGAAGGGTTGCACCAACAGCTGGTTATTTTAACCACTGCTTATTTCGAAATAGTTGAAGACAACGACGAGAAGATAAATAAATAATGTAAAAAGTTAAATGTTATAATCTGCTGTGAATGAGAACAACAGGTGCTAAATGAGATGAGAGAAAATCTCATAGACTACGATACCCTATCAGAAACCAAAACAAAAGCTAATTAGCAAACCATGATGAACAAAATAGACGAAATACGCTACATTAATGAATGAATAATGAATCCTAAAAGTTGTCGTATGGTCGAATTTTCGAGCCAGGTAATGCACGTCATCAATAAATTTTATGCACGATCGCATTATAATGTGTCAATTATGTCTGAATTTGTTTGACATAAACGTCTATTTATAGCCCGTGGGTGTCTTTATAGGCCGCCGGTCTATAATGAAACGTCAAAAATTGAAAAACAGTTTAACAGTCTTATAAAGAATTTTTTTAAATTAAAATCGAATGTATGCTCTTTATTAGAACTCTATTTAGGGTAATTTGTATTAACAACACAGTTAACACAATTATTTATGTGAATATTCCTAGGCGTAAATGCTTCAACCATTCGACAGTTGTCAGTAAAAAATTAAAATAATTGAGCAACTAACTACTCGATGTGGGTAGAAAATTAATTTATTTTTTATTTCAGTTTTAAAATCTTAGATCGTGCATAAAATTATGTATGTACCACTGGCGTAACTTGCTTTTATGGCCTTCGACGTGTCTTTAGCCCTCGACTAGCGTCTCGGGCTCAAAATCACGTCTCACGCCATAAAAGCATCTTTACGCCCTTGGTACATAAATAACTATTATGACATTATAACTTGGTACGTCTACATGAAGTTCCAAACGATTTACAAATTTTATAACCTAAAAAATGTCAAATGTCTAACAAACGTTAATGATACACAACACGATCTGTCAGAAATTTGCAAGTATAATTGGAAATTGGGAATATAAACATGCCAAAAATAATACTAACTTTACAAAAAATAAATATCAGCTAAATTAGAAAATAAAAACTCGATTTCTCTCTTATTTTCAAAAATGTATAGACCTTTTGATTAAACACGACTGTCTAATCTTAGAAAACTACAAAAATAATTTATATTTAGCAATTACATTTTGTATTTTTTTATCGCGCATTATTGGTAACGCCGACCGTTGATCATGTGATTGGTGACGCGCATTACCTGGATCGACAATTGGACTATACACTTAAGTTATACATATACAATCTATATGCAGGGTGCCCATTTTAAACCGTGATTTTTTTGGAGGTTGGAATAGGCAACCCATTTTACTTCTGAAATGTGACTAAAATCTTAAAATTTCGATTAAATTTTTGTGTGCATTAGTTAGCCTTGAAATTTTAAAGTTAGTACATTAGCATCAAAAACGTGAAATAGTACATTACATCCGAGGTGGGAAATGTTTCATTACAGCCGAGGGCTTGATGTATGACCGAGAGGCGAAGCCTCGTGGTCAGACATAGCGCGAGGTGGCTGTCATTTACATCATGGAAATTAAAACCACGATACGATACAATACCCTTCATATATGACGGATAATACGTCTTCGAGACACACCTAATCATTCCTTAGGTCATCGTTTTCAAATGCGTCTTCATTTATACATATATCCCCGAACTTGGGCAGCGCAGTACTAGTGATTCTTACCGTAACTTAAATCGACTTTTAATTTAATTTTTTATATACATATATCGAAATATATTGTAATGATATTAGATGCAACCGGTTAGCTCAGCCTGAATTTAAATTTATTAATTTAAAAGAACTCTTATCAAAAGGACGTTAAAGGGATCGATTCAGCACAATGTAAAGAAATCTAAATGAACAAAATTACAATAATACAAATCCTTTGACAATTTAACATACAAACTTATTATCTAATTAAGCAGTCTTTAAATACTAAAAATTGTTTTGATAAATACCTTTAATCACTTTTTAAACCACCACACTAATAATCCGGTAATCTTATTTTTCATCGATATCGACAACAGCTGCAATTCGGTCTGATCCTATCAATGTTATCCTACACTCGACCTTTCAATTCTCATCCAATAAATAAACCCCCAACTCCAATAATTGTATTTTATTTGATATAATTTTTTTATAAATTTATAAATACTTTTCCATATTTTAAATTATATCATTAAACATCTTCTCCATTAAATTTTATAAAGGTTTTATTTATATTTACTTTATTTATAATTCTTTTTTCAAAAATGAGAAATTTTTGAAAAAGAATCTCTTCCCTTCAAAATTGTTATTTTTCTCTCTCATTTTTTTTTTAATCCTCATATCTCCCTGGATATCTTCATTTTTATTTTATTATACCCACTATATTTTTTTATTTTTAAAATATGTATAACAAAACCTTCATAAAAACATTAAATTAACAAAATTTTCTTAAATCTAATTTTTTTACATTTTTTTTATAAAACAACAAAATTAACATTTTAATCTATTAATTATTTACATGTTATTAAAAAGTAGTCTTGTATAATTTTAAAATGTACATTTCAAAATCAAATTTAAAACAAAAATATTTATTTATAAAATTATTCAAAAGATATTATTTCAATATATGGGAGAGAAAATTAAAGCAAGTGTAGGAAGAATAACCAAAAGTAGACACATTTTGTAAAATAAGGATGCTGGAGAGGAAGAAGTGAAAGGAAGTTTTGTAGAAAGCCATAGGTCTCGATGACTCCCTACAACTTACATGCCCGGAAATTTCCCGTACTTCTGTCTAATTAAAAGGGAGTCGGTAGTAGAATAGAGACAGTTGGAGCCGCCATTTTGTTTTTAATTAGGTCAATCAATTTAATCGATTGCGCAATCAAGGTCGAATTAATGGGATTAGCGGTTCAATTCGCGGAATTTTAGATCGATTTAATTGGATTAACGGTTTAATTAGATCATTTCGCGGAATTTTAGGTCGATTTAATGGGATTAGCGGTTTAATTAGATCAATTCGCGGTTTAATTAGGTCAATTAAAAGTTCGATTAAAATCTCGATTAAAATCGGCGGTTTAATTAGGTCGATTAAAAGTTCGATTAAAATCTCGATTAAAAACGGCGGCCATCTTGGATTTAATCAAATTAATCAATCAAATTTAATTAGATCGAATAAAAGTTGGATTAAAATTTCGATTAAAAGCGGCGGCCATCTTGGAATTAAATCAGGACTAGACCAATCAGGTTAGCGGTTATCAATCTATCTCACTCTCACACTGTACAAATGGGGCGTGACCAGGAACCGGCGGGGGCTGCGTCTGAGAGCAATAAGTGTCATATTGAATTAATCTTTAATCAAAGTTATCAATTTAACCAGGTGTACGGCGGATTCGGTATCAATCCGCTGATTAAATAAATATGCATAATGCATCACGAAAAAGCACGGTTTAATTAGATCAATCAGCGGTTTATCCCAAAAACTAAAAAAAAGAAACGCAGGTCTTGACTTGTCTGTTTACACCTGTCAATCAAAGCTTAAAATTTCGTAAATGACGTCAGGGAATATTGCGAACAATAGGTACCTTTCATCGTCCTACGAAATGTTTTTAATTCAGGCTGAAAAGTTTAAAAGGATATATCATTTGTAAACACAAAAGAAATACAGCTATAAAATTATTCATTTTATTTGCAAAATCGCGCTCACTCCAAAAAGGCAGAGGATTGACAATTTATGAAATTAAATATTAATCAGAATATAATTAAAATGTTGATTAATATGATAACAATGCTTTTTTTTAAGTAATAAACGTGTCTTCATAATTAAAATAAAATAAAAATAAGTCATAAGTGTGGCAGAGTTCCATATCCAGTAGGAAGTGTGATGTGGGCCACCTGGAACCGCACCATATCTCGTGCAAAGAAATTTTCGTTACTTTGAAGTTTGAGCGCTGACATCCCCATTCGAACCGAAGGCACATATTGAATGATACTGCATTCTGCAAAGCAAAGGTAATTTTTTTAACATATACATATAATTAAGAAGAAACGTATTTTTAAGAACTTTACGATATTTCCTATAAATTAAATACAGTTAGTCATCAGCATTTTGGTAACGTGTTTATTATCAATAGTTTTTTTCCCACGCTAAAATGATAAAACAGAATTTCGAATAAAAGAACGCTTAGGGAAATTCGATTTTTAAAATAAAAATTTAAAACATGATTTTAGATAATTTTTTTTTGAATAAAAGTATACGGTATTCCGTCAGGGCTTAATATCAATTGTTTCTTTCATTTTTCTTTGTGGAGATTAATATCAAGAATTTACCGTTATTAAAAATATTAGAAGTATGAGAAGGGGAATTAAATAGACTAAATCGAGATTAGCGATAAAATCTATGGCACTTCTCGTATATTCGATATTATTTTGGGTTTATTCCTGGTAAACCTTCAATTTATAATATTTGTTATTATAAAAAATATAAATTAATTTCTGAATATAAAATTGAAGATATGGACCAAATCTAAGTTATTATTATTTCTTTCACTTATTTAATATTTAATTATGTATTTTCATTTTTAGATATATTTTATTCCCACTGACGAAGAACTTTAACGTTCGAAACGTTTGAAAAATATAAAATTTTTTCAAAAGAAATAAAACCTTTTTTATTTCTGAATAATTGGACTACAATGATCTCTTCCACTTTTGTATAAATTAATTTCATTATAAACTTACTCTTTTTTAATGTAGATTCCCCTAAAGTAATTGGAAGATGTAGCCCTCGCTCTACGAGATATGTTCATATAAAGTGCGAACTTCCGGTTTATCGTTGGTAACGTCTTCTAATAACATCTTAAGACAAACTGTGTAATCAGCCTTAAGAATATCTACTAGCGTTAAGAAACCCATATTTGAACAAATTTAGTACGCCAGAAATTGATAGATTCGTAAAGTCCACCTTGAATGTTTTAACACTAAAACCACTAAAAAGTATGCCAAGCGAAGGCAACACAGGGACGTTTTCTGACTAGCTAGTTCGACATCCCAACTATATACGCACGGGTGTTTTGTTAAGAATGAGTCAAACCCGTTGTCACTACTATTTTCCTTCCTATTGTTCTGCTTCGGCAACTTTCAACTTGTGTCTTTCCTGTATTTTACGAAAAATGTAATAAACATCTGCAAACCTCAGCTAGAGCCTTTCACACGGTACAAGTTTGACCTTCAGAATTCAAATTTAAGTACAACTTATTTTACAAATTTAAAACAAAAAGCCATTATTATCTTTTAGCATTAAAAATAAAACTGTTTTTCTAAAAATCTTGCGAACAAGAGAAAGCCTACATTTGAAAATTTAAATCTGTTATTGTCGACGTAAAAATATTTTATAAAACAAAAACTGTGAGTACGTTATTTTAGGAACGTTTTGCAAATTTAATTTTAAATTAACCGTGCTACTGATCCGCGCCTTTGGTAATCAGTTTTCTACTTTATGTTTTAATTCAATATTATTAATAACTTCCTTGCCAATATTTATGAACCTTGATTTTGAAATTATTTACAAAAGTCACCGCCTTTTAAACATGATTAATTAAATGAAAATAGAAACCAAAGATAAATATAAAGACAGAAAGACTCAGAATTAATTAAAACAAAAAAAAAACAAATACGGTAAAAAAATTAATAACCAGAGAAACCTTGTAGAGATAATCCCAAAATAGCTAACACTGAAATTTAGGACTTCTTTCACGCTAATAAAGTAAAGGACGTTTTTTACTCTAATAAAGTTAAAAACTCTAATAGCTTTCTCTTCTGCTAAAAACTCTAATAGCTGCTTTCTCATCTGCATCGTCTAAAACGGAATGTTCATGGTTTTGTTTCAAAGACAATTGTCAAATAATCTTGAGAAAATATGATGCTATAACATTTTGAATTCTACACTACTTTGCAGACGGTAAAAGCTGTTCTCGTTTTGTGAAAATGGAGCACGGATTTTTATCTAACTCTCTTAAGCAACAGTTCAATGAAATATTTACCCAAAAACACTTCATCCTGTTCTACCTCTTAGAATACACGGTAAATTGTTTTCAAGCAAATAATCAGGTAAGTTGTGTTTTTATAAACGTACACTAAAAGTTATTGTAGGCTAAATTTTACCGATGACTAATTATCATTTAAAATTTTTAAATATGAAATACTTTGAAGCTGCCAGTCAACACGATCATATTACCTGCTATGTCTTTAACCTTTAAGTAGTCGCGTGGTTCTTAGGTACACAAGTGGTCGCGTGGCGCCTACACGGCGCCAGCGTTTTAAAATGCCCCGACTGTCTTAATTTTGGCTTTTTTTATCAAATAAAATACATGTAGGGCTTGATACAGGTATAATGTTAAAATTTAGGGTAAATATATACAGATAAATACAACAATAAAAAGGTAAAACCTTATATAGTCCCATCAGAATGAAAAATGGAGGACAAACGTTGATGCTACCATTCTTTACGTAATTTTAAATTTCACAATAATGTTATCTATCGTTGAAGCATTCGTTGCAGATATTACTTGTGTGTTCACCGCAAATATTTTTTCCACTAATTTTACAAATATTCCTCTTGCCTCTTGTAGCTTTATACATAGGCGCCAGTAGCGTAACCTCTCGCATTTCTTGAAACAAAGTAAATGTTTTCTCGAAGATAAAGGAATACTTAAGCATACCGATTCAGAATAGATTCCTCAAAGTATACGTGAAGGGAAATATTACACAAAAATTTATTTTAGAAACGGCAGGCGTCTAAACATGAACTGGCGCCTGCACGGCGCCACGCGACTACTTAAAGGTTAATAATTCTTGAAGTTTAAATTTACTCTTTTGCAGGACTAGGGTCTGTTTTATTATTCCCTGATAAAGTTAAATTCCATATATCTACAATTGAACCAGCAAAAGGTACGAAGATACAAATGATCCTAAAACCATTCCGTTAATTAAACAAGCAAGAACGACCGGCCAGGCGAACTTGCTAACAAGTTTTTCAAAATTTAGTAGTAAATATTTTATGGAATGACTTTTAAAGAAAGTATTTAGCTTGTGTTCACTTATAACCTGTAAAATAAGTGATTTCATTCTTCAGAAATTTTTAAAATTATAAATTAATTCACCTAAAATGTATTCGTTTTTTATAATCTGATATATAAATATCTACAATCACAGCGGAAATAAAAAATCGTTAAACACGTGCAACCATCTTATTTTAGTATTCATAATAGCATTGGATTTATTTTCAGTCGAAAAGACTTCACACACTTTAAAAAAAAATAATCGCATGATTCACAGAAACCTTGAAGAAACTAATCGCAAAAAATAATAAATGTTTAGCTTTAAGCTAAATATATACCAAAACAAAATGCCTGTACTAATAACATTGAACAATAGGTACAACATGACTCATTGTTCTTGAGTCCCTTACTACAAAATAGTTTAAATCTAGATCGGATGGTGGTACAATCGTACACTTGATGATGCCCTCTACAGAATTAAGATCAATCTGTTCACATTTATCCCGACCCACATGAATTTTAGGATGCCCTATGGGGTATTTCCCATACTTATTAAAATTTAAAAGAAAAAACTAAATTGTATCTGATTCATAATTATTTTAAAATAAATTTTGGCTTTAATGTAATTCTTTGCTTCAAATCAACTTCGAACGTTTGATAAAAAATTAAAAAGAAATAAACTAAATTGCATCTGCTTCATAATTATTTTTAAATAAATTTTGAGCTTTAATGTAATTCCTTGCTTCAAATCAACTTCGAATGTTTGAAGACTTTTAAAATGAAGATCAATAAAAAATATTGAATAAAACATATTTCTGAAAACCTTAAACAAGATTAAGTTTGAAATAAACAAAAGAATATTTTTAAAATATTGAAAACGTAATAAAATTAAATTAAAAAAATATTAAAAGAAAAAACAAGATGAATTAAATTATAAAATAACTTTTTTAATAATTAATGTAAACCATTATCTTTAACTTTGTCACCTCTGCTAACATTTTTGAATTCCTGTATTACAAAGTGCAATTAAAATGTAAGATATTACGAAGACCTTTTCGTATTTTAGAAAAAAACAGTTTACGCTTATTTAAGAAAATCAAATATTTAAGAAAAAATAATCTTGAAAAGCTTGAATGAAGTTAAATTTGAAATAAAGAAAAACATTTCAAGAAATTGAAAAACTTTTAAAATGAAGATCAATAACAAATATTTAATAAAACATGTTTCTGAAAACCGTAAACAAAATTAAATGTGAAATAAATAAGAGTATTTTAAAAATATTGAAAAGTTTGAATGAAAATAAATTTGAGATAAAGAACAAACATTTTAAGAATTTGAAAACTCTTAAAATGAAAATCAGTAAAACATATTTCTGTAAAATTTTTAGTATACATTTTATAATATCTACCTATCTATTATAGATATGTTGTTCAGGTCCTTGAACGGAGGTGAGCAGCTCATGCCTCGATGCATCCAGCGACTGTTGGGAAACCCCTGGTAGGTCTACCCCAAACGCGAAAGACTGAAAATATTTTAAAAAAAATTTAATTCGATATACAGACAAACTGAATTGAAACTTCAATTTCTTAAACTGGAGATATACGTAAAAGCTGAGTATGAAAAAGTTACTTACACCTAAGTACTCGCTGTACTCCCAGCAGTTCTGTAATATGCCGGTGAAGTTTTGCGAAAAACTGCGAATCAGATGCATCTAAAACAGCACCCTCGTGCATTAGTTTGGTTTCACACTGCTCTTCACCAATTATAGTAATTCGCGTGCGGTCGACACTGCTCACACTTGTGAATGCGTACTGTAGCACGTTGAAGATAACAATGGTCGATATGGTGAACCCGACAAGCACTTTGGAGACTTTAAAAAACATTAGTCATTACCCTGGTCACTCAAAACAGTTAATCATCGTAAATACTTCCGGACGTTTTGCATACTGTAAATTCTTAACAGCTGCAGTCAACAAAAAGGACGCCAAAGTCTTGTTAGTCCTGAAATTTGTAAGGACTTAAATTTGAAAAATAAAAGAATATTTAAATTATAAAATAACTTTTTTAGATGATATTTAATATAAAATAATTCTGAAACGCTTAAATGGAAACCATTCACGTGCTGTAGTCTCGACATATATCTTCTTCTCGTCTATAATTAATGAAAATCATTATCTTTAACTTTGGCAGCTCTGCTAACATTTCTGAATTCCTGTGTTACAAAGTTTTCTAAATTTGTTAATGCTGGCAAATTTTAAATTAATATTCTATTTTAGTATAAACTCTCGAATGTTTTACAAAAATTTAAAAAGAAAAAAACTAAATTGTATTTTACTTCATAATTATATTAAGTACTAATTTTGAAATAAAAAAGTAATAAACTTGTTTAACATTCTGGTATGAGCAAAGATGTAGCGAGTTCAGATTACAATTTATTATTTACAGGTAAGTTGAGCAATATGGTTTTTTAGGGATTATTGAAATTTCTATCTTATTTATTTAATATGCTACAAAAGGTGAATTATTTTGCTGAAAAAGAAATCAATACCAAAGCTAGATGATTATCAATTTGAACTTGTCAGATTCTAATATTGAAAAATTGCTTGGAATACCAGACGATGCAATTTATTATAAAACCAAATCAGGAATTAATATTCAAAATAAGTAAATTGATAGACACAAGTGATTTGTGTGTGCCTATATTCAAATTTTGTAAAAGGACCAATATTTAGATTTGTAGTAAATTCGTTGCCTAGGGTACTTACATAAAATCAGCTAGTGTTATCCTTTTTATAGATACATAATATTGAACTGTTTGATAAATTAACTCTTACCTTTGAAGGAGCAGTACGTAGGTGAAAATGTAAATAACGTTAGCGTTTTGATTGATTTCAATAAATTTGATGATCTGAGTCACGTATTGGGATATATGGTTTCAGGGCAGCCGAATTCATTGACACAAGCGGTTTCGGCAAAAAATCGCCTTAATCACAAGTTATTGTGCTGGTACATTGTCTCACGCACCATAGGGATTTCATTGTAAAATGAATTTGAAAGACTTTGAATTCAAAGAAAGGGTAAAGAATCTACAAGAATTTAAAATTGAAATTAAAGAGTAAATCAAATGATCGTATTATAGTTTATTATGATAAAGCTGGACGATTATCAATAATAAATTGAGAAATTAAACAACACTTTCAAAACTTACCTCAAAGCGTACTCGGGCAAATACCAAGCTACAGCGGCCCCCGTCAAGACTTTAACTAAACTCAGTCTAGGATTTCATCCCCACCTTGAAAATTCAACTTCTTTTATTTTCAAGTTATTTGTTAATCAGCTGTTCAGATTTTAATACCCGATTCCAATCAAATCAATTTAATTAGTACAGTCAATTTAATTAGTCCAGTCATTTTAATCTAGGGTAGGCTAGCTTAACATGTTACGCAAATAAACTATTAAAATAGGTAAATTCAAATCTTGACCATTTGTTACAGGTATGAAGACATTTCAGGTTAGGCTAGGTTAGGTTAGCTTATTTCAAGTTAGACTAGGTTAGCTCATTTCAATCTAAGTTAGGTTAGGTTAGGTTAGCTTATTTCAAGTTAGGTTAGGTTAGTGCATTTCAATCAAAGTTAGGTTAGGTTAGGTTAGCTTATTTCAAGCTAGGTTAGGTTAGATAATTTTAATCTAGGTTAGGTTAGTTTAAATAAGTTAAAAGCTAACCTAACCTAGATTAAAATTATCTAACCTAACCTAGCTTGAAATAAGCTAACCTAACCTAACCTAACTTTGATTGAAATGCACTAACCTAACCTAACTTGAAATAAGCTAACCTAACCTAACCTAACTTAGATTGAAATGAGCTAACCTAGTCTAACTTGAAATAAGCTAACCTAACCTAGCCTAACCTGAAATGTCTTCATACCTGTAACAAATGGTCAAGATTTGAATTTACCTATTTTAATAGTTTATTTGCGTAACATGTTAAGCTAGCCTACCCTAGATTAAAATGACTGGACTAATTAAATTGACTGTACTAATTAAATTGATTTGATTGGAATCGGGTATTAAAATCTGAACAGCTGATTAACAAATAACTTGAAAATAAAAGAAGTTGAATTTTCAAGGTGGGGATGAAATCCTAGACTGAGTTTAGTTAAAGTCTTGACGGGGGCCGCTGTAGCTTGGTATTTGCCCGAGTACGCTTTGAGGTAAGTTTTGAAAGTGTTGTTTAATTTCTCAATTTATTATTGATAATCGTCCAGCTTTATCATAATAAACTATAATACGATCATTTGATTTACTCTTTAATTTCAATTTTAAATTCTTGTAGATTCTTTACCCTTTCTTTGAATTCAAAGTCTTTCAAATTCATTTTACAATGAAATCCCTATGGTGCGTGAGACAATGTACCAGCACAATAACTTGTGATTAAGGCGATTTTTTGCCGAAACCGCTTGTGTCAATGAATTCGGCTGCCCTGAAACCATATATCCCAATACGTGACTCAGATCATCAAATTTATTGAAATCAATCAAAACGCTAACGTTATTTACATTTTCACCTACGTACTGCTCCTTCAAAGGTAAGAGTTAATTTATCAAACAGTTCAATATTATGTATCTATAAAAAGGATAACACTAGCTGATTTTATGTAAGTACCCTAGGCAACGAATTTACTACAAATCTAAATATTGGTCCTTTTACAAAATTTGAATATAGGCACACACAAATCACTTGTGTCTATCAATTTACTTATTTTGAATATTAATTCCTGATTTGGTTTTATAATAAATTGCATCGTCTGGTATTCCAAGCAATTTTTCAATATTAGAATCTGACAAGTTCAAATTGATAATCATCTAGCTTTGGTATTGATTTCTTTTTCAGCAAAATAATTCACCTTTTGTAGCATATTAAATAAATAAGATAGAAATTTCAATAATCCCTAAAAAACCATATTGCTCAACTTACCTGTAAATAATAAATTGTAATCTGAACTCGCTACATCTTTGCTCATACCAGAATGTTAAACAAGTTTATTACTTTTTTATTTCAAAATTAGTACTTAATATAATTATGAAGTAAAATACAATTTAGTTTTTTTCTTTTTAAATTTTTGTAAAACATTCGAGAGTTTATACTAAAATAGAATATTAATTTAAAATTTGCCAGCATTAACAAATTTAGAAAACTTTGTAACACAGGAATTCAGAAATGTTAGCAGAGCTGCCAAAGTTAAAGATAATGATTTTCATTAATTATAGACGAGAAGAAGATATATGTCGAGACTACAGCACGTGAATGGTTTCCATTTAAGCGTTTCAGAATTATTTTATATTAAATATCATCTAAAAAAGTTATTTTATAATTTAAATATTCTTTTATTTTTCAAATTTAAGTCCTTACAAATTTCAGGACTAACAAGACTTTGGCGTCCTTTTTGTTGACTGCAGCTGTTAAGAATTTACAGTATGCAAAACGTCCGGAAGTATTTACGATGATTAACTGTTTTGAGTGACCAGGGTAATGACTAATGTTTTTTAAAGTCTCCAAAGTGCTTGTCGGGTTCACCATATCGACCATTGTTATCTTCAACGTGCTACAGTACGCATTCACAAGTGTGAGCAGTGTCGACCGCACGCGAATTACTATAATTGGTGAAGAGCAGTGTGAAACCAAACTAATGCACGAGGGTGCTGTTTTAGATGCATCTGATTCGCAGTTTTTCGCAAAACTTCACCGGCATATTACAGAACTGCTGGGAGTACAGCGAGTACTTAGGTGTAAGTAACTTTTTCATACTCAGCTTTTACGTATATCTCCAGTTTAAGAAATTGAAGTTTCAATTCAGTTTGTCTGTATATCGAATTAAATTTTTTTTAAAATATTTTCAGTCTTTCGCGTTTGGGGTAGACCTACCAGGGGTTTCCCAACAGTCGCTGGATGCATCGAGGCATGAGCTGCTCACCTCCGTTCAAGGACCTGAACAACATATCTATAATAGATAGGTAGATATTATAAAATGTATACTAAAAATTTTACAGAAATATGTTTTACTGATTTTCATTTTAAGAGTTTTCAAATTCTTAAAATGTTTGTTCTTTATCTCAAATTTATTTTCATTCAAACTTTTCAATATTTTTAAAATACTCTTATTTATTTCACATTTAATTTTGTTTACGGTTTTCAGAAACATGTTTTATTAAATATTTGTTATTGATCTTCATTTTAAAAGTTTTTCAATTTCTTGAAATGTTTTTCTTTATTTCAAATTTAACTTCATTCAAGCTTTTCAAGATTATTTTTTCTTAAATATTTGATTTTCTTAAATAAGCGTAAACTGTTTTTTTCTAAAATACGAAAAGGTCTTCGTAATATCTTACATTTTAATTGCACTTTGTAATACAGGAATTCAAAAATGTTAGCAGAGGTGACAAAGTTAAAGATAATGGTTTACATTAATTATTAAAAAAGTTATTTTATAATTTAATTCATCTTGTTTTTTCTTTTAATATTTTTTTAATTTAATTTTATTACGTTTTCAATATTTTAAAAATATTCTTTTGTTTATTTCAAACTTAATCTTGTTTAAGGTTTTCAGAAATATGTTTTATTCAATATTTTTTATTGATCTTCATTTTAAAAGTCTTCAAACATTCGAAGTTGATTTGAAGCAAGGAATTACATTAAAGCTCAAAATTTATTTAAAAATAATTATGAAGCAGATGCAATTTAGTTTATTTCTTTTTAATTTTTTATCAAACGTTCGAAGTTGATTTGAAGCAAAGAATTACATTAAAGCCAAAATTTATTTTAAAATAATTATGAATCAGATACAATTTAGTTTTTTCTTTTAAATTTTAATAAGTATGGGAAATACCCCATAGGGCATCCTAAAATTCATGTGGGTCGGGATAAATGTGAACAGATTGATCTTAATTCTGTAGAGGGCATCATCAAGTGTACGATTGTACCACCATCCGATCTAGATTTAAACTATTTTGTAGTAAGGGACTCAAGAACAATGAGTCATGTTGTACCTATTGTTCAATGTTATTAGTACAGGCATTTTGTTTTGGTATATATTTAGCTTAAAGCTAAACATTTATTATTTTTTGCGATTAGTTTCTTCAAGGTTTCTGTGAATCATGCGATTATTTTTTTTTAAAGTGTGTGAAGTCTTTTCGACTGAAAATAAATCCAATGCTATTATGAATACTAAAATAAGATGGTTGCACGTGTTTAACGATTTTTTATTTCCGCTGTGATTGTAGATATTTATATATCAGATTATAAAAAACGAATACATTTTAGGTGAATTAATTTATAATTTTAAAAATTTCTGAAGAATGAAATCACTTATTTTACAGGTTATAAGTGAACACAAGCTAAATACTTTCTTTAAAAGTCATTCCATAAAATATTTACTACTAAATTTTGAAAAACTTGTTAGCAAGTTCGCCTGGCCGGTCGTTCTTGCTTGTTTAATTAACGGAATGGTTTTAGGATCATTTGTATCTTCGTACCTTTTGCTGGTTCAATTGTAGATATATGGAATTTAACTTTATCAGGGAATAATAAAACAGACCCTAGTCCTGCAAAAGAGTAAATTTAAACTTCAAGAATTATTAAAGACATAGCAGGTAATATGATCGTGTTGACTGGCAGCTTCAAAGTATTTCATATTTAAAAATTTTAAATGATAATTAGTCATCGGTAAAATTTAGCCTACAATAACTTTTAGTGTACGTTTATAAAAACACAACTTACCTGATTATTTGCTTGAAAACAATTTACCGTGTATTCTAAGAGGTAGAACAGGATGAAGTGTTTTTGGGTAAATATTTCATTGAACTGTTGCTTAAGAGAGTTAGATAAAAATCCGTGCTCCATTTTCACAAAACGAGAACAGCTTTTACCGTCTGCAAAGTAGTGTAGAATTCAAAATGTTATAGCATCATATTTTCTCAAGATTATTTGACAATTGTCTTTGAAACAAAACCATGAACATTCCGTTTTAGACGATGCAGATGAGAAAGCAGCTATTAGAGTTTTTAGCAGAAGAGAAAGCTATTAGAGTTTTTAACTTTATTAGAGTAAAAAACGTCCTTTACTTTATTAGCGTGAAAGAAGTCCTAAATTTCAGTGTTAGCTATTTTGGGATTATCTCTACAAGGTTTCTCTGGTTATTAATTTTTTTACCGTATTTGTTTTTTTTTTGTTTTAATTAATTCTGAGTCTTTCTGTCTTTATATTTATCTTTGGTTTCTATTTTCATTTAATTAATCATGTTTAAAAGGCGGTGACTTTTGTAAATAATTTCAAAATCAAGGTTCATAAATATTGGCAAGGAAGTTATTAATAATATTGAATTAAAACATAAAGTAGAAAACTGATTACCAAAGGCGCGGATCAGTAGCACGGTTAATTTAAAATTAAATTTGCAAAACGTTCCTAAAATAACGTACTCACAGTTTTTGTTTTATAAAATATTTTTACGTCGACAATAACAGATTTAAATTTTCAAATGTAGGCTTTCTCTTGTTCGCAAGATTTTTAGAAAAACAGTTTTATTTTTAATGCTAAAAGATAATAATGGCTTTTTGTTTTAAATTTGTAAAATAAGTTGTACTTAAATTTGAATTCTGAAGGTCAAACTTGTACCGTGTGAAAGGCTCTAGCTGAGGTTTGCAGATGTTTATTACATTTTTCGTAAAATACAGGAAAGACACAAGTTGAAAGTTGCCGAAGCAGAACAATAGGAAGGAAAATAGTAGTGACAACGGGTTTGACTCATTCTTAACAAAACACCCGTGCGTATATAGTTGGGATGTCGAACTAGCTAGTCAGAAAACGTCCCTGTGTTGCCTTCGCTTGGCATACTTTTTAGTGGTTTTAGTGTTAAAACATTCAAGGTGGACTTTACGAATCTATCAATTTCTGGCGTACTAAATTTGTTCAAATATGGGTTTCTTAACGCTAGTAGATATTCTTAAGGCTGATTACACAGTTTGTCTTAAGATGTTATTAGAAGACGTTACCAACGATAAACCGGAAGTTCGCACTTTATATGAACATATCTCGTAGAGCGAGGGCTACATCTTCCAATTACTTTAGGGGAATCTACATTAAAAAAGAGTAAGTTTATAATGAAATTAATTTATACAAAAGTGGAAGAGATCATTGTAGTCCAATTATTCAGAAATAAAAAAGGTTTTATTTCTTTTGAAAAAATTTTATATTTTTCAAACGTTTCGAACGTTAAAGTTCTTCGTCAGTGGGAATAAAATATATCTAAAAATGAAAATACATAATTAAATATTAAATAAGTGAAAGAAATAATAATAACTTAGATTTGGTCCATATCTTCAATTTTATATTCAGAAATTAATTTATATTTTTTATAATAACAAATATTATAAATTGAAGGTTTACCAGGAATAAACCCAAAATAATATCGAATATACGAGAAGTGCCATAGATTTTATCGCTAATCTCGATTTAGTCTATTTAATTCCCCTTCTCATACTTCTAATATTTTTAATAACGGTAAATTCTTGATATTAATCTCCACAAAGAAAAATGAAAGAAACAATTGATATTAAGCCCTGACGGAATACCGTATACTTTTATTCAAAAAAAATTATCTAAAATCATGTTTTAAATTTTTATTTTAAAAATCGAATTTCCCTAAGCGTTCTTTTATTCGAAATTCTGTTTTATCATTTTAGCGTGGGAAAAAAACTATTGATAATAAACACGTTACCAAAATGCTGATGACTAACTGTATTTAATTTATAGGAAATATCGTAAAGTTCTTAAAAATACGTTTCTTCTTAATTATATGTATATGTTAAAAAAATTACCTTTGCTTTGCAGAATGCAGTATCATTCAATATGTGCCTTCGGTTCGAATGGGGATGTCAGCGCTCAAACTTCAAAGTAACGAAAATTTCTTTGCACGAGATATGGTGCGGTTCCAGGTGGCCCACATCACACTTCCTACTGGATATGGAACTCTGCCACACTTATGACTTATTTTTATTTTATTTTAATTATGAAGACACGTTTATTACTTAAAAAAAAGCATTGTTATCATATTAATCAACATTTTAATTATATTCTGATTAATATTTAATTTCATAAATTGTCAATCCTCTGCCTTTTTGGAGTGAGCGCGATTTTGCAAATAAAATGAATAATTTTATAGCTGTATTTCTTTTGTGTTTACAAATGATATATCCTTTTAAACTTTTCAGCCTGAATTAAAAACATTTCGTAGGACGATGAAAGGTACCTATTGTTCGCAATATTCCCTGACGTCATTTACGAAATTTTAAGCTTTGATTGACAGGTGTAAACAGACAAGTCAAGACCTGCGTTTCTTTTTTTTAGTTTTTGGGATAAACCGCTGATTGATCTAATTAAACCGTGCTTTTTCGTGATGCATTATGCATATTTATTTAATCAGCGGATTGATACCGAATCCGCCGTACACCTGGTTAAATTGATAACTTTGATTAAAGATTAATTCAATATGACACTTATTGCTCTCAGACGCAGCCCCCGCCGGTTCCTGGTCACGCCCCATTTGTACAGTGTGAGAGTGAGATAGATTGATAACCGCTAACCTGATTGGTCTAGTCCTGATTTAATTCCAAGATGGCCGCCGCTTTTAATCGAAATTTTAATCCAACTTTTATTCGATCTAATTAAATTTGATTGATTAATTTGATTAAATCCAAGATGGCCGCCGTTTTTAATCGAGATTTTAATCGAACTTTTAATCGACCTAATTAAACCGCCGATTTTAATCGAGATTTTAATCGAACTTTTAATTGACCTAATTAAACCGCGAATTGATCTAATTAAACCGCTAATCCCATTAAATCGACCTAAAATTCCGCGAAATGATCTAATTAAACCGTTAATCCAATTAAATCGATCTAAAATTCCGCGAATTGAACCGCTAATCCCATTAATTCGACCTTGATTGCGCAATCGATTAAATTGATTGACCTAATTAAAAACAAAATGGCGGCTCCAACTGTCTCTATTCTACTGTCGGTACTTGGAACTATTTATTGATTTTCTTGCAATCATGTTAATGTACGATGAAGCAGTATTCATAGGAAAATAGTGCAGTAAGATCGACTTGCTTCCATATTGTGGATCAATTAATTAAACTCTAAATGCTTCATTGGCTGTCTGATTTTGTGCATTTTCAATCAACTTCAATTCAGTAATAATAGCACTGTTGCCTTCGATCATTGCTACACCGCAGTTCTTTTACTGTTGAGGCCAAAATTCCTTTTCCTATAGCAAAAAGAAATGTTATCGGGCTTTATTCCTCTACCCTACGATGTTTGGTATCGCTACCATACCAAGCGGTAAAAACGTTGTGCTATGGGCAACCTGTAATTTATTCTTGAAGGCGACTATAATGACTACTGAAATGACAGATTCTAACAATAGCTGTTAATTACATTAATTTGTTGGTAGACGTTTTAAGAGGATATTTGGTTTAGTTCAGTGGAATAGCTAACCTGGTTGTCTACTTTAAGGTACCTCTTAACGAGAGCTTTTGACAGTCCTAACGTTATTTTATAAAAGTTGCTCCCTAACGCAGATATAAAAATCATTAACTTAACTCTGGCCGCTTGTTAGTATGATTTATTTCCTTTTCTGGAAACGAATAAATCACGGTTCAGGCTGTAAACCCTTGTCGATAGAATTAATAATATCACTCTTCGATGTCTACATGCCTCAGGCTGTTTCCAACTTATTGGATTAGAATTTATTGCGTTGGAACCATAACCGTTGCTACAATAAATCTATGAAAGAGTAACGTGTTTCATAATGTTGCATTTACAAGGAAAAAGACCAGTTTAGTTACTGTCAAAAAAATCTGTGAAATATTACATATTCGCAGGGTGTATCTTATTTCTAATACAACATTTTACAGATTAAAGGAAGTATCACTAGCTTCTCTAACGTAATACAGTTCACAAGGGACCAAGCCAGAAACATTGTATTCACGAAGGGTAGAGTATATACTTCATACGTGATACCTTCTACTAGCTTAAGAGGTTTGAAGTCGACACTTGTGGATTTTGTGGTGAGAACCTCAATTGTTAACACTTAATTTTCTTCTACTGCTTGAGTTTTCAACTACCACTTTGCTTGCATTCTTCTATTTTCTGTCTACGTTAATTCATCGCATAATTATGTAGCCTTCCACGGCGAGATTGATGATGTAATCGGTTTCAGGGTGTGGGCCGTGTCTTGGTTGAGAGAAAAGAACTCGAGGTTTTGCTCGTAAGGGGCTTCATCAGGAGCTGGGTAGAGTACAAAAGTCAACGTGCCAATCACGCCAGACGGGAAGAAGGATTGCCGTACATATGTTTAGTTACCGTGTTCTTTTAGACCCTATCCAGCTCCTGGTAAAGCCCCTTACAATAGTAAGCAAAACGTTGATTCCTTCTTCTTCAACCACGACACGGTCCAAGCGTGGAAACCAATAATTACAGTAATCACATTTATTAATATGTTTGTAGGTTATCGGCTATAAGACAACCCCTCACTGGTGGCACCCAGACAGCAGAAAAATAATCGGGGTCGTTTTTGTTGTGAATTACTACGAAGAATTTGAACGAATAATACACTTTCGAAACCCTACACAATTATTGTTCGATGTTGGTACTAAACACTCAGTTGTTGTAAATAATGCATCGGTTACGGTACCAAATAATGTTAGTAAATGGACAGATGAAAACTTAGACCTATGCATGACAGTACATCGAATCGACATGAGCCGAGATGCCACTGTAATAGTAGAGTTTCAGAATGTCACGAAGGATATCACACTTCAGGTAAGTACTTACTAATCAGTAATTTTTTACTGTACGTGCCGATACAGTACTGGCCAAAAATATATTACCTTTTGGATTTTTGAGGGCAACTTTTGACCAAATAAGTTCAGTGGGCCAAAATTTTTTATTGTATATACCTGGCAGTAGGTACGCTAGGTAGATAACGCATGACGATATTTTATTGGATAAACCATGATTTTAAAAATGATGTATTTTTGGTAAAAACTAAAGTTTCATTTTAACAACCCTTTGTTTTTTTTTGTTAATCATTTGTTTCTGGATTGTCTTCACTATTGTGACGGTTACGTATTGTAGTTTAATGCTTATTAAAATTGCTAAAGAACTCGAAATTCAGATGAATGTCAGAAAATGCTATTATAAGGGGACCGCAAGCAAGGAGAAAATCATAAAGAGTTGAGCAGTCTGCTATCTCCAAGTTGAGGGTAACAACATTTCTCCAACGTTGGAAGGTACAAGAAGGCTATCTTTAAAAGAGTAGAAGCGGCCGACCGCGTTGAACGACTCGTATTATTGGGGGCATTCAGGGACGGTCAGCGGCTGATGCCCTAAGTTAGCAAAGTTCCTGAACAGACACACAGTGAAGAAGCTTGCAGTAAGCCGCTGAGAAATTCGCTCAGCGTATAATTTGTTAGCTGACTTTGTCAGCGGTGTCAAAAAAGGAGCGGGAAAGTGTAATTTAACCACAACGTAACTAGTCTCAAATTAAATTCATACTATAGTGTTCGCATGTAAAGTGTAAGATGTATATTCTAGTTACATAAACTTAATAATTTGAATAAAACCATATTAATTAACACCTAACCTTACAAAACAAATAGCAAATTGTCAAAACAGCTTACTAACAGACGTTTCGTTCAGGGAAATACCGTTTGCTCTCATTTAGCATACGCTGACTAAATTACCGCTTAGCTAAGTAGCTGAGCGTCCCTGAATGTGCCCATTGACGTAATTTTTCTTGCAACAATACACATCTTACAGCATCGGACATTAGCAGGGAAATAATATATACCGGGTGTGGCCTGACATGTGAGACATAGGAGAAATACATGCGATTTTGATAATTGCTTCATTTTATCTCTCCAGCTGAACCGTTTAGTTGTTGTACGTTCTTGTTGGGATAAGTATGCTATTAAGCAATTGATTCTTAGCTAATTAGGAAAATTTAGCTCTTCAACGTAAAATAAAGTAGATAAATAGTTTAAATAAAAAGTCACACATGCACCTTATAATAGTAATAATAATTATCTTTATTCTTCCATAATAGGTTAAACATGTTTATAATGAAAATAACAATAACAATAGCGACTAATTAGCGACTAATTAAAAATAAAATAGAACATGAAAGTAGTACCTATTGAAATAATCTCAAGGTAAAGTTCAGATGTGCAAGGATAAAATCCGTCCCACCCTGTTCTACCATTTAAACCTTGAAAAACACGAGAAAAGAAGTATCACAACTACTTAAACAATCAAAGCGTTGGTTGAGGGAATTCCATCAATCAACGATCAAAATTAAAAATAAAAGTAAAAAGAAAAAAGAAACACAGCACAGCAAGCAAGTGTTGTCCCCAACAAAAAAAAATAAATAAATAAACCAAAAAACCAGAAATCCACAAATGAAATATTAAACGCACTTCAGTTCAAAGCAGCACAATTTGTTATTTATTGTCGACTGAGCAACATTTTGGTAAGATTTCCTTTAAGGGACGAGGGTGATAAATTTTTTACTGTTCCAGGCAAAAGATTATATACAGTGTGTCCCCGGATGGAGTTGACAATAGGTATAATTTACCAAAAATTTTCGAATTGGATTTTCATATTTTGGGATTAATCCCTGCTCGGTCTGAAACTTATTTTTAGTTTACTTTCGATTTTTTAAATCAAGTAGGCCTTTACAGTTGAGCAAAAACTTTTTTCGTTTCAGGTAAAGTACCTTTTCCATTCACAGTACGCCAATGTGTTACTAAGAAAAGTTGTTCAGAATGAAAAGTTATGGGGTTATGCAAATTTTCAGAATTTTTAATAAAGAATTACTTTTTGTCGTAAAATTAATAATAAAGATTTTTTTCCTATTGTCAATTTCTATTATCAAATTGCATAATGCCATAACTTTTCATGCCGAACAACTTTTCTTAGTAACACATTGGCGTACTGTGAACGGAAAAGGTACTTTACCGGAAACGAAAAGAGTTTTTGCTCAACTGTAAAGGCCCACTTGATTTAAAAAAATCGAAAGTAAACTAAAAATAAGTTTCAGACCGAGCAAGGATTAATCCCAAAATATGAAAATCCAATTCGAAAATTTTTGGTAAATCATACCTATTGTCAACTCCATCGGGGGACACACTGTATTTTATAGATATTAAATGAAAACGAACGTTCAAAAAGAGCAGTTTTGTGTTTCGGGGGAGTTATAGTTCCTTTGTTTCTGATATTTATATTATGCACATCTGTACGAAACGAAATCTTATTGACTAGATACGATGGGGTTTTAAACAAAATTATTTTGTAAAATAAGCAAGCTGACCACAGATAGAAACGGTTATACATATTCAGCCACCCAATTTCGGACAGTTTATGAGAGACTCTATCAAATTTTCGTATACCAAATATATAACGTAGACACGAATTTTGAACCCTCTGAACCCTTTTCCTATCAATAGAGCTTAAACAAGGAAAATAGACAGCGCTACAAAATGTGAACTGTGGCAGGACTAGAGATTCACAAAGTGCAGTTTTAATTTTTATTGAGAGAAAATGCCTGTGAGGATACAATATACTGTAACGTTTTTACGACGTTTATTTAAAATAAACTCGGTTCGTGGTGTAAATTAATTTATTAAACAAACTTAAAGTACGAAATAATTATAAAGAACAATAATTAAACACTAACGTAAAACTAAACGGAACACTAATATTAAAACCGAACACTAAAGTAATTTATTTGTAACAGTTATTTATTTAACTATTTATTTATACGTATTCACAATTCTCGCCGCGCTTATGAGTTCAAGACTGCCTGGGTTTTTGTCGGTCCGGCTCTTATACCTGCGACGGCCTTTGACTCCAGTCTAGTGAGGATTTTTCTAGACTCATCGAATTTACTCGTACGTTCGGGATCAGCTGATGTCATTGCATAACTTGTTACAATACGAAGATTCGAGTAGGCCTTTTGAATATTTTTAGAAACGTGGTATGAAAATCTAAATGTATTGTCCAAATGTAAGCCTAAATTTTTGGTACTTTGAACTAAAGGAATTTGTGCATCACTAATCTTAATATCTAGGTTCTGAATATTGCTGCATATAGATTTCTTACCGAAGACCATAACTTGCGACTTAGAGGGATTTAAAAATAAACTATGTTGCCGGGATACAACTAACAAATTCTCCAAGTCGTCATTAATTATATTTACTGCGTTGTCAATATCAGAGGGGACGAAAGAATAATATATTTGAGTGTCATCGGCGTAGGCATGGTATTTACAGTGTTTAATACAATGAACAAAGCAAGAGGTGTAGATAGTAAATAACAAGGGACCAATAATGGGCCCCTGTGGAACTCCAGATTTTAAAAGAGCAGAATTGGAAATACTGTCTCCTAATCCAACACTCTGAGTTCTACATAATAAGTAATTTTTTACTAACTCGATAGCATCTTCCTTTATAGTCGAGTCAATGAAGGTTTTTACTTCTAAACCCACTAAAACAGAACCGATTTTGATGATTTTTTTTTTAAATTGTTTGTTATATTAAGTTATTCAAAATCAGAAACATTTCAGCTGGCGCTATTAAGTATTTATATTGTTTAAGCAATTAATAAAAGAAAAATATTAAAAATTTTTTTTCTTCGATGGAATTTTAACTAGAAGTGACTAATTTTTAAATTTAGTATAATAAATAATTTTTGAATAAAAAAGTTTCAAAATTTCCATTTAAAAATGTTAATATTCAATCAGTCGGATGCAAGAAGATAATGTACAAATATATAGACATATGTATATTGTCAACTGAAAAAATCAATACTTTTATAAGAATATCAAAACACGCACAAGAAATCGACCTTTGGTATCACAGGCAGAGGAATTCAAAGTCAAACTCCTGATGTTTCACCATGATTTTCGGAGTGAACGCGTGTGTTTTGAGGTTATTAATCTGTTAAAATAAGTTTTTAACACTAAATATTGAAAATATTAGTGAAAATTGTTGAAGAGAACTTAATTATTGATAAAAATTTAGAAAAAAGTGCAAAGAGACAAGTAAAAATACGATGGAAAAAGTAATTATATGTCATTTATTCTTGGTTTGTATTGAAAATAATTGGATTATATTTGCTTTTAAGTTTGTTTATGCATTTTGAAGAATCGAGTTATTATTCTTTATATGCTGTAAAATCACATTTTTTTGTAATTTTGATCATTACAGCACAATCGCTTGCGTTGCATATAAGTTAAAAAATGTTTTCCGTTTAATAAATAATTGCTCAATCTTAACTAAATTTTGTTTGCTTATTTGGGACGTATTGATTTAACGATTCTAAAAATTTTAGCCCTTTAAGTGTAATATTTTTAATTCTACAGTACTTTTTTCACTGAATTTTCCGCGCGTCATGCTCGTCGTTAAGATTATTTGCAAAAACAATTTGTGTTAAATTATTCTTTGGATGTAATGAAATCTTTTTAAATTATTAGAAATATATTTCCTGTCTTACAGCTATTTCCCTTTGAATTTGATCTTCATATTTAAAATCATACGTGTTAAAAACATTTTCCAACATTCTTTTATATGTTACAGAAACAGCAACAAGATACTGTAGACTCTGCAGTTAATTGTTGTTGCATTTGCAAAGAACAGGAGAGTGCAGATACACAAATTATACAAAGTTTTTTCAAAAATTTCAAATTTGGAATTCAATTCTTGTATCCGAATGATTGAATAATTAACATTTTTCAATGGAAATTTTGAAACTTTTTAATTCAAAAATTATTTTATAAACTAAATTTTCAAAATTAGCCACTCACACTTTGTTAAAATTTCATCGAAAAAAAATTGTCAATTTTTTTTTTTTAATTATTTAAACAATGTAAATAATTGATAGCGCCAGCTGAAATATTTCTGATTTTGAATAATTTAGTATAACAAACATTAAAAAAAAAATTCATCAAAATCGGTTCTGTTTTTGCGGGTTTAGAAGTTTTGACGATTTTTCCGCTTTATTGACTGGACTATTAACCCAATGAAAAAGAGTATAGCAAGTAACACATTATGATCGATGGTATCGAAGGCTTTAGTGAAGTCGAGCAGAATTAACACAGATAATTTACCCTGATCGGTGGATTGTAATAAATCATCTGTTACCTTAAGTAGTGCAGTCGCGCAACTATAATTAGGTCTAAAACCTGATTGCAAGGCAGGCAAAATATCATGAGTAGATAAATGAAGTCTAAGCTGACTATATATTATGTTTTCCAACAATTTGGATAGCACAGGTAGAATGCTTATGGGGCGTAAATGTTTATATTTAGTGGGGTTGCTTAATTTTGGCTATAGCAGTAAAATAAGCTTCCTTCCAACAGGTTGGGAACCAGTTTTGAGTACTACAGCAATTAATGATATGAGTTACAAATTGTAGAATGAAGGGACAGGATAGTTTAATCATGTCTATGCTAATGCCATCAGGTCCAATTGATTTAGTTTTTACTTTATTTAAAATACTGTTTACAGTAAATACATCAACTACATTAAATTTAAAAATAGAGCCTATTTCATCCTTTGTACGAGATAAATAATTATTAATCAATTCCGAGTTGTCAATAGTATTTTTTAGCCACCTCTGTTCGAAAGTGACATTTTACATACCTTGCCAAATGAATCTTTGACATCGAAAGTAGACGTTTGTCATACGGCAGTTAGCACCGGGAGGCAAAGTACTTTTTCGCCCTCCGGCTAGAAACACTCAATTTTCAGGCGTATAAATCGTCTGGAAAATGCTATTTTCAGGCCTAGGCCTGAAAGTAAAATTAGGATTTTTGATTGGTGGCGCTGAACCGAACTGACTCCGCCCTCTCATTGCTACGCCCATTGTCACGCCCAGAAAAATAAATTCCCTAGAAAAATAAATTCTCTAACGTCAAATATTTGAATAAAAAATGATTTTTTATAATTAACGTATTTTTATCGGCCAAAAAAATATTGTGTATCACACGCCTAGAAACTGCTTTGCAAGTACTCGCACTTGCAAAGTGACAGTTTCTAGCCTTGTAATACAATAGTAATTTGTAATACAAGTGTTGAAAGCTTGCGTTTGCCACACGAATGTGAAGTTTGCAGCACGAACGATAGTGAGTGCTGCAGTCACATGAGAGTGGCAAATACAAGCTTTTTCTCCATGCCCATCTAGTAAGTTACACTTACTTTGACATATCCATTGCAGGTAAGTTGATTTTACTGTTTGTTTACTGGTTGTCATGACATTAGGGAAGTAAGGTAAAACTTACTCCCCAAGGGAAGTAAGTGAATTGCGTGTTATTACAGTAATTTTAGTTTTGTAAGTGATCTGAACGGGTTTGAACTTAATTGATACTAACCTATTTGAAATGTAAAAACTTGTTAAGATAAGTAGGGTTAGGGTATAACTAAAATGGTATAAGAAGAGTTAAAGAACTAATTTATTAGATTATATTAAAAACCAACCTTTATTAACAAATAAATTTCGTCAGGAGCTTCATTCAAAAAAAGATTAATTTCGAGTATAGTAAATACGTTTGACTTGCTAGGTTGTTAACCATCATTTTTTTCGTTTTAAAAATGCTAATACCTTTGGATATTTAGAAATATCCTTATTGTCGTAAATGTCACACCATAAGCTCGATGGAGATTTTAATTTGACTGATCTTTCTAAAAAATACGACAAAAACACGTTTTCTTCCACTGAATAGATGTTTTTCTCCGCGCACCATTTTTTAAACAACTTGTATGCATTTTCATAAGGGATTTTCGATTTTTCTGGTAGTAATTCCAAACACGCAATATTTGCCACTTCATCTACGCTAAATTCTCTATTGTCCTTATCGCCTATTTGCATTTTATCTTTTGAAAACTACCAAGAAACGCAAGTACAAGTGGTTTTTTATATTGACAGAAACAACTGAAAAACAATTGCTACTAAGCAACTCAACACTAGGTGACTATTTGCTTTGTTTGTAATAGATTAATTTTCTATCAATTAACGTGGAATTATTAAGGGAAAATTATTCAAATTTTTGTTGGGCATGGAGAAAAATATTATAAGCATGCTCGGGAAGTAACTATCTACAACCAGTCTCGAACTTTGCCAGCCCTCGCTCGCTCGGGCTGGCAAACTCGTTCTCGACTGGTAAAAGCTACTTACTTCCCTTGATGCTTAAATAACTATTAACACATGTATTACACACTATTTTTTCTACAACCACATTTCCATAAAAAAATTTAAATATTTCTGCAAAATCAAATCTGACATTCATCAAATGTCATTTTGATTTCGGTGCGGCAAAATTATACTTTGCCGCACCGAAAATCATGCATGTGCGTGCGGAAAGTAAATTTTCCGTACGCTAATTTCACTTGTTCGGCAAACACTCATTTTCAATACTCGTATCTATGGAGACGAAGTCTGAAAATTCCACTTTCCATGGTGGGAGTAGAAAAATAACTATTGCCTCCCTTAGATTATATTTCTGCCCTCGCTCGTGCATAAAAACCATCTGCGGGAGGCAATCTTACACTTTCCTCCCTAGTAATACAAATAGCTATTCAGGTAAGCTGTTGATAAAGTAATCATTTATTTTAGTAACATCCTGTAAACCTGGTGGTATCTCTATGCGATTAGAAACATTTATCCCCAAGCATTTCAGTTCTCTCCAAAGAGCGTTGGTAGAATTTTTATTTTTACGTACCTAATTTGAACTCAAGATAAGCCTTCTTTTCTTTGCGTATAATTAAAGTAGTGAAATTGCGGAGTGTCTTGTAGTACTCCCAATGATTCTCACGTTTAGTTTTGCGAAATTTGCTTTTTGCTTTATTCCTCAACGATTGCAAAAGTTTAAAGTTGTCGGTTATCCATGGTTGGCGCGGTTTCGCCAACTTACAGGTATTGATAGGAGCATGTAAATTAAAGATTTCAGTAATACAGTTATTAAATATTCTCACTTTTTCATCAGTGTCATTGCAGCAGATTATTAAGTTCCAAGGTAAAAGTCGCAAATCTCTATCAAAGTTTTCTGTATGAATTGAATTTAAATTGCGTCGTTTAGTAATTACAGGTTTGCAACGTAGTGAGGTTAAAGCTATATTACAAACGACAACATCATGATCTGATGCATGATAACCCCGTACTTCTGCCGACAGAACCATTTCTTTATCTGAAGATAAAACAAAATCAATTAGGGTGCTGCTGCGCGAAGTAACACTGGTAGGTTGATTAATATGTTGAAAAAATCCTAGTGATTCTAAAAAAGAGTTAAAAAGAAGAATACCAGGACTTCTGACTTTCAGCAGGTCGATGTTAAAATCTCCTACACAAATAATTTTATCAGTTTGTACCGTGCAAGTAGCTATCGTTTCTTCAAGTTCATTAAGAAATAAATTCAAATTAAAATTAGGAGGTCGATATAACAACACCTAATACAAACTTGTCTGTATCCGCGCCCACCGATATCCACAACTGCTCTATAACCTTGCTACATTCGATTTGTGTGAATTTAATTTTGTTTAAAATGAAAACTTCTACTCCGCCACCACGAGTTAAACGATCTTTACGTAATGAAGTGTATCCTTCAATTTTAATTTGATGTCACAATGGATGCATCTAGCCACACTTCAGTTACGAAAATAATGTCATATTTAAAATCTAAATGACTTTTTGGTTCTAAGAAGTTTGCTGCCAAGTAACGAACGTTTAAATGTGCTACTTTGACCTGAACAAGTGCCATTCGAATTAAGTTATTACAACTATTATTGTGCTTGTATAGCTAATGATTGATGTTACAGTTAAGAATGAAAGGTGAAAATGATATGCAAAAAGTAGGAAAACAGAAGTTTTATACTTTTCGCAACGTAACCTTGTTCCCTAACAAATCGTTAATAACATATCTCTCAACCTTCATTATGAAATAGTTAAGTTAAGAGCTTATCTAAGTCCTGCATGGAACGTAAATAGTATATTGTATAACTAGTGCTGAAAGGTGTATATTTCACACGAGTGTGAAAGTTGAGCCACGAGCCACAGGCGAGTGGCTTAATCACACGAGTGTGAAATATCATTTCAGCACGTGTTTTACACTATACTTTTCCGACGACCATTTTACCAATTTTTCATTAAAAAAATGAAACCAGCACCACACTTGCAACACTTTGACGTTTTAAATATTTATTTTTTAACAAATGACGACTTTTGACGTCGCCCGCCGACTGCTTTGTGTGGTTTAGCGTGTGCGAAGTTTTGCACACGGGCATTTCACACAGTTTCGTTGCTATGTGAAATTTGTTATTTTCAATACTAGTAAACCGTGTGAAATGAGTCATTTTTCATAGTGGTCGTCGGAAAACATGTTTTTCTTCAAACGTCAGAAAAACACGACTTTGTGTCCTTGGATACACACAGTTAAACATTCACTTTTACTCCTAGGAGTAAAAGTGACACTAAGGGCCGGTTCTACAAAGCAGATATAACTCACGGTATAGCTATTCTAGGAATATATTTATCCTAAGATTTAAACTCGGAATAAAATGTTTGCCGTTCTACCAATTCATTTTATTCCGAGGTTAGTTATTCCAGGTTTAGGCTCTAGTATTCTACCGTTGGCTGCACTGCAATGTTAAAATTGTCATACATTCTGAAATTTTAGATGTAATGAAATAGTTATTTACGATATGAGTATCGTAACAACTCATATTACGATACGAGATGGAAAGTTTGTCAAACGAGACCGCAGGTCGAGTTTTACAAATCCATTGAGGATCGTAATATGATGTTACGATATGAATATAGTACAAAGCTTTATCTACTTTCATGAAATTAGCATGAAAATTAAATATTTGTCAATAATTAATTGCCTGATGCAAAAGTTGACTGTTCCAATTTTCATTGAAATCTAATACGTTAAGGCTTGATTTTTTGTTTATTTGGTGTTGGTTGCTGTCAGTTTGAATGAAAATTGGAACAGTCAACTTTTGCATAAGGTAATTAATTATTGGCAAATATTTAATTTTTTTTTTAATTTCATGCAAGTAGATAAAGCTTTGTACTATATTCATATTGTAAAAAGTGCATAATAAATGTCTATAACAAATAAAATAACTATAAATTCTCTTGTCAATCTGTCATTTTTATGTCAAAAGTTATTACGATACTAGTGCTGTAATATAGTTCATTACAACACGATTTTTCATTTCGAAATATTGATATTACGAAATGAAAGTAGATAAACATTTTTACAGCGACGACGTTAACATAACCTTACTTTTGACCACATGACAGTAAACGTTTAGTCATGGGCATAATCGAGATATTTCAGTAATCGACTAATTTAGTAATTATAAATTAGTAGTAAGAACATGGGCGAAGTTAGGTCATCAGACCTGGGGGGTCTAAAGCCCTAATATGAAAAGACATATATATTTTTTGTTTTTAAGTGTATGTGTATCGTGTATGTTTGAATGTTTTTGGGGGGGCTAATTCGGTTTTTGGGGGGGCTTAGCTCCCCCAAGCCCCCCCCTAACTTCGCCCATGAGTAAGAATTTTAGCTGCCAATCGATCTTGCACATGATGTATACCTACTATATAGGCGGACTATTCTGATAATCGAATGACAAAGCCAAATTAATGATTCATTCATTTTGTGGCTTCTACTATTACAGTTTTGTTGTTATTATTTGGGTTTAGTTCTAAATGTAATTAGGTACACATTTATTAAATGTTGGATTTGCCCTTCATAAAAGTCACTATTTAAGATTAAATAAATATTTACGGTATGAAAAAATCTTCATCCTATAACAATCGATAATAATTAATAATTATTGATTTGTTGTTATTTATGGCCGAGAAGAGAGATCGCTGCAGCAATTTTGCATTCAATGACATTGAGCTGTTAATTTCATAATCGGACTCAAACACCAACACATTATAGTTTACAGCCACGAAAATTAAAATCTGCTACGGTTACACGGATTACATCTCCCTAACAAGTAAACAAATGCAACTGCATAACCTCACTTTACGAGTTATCCGAGGAATAAGTTTTTGTCCGGTCGCGCGCGGGCGGGATAAGTTAACCTGCTAGTTATACCAACGTTTTCTCTATTCCCTGGTTAAAGAAACTGGTAGAACCAAAATTTTGTATTTATTCCAAGGATAGAGTTATTCTCTAGTTAAATGCGTATTGTAGAACCGGCCCTTAATGAGCCAATGGCAACTCGTAATTTTTATTTTTTATAACAAAGCAACGACAGCTGGTATGACGTTCATTTTTGACTTTTTTTAAATTTTCTTGCTGAATTGCTTTTAATTTATGCGTTTGAAGAAAAAATAACATGTGTTATTCGGCGTAAAAGTGATCTTGTGTGCCTCGCATGAATAGTCCGACTCGCTAGCGCTCGTCGTTCAAACGTCATGCTCGGCACACAAAATGACACTTTTACTCCTAATAACACAATATACTATTTTTGCCACTACTTGTTACAAATATAAAGCCATGACATCTTGCTTAAAGCCTGCTGCGCATCATTTGTTCGTACTAAATTCTGAAATTTCCAAAATGATGCTGCAACTCATTAGAACAATACGATTTCGCCTTCATTTCAGATAAATTTCGTACTATAATCGACTGAAAAAAAAAACTACTTTTCGATGAATAGCTACAACGTAAGCAACAGTTAGCCAAGAAGATAATATTCACATATGTTCAATTTCCCATGCATTTCACCTATGTCTCACATGTCAGGCCACACCCGGTAGATTCCTGGGAACCTGGTCCATCTATATAAACCATACGTCGGCGTCTTCAAGCTACAGGACTGAATAGTAGACAATCCGTGAGGATACATACAATGAAGCACGGAGGTCGTTCATTCATGGCACAGGGTGCCTTTTCCGCAAAATGGATGGATGCTCATTATAGAATCGAAGCTAAATGGCACGGAAGAATATGTATATTTCTGAGAATGTGATATTCAATAAGTTTGCATAATCGTTGCTTCATATCCAAGGAAGACAACGACCCAAAGCAACTTGAAGCTGATGTACAGGAGTGGATCCGACGTCGTCTGATGCCGCTTCCAAGCGTGGATAGTGTATCCAAGATACGTACATCCCAGATACAGAAAAAACTTGTGTTCAAATTGAGCTATTCACATTGCATTGGGCGACGTACATAATATCGTCATACTAAATTATCGGCCACCGATAATAATAACAAAATAATAATACCAAACCAACGCGGGAAACTTAGAGTTTTAGAAGGACTTAGCCGGATGGTACTCTGACAGACAATTTGTAAGAAAGTGGAGACCATACAGCAGAAGGCAGTTTTCGAGGGTTGAATAGGTAGTCATCGACCTCACGCAATTGATCTACCTTTCTTCAACAAAGCGTTGCCTAGTCGTGAGATTGGTCGCAAGTAACCCAATGACTTGGTGATCCCCTTAGTATCAAACCTTACGCTGTGGGACTTCTGCTTTTGGGGTACACACCACCGTTACCCACAACCTTGGCTCAGAAATTACATTGTGCAATCAGTGACAAGGGTATGATGACGCGAGCATGAGTGAAACTCGACTTTCAAAATATAGCGCTTTAAAATCGGATGAAGAATTTTGAACAACCTTGTATTACATCTACAATAGAAAAGGCCTACCTACTACTATTTTGCGGTCAAAATTAAAAAAAATTTAAATATTGTTTTAGGTAGTACTCATTCACAGCAGGCGACCTACCAGTAACGATTTTATATCGAGCGATATCATAAATGCAACTCGCGCGTTTTCTGTGTTAACGTTTCCTCGTCATACGGTTAAACGTGGAGGTACTTGGGCTTATGCCGCTGTTCGTCCTCACCCGAGTATGTTGGAAGGCGTATGTATTTTTGTGTGGGAATTTTAAAAATGAGGGTACATAGATATCTTATTCCAGAAACCGCCCAATGGTACGTTTACCGTGCATTATAGAATCTCCTTCAGAACGAGAGTTTGTGTAAGATGGGACATGGCTTCAAAAGACTGGACAAATAGAAACTGTTATGTAATAATATCTAACATCATAGTGTATACCTTTTTAAGCAGGCTTTTTTAGACTGGCAGAAAAACAGATCTACGTATTCAACATTGTTTGTGTACACACAATGGTATGTTTGCTGTGTTATACGAAAATGCCACTAATAAAATTGACAGATATATGAATATAAACTTCAGTTTGTCACTGGAAATAAGTTACACGGTATTCATTTTTGTCTGTGTAATTACGATGATATTTTGTATGCTCATGGTTGTTGGAATCTCCAGAAAGTTTTCAACAAGTTCGGAGGTACGACATACGGGATCAATGTCGATTGTTTGAATCCGAATTACCTTGTTTTCTTTCGACTTAGGTGTTCTTTTTGGCTGATAATCTTCAGACCGATTTATATTCTTATTTGATAATCGTCAGAACCGGAAACAAGCCTTCTGCCAGTACCACATCCAATGTATTCATAAAACTATCCGGACCTAAACACAGCAGCAGAGTAAGACAAAGTTTTGTTTTTCATAAAAGCCTAAAATGTAAAACTGCAAACTTCTACCTAGGTTTTTAGAATTAATCTATTATTGCCATCGAGCTAGTTCATAGAAAAACCCGTAACATTTCTAAAGATATTTATATTGTATCTGAAGGCAAACTTCTCGCAGGTTATATAATTGTATATAGTCACTCACAACTTTAGAAAGAAGTATGAGGCTTATGTAAAACAGCATTGCGATATTATACTCGGTAGTACTTGCAGATCGCATCATAATAAAACTCACATCGCTGTTTTATTAAAAATTGATGGTATGATCGAGAAATTAAACGAATACGAACATTCCCCATAAGAACTTGTACTTCTTTCCAAAGTTGAGGCAGACTTCAAAAATTCAACCGTAAATTATGGAGATCGGAGAAAAGTACATCCAGTATGAAACCACATTTACAACATTTTTTGGGGAATTTATTTTTCCGACAAACGTTTAAAAATGTCACTTTTACGCTCTCATTTTGCGTGCGGGAAAGTCCACTTTCCTGCACTAGCAGTGGCGGATTTACCCATAGGCGCACTAGGCGCGCGCCTAGGGCACCACTTCGAAGGGGGCACCAAACGAGGCGCCAAAATGAATATGAAAAATGAAATATATATTTTCGTAAAATGTTTATGAGTTATGACTATCATAATTGTTGAAGTATAATCCATCTATCTGCATTGCATTAGTGCAATGTTGTTACATTTACATTACATAGATATCTTAACTATCGTATGATCAAAAAGTCCTTGCATCGAGGTTGCTGTGGATGCTACATTTTATCGACTCTAAATGTTTTATATTCTTTTTGAAGCCTTTTAAATTACAATCTACTCACTTTCAAAGGATTTCAAGTAAACGTCAATGGCATAAAAGTAATAAAAGTATATAATTTCAGAGATAACTTAAATTCCACAACAACCGCGATGCAAAGACTTTTTGATCATACTATACATAGTACACTAAATGGTCAGCACGAGCTGATGCAGTTCTTGCACTCCGAATTGGTTTTAATAATATTAAAAAAGCTTTAACTGAAATTAAAAATTTAAATACTACAAAAAATATTGCTAAACGTGAAGCAGAGGGATTAATCAAAAAATTTGAAAAGTACGAAATTGTACTAATGATCGTAATTTGGAATAAATTACTGCAACGCATTAATGCAAGAAGTAAAAGTTTGCAGGATCAAAAATGCAATATTTTAAAAGGTGAAGCGTTATTATCGTCACTACATTCATCCAAGAAACAAGAAATCATTTTGATTTAATTGAATAAGAAGCGGAGGCTTTAATACAAAATAAAATTTATGCTGATAAAAACAGTCGACCAAAAAAGCAAACGATTGTTTTCGATGAAAATGTGGAAAATGAAATAATTTTGCAAGGTAAAGAATTCTTTATAGTGCATACCTTCTACGTAATATGCCACTAAATTCAAGAATGTTAGTTTATAAAAACATATTGAACAATTTTCAAATATTTTTTAATTTTGAAATTTTAATTTCTAAAAAACAACAATGTATTAATAATTTTAAAAATATATATAAAAATTGCATAGATTCCAATAATTTAAATACTGAAATAGAACAGTTTCTTTTATTTTTACGAGAAGAAAATGTATCATCACTTGAAGATATGTATGATGTCGTAAAAAATGGACTCTGCTCAACCTTTCCGAATGTCTCTATCTTATTAAAAATATTATTAACGATACCTATTTCCAATGCATCTGGAGAACGGTCGTTTTCAGTTTTGAAAAGAGTCAAGAATTATTTAAGAAATACAATGTCTCAAACACGCCTTAGTAATTTAGCCTCCTTATCAATTGAAAGCGATCGATTAAACGAAATTAATTGTGATAGATTAATAGATACATTTGCCAAAACTAAAGTAAGAAGGAGACATATTTAAAATTAAATTAAGTAGTTAGTGTACCTATAATTTATTATAAATAATGTTTGATTTTTAATGATTAATGTTTTGTTTTGCGATTAATGTTTTGTTTAGTGAAAAGTTATAACAAATTCATTTTCCAGTTTTTTCGTTTTATTACTTATCATAAGTAGGCATAAAAGTATTATTATGATTATAATTTTATAGAGTAGGGGGCACCAAAAGGAATTTGCGCCTAGAGCCCAAAATATTATAAATCCGCCTCTGTGCACTAGTGCGGGAAAGTGAAAAATCATAAAATCGCCTAGCAACCACCCTTACTAGATTATTACTTTAAAAGGAAATGTCAAATTTGACAACTTGAAAACTTACAAAATGATAGTTTAGGACGATTCCTAAACGTTTGTAGGAGAAACGTTGTTCATAACACGTCCGGGAAGAGCGATTCCGAAAATCATGCAGGTACAGAAACTCGCTTCGCTCGTTTCTGTAACGTCCTGCATTCGTTTCGGAATCGCTAACTTCCCACACTTGTTGTGAAAATAACTATATATTAACTATTTCACATAAAAACACGTACATTTTCATATTTCAGAATAATACTATCAGAAATCAATTGTATAAAATAACAATTAATTTTTATTTAAGGGACACCTTTTAAACTACCCAGATCCAAATAAAGCGTTACTACAAGAAGGCAGCCAGAATCGATTTCTTCTCACCTCAGCACAACACTTGGGCACACTAAGTCATATAGAGTTGTGGCACGACTCTGTCGGTGAAAGTCCGTCTTGGTAAGATTTTTGTAGTCTTATTTATTGTAATAAGTAACAAACTTTTTCTACGCCCACCCAAAATGGTAATGCGATTACGGAGGGCTAATCTCGGCAAAACTTCTTCTTCCTTTTACGGCTCAAGCTTAGGCCGATAGGCTCCTACTAACCTGTGACTTAAGGTTTATGCGCCCTTTTTGCACGTATACTTACCCATCAAAGGAGAAAAAAACTGACCCACCACCAGTTTAATGATTTATCAAAGGTGTTAGTATACCAATCACTGCTCAACGTACCCTTCAAAGCATGAGGGAGCGTATTACCTTCTTTAAAGTCGGCCGGGGACTTCAAAATAGTAAAGTTGTGTGCTTAAAATTGTTTTAGAGATACAGTATGACTAGTGACAAAGATAGAAGACTAAGCGTTAAAAAGAAAATGAATATTAAATATAACTATTTGAAAAAAGAGGAAAATTCGTCGTAAAATGGGTTTAATGGGGAACAGAGAAAAATTTAATGAATCATCAGTAAATTATGTGTTATACACCATTCGTAGCAATGGGATAACCAGTAGTTTGTAAGGATCAATGTTTATCACATTTTGGTCGGTTCTGAAACAACAATCTGAAAATTGTATTGTCACCAAAGCATCCTACAAAAGTAACATGTAAAGTCGATTATGACCGAAAGGTTTGAATTCTACAAAGGTGAGAGAAACCAAATAAGTGAATTCATAGTCGAAATTTGAAAGTAACCTAAAGCGTGCGGGTTGACTACATTTCCTTGCACAAGCACTACGCGAAGATTATTTATTGAATGAAACAAAGTTAGTATTTGAATCAAAATTGAATTAAGTATGCAGTAGGCAGAGAAGCAAACAAAAATACTGCAACCGTAAAATATCAATTGAGGAGGTGACTGTAGTTTTATCACTATTTCGTTTCGTTTTCGTTATTGTTTTCAAAATGAATATCACTCCTTGAAAGGGGGGGAAAATATTTGCACCGAAGAAAAACGCGGAGTTGATAGTTTAGGAGATAGCAAATGCAGTTGGTTTGGGGAAAGCCAGCGTTTCAGGGATAGTAAAGTGGCATGAATAGACTGAGTCTACGGACACTTCCTGGAAAAGATGTGGAAAAACAAAACGAGCCGCACCCCACAGTGAAGCGGAAACGGTTATCATAGGTAAAGAAACGTCGAAATTGGTCTTTCGAGCAAAAAAGGTGTTATTCTTCAATAAAACCAACTTTTAAGTTAATAGTTACAAGTCAAATGTTTTTCGATGCTCGCCTGAAGAACATCTTCCAACAGGCCACATGCAGGAAATGCTTAAATATCCGCCTTAGGCCATGTTTTGAGAGTACTTCGCCGCTTTCGGTCTACAGAAACTTCTCCTTCATTGAAGACATGAGCGGCACGAAGTATGCTGGTGTATGGTGTATCGGAGGCAAAACTGGTCTCGACGATACAGAGGCTGTTTCCAAATTTAGCTGTCTGTTACAATTCCAAGTTCAACAAGAACTTCTTTGTCCGACAAACGTTGACGGATAGAAAAACTGTGGGCCGTTGTGAAGGCTTGCGTAGCAAAGGTGGAGTGCGCAACAAAAATTAAAAAATAGAAAGTGCGGTTTATAGACCTTGCAGTGAAGGAGATGTGTGAAGGAAATGTGTGACAAACTAGAAAATCAATACTAAGAAGGTACAGCTACACTGAATCCAAAGGCATTCTAACATTAAATATCAAAAGGGATCCTCATTGTCTCAATCAATTGCCATCCAAAGCAATTTTAGAAGAACCGTTTCATTCATTAAGGTACCATTAAATATCTTAGACAAGCTAAAAAGTTTAACAAAGGACAAGGAAACTGTTACTTTAACTTAGAAGACGGTTGTTTATAGTGGGGTAATCGGTTTCGTATGGTAATACAACATGTTGGAGTAGCTTCACTGAAATCTTTAACACGAACTGAGATTTGTTGGTAGAACATCGATTTAGAATGTTGTAAGAAAATTTTTAATGTATCAGTTACATCAAAATAAACAATCGATGTCCTAAGTGATCTTTTTGTTATTCTTTGCGTTTGCAAGTTATTTTGTCGCGTAAAGATATGTATCTACGTACCATCGGGAGCAATTGAAAGAAACAACTGCTAAGAGTGCTAAGCAACTACTGAAACTGCCAAAAAATTTAATTATCTAAACTGTCACGTTTGACGGAAGGTCACAAAATGCAAGCAGTAACCGTTCTTGCAAATGGGGCCTTCTTACAAAAGGTAATCGATAATGTGGGTATTAGCAAAAATGGTGTATATAAACTTAAAAGAAAATGAGAAGAAACCTGTACAGTGGCCTTTGTTCATGACGTGAGAATACGGCCATTATACTTATTATCTGAACCAGGAAAGATGAACCCTGCCTCAGCACACGCTGAATTTAGTAACGACAAACACGCGTGTACATTTGTTCGCAAACCCCATGCACACGACAAGGATAGCATTACAATAAGCCTATGTTATGATTAAAGTGCTTAATTGACTATAGTCCAGTCAAAACAAGGTTTAACCTCCTGAAAAATCCGAAAGTTTTGAAACTTTGCACACTTATTTATAGGTACCTAAGGATGAATATACCAAAAGTCCTCATAAATATGAGGCGAGCTCTAGCGGCAATTAGTGAAAACAGGGAATTTTTTTTGGTTTTTCGTTAATATCTTAAGAACCGTTGGTCGGAGGTAAAAGTTGATTATATACAAAATTGAAGCTTATTAAATTTGCAATAAAAATGATTATATACATTTTTCTTGAATTCCTAACGGCTTCCGAGTTATAGGGCGCTAAAAAATAGCGTTTTTTGAAAAACCACGCTAGTGCGGTACAATATGGTATTTCTAATAATACTTGACAATGGTTTACCTACATTTTTGTACACCATGGATGATTGAGGAGATTAACTTCACAACTTTGTATAAAAAGAAAGACATATTCATAAGTAAGTATGTATATTATATTAAATAAGTATCATATTATAAAGTACCTATATTAAACAATAAAATGCAAAGAAAAGTCAATCAACTCTTGATCGCTTTTGGGTAGAAGGACCTGCAATCTGCTCATCTTGGTCAGCTTCTCCACTTGCTGCTTGAAACACAGTAAGAAGAGGTAGGTATATGGATGAGATGATGGTGTGAGAGAGAGAACCATTATACAGATAAGAACATGACAACTGATTTATGTATACTATTGGAAGGTAAATGAATAACAAAAAAATACAAATGTACAATCTCACCTGGCTTCTGGTTAAGCGTCCAGCAAGCATAGTATTTTGATCTTCATGTACCAAATGTTCAGTGTTTGGTATTTGCACTGAATGGTCTGTTTCTTCAAGGTTTATGACATCGCGATCATTAGGGTCATCAAAATCTTCTTCGAGGATGGAAGTTACACCATTCATGTATTCACCATGGCAGTTGTGACAAATGCTTGTACACATTATTCCTGCCTTTCGACAGCCACATCTGTTCCCACATCCACCTGTGCATTTGCAACAAATGAGATTGAGGATAGCCTCAGGTGCTGCTGGACCCTCTGTTGTCACAGGGATTAGCCGATCGATTTCCAACTTCCAACCCCACTATACAGGAGGAAGTTCATTCCCCAGCCAAAATTGAATTTGGTGGTACACTCGAAAAGCATGCTGTCTTGCTGCTCCTTCTGTGGGTGGCAGAGCAGAAAGGTCGGGTTTAGCATTGGATACCGATTTGGTGAAAGCGTTGTAGCGATGCATGTTTAGAGAGGTTTGCTTCCTGGGCGCATTGTACAATGCCAAGAATATTTTGTTTCCAGCAGCAGCTACAGCCTCACAGGATGAACTTGGGCTGTTAAATATATCATCAATAGCTTGCAGTGCAGCTTGCTTCTTGAACAATTTGAAACAGGAAAGTTTCCCTTTTCGATATACAGCTGACGTCGTATCGCATCCGCTAAACGCATGCACAAGAAGTATGCTGTCCTTCATTCCCAAAGTTTGTAACTGCTGGCTTGAATATACTTTCCTTACGACTTTGCCACGGCTTGGTTTCACAAATAATATGTTTTGTTCAGTCGGAGTTAAGGCCATGAGGAGAACAATAAGATCAACATCTCCACCGACTATTGCTACTTTGTCACAAGTGAAGGATTTCATGATTGCTGTTCGGACGATCAATGTGTCAGCATCACTAGGTGCTTGTTCTGTTTCAACTCCATCGCTGGTAAGAGCAGTTATGAGGAATGAAATTAGTCTCGACTTATTCTTTTCGTTAGAAAGAAAATCATCCTGTTTGACTGCTACTACTGTTTTCTCTCCAAAGTGTATGTCAACTGACCTCTTTGTTTTGTACCTTCGGCTCTGTTCAGCTCTCTTTGTACTGGATAGAGCAGCTGAATAACCATCAAACACCACCGTGCAGCCGTTACCACCATAATGTTTGAGAACATAATCTACATAACACTGGCAGATGGTTGAGATTGTTGGCGAATCTTTGGGCCACACCACCTTGTGTAATAGTAAGCCACCATCCAAAACAATGTCAAAAGAGACTAGATTTATTTCAATGAAATTTCGGTGAAGTAACGCACTATCGCGCGCTCCTCGATAGTTTTAGAAAAAACGCTATTTTTTAGCGCCGTATAACTCGGAAGCCGTTAGGAATACAAGAAAAATGTATATAATCATTTTTATTGCAAATTTAATAAGCTTCAATTTTATATATAATCAACTTTTACCTCCGGCCAACGGTTCTTAAGATATTAACGAAAAACCAAAAAAAGTTCCCTGTTTTCACTAATTGCCGCTAGAGCTCGCCTCTTATTTATGAGGACTTTTGGTATATTCATCCTTAGGTACCTATAAATAAGTGTGCAAAGTTTCAAAACTTTCAGATTTTTCAGGAGGTTGGATCATTTTTTGAGTTTTTTTGACTGGACTACTAGACTAGTTTAAGTCACATGCGCGTGTCGTCACTAAAACGTCAAACTGTCAAATTATTAATACATTTACATTATTTTATTTTATTAGTTATCTAAATTATTATTATGTTCATTGGAATTCGTTTTTGTAGTACCTATTTGTATTGTGAGGTTTAGATAAATGAACATTTAATTTGGTTTATTGTGTTGCAGAACACAGAACAGTTGTACATTTATTGGTTAGATTATTATATTATTTGAAATTTTGAATTGGCAAATAATTTAAGTTGCATCTAACCTTAGTCATCATAAAAGTAAACAAACGCAAATAACTAAAACAGTACAATAGAAAACGGATTTTCGAATTTCTTAATCAAACCGAAAATAATTTAATGTTAAATTCGTATTGAAAGTACTTGACAGCTGTTTGTTTTCCGGTTAAAGCGCCAATCCTAATTGCTTGAGAATACAACTGATGCTAATTTGACTAACAAGTAAAAGCTTATATCATACGGTTAGCATTGATGAGGCAGGGCTCATCTTTCCTGATTTCAATAATATATTTAAAAATCTCATTCACACACTAGAATACTGGCAAAAAACAGAGCGCCATGCTTAATGCCGTTGACTTTCAATTGCTCCCAACAGTACATACTTTGACAATTCTTTTCACTACCAAATTATTTGAACTTAAACAATTCTTGTTGCTAAAAAGATCACATCCGTTTTAGGTACTGCGACTGGATATTCATACACGATCTTCAAACTAAACAGCAATGGTACTTTGACGTTAAAAAGTGGCTTTCAGTTATTACAGAAGAATCTAGTTCTCTTACCGTAAAGCCTTCTCCATTCAAGCAAGGAATATTTCAAAGACTGAAAGCCATAGTCTCTAGATTTTTCCAAACGATCACATTCTCATCAAAGAACTCGTGGAATATATTCAGGTAGGTACTTATTTTTAAACTATGTATTAGTTTTTTTCTTATAAAATTGTAACGTTTTTAAAATTGGTTCGGCGTGTAAATAATTTATTTAACAACAATTACCGTGCAGCAACAACAATAACTTAAGAACTAAACAAAACAGAATAACTAACAGTAACCTGAAAAATTAGACTAATTTATTTACACCGAGAATGTCTATTATAACACTATTTACGTTAATCCGCACACGTGCAGCGTTCAATACACTTAATCACTTTCTTTTCGTCACTACGAGTAGACTTTCCCAGATGCACTTATGCACTTATACCCTAGCGCAGACTTCCTTTTCATTCTGGAACGTACTAGGGTATTCTGTAGCGACCGAGATCATTTGAGAATTCCACGTTTCGTTACAATATTAGTTTAAAAGAACAAATTATTAAGGCAACACTATTTTGGTAACGTAGATTTAATTCTGAAAAAAACTGTAATAGCTACAAACTCCTCCTTGGTGAAGTTATTTGAGTAACATTATCATAATTTTCGCATACATTTTATTTCGACTGCATTTTATTACATTCGAGGCTCGAATTGATATTCTCGAACATTTTCGGCAGTAACTGCTGTAACAAAATGTTGTAGATCTGTTTTTTAGCGCAAAAGTGAATTATTAAAAAACAATAGCGATTGTATAGACCGTTCAAAAATTCAGACTGTACACTGTTGATATCAATTTTAAAACAATAAAAGGTTGCAACTCAGTGACAGCCACATTTGCTAAAAAGGTTTTGTTGCCAAGAATAGGATGATGGTGGATCAAAATACAAGAATATTAACTTGAGAGTGAACATTGGACTGAAGCACAGATACGGCACTCAACAAAAATTCTGTGGAAACGCCTGAAGAGATGAACTCTGAAGATTTTGAAATGCTTATCGTAGAAACAGAACTTGATGATGGGATAATAACGGCCCAACAATAAAACGGGAAAATAAGGTAGATCACGGATGCTTTCTAGACAGAATAAAAACCACGGTGGAAATTCAGGACAATTATCAACTTCCCTACATGATCAAACACAAAAACCGCTACACATTCAAACGACGCATCGATCAGCTGTGTTCAACTGATATTCCACCAAAAAATCGTTTTCGCCTGAACTACTTTAAAGAACCAAACTTTAAACTAGAAAATTCAGCACCAGATTTAGCAGAACTTCCAGGCAATCAATCGGAGCACAATATTCAGCAGAACAACATCGAAGTTCCAGAACCGGCAGTAGATTTTGCCGAAACCCCAAATCAACCTGTACGTCGATCAAGAAGACCACACAAGCCACCTCAGTACTTAACAGATTATGTCCAGAAATAAATGAAGGCCCACTGGCAATAATTTTAAAAAAGTGTGGGAGAATGTATTACTTGCTGAAAACTCTGTTAACGACTGGAATTTCTACTGGATGTAGCCATTTCCGTGCTGGTATTGGTGCATCGTATTTTAAGTAATTCCATCTTTTTCCCTTTGTCTGATAAATGTTTGCAATTTCTTGTAACTTACCAGTAATTATTATGAGTGTCATCCCTGCCATAATACATGATGCCTCATATGAGAGTGTACGACAACCTTTTGATATTCTTATATTTATTGCTGTTAACACTCTTTCTAATTTTTTCTGATTGATTTTCTTCTTTAATGCTTTTGCCCATACTGGCACCGCATATCATATAAATGGTAATACAGCCTCATCGCATATGATGATATTGACCATTTTATAGCTTTAGTTGTTATGTAATCTACAATATTTTATTTCAGGCTCTTGCTTTAATATTTCATTGTTTAGGTAAATTTCAGCTTTGTTTTCACCATATGACCTTTTCCTTGATGTTACCAATACTTTCGATTTATTTCCATTAAATTACATATAGTCCAGTCAAATGGTAATTTCACTTTGCATTTTGGGTAGGCAGCGATTTTTTTTATCGGTGTGTAGAGGGGTCAGTGGTGAGTTTAAGTCAGGGTTTTCGGGGTGGTAACCCCCTCCATTCGGCCGCCATCTTGAAAAGAAGGGCTAATTCGTTTTTTAGCTATATTTCTGTAGTCGTGCATCTTACAAAAAGTGTGTACCAAGCTTTTTTGTAGAGAATCGTATTATCTATTATCTATTATTAATAACTTCGTTACATAGCATTAATAATAAAAGAGTTATAAGCCGGAAAAGACAAAACATTAAGGGTTTACAACTTTTTTATTATTAATGCTACGTAAAAAAGTAGTAAAAGTCATAGAGAATGTAATTTTCTACAAAAAAGTTTTATACAAAATTTTGGTAAGACTAACGGATACAGAGATATAGCCGAGAAACTAATTAACCCTTCTTTTCAATATGACGACCAAATGTAGAGGGCGGTACCACCCCGCAAATCCTGATTAGACTTACCACTGATCCCCCTACACATCGTCACAAAATCGCTGCCCACCCAAAATGCCAAGTTTGCCTTTTTATTTCGACCATTTGATTGGACTAGTCCAGTCAAATGGTAATTCAATTTGCATTTTGTGTAGGCAGCGATTTTCTTTTTACGATGTGTATGGGGGTCAGTGGTGAGTCTAAATCAGGATTTTCGGGGTGGTAACCCCCTCCATTCGACCGCCATCTTGAAAAGAAAGGTTAATTAATTTCTCGGCTATATCTCTGTAGTCGTGAGTCTTACAAAAAGTTTGTTTGAAGCTCTTTTGCAGATAATCATATTCTATACAATTTCTATGAATATCTTTTTTACGTAGCATTAATAATAAAAAAGTTATAAGCCCTTAAGTTTCTGTCTTTTCCGGCTTATAACTTAACAAAAATTGTACATAATACGATTCTCTGCAAAAAAGATTTGTACCAATTTTTTCTGAGATTCCCGACTACAGAGATATAGCCCAAAAACCAATTAACTCTTCTTTTCAAGATGGCGGCCGGATGGAGGGGGTTACCACCCCGAAAACTCTAGTTTAGACTCACCACTGACCCCTCTACACAACGATAAAATAAAATAGCTGCCTACCCAAAATGCAAAGTTTGTCTTTTTATTTCGACCATTTGACTGGACTAATATTATGGTTGACATTTTGCGATTTTTTTGCATTTCCATATTTGTAAAACATTCTGCCTCTATTAAATTTCTTTCTGCTACAACAACGATAAGGTCGTCCGCAAATGCTGCAATTCTCGTGTGCTTCGTAAATTGTATACAGTCTGGTACAAAAGTATGGAACAAATTCAATATCTACTGAAATAATTGTTTTTTGGAAAAACACTCGGACAGGTATAGCGATTTAAATTACGGTGCATATTTTAAGGGGAATCGAATTTTTTTTGTGACAGTCATTTTTCTACGGTGACGTTATCGCCCTTTTTTTTAAATAGGAACTTGCATATTTGACAATTGCAGTAGATAGTCCTTTTTTTTCTCTTTCTAACCGTGCAAAAGTTTTATACCCTAACATAAGATTTTTTTTGAGATATGGTCCTTTGAAAATGCCAAAATCGACTTTTTCGTAGAAGGTTGAAATTCGGATTAGGGGGTAATGAGACCCTCCTAATGACGTTTCCGTGGTCGGTTGTCCCTTAGCGTGCGTAATTTCGAAGATACGGCCGTTCCCACCTATCAAAAGTGGTGGGGGAAATTTTTTAAAACCCGTTTTTTCGTGTCCGGCGGGGTCGCTTTGGGGTACTAGACCCAGCTCACGTTCCACATGGGTGGGATAACAATAGACACGTATACGAAAAATCGACCCTGCCATTCAGGCATTTCGAATCCAAAATGTTTCGAATAAAAAATTGTTCTCTCCTAAATCGACCCCTCTCTTTCCGAATCCCCAAAGCGACCCCGCCGGACACGAAAAAACGGGTTTTAAAAAATTTTCCCCACCACTTTTGATAGGTGGGAACGGCCGTATCTTCGAAATTACGCACGCTAAAGGACAACCGACCACGGAAACGTCATTAGGAGGGTCTCATTACCCCCTAATCCGAATTTCAACCTTCTACGAAAAAGTCGATTTTGGCATTTTCGAAGGACCATATCTCAAAAAAAATCTTATGTGAGGGTATAAAACTTTTGCACGGTTAGAAAGAGAAAAAAAAGGACTATCTACTGCAATTGTCAAATATGCAAGTTCCTATTTAAAAAAAAGGGCGATAACGTCACCGTAGAAAAATGACTGTCGCAAAAAAAATTCGATTCCTCTTAAAATATGCACCGTAATTTAAATCGCTATACCTGTCCGAGCGTTTTTCCAAAAAACAATTATTTCAGTAGATATTGAATTTGTTCCATACTTTTGTACCACACTGTATATTTTTAATAAGGCATCGTAGTAAATATTCCAATTCCAGGGCCACATCATGACCCCTGAAGACAACCTTTACCTCGATTTTCTTTTAAATGAACTATATTTAAGTTCATCATTGTTATTCGATTGGTAAAGTAATCTCTAGTTAGTTTATATATTTAGATTACTCTTCTTCCGAGTCGTATCCTTCATTACTGAAGATTCGTGATCTCATAAGCATTATCTTGTGATGTCTCTCCAAGTGTTTGTATGTTACGCAAGCGATTCTCTGGCGGCGCTAAGTTGCCCCTGTCGACAATCAGTAGTTAGTTTTGTTTTCGCTATGCTGATTTCGAGTTCTAGAGACCTGCTTTCATTTATTATTCTTTGCACAAGTTCTTCCAATTCTAGTTCGCTTGCTGCTATTAGTGTGGTGTCATCCGCATATCTGAGATTGGTAATTCTTTTCCGCCAACAGAAATTCCTCCTTCAAAGTTCTCCAAACTCTGCCTTTTAATGTATTCGCCATAGACATTGAACAGCCTTGGGGAGAGTATGCATCCCTGTCGGACGCCTTTTTGGATCTTAAGGCCAACGCGCACTTAACCACGCCACGGCGCGCCACGCCGGACGGAAATTTTTAAATTACATTGGTTGTTATGGAATAAAGGCCAACACGCACTTAACCACGCCACGGCGCGCCACGCCGGACGGCAATTTTTAAATTACATTGGTTGTTATGGAATAACGCGCCGTGGCGTGGCGTGGATAAGTGCGCGTTATTCCATAACAACCAATGTAATTTAAAATTGCCGTCCGGCGTGGCGCGCCGTGGCGTGGTTAAGTGCGCGTTGGCCTTAAATCGTGAAGTACTGCTATTCCCTCTTCTTCCAATGCTTTTAACATTTGCGCAGTAATATTGTCAGGTCCCGGGCTCTTGTTTGTCTTTAAGCTGTTAATAGCTTCTGCTACTTCAGACCTTAGCAATTCCGGCTCTATTTGTAAGTTGTTGGGGATAATGAAGCCGACACAATAAAAACACGTCACCCAAAAACGAACTGACATTTATTAGTTAACTAAAACAATTACAATTATTTGAACGTACTCGATTTATTGTAATACTAACAAACGTACTTGATTCAAATTGTAAATACTAACACCCTCCCTCAATTTTTAATCTTAGATGTCGCTAATAGGGAGGAGGCCCAACGCTTCTCTGCAAAAATCGTGTTTCGGTGAAGGTAGCGCTTTCGTCAAAACGTCTGCTGCCATCTTCTCCGTCGGAATATAATCCAGTTTTAAAGGCTTGGTGGATAAAACTTCTCGAATGTAATGACATCTAATGTCGATGTGTTTGGTGCGTGAATGACGCACGGGATTGGCTGCGAGCTGTCCTGCACCTTGATTGTCGTTGAACAGTACTGCTCTGGCTAGATCCTTGTAACCCAGTTCCTTCAGGAGCTGCATGAGATGAACTGCTTCTTTCGTTGCGTCCGTGATCCCCAGATATTCTGCTTCCGTTGAAGATAATGCAACGGTGCGTTGCTTCCTTGAACACCATGAAACTGCAGCGCCTGATAGAAGAAAAGCTTGACCTGTGTAGGATCTCCTGTCGATGACACAGTTGCCCCAGTCTGCGTCTACGTAACCGACTAAATGTCCGCCTTGTTTGGTGTAGACTAGGCCGAGGTCTGCTGTTCCCTTCAAGTACCTAAGTACCCGTTTTGCAGCCGCCCAATGACTGTCGTTGTAACAATCATTAAACTGACAAAGTGCGCTGACCACATGTGCGATGTCGGGTCGCGTGCCGACCGCCAGATACATCAAGGCTCTGTTGGGGATAATGAAGCCGACACAATAAAAACACGTCACTCGAAAATAAGTTTTGTCGTTGCATAGATGGGAGGTGCAGCCGCTATCCAAACACCACTTTTGACTCTTGGATGATTGGGATGCGCCTTCATCGTTTTTAACGTAAAAGGTTTCGCCGACTAGGTTGACTTTTTCCTCTTTTTCCTTGTCTTTTTGCTTCTTCTTGGAAAAACAGTCGGCTTCTTTGTGACCAACCTTTTTGCAATAACCGCATTTATATCTTTTGCTTTGTGAATTGAATTTTGACTGCGATTTTTGCACGTTTTTGCTAGAACCCTTTTGTCGGTTGACGAACATTGCTCCGGAGTCGGAATCGTCGACTTTCCTTTTCCTGGCATCGCTTTCTTCCGTTATTTTGATCTTCAGAGATTCGGCGTCTGGTAGCGCGTCCCTCGTCTCAATCGCACATCTGAAATTCTCGAAGCTATTCGGTAAACTATACAGAAGCATGATCGTGAGTAGATCGCAGTTGATTTCGACGTCCATGGCGTTCAATTTATCAACGGTGTCAAAATATTTCGACAAATGCTCTCTTACGTCACCTTCATCTGTCATTCTGTGCTGAATTAATTGTTTTAATAAAGTTGCCTTACGTGCGGGACCTTTCGACGCGTAGGTTTGCTCGAGTTTTACCCATATTTGGTGTGACGTTTCGCATCCTCGGATCTGCTTCAATTCCGGCGGGCTGATGGCAAGAACGAGATCTGCTTTGGCTTTTCGGTCTTGAGATATCCAGGTGTTATGTTCCACTTGTAGTCTGTCGCGTTCCTCGCCTTCGCCTACGACTTCGGGTTTAACCCTTATTCCGGAAACATAATCCCACATGTCCGTTCTCACGAGTAATGCTTCGACCTGAATTCGCCAAGTATCGTAATTGTCTCTTGTCAACGTTTCGATTCGGCTGGAGTTAAAAATATTTCCTTGCGCCATCCCGATATCGTATCGCGTTCTCGACCAAAAGTAAGGTTACGTTCGTACTTCGTATGCGCGACTCGAATTGACACTTCATTCGTCGCGACACTCGATTTTTGTAATACGCCACGTTTCGACTTTTACGCGAGATGACTTTTTATTGTTTTTGTGTCTTCGTTATTTCTGAGTCCATAACCTGTTGGGGATAATGAAGCCGACACAATAAAAACACGTCACCCAAAAACGAACTGACATTTATTAGTTAACTAAAACAATTACAATTATTTGAACGTACTCGATTTATTGTAATACTAACAAACGTACTTGATTCAAATTGTAAATACTAACATAAGTCCTCAATGTTGTCACTTCTTATGTCGTCATTTGTTTCTTGTGTATTATTATATAGGTCTTCACAGTATGTTCTCCATCTATCTATTACTTCTTCTTTATTACACAATAGCTTGCCGTCTCTATCTGGTATAGTCCGGGGTTTAGGTTTAAATTTTCTGGATACAAGTCTTAATTTTTCGTGGAGATCGCGTATTTTATTTGAGTTCTGATGTTTCTCGATTTCTTGGCATATACCTTTGATGTAGTCATTCTTGTTGCGTCTGCATTTTATTTGTATTTCTTTGTTTAAATTGTGGTATTCTTGTTTCTGTTCTTCCGTATATATACCTTTATTATTTACTTTTCTACGCAGTTCTATTGTGTTTAATGTTTTCGAACTAGTTTCCACTTTAGATATTGTATTTTCTATGCAGTGTTTTATATCGTTACACTTTTTTCGGGTGTTTCATTTGGTTTAATGTGTGCCTTCAGTGCTGTTAATTTTGGTTTGATATCATTTCGAAGGTATTCAATTGTATTGTTAGATGGTTTAGTTTTGACAGGTATTGTTTTTGGTATTTTCAATTTTATCTTGTAATCTGCTACTAACAATTGATGGTCCGAGCGACACTTAGCGCCTGGAAATGTTCTGGTGTTTAATATGGATGTTCTCCATCGGACGCTAATCATGATGTAATCAATTTGGTTTCTAAATCGATCGCCCGTACATTTCCAAGTGTAAAGTCTTCTAATATGATGTTGGAAGCATGTATTTAGAATCATAAAATTTTTCTCCTGGCAGAACTGTAGTAAACGTTCGCCCCGCGCATTCCTTACACCAATACCGAATTTGCCGACACTGTTTCTGGAGTAGTCTTCGTCTTTCGTATTTCCAACCTTTGCACTTATGTCGCCGATTATTATCAGTATTTCTCTCTTACATATTTCTTCGATTGTCTGTTCTAAACTACCGTATAATTCTTCTATTTCGTCTTCTGTGGAATCAGAGGTTGGTGCATAGACTTGGAGCACATTTAGGTTCACCGAGGTGATTTGATCTTAATTGCTATTATCCTGTTATTAATAAGTTTATATTATCCAGTAATACATCCATTCAAAAATTTGAGGACTAGAAGGCTACCCCCTTTTCACTTTTATCACTGCCGGAAAAATAGATTGTGTTACCAGAGCTTGTAGTAAAATGGTCTGAACCTTTCCAATGTGTTTCGCTTAGTCCGAGTAAGACAATCTTGTGGGTTTTCATCTCGTTTTCAATTATATGTAGTTTTCTTGTTTGCAAAAGGCCCCTGACATTCCAGGTGCCGATTCTTGATGTTCTTCTACTTTTGTTGTTGACTGCATTCAACCCCCCCCCCCCCCCCGGACATCCTAATGGGGAACCATCTTTGTGTCCGAAATCTTTTAATTCGAATGAAACCATGCGATTCTCTTGGGAAAATTAGAAATTAACCGAGGTAGGTTCCCTTTACTTTCCTCAGTCGGGAAAGGACTTGGATAGGATGAGGACATGATTCTCTCTTACATTTAGGAGGTAGGTGAGAATCTCTTGCTAAGGCATTTGAATTCTCTCAATGTGTATAATATACAGGGAATTTTTCCTTTTAGTATACATATCAACAAAATAAAAGCAGCAACACTTAAAGACTAATTTTTTTACATTAACTTAATTTGATGATTTTTGCCACAGCATGCTAATTTTTTAAATCATCAAATTAAGTTAATGTCAAAAAGTTAGTCTTTAACTGTTGCTGTTTTTATTTTCCTTTATGTTTTGTATTGTTGCTATTTTATGTTTTAGAATAATCGTTGAATTAAAATTATTTTGATATTCCACTAATTTTGATTTATTTTTTATTTACAAACATGAAACATAACCTTTACGCACCACGTGACGTTTATAGTGTATAGTTGGTTGCCTACATATTGCGTTTATTGTAAAAGTATACATAGGGGATATGTATACTAAAAAGAAAATTTCCCTGTAGATGGTCACTAGGCTGCATAAAATGCTCGTTTAACATCCAAAAAGAATGTTGGAATATCGAGTTTTTATTTACTATATGCAAGACATGCACTATCAGAAAGTTTTTTACCTTTTACCTGAGTCTGTAAGTCGAACCATTGTTTTGATCTTGCGTTAGTAGGTATTTGCACATATCATATATCCTACTTTATTTACAAAAGCTAATGCATTTTCTAGTTTCCTCAGATATCTTTCTATTTCTTTGGTGCAGTTAAAATACATGCATAGATACATACATATTATGAATAGTCTCTCACAACTCCACATATATAAGGTGTTCGTCGAAGGCTTTCTTTTGATAAAACACTTGGGATGGGCAAGGGATTTTACATCAGCTAAAACTAATGTGTTAGTGGATCTTTTATTTCAAATTAAAGTTGACTTGTAAAGACATTTAATCCAAATTGCTGTAAAGATAAATAATGTTAAACCTGCAATAAATTAAAATACTATTAATAGCTATTTTTAGCCACGTCTATTCGAAAGTGACATTTTCCATACCTTGTCAAATGAATTTTTGACGTCGAAAGTAGACGTTTGTCACCCGGCAGTTAGCACCGGGAGGCAAAGTACTTTGCCTCCCGTTGCCATTAGAAACGGGTGGCAAAATGAGTAAACATGTTTTACGATTAATATTAATGGTACAGTCAAGCTATCTACGAGTTTTTTTTAATGAAACCGAGTTTTGTAGTAAAATGTCATATTTTTTAGTTGTCGACATTAATGTCAGGTTCGTTTAGTGAAGGTGGCCAAAAAATCATATGTATTACTCTGGAGGAAAGTGTTATCGCCTCCCTTAGATTATATTTCTGCCCTCGCTCGCTATCGCTTGCTCGTGCATAAAAACCATCTGCGGGAGGCAATCTTACACTTTCCTCCCTAGTAATACAAATAGCTATTACTCATTTTGCCACCCGTTTCTAATGGCAACGGGAGGCAAAGTACTTTGCCTCCCGGTGCTAACTGCCGGGTGACAAACGTCTACTTTCGATGTCAAAAATTCATTTGACAAGGTATGGAAAATGTCACTTTCGAATAGAGGTGGCTAAAAAATATATTCTGTTCCTTCGCGTGCGCAAATTCTACTTGACTTCTTAAGTTATTATAACGGGAAATAAAAATATTATGACAAGTTAGAAGTAGCAAGTCCTGCAATAAACACCCTACTAGCGACGGCTTTAAACTGTTCCCCCAAAATATTTTAACATTTTATAAACGAATTCTTCTATTGTGAGGTGGCTGTAAAATTTTTGAAGTACGGCCTATTAGGGACGATTTAAAATAATTGTATTTAACCCTCATAATCCACCACCTCCAGCTATTTTGCGGGTCCAAACGAACCGACTATACTAGTTGATATACATACGTACAACAATTTGAATATGATTTGTTGCTTTACAGTTCTGACGAAGACGGATTGCCCTATTTCGAGAAAGTATGTGTTATATTCGTGAATATTTTATCGACATCTTTGTTCGTTTTAATATTCTACGGATTCCCTACATTCCGCTTAAGTGATGGACTGGGAACCTATGGCCACTATGATCTTTACCCCGAAATTTTCTGGATAGCAATTGCGGCCTCTTTATTATCTTTTACCATCAGTTTTGGTTTAATTAAACTGTTTAAGTAAGTATATTTACTCATTTCTTCACAGTACTGTGGCATCCTGTTTTACTTGAACATGGTTATGATTTTGAAATTTATTTTTAGGGAGGGAAAACATATCAAGCATATAAGCGATAATTATCCGCTACCGTGGTAAGTTGGACATGTGTACTGACTATTTTGCGCATTGTTGGAATTAACCCCCTATGTATCAAGAGATCCAATTTAAAGTCATCCTCAAATGATTATGAAATGAAAACTTATGTCTTAGCTAGATTCAGCAAACATCATGTTGACAAGATCCAAAACATATAACACCTTAAAAGTTCCAATTACTGCGTTTGTAAGGTTTGTCGGTGCACTCCTGGGCATCGCGTGAAGGTTAACTTCTAAATCAAGTTCGATATTTTGAATTTTCGAAGTTTCCGCCAGATGTTTTGCTGTTGAAGTGTAAATAAATTTTCACCTACATCTTTATCCTAAAACGAGGGGGTGTAGAGAAAAAGGAATCTCAGTGAGTGTATTACAGCTGTTATTATGTTTATTCTTAGTGGAGTTAAAACGTGAAGACCCAAACAGCAGAAATAAGTCAAGAAATCGAAGTGAGTAACTAACACAAATACGGGCAAGTTCAATTATCGATGGGTGATAAGAAAACAAGTGGCGTCAAATTTATTTAACGTGCTGCCAGAGCCTGGCAAAATCAGGAACTTGGAGGTAGATAAGGTTAAAACCTTCAAACCGTTGAGGTGGGTTGGTCCCTTACTCAAGGCAAGAGAAGGAAAGAAAGAAATTTAATTTTTTAGGAATTAAATTTTTGTAGGATGCATTCTTTTGGTGAAATACTTTAATGTTAAAAATACATTAAAGAGATTTATTACAAAAGTAAGAAAAATATTTAGAATTCTAACAAAATCTTATGGCCAAGAAGAGTCAGAAGAACATGATATAAAAATCCTGATGATCAAATATTAACACAAACAAAGGAAATGCGAATAAAAAACAAAGAGTTTGAAGACAACCCGTGGAACTACGGAAAGAAAGAGCTGTTGGAAAAGGAACTGGCAAAAACAATTGAAAAAAACAATAGAATATTATAAAAAGAGAACAAAAGAAATAACATTATGGTCACCGGATTGGAAATAGACACTGAGGATGAACAACAAATAAAACTCAAGAAAAAAACCCTGCTTACTGATAAGACGGTAACAGGAAAGGAGGTAAAAAAAGAGATCAGCGAAAAAGCCAAGAAATTGAAGAAATTCAAAGAGGAAAGGAAAAACGTTAAAGTTGGATATAAAAATGCAGCGTGTCAGGATCGGGGAATGCAAGGGGAACACGTTCAAAATTGACATTTAAAAACAGAATGGAAGTACTGAGAAAATATAAAATATATATTTTAGCACTGCAGGAAACAATGCAGAATTGGTAACGGGAATAACACATGCTAGGCACAGGTGTTTTGGTCGATAAACATTTAAAAAAGGATGTGATAAACTTCTGGCCTATATTTGACAAAATGGGCGAAGTCAGAGTACGAGGAAAATCATAATCAATGGACATGCACCTTCGGGAGACAAAGATGAGTAAATTAAGGCAAAAGGTTTAGAAACTAAACCTTCATATATGAGTTTCGTTTTTCCAGCATAAAAATATTCATAAAATAACATGGATTTCACCTACTACTAATACAGAAAACCAAACTGACCACGAGTTAGTAGAAAGAGAACATATAAAATGCTTACAGGATGTAGGAACGTAGGAAGTTATAGAAGCGCAGAAGCAAACAGTGGTCACTATTTGTTGAAAGCTAAAAGGGGATTTAGATTATCAAAAGTAACCACAAAAATGAAAAAAGTATTGTTGAGGTGTGAAAAAAGGATGGAAAAGTACAGAAATAGAGTAGAAAACGAATTACAAACAATTCAAAGAGAAAATAACAGAGAAAATCTGTGAAGTGGAATAGAAAGATCAGCTGCAGAAATTTACACCCTCGGCAAAGAAATGATACGATAAAGAATATAAGGAGTTACTAAAACAAAGAAATGCTGCTAAAAAAATTCTATGTAAGAAAACAGAAGAATGCAAACAAATTTCGAGAATTCAGAAGAAGAGTGAAATCAACTTGTAGGAAGAAAAAGAAAGTATCTGAAAGAATCCCTAAACAAATTGAAGGAAAACTTTGCAACAAATTAAAAATAATAATAATAATAAAGAAGTATGAGGCACGGTGATCTCATCCTATACCGACGACCACTTTATTTATTATAACCCTGGAAAATATATTGCAAGAAAACAACATCTTCAAACCAGGAACTATGTATAGTACCTACCAGATACCAATGTTGGTCTTGCATATGCCGTAGACCTTGTTCTCATGATAAGAACAAAGGAAGAAATAAGAGAAGTGACCAGAAGACTAAAAATTTTGGCTATAAGAAGAGGGCTTGCAATTAACGAAAATAAAACAAAATATATGATACTGAGAAATGGAAACGAAGAAACAAATGAATGTCTAGTAATAAAATGTGGTTCACACGGAAAGGTCTACAAATTGCAAAGCATTGGCAATTTAACATAATACAATTAATAGGTATGACAGAACTCATACTAACGAATAAGTTACTAACAGGCCATTGGCACATAAAACGAATAAGAAGAACAGGAATGACGAAAATGCCGAAATTAATCCAAAAATAAACAAAAGAAATAGAAGTGCTGGTTCTCTAATGAAAATATTCAAATAAAAGTTAGTCTGGAGGAAGACAAAAGACAGATCATATTGCATGGTTGTAAGGTCAACAGAACTATATTTTTGCCAGCTGTGGACGTTGAATGAAACTGATGAACTGAAACTCAAAGCGTGGAAAAGAAACAGTTTTAGAAGAACATACGCAGCAAAAAAGGTTGATGAAAGATGGTAAAAGAGAACAAATAAAGAAATAATGGATTAGATGATTAGGCTATCTGATGATCGAACAACCAAAGAAGTTTTAAAACGAGATGTAACCCGGAAGAAAAGGAAATGAAGACCTAGAAGCAAATGGTTAGAAGTGTTGAAGAGGATTTAGAAAGATTGAACATAAGAAACTGGGAAGACAAATCAAAACAGAAAAGAATAGAGAAATATCGCCAACCTATCATGTATAAGCTTCTTTCAAAACTTCCTTAGCTTTAAATATTTTCATTTGGAGTACTTGTCAAAACAAATGGATGTAATATTTCCTGCATCTTGATACGACATAGTTTTAATTTCAAGGATGACACCTCTTGATAGACGAACTTCCCTAAGAACAAGTTATTTATGAACGGCTTATGATTGATGAACCATTCAAAAACTTGCCAATATTCCCTGATCGTTTTAGATCTTTTTTTAACTAAAATAAGTCGTTAACAGCTCTAATCTACTTTGCAATGAAATTTGTTTTGTTTCTAGGATGGTAACGATCGGCCTGATTGGGGTAACGTGTATAGTTTTAATTGTATTTGGTTTTTGGTTGGGGCAAGTAACCAGTCTACTCTGGTTGACATCCACTATTATTGCAATCCTTATAAACATCTTGGTACTTGAGAACATCACTACATTAGTGAAACGAGTGTTATCTATTTGTCGTGGACGCGAAGTAAGTATTTTTGTGGTCAAACTGAAATACTAATTTTGGCGAAACCTTAGATTTCACACAAAGTATCATGTGTGTTTTAAAAACTGGCAAACCAACAAAAATGTTTTTATTTCATAGTGTGTCATATTCTTTGATTTCCCGGACTCATTTCAGTCCGGTAAACGAACCTTTACGTTACAAGGCCGGTAAGAAAATTACTGAACTGCAAACATATCATTGCTAGTGTTACAATAGAATTACTGGACTGAAAGTCTTAAACAAACATCTCGTTGCAACCGTTACAATAAATAAGGTCACCAGATTATCTTTAAGCATTTGCTTAATTATTAAAAATTACATTTTAATTAAAAATACGACATAGTATGAAATAAAACATTGTACGATATACGTCCGGTAAACTTTTACAGTAACTCGTCTCAAAATTCCAGACTCGGCTCCTCTGTCGCCTCGTCCCGAAACATTTCAACTCGCTATTATAAACATTGGTTTACCGGACTTATAACGTAAATTGCTATTAACGTTTTCTCTCATTATTAGACCGTCGAACCTACCGTTGATGTGCCACAAACATTAGAAACAGTTGAAGAGCAGAGGCAACTATTCTACTCTGTTTTTGGAAGTCGCCTGTTGAGAACACTTTTTTTAGCTAGATACCAACCGCTAATAAGGGAAGAATGGAAAGTATGTTAAAAAAACCAAACATAAAAGTTGTTTTAAAGTATTAATTTTTAGATGAAAAGACAAACGCTATTAGCAAAAATGAGATTATTTGGCTTAGTCCGCGATTTTTTTATTTATGGATTATATGTAATTTTGCTGTGTTATCTTACATGGGTTAGATCGAACGTTGCGGTCGTTGGCAGTCACAAAGTAATGCAAGACTTCCTGGATGGTGTTTTCTCAAAAAGCATGGGCTACAAAGATATTAACATGCCAAACGAGTAAGACCTTCATAAACTAGATTAGCAAAATAGCTGCAACTCAAAATTAATTAATACTCCCCAGTCGCTCCAGCTATTTTCAGAAAAATTAACTTAAAGGGCTTGAGAAAAATTACCTATTTAAACAAAAAAAAACACGTCTATGAACAGAACATTCTGAATGTTTCTGCCGTATTCTAGAATAAGCTGCGGCTGAATAAATTCCTTAAAATTAAAATTACTTATTAAGAATTTTTAGGAAAATGTTGAAACAAGTCAATTTTACATAACTGACTTGCTCATACACTATTTGTTTTTCAAGTAATGACGTCGACAGTATATTTTTGTAATAGCAACGTATATTTTTCTGTGGTTTTAATTCCCTTTTCAACGATATACATATAATGCTTTTCGGTCAAATCGTTTGAAATAAACATAACTTTCCTACGTTTTTATGCAAAATTGTAAACTCTTAAATATTTGTTAAATTCTGTAGTGCTTTAAAGCGAAAATGGCCATAACTGTCGACGCTCGTTGTGATCCCTAGAATTTACAGGCCTAGATTTCGCCCAATACAAACAAATTTTTGCAGTAAAATAATATTTTAAAAAGTGTTATTAGCTATAGAAAATTTCAAATCATTGTAAAGACAATTCAAACCTATATCATACTAAATAGATTGTAAACAAAGCGAAAATAGTCTTCGTAATGGGCAGATGCATGTTCGAGGCGTCATGGAGACTGAAACCAAAGACGCGATAATCAAACCCAAGATAGCCTATGAAACCTTAATCTGGTGGTCAAAAGTAGAACAAAAACAGCCATAAAACTGTCCAGGATACAAAGACTGGCCTGCCTGTGCATCGGTGGAGTCTTAAACAGTACTCCAACAGCATCTACACAATCTACAGTTGATTGGCGCACCTAGCATGAAAATCACTGGCAGCTGTGACATTAACCAAGAACGATGTGGACCTTGAATATAAAACTACAGGAATGAGTGTATCGCTCTAGTAGCTATACAAAAAGCGCCATTTTGAGAATCTATGTATGACTCATTTGTAGTCATAGTTTTGAGGCTAACACCTGATAAATAATATGGTTAGTTGTACTGTTTGTGGTTTTTCTCGTGCAAGGACAAATAAAAATTTAGGAATAACTTTCCATAAGCAAGTATTTACTTTCATTTAACGCAACTACGTTTATTACGAATAATATTTAAGAACAATTCGATGTTATAATTTCAATGTCAAAGAAAGGTCACGAGTGGATACCATAGGCGTCACATACATATTTTATATAGATTTGAACTTTGCAAAATATATATTTAAAAAACTGTTTTAACCGTCAGCATGACAATATTTTATTTCTTGCAGTTTCTAATTTTTGTTCATTCATACATTTACTACATTTTTTGTCAGTTTACGTCTTTGAATATTTTATATTCAAAGGTTTACTTATCCCTTATTCATTCTAAAAGGTACGCCACTGACATACCGGAAACATTCAGCCGCCATATACATCATCTATCTTGGTCTCACGTATGTTTTGTGTAACCTCATTCCTGTAGTTTTATATTCTAAGATGTGTACATAAACGAATGAAGTACAAATTGCAAGTTGCAAGGGACCCCAGCGTAATAATGATCACAGATTACATTTATCCAGAGTATTGTTTTCAAAACCATTCCCTGTGACATGTAATCGCAGTTACTGGAACAAGGACAAGGAACCCCACCTTACCTCTCAAAAGGGATAGTCTGATACACAGACTGATTTTGTACAGTGAATGATACAGGGGCTGGCATATATTTATGGTGTAAGACCAAGAGAGAATATCAGGGTATCTCTGATACGCCACAACTAACGCCACAATCTTTCAGGCTGGAATCTTTGTTATAATGCAATATGTTAAGGGAAATGCAAAACACGGGTATTAAAGCATTCTGCCTGATAGTCAAGCAGCCTTAAAAGCACTTAACTAATCTTGAGAAGAAGACAGTTCAACTCATTTGGATGCCAGAGCATACAGGCATAGAGGGGAATGAAGACCAGAACCAGTATTTGGCATACCCAAAACAAGCATCCGTTATGGTTATACAACATATTTCTCGCGGGGTTGATACACAGGCACAAAATCTGGGGAAGAAAATAATTGGTAATCCTTCATAGAGATTTGACGAACTTCACTTAGGTAAAAATCAGATTAGACGCCTGGTAGGACTTGACACAGGACACTACCATTTGAGAAACCACCTACAAAAAATAGGAGTATTCAAGGGAAACACGCTCTGCAGATTATGTCAAGAAGAGGAAGAATCCGCCTTTCATGTAAAGGACGTACAAAAGACCAAAGATTCAAAGGGCAAGAACGAACGGCTCAAATTCATTTTTTAAACCCCTGCTAAAACGTCAATCAATCACTGTAACCTTTCATATATTACCACTTTCTGCTCGACGAGTTAGAACTCATACTTCAGGAATCAACATTGCATTGCCATTATTATTGCTTTTTTAATTGAGGTGTCCTACCTACCACAATATTGATTAGTAGTCGGTTCTAATCTTTGCTTGATAACCTTTTTATCTTGCTTCTACAGTATTTTGCACCTAGAATTTGGGTTGTGACGTCAACGCGCTGTTGATAAATTCACAAGCCAACTATCCTTCATCTCTTTCTAAACTAGGTTTACATTACCTACTGCGCACGAACGTGTTTCTAAACAGATAGTTGTTGGGCGGGGCAAGTTGTCGTCACAACCCAAATGCTAGATGAAAAATACTATACTAATAAGAGTGGTTTTAGTTTTATTTAATGCACAACACAAAATGTTTCATTATTACCCTGTACAAACAAGCTTTTAAAACGTTTTTTCAATGTAAAGAAATTTAAGGGTTGATCGTAAAATTCGAAAAGGAAGCATAATTAATTAGAGTTATGTTTTAGCTTTTACAAGTACGTCAATGAAAGCTTAATACCGAATATACACCCCACGACTTGGTACAGGAGGTTTCATGTCATAGATCCTGGACTTATGGCAGATTTTAACACTAAGATTATAGGAGTCGTAAGATTTAGGCAACTTCGTGCCTGCAAATACAGTTGTGCAAAAATAGAGAGATATAAAAAATTCAACAAAACAGTTTGCGTGCCGGAACTGTCACGACCAGTTAATGACGAAGGAAGATATGTGGAATATTGGAAAAGTGAAGGTCCTGCTTTGGTTCCGCGACTCAGTTCTGCTTGGAAATATAACTATGAAGGGTATCCCTTATTTGGTGAGTAGCAAAATTAATCAACGAACCAATGAATAGACAGTTCAATTTTCATAATATGTACAATGTGATTTTTTGAAAACATAATTGCAGCCAGCAGGCCGTATTCTGACTTAATACAGACAGTTCTAAGGTTATTAGGACATAATTCGACCTGCTGCAATTGAGTTTTTAAAAAATCACATTGTATTTTAATACATAGCTACTTTCTTTTCTATAGCTATCGATTATTATTATTATTATTACTATTATTATACGTTTTGTGATACGCATTTATCTTATACTTAACAGGAGAGATGGGAATTTATCCTGAAGGTGGTTTTAATGCTCCACTAGGAAGAACAAAGCATAATTCCTATTACAATCTTGGATATTATAAGAACACCAGCTGGATCGATGAAAGAACAAGATTAATTGTAATTGAAGCATTGGCATTTAATGCCAACGTTGACGTCTTACATATCATTAATTTAATGATTGAACGGACCGCTTCAGGGCTCTTAGTAAAGACACCCAGGGTAAGTCACCAATCTTCTAACATTGCCCCGTGCGTTTGTAATACCAAGAGATCCAATATAAAGTCATCCTCAGATGGCTGTGGAATTTAAAATCATGTCTTAACCAAATTCAGCAATTGTCGTGTTGAGAAGATAGAAAAAATATGACACGTACATTTAGATACCTTAGCCTTTATTTGTTGTCAAATTGTGAAAATGAGTTTCTATGCACTTCGAAGAGCGTTTATCGTTGAATCATATTTCCAGAATGGCATCCAAATTGTTGGCGAGTGGCCGTAGTCAATTTCTCTTTTTTTTTTATCTTATTGGAACTTTTCGAGAAACTGAAAGGGTTACATTAAAAGAAGGGTATGGCAAAAAACGAAGATCGTCTGCTTTAATTTGAAGAAGCTCCAAGAACACCAGTTAGACATTTATCCCAACAAATGGATGATTTAACTTATCCAGGGTGCGAATCACCGCCGGGGATGCCAGGGATTTCCCTGGCTGTGCTTCTATTTTCCCCCCCTGTAAAATAAAAATTGTACCCCTGCCGGGGATGAATATTTCTCCGTCTGTGTAAATGTATAACATTAAAATAGGTATAAAAAAATTGTGGAATAGTATCCCCCCCTGTAAAAGTTGCATGATTCGCACCCTGAACTTATCGTACGTGTCAACGAGTGCTAAATGTTCATCCCTACCATTTTACCCACGTACAGGAACTTTTAGAGGAGGACTTTCCTAAAAAAGCGAAATTTTCTCAATGGTTTTTCCACAACCTTGACGATCGGCAATTGAATTTAACCTTTTTTACGGACGTACTTTAACATTCACAAAATTAGGTGGATAGAAATTAAATTATGCAACAATTTTGACCATGAATCAGCTTGAAGATGATAAATTACGAAATGGTTTCCTCCAGCAAGATGCAACAGCACATTCAGCTGCAGATACCTACTCTAATAAACTTAATAGAAAATGGCCTTAACTTATTAATGAGCTCTGTATTCAAATTGTTTAGCTAGGTGATTACAGACAGGATGCTGAAAATAATTGTATATTACAAACAAAAAAATCAGTACACAATAGTAAATATGTGTAAGTGTAATAAAAGTAACAATTAAATGCGTCGCGGCGTTGCGAGCGGTGATGGTGGTGGATCTAAACCAACGTGGCAGTGGTGGCGACGGTGAAGGCTACAAACCTCACATAATATATGAACTTTAGTTCGCACAATGTTACAAACGAAAACGGTAACAGACTTATAAACTTGGCAGCCTCAAAAAACATGATAGGTAGTATGCACTTCCCGCATAAAAGAATACAGCAACTTAAACCTCGCCGTAAATACTAATAATCAAATCGACTTTGTATTAACAGACAGAAGGCCTTTTCAAACCTACATAGGTGCCAATATCTACTCTGAACATTGTTTGATAGGAAGCGAATTAAGAGCAAGGATATCTAATGTTAAGAAAAGCACAGGTGGGAGATTAAGCAAATATAATATACTGCTCAATGTACCAGATATAGAATAGAGGTTATGTGCAGAATTCCGCAGAGAAAACATTAGTGGAGGATGAATGGAAGAGTTGCCAGGCGGCAATGAAGACAGCAGCCAAACACACATTACGGAAAACTGGAACCCCAAGGAAGACAGATTGGTTTGATGCGGTATGCTATGAAACATACAAATAAGCTACAAGAGAAGAGAACTCCAAACATAGAACTAAGAAGAGGCTTTTCGATAGTGAAACATTGGAAAAGTTAAAGCTTTCCCGAAACAAGAATGGGACTAGACAGCTTTACGAGAAGGCGAGTAGAATGTGAAAAGATTTCAAACCTAGAACAAATATGTGTAGAAATGTAAATGAAAGAGTGTTAACCAACAATCATATTCTACGAATATAGCACTTTCGAGGTCTTCTGGAACAAGATGGTAAGGAAAAGAAGCTGTAGCAGGGTACTTTCAGAGGGAAGTTGACAGACAAGAAAAAACCACCTACATTAAGAAGAGCTTATAAATACCATCGTGAGACTCAAAAATAACAAATTTCCCGGAGAAGATCGGATCCCGGCCGAACTTTTTGGGAAAAGCAGGTTAGCTATACAAATACACAAAATTATGACGAAGGTATGGGGTACAGAGGTTATATGCTGCTTGCATCAAAGGGAAAACCAGTTGAATTTTCAAGACTGTAGGTGTATAACACTTTTAAATGTCGTCTATACAATTTTTGCTAATATACTTCTTGAGCGACTACCACTATATATAAAATTCCTCCTTGGAGAATATCAAAATGGTTTCAGACCAGCGAGATCAACATCTGATCAAATATTTGTGCTACCCTGGAGGAAACAAATGTATTTAATATAGACCCACTCTACCTTTCTATTGACTTTAAGGGTTCATATGCTTCCATGATACGTGAATTATACAAACCTATGTTAAAATTTACGACCCCTAGAAAACAAATTGAACTCGTCCAAATGATAATAATAATGTGACGTACCGTGTCAAGATCCAGAACAATTTATCTGGATCCTTCCAGTGCATCAGAGGCCTGCGGCAAGGGGTTGGATGCTCTTTTCAACATTATAATAAAAAAAAAATGTAAGAGACGCCCATTTGCGAAATGGAGGAAAGATACTTCATAAATCAATACAAATTCTGGGATATGCCGGTGACATACATAGACCTAATCATCGGACCTTTACAAAGAAGTAAAGAAAGGCTTGCAGAACGACAAAAAACACGGCCACATCGCCAACCAACAGAAGACGTTACCTGAGTCAGAACTATAGTGTGCTTCCTAAGTGTATGACGAAATTAAACGTCGACTCGTATTGGCAAATAAAAGTTACTTTGGGTTAAACCAACACTTTAAGAGTAAACAGATATTACATATAACTTAAATAAGACTATATAAAACACTGGTAATACTCGTGCCAACCTATGAACCCAAAACGTGGACACTGATCTAGCCGGATGAAACAAGACTTATCTTTGAAAAGAAAGTTCTAATGAGCGATGTATGAGAATAGATGGCAGCAAACATACAATCATTGAACTGTATTAGCAAATTGGAAATGGCACATATCAAAATAAAACTACCACAATGAGTTGCCATATGATTAGAGCCGGTAACGCTTACGTACCAAATATGATTTCAAGGGTTTGAGGGTCAAAGAAAAAATGGACGACCAAAGTTAAGATGGATGGACGAAGTTGAAAAAGATGCCGAAGGTATCGATGCTGCTTATTTATTTTTTTTTTTATTTAGTGTATGGCATCTTTATCCAGGAGATCACGTAGTGATGATTTGACTGCCAGTTGAGGGGATCAAAGCTACATTTTTAAACGACTTGGCGACGCGAACTTTGTTAACTAGAGTCTATCTTCCCAGTCGCTCTCATTTAGTCCTTTTTCCACCGTTGCATTTTTTATACATGTTTTCCATTTGACGGCTAGTCTTCCTCGTTTTCTTCTGCCTCACGGCGACCACTTTATTATTTCTTTTGGCCACCTACCTTCTTTCATTCTCTCGACGTGTCCATACCATCTAAGAACTTTATTTTCTAATCTTTTAGTAATTGATGTTGTTACTTTCATTTCCCGCCATATTACGTCTCTTCTTATTCTATCTCTTCGTGTGCGCTGCAGGCATCTTCTCATGTAGTTTACTTCTACATTTTTTATTTTATCCCTTACTACTTGATTTATAATCGGCCACATTTCTCCTCCATACGTTGTTATGGTCTCTACTACCGCATGAAATATGTTCTTCTTTGTTTCTTTTGTGAGGTTTTTGTTCCAAATGGTTCCATGTAACGCTCGTGTCACTCTTTTTCCTTTTATAATTTTATCTTTTATGTCTACTTCGGTCTTTCCCCTATTGTCTATTATTATTCCTAAGTATTTATATTCTGTTCATGATTTAACTACTTCGTTGTCTACTCTTAATTCGTTTTTTTGTCATCCAATGCACATACACTCAGTTTTTTTATAATTTATATTTAACCCCCATGCTTCGTATTCTTCTTTTAGTTTTCTCAACATATATGTCATGTCTTCAACTTCCTGTGCAAATATAACTTGGCCATCTGCGAACATGAGAGAATGCAGGGTTTTCTCTCTTATTGGGATTCCCACCCTTTCGCATTTTCGGTACCATCTTTCTAGCTCCTGTTCTGTATATTAAATAACAGGGGAGACAAAGTGCAACCTTGTTTTAACCCCTTGGAAACTGCAATGCTTCTGGATACCTTTCCTCCTATCTTTATCTGTGCTTTGGTACTTTGATATAGGAATTTTATTACTTTAACCCATTCCTCTTTAACTTCCATTCTCCTCATTGCTTGCCATATGAGACACCTTGGCACACTGTCAGATGTTTTCTTTGTTCTTCTCTATAATTTGTCTAACGCAAAAAATGTTGTGTAGGCATGACCGATTTGCTCTGAAGCCACTTTGCTCGTCACTAAAATCTTTTATGTGCTGTTCTATTTTATGTTTTAGAACTCTCCCAAATACTCTTGCTAATTTAGGCAGTATATTTATCCCGCGATAGTTATAGCATGATCTTTTGTCGCCCTTTTTGTGCATTGAAATTATGTATGAATTGTTTCACTCCTCTGGTGTATTTTCCCCATTATCTATTTTTTGGAATATTTTAGTTATTGTTTGTACCACTGCTTTCCTCCATTTTTCAAGAGCTCTATTCTGATATTTCCCGGTCCTGCTGATTTATTGTTCTTACTGTATTTTAAAGCCTTTATAATATCTGTCTCTTTTATTTCACTATCATTTTTTATTAGTTGTCTATTATTTTCCAATTCTTCTTGAGAGTATAATAATATAATCTGTTATTTTTTCTTGTAGAAGGGATTCATAATATTGTATACACTGCTTTGGGGTTATTAAATTTTTTTCTTTTCGTATCCTGTCTTAGGCTTCTGCATTTACTATATCCTATGGTGTCTTGTCTAACTTGTGTTTTGGCCCCTCTTTTACATTCTACGTATCTTTGTCTTGATTCAGGTGTCTTTTCTGTTAACCATTTCTGATACATTTGCTTCTTGTAATCGATTTTTTCTTTTGGCGTTTTAATAAACACGAAAAGAAGTATTAATAGAAATAGGAAAAGTAAACCCGGATGTAATAATATTAAGAGAAATGAAAAAAACGGGAACAGGCCAAGAACAATATGGAAACTACCTACATGTATGGATTATTAAGAAATTATATCAAGACCACCTAAAGGTAAACTTCTTACGAGAATATTTCAACGGCAGAACTTCTAGCAGGAATACTAAAATACCTTGGCATCCTCGGTCTTGTGATAGACTTTTTATGTGTAGCCCTATTTCTTCTTTCGGTGCCGTATCCTTTCTAAGGACGTTGGCAAGGGGTCAAAGCCACATTTTAAATCACTTGAAGTCGTTTACTTTGTTATATCCCCCTTATAAGTACTAGGAAAATGTGTGTGCAGTAGTTTCCCGTTGCCTCTGTAGGTAGCCCTATTAAAACAAAACACTATATTTAATACCCCTGTTAATGACTTATACGATTTAAAAGCGAGAATAGAAGAAAAATGCCTTCTTCTTCTTTGACATTCTCCTCTATGGGTTAGTCATTTTCAGCATTCATAATTGTCTATCTTTCCCATCCCCCCGCCCCTTGAAGAGATCTATTTCTTCTCTTAAGTTGTTTACGTAAGTTCCATTTCCTCTTCTTCGTTTTCCTCTTGGTGTGCAAGGATTATGCTTTTCGGCCATCTCTCTTCTGGTAGTCTCTCCCCATGTTCGTACCGTTTTAGCGTTCGACTCTCCAACTTTCTTGTAATTAACGTGGTCAATTCCATTACCTACAATATTCTTTCTGTTAGCCATTTGTCTTATTTAGTAATTTCCGTCGTATAACATATAACTATATACTTTGTACGATACTCTTGTAAATATGTTTTCTTCATTTGTTGTTTGTATCTTCTATGTACCCCTCGTCCGACGGTGTTGAAGGCCATTCACTAAGTCTTTTTAAATCAGACTAGCGACTAACAACCTAGCCGATGTTCGGCGCATACAATTCCCTGTATACCTGCTGGTTTCTGGAAATCTTAAATATTCTGCTACTTCCTTTGGCATTCCATAAAATGTATTGATTCCCACAGGTTGAACTGTTGCGATAGCTTTTTGCGGCGCTTCTAAAATTTCACGAGAATCTTCACATAAACCATGACCTTCTGTAAAATCAATTTTTTCTTTGTAATTATTTTGTTTGTTTACTTGTTATTATATAGGTATGTGTCGCACAGCCTTGATAATTTATAAAGTTTGTCTATAAAGTTAGTTTTATTCGAACTTTTCCATTAAGTACATAACAAAATAGCATATTCAAGGCGTATGAAAAGTGGGTTTCTAACTCGTGGAAATTTAATTCACTCAGTGCCTCAACCATTTTTCCACTCGCTAGAAAACTACCACTTTTTTCACTAGTAGATTTCACTTCACTATTATACAATCGATCCTATTATTATAACCTGGGGTAATTTTAGAGCCACATTACATTTGAATTAAAATTAGTATTAAACTTTCATTTCAGATTTATTCTACAAAATTGCTATCTGAAAAGAAACAGTTTGGATGGACGACGGGGATAGTAATGGTGTTTTTTGTTGTGATATTAATTTCATTACTGCTTAAAAATTTGAATAACGCCCGACAGCACATCATTAAATACTGTACGGACATATGGAGTTACTTTGATTTATGCATGATAGTCGCAAGCGTTGCATATCTAGCACTTTACTTTTATCGAAACCAAACAGTCGACGGACTGCTGTCTGAAATGATTTCGCATAGACACAACCAGTTCACAAACTATTATAAGGCGATGCAAGTACAACAACTATGGACAATCTTGGGATCAATTTTGATTATAGCAGCTAGCATTAGATTATGCTCACTTCTGAAGTTTACCAGAACACTAGAAATTTTCAATGCAACATTGGCTTCGTCTGCTAAATATTTGTTCGCTGCTATCATTTGCCATATGTACGTAATTTTTGTCTTTGCCTGGAGTGGTTATGTTCTATTTGGATGTTATTCTGAACGCTTTCGAAGTCTTACGACCAGCTTTGTCACCATGTTTCTATTACTCCGTAGGAGATTGATAAGATTCGACTTGGCTCTTTTAACGGAAGCTCCATATGGTATTGGTTACCCATTTTATACTTTATTCACAGCAATCAACGTAGCAATGATTATGCTCTACCCTTGCATATTAATATTACATTATACTAACAGTTGCCGCAAATTTTCTAATGTGAATCAATACTACACAATTCGAAAACTTTTTCGAGATAAACTGCGCTACCTTAGGGACTTTCTTTTCCATGATGTATCAAAACAACGTCTTAGTGCCGGTAGAGATTTCAGCTCTATTAGAGACAGAGCAACACCAAAAGAAGATAGATATCGTTATCAAAACGTAATATCGATACCCTGGTATAAGCTTTATGTAATGACGCTGACTGCCAGGTGTGTTGCTATAAATAACGAGAAACGGTACCGAACAGCAAAATCTTTAACTGATAAAGATGTTAAGCTAATGGGCAAAATTGTTTTTCATCTTTTGGGAAATCCGAATATACAGCAACCTCGCTATGTCGTTATTGCTGCAAAAGACAGACATGGCAAGACTAAACTTATTAACAATGAGAGAATTAACAAAATGGCAGATACTGTAAACCGCTTGTTAAACAGTTCACAAACTGAACAAGTAGAAGAAGTAGATATTGGATCCGGTAAAGCAAAATCAAAGGCTACTATACAACTGGAATATTTTAACAAGGTTCTAAAAGTGATATCTGAGATAATGGATAACATAAATATTACTCAGAAATCTACATAACAGTATGACAGTATTCTGTATTCAAAAAGCAAGCAGTAAATGTGTGGTTGAATATCAATTCGGGTTACTATTCTATTTATGTATAAATAATTGTAATTTGTACCTAACAAAATGTTAATTTAGTAATTCTACAATTCATTTTTCTGTTTTTAAGTTATAATAAAGAATTGCTAAATAATAATTCCTATGTCCTTTCTCTGATTTAATAAACGGAAATAGACTTCTCAAAGCATTCCAGATATCATTCTAGTAAAAGCCGAACGTAAAACAATGCCAAAAGCCACTTCCTTTTTGTTCACGCAAAATGTAGCACTTGGAGTAGACACAAGGCACACACAACGTTTAACTGCGGCATTGTCATACAGTGGCGGCTGGTATATAAGGGCTGCCGCTCTCACCTAAATTTTACACAAGCTGTTAGCAGTAATATAATATTTTCAAGGGTAATATAACAAGTGGTGAGCTTATTGTCGATAATATTTTGAAAATGTCACGAATGTTAATCCCAACGACGAAAATGCAACGACTGCGAAGCAGGAGTTGCATTTTCCAAAGATTGGGATTAACATGAGTGACATTTTCTAAATATTATCGAGTTTTAAGCGAATCACGAGTTATATTTAGGAAGAGAATACAATGATTACATTTTTCACTAATCTGTGCTCTCAACTGTCAAATAATTTTTTGTTTGTACGTCATATTTACGTGGTTACTACGTTACTAGCGTTGCTATTGGAAATAACAAAATATTATCGCGGCAATAAATTATTTTCACTTATTGGTACAACATTTTCAAGCGTTGTGATTGGCTGATTTTCTTAAGAATTGTATTCTCAGCTTAAACATTAATTCAACCGCGCACATGATAATACATGAATTCAAAGCTTTCGGGCGGAATACTCCGAACAACGTATGCAAATCGGGAAGATTATGGTTTAACGCGTGCAGAATATTCAGATTTAAATTTGCACCGGGAGCGGCTCAAACTTATGCCCATATAGTCAGGAATCAGGGACCGTAAATTCGATCATAGAGGGTACACTCGAAGATATAGTTTTAAAATATTATGCACCGTGTCCGGAATGACCTTCCGGATCTAAATGTGGAAGGCGCCATTCTGTCCGCGATTGCAAAAAAGCACAAAAAACCATTTTTCGAAATTTTTTAAATTCTGAAAATTGAATAATTATAAGTTTACATCGCATTTACAGGCTTATTTTTTAATATTTCGCAATCGTTTTTAAACCGTTGGAATGCTTATTCTTTCTAGATTACGATGCTGCCAAAATTATCTCGAAATTATTGTTAACGAATGCTACATAAATTGTTTAAACAAAGCGTACGCGAAATGCGTAGTATAATCTTCAGCATCGAGGTAGTTTTAAAACCATTGCACATAGATGAGCACTTATATCGAATGAAATATGCAGAAAAGAATGAAAAAGTTTTTAGCAAAATAATTACTTGCATACCGTTATTGTTATAAAAAAATATGATTTCTTTTTGTACAGCAATCCGTCGGATTTGTTGCATGTTTGAAGTCGCCGATCACTGCAGTACGTACGATCATTGTAAAATATTCACATAAATATATTACTTATTACCTACAATATTACGCTTACTGGTTATACGCGAATAATTATTACAAAAAAAGACAACAAAAACATTAGTATTAGTAATTATATTCGTTATCTATTATTATAACTTAAGGACAAAAATAATACAGAGAATTATCAATAAAAGGAAAATTAAATCAAAATTGTAACGTTTTATTAATTTTATCGTATCATTGATTATAAAGACAACTTTATATTATACTTTTATTAATAATTATACATAACATAATATCATAGCAATTTCCAACTTCATAATTCGTTAGTTACATAATATAAACAAACACTATTTGTGTACATGAATTGTTGTCGATGATACGATAAAGCTTGAAATATAACTCGAATATTTGCGATTTAAACCGACTCGGACGTTGCGTAGTTGACTCGGCTTGCGCCTCGTCACCTAGCAACGTCCTCGACTATTATACATCGCATAATATTCTTGTTATATTAAAATATTAATAGCTATAATTGTAACAATTTACAAGTGCTTAATTGCTAGGTGGTACATTGACCCTCACAATAGCAACCTATTATACATTCCAATCCAGCTTCGCTACTGTTGAAATAAGAACATTATTTGTATTAGTAGGTAGTTTACTTGTTATCATAATTGTTAAGTTGGTAATACTGTGCTTGTTTGTATAAAACCAGTAGTAGGTAAAATAAATGCTCTCCTAGAGTTGTGATCTTGACGAACACACATCGTTTGTGGTTTTATTATCTGGCGTTACTTTCCATTAGCTACAGCTTCAATTCCCAGTGCATTTCTTAAATTTATATTTACAAAAGACATTTTTGTAAATTACATTGGGACGAACACTTATAGTTATTAGGTTTGGGAGATAAGCAAATTATCCCTCAAGCACCAACAAAATTAATTGGATTGGGAATTTCTGGATTTATGGATAAAGGTGCTGACAATAGTAATTAACGTCACAAGTCCGGGAACTCATATTTTACAGTACGAGTAAGATGTTTAAAGACGAGGCGACGCAAGGAGCCGAGTCTTGAAACTCGAAACGAGTACTGTAAAAAGAGTTCACGGACGAATGTCGTTATGTATTTTATTTCATACTGTCAACAATTTGATTTTTAATTTTTACATGTGACGCTTTTTCAAAACGTCAACATGTGACATTACTGTGTCAAAGCCGGTAGGTGTGGCTTGGTTAGACTTTTACGGGCTCTGATTGGGTGCATAAAATAACTGTCCGGAAAATGTTGCCAAGCAACATTTTCCGGCTCTGATACCGTAATAGCTCATTTTCCGGACACAAAATGGCGCCGGGAAACTGAATTTACCAGACAGTATGAAATAAAAGAATTTTCAGTAGGTGGTAAATTTCTTACATCAGATTTATAGGCGTCAAAACATAATTTATTCAAATTTCCTGTAAATGATGGCCGACCATACAATATCTTGTAGAATTTAGAAAAGGAATTAAATCACTGCTGTCACATTAGTGTCATTTTGAGGATAATCTAGTAAAGCTTCTGGATTTTTATCTCCTTCATGCATTAAACATTTTCTTGCGACGTTGGATTTTCCGGTTTTACACAGAAAGCTAACTGTGACGCAGCCGCCGTCGCATGCACTTTATTTTTGTCCATTAATAAAATTAAGGTAAGATTTTCTTTTATTTTTTCTGCGGCCCTTATCTACCCCTGAAAACTCACGAGTCGCCACTGTTGTCATAATAAGGCTACAATATAATAATTGTATTGAAAAGCTACAAGAGAGAAGTATATAATCTCTCTTTGTTTATGTATTTCACCACAACTAATATTTACAGTTTTGTATTGTTAACTTTATACATTCATGTCAGAAAATAAAACATAACTGAAAAATATCAAGAGAGAAATGCCCATAAATTTCAATAACAAACAATGGAAACCAATACCGACCGCAAATAGGAAATTTGGTTTCCTTGGTTTACTCGAAAAATGTAAACAGAGAGGTAGAGTGGTCTCCAAACGTAAATATCAGGTAGCCATTAACTGTCTGTGCGGCGGGAAAATTCCAGTGGCGTAACATACGATTTTTAACTTAACAAACACAACGAACGCCAATGACAAACAACGAAGTGTCTCCCCTTCCGTAACAATTTGGACTCGCCCAAACGCTTCCTGGTCTACGGCGCATGATGGCTACCTGATCTTTACATTTTGAGACATTTCTACCTATCTTATACACTATCCCTTTTTAATGAATTTTAATGGTAAAGAATAGTGACCCATACGGGCCGCAATTACGAAGTTTGATTTCCTTAGCTCAATATTTAAGACACAATACTTTGTCTCATTCGAAGCATATAAAGAGGGAAGTACCCTTATATGCTGTCCTTTTTTAATAAGTTTACTAAAACATTTTAAATGATTGAGGACAATTTGAATTTGGCGCCATACTAATTTACTGATATGTTGGCAATGCGCAATACGTTTGACGTGCTCTATCAGTGGCGTCTCGAATAGGGATGGTTAATACTATATTAATAATTTAAAAAAAAACTAATTTTGGTCATTATTTATTTTTATATTGGATTAGAAGGCAAAATAAACAAAATGTGAAAACCTTCAACAAAGTTGGCAAGTTGCTGCTGTAATTTGACAGTGAAAGTTATCAAACTGAACAAGTTTAGCCAAATTTAATATGAAATACACTAAAAAACTATGGAAAAATTCAAATTGTCCCCAATCATTTAAAATCGCACTGTATACAATACAATAATCTACCTGTGTTGTATCGGTATAGTATACAGAAAGAGAAAATCAACCTAAAAAAAATTCTTTCTGTCAAAGTCAGAATATGAAAAAATATTATTAGTCAAAACCTATCTTTATGTTATAATAAGCTGAGAAACTTGCAATATAGGTGGCAGCTGATAATAGTAGATTGTTTTACAAGTTAAGAAAAGTGAGAGTTTTCCAGCGAGTTCTGGATACGTCTACCTATAAATGATTATTAATTTGTTGGTTATGTTTTGCTTCAAGTGTCAAAATTATTTACGTGATAAGTTAGTTACAATGGAGTCCAGGTGAATTACTTTCGCTTTGCTAAGTATTTTTTTATATAGAACTGTCAACTGTGCAACATTTATAGCTTAAGTATTTCGTTTAAACGCCAGTTTAAGGTTTAACTTAACTGATTTGTATTTTCGCCTCCTCTTCTCACTTAAGTGAGCCGGCTACAAAGTCCATTTTTCTAGTTTGGCGATCGACCTTTTTTTTGATCACGCTGTATAATTGTCATAAAATTCGAAGAGGCGCGAAAACGCATATACCTACAGGTTGTCCAAATAACATTTGATGGCTAAACTACAAAATCCGACTTTGTAGCCGGGTCACATAAGTGATAAGAGGTGACGAAAATGTAAGCTAACTATGGACCACTGTGACTGCAAATTACGTATGACAACAATTTTACGTCACTTCCTCGTGGTAAAAAAACCGACGTCGTCCCTGAAAGAATTATCAATTACTATAGTTTAATTCATTTAAATATTAGATAAGTTTTACCATGGTTTTACCTAAATAAAGCCAAAAACTGTGTAAATGTGTCAAGTACAAAAGTGCGATGGGAAATAATGAGTAAGTTTTAATTAATTTTATTTTGATAGTAACTGAATTCACGTCGGGAATACTAGATTGTTAGAATAAATTAGAAAAGCATTGACCAGTCTTCATATTTTTGGCAGTAATTTACTCTTATCAAAATTCTAGAATATTATATCCTGTCATTTTTCAAAATTATTTATGACATTAACCACAATAACATTTTAACGAATTTAGCTAATAGAATTCCGATTTCAACAGTTAAAAGTAAGAACTAAAAAGAAGATATGACTCATTTGCTATTTAAATTTGTATGAATACTTCAAATTGCTATAAAAAATGCCAATCATCAAAAAATAATGTACAAACTTACAAATGAAGTCAGTAATCCTGCAACAATCAAAATATCAGGGTTAAGAACCCTTCTAAACTAGTCAGAGAAAATACAAATGACCGAATTTCTTACCGCCATATAGGCAACATATTTTGCACTGTTGGCAATACTTTTGTAGTTGTAATACGTTTGCACATCTGCCAATATCAGAGTGGACAATTGTCAATGAATTGTCATGAAAATAAAAAATCTATTTACTAATTATTTTTGGTCGCAAAACAAGAATTTTGTATTTAGTATTTTCATAATTAAAATAATTTTTTTTTGAATTCTAACCGATTCTAACATTTGAATCTTGTCTCGAAGACATCTACATTGGTGGCCCCAGAACTAAGAACTATGGACGCGGAAAATAAAAATAGGTAAGAAGAAATTTCGCGTATCTCCGTCAAGGTTCCGGTCTTCTGGAAGCCACATCTTGCCTTGTGGTTTCAACAGGTTGAATCGCAGTTTCAAACGGCTGGCATTACGCAGGACGATATTAAGTTTCACACCGTAGTAGCAGCCATAGATACCAGCGTATTGCAACAGGTATCGGATATAATTTTAAAACCGACAAATACGCAACCCTTAAGCAAGGTCTCATCGAACGCTTTGCAGAATAAGAAGAAAGTCGCCAACGTAAATTATTGAATAATATGTTCTTAGGTGATAAAATACCATCATATTTACTAAGAGAGCTCTCATATGAAAAATTTACTGAAGACGTACTGAAGTCATTATGGATGCAACGACTTCCACAGCAAATTCAAATGGTTTTATCCTCCAGTTCGGAAAGTCTCCAGAAACTCGCCGTGTTGGCAGATAAAATTTATGATATCACTCTATTATCTGGAGTTTCTGCTGCTAGTAATACAGAATCCTCTTTTAACCAAAGGGAAATGGCTGCTTTAGTATCGCAGTTAAGAATCTTGACACTACAAGTTGAAGAACTTAAAAATCAGTCCGGACAATCACGCTCACCGGAACGGAGACAAGTATCAATACTACGAGGAAGGTCAGCATCAACAAGCTCGTTTCAACTCAAACATTTCTATTGGTATCACAGAAGATTTGGAAAAAAAGCAAGACGATGTGGATCTCCATGCAAGTAGAATTAATCAAGAAACTAGTTATTAGAGGCGGCTAATAATGTCAATGTAACTTCAAACCGTCTAACTGGAGTAAGCGGCAAAAATACAGGTAAAGTGTATCTTACTGATACTGAGGCTGACGTCTCCGTCATTCTTAAAGATGTGCAATCACGATTAAAACCAGATTCTTTCTAACTTTTCGCGGCCAACGGTTCTGTTATTAAGACATATGGCAAACGTTTGCTAGATCTCAATCTAGGCTTGAGAAGATTATTTCGTTGGAATTTTATCATCGCTGATGTGTCACGGCCGATAATAGGTGCTGATTTTTTAGATGATTTCGGTTTCTGGTTGATATAAAAAAAACAACGTCTCTTTGTTCATCTTCCAAAATCACAACTAGGCCAGTCGCCAGTATTAATACGTTGTCAAAAAATTTGACCTTCGCCAAACTCCTTGAAGAGTTCTGGAATATTACTAATCCATCAACAGATTTGACGCATTCATTTAAGCATTCTGTTAAACATTATATCCAAACACAAGGTCCGCCAATTTCTTTAAAACCTAGGAGACTACCACCTGAGAAACTATTAACAGCTAAAAATGAATTTGGGTATATGTCTCAACAAGGCATATGCCGTCCTTCTAACAGTCCATGGGTAAGCCCTTTACCCCTTACATTTAGTTCAAAAAAGGAACGGCCATGCGACAACTCTACACAAGATTGAATTCAGTCACCACACCAGATCGTTACCCCCTCCCACACATCCATGACTTTACCCATTCACTGTCTGGTAAAAATATCTTTTTTTCGATAGATTTAGTAAGGGCTTACAATCAAATTCCCGTCGCGGAGAAGGACATTCCTAAAACTGCTGTCGTTACTCCGTTTGGATTATTTGAGTTTACCGTCATGATGTTTGGCCTTTGTGGAGCTGCTCAAACGTTCCAGAGATTTGTGAACGAAGTCTTAAGAGGTCTTGATTTTTGCTTGTCGTACCTCGACGACATTCTAGTATTTTCATCAAATGAAGAAGAGCATCAATCTCATCTTAGACAAGTATTCGAACGTCTTCGAAAATTTTGACTTATTATTAATGTCGCCAAATGCAATTTCGCAAAACCTGTAGTCGTTTTTTAGTCCATTTAATTACATCGCATGGAATAGCCCCAACTGATGCCGTCAGTTCACAGCGACTGCTCCTCAATTTTTTGAAGGGTAACAAAAAGGGCGATAAAAGAAACATACCTATCATGGTCAGCTGAATCTATCGAGGCATTTCAAAGAGTCAAGAACAGTTTTGTAGAGGCCATATTGCTGGTACACCCCCAGCACGCCGCCTTTACTTCACTATCAGTCGACTCTTCAGATTTTGCCGTTGGTTGAGTACTACAACAGTGGCAAGATAGGCAGTGAAAACCATTAAGATATTTCTCAAGAAAATTTACCGAAACGGAGCGTGTCTACAGTACTTATGATCGTGAACTGCTTTTTGTTTATCTCAGCATAAAACACTTTAAATATTTTTTAGAAGGTCACACGTTTACCCTTTTCACCGATCACAAGCCTCTGGCTTTTGCATTCTCTAAATCAATGGACAATTCCTCTCCGAGACAACGTAGGCAACTTGACTACATCAGTCAATTTACTACAGATATACAGCATATTTCTGGAAGTCAGCATATTGTGGCAGATACATTGTCAAGAATAAATACGTTTAGTTTGACGAATGATATTGAATTAGAAAAGCTCAGCAGGTTGCAAAAAGAGTCTAGTGAGATAATAACCATAATAAACGGACATGGTTCCTTATCACTGCACCCTGTTAAGGTTCAATAAAAATGGTGGTCTAATTCATATCGATTGTTGTTTTCTACAGGCAAGAAAATGGTTTCAAAACTTACAACCAAACTTGAACTTAGATCTACTGAATAAAACACAAAATGAAATCATCTTTGTTCAGTAACAATAAAACTATTCTGCTACTTTATTAACACTAAACTTAACAAAACGGAACAGCTATATTTACTTCACCGATATTTATTTTAAACCGCACACTTCGCCTAATATTCTCTCGCTCTACAGTTCGTAGATTGGCGTGTGATATTCTAAGCGAGACAGATTTTTAGCTATGCGTGCTACGCATTTATCTCGTGTATGCTGGAGTCTTCCAGAGACCTCTTCTCGACGACCTTACGGTGATATATTAGCTGTTTCTTAGTTTGTCTTGTTTCTCTTAGTTTGTACAGGTTGGTTACCTAAAACTTTAGATCAGTGAATTTTATGATTATTCTTTCAAGCATTTTCTGCAATTTTTGATGTTTCAATTTCGTAGTTGTTACTTACTTTTACTTTCTTTAATATTTAAAGGTCGAGGTGTTTCACCGACATAGTATTTTTCGCATTCACTCGCACCATTTTGATCTGTAGATGAATTTATTAAGGCTAGTATTTAGTAACTTGTAGATGTAGAAAGATTTATCGAATATTGCAATTTATTTTTTAAATTTTTTATCGCGTGTATAATATATTATGAAGGCGATTGTGCAATTTAAATGACTAAAGAAATGCCGTAGTAAGACAATTGCGCTCGAAAAGTTTAAAAAATTTTGATAAATTTCGATAAAAAACGGATAAAATCAAAAAATATTATCGGCAATAAATCCTTAACTAAGTACAATTTCGGAATTCGGCGAGCGCAATTGCCTTAAGAATATAATTTTGCGCCCTTTGAACAATTGACAAATATTTCAGCTTTAAAACTGTAACAAAAAAACTTTAAAAAATGCAAGGGTTAAGAGAAGTGAATAACAAAAAATTAATGAAAATAGGCAACACTTTCTACCATCGATCTATGTTTACCGGGTGTCAGGTGACAAATAGCACAGTACTTATCGGCTTTAAATCCGAACTTTACGGAAACTTGACAAGGAGATTACAATTTAAATACACAGAAAATCGTCATTTTGTTTTTGCCATATCTTTTACAGTAATAACACAAATAACTATGTAAATATGCAAAGTGTCAAATATGAATCTTACGCAATTCTTGACCTCTAACCTCAACTCGTTTTTGACGTTTTGCTAAACGCGCCCGCTTTAATTATTTCTTATGACTTTTTGATTTTTTAAGTGGTTATGCAACTTTAGATACGTCAAATAGAAAGGGACTGTATGTAAATGCTAGCCTTAAGCTATTGCTACTGGAATTTTACTCAAAAGGTATCACTTACTAGGATATAATTGTGAAGCTTTGACTATCCCGAAGTCCTATTGGTAAAAGTCGCTAAATTTGTAGCAGTTGCCTGGGAAAAAGTGTTCTGAAAGGTTTTATCATTTTTGAATCTGTGGTCGATTTTCTTTATGATTTGATAATAAACTCAAAAGCCATAAAAATGCTGTAACGAAACGCGTCATCGATCGACAAGCGTTCGAGAGGGATCTCAATCGTTCGAGATGCGTCATCTGCCGGCAGAAGCTCGCGAGTAATCTCGATCTTTGGAATACGTCGTCCATTGGAACTTTCGAGAAAGGTATCGATTGGCACGGAATACTCTGCAGCTGGTATAAAAGGGGCGTTCGGTAAGCCACAAAATAGTCTACCGGTGGTGACCAACTGTGAATAAGCGTATTGAACGCTCGGTTAACATAAATGTGCGCAGAATAATTTACCAATACGTACATTCATAATCCGATCGTCTTTTACCCGTAGGTTTCGAGGTAGTTGCTTCCATTTTATTGTTTTTGTTGTGGATTCAGGTTCTCCAGTTCTTCCTATCCGTAGATGCATCGTTCCAAGTCCGATGTCATTGCAGGTTTTTTTAGACCTCCCTTTCTATTTTTATCTGCTGATTTAACTGTTGAAGTTCATTCCAAAATTTCTCTTTTTCCGCCATGCTCATGGTTCGCTAGTGAATAATATAAACGTGTTAAAATAAATACGTTCGCCTACTTAATATTTCGAGTTATTATTAGTTTTGTATTTGTGTTTATTATTGATTAAATTGTTCTTGTTACTTGTTGTGTTTCGTTAATTGTGTTAATAAATAATTCACACCACGAACCAAAGTTTTAAAGAAATTTTAAGAAACGCTACAATAACAAAAATAGGAACTGCAGTAAACTTACTTAAGCTTAACTTTATTTACAGATAATCTGCCCAGCAGCACTTTTTTACTACATTTAACAATTAATATACTTCTCATTTCTTGGCAAGCAAATGGTCTAAACATCCCGAATGAAGATTGTCCCCGCGATGATGAGAATTGTTCGCAGTACTGGGATGAGTTGCCAGATACTGAAAATGTTTATTTCAGTAAGGTTTTTTTTATTTTTGAAAATTATTATTATTAAGGTCCTGCGTTGTGGTAGCTAGGTACCCTAGTCAAGTGCGATCACGAGAGTTAAGCTTCGTTGTCTCGGATCAGTACTTGGATGTGTTGCCTTACTTCTGCGTTAACGCGGCACCTCCCTCCCACATGGTGAGAGTGAGAGAGTAGGACAATTAGATAAGAGATAGTGGGTGAAAGAAAAAGAAGAACAAAATTATCTTAAAGTAATACTGTACTAAAAACTGGGATTTTGCGCTTCGGAAACGTCAATTCTTTTGGTAGTTGTTATGTTATGCCCTTTTAATTTAATCTTTTTTTTGTTTCTTTTTCAACAAAAACACCTATAAAAGAATTAATAAAATAAATGTGCTAAATAAATTTACAAAATAAAACTTTAAAAAATCAATAAAATGTACGAGAATTGGCAGAAAAATACTGATTGTCTTTTCAGCATGAATTTTATTTTTCTATAAGACAAGGTTATTCCCTTCAAAGTAGTTCCCTTAGGCAGCTGCTACACACCGATGGAGGCGTTTTTTTCCGTTGTTTGTAGCAGTCCTGGAAGACTTCTGCTGGAATGTCTTTCAACTCGTCAGTTGTACACTCTTCTGGATATTATCCAAAATGGCATCCTTTGAAATGATTTTTTATCGGAGGGAATAAAAAGGAGTCGCAGGGACCCCGGCGAATGGGGAGGGGGATCCACAGGAATGCCTTTTCTGCCAAGAATTTGTTGATGGAGACATGAGGCGCCGTCGTGGTGCAGCATCCAAGTGCATGCAATGCTTGGTCGCACACGTGCCACCGTTTTCCTGAGCTTTTCAAGGACTTTCCGATAAAGAGTTTAATTGATAGTTTGTCCTGGCGGCACAAATTTCTTGTGGACGATCCCCTGATTGTAAAAAAATCAATAATCATCAATTTGATTTTCGCTTTTATAAGTCACAGTAGCGGATTCGCCAAGTTTTGCACAAAATTTGATAGCACTACGTTGCTCATTTTCGTAACGCACCTTCACAAACACAACGTCACTTCAGACGCTTTCAACAATCGCCCAGCAAGTGTAACAAGTTCAAATTTGTACTGAGTCTACGTCAGGGGTTATTCTAACTACCGTGTGAAGGGGGAGGTAGTCGGGTTGTTGGTTTGCTCACAATGTTGCCAGCATCGTTATTTTTCTGCCAAACCTCGTATATCCCGAGAATCGAACCTAAAAGATTTGATTCTGAAGCTTTTTCAACAATGTATTATATATATTCTGAAGTAAAAAGGCAGTCGAGCATAAAGTCATGTACGTAACTCTTCCATGAGACGACTTTATTTGGATTCACCCTTTTATTAATAAACAGTGCTCGTCCAATAAAGTCGTCCATTAGGTACTCGTTGCATAAATGGCTATTATTCGACTAACCTTGATTTTTTGTATGTCAAGTAACGGCATCTGCTTTATACTACAGTTGGCGTTATTTTTATAATTAGATTGTTCTTTAGCTTTAACAACTGATGGCAAATAAAAAGTATAGATTTAAGATACGCTTTATTTTTAAGGTCCATCGCCACGGTCTCCCCGAAGTACCACAGATCACCATGTTGTATGTATTCCAAACGTTGCGCTACAGCGATGGTAAGTATATCTTACTTTAATTTGTTCCTTAATTATCACATAAAGCTTGAACACTTTATGAAGTAGCAGTTTTCTGCTAAATTTTACGTTGAATTAATCCACTTGATGTGTATTGGTAACCATTTCGATTGTATGTTATAAGCTATATACAGGGTGGCCCATTAATACTGTGCTTGCTCGATTGTATCTTTATTTTACAAATTAGAGAAAAAGTTGTTTGTAGATTTTCTGCAACATAAAAATATATTTCATTATACAAGGCGTTCCGTTTTCAAGAGACTTTATTACTTTAAATAGAGTGAACTAGTTTTTTCTTGCATTTTTGAATAGAACACGAAATTTTAAATCGAAAAGTCAACCTTCAAACCTATCTTCTTCTTCTTTGACGTTATCCGTTCCAGATGTTGGCCATCATCACAGTTATGCGCGTTTTATTGACTGTAGCTCGGAACAATTCGATGGATGTTACTCCGTACCATTTGCGTAAGTTAGCCAGCCAGGAGATTCTTCTTCTGCCTGGACCTCATCGTCCCTCTACCTTGCCCTGTAGAACCAGTTGAAGCAGACGGTATTTTCTAGGATTTCTCATGACATGGCACAGATATTGCAGTTTCCGTTCTTCTATACATTGCACCAGTTCGGCTTGACAGTTGATTCTCCTAAGGACTTCTTCACTTGTAATGCGTTCGACCCATGAAATTCTAAGAATTCTCCGTTATGTCCACAACTCAAACGCCTTGATTTTCTTTTCCATTGCTTCAGATATCGTCCATGGCTCCGCTCCATACAACAATGTGGCGAAGACGTAATATTTCAGCATTCTCTTTTTAAGTGCCATACTCAGATCACGGCAACAGAGAAGTGATTTAATTTGTGCGAATACTGATCTAGCTTTTCTACTATGCATTTAATCTCTCTATTTCCCCTTTCGTTCCTCTGCCCCAATCTATAGTTTCCAACTATATCGTCTTCCGGTCCTTTTCCAATTTTCGCATTATAATCCCCTATTATGATATTTAATTCCCTATTTGCTGTGTTTTTTTAATACTTCCTTTATTTGTTTTATTTTTCAACCTCATCCTCGCCCTTGTTTGATGTTGGGGCATACACAGGTTGATGTTGAAAGGGTCGCCTCTGAGTTTAATCATTATCACTCTGTCGGAGTGGAGTAAGCATCCAATAACAGTGGGTTGTATTTTCTTAGTTAGAATAATTCCTACTCCTTGTAAATGGTCTCTCTCCTCATTTCCTGCATAGTAGACAATGTGGTCGTCCAATTGACATTCTCCTGTTCCTGGCCATCTCATCACACTAATACCCATTATGTCGATCTGTAATCTCTTCATTTCTTTTATTGCGTTCTGAATCTATCCTTCTTTGTACATGCTTCTGGCGTTCCAGGTACATATTTTTACTGGTTTTCTATTTACTTTGCTTTCAACGTGTTCATGTTCTTTACTTCGTTTAATCATCTTGCAGGGATTACGGTTGCTGACGACCGAGGAGGCCCCGCAGTCTAATGATTGTCCTCCCCTACTGGATCTTAGTTTCTGTGTTCCATAATCGGTACATTTTTGGGTTTGCTTTTCTGTGTCCATGATGCTTGTCTAGGGATATCCTTGCGGATCTTTAATGTGGTAGTCATCCCGTGGCTTTCCGCATCCTTATGTCATTGACTGCTTAATACTTATCGGTTCATCTGCCTTCGTGGCCAATTTCTTAATCTCGGGACAAAAGAGTGCCCTACTACTTACTACTTATACCGGTATTCATTCGGTTCGGCTGCTGGTTTTGGTCCACCCCGGATATTTTATTTCTCCGATACCTTTGCCTATTTATGTGTCAAATGGTAAAACGTGGTTTTTATCACTAGGCGGGAAGATTGTTAATCGAGGTGTAGCCGAGACGAACACGTTTCATCACGTGCTCCTTTTCCATTCAGGTATCATATAAGAAAACAAAAGATCCGCGTTTTTCCTTGGCTATATGGATTCTTTTTCTTCCTCGCATGTTAGACTTCAGTAGTCCGTTACGTCACTCTTATTGTATCTGGTCTAACGACCTTTTCTGCTAATGACCGACGTTTCTTCTGCCTGTAGGTCTGAGGTACTCTTTTTACGGTTTTCCGTCATTTAGTACCATTCTAGTTTACTAGCACATGTTTATTAACCTTAGATAATATTTTTTTATTTCTTCAGAGCGGTATTTATTTAATTCGCTGTTTATTTCGTTGGTTCCGATGTGTCACCTATTTTTCGTCGCTCTTAGTGTTTCGTTTGATTCTGTAAGATCTATTTTGTCCACTTGTACTCTGTTTTTATTGTTGATATTTGATTTGTGTTGTACCATACCGTTTTATAATATTTTAACTACTTTTTTTGTGTCAATGGCCACATATTTCTCTTTGTTGTTTAAATTTTTCATTACTTTATAAGAAATGTTTTGTCGCCCGTGTTTTGCCTTAGACTTCTATATATTTGTCTAACTTCTTCATTTCTCTTATCGTATTGTTCTTTATTTTTCTATATTCTATTTGCTACATTTGTTATGTTTAGAATATCTTCAGTATGTGTACCAATTGTTTTGTCGCTTGGGGTTCTTCCTATTGGGACACTAAAGGCACCTCCGATTAAAACATAGTCATTTTTTCATATATTATCTAATGTTGTTTGTACATAATTGTTTATAGAATTGTTCTGTTCGTTCTTTCTGCATAAACACAAATAATAGTCAAGTTCCTCTCTCTATTTTACAGCTTAGTGTACATATCCTCTCATTTCTCCTATATCAGGTGATACGGTTTTTTATCAAGATTGCCACCCTGGCATTAGTTCTATCTTCTTGAGGAACCCTACTATATATCATTGCGTATTTCTCCAAGTCCCAGCTTCCTTTTAGCTTTTTCTTAGTTTCAGTTATTAGGGGGATATCTATTTTTCTTTCTTGTAGCGGATCTTCTAGTTCCTTAACGTTGTTGGTTAAACCAGGTGCATTCCAACATCCCACATTTCTTATTCCTTAATCGTTTGCGGTTCGTCAGCATTTTTTAATGAAAGGATTGCTTCCTTAGAGCTTCCGTCCCGGCTTCCAGTTAATCTTCTTTTCAACTGGTAAGAGTTTCTTTATCTACCGTTTCCTGGAGATAAGTTGTTAAGTTATGCCGCCTTTATCCAGTCGTCAGAGCTTCGTTTGTTATAATCATTGTGTACTGCTTGAAGATGAGGTTTGACTTTTGAGTGACAGTTTTGAATGTAAAGGTGAATGAAAAAAATATAACATTTATAATCTGAGTGCACAAGCGAGCAGGATGGCGTCATTTTGTAAGGTCATTCCACTGGCTAAGACACGTGCGGGGTATCGAACTTGCATCTTTTAAGAATGCAAGAAAAGCACGTGCATTAAAGTTCATTGTACTAATAAATTCTATACCTCGCACGTGCATAGATAAGATACTGAGAAAATCGAGAAGAGGGAGTCAATTTTAAGGTATAAATACTGCAGCTCGAGTCTAAGACATGCCTATTCGCATCCATTGAAGCTGCAGTATCTACGAACAATCGACACCCTCCAAGACGATGTTTCCAGTAATATTCATGTACGAGTACGACTGTTTTTATTTTAACTTAACTTTAAATCAAGACTTGTAAAATGTTTGTATAAACTACTTGAATTCTTTTCGTGAACTTAGTCTTTTAAATATGATTGGAACTTATTTCTTAAGTTTAAGTGTTTTCTTTAAATTTGTGTAACTTTGTAAATCTAAAGCACAGATACAAAATACATGATGTTAGTTGAATTCGACTTTGAATAAAAACCTCTCGTAAAAGCCAAGCAAAATATCAGGTAACGAAGTTGGTCAAAGACTACCTAAATTAAAGTAACTTATTCTATTAATTTCTAACAATAAAAGAACAAGCCACTTCGTCACAATATGTTTCACTTAGGGCGGGTTGCACAAACATGATTTAACAGCTTGGTTAAATTAATCATTCGTTAAAGTGAACAAAATCGAATCAAAATTCGAATGCATATGACAAATAACACATTAGTAAACAAAAAATGATGCTCTTTTGTCAACTTTGATCATTCGTTAATTTAACAAAAGCTTTGTGCAACCGGCCCTTAATCATTCGATTAAAACCCGTGTGGCTATAATTTGAAATAATAATTGCGGTATAACTTTCTCAATTAAAATGACATTTAAATACAATATTACTTTTTTGTAACTGAATTGGAAAATATTTTAAAGAAGTTAAAATTTTATTTAAAGCAACACAAACTTCAGTGACCATTCACAATTTTGGATATGGAGGAGACAATTTTCGTATGTCATTACTACGGTTTCAAAACCAGGATGTGTTTTTTCGCAATTGATGTTCATTTGGACTTTAAGAAACAATGGTAAGGTGATTAATTTTAAAGCCCACAGTTGATTTGAACTTTTGGTTTGTTTGTTTCGTAATGTATTTATAGGTACTGGTGACGTTGTCAACGATTATCCACAATATATAAATAAATCGTCGATGACAATAGACTTTTATCAACTTGACTTTGGAAATTATTCTCTGGATGTTACAGTTGGTGAAGTTTTGCAAGGCTCGTTGGTAGGACTATCGTCTGCTCGAGTAAGTAAGATACGCTTTTAACTAACGTTTAAGTTAAGTTAGAAATTCCTTTAAGTCACGTTAAAAATCATTAAACGTAAATCCAGAAATTTAGCTACCATCTTAATATTTGTTGATCTGCAGAATGCGTATGACACGGTTCCGTTAAAAAACTTTTCGAAATTTTGACGAAGATTTGGAATATTAATTTATCGTAGATACCATAGGGCGGGAAGAATAGGGCGCATCATCTGAGAACCCTTTCCGGTTACAAACAAGAGACTTAAATAGGGTGACTGTCTAACTCCACTATGTTCAAGATATACCGGGTGTCAGTGAAGCCGGGGGCACCCCTATTTTCTAAATCATAGTTTAAGATATTGAAATGAAATTTGGTAGATCTAATATACTCTTATAACTGCATTATTTGACAACGAACACAACTTCCTTCGACTTCCGATTTCACCGGAATTAACGTCAGTTAACTTTGTTATTTTAAATTGAACATCCTATATATTTCTAAATTTTTGGAATCTCCACTTAATTTTACATATGCTAGTAAGTATCAAGTTTGTAATATTTTGATAACAAAGTAAATATTAATCTAGAATGCTGTGATCTGCGTAAAATGAAAGTTAGGGTGCTTCGACACTCAAAACAAATTGTTTTAGAACTTTAACTGTAGCAAGTATGTCACTTTTTTTGTGCATTTCATTTGTGCAATTGTTTTGACACCCAGTGCCTAGATTTAAATGTCCAAAATACCATTTTTCCGACTGGAGAACGTTACTCCAAATGGAAGTTTCAGATTAATCCCACGCAATTGGTATAAATTAAATCCTTGAAAAACGCTTCTTCTAAATATCTTAGTATCCCATCATAGTGCCATTTGAAAAAGAGAGTTATTTTGGAAAACCCATTTTCGCCAACTTATACATCTACGAAAATAGTTAAAGTTCTGAAACAATTTGTCTCGAGTGTTGCAGCACCTTAACTTTCATTTTACGCAGGCCATGGCCTTCTAGATTAATTAATAAAAAAATTTGCAAAACTTATTTTGTCATCAAAGTTGGTATTAGCATACGCAAAATTAAATGGAGATTCCAAAAATGCATAAATATACAGAATATTTCATTTAAAATAATAAAACCCAAGATCTGGTTCCGTTACGTAGATGACACTTTTATTATCTGGCCACATGAAAGACATAACCCTGCTTCCTTCCTAAAACATCTCAATAATTACCCTGATATCAAGTTCATAATGAAAATAAAATCGAACGGCTCTCTTCCTTTCTCGAGCATCTGGTAACCCGTAATTCGAGTGGTCTTCTTGCACACTCACTTTATCGTAAACCTACACACACGGATAAGTATGTATCTTCACGGCAATTCTCTCATTCATCGTGCTCTCACAGTATCTCAACCCGACATTCTTCTTGTGGAATTATCCCATATTCAAGACAATCTCGTCAAGAATGTATACAAAAGAGGGGCGTTAGGAAGGTCATTGAAAAATAATTGCACCCCTCACACTTATCGTCATGTTCTATATTCGCCAAGTAACTGATCGCACAGGTAGGATTCTCAAAAAACATAACATTGAAACCATTTTCAAACCCCCTCCAAAGTGTCACAGATACTATCTTCAGTAAAAGATAAGTCTCAGCCCCTGTTATCAGGAGGCGTCTGCAGCATCCCTTGTTCTTGTAGTTTAGTGTACATTGGAGAAACTGGCCTCTCAGTACACACTACACACACATATCTGTGAACACAAACGTTGCTTGAAATCAGGCCTTCTCTCACTCTCAGCTGTTGCTGAACATCATCACGACACTGGCTACAAGATCTTGTTTGAAACATGTTCGAACATCGTCCAGTTTTTAACAGGAAAATTCGTGAGGCCATTGAAATCATCAAGACCCCTAACAACTTGACCCGTGATACCGGTTATCATCTGTCAGACATATGGAAATCTGCCATCGTTACTAGCTCCGCCCCATCCTTTCTGACCAATCGTCATTTTCATATCGGCTTGGCCGGCTACAGCCAGTATAAAGTGGTTGCTTTTTTCTGCTTTTATTCAGAAGGATCTCGTCTTTGGCTTGGTTTATAAGTATGTAAGTTGAGTTATCGTACCCATCTTCCTCTTGCTAAGAGTTTCACCTCTGGTGTAGTTCACACGTTGAGTTACCGTGCTCTTTAAGTGCCGCCTCTTCCTCCCCTGAAAAAAGTGCGCGAAACGTTGAGTTCTTCTTTCTCAAAAATGATAAGGTCCCAACCCGAAAGACGCTCTGCTAATACAAACGCTAGTTAGTATAAATAAATAAGGTTAGATTACTTCTGTTAATTCCGGTGTTATAAGTTGGCTGTTAAACGTTGTTTTGATATTGTTTAGGTTATAAATAAATCATAGAAGCTAAGAACGATTAATAAATTCTTCTTCTTCTTCTTCATTCACGATTTAGACCATTTCGATCTATTCCGGCTTCTTTTTCATAATTGGTCTGACCATCTTTTCCATGGCCTTCCCACGTCTCTTTTGCCTCTTGGACGGCAGTTCCATGCCTGTTTTGGTAGGCGATGCTCTTCTAATCTATTGGGTACTCTATCTTTTAATGTATGTGCGCTTATTCCTCTGAGAAATCGCATTTCTGATGTTTGAATTCTATTCTGTTGTTTTGCTTGTATAATCCACGCTTCACTTACATATATAAAAGTTGGTACTGACATTGTTTTGAATAACTTTATCGTTGTTTCGGTTCTAACTTGGCCTTGTGATATTCTTTTGATGGTTCTGCACATTCAGTTGAATCGTGTGATTTTGTGGTTTATATCTATTTCTCCCATGTATGATATTTCACATCCTAAGAACTTAAAGTTTCTTGTTTGTTTTACGGTTTGGTTTTCGATTACTATTTTTGATCTAACTGGGTGTTGTCCTTGGAAAGCCATTACTTTGGTTTCTTGTATGAATATTTCCATGTTATAATTTTTAATGATGGTGTTTAAGTGAAACGCGGTGCATCTTCACTTGTTGCTAGTAATACCTGGTCGTCTGCAAATAGCATCGTCTTTATGTTGTTGTGTTGTAAAGGAATTCCGTTTCTTTCTGTTTCTAACCACAGTCGAATTGCGTCATCTAGGTATAAATTAAATAACGTCGGGGATAAACCACATCCCTGTCTTAGTCCCCTTGTTCTGGGTGTACTTATATCGTTTCCTTCTACGGGATTGATGTAAATGGTGGTGTTTTCGTATAAGCTTTTAATTACTTCTATTAGGTGTGTTGGTATACCCTTTTCCTCTAATATTGTCTATAGCTTTCTCCAATTAACTTTATCTAAAGCTTTTTTATAGTCTAGAAATAGTAGATGTGTTGGTAGGTTAAAGTTTCTTCTTTTTTCGATGATCTGCTTTAAAATAAAAATTGTCTATGCAGGATCTTCCTTTTCGTAAGCCTGGCTATTCTTCGAGTAGAATTGCATCTGCTATTCTATTTAAGGTTAAGCCAGTAGTGGGCCTGCCACTTCTTTGCCTCCGACAGGCAGGATAGTTTTAAATCCATTGTCTTCTCTGTGACTGATGAGTTGCATCTACCCATTGGTTGTATCTGTCTACGCTAGATCAGGCGCTACATTTCGCCATATCTGGCTACACTCACTTAGTTTAGCCTGCAGGTCAATGCAGTTTGTCGGGGTGTGGCAACTTGGAGCCACAAATGAGATCCCGGTACCTTGCGAGTACCAGTCACCGTGATTCACCTCCTGTCAAAGACACTTGGTGTGACCAACCACGATTAAATGTGCTACCTCTGTAATGTAACCCCTACGCCCCATGAATAGGCAACAGAATTATTTTTTTAAATTAATGTTTTTTAATGTTTATGCCGTATTAAAAAGACCCAAGACAAAATTTTTTTTTTTTTAATAATTAAGAAGCGTAAAAAAGGGTCGGAATTTCAAATGAAAAATTTTCCCGCCAAAACGAGCACGTATTGCTGTGACGTATGTAGCCGAACGCGTCAACTGCATAGATAACCAATAATAGTCAGCTGTCAGCTGTTAGCAAAACATACGCGAACGTTGTAGCGCGACGCGCGATATTTAACGTGTTTATTTACCTCCTTCGCCTGTGAAAATTAACAAGTACTACTTCTACACCAGGCAAAATATTTCTATCTATATCTAATGAATAGGTACATGATACTAACCTTAAATTTTTTCCAGTCACTTTGACACTGCAGAGTCTATTTTATGCATATTACCAGGCAACACCGATCCGTGCGGCGCGGTACGTCACATGCCGTTTTCGATTTTCCGGCGGTAATTCAAAATTGCTGAGATAATTTTCTATTTTTTTTCGGGGATAAAATTTTTTTTTATTATTTTAAATATTATGTAGCTTATAAGTGACCCCTCAACTACATGTAAAAACGATTTCACTTAATTTATAAAATTCAGTTCTTTAGCCTATTCTTTATAATATAAATATACACAGGGTGGCACAGGAGTAGCGCATCAGGCTAGTTGCGCTAGTCCTTGGTTCGAATCCCCCTAGTGACCATTCGTCGTTGGGCACCTAATTAGCGACGCTCTCCTCGGAATACAGGCCTAAGAAGTAGAGTAACAAGGTCCTACACAACACACACTATACACATGGTGCAGTAACTGTGTTGGTATTAAACGGCGCACCAATCACGTAACCCGCAGAGTCGGGCCACATTGTGCATAACACCCGTAGCACCTCATACATTAACGCACCAACCTGGACACCGAAAGGCATAAGAGGTTACAGACAATGCACAATACAATTATTAGATTATTATTATTGTTGTTATTTGTTATTAACTTCTGCAAGCTTACTCGAGTTAGAAAAGATTCAAATACTACAAACTTTCAATTTTTTGCTTTATTTAACGATTTGAACTATATTTCCCGAATGACTAATAACATTGTTAAAATTAAAGTTTAAATTTGTAACGTTGCGCTATAAATGGACTTTGTTTTTAGTGCTTGGTACGTATAGACAAAGAGGAACCATACGCTGTCATCTATGGTGGTACAAGACAGACTGTGAGTGTTAATCAAGACACTGTATTGAGTGGGATCGGATCTATAAACTTTGACGTTAGACCTGATGCACCACAGGAATTAAGGTATCAATGGAGCTGTGTTGATCACGGCGCTTTGAAAGAAAAAATATGCAAGGGCAAAGGAGCTATAATTCAAACTGGTTATTATAAAATATATATGTAGTTGTTCCAATAGTGAAAACTATTATTGTAAGCTCAATTTAACGAGATAAAAGTTGCGCAGCTTTTTTCGTCGTAACGTTTTGCTTTATAAAGCTGTTAATATCGCCACCACATAGCCTTGTACTATCACATGCAAAAGTAATGACACGCCTAAGATTTTTTATTGCATGATAAACAGCCTTGCAGCAGGCGATGAGTAACTTTCTTATTCTAACTTATTAATCCTACCTACAAAGTTTTATGGCTATGCCCAAGTTACTCATCGACTGCTGCAAGGCTATGTATCATATAATAACAAATCTTAGGCGTGTCATTACTTTTGCACGTGATAGTACATTCCGGTACAATATTTTAATTAATTATTGCTCTCATTTTCCTTGAAACCGTGCACGCAGCATCATCACATGTTTACAAACAAATACTTGGTCACTAGATTCGAATAATATAAATTAATGTTAAACAACATTATACAGGGTGTTAGGTAATGCTTCTGCCAAACTTTAGGGGTGGGTTTGTAGCGATAAAAGGAATAAAAATTCTTACACCATTTTTTTTCTCAGTCGCATTTCTTTTTTTTTCCTTTAATTATTTTGTGGTTGTTAATAAAGTTTTGTCGTTACTTGATGTATTAGATTCTTATTTATCCGTAAAAAATTTGTTCCTGTATCTTTAACCCGTTGTTTGTGTTTTTCCTGAGAATAAAAAGTAAAATTAAAGCATGATTTTTCTCAGAAACTATGCATATTAGAAAAAAATTGTATAATGCTTTTTTGCTCCATTTGCTATTCCCAACGTTTGACAGAAGCATTACCTAACACCCTGTATATCTGAGTGCACCATTAACCCCTCTTTGATAATTGGCAATGGAGTGGGAATGCGCGAAGTGCAACTTTTTATGACGTTATAATGCATTTACTATAACTTAACATTGTGTGTAAATTTTTGGAAATTATTTGATTTTTTATTTAATAATTTCTAAGATTTGAATAACTTGGTTTTCCTCGATCTGATGTACAAGCGTTAGGGTTTTGGTAGTGTAATATAATGCAGAATGAAAGCAACGCAACTTATTCACACTTAGGGTTCATTAGTTCAATACAACGTACTTTAGTCAGAATGGTGTCAACTTTGTGGAAATTATTTCTCTTTTTTGATGGTTCAAATTAGCGCTAGGCGCTACAAGATGAGTTTTCTTTGTAAATCGAAAGTCTCGGGTTCGTAAACACTGTCCTCTCTCAGATACGAGATCAAACAATAGGTCATTTGCCAATGCGATGTACGGCCGATATGATTTTTTCCAGTGTTAGAAGTCCCTTGGGTTCGGGCAAATTTTAGTCGGGCAGTGCTAAATAACCATGACAGTCGACGCACGTTGAAACTCCTGGCACGCGTAAGCTCAATAAACAAACGTGTGTTAAATTTTAATTGATAGCTATTCTGGTTTTTGAGTCGTCATTATCGCAGGCTGCTATCACGCGTTTTTTTTTTAATAGCAGTTGAAATATCCTATACAAACGAGCGCCCAAAAAGAGGATTATTGTTTCAGTAGCTAACCCCCCCCCCCCAAGTATTATGTCTCATTAATTAATTCGGCAACGTAGAATGTAATACTTAAGCCTAACAACCGACTGAAATTATTTTTCAGCAAGCGTTTTTACTATCAAGCAGCAGAGTTACCATTATAATGCTGGAAAGAGTTTTACTGTTTATTTACGTGTGAAAGCTCGTGGTGGATTAGAAAGCCAGTGGTTTGATGATTCACAGACTGAAGTATTTATTTCGCTAATAAACGACAACATTCGTATAAGGTAAATATAGAGAACACTGTAGATTAGTACGAGTACATTACATAACAAGTACCTAAAGTGGTTCATTACGAAACGAGTAAATTTACAAGTTTCATCATGACACTTTCCGTGCGTACTGCGTTTACTGTTATTTCGTACGAGAAATATGAAAATACAGGGTGAGGAAAAAGTAACGCAATACCACTATAACTCTTTTATTGTCGACTTTTAGAAAAAATATTTTTAACGAAAGTTGTTATATGGTAAGTACTCCATATATCTGTGGCCTTGAATTTGTCTTACGTCATCACGTGTAAGTACAGGGGCATGCAACTTTACTTTTTTAAATGGCAACATATGATTTGTTTACATTTCTGGAATCGTCAGATATTTCTGCTTCTAGTAGGTGGCAAATTTACTAGTTTTAAATTGACTAAAACGTTTGGGCGTATCTGCAAATAGCGCTGGTTTATTAAATTAAAAAGTCGTATCTAACAATGTTAGATTCGCGTAGATTCGCCCTTTTTTCTAGTATCATATGCACCAGCGCCCTCTCAGCTATTTCGTTGTTTTAAACTGTTGCAGCGCTGTTGTGACATTATTGTGTATGTTTTGTTATTAGTTATTAATAATAAGTGTTTCCAGTGCAAAGCCGTAATTATAACTGTGAGAATAACTTCCTTGGGAGGTAGGATTTATATAAATATAGCATTAATGCTGTATTACAGGTTGGAGTATTTATTCTAGAATCCTACTTTGCGTACATAACCTTAAAATATGAATAGGGGAAAACGAATTTTAACACTTGCTCTAAATAAACAACTTGCAAATTTTAAAAAACAACCTCCAAAAAAACGAAAAGTACGCCGTAGTGATCCCGATTATATTCCTGTAGAATCTTCAGGCCTTGGCAATAATAGTTCCGATGCAGACTGTGAAAACTCTGCAGAAATTACTCCAGAACGAAAAAGTTCAAAAGTAAATATTATAAGTAATATACTCATTTCAAAGCTTTTAAAAAAACAAAAAGAAGCAAATGCGTTTTTGGCTTAAAACAACGAAAGTTGTTCTCAGCAAGGTAATTTATCAAGTTTAACTGATTCTAACGGTGTAGCTATAGAAATATTAAATGAAGTAGGGTAAGGTAAGGGATTTTGGTGATATAAGTAATTTGGTGATAAAATTTTAAAAATTCATCATAAAGTTACCTATGCTGCCAAAACCTTCAAATTTGATGGATAGATGGACCATGCATCACAGTTTGATCAAGGCCCGCTGAATTAATATTACATATAAGGCCTGCCCACTTTATTTAGCCAAGACGCAATTTGAAAGGACGATGGCACCATTTGAGGTGAACTATACATTTCTCCCTTAAAAAATGTATCTTCTTCTTATAGTAGCTACCCTTTACAGGGCGTTGCCGATCCTCTATCCATGTATAGTTCACCGCAAATGGCGCCAACGTCCTTTGTAATTGCGTCTTGGCTAAATAAAGTGGGCAAGCTTTATATGTAATATTAATTCATAGGGCCTTGGTTTGATGCATATAATTGGGAATTATTTTTAGCTTGATTTTACAACTTGTAAACATTACCACGTGTGCTGTCGTGTTAACAGTGAGTTAAAGGGCCTCCATTCTTCGCGGTATTGAATTATACTGAAATAAAATATTTCTTTTGTGGATAAAACATTTATATTTTTACAAAAGGTAGGTAAAAGTATAAACTAATTTTTAGTGCAATTAGTTTAATTTATATTGCCATTCTTTAGTTTTGAGAGCTTAGGTTATGCATGCATGTTTCTTAGCTGTTTTCCTTCGGAAAATGACCTACAATTTCAAGCTTATCTTTGCAATTTTTTTGTGAATTGCTAAAATATTCGAAAGTAGCATGCATTGCATTTTTGCTAGCTAAACATGTATTTTACCATAAAAAACTATGGAAATATGATTTAAAGGTATCACCAAATTACCTATATCACTAATATACCTTATCTTATTAATAGATTATTAAGATGTCGGAGATGGAAAAGTCACAAAAAAAAGGTTGCTATCGAGATTACGACATCCATGATTTAGTAGCAGGAGTGAAAATGGTGAACGAAGAAAACAAAAGCATTTATGGGGCTGCAAAACAGATTAAAGTTCCTTGGTCGACATTAAAACGATTTTTAAACGGAAATGAAGAAAACGCTCTACCATCATCATTACCAAAGATGGGAAGACCGGACGCTCTACCTGCTGATTTAGAAATAAAAATTTTTAATTACATCATTGCAATGCAAGAACTTGGTTTCGGGTTGACTGTAGATCAAGTCAGAAAATTGGCTTATAAACTGGCTGAAGCTGTAGGCCGACAAAACTTTTTTAATGAGGAAAAGAAAATAGCCAGCAAATGGTGGTGGAGCCATTACAAAGAACGCTTTGGATTGACACTTCGGGTTCCCGAAAATTTAGCCGCGTACAGAGCATCTATGGGAAATAGGGAAATTCTAAATGATTTTTACCTAAAACTAGAAAATTTAATGGTAAAATTGGGAATCAAGGATAAGCCTGAACGTCTCTGGAATTGCGACGAAACTGGTCTATCCTATGTTATAAAACCAAGCAAGGTCATTACGTCGGTAGGAAAAATAGTATTTTTCTTTTCACTTTTCCCGCACACACCAGCCATTTACTACAACCTCTTGACGGTGGTGTCTACAGACCTCTTAAGGCAGCTTGGTCAAAGAGTTTAGATTCCTACATGAGGGATAACCTCGCTGATAAGCCAAACAGATACAATTTTCACACTATTCTTAATCCAGCGTTTTTAAACAGTTTTACCTCAAAAATATTAAGAATTCATTTAAGAAAAGTGGAACACACCCTCTCAATCGAGAAGCAATTGTCGATGAGACCATTGCACCATCGTTATTGACTAATCGTCAGTTACCAACTATGGATCCACAACCCACCAACACTGTTAATGTTATTGTGGAGTCATCAAATATATTACAAATTCCTTCAGCAACACCTAAATAAAAGAAGGACAAAACGGAATTCTAGAGCAAAATGTCTAACGCCTCCTGTCGAAGAAGCAAAAACCAATACAATTCCTGGACGTCCACCAAAAAGACCATTGTCTAAACAGGGCGATATAAGCCAACCTTCTACATCAAAACGTGGGAAAAAGGATGACGACTGGAAGTGTGGGGTGTGCAAATCCTCTTTTCAAGTTGATACCAAGAACAAGAATGGGGCAAAATGGATCCAGTGTTCATTCTGTACCACACTATACCATCAAAACTGCCAAACTGCAGATTTTGATGACGACGACGGCGATGTCTTCATGTGCGACAATTGTGCAGAAGACAGTGACTCAGAATAGGTTGAAATGTTGGTAAAAGTCATTGTTTTTATGATATTTTTAAATAAAACATATATTATTCAGCAGTTATTATGATTTACCAAATTACCTTCCCTCTATCACCAAAATACCTATATGTATGACCAATTTACCTAACCTATTATTGTTTTCGGAAAATTTAAAATTTTCTTTTGTGATTTCTATTTTAACTAGTCTGATGGTGTAGTTCTACTCTAAAATGTTTGGTTTATATGTAGCCTGAGACTAATCTAGCGAAAATCGCATATAATAGAACTTAGATTACATTTTCTTAAAACTATCACCAACTTGCCTTACCTTACCCTAGTTGACAAGGTATTTACTTCAACTTCTACGAATCTCTACACAAAAAAGGGTCGACTTCGTAAAAGAAAGAAGCACAATTTAACCGCCAGTGAAAGGAAACGTTTAAAACAAGATGGCTTAAAATCAAAGCACTGTGTAAAATTACTTTGTGGTACGAACTGCGGACGCAAATGTCGTCAAAAGATTAAAGTAGAGCTTCGCGTACCAATAGTTTTTTGTGCTGTTGACATAATTAGGTCTTCATTTGATATACTTCTCGTATTATAAGTATGTGTAATGTATTGTTTGTTTTCTGTGTGAATTACTATCAATAACTTTCTAATGTACAGATTTCTTATGCTAAGTATTTGTGTTTCTTTGAATAGTAGACTACTTGAATACAACGTGGGTTTCCTGTATATAATTTTTAATATAGTTTTTTGTACAACCTCTAGCGGTTTTATACTATTTTTTTTTTATTCCACCCCATCCGCTTATTCCATAGGTTAAGAGTGATTGTACAAGAGAATAATATACTATTTTCATTTGGTGTAATTCTAAAGACTGTCTGATTGTCTTTAGTAAATAAAACAGTTTTCTAATTTTCCCACACAAACCAAGGATGTGTAAATCCCATTTTAAGTGGCTGTCAATTATAAGTCCAAGATATTTAATACTGTAGGCAATTTCTATTGAATTGTTTGTTCCATGAATAACTATATTTTTGTAGTGCGGCAAATTATTTCTGTAAGACGTGAAAGGAATACATTTCGTTTTTTCAATATTCAATGTTAGAAGGTTTGAGTTTAACCAATTTATGATATTTCCTAACTTCATACTAATTTTGTTATAAAGGTCAGTCCATGTATTTGCGGTAAAATAAATTACTGTGTCGTCTGCAAAAGATATAATAAGACAGTCTGTATTTAATTGAGCTAAATCATTGATATAAATTAGAAAGAGAATAGGCCCCAAGACACTTCCCTGTGGGACACCCCATTCATTGTGTAGAATCGCCCACTATACCTTGTACTTTGACTTGTTGTTTCCTATCTGTAAGATAGCTCTTAAATAAATGATTTGCATTTCCCCTTATGCCCATATTATCAAGTTTTTTTAAAAGTATTTCATGACTCACAGTATCGAAAGCTTTGGCCAAGTCGAGAAAGACCGCTGCCCCTGGACAACCACTGTCAACAGTAGCATATATATTTGACATTAAGTTGCGTATAGCATCTTCAGTACTTCTTTTTTCCCTAAAGCCATATTGTTGCGAAAAAAGAAGGTTATTTTTTTCTAAGAAATTTAATACTCGATTTTTTATACACTTTTCTATAACTTTTGCTAGGTTAGATAGTAATGATATGGGCCTATAATTGCTAACAATTTCCTTTGGGCCTGCTTTATGAATAGGCACGATTTGGGAAACTTTTAATTTATTTGGAAAGATGCCTGACGCAGTAGTGGTATTTTAATGTTTTCTCGACTTAGCTTTAGACTTTCGACTGTTATATTATCAGCGCCGTTTGATTTTGAGTTTTTGAGGGAAGCTATTGTATTCTGAATTTCGTCTGTTGTAGTCGGGTACAGAAAGATTGTGTTAGAAACTTGATTTGTAGTGGTAGTATGGTCCATTTGTGTAGCTACGTTTGTCCGTGTAATTTCGTTAGCTAGAATTCTACCTACGTTATTAAAATATGTATTAAACTCATTAGCTATATCTTCAGGATTTTTTAGTGGTTCTCCATTTTTATTTATTATTGAGTTTATGGCATTCTGATTTTTATTACTATTATTTACCGAGTCTTTAATTGTGTTCCATAGATGTTTTGGATCATTTGGAGCTTTTAATATAGCTGTTTTATAAAAAGAAGATTTTGTATTTTTGATACATGTGTTTAGATAGTTTCTGTAGGTTTTATAATGTTCTACTAATTCTTGATTTGTTGGATCCTTCCGAATCTTTTGTTTTAGTTCGTTGCGTTTATTTATTGAATTTATTAGTCCTCGCGTGATCCAAGATTTACGTTTTTTGTTTTTAGAATTGATTGCTATAGTAGTAGTTGATATATTTTGACAATGCTGCATAATATCAATAAATGCATCGCATGCTGTATTTGGGTCCATTTGATTCATAATTTCTACCCATGTTTGAGAGGCAATAGCCTGTTTAAATTTGTTTTTGTCGAATTGTTTGATACTGATTTTTTGGGGGTATTTTTTTTCAATTATTGTTTCATGTATTGCAAATATTGTAGAATAGTGGTCTGTGATAGTGGTTTGTAAAATAATACCATTTGTGGGTTTAAAAGGTTGTGTTGATTTAAAAAATATGTGGTCTAAGCAAGATTTACTATCGTTTATTTCACGCGTGTAATTGTTTATATGAGAATTGAAACCAAATTCCGACATTATATTCAAATAGTCTAAACTTTCCCTTGTTCTATCTAAAATATCAATGTTAATGTCCCCTAGAAAAATTTCATTTTGTTCTCTGCATAAAGTTAGATAATCTTTTAGGTTTAGTAAAAATCTATTTATTTGAATTTCGTGTGATGTGTATATTGCATATTGCACTAAGACCATATTTAGCATTTTCCTTTTCTAAAATAATTCTCAAAATATTGGTATCCAACTGCTTTATTATTATCTCTAGTTTTGCGTGCAGGTTAGTTTTTGTATATACTATTACTCCGTCATTTCTATTTATATTTCCGTGATTGTAGTAAACGTTATAATTAGGAATATTAAAGTTATCTAAAGAGAGTAATTGAAAAGTTTCTGTTAGTACAATTACATCAAATTTAATTTGCTCTAGAGAATCTATTAAAATTAAAAGTTCATCAAAGTTATGAGCTAAACCTCTTATGTTCATATTGAACACTCTTAGTTTGGAGTTTTTTAGCAATTCGTTACACTTATCTACATCTGTTAGGACAGTGGTTTTACATTTATTATAGTTGTTCAAAATTTGGTTAATATAAACTGACATTAAAATTTTATTAGTTATTAATCTAAAGTACTTATCTGTTACCGCTAATATAATATTATTATAGCTCATTTATGCTCCTTATTCGTATGACAGGGCTGACATCGGTTTTTCTTACAAATAGTTTTGAGTTTTTTATCCATACGTACTTGTAGGCTCTGTGATCGTCTATTTTTTTGTTTTTTGCTTCGTATAGGAGCGTTTTAAAATATGGTGTAAGGTGCTCATTGCTCATTTACATAAATAGGTGTTGGATTCACATTTGAATGAATAGTAGATGAAGTTGGTTTTCTGGCCTTTGCTTTTTGTAGATATTCATCTCTTACCATACGGTGTGAGAACTGGACGACAATTGCTTTTTTTCTGTTTTTGAGTTTAGACGATGAGCCGCTTGAATATCTGATTTATTTAAATTTAGGCCCAGGGAACTTCCAAGTTTTATGGTTATATCCAATACATCTTCTCCTTTAACCTCTTGCAGGCCTTCTATGATTAAATTCCGATTTCTTCCGTACTGCTTATCGTCTTCTATTGTTAGCTTCATTGCGTTGGCTTCTTTTTCTAATTTGTTGTATTTCAGTTGTAGGTCATTATTGTGTTTTTTAATATCTTTATTCTCTTCAGTTAAGTTTGCTGTTATTTTCGTAAATTTATCTATCTGATCGCTATAGTATTCAATAGCTTTCTGAAATTCATTTATTTTTTCTACCATATTTTGATTTTCTTCTTTAATCACATTTCTAATTAATGACATCATAGTTTCAAGCGTTTCGTTTGTAAATTGAAGTTGCGATATTGCAGGTGTTGGTACTGGTATTTCTGATTTATCTGCCTCAGGTTTATTTTTACATACCCAACAGCTCCAATTTAACCTTGTATCCATTGGTGTTGAACGCCATTTGGCTTCGCGAATACCAGCACACGCATAATGAAATTTACATTTGCATAAAGCACATGAAACACAATCATTTTCTGGTGGCAGAATCTCATTACACTTGTCACACTGTATCATTTCTTTGTCTTTAACTTTATAAATTTCACGATTTTACTATGTAAATTTAGTTTAAACCTAGAGCCCGTAGGAACACGTGTACTCTCACTCGCGACGTGAATTAATATAATAATATGATCGTTCTACTTATACATTAAGTAACGTTTCACAAGTTGCTTCAAAGAGGAACAGTACTGGTCGTCCTGACTCAAGACGATCAAGAACATATTTCTACAGCTTTAAGGATGAACATGGCCAAAAACAATATGTTTGCAGAAAGTTTTATCTTGCGGTTTTGGGCTATGACAGTAAAAATGACAAGGCTCTTCGTAATGTACTAACAAAAACTAAGCAGCAAACACTCATTGCCCAGCCAGGTAAGAGGGGGATTCAAAACCATAAACGAAAAGTTGATCGGGACGTATTGATTAACGATATACATATATACAATCTTTCAATCCAACAATAGCACATTACCGTAGAGAACACGCCCCACAAAGACTTTATCTGCCAAGCGACCTTTCAATTACGTCCATGGACGAGGATTTTAAAAGGAAAAATCCTACGTACGAAATTTCGTATTATTTGTATCGAAGTGTTTTTGGCAGTTTAAATATATCTTTTGCGAAATTGGGCAATGAAGAATGTTGGCAATGTGAAAAGTTTACATTACATGGTAAAAACACTGTACACAACAAAGACTCCCTAGATGTTAACTGTGGCGAATCTAAAATATTTAATATTCACTGGGAAAAGTCATTTTTATGCCGCGTATAATAGCATACAACGAAAGCTTTGTAATTACGGGAAAAAACAAAGTTCCTACTGCAGTCATTTGGCACGAGCGTATATCCGGGAGGTCCAAACAAGATATCGCAAGTACCTTTTATGCATTTTTTCTGTCAGTTCATGACACCAAAAATTTGATACTCTGGTTAGACAACTGCTCCTCTCAGAACAAAAACTGGAATTTATATTGTGTCTTTATTTATATTATGAATTCGTCGGAAGTTACGTTCGAAACTTTAACAGTAAAATATTTTGAACCAGGACACAGTTTTATGGCTGATGACTGCTTCCATCATCAAGTAGAGCGTTAAAACTAAGGGTAAAATACAATGTGTCCACGGATAGGCGATATAAGAAGAAAAACTTTTTTATTATTGATTTCTTAGAAAATTTTATTCTTGATAATAATTTTTACTGTGTTCAATAGTCTCATTTCTCATGTTACTTTTTCTGCAGGTAATCATTTAAGACTTAAATTCACAATTTTCCTCAGTTTTGGACTTTGAAAAAATTTCTGGAAATTTTATAATCAGATCAAGTAGACACTACAACATTTTTTTGTGTGTTTACTTTATTCTTGAAACTTTCAATTTAAAATAAAGTTTTCGAAACAACATATTATCCTAATTTTGTGTTTTTGGAGCGTCTATCAGCACAACAAAAGCCTTAAACTAACAAAAAGAAATTCTGTCTGAACAACTTCAAATTTTGCATACAAACGTAATTTTGTGTTCTGAACAACTTTACTCTAATACAATTTTGCGATATTTGTTAAAATACTAAGACTTTACCTAAACCTCACCTTTGTTTTAACAGTGCTAACACAGATGCCTTGATTTAAAAAAAAGTATGCTTAAAATGAATTTAAGAACAAGCAGGGATAGACTGCCAAACAGCGTATTGATATCTAAAAATTTTTGGTCATTTATACCTCTTGTATCACCTATCCCTGGACACATTGTATATGATTTCCAAAATTTTTCGGACGCAATCAAAAATTCAATTTCTACAGGATTTTTATAATTGGGAAGATTGCATCTCGCAGCACAAATTACGCAAAATTAATCCAAGACCATATTTAAATAAGATGGTTGAGGTCACTTTTTTAAAAGGTAAGAAGACTATGTTGTACAAAACCAATTTCGACGATCCTTCCGTTGAACTGAATTTCCTTACCGCAAAATATGTCAAGCAAGGTATTAGTAAACCTGAACATAAAATAAGTAGAGGAATTACAGAGGACAGAAAAAATGCAATTGTGACAAAATTGTGCAGAATTATGCCTGAGAATAGAATACAGTTTTGGAAAAATCTTCCTATACCTAATATCACGGTCAATTATACCCGATGAAAATTGTGAAGATGAAGATGAGTAGTTTTTAATAACCATTCTGTAATTCATTCAGTCAGTTTTCATAATATTCTTATAACGTATAACCTAATATGTAGTAGTTCGGAATAATTTAAGCAAAAATAAAGTTTAATTCAAGTAGATTCGATTTTTCCTATGTTATTTTGTTACAGCAAATAACAACTGTAATGATAAGCATAAAGGGCGTAACCGTCAAAAGTCAGTTTTCAAAAAGCACCAGTCTAAAATCAACCAAGAGTATGATAAAACACAATAATTCGAGGTTTTATAGCGTGCCAAACCCAACTTTACTACCCTACATAATGTTGGCATTAATGAATATCTAAAACGTTAACTTTCTCAAAAGTAGTGTTATGTCAGATACGCCCTTTTGGGCTAACACGGCAGTACCTACACACTTGTCCGAGATATACCCAATGGGATAATATCAGGGGAACGTGGAGGCCATCTTATAGAACTGTAGTATCCAGGCCATTTATTATGAAAATGTAGAGCAAGCCATAAACTTTTTATCAATCCCATGATTTTCTGTTAGTCATTAAATACATTATGAATTTTGTTTAAGTTTAATCACAATGAAGGAAAAAATATTAACTTTTGAGATACAATACTTTGCTTTTGGTATCGATCAGACTTGCTTAATTTCTAACCACCCTGTAGGCGTTATCGACACTCTAACTACGACTAAGTGTTTTTCAAAGTAAGCGATCTAAAGAATGACTTTCTTTCAAGAAATATGAAAAAGTTTATAGCTATACTCATGTCCATCCGTGAACCCTCTATAAATTACATTATATATTCATAATAATATACAGTGTGTCCCCGGGTCGACGCATAAATAGGTGAAAAGTCTGAAAATTTTTGAGTTGAAATTTCATCTTCGGAGGTTCAGCCCTGCTTGAATAGAAACTAATTTGTGCCATAATTTTAGTTTCGAAAAATCAAGTATGCCTGGGAAATTTACAGAAAAGTTATATTTCCCACTAGTAAAGTGCGTTTTCTGTACTAGATACGACAAAAAGTTATTAAGAAAAGTTGGTCCGAATGTCACAATGTTACATTATGCTAGTGTATAAAATTTAAACAAGATTTATTGGTTGTGACAAATTACAACCTTAAAATAATTAAAACAAAATAATTTGAGGGTTTCTTCGTGCAAAAAATTTTGTATGTACCTCAGGCATAACATGCTGTTTCTGGTCATAAGCTTATTTTAGCACTCGGCGCGTCGCGTCTCGTACTATCCTTACGCCGCGGGCCAAAAACAGCTCGTTGATATACATGTATAAATAGCTATTCCTCAATCTTTTAAATTTGGAAGATAGTAATCAAAATCCTTCCTAGTAATGCTATTACACCTGCCTTAGCAAAAAGTTAAACTTGCGGTACCTATCTGTTAAAGCTGCCCAATATATATATTTTTGGATTATTTTTTAGATGCATGAAGAATTGCAAAGGTTCGGTAAACAACAGAAATCCAGTATATTTTCGCGTTGAATGCACAGGATGTAATTTCAGTGAATTGTATTGGGATGTTTCAGTGCAGAAAGATTTTAACATAAGTCTTGATAAGGTATCGGTATATGGTAGCGGGACTCCTAAACTTGCTTTTGTGAGAGATAGAGTGATTAGAGATGATGTAAAATTTACTTTCGAGGTAAAAAACCGCGAAAATAAAAAAAAGTACGCAGATATATCTATAAAACCAACAACGTATCCTGGATCGCAAGGAGACGCAAGTTGTAAAACAGATCAAGGGACAGGAACAAGTTTGTTTACAAAGTTCACAGTTTGGTGCACAAAGATGCAAGATAGAAAGCAACACTACACTAGATTAACGCGAGGAACATATGCAGATATTATTTTAGATGTTTCAGAAAAGGATCCTTATAAATCTCACCTGTATTTGCCTGCACCGTTGCTGGGTGCTCGAGAGAAGAATTTACTATCAGCACAATTAGTAGATGTAGATGGAGTCTTCAACGTTTGGAAAGTAAAAATCGAGGTATTATTACAATTAATGTTACACTTTAAATTATTAAATAGGCGTTAAGACTTTATCTCCAACTTTTTTCGGTGCTTTTCAGAAGTTTCAGCCGTGGTTTATGTGCAACGACTTTTTGTACGAGCATAGCGGTACAATAAAAGCAGAATTATGTACAGTGATGTTAGAAAGTCCTACATCACCTTAAAATTCTATATTTCTTAAATATTTTCGAGGAAAGTAGAATTGCTTTAACTATTTTCCAATTGCCCTATAATCGCTAATATCATTAAATATATTTTTTATAAATATTTAATACGAGGAGTGTTCAAATTTAAACAGGAATGTTTAAATTAAAACCCCATCTGAAGACAATTCTAAAAATTAAATTATTTAAAGGTTAGCCGTGACTCTTGTTAACATATCCATGGCAATTGTTTCGATATAATATTATTTTGACAGTTACAGTTACAATGTCTGAAAGTTTTGTTCATTGTAGCGTGGAACAGAGTATAATAATCAAATTTCTTACGAATGAAGGCGTAAATTCGACCGAAATTTTTACAAGACTGCGAGCACAATATGGCGATCGATGTCTTTCAAACGGTCGAGTGTTTGAGTGGTCAAAATCCTTTAGAGAAGGGAGAACGCATGTAACGGTTAATCGTGAAAATGAAGAAAAAGGTAATGCCCTTATTCAGGAAGACAGACGGGTAACAGTTCGTCAAATTTCTCAAAATTTACAAATTAGTGTCGGAAGTGTCGAAGAGATCATAAAAAACAAGCTAAAGTATCGTAAGGTGAGTGCCAGGTGGATTCCGCGCTTGTTGACTGAAGAACACAAGTTGAATCGTTTGCAAATTGCTTCTGGGGCCTTCTTCCGCATCCAGCATACAGTCCTGATCTTGCTCCCTCTGATTTTTATTTATTTAGCACATTAAAAGAATTTTTAGCCGGGAAAAGATTTCAGTCAAAGAATGACGTTATCGAAGCTGTTCGGGAGCGGATACGCATGCAACCCAAAGACTTCTTCCAGCAAGGTATTAAAAAGCTTCCAGATCGTTGGCGCAAGTGCATCGCTAGGCAGGGAGATTAGGTCGAAAAGTAATATAGTTTTCATCGTTGCAATATTGCAATAACTTTTTTTATAAATAAATTCCTGTTTAAATTTGAACGCTCCTCGTAGAACTCTGTACTAACCTGACCAACAGCAGGACCCTAATTAGTTTGGTTGAAATCCATATTTATGGGGGAGTGAAATTGTTAATAAATGAACGAATAACGTCTTCTCCACGGGTTTTTAACTTGTTCTGATTTTTTCCTCTGACATCATTATGTCCAGAGGCATGTAAGATGAAATTATGGTTGGAGTATTAAGTTGGTGTTTAATTAATTATTTCATAATTTTATTTAGTATTGACACTTTTTGGTGTTCAATGTATTTACTTAAGTTTTGAAGTTTGCCTTCGATTCGGTTACCTTTTGGTGGTTTACGTGGTTTGCATAGTTATTTATTTGATTTATATTTAAAGTTTGTTTGATACACTGGTACTAGTTTAATTAAAAAAGCTCCTTTCTCCCCATTGTTGCAACCTTATGAGGGCTGCTTATATATCTTTATTAATCGTTTCATTATTTGGTAAGTCGTTAGAACCATTTATTTACAATATTGTACTCACATTTCTTGTATAATTTTTAGCCTGAAGATGGCCTTTTTTGTAATTAAAAATATTATAAGGCCGAAACATGCATGTGTATGTAGCTTATTTTAACACATATTAATTTATTTAAATAAACTGTGGAGAAGACGTTATTCGTTCATTTATTCCCTAATTAGTTAATTACAAGCGTATCTATTTCCAAGAAAAAAATCCTTTTTGCAAAATTTTAAATTAGTTATGAGAATTTACGCATTCTACAACTTGCTATATCGGGTGGTGCATTGTCTCGCGCACCATAGGGATTTCAATGGTAAATTTTTAATTTGTAAATATTTGCTTCCCCAATTATTTTAGACCAAAATTGCAAATATGTTTTTTGTAGAGAAAGAAATACCTAATCCAATGATGCTATTTTGCAGTTTTTCAATTTTTCCGTAACAGAAAAACTGTGGTAATTAATTCTTGCACTTTGATAAAAATCACTGATGCCTTGGAATTATTGAAACAGTCTGGCTTGTCAGTTAGTTACACTTGTTAAAATTGTCACATAAAATAATTTTATTTTCCGTTAAGTTTGTTTTAAAAAGGAATTTCCGTTCCTGTTGAATTTGTTGAATAATGGTTATTTGTTATCCAAGACCAAAGAGTTACATTTTTCGTATTGAAAAATAATTTCAAACTGCCATTACAGTGTCATAGCTCCACCCCTCTGTTTCAAAAATTGCATGGCATTAGTGATTTTTGTCAAAGTGCAAGAATTAATCCCCACAGTTCTTCTGTTACACCAAACTCGAAAATTGTGTAGAATAGCATCAATCGATGCAGTATGTTTTTCTCTACAAAAAACTTAATTACACTTTTGGCCTAAAGTAATTAGGGAAGCAAATAATTACATATTAAAAAATTACCATTGAAATCCCTATGGTGCGTGGGGCAACGCACCACCCGGTATAAACATTTGGCAATCTAGAACAGTTTGTTTGTTGAACTGTCAAAATGTCAACAAAGGAACTTCAAATTAAATTATCTGACGAAACAAGGTATTCAATCATTTTACACCATAAGAAGGAACATCCAATCGGGAAATTGTGGCTAAGGTTGCAGTGGGTCTTCAGTTATCATAATAATCAAGAAATATAAATGTATAGAAAAAATGGGAATCATTTTTGAAATCTTTATAATAGCACAGAAATTTCCTAATAAATATAAAAAACATGTACAATTATCGTATCCACAACTGTCGTAGTATTCTGCAAGTTATCCATATAGATTACTAAGAAAACAGCTTACAAAAATCTAACTGCAGTCTTTTGTTTAGATCCATCCTTACATAACTCAAGTAAATGTTACGGAGCAACTAAAAAATCTTACGGATGTCTACGATGGAAAAAATAAAAATTTCCATAGCGTGCATGATTTGATATTATGGGGCGATACACAAACTGCTGTGCAATTACTTGTTATACTAGCGACAGAGATGGAATATATTTCAGAAGATATAAAAGAGCGTAAAGAATTCTACAGATATTTTAAACGACGAATGATACAAGATATAAAGGTTTGTATGCAGCAATTTTTTTCAGCGATTTTTTGTGACTAATTGACAAGAAACACTTGTCTTGTAAATTTCTTACCATTGAAATTTCAAGAGCCATAAGAGATATAAAATGAAAGGCCGCAGCATCTTCGATATACGCCCCTTTAAAACCTACCGCAGGCTTTGATTTCATTCTCAAACGTAGATATTCTCGGGTATTCTGTAACGACCTAGATCATTCGAGAACTTCTGCTGATAGGTGACGCGTTTCTTTATAATATTAAATTGTAGAGGGTGCCGTATTCCTGGAACGTTATATTTGAACTATTTTGTTTGTAAAGATTGAGAAACGGTTGAATTGGCGGCAAAGTAGAGCAGTTCTTTTTTATCATGTATTTACTGGCATTTCCAAATCTGCCAATTCGAGATACGTTCAAAAAGTTAAAGTTCTTGGCGAAAACCGAAAATATCTCCTGTATCTATTGTTCGTGTAATAGTTCAAGCAATCTTTGGAATTAGAAAAATTGCCTCAAATGCTTTCTAGGTAATTTATTACGTGCGAGAGGAACTGGAAAAGTTACCTAGCTATGACTGAAACAGTTGATGAGCATCGGCATTAATATTTATTTCAGATAGTATCTTTTAAACGTTCACAGTAAATTTAAATCAAATTCGTTTATCCCGTAAAATCGAAAGTAGTAAAAAATGAGCGTAGCGAAATTAATTGAAGCATCGAAGTGTGATAAAAGTTCTTACGACAAACGACAATAAACCGAAAGTTCATCAGCGAATGTCTGCAATCTACAGAAACGTAATGAATTCGAAGACTTCCACAGGGTCAGTGTCAGTGTTAAAAGAACGTCTTCCGGGTTGGGACGGGTCATTGTTGAAAAAGAAAGAAACGTGTCCATTCATATTACGAGGGTTGTTGTCTTTGCGCTGAGCATGTCTATTAGGGTCATTAAAATTTTCAACAAATTTTATTTGACAGTGGAAGCTAGTTGTTTACAAGTTTAATGACAGTGACGGTTGAAAAATATACTTAAATATTTTAAAGTACAGTTGTGGACAGAAAAAAATAGGACAAGTCGAAAAATCAAGTAAACTTTATCCTATAAAATTTAGTAACTTGATTTTGGCTTTTATTATAATTATGACATTAATTTGTCACATTGACTTGCAATCAAATTACAACACAGGGGCCATTTTAAACTAGAAAAAAAACACTGTCCTATTTTTTTCTGTCCACAACTGTACATTAGCTTAAAGTAATCCTTTTCGCAAGAAATCGTGGAATTAAACAGAGAACATTATCGAGCTGTGATTTTTTACAATTTCAAACGTAGTTTAAGCCGTAAACTATGTTTTGAGGAAATCAGTGGAGTATTTGGTGACAAGTCGTGTTCTTTAACTACCATAAAGCGGTTGTAACGTCAATTTAACTTTAATAAAAGTTATTACAAGAAAAATTATCGCTACAATCACTGCCGGGTGGCCTACTAGTCCAGCTAGGGCACAGAGTTCCAACAATATAATCAAAACACAATGGTAACAATTTAAAGTATCTATTAAAATCAACACAATTACAAAAATCGAAGAAACGTTTGAAATCATCTAATAAAATATAAATTGCTTGAGTATAAATACCAGGAGCACAAAACAATTACACAAGTTGAGTAAGCAGAAACAAAATAAACCTAGTACCGTAAGTAAAAAAGGTCGGTGTTAAATTAACTAAAAATAAACTTTAACCACACCAAATTCGATCCTAATCACTTGCGGGAAATCAATCAAAATAAATGAGAAACAATAGATACAAAAATAATTATTACTAACTAATACAGTTACTAATTTACAAATCCGATATGAAAGAATTATACTGAGCTTCAAAATTCTTAATTTCTCTGGATAAGATGACTTGGAAAACAGACCGTCGATCGAAATGGTACCATGGAAAACTCCATAGGTAAGTTACCAGATGCTTACTACACAAAATGGAGTTGAACCACCATTTTGATAATCTTCACAAATTCAAATATGAAAAAAAAAACAGCTAACCAAAAGTTAGTCAAATCGTATGGAACAATGGACTTGAATAAAAAAAGGCTGCAACCACAGTACAAAATTAGTTACTGCTAAGCAGAAAAAATAGGAAAAGAAAAATTGCTCACCACTTATGCCTTTTCAAAGTTGAAAAACGAATGAGGGCTTAACAACCAAACTCCCTTTATTAAAACTTCTTTAAAGAATTAGGAACTCATTCTTCAATTAAATCCAATATAATTATTTCCAAAATTAGGAAATACCCCAAAGGATAGTCGCAAAATTAGCGACGTAAAATTAGCCTTCTGGACTCTTCGAAGTCAAATTAAACAGTCCCCAAATTCAATTTTTGTGCGCAGCAAGCGGAAAATTTCCCCAGCCTGTGAATCGCAAGGTACAGAAAATGATATCCTAATCAGAACGTAGGCATTCGAAGAACTTTGGTTTTTAAATAATGTATGTAATCAAATTTTACTCCAGACGGTTTCGCTAACGAAGAGAATCCATTGAAGATAATGCCAGATGTGGAAGACTTTCAGAAGTGACAAATCTAAAAGTCTTCGCCATCGCTACAGCCTAGTGTTATAAACACATTGCTTGGGCATGAGCAATGTATTAGCAATATTTGCCTCTTAAACAGTAACTGCGAAGACGTAAAATCTCTCAAAATCATTTAACCACTCTAGAAACTAATCCTAACCTTTAGCTCGAAGTGTGATGGAGAATGAAACTTGGATACACCACTGGGGCTGCAAAACAAAACAAGAGTCCATATAATGGGTGCATAAAGGTTCTCCATCGCCGAAAAAAGCTCGAACTTAGTTGTCGGTAGGAAAATTCAAGGCAAAATTTTCTGGGACCTTAAAGGCGTTCTTTCATTTGAGTACATGTCCAAAGGCATTATAATTAATGCAGAGGCCTATGGTAATGCGAAAGAGATTATGTGAAGCCATAGACAAGAAACTTCCCACTTTGTACAAATCGGATGTGCTTCCACTTAACGACAATTCGACCGTGCATAAAACTGCGAAAGTTCGGTTAATTTTGGCAAATTACGACTTGACTGAGCTTAACCATTCACCATATAGCTCAGACATGCCACCATAGTTCTATTATTTGTTCCGAAAACTAAAAAAAAAAAAAATCGAAGAAGGCATTTTGAAATGGGCGAACACTTGAAACAGATTATTGAACAGTATTTTAATAACTAAGGGAAGACATTTTTTCTAGTGGTATAGGATTTCTTCCGGACAAGTGGCGTAAGTGTATTAATGTCTTTGGTGACTATACTGAAAACTAAGAATGTCCAAAAAACCGCATGTCTATTTTTTGGGTTAGATAGATAACTTTCCCAGTTCTCCAGTTCGTCACACTAGCGGTATCTATCGGCGAACAACAAAAAAAGAACTACTAACAGCGGTATTTTTCTTTTTCATAGTGAATAGTATTTCTTGTACCTTGATAAATATAGCGTTGACGATATTTCTAAGGCTTTATGCGTGAGATAAGTGCAAAATTTCTTGTACTCATAATGCTCTTAATTAATATTTTATAATTAAAAAGTTGGCAGCACCAAACAGACTATTTTACGTGAAACAAAATTTGAAAAAGAAAGGCTTCGGAACATTTAAACCTGTCAGTGAATTATTTTTAATTTTAAACGATATATCAAGCAAATACTAAATCCGAGTTTGCCCACAAGTTAAAAGTATGTTCCTTGCTCCTCTCGCCTCAATTTTATAAACTAAAGCTAAAATTTAATAATGGTCTACAGTCTACAGTGTTTGATACTAATTTCAAAATTATTTCAAACCATAGCAAATGGGCTTCGATTCCCAAAATGAAATCTTGCAAATGATCGCACTTGTAAATTATGTTGCTCAAAGAGCTGGTGCTGAAGTGGACGTAAAATTTGAAAGAGAAGCTATTCAGATGTGCAGAATAGGTGTGGGCAAACAACTGGCATTTTTACAAAAAGCGCCCCCTCAAGGTGTTGTGATTCTCGATACAGCATCCCTAAGTCGGTAACTATGATAGTTTTCCATCGTTCTCGTGCCGCATTTCTAACTAATAATAATAATCTCAATCTTCAGGCATATTTTTAACTGCAGTATCAGAGCTGTAAGGCCAAATTACGAAGATTTGATACCAACGCGTATAATTACTCCGATCACTACTCCGAAATCTTCCGTACCTATTTCACTACTAACCGAGGACTATCCAGATTATGTTGATGCTGATTTGGAAACTGCTGATAGATTACACAACGTACGTAATTTATTATACAATACAACATATTTCCTTTATTTGATTGCTTTGATTATTTCAGTATAAAATAATAACTGAAAAAGCTGTGGAAACGTGTGTATTAATGTCACTAGCTATTTCACATTTGCTAGTGCCAGGAGAACCTATGCCTGAAATTCTCTCTACCAGGGAAATTGAAGTTATGGATATCCAAGGGCGACGCAGTTCTGAAGAGACCGAAAAGGGGGATGCTTCAAATACACCTCCTCCCTCAGTTTGGAGTATGCCGAAAGATCGTCCGCTTTATGTTGATGAAGAGGTTACGATTTTATTGTTTGAGGTTTTTGTTAAGGGTGGGTTGCCCAAAGCTTTTGTTAATTTAACGAATTTTCAAAGTTGACAATAGTTATATTCTAATGTGTTATTTGCCACATGCATTAAAATTTTGGTTCGATTTTGTTGATTTTGACGAACGATTAATTTGGCCAAGCTATTAAATCACGCTTGTGTAGTCCACCCTGAGGCGAATTGTTCTTTTTCCCAACATGTTTTAGAACTAAACCTATTACTCCTAAATGTAGTATTCGTTTTGTTCATTAGTTTAAGTCCTTCAATCTGTTCTTGGGTCTTTCTCATCTCAAATTAAATGTGTTACGCCCCATTCTAACGAACGGTTATACCAACAGTTGGTTATTTTAGCCACTGCTTATTTCAAAATAGTTGAAGACAACGGCGAGAAGTTAAGGAAATAATGTAATAAGTGAAATGTTATAATCTGCTATGAATGAGAACAACGGGTGCTACATGAGATGAGAGAACCTGTCATAGATTACGATATCCTATTAGAAACCAAAACAAAAGCTAATTAGGAAACAAGTATGAACAAAACAGACGAAATACTCTACGTTAATGAACGAATCCTAAAAGTTATCGTGCACTTAGGACGGGTTGCACAATAGCTATTTATGCAACGAGTTGCAAAATGATGGACTTTTTATCACCAGGCGTGAAATTGTTCGTCGAGGCGAAGCCGAGATGAACAACACGCCATGTGATAAAAAGACATGTTTTGCAACGTGTTTCATACAAGATTTCATCCAATTCAGATAACAAAATGTAAATGCCACATTTTCTTAAAAAAGGAGTTGAGTCATCGTGATAAAATGGGAGTGATAAAATGGGAGCATATTTTGTAACTAGTTACAAAATGAAACACTTTTCGCAACTCAAATCATCTTTTTGTAACTAATTACAAAATGGGAGCATATTTTGTAACTAGTTACAAAATGAACCACTTTTCACAACTAAAATCAATGTCGAAATGTTGACATTTCGTAACTGAATTGGATAAATATGATTTAACAGCTTCGTCAAATTAATCATACGTCAACTTGAACAAAATCGAATCCAAATTCGAATGCATATGGCAAATAACACATTAGTAAATAAAAAATGATACTCTTTGATCATTCGTTAATTTAACAAAAGCTTTGTGTAACCGGTCCTTAGATATACATATACCGGGTGATCAACGGAATTCATAATTAGAGGAAGCTGTGATTGGTGCTATTTTATGCTGTGTGGTTGGGCACACTGAGAAATGAATAATAAATTGACAATTGTTATATTTGAGGTTATGCTCGTCCTTTGTACGATCTTAGATGATATAGTAAACATTATTTTCCTGAAACGCAGCAATAAAATAAGTTTGAAGAAAAAACTTTCAGTGAGAAAAATTTTATGTTGCATATCAAACATTTTTAAAAATAAATGTCTCAATTCTGACACTTAACATTTTCAATTTCAAGCTGCAAGTCTGTGTTGCCAACTTTATGGTAAATATCACAACCTGCTCTAATTATAAATTTCGTTAATCACCCGGTACAATCTATGTACAGGGCGAGTTTAAAGTATGGAGACACCGATTTTCTGTCGTTAATATTTATTTTAGAAAAGAATGTTCAATACAAAAGTTTTTTTGAAATTTTGATTTCATATTGATTATAGGTACATGAATAATTTGTTTCTTCAACTGGTTTAGAGTTATGACTTTACGCGATATTTTTTTAAATGGGAACCTACCATTCGATAGAGAATTTTTTTTTCTTTACAATGGTATAAAAATTTTATGGGTTTGCATAACATCTCTTCGAGAAAACGCCGAAAAGAAAGAAAGAAACAAGATGTTTTAGAAAATAAAATTGTTAGGAAAACTACTAATATACCTACTATAATATTACCTACCTTCACATAGCATGTGAGCAAATGAAAACGAAATTAAGCTTGGCTTCGAAAACATTAAGTCATATGCGTAACTACTTCTGGTGTTTTAAATTTAATATGACAGTTGTAATAGCAGAAGTGTCAAGTATCAAATTTCAAATTTCACATTACAAATATAGTATATTGTGTAACAAGTACGTGAAGCTGACCTTTTTATACGAGTGTCACAGGCACACGAGTATAAAAGAGGCTTCACGTATGTGTTGTACACTATACTTTTTCTACGACCTCAACTCAAACTTAAAAAACAAGTTAAATTAGCAAACGTTCACTGCACTTGAAAGTTCTGACAAATTCGTCGTCCAAGCAAAAAACAAGCACAGCAATCTATTCAAGTGTTTACCCGTGCCGAAAAGTGTATATGCTCTTATGGCAAAAATGCGTAAAATAAACTCCATAAGAAATGCATTGCACTTCACGCATCGATATAAAAAATACGATTTCACGTACTGCGATCAGTATGTGAAACTACTACTTTATGCATGGGAGTAGAAAAAATATGTTTAAACTGCAATAGTAAACACTTTCAGAAGTTATTATAGCTAATCTAATACACAAGTAATTGATGTAACGGATATAATATAGTTTGTCCACGACTAGTTAATAATCTGTCAATTATTCATGTGTTTGGTCAAACATAATGCTATCCATTATACACTGCCAGCAGTGAATAATCATTATTCACGGTGTTATGGTAACATCATTGTCTATGGGGTATAATGAAGGAAATAGGTTATGTTTCTAATCCTACCACTTCGTTTAACATAGTCCTACCACATGGTTTTAGTAGCGTTGTTATTTAAATTTTAATTAAAAATCCTTAGTATTTTGTAGTCGAGGACAAAGTATAGTATACGACTCGCTATAATGGCTACTATTAGCTCGGATAATTGCAAAATTCGCTCGCTCGCTCGCTCGTGTTGCAAACATTATCCTCGGTAATAATAGCATTCATTATAGCGTCGTGTATAATATACTATTATGCACGATCGCATTATAATTTGACAATTCTGAATCTGAATTTTTTTTACCTAAATGTCTCTTTATAGTTTATCAAAAATTGATAAACAGTTTAACAGTCTTATAAAGAATTTGTTTAAATTAAAATCGAAAGTATGCTCATTATTAAAACTCTATTTGGGGCAATTTGTATTAACAACACAGTTAACAAAATTATTTTTGTGAATATTCCTAGGCGCAACTGCTTCAATCATTTATTTGACAGTAGAACTACAGAAATTAGTGTAGCGCTCTAGCAGCTACACAAAAAGTGCGACGAAAGTCGCCATTTTGAACACCCATGTATGACTCATTTGTAGTCAATTCGAGGTTATAATTTCAATGTAAATGTCAATGTCAAGAGAGTGAATATCATAGGCGTCACATTATTCTACGAAGATGGACAGAGCACTTTGGAGGACTTCTGGAACAAGATGGTATGGAAAATAAAGAAGCTGTAGGAGGGTACTTTCAGAGGGAAGTTGACAGACAAGAAAAAATAAAATCACCTACATTAAAAGAGGTTATAAATGCCATTGCCGTTTTTTGTCAGTTTACGTTTTTGAATATTTTGTATTCGAAGGTTTACGTATCCCGTATCCACTGACATACCGGAAATATTCAGCCGCCATATGCAACACCCATCTTGGTCTCACGTCTGTTTTGTGTAGCGTCCTTGAAGTTTTATATTCAAAGATATTTCAACTATTATAAAACATTAACATAATGTGAATCAATAACAGACATGTGTTCTATTTTTCAAAGCCAAGCTTGATTGATCACACATTAGGAAAACTAAAATCTAAAGACAATATGATATTTAACATGTGGTCAGCTAGGGGGGGGGGGGGCAAAAGTAAGTGTAGGAAGAATAAGCGAAAGTTTACAACTTACATGCCCGAAGATTCTGCGCACTTCTAAGTAATTAAAAAGACGCCGGTACTTGGGACCATTTATTGATTTGCTTGCAATCATGTTAATATACGATGCAGTAGTATTTATAGCGGTATGATCGACTTGTCTGTTTTAATTAAACTCCAGAGTCTAGAGGCTTCATTGGCTATCTGATTTTGTGAATTTTCAATCAACTTCAATTCAGTGATAATAGCACTGTTGCTCTCGATCATTGCTATACCTTAATTCTTCTACCGTTTGGGTAAAAATTCCTTTTTCGATGGCAAAAAACGCTACGGTGTTTGGTATCACTACACACCAAGCGGTAAAAACGTCGTACAATGGGCAACCTGTAATTTATTCTTGAAGGCGACTATGATGACTATTGCAATAACAGATTCTAGCAATAACTGTTAATTGCATTTGTTGGTAGACGTTTTAAGAGGACGTTTGGTTTAGTCCAGCGGAATAGCTAACCTGTTTGTCTACTTTAAGGCATCTACTAACAAAAGCTTTTGACAGTCCTAACGTTATTTTACAAAAGTTGCTCCCTAAGTCAGATATAAAAATAGGTAACTTAACTCTGTACGCTTATTATTGTAATATGATTTACTTCTCTTTCCTGGAAACGAATAAATCATTATTTACTGTCAATAAAACTAATAATGACTCTTCGATATCTACAATAATCTACATGCCTCAGACTGTTTCCAACTTCTTGGATTAGAATTTATTGCATTGGTACCATAACCGTTACTAATTTAAATCTATGGAAGAGTAACGTGTTTCATAATGTTGTATTTACAAGGAAAAAGAAAAAGTTGCTGTCAAAAAAATCTGCGAAATAGAAAATATTCATAGGGCGTATTTTATTTCTAATACAACATTTTACAGATTACAGGAAATATCACTAACTTCTCTAACGTAATACAGTTCGCAAGGGACCAAGCCAAAAACATTGTATTCATGAAGGGTAGAGCATATACTTCATACGTGATACCTTCTCCTAGCTTAAATGATTGGGAGTCGACACTTGTGGATTTTGTGGTGAGAACTTTAATTGTTAATACTTAATTTTCTTCTACTGCGTAAGTTTTCAACTACCGCTTTACTTGCTAAACAATATACCATTCTTCTGTTTGCTATCTACGTTAATTTGTCACATGATTACGTAGACTTCCACGACGAAATTGAATATACAGGGTGTGTAAAAATTCGCGTGCAAGCTCTCCGTAACTTTATTCCTTGGACAATAATAAGGCGAAATTCTTATAGCGAAAAAGTCACCAGATGCTTCCTCAACTCGTGCGAAGCCTTCAAAGTTCAAAATTGGCAACACGAAAAGGAAGCCGTTTTTGCAAAATTCTGTTACTTTCAACCACAACACGATCCAAGCGTGGAAACCGATCATTACAGTAATCACATTTATTAACATGTTTGTAGATTATCGCCTATAACACAACCCCTCACTGGTGGCACCCAGACAGCAGAAAAATAGTTGGGCTCGTTTTTGTTGTGAATTACTATATAGAATTTGAACGAATAAAAACCTTTGAAAAACCTACACAAATATTGTTCGACATTGGTACTAAACACGCAGTTGTTGTAAATAATGCTTCGGTTACGGTACCAAACGATCTTAGCAAATGGACAGATGAAAATTTAAACCTGTGCATGACAGTACATCGAATCGACGTGAGACAAGATGCCACTTTGATAGTAGAGTTTCAGAATATTACGAAGAATATCACACTTCAGGTAAATACTTACTAATCAGTAATTTGTTACTGTACCTGACGATACAGTACTGGCCAAAAGTATATCACTTTTGGATTTTTGAGGGCAACTTTTACCCAAATAAGTTTAGTGTGCCAACATTTTTATTGTATGTACCTGGTAGTACGTATACGCTTCGTAGATAATGCATGATGATATTTTATTAGATAAACCATGATTTTAAAAATGTTTTATTGATTTTACCAAAATTTCATTTTAACAACCATTTGTTTTTACCTCTTATACCTAAAATTGTTAACGCCAGCCGTACTCGAGATTTAGATGAACGGCAGCAAAATGGGGGCTGCAAGCAAGGAAGGACTCACAAAGAGCTAGTCGAGTAGTCTGCTATCTCAAAGCGAGAGTATCAAAATTTCTCTAACGTTGGGAGGTACATGGAGGCTATTTTAAAAGAAGCAGAAGAGGTCGAACGCGTTGCATGACTCATATTATTGAAAGAAATGTTCTTAAAACAATCGACTTCTTACGGCACCTAACATCACCAGGGAAATACAGATTCCTGGTGAACCTGGTCTACCTATATAAACCATACGTCGGCATCCTCAAGCTGCGGCACTGAATGGTAGGCGACCTGCGAAGATTGTATGTGTAAAGGTGTAAACGTTTTAAACCAAAGTACCAAATGCCTACAATGAAGCATGGAGGTGGTTAGGTTATGGTGCGGAGGACCTTCTACGCAAAATAGATGGCTCCTCTTTTCATATAATCGAAGCTATAATGGACGGAAGATATGTATATTCTTGAGATTGTTATGCTTCCGTATTCAAAGAGTTTCCTTAGTCGTGGCTTCGTATTCCAGGAAGACAACGACCCAAAACACCTTGCAGCTGATGTAGAAGAGTGATTCCGATACCGTTGGGTGACGCTTTCACATGTGGATATTGTACCCGAGATACGTGCATCCCAGATACAAAATACCATAAGTTCAAATTGTGCTATTCACGTTGCATTGGGCGACGTATACAGTATCGCGATACTAAATTTCGATATTCATGCCCTTCGGCCGCCTACAACAAATTGTATGTCTCGGATACTGATTTGTCGTATGGAGCCATTCAGACACGCATACTTTTCCCAGCTATATCATAGTAGAATGTTTACTTCGGTTTTTTAAAGCAAATGGGCAGTCCAAAATCGTGCATTATATGCATTATACTGTAGTCTATACGTTCATGAAGCGTACAATACTTGATAATGATAATTTATCAGTTTCGTGGAGCCCTTTTTGGGATACACAGCACACCCAAACTATTTCGAACTGCTCTGGACTGTTTCCGCAACTGTCACGTATCCGACACAGTACCATTCAATTTTTCACCCCAATTCTGTATCCTTCATACTGCATCTCGCATTCTGTATCCACGTGTGAAATAAGCGTATGTAGTGGCCAAACCAATAGCTCGACTTAGCCATTGTGGGAAGATCTAGAGAGACGTCTGGTAGGTAAGAGGACAAAGAATGCGACTGAAAAGTTTGCCCAACTTAAGGAAGAAGATTCTTTAGTTGGTAGACTTCTTGAGTCCACGTCTAGACATTATCAAGTAATGATTCATGCTAATGGTTTTACCACAAGATATTAAAACTTATAGTTTAAAATTCAGTTGCAATTAAATATTTTTACATAAAATTAATTTTCTGAGAGTTGTTGTCTTCACAAGTTAAAGAAAAGTGTTTTGTTATTTAAGATGTACCTAATATTAAAGCATATTAGAATTGGATAGAGATTCGTACAATTTTAACGTAGTTATCTAAAAGAATGTTAATAATAAAGGCGGCACAGTTTTGGCAGGTACTGTATTTATTCTTCTCCGCATTAATGTAAATAATTCTGAACCAATTTCAGCGTATTTCCTACGTCACAACCGTCAACGCATGCCTCTCCATGTTTTTAATCATATTTAAGTAGATACGTATGTGACGATGCGGATATGTAAGAAGGTATAGGAGGATTGTCTAAATTAAAATTTGTTAGTTTGCAACAATACTTATTATGTCTCTTATGCATAGATCATCCGAGGAGTTTTTGTTATGTTTACGAAGAATTAACTATTTTAAGAAACAAAACGAAATACAGGGTTATTCAAAACGATTCATCCGATGGTAAATGATCTTCTTGTACCTATCTGCCATGTATTAACAAGTCGTATACCAAACGACTTGAGGTCGCTAGAGTACCTCCTGCTCCAGTATGATCAGCAGAGTTAAGCATCGTTTTCTTCGGGCAGTGTTGGGAAATTAGCCCAATAGCTTCGTTAATGCGGCACCTCTCTCCCACGAGGAGAATTATTATGGGAGAGTAGACAAAAAACCCACCAGTAAAAGAGAAAAGACTTTAAATATGTCAAAGAATGACAAAAAGAGGGGAGATATGTGCTTTATACAGGGTGCCCGTTTTTCGACCTCAAGCATGGGGATCTCTGTTATTATAACAGATGCGAGATCGGTTAAATTAGGGCAAAGTTGCTCATTTTTATGGTGATCAATTATCTGAAAGAAAATTTGATCTGTCATTTTTAGTTTTTGAATTATTGGAGAAAAATGGAAAATTGTGATTTTTGTTTTAATTTTTTTAAACGAAAACCAATAAAACTAGACATTTTTAACTAAGATATTGTGAAGGCACTTTTTTACAAGGAATCTGAATCTGGCATCGTGTTTTCCAAGGCATCCTAGATGCAAGAGTTACAACACTTAATTCTTTTTTTCTTATGGGCGCCATATTTGATTTTTGCATTTTCGAATAGAGCTCTTTTTTCTGATTACGACTATGTATCACATGAGGATGGAAAAGATTCAAAAAGATTATAATACAAAGAACACTAGAAGTTTCTATAGTAAAATAAAGTCTGAAAGGAGAGGCTTCGTCCAAACAACAGGTTTGAGAGATGAGGAAGGAGAATTACATCTTGATGAGAAGGAAATGGTCGATATTTGGGCAAAAGACTTTAGAAAGGTCGTGTGGGATGCAGGAGTCCAAGACCAAATGTCTTCAGAACGACAACTAGATGATGAAAACCGAATAGATACCCCCAGCTATGAAGAGTTTAGAGAAGTCATTAATAAAATGAAGAATAACAAAAGTGCAGGAGCCGACAAGATAGAACTGGAACTAATCAAATATGCAGATGGGGATCTCATCAATCGAATATATGAGCTACTAAAAAAAGTTTGGAAGAAGAAGGAAATGCCAAAGGAGTGGTACACAGCCATAATATGCCCCATATTTAAGAAAGGAAATAGGCAGATGCCACAGAATTATAGACCGATTTCACTACTAAACGTGATATATAAAATCCTAGCACACCTCGTGAACGCAAAACTACAGAAAATAATTGAAAAGGAAATAGGTAAATACCAAGCAGGGTTCCAAAAAGGCAAATCAGTAATAGACCACCTATTTGTACTGAACCAAATACACGAAAAATGCAGTAAAAAAAATATCCAAATACATGCCTTATTCATAGACTTTAAAAACGCATACGATAAAATCAAAAGAGAAACGATGTATAAACAAATGGGGGAGCTAGGTATCCCAGAAGAACTAACGAGCTTGGTAAGGATGACCCTAAGAGACACCACAAACAAAGTTAAACACAGAGGGTGCGAATCTGAACCCTATAGGAGCAATATAGGTCTCAAACAAGGTGATCCTCTATCAACAACACTCTTCAACATCATACTAGAACAGGTATTCAGGAAAAGCAACATCAAAGGAAACAACAACATACTTAAATCCTCGTATCAGGGCATCGCGTATGCAGACGATGTGGTACTTCTCGCGAGAACTCAAGAAGAACTAAAATCAATCTTCAAAAAACTAGAGAATCAAGCCCGACAGATCGGTTTGCGAGTCCATGAAGATAAAACGGTATATATGAAACTTGGAAATAAGCTACATGGGGAACAAACGTTAGCAATAACATCTATAGATAAAATGAATAAATATGCTTTTAAACTGACAAATGAAGTAATCTATCTAGGCGCCGGAATAACTAGTGATGGGAATCACAGTAAAAACATTATAAGAAAATCGCAGCTGGTTCGAAATGTGCTGGGTCTTTAAACAGCGTTTTAAGTGATAGGAATTTGACCAGAAATTTAAAATTGATATTATACAAAACAGTGATACGACCAGTGGTGCTTTTCGGTAGTGAAACGTGGGTGACAACAAAGGAAAATGTAAATAGACTACAGGTATGGGAAAGAAGAGTCCTAAGAAGGATTTGTGGAGGGGTTAAAGAAAACGGTACCTGGAGAAGGAGAACGAACGCCGAACTTAATAGTGTTTCACGAACGCCAGACATCAAAGTGATAGTGCAACAAAACAGATTAAGGTGGTTGGGCCATGTATCGAGAATGAAATCTGAAGAGCTAATTAAAAAAACCTACGAGTTGGAACCTTGCGGAAGAAACAGGAAAGGAAGACCGAAGAAAACATGGTGGGACTGTGTGGAGTGCGATCTAAGTGAACATAATTTAAAAAACTGGAAAACTTTAGTACAAGATAGAGTAAAGTGGAGGAAGACAATCCAAGCCATAGGCCTACAGGCCTGAAGTGCTGTCTTATATATATCACATGATATGGTCAAGCTTTACATTTTGATTAGAATTTAAGAAAAATGTTTTTGCGAAGAATGCTTTGGAAACAACAACATCTACTTTTGTCTAACAAACAAATTTTTGACAATTCTATTAAATTTAGAGTTGCACGTTCACATTTCTCCCCAATTTACCTACAAAATTAAGTTTTAAATTAAGAACAGGATAAGGCAGAATTTTTGTATTTAAATTGGAACAAAATTAAAAATAATGCAACCGAATAGTGAAATTTAATTGAATTGTCAAAAATTTGTATGTTAGACAAAAGTAAGTAGATGTTGTTTCCAAAGCATTCTTTGCAAAAATATTTTTCTTAAATTCTAATCAAAATGTAAAGCTTGACCATATCATGTGATACATAGTCGTAATCAGAAAAAAGAGCTCTATTCGAAAATGCAAAAATCAAATATGGCGCCCATAAGAAAAAAAATTAAGTGTTGTAACTCTTGCATCTAGGATGCCTTGGAAAACACGATGCCAGATTCAGATTCCTTGTAAAAAAGTGCCTTCACAAAGTCTTAGTTAAAAATGTCTAGTTTTATTGGTTTTCGTTTAAAAAAATTAAAACAAAAATCACAATTTTCCATTTTTCTCCAATAATTCAAAAACTAAGAATGATAGATCAAATTTTCTTTCAGATAATTGATCACTATAAAAATGCGCAACTTTGCCCTAATTTAACCGATCTCGCATCTGTTATCCCCATGCTTGAGGTCGAAAAACGGGCACTCTGTATAGGGATGTGTGGGCTAACAATGATAGAACAAACAAAAGCGGAAACCTTCGAGTTTAAGAAAGGCAGAGCCTGATGATACTCTGACAGCCAGTTTGCAAGAAAGTGACGACCATACAGCAGGAGACGTTTTATCTGTTGCAGTTTTCGAGGGTTGAATATGTAGTCACAGTACAGCATTGACCTCATGGAATTGATCTTCAACAAAGGGTTACTCAACAGTGGGAGTGGTTGCAAGTAACCCGACTTGTTGCTCTACCGCTGAGCGCATCAATGGAACTTCTGCTTTTGGGGTATATGAAGGATGCTGCTTGCATGCCACCATTGTCCACAACCTCGGCTGAGCTCATAAATTGGATGGTCACTGCTATATAATCAGCGACAAGGCACGTGCACACGCGAGCATGAACGAAATTCGACATAGTCGTGTAACCAACAGAATCTACACATATACTTATAAGGTGCCAAATCAAACTTGCACAGTTTTCTTTTCAAAGATGCAACACCTATTACTTGTCAGTTGCCAAAGTATAGCCATTTGAAATTGGATTAATCATTTTGAACAACCATGTATTACACCCATAATAGAAAAGGCCTACTACTACTTTGGCGTCAAAATTAAAATTTTTAAAATATTGTTTTAGGTACTACTCATTCACAGCAGGCGACCTATAAGTAACGATTTTTTATCGAGCGATATCATAAATGAAACTAACACGTTTTCTGTGTTAACGTTTCCTCATGATAAGGTTAAACATGGAGGTACGTGGGCTTACGCCGCTGTTCGTCCTCACCCAAGTATGTTGAAAGACGTATGTATTTTTGTGTGGTAATTTTAAAAATAAGGGTGCATAAGTATCTTATTGCAGAAACCGCCCAATGGTACGTTTACCGTGCATTATAATGTCTCCTTCAGTACAAGAGTTTGTGTAAGATGGGACATTGATTCTAAAGAGTGGACAAATAAAGACTGTTATGTAATAACGTCTAACATCATAGTATAGACCTTTTTAAATAGGCTTTTTTAGGTTGGCAGAAAAACAGTTCAACATCTTCAACATTGCTTGTGTACACGCCATGGTATGTTGGCTGTATTATACGAAAATGCCACTAGTAAAATTGACAAATATATGAATATAAAATTCAGTTTGTCACTGGAAATAAGTTACACGGTATTCATTTTTGTCTGTGTAATCACGATGATATTTTGTATGCTCATTGTTGTTGGAATCTCCAGAAAGTTTTCAACAAGTTCGGAGGTACGACATACGGGATCAATATCGATTGTTTGAATGCGAATTACCTACGTTGTTTTCTTTCGACTTAGGTGTTCTTTTTAGCTGATAATCTTCTGTCCGATTTATATTCTTACTTGATAATCGTCAGAACCGGAAACAAGCCTTCTGCCAGTACCACATCCAATGTATTCATAAAATTATCCGGACCTGATTATAGCAGCAGAGTAAGACAAAGTTTTGTTTATCATAAAAGCCTAGAATGTAAGACTGTAAACTTCTAGCTAGGTTTTCAGAATTAATCTATTATTGTCATGCAGAACAACTTGTAACATTTCAAAAGGTATATTGTATCTGAAGGCAAACTTGTCGAATGATGTATATAGTCCCTCATAACTTTAGAAAGAAGTACGAGGCTTATGTAAAATAGCGTTGCCATATTATACTCGGTAGTAGGTACCTGCAGATCGCAACATAATAAAACTGACATCGCTGTGTTATTAAAAATTGATGGTATGATCGAGAAAACCATTAAATTAAACTAATACGAACATTCCCCATAAGAACTTGTACTTCTTTCCAAAGTTGAGGCAGACTTCAAAAATTCAACCGTAAATTATGGAAATCGGAGAAAAAGCACGTCCAGTATGAAACCACATTTACAACATTTTTTCGGGGAATTTATTTATATTTAATATTTCACATAAAACTACGTACATTTTCATATTTCCGAATAATACTATCAGAAATCAATTGTAGATATTTGTTTAATAACAATTAATTTTTATTTAAGGGCCACCTTTTAAACTACCCAGATCCAAATAAAAAGTTACTACAAAAAGGCAGCCAAAATCGATTTCTTCTCACCTCAGCACAACACTTGGGCATACTAAGTCATATAGAGTTGTGGCACGACTCCGTTGGTGAAAGTCCGTCTTGGTAAGAATTTTTTAGAGTCTTATTTATTGTAATAATAAACTTTTTCTACACCCGCCCACCCAAAAAGGTGATGCGATTAAAGAGGATCGATCTCGGCAAAACTTCTTCCTTTTACAGCCCCAGCTTAGGCTGATGACCTCTTATTAACCCGTAAGTTGAGGTTTGTGCGCCTTTTTTGCACGTATACTGGGTAGTAGGCCAGTCGGCAGGGCGTTTAAAAGAAGCTATTGTGGAAATAAATGGTGGCAAGCTGGAATAAATTTTATTCTCTTAATTTGGACCTTCAGAAAGGCATACTAATTTGGCACGGTCTAGCGATCCCGGATTTTGCCGCCATATTAAAAAAACCACGTGAAGAACGACATTTTTATTGATTTTCGTGAATATCTCGGTTTGGATCAACTTTAGAGCAAAATATCAAGTTATCGAAAATAAAGTAGATAAAATTGTCTACAAAAAGTATTACACAATTTTTTTTGTTAATTGATGGGTTATTGAGTTACAGATATTGAAAGCGCGCAGCATATATGTTCCATTCTCTATTTATTTCATTATTTAATATTCTGTGTGTCCTAAAACTCTATTAATACATGTTTTTAAGATATCTAACTGAATTATATTCATATTGAACTTGCCATGTGTTTATGCCTATCTGCAAGGACGGCATTGTTGGAAGCAACTTTGGCAATGTCAAGTTTCAGAGAAAAAATAAAGAGTTCAAATAGAAGATAAGATTATACCAATTGATCCTACTTTGCTGTTCCAACGAATTTCATTTTCCAAGAAAGCCAACAAACAATTTCGAGAGTACTTTCAGTACGAGCTAGCGCCCTATCCACTCTCACTATTCGATAAGGTAGGAATGCGCAAAACGAAAAAATCTGCGCTTTACCAAGCATTTGTACCGATTTCCGAAAACATACACTTTGAAGGCCCTGTATACATGGTAGACGGAGGAAAGGCGTGTTCGAATGCTGAAAAAGTCATGGAACAACTGGACGATGACGAAGAAATCGACGCGCAAATAGAGGGCCTCCTCTCCCAAGAACATATTATGGAGGTGAATTTTGAATCCGAATTACAGGAGCAGGATGTTCAAAGTGCCGATAAGATCACCAATGAGATTATAGATAAAACATCAACATCAAAAAAAAGTAGACAACACGTATAATTACAATAAGTATTTTCCATATACTGGGGATACCACTTAAAGAAAAACAAACGCGCCGAGTGCTTTACCGCTAGGTGGTGTGGAAATAGGGGCAACAGAAAACAAGATATACTAAAAAAATATTTCTAGGCACCAAGTCTACGTTAGTATTAATTTAAAATTATTAAAAATGTTTTGGAACGAGCGGGATGTTGAAATGAAAGAAATATTAACAACAATAAATATATGCTGCGTTCTTTGAATGTAACTCTGTAACCAATCAACTAACAGAAAAAAGTTTCGGATCTTTTTTGTAGATAATTTTATTTGCTTTATTTTTAATAACTTGCTATTTTGTTCTAAAGTTAATCAAAACTGAGATATTTACGAAACTCAATAAAAATGTCTTTTTTCACGGGTTTTTTTCAATATAGCGGCAAAATCCGGGGTCGCTAGACCGTGCAAAATTAGTACCTATATCTTTTTGGAGGTCCCAATGAAGAGAATAAAATTTATTCCAGCTTGCCACCATTTATTTCCACGATAAACCCCTTGCCGACTGGCCCATAGGTTAACCTTACCCATCGAAAGAGACAAAAATTGACCCACCATCAGTTTAATGATTATCAAAGGTGTTAGTATAATAATCTGGACTGCTCAACGTAGCCTTCAAAGCATGAGGGAGCGCGCATATTACCTTCTTTAATGTCTGGCGGAGACTTTAAAGCAGGTGTGTTCAAAGCGTACATTTGCTTAAAATTGTTTTAGAGACACAGTATAACTGGTGACAAAGATATAAGAAGTAAAATCTAGGAACCATTAAAAAGAAAACGAATGTCAATCAGGGTCAAATATAAGCAGTTAAAAAGGAAGAGAATTCCTAGTAAAATAATTGCTTTAATGGGAAGCATAGTTATAGCATAACTGGCAACAAGAATATAAGAAACAAAATCTACCAAAGCATCCCACAGAATTAACATGTAAGGTCGATTATGGCTGAAATGTTTGAATTCTACAAAGCTATCTAAAGGTGGGGGAAGTCAAAAAAGTGAAATCGAAAGTAAGCTAAAGCGTGTGAGTTTGCTACATTTTCTTGGACAGGTATTACGTGAAGATTATTGAATGAAGCAGAGTTAGCATTTGAATCAAAATTGTATTAAGTAGGGCGTAGGCAGAAAAGCAAACAAAAATTCTACAACCATAAAATGTCGATACAAACCTATGTCTGCTTTCATCATCAACAAGAACAATCCTCAGAATTTTTATAAATGTTTTCGATGTGGAAGACACCACCACACAGTATGTGATCTTTTAATACAATCTGAATTGTCGTTTCTCGTAGTGAGGACGTGACTGTAGTTTTCTCACTATTTCGTTCTTGTTTTAAAAAGCGAGGGTTTCAGGGATAGCAAAGTGGCATGAAGAGACTGAGTCCTCGGACACTTCCTGGAAAAGACGTAGAAAAACAGAACCTCTCTCACCTAAGAATAATGCGTCACAAACCCGTCATGCGCTGTCGACTTCTAGAGTACAATCGCAGGGCCAGGCATCCATTGAAGAAGCGACTCTTGACATCCACAGTGAAGCGGAAACGGTTATCATGGGTAAAGAAACGTCAATGGTCTTTGGAGCAAAAAAAGATGTTATTCTCTAACAAAACCCATTTTCAAGTTAATAGTTACAAGCCAAATGTTGTTCGGTGCTCGACCGAAGAACCTCTTTCAACAGGCCACATTCAGGAAGCGCTTAAATATCCGCCTTATGCCATGTTTTGGGAATGCTTCGCCGCTTTCGGTCCATAGAAACTTCTCCTTCAAGAAGTATACTGGTGTTTTGGAGGCGAAACTGGTTTCGACGATGCAGAGGCTGCTCCCACATTTAGCTCTCTGTTACAATTCCAAGTTCACCAACAACTTCTTCGTCCAACAAACGTGTTGACAGACAGAAAAGGTGTGGGCCATTGTGAAGGCTCGCGTAGTAAATGTAGAGTGTGCAACAAAAATTAAAAAATAGAAAGTATAATGAAAGTGCTGTTTATAGACCCTGCAGCGAAGGAACTGTGCGAGGGAAATGTGTGACAAACTAGAGGCATCAATACTAAGAAGGTAGGGCAGGTAATCATAGCAAAATGAGGCCATGTCAAGTATTGGCGATTAAATTTATTTTGTAAGGGACTGTTTTTATTTCATTATTATCATGTTCGTCGCAACTGATTGGCATAGTATTGTTCATGTCCAGCTAAACAATTGGAATATTTATTACGTGATAGGAACTGAATGCTGTCTGAACTAAATGAGAAGGTTTCTAGTAGCTACAGACCATCGATCGCATATAACTGCACTGAATCTACAGGCAAATATTCTAACATTAGCCAAAATAAAACTAGAAAGAAGAGAATTTGGATTGCTAAGAATATTGTAACATAATGGAATAATAATAATATGAAAATGTTATTTTAGCATAGAGTAACCTTGCTTGTAAGTTGCAATTGCGTCGTGGTGAATGATTTGTTATCAGCTATAGGGCCCGATTCTCAACTTATCACTTCATATCATATCACAATGGCGATAAATTTATATCATATCACTTGTTAATATTAAATGCTATTCTCAATTACAAGGTGATATGATATAAATGAATGAGAAAATGTGATATTATATATTCAGTACGTTGGCAACAGTAGCTGTCAATATTACAAAATTTGAAGTTTGGCGCAAAAAAATTTCAAACATTTGTATATTTTTGACGAAGCGACTTCAAAATGTCATCGAAACGGAAGACTTCTACGTTACAAATGAACAAAAACGCAAACTGCTTGAAATTATGCAGGAAAATAGCAATTTAAATAGTGGTACGTTTACCGATTTAAAACCTAACGGAATTCGATGGGAAGAAGTTTCAAACATTTTAAATACTTCTGGGGGTGCCAATAAAACGGGTAAAGAGTGGAGGAAAGTATGTACCTATGTAGTTTATATTACAAAGATTTCAGTTGAAAATAATACAATAATTTATGTAATTTACATTATTTATTTACACATTTTATTAAAGCTTCTGGAAGGATATGAAAAGAAATGTAACCGGAGACCCCATATAGAAACCCCATTGACTGATGTGGAAGTACACATCACTCCATTTGTAGGCAACTATGCAATTTATGGGCATTCCGATATTTTGGAGTCACCATTAGATATGGTACCAGCAAATAATTTGCTAGTTGAAACGGAAGAGCGTGAAAGTGTGTTTGTAAACTATGGACTAATATTTTAATTAGTTTCAAATGTTATTTATTTTACTGAGCCTTGCGAAACTTCAATACCGGCCAAAAAGAGAGCGCTACCGAATGCAACAAACTCCAAAAGAAATAAAAAACCAACCACTGAACGAATTATAGAACATAGTAAAAACAAATTAAGTATTGAAAAGGAATATTAGGGAAAAAAATTAGGTCTTTTGGAACGCGATGTAATCGCAAAATAAAAAATAGCTGATGATCTAACTAAAATCAGCGAATCTTTTTCTTAGATAGTCTTAGGATCAGTTATAACAATTTACTTAAGTGCATAAACGTATTTATTTCGTTTAGTGTGTTTTATAAAAAAAATATATATAAAATATGTTCCAATAATACGTCTTTGAATTATTCCACCACGATTAAAAATTCGATTTGGTGCATCATCATCTATTATCGCATTTTGATTATTGTACATTCCATAATCCAAAATTTCATCCAAATTATCATTTGCTTCATCTATTTCTTCAATATTGTAAGTCGAACACATATTATGGAGGACAACATAAGTATTAATAATTTTTGATGCTACATTTGGAGCATAATGTAATACGCGGTGTTTGTGTAAACATCTGAACCTATTTTTTAACACTCCATTATGGTCACATATTAACTGGACATTTATTAAATGGTAGCCCTTCCTGGTAATATAATATATACATGAGGTAATATATCAGGATTCCTACTGTTAGGTGAAACTATTGCAACGTGCGTAGAGTCAATACATCCTATAACCCCTGGGAAATGATATTTTGTATAAAATGCATTCCTGGCTCTTATTAATTGTTCTTCAGAAGTAGAAATTTTACCCACTCCGGAAATAAAATCCTATTAACAAAGTCTGCCACTTCTGTGACACACCTGCTAACAGAACTTTGACTAACTGCTAAATTTATGTAGTTACCGACGTCCGTTTGGTATCCACCAGTTGCAAAAAATCTAAGCAAACAGCATCTAAATATAAAGGATATTATATTTCGACAAATTAAAAACAGGCATTACGAGTAGGAGTACCTTTGTTTCAACGTCTAACGCCCATTTTTTACCAGGAGGACGTATACGTTCCCTCATTCTTTCAATTAGTAATGTTGCCAATTCGTTATTTACTCTAAATAATCTTATAAAACGTTTTTCATTCAAGTTCAGCGCATTGAACCTTTGCCGAATATGTCTATGCACTTCATTTTCAACGTGTTCAACAAGTAATAAATCAAGGTATTCGCCCATTTTTCAAATTTGAAAGCAATGAAAGTTTACTGTAAACATGTGATCTCACTAAATATCACCGATTTCACCATCGAAATACCAGGGGAAATAAGTAAGTGATATATATCACCATATATCATAAATTTGTTTTTGAGAATAGCTCCAACTGATAAAGTGATATTTGGTGATAATTTTCACTGGATATCACTTCGGTGATAAGTTGAGAATCGGGCCCATAATGTCTATTTTTGGTAACAAGGTTATCCATGCGTCTGCAAGTCGTAAAAAATATAACTTGCATGTAACATGATATTATCCACCCAGCTGCAACTTATAGTTATTTTTGTAAGCAAGGTTACTAAGCCACCTGCTGATGAATTAGCATTCTTTGGAAACACAGATTAGCACGTTCGTGGTGCAAGGTGGGAGTTGACTTTAGAGTATATATAGAAGAGCTTAAATACACTTGGCATGGTCAGTCAGTGTCAGACAGTCAGTGAAGCCAAAGTGCTTAAGAGTAGGCAGATTGAGACCTAAGCATTCAGACTCCTCAAGTTAGTTCAGTCATGGTGTTCAGCAGTCAGGTCCCATCCTTCGTACTTAGTGGTTGCTGTGATGTGTATGTAAGAATATTATTCTGTATTTAATTTAAATGTTATTCAATCCATTATAAGGCTTGCTAATAGTTTGGATATAACCCTTTGTTTTATTTATTAACTTTAACGTTTGTAACTTATCTCTAAAATTGTTTAATGTGTTTATTTGTAACTTTGTCAGTAAATAATATTTGTAAAACATAATTCAGAGTTCGGACAAAATTTGTTATGTTAGCTGAATTAGACTTTCAATCAAAACCTCTCGCACAGCTAAGTAAACCCCACGTAACGGAGTTGGGTCAAAGACTCTACCTCAATTATTTAATTAACTTATTTTTATTAACTTCAAACTTATATGGCCCAAGCTCACTACGTTACAATATGACATTAAATATCAAAAGGGATGCTGAGCGTCTCAATCAATTGCCACCCAAAGCAATTTTGGAAAAACCGATTTATTCATTAAGGTACCATTAAACATCTTAGACACAGCTAAAAGTTCAACAAAGGACAAGGCAACTGTAAAAGCAAAGAGCCCTACTAGATTAGGTTGGCCAGATAAATTCGTCGATGAAAGTCTTAAACTATATTTTAAATGCTTTAAAGTTTCTTAGACAGCAGTTGTTCATAGTGGGGTAATCGGTTTCGTATGGTAATACAATAACATATTGGAGTAGTTTGATTGAATTTTTCAGTTTGGTGGTCCAACATCGATTTAGAATGTTATAAGATTTGTAATGTGTCAGTTACATCAAAATAAACAACTATATATCGATGCCTTAGGTGATCTTTTTGTTATTCTGTGTTTTTGCAAATTGTTTTTTCGCGCAAGGATATGTACTCGGACAATTCTTTTCACTACCAAATTATTTGAACTTAAATTATTCTTGTTGGTAAAAGTATTACATCCGTTTTAGGTACTGTGAATGGATATTCATACACGATCTTCAAACTCAAGAGCAGTGGTACTTTGACGTTAGAAACTGGTTTTCGGTTATTAGAAACGAATCTACTTCTCTTACCGTAAAGCCTTCTCCATTCAAGAGAGACATACTCCTTAGAAGCTTCCAAACGATCACATTCTCATCAAAGAACTTGTGGAATATATTCAGGTAGGTACTTATTTCTAAACTATAAGTTACTCCTAGTTTTTTATTACCAAATTTTAACGTTTTTAAAATTGGTTCGGTGTGTGAAGTATTTATTTAACAATTTAACAATTAGCGCGACAACAACAACAAATTTAGCAAGAACACAATAACTAATAGTAACCTGAAAAATTAGACTAATTTATTTACACCGAGAATATCCTTTCGATTCTTCTACACCATCCTTCTTTAGTACGTGACAACATCTCGATCATGTCGCACGTCTTTTAAGACTTGGTGCGAGTTTATCGTTTCCAGTTTGAGTCCTTAAATTACACCGGAAAGACCTCTATTATCGGCAACTCTCGTGGAGAGTTACAATTTACGACTTGGTCGGATTCACCAAAAGAGTGTCATATACTTCCGGAAAGAGGAAAGAGATAGTTTTGTGTGAGAAGTTTTAGTGTAAGTAAAATACCGTTCCATGCAATTTCCTCAGTTGAGGGATTCAGAAAACCCATAGCCTTTGGATTATTGTTCGTCGTTTTGCACCCGTCTTGGAAGAAAGAACATCATAGCTCTTCCCAGTCTCACGTCCGTCACGTCACTCCCTGGCTTATCGTTTAAGTACCGACATCTCGCCAGGTAAAATCTATTCTCCTTTATGCTGCTCCTGCTTTTGCCGTTTGTGTTTCAACATCAGTTAAGATTTCTACGTTGGCTCTTGCTGGCAGGCCTCTATCAATGTTGTTCAGTTTGTTTTAGAGTTTAATAAGTACCGCCTTTTGTTTTATCTTTGTGTTTTGTTTGCAACCTGTATTTTTGAAATAGTCGATTGCTGGTCTATCTGTTTTGTCCGGCGGCATTGTAAGAAGGCTTTGTGAATTGCCGTTCGGCAAATTTTATGTTCACATAGTAAAGATTAAGGGCCGCTGGCAAACCAGTTGACTAGTTGTATCGCTGGTTTTGTGTTTGAGTAAAGACTTGTGTTCAGATTATAGTTCAAGATTTAAGTCAACTTAAGATATCATTTTGTGTTTGGTTGCTTGTGTAAAATTTAACGGTGCTTGTTGAATTACTAATTTAAGATTTGTTGTTCCTTGTATTCTTCCTGGGAATTGAGGGCTAAATTTGTAAATGTTTTGCAGTAAGTAACGTAAATATAGTATCCTCCTTTGAAGTAAGAGTAGTTTTATTATTTGTTTTAACGTAATAGGTATTTTGACTGTCGCCCTCTCTTGTGTAATTTCTTTGTATCCATTTTTGACTTTTGATTCATTAAATATTTCACTGTCAATTTAGTTTGGTCTTGTTATTTGTGTGCAATGCTCCCCGTTAATATTTTGTGTATTAGTGTTTTGGTAAAGATTTATGTATACAGTGTTAGCCTGCCTACAAGTTTAAGTATTTCAGTTAAGCAAGGTAAGTCACATCTTGCAGTAGGTTGCAGTTACGACCCTCTTTGTCCAAGCCCTATGGGAATCTTCTGTGGTGGGTTTCCTTCTTTTAGGTATTTGGGTAACTTTAGTATCACAGTGGCGCTCAACATTTTCATCCCTATTACGACTACACTTAATTGAAGGGTTTTACCGTTTCGAACCGCCCTTCTCCACTGTTTTGCTAGCCACGCGCCTAAGGGACTTTACCATCCCCCTATAATGTCGTGGCGCGAGTTTGGCACGTGACAAAGGGCAAGCATAGATTGAGTCCCTTCCGACCATTGTGTTGTTAAAAGTTACCCTCAAGTAGTCTCTCACAACACTAAAATATAATTTTTCTTTTCGCATTATTCCGCGATGCCAATTAATAATTTGTTTAGACTAAACAACAAACAGGTGTGTTTGATGTGACAGCTAGTTGAAGGGGGATATAAAGATTGAAAATCGAGGAGAAAATTAGCCTTTTCTGACTTAATAATAATTTAACAAGTTTAAAGTTTCTTTTGTACTTAATATGTACTCTATTCATTTGTATTTCACATTATGTAAGCCGTTCGTCGAAGTCTATCTTTTAGTACAACAGGTGGACAGGTAAGGGATTTTACATAAGTCAAAACTAATGTACTAGTGGACCTTTCATTTCAAGTTAAAGTTGACTAGACATGTAAACCAAATCACCGTAAAAAAATGTTATACCTACAATAAATTAAAATACTATAAGTTGATATACAATTTATTTGAATATGATTTGTTGCTTTACAGTTCTGACGACGACAGATTGCCCTTCTTCCAGCAAGTAAGTGTTATATTCGTGAACATTTTAACGACATCTTTGTTTATTTTAATATTATACGGCTTCCCTGCATTGCGCTTAAGAGATGGACTGGGAACCTATGGCCACTACGATCTTTACCCCGAAATTTTCTGGATAGCAATTTCGGGCTCTTTATTATCTTTCGCCATCACTTTCGGTTTAATTAAACTGTTTAAGTAAGTATACTTAATAATTTCTTCACAGTACTGTGGCATCCTGTTTTATTTGAACATGGTTATGATTTTGAAATTTATTTTTAGAGAGGGAAAACATATCAAACGGGAAAGCGATAAATTTCCGCTACCGTGGTAAGTTGAACATGTGCACTGACTATTTTGCGTATTGTTGGAATTAACCCCTATGTATTAAGAGATCCAATTTAAAGTCATCCTCAGATGGTTATGAAATGAAAACTTATGTCTTAGCTAGATTCATCAAACGTCATGTTGAGAAGATCCATAACATATAACACCTTAAAACCTTAAAATTTCCAATTACTGCGTTCATCCGGTTTGCCGGTGTACTCCTGGTCAACTGCTAAATCAAGTTCGATATTTTGAATTTCCTAAGCTTCTGCCAGATGTTGACAACGTTGCGTTTTACTGTCGAAGCGTAAATAAATTTTCGCCTACACCTTTCTCGTAAAGCGAACGAGGGGTGTAGAGAAAAATAAATCTCAGTGAAAGTATTACAGCTAACACACATGTTTATTCTTAGTGGAGTTAAAAGGTGAAGCCCCAAAACAGCAGAAATAAGTCAAGAAATTGAAGTGAGTAACTAACACAAACACGGGCAAGATCAGTTATCGACGGTCAAACGGGTGATAAGGAAGCAAGCGACGATACATTTAGTTGCCGCAGGAATTTTGGAGATAGAGAAGGTTAAAACCTTCGAACCGTTGAAGTGGGTTACCAATTAATAAGATTACAAAGGAAACATGACGGACAAACGAGGACGGCACATCTGAGGACAAGAGAAGGAAAGGAAGAGATTTCATCCCCAAAAGTAAGAAAAATATTAAGAACTCGAACCAACTCTTACAGCTAAGAAGACTCAGACGACAATGGCATAAAAAGCCTGAGTAAATAAATGCTAACGGAAATACAGATAGAAAACAAGCAGTTCACAGACATTTTGTCTTTAGAACTTTGGAGATGTTTGAAGAAAATGAACTATTGGGAAAGGAATTGGAAAACACAAACGAAAATTTAGAACAAATGGAAAAAGATAACAAAAAAAATCACGTTGCGGTCACCGGATTGAAAGTAGATACCTACTGGGGATGAACAACAAAAACAAAGCTATGTATAATTTCATCAGTCAGTCAGTATATGGAGGAAAAAGTTAGAAGAGAAGCCCTGCTTACTAAAACTAAAGAATTACCATGACAAGCTAAATGTAATGATGGAAAAGAGCAAACTAAAAAGCCTTGGAGAGAAGGTCTATATTAATGAGGATAAGATGGTAATGGAAAGGTGGAAGGAGGATAATATGATCTTCGATTGTGCCCTCGACTATCGGCCGACATTACGCTATAATGGGCCTTTTTAAAAACCCAACACTTGCAAACAAACAGAACGAACTTTCAAACAAAACCCCTTTCTTTCTTTCTGGCAATAAATTCTCCCTTCATCGGACGATTCGCTGACATCTGTCAACTCTTCGATACTCGTTCGAGGATTTTAAAATTTTAAATTGCCCCACTTCTATTAACCCCAGAAAAGGTGTTCTAGAAATTCATTGTTCAACGGCTGGCGCCATAAATTGCCAGCTGCGAACTCCCACCTAAGTCTCTACTCACCCGCAGTGTGGAAAGGACCAAATTTTTCTCCCTTAGTTCAGTGGAACTAATTATCTTCCATAATACGTAGTAGCAATAAGCAAATGTTAGTTATTTAAATCTAGCTAAAAGAAAGTATATTACAGCCTAATATCAAACTTCCCTTCAATCCAATTGCTACCGTGACTCTATAAACATCTACGTGCTATCACATCTCGCGGAGAACTGCCCAATCTTTATTCGTGAAAGGCGTCCAACCTGTATAAACCCTTTCTAGCTCGACTCAAATAGGTCGTGTGGGGTATCAATCGACGCGTCCCGACGCCAGGAGGACTAGAATAACTACTAGACACATCAATAATTAGATTTGGGACAGTTATTTGCAAATAATGAAAGCACATGGATTTTATGATATTTTTCCCCTTCCACCACCAATCGCCAGTCAATGGGAGAGCAGCATCGGATTTTCGGGCTATAAATACGTTCAAAAAATCCAACTCATCCTCGACATCTCGGTGCTCTCTCGGCATCTCGGTGTGCTTGATCAAGCTGGACATTTTCAACGCCCCGCCGCCTTCGGCTTTACTGCCACCTTCGCCGTCGCTGCCGTAAAAAAATACAAAGAGAAAACAACATAGAAAGCCCGTAGAATGAAATAGAGCGATCAATACAACCAACCGCAAAAATTTACCATAAAAGAATTGCAATTCATAAAACAAAGGAATGATGGTAAAAATAAAATGGCCTGCTGAGGATGACTTTATGTGACATGGTATGGTACATAAACTTTCCTAATAAGAAGTTATTCGTGAATGGTTTATAATTGATGAAGCAAAAACTTGCCGATATTCCCTGATCAATTTAGATCCTTTTTGCCAAAATAAGTCAGTTCGTAACACCTCTAATCTACTTTGAAATGTAAATGTGTTTTGCTTCTAGGGTGTTAACGATCGGTTTGATTGCCGTAACGTGTATAATTTTAACTGTATTTGGTTTTTGGTTGGCACAAGTAACCAGTCTACTCTGGTTGACATCCACTATTATTGCAATCTTTATAAACATCTTTGTACTTGAGAACATCAGTACATTAGTGAAACGAATGCTAGCAATTTTTCACGGACGTGAAGTAAGTATTTTTGTGGTCTAAATAGAAAAGTAATTTTGGCGAAGCCTTTAGATGTTTAAATTAATATTAGCGACTCCAAGCTAAATTTCAAGTTTGTTTTAAGAACTGGCAAATCAACAAAAATGTTTTTAACGTTTTTTCTCATTATTAGACCATCGTGCCTACCGTTAACGTGCAACAAACATTAGAAACAGTTGAAGAGCAGCGGCAACTGCTCTACCCTATTTTTGGAAGTCAACTGCTGAGATATCTCTTTTCAGAAAAATACCAACCGTTAACAATGGAAAAATGGAGAGTATGTTAAAGAAATCAAACGTAAAAGCTGTTCTAAAGCAATAACTTTTAGATGAAAAGGGAAACGTTATTAACAAAAATGAGATTATTTGGTTTAGTCGGTGATTTTTTTATTTATGCAGTCTATGTACTTTTGCTGTGTCATTTTGTATGGGTCAAATCGGACGTTTTGGTTGTTCGCAGTCATAAAGTAATGCAAGACTTCTTGGATGGTGTTTTCACAAGAAACATGAGCTACAAAGATCTTAACATGCCAAACGAGTAAGACTTTCATAAACTAGATTAGCAAAATAGTTACAACTCCAAATTAATTAATACTCGCCAATTGATCCAGCTATTTTCACAATAATTAACTAAAAGGACTAACAGAACGCCCAGAATATTCTGGATGTTTCTACCGTATTCTAGAATAACCATCGGCGAAATAAATCTATAAAATACAATTGCTTATTAGGATTTTTTGGGAGGTTACTTTTTATAAAAAATACTAAAACAGGTCGATTTTGTCTGAAAAGTAATGATGGCGTCCATATATTTTTCTGCATCTGATTTTAATTCCCTTTTCAACGATATATCGTAAATATAAATTACATGATACTGTTTGGGAGAGAAATCATAATACTTTTGGATCAAATCATCACTTTCCTGTGTTTTCATGCATAATTTATTGTAAACTCTATAAGGCAGCATACGAGTATTTGCCTTATAACCGGAGATCTAGAGTTCGAGGTCGAGGTCAGTGAGATTTTTAAAGCGAAAAAATATCTCTCTTTCAGGCACGAGGTAAAATCATAGCTCTGCTGCCAATACAATGTTTGATATGATAAAAATCCCTTCCAGGGATGGAATTCCCTATGCAAAATTCTAGTCGAGTACTGCCAATGACCATAACAGTCGACACGCGTTGAAATCTCTGGCACCCGCAAGCCTAATAAACAAAAAATAAGTAAAATAATGTTCTAAAAAATATTGTTACTAATATAAAATTTCAAATTATTCTAAAGATAATTTAAACCTTTATCACAATAAATAGCTTCCAATTAAAAAAATATTAAGTGCTCTAAATGAGGCGCCTCTTGTTGACAGGCGTTGGGGCTTATCTTTTACTGAAGGGTGTGTGACATTTTTGGAATGGGTTTGAAGATGGTTTTGATGTTATATTTTTAGAGAATCCTACCTACGCGAAGAAGGGGAGTACAGGTGTTCTGAAAACTTTCAGGGTGCGAGGAGTGTTTTTCGACGACCTTCCTAATGTTCCTTTTGCTGTACCCATTCTTGGCGAGATTGTCTTGAATATGAGCTAACTCGACATGAAGACTGTCGGGTTGATACACTGTGATAGACCGATGAGTTTTTGTGCCGAATGAAGATAGCTATCGTGTGTGTAGGTTTACCATAAACTGAATGTCCAAGATGACCACTCGGTTTGCGGGTTACCATGACGTCGAGGAAAGGGAGAGAACCGTTTGATTCTATTTCCATAGTGAAGTTAATATCAAAGTGTAGATTGTTGAGACGTTCTAGGAAGGAAGCAAGGTTATGCCTTCCATAGGGCTAGATAATAAAAGTGTCATCTACATAAGATTATTGTGCTCTTATACACTCTAGTTTGCGCTTCATGAGTATGGTATTATTTATTCTTCCAAATCATCAGTCTGCAGTTCTGTTTGCCTTGATCAATTGGTATTCTACTTCTTTATCTACCCTGGCGTTGCTAGTGAGTCGTGCTCCTAGGTAGACTATTTGCATCATTTGTTTAATTATCTCGTCGTTGATCATTAATTTGCATCTTACTGGTGCAGGGAAGATTGTGATTGCTGTGGCTTTTCCTTCTGCTATTTTGGTTGTATTTAAGACAAGCCGTTGAATGGGCCATAAAATCCTTTCTACCATATGGGGCAGATGGAATACTGCCAGCACTATTTCAGAAGGGAATTAACCTTCTGGTACAGATTTCAATTAAAAACTTTTACTTACGCTACCTGCCACTGGCATGGACGCACATGAAGGTGATCTTAATTTCTAACCAGGGCGAGAGTTGTACGCCCTGTCAAAGATATACAGACCGACCGATTAGCCTTTTTGTTTAAAGACTATGAAGGAACTGGTGGATACATGTATGAGATGAAGTTATGAAATACAACCCCCTACATCGTAAGCATGCATATCAACCCGGAAGATCATGTGAATCAGCACTTCATAACCTAGTTAGTAGGATAGAAGCGTCAATTAATAATATAAGTATAGCTCTAGCTGCTTTCATGGACCTAGAAAGGGCAGTTGACAACACCTCGTTTGATTCAATAATAACTGCATCTTCAGACTACAGATGCATAAAAACCATGTGAAAGGGCTGTCATGTACAGGCTCATTTAGGAACAGAATCTCTCTAGGTAATACTAGTAGATGTTGCCAAAGGCTTCCCACAAAGGAGAACCTGGCAACAAATGGTCTTTTGAAAACACTCCAACGATTAAAAGTTTTATGCGAATAATATGATCATCCTCATTAAGGGCAAACGGAAAATAAAAGAAGGGCCTATACTATAAGCGAATTCATTTTGTCAAATAGGCAGGTGGCTCTGAATGCCTTGCTAGCCTAACGTAACACTGTTAAATTGTTATGGGTTCCAGGTCCAAGGCAGGGAGCAACTGGGGCGTACCTTGGTCCGGAACCTGTGTTCGGAATTCCAAAAAGCACAATCCACAACTATTTTACTCCACATATTTGCTTCTGCTTCTCTCCAGGACAACGTCATAGCAAGGCATCTTTAGAAAGATCCTGCATAAAAAGAGCTACAGACCTCCTTTCTTTAAGTAGGACGCAGCTCAGAACTATCACTAGTCTTTTAACAAGACATGCGTCCATGAAGGAACACCTGCAGAGTATCGAAAAGTTTAATGGGAACCTCACATGCAGAATATGCAATGAGGAAACTGAGAATAATATGCACATAGTGTGTGAATGTCCAGCGTTGGGTACAAACAGACAGCACCTATTCGGGTATCCGGTTATGAAACCGAAGGCCTTCTTATCTCAGCCACTCAAGAGATCTCCACACTATGGTGCGTGATCAACAATGGCTGTGACATAAATTAAAGCAAACTGCAGTGTAAAAACTGAAACCTTTTGATAGATAGGTTTTAAACGAAAACATATGTTTATATGGACTTTTCGACTCTAAATAAGTTCTGGAATTCATCCTTGAAATATTTCCGGTACGTTTTGGGACACCCTGTATATCTGGAAGCCTAGATTAGAGCACCTAAGATGAAAATTACTGGCAGCTGTGACATTAACCGGGAACGATGCGGATACAAACGAATACTACTTGCGGGATACACCATCTTAAAAATGATCACCCATTACAGTTATCGAAAATATTCATTTGCAAAACCATTCACTGTGACATATGATTGCAATGACTGACATAAGGACAAGGAACCCCACCTTACCTCTTAAAAGGGATAGCCTGATATACAGACTGATTCTGTACACTGAAGGATACCTGGGCTGGCATATATGGCGTAAGACCAAGAGAAAACATCAGTGTATCTCTGTAGACTGGAATCTTTGCTATGGCGCAATATGTTCAGGAAGCTGCAAGGCAACTGTCTGACAGTCAAGCAGCTTTAAAAGCACTTGAATCGTATTGTGTCAGTTTGAAACTAACGATAGAATGTCTAAATCATCTGCCTCTTTTAGCTGAGAAGAAGACAGTTCAACTCATATGGGTGCTAGGACATAGCGGCATAGAGGGGAATGAAAACCAGAACTTGTATTCGAAATATCAAAAAAAAAAACATCCTGTTCCGACCACTATACAACATATTCCTCGCTGGGTTACTACACAGGGACAAAATCCGAGGAAGGAAATAATTGGTAATCCTTCAGCAAATCTGACGTATTTCGCTTAGGTAAAACTCAGATTTGCGACATGACACTGCCATCTCAAAAAACACCTACAAAAAATAGGAATATACAAGGGAAAGACTCTGTAGATTATGTCAAGAAGAAGAAGAATCAGCATTTCATGTAATCTTTGATTATCCAACAGGGAACACCGCGTAAAATAGCTCTTACCCAAGTGTGCATCATAAAAAAGAACATCCTACAACTCGTGAGAGTACAGGATTGCTTTTATAGGACCAGGGCGCACAAAGACCAAAGAATCAAAGTGCAAGAATGCTGGGCTCAAATCTCGATTCGAAAAACCTGTTAAATAATCAATCAATCACTGTAACCTTCCATATATTACCACTTTCAGCTCAACAAATTATAACTCATATCTGCCCGTGCTCCATAAATCAAAATTACATTGCCATATTATCATTAATGCTTTCTTAATCGAAGTGTCCTAACCTCCTAACGACTACATTTCATTATTGATTATTATTAGTCTGTTCTAATCTTTGCTTGGTAACCTTCTTGTCTTACTTCCACCAAGGGTGGTTTTAGTTGTCTTTAACGTATAATGCAAAATGTTTCATTCTTACGCTGTATAAACAAGCTTTTAAAAAGTTTTTTTAATGTAAAGAAATGGTAGGGTTGATAAAATTCGAAAAGGAGGCATAATTTTAATTAGAATAATGTTTTAGCTTTTACAAGTACGTCAATGAAAGCTTGATACCAAATATACACCCCATGACTTGGTACGAAGGGTTTCATGTCTTAGATCCTGGACTTATGGCAGATTTTAACACTAAGATTATAGGAGTCGTAAGATTTAGGCAACTTCGTGCCTGCAAAGACTGTTGTGCAGAAATGGAGAGATATAAAAAATTCAACAACACAGCATGCGTGCCGGAACTATCAGGATCAGTTAATGACAAAGGAAAATATGCGGAATATTGGAAAAGTGGACGTCCTGTTTTGGTTCCCCGGCTCGCTTCTGCTTGGAAATATGAAGATGAAGCAAACGCTTTAATTGGTGAGTACCAAAATTAATCAATGAACGAATGAATAGGCAGGCAGTACTATTAGTATACGTTGTGTGATACATATTTATCTTCTATTTAATAGGAGAGATGGGAATTTATTCTGGGGGTGGTTTTATTGCACCACTGGGAAGAACATTACATAATTCCTATTACAATCTTGTATATTATGAAAACGCCAGTTGGATCGATGAAAGAACAAGATTAATTGTAATTGAAGCATTGGCATTTAATGCCAACGTTGGCGTTTTACATGTCATTAATTTAATGATTGAACGGACCGCTTCAGGGCTCTTAGTAAAGACACCGAAGGTAAGTCACCAATCTGCTAACATTTTATCATGTGTTTCTAATATCAAGAGGGCATCCTCAGGTGGCAACGGAATTAGACATCATGTCTTAACTAGATTCAGCAAATGTCATAATTGACAACATATAAAACAAATAACACATACATTTAGATACCTTTGGCGGTGATGTAAGGAAGGTACTCCCACCTAGGCCCGCTGAATTAAATATTGCAATATTTAATTCAGCGGGCCTTGCTCGTACTATTTTATATGCCACAACCTAAACTTCCAAGAAAGCACATCATTAGGCACTTTCGCCACAGTCTTTCAAGCGGAGGCTGGGGGTATAATGCAGGGTGCAAGCGCAATTCCTTTACGTAGAATCAAGAACAAGACTATCATGCCCGTACTTATAGACAAAACTCGATCTCGCCCTTGAGACCGCCTCAGCCAAGAACACCTCAAGTCGTGTGCTTTGCTTACCCTGCTGTATTCTTATAATCGCGGCTTCGTGAAATTTCGGCGGAGTTCAGGAAAGCATCGAGTAACCTAGGGTTTTTTGTTACTTTTGTTGTACCGCGCTGATATAAACGTCAAAGAATATATTTATTTATTTATATTTTAGTATTTATAACCTCTTGTACGTTTTGTTGTTGAGGCACGTGCGAATTGTTAGTCCTAAAAATTTCTTAAGTTCTTTCTTAAGTTTCGTAAGTTCTTAAATTAAGTGGTGTTTATTAAAGTGAAAGTTTCCAGGTATCTCAAGCATACTAATAACTGTATAAGGGGAGCAAATGGTAAACCACGTTGTTCACAGTCATAAAGCGGTCTGCTATTAGCGGTAAAATTGTATAAAGAACAGTATCTTTGCTAAATCTGTATCTATTACGAAATTTCAAATCTCCATAAAATTCGAGAGGGTTTTCGGCTGTATATTACCTTTATCTGCTGGCATGTCAAAATGACATCGTTATGTCATTGTATTTTAGTGACGTAAGGAAGTTAATTATAATCCTAGAACCATAATGATAATGAAGTTCAAAACGTCCTAGTACCATAATGAAATTCAAAAAGTATTAAAGTTCAAAACGTCCTAGTATCATAGTGAAATTCAAAAAGTACTATTACTTTAGCATGAATAAACTTTACTAAATTGATGACAGCAGATAACATTTTGTATGTAATTCGGATCATAAACGATCATTTATGGTAAATGCCGTGTTATCGGGCTCGGCTGACGCTTCCCCTTGATAATATTCACTGCTAACGCCATAACGACCGTCATTATGATCCTTATTACATAAATATCTTTTTTGACACTATTTCTGCATTTGTGGCTTCTTCCACCATATCAAGGTACTCAAAAAACTCTTCACTTTCTTCGCGATCCATGATTTTCAAAATATATATTATTTTGATAACTTGTCACTACACAGCAAAACACGAAATGCGTAACGTCAAACAGTAAAGCATGCCTCAAGCCCGTCTCAAGGTAGGGTGTGACCAACCTTGAGTCAAGTACGCTCAAAGCAGGCTCGAAGTCGTTTTTACTTGGGAAGCAACGACTATAATAGCCATTTTGTTACTTGAGTAATGCTGAAGTTCAAGACCGAGCTGAGTATCGACTATAAGTATGGGCATCAGAATAGCAAGCCACAGCAGAGCTTCTCTGTTCGCACTGAACGACTGCAAGGTTGTATCAGGGATAATACTACAATGTCGCAGCACTCTGGAACAAGTCACTATTGACAATGTCTTAGAATTCATCTGGGTCAAAGGACATTCTATACTAGGTATACAATAACGAGCGGGTGGATGGTTTGGCGAGGCAAGGTTTGAAACAATCCTTTTTTGGTGCCGAGCCAGCACTCATACTATCCCCAACTACGCTCAATACCTTAATCGAACAGGAAACCCGTAATCGCCATCGCGAAAGATGGGTTAACATGAACAAATGCCACCATGCAAGGATGGCGATCAAAAGCCCCTCATTGAAGACGGCAAACGTTTATATACAGCTGTCAAGAGGCTACGACTTGTAGAAATATTGTCAGGACACTGTAAACTTAATAAGCACACGCACAGGATGGAGCTAGTCGAGAACCCAACCTATCGTGGTTTGTTTTACTACATCGGTCCATTCTTGTAGAATAATCAGCATTTGCATTGCTTGCATAGGCCTTTTCCAGATCCACAAATGTCACGTGTGTATTTATAAATTTTTCTTTATTGTTTTCTATTATTTGTCGCCTGCAGAATATATTATCTAAACATTACCGATGAGCTCTAAAACTTCACTGTTGTTCTTCGCTTAATTCTTTTGTATTTTTGTTTTAATTAATCTTCCAAAGACAAAAAAGAAAGGAAACGGAAACGAAAAAAACGGAAACTTTATACACTTTTACAGTGGTGTTAACAAAGAGAAAAGAGCACGAGCCGGAGTATCCATAGCCGTAAATATCAGGCTACAAAAGTATATAAAGAGCTACGAGGCCATAAACGAAAGACTAGTCACCTTAGATCTTTTATTGTGGGGACACAAGATTTCAATAATAGGAGTATATGCTCCGACGGATGATTCTATACAAGACGAAAAAGAAGATTTTTACGAAAAACTGACGCTCCTACTGAATAGAATAGGAAATCATAAAGAAATTATTATTATGGGGGATTTAAACGGCCGCGTCGGAAATAGCGTAGCAAGTAAGATGGTTGGTAGCCACGGTGAGGATGTCATAAATGACAATGGGGTGAGGCTAATCGAAGTGTGTGACCAATACAAATTAAAAATTATGAATGGGTTCTTTCAACACAAGAACATTCATAAATACACATGGACACAACCCACAAAAAACCAAAAATCCATAATTGATTATATCATCATTCGACAAAATAGCAAAATACAATTTCAGGATGTAAGAGTACAACGTGGTGCTACATGCGGTTCTGACCACTTTCTGGTCAAAGGAAAAAGCTTCCTTAAATTTAATAAATACAACAAACAACCAGAACATCGACATCAAACCCTTCACTATCCAAAATACAATCTAGAAAGTTTTAGAAACGACTCCACCGTTTTCTTATATAAATTACGACTAGCGGAAAAAGTAAGCATATTCCCGACAGGAAACATAGAAGAACAGTATACCTCTCTTGAAAGATGTTTACACGAAGCTGCAAATGAAGCGTTAGGACAAAAAGAGACAATAAATACGAGAACTGAACCGTGGTGGACGAAAGAATTGGAAATATTAGTACAGGAAAAAAAAAAATGGCTTATAGGAAGTGGCTAACAACTGCAGATATGCAAGACAGAAGAAGCTACAATAGATACAAATATTTAGTTAAAAAAGAAGTAAAAAAATTTAAAAATATCTATTGGGAAAAGCGATGCAGAGAAATTGACGCATCCCTGGGACATTCACAATCAAGAACTGCATGGAAAACGTTAAACACCCTTAAAAGGAACACCAAAGAAACTTCAATCATAGACCCTATTGGCATAGACAAATGGAAATCATACTATAAGGACTTGCTAACGGAAGACAGACAAAAGTTTTGTGAAGTGCAATACACATTGGAAGAGACAGAGGATCAGGAACGATCTATTACAGTGGACGAAATTTTAGAAGCCCTGAAATTTATGAAAAATAATAAAGCTCCAGGTCCTGGAGGTTTACCCATTGAGTTGATCAAATACTCCCCTACAATACTGATCGAAAAATTGAAGGAAATCTTTAACAAATGTTTACAAGGAGCTGCGGTTCCAGAAGAATGGAAACTAGCCTATATAAGTTCCATACACAAAAAAGGCAGTAAAATGAACTGCGAAAATTATAGGGGCATTAGTGTCACTTCCTCGGTGGGCAGACTGTACGGACGAATTCTGAAAAAGAGAATTGAACAGGAATTTAGGGAGTCAGAGGAACAAAGCGGCTTCAGACAAGGTAGATCTTGCGTAGATAACATCTTTTGTCTAAAACAGTTATCAGAAAAAACAATTACATACAACAGAGAATTACATTTAATATTCATCGATCTAAGGAAAGCGTACGACAGCGTACCAATAAATAAATTGTGGGAAGCAATGAAGAGCGAAAGTATTAGTACCTTATATACAAATGCGGTGAAACAATTATATAAAGAAACAAAGAGCAAGATAAAAGTAGGGCAAAATATTTCACAAGAGTTCTATGTTAATAAAGGACTACGACAGGGGTGTTGCATCTCTCCCACTCTATTTAAAATATATATAAACAAGGCTATAACAAGATGGAAGAAGAAGTGTAACCCAATGGGAGTTCAAATCGACGAGAAAACAGTATATAGTTTGCTTTTTGCCGATGACCAATTGTAGCAGAAGACGAAGACGACGCGAACTATATGTTCCGGAAATTGGTAGAAGAGTTTGAATTGTAGGGACTACAAATAAACATGAATAAGACGAAATACATGGTGATTGGAGCGGAAGGACATGACCTAGTAACAGATAAAGGAATTATTCAACATGTACAAGAATATAAATACCTAGGAATCACGCTAACAACAGATGGACGAGACACGCACGATATACAGAACAAAATTAGACGAGGAAAAAACGTTATCAAACAGCTGCACCCTGTACTATGGAATGACACACTAACAACAAAAACAAAAAAACATATTTTTAGTACATTTGTAGAAAGCACTGTGACCTATGGAGCAGAAATATGGACAATGGCGAAAAAAGAAAAAGAAAAATTAAATGCTACGGAAATGATGTTTTGGAGACGATCATGTAAAAAAACAATAATGGACAGAGTGCCAAATGCACAAATAAAAGAGAGAATGGAAGTACAAGAGTCTCTTTTAGACAAAATAGAGAAAAAACAGCTCCTATGGTATGGCCACATGAGGCGAATGGACACAAGCAGACTACCACAACAAATATGGAAATGGAAGCCTCAAAGAAGAAGGAAAAGAGGAAGACCACGGAAAACTTGGAACGCAGAAATCACAGAAGCAATGAGAAAAAGAGATTTGGAAGAACAAACGGTTACGGACAGAAAAGCATGGAAATTGGGATGCGGTAAACGGCCACGACAGCTGTAAACACACCGCTAGATATATATATAATTAATCTTCCAAATATTTACCTCAACTGTTGTGAAATGTATGTACCTGATGGGATGAGAAGACGTATTCAGCATTTACTCCAATCATGATTCACCAATCTTTGTATTTTACTTTTTTTATTCAGTCGAAAATTATTTCTTGTTCAATTTGATACTTTTTTGCGTGGTGTGTAGCGAACACCACTACACCACAACATAACCTAAAAATTTTGCCGACGCATGCGCTGGTAGCGCTGTCTGACTTCTGGGTATCCCTTATGTTAACTGCTAAATCAAATTAGATTTTTTTGAATTTTCTAAGTTTCCGCTAAAACTTCTCAGTGTTTTAAAGGTTTTCATTTGGGATACATACCTATGAAAACAAACAGATGTAATATTTCCTGAATCTAGCTAACACATAACTGTTAATTTCATGCCCTTCTGGAGATAGCTTTATTTTGGATCTCTTGATACTATGCCCCAACAAATTTTCTCGTTATTTAGAAAAGTAAATCCTTTGTTATGGAAGGCTAGGGCAATCGGATTTAAATCTGTTAAGAGAAATTAAGGATATAGTTAGACTACACAAACACGGTGTAACGGTTTCTTAAATTGATTATTCGTAAAATTAAACACGATCAAATCGGAATGGAAATTTATGTGGCAAATAAAATAAAAGCCATTTTTTTTTTGTCATTTCGATATTTAGTTTATCAAAAAGTTTTGTATAGTCGATCCTATTATTATAGCCTGGAGTAATTTAAGAGAACTGTATTAGAATATAAATTAGTAAGTATTAAACTTTTATTTCAGATTTATTCTACAAAATTGCTACCTGAAAAGTCACAGTTTGGATGGACGACAGGGATGGTAATGGTGTTTTTTATTGTGATGTTAATTTTAATATTGCTTAGAAATTTGAATAACGCCAGACAGGACATCATTAATTACTTTAGAAACGTATGGAGTTACTTTGATTTATGCATGATAGTGGCAAGCGTTGCATATCTAAGGTTGTACTTTTATCGAAACGAAATGGCCGAGGGACTGCTGTCTGAAATGATTTCGCATAGACGCAGCCACTTCATAAACTATTATAAAACGATGCAAGTACAACAAGTATATACAATCTTGGGATCAATTTTGATTATAGCAGCTAGTATTAGATTATGCTCATTTTTGAAGTTTACCAGAACACTAGAAATTTTCAATACAACATTGGCTGCGTCTGCTAAACCTTTGTTCGCTGCTATCATTTGCCACTTGTACGCAATTTTTATCTTTGCCTTTAGTGGTTATGCTTTATTTGGATTTTATTCTGAACACTTTCGAAGTCTCACAACCAGCTTTATCACCATGTTTTTATTACTGCATAGGAGATTGATAAAATTTGACTTGACTCTTTTAACGGAAGCTCCCTATGGTGTTGGTTACCCATTTTATACTTTATTCACAGTATTCAACGTAGCAATGATTATGCTCTATCCTTGCATATTAATATTAAATTATAATAACAGTTGTCACAAAGTTTCTAATGTGCGTCAATACTACACAATTAGAAGACTTTTTCGGGATAAACTGTGTTACCTCAAGGACTTTCTCTTCCTTGATATATCAAAACCACGTCTTAGTGCCGGTAAAGATTTCAGCTATATCAGAGATAGAGTAACACCAAAAGAAAGTAAGTATCGTTATAAAAACGTAATATCAATACCCTGGTATAAGCTGTACATAATGTCGCTGACTGCCAAGTGTGTTATTAGAAATAACAACAAACGGTACCGATCAGCAGCATCTTTAACAGATAAAGATGTTGATCTAATGGCAAGAATAGTTTTTAATGTTTTGGGAGATCGGGATATACAGCAACCTCGATGTGTCACTATTGTTGCAAAAGACAAAAATGGCGAGACTAAACTAGTTAACAATGAGAGAATTACTAAAATGGCAAATACAGTAAACTGTATGTTAAATAATTTACAAACTGATGCAGAAGCAAATGTTGAGTCCGTTAAAATTAAATCACAAGCTAATATACAATTAGAATATTTTGACAAGGTCCTAAAAGTGATATCTGAAATAGTGGATAACATAAATATTACTCAGGAGTCTACATAACAGTATGACAGTATACTGTATTCAAAAAGCAAGCAGTAACTTTCTGGTTGAATATCAATTCGGGTTACCTTTCCGTCTTATGTATAAATAATTGTAATTTGTACCTAACAATGTTAATTTAGTAATTTTACAATTAATTTTTCTTTAAGTTGTAATAAATACCTAATTACAAAATAGTCATTATTCACAATTATACTTGTATAATACCTAAGCGATTAATAAAATTGCGCAACTTTTGATGTAATTACTAATTTGTTAATTCAGTACTGCAGTGCATGAATTGAAATTCTATTTATGCTGGTTATTCAAAATTTCAATTGAAACACCCAGTGTAGCCAGGAGATCACGTAGTGGCGGTTTGGCTGCCAGTTGAGGGGATCAAAGGCACATTTTTAAACGACTTGACATTGTGAACTTTGTCATATCCCCTTTATGCTAGGGAAATGTGTTCTCTGCAGTTTCCCGTTGCCTTCTGCAGAGTTTATGACAATGTACCGTGAGTTCAAAAAGTCTTTAGTCAAAAGGGTTGGTCATGAGACACAAAAATAATGTCAATTGCAAGATTTAGAATTTATTAACTGGCATAATACTGTTGTGCAAATTTCAATAAAATTGTAAAAATAAAGGCTCTTTTTGAACTCACGGACCTCACGGCATTAAGTGTATAGTGTATGTGTCTTGTTACTATCTGCAGTTGACCACTCTATAGATAGAATCGTTAATTGTAACCAGAAGATTAAATGGCGCTCACCCGCTCAAGTAATTCTCTATAAAAATCCTTACCACTGCATGAGATTCGAACCCAAGACTCCTAGCTAGCAGACCAGCGCTCTTGCCACTGCGTCAACGAGCTTCTCCGGAGCATCCAGTAAATAAATTATTCACTTACTTGCAACTGCAAATGTTCTTCGTCCATTGGTCCAGCCTTCTCCGTATCTTCGCTAGCTCGTTGCCTTCTTGTAGATGCATATTGCAATGGCTTACTCCTCATTCAAAATTCAATTCAAAAAACCTAAAAAGGGGATCTTCTCGGTCCCCCCCTGCACCCCGCTCACCTCCTATGTCCGGGGACTTTTAGTATGTTTACCTCCTAACGACTCCAAACAAAGCCCTGAAGTCAAAAATTGTGACACCCTCCATGCATTCTACACCCCCCCTATTGAGCGTTCGTTGACTGGACTAGTAGCGGACATCCTTAGTTACCGTGCTATAATAAAAAACCCGCGGTGTGTGGATCCAATGTTGTCAAATGTACGTTCCTTTAAAATGGTTCCTGATGACAAAGGAAGCATTGTCCAACATTTTGGTATTGAGATTTTCGACTCAGAATTTTATAACCAACATCGCCACGTGTAGTTCTTTCGCCAATTTATACACACCCTGTATATATAAAATGATAATTAGAATATGGGATGAGGAAACAATACCTAGAGAATGGCGTAAAGCAGTTATAATACCAATTATACTTAAGAAAGGAGATGCTCAAGAATGCAATAACTACAGAGGTATATCACTCTTCAATGCTATATACAACATTTTGTCCACAATAATCCAAAAGAGAATTGTATGGCATACAGAGAAAATAATAATTAATGCACTCTTCATAATGACACAAATAATAGAAAAATCATATATATGAATTTAATAGCCTTCGAAATACTATTCCTAAATTTTAAACAGACATTCGACAGAATTAGGAGAAAAACATTATTGTATGAAATGCAGAACCTAAATTAATATCCTGCAAAAACTAATAAATTAATAAATTACAAGAAACAACAGCAACAGTAAGAACTATAAAAGGGACATCTGATGAATTTATAACTGAAACATGAGTAAGACATGGGGATTCCTTATCAGCACCTCTATTCAATATCGTGTTAAAAGCGATTGTAAGGAAAACAAATTCGAACGGACTAATTATTAACAAGATGATTCAAATAATAGCATACCCAGATGATTTAGTCAGAGTAGAGAGAACACAAAAGGCGTTGATAGATTTCCAAAAAGTAGAAAGTACAGCAAGACAATTGGGACTAAAAGTAAACGAAAAAAAAAACAAAGTAGGAGTATATGAGAAGCAGAAGGAAAAATGAAATTAACCCCGTAATCCTGAGGAGTGGAAAATATATCTTTGAAGAGACAAGATTCTTTAAATACTTCGGAAATATGCTTAACAATACCAATGAAAGAAGGGAAATAATTATTATAATTAAAGACAGGGTACTACTTGGAAACAAAGCGTATAAGTAAGTAATTGAAGACAAAACTAAATCTGTAGCTGTATCTCAGATAGCACATAAGCTTATTGCAAGCTTGCTTTCGAGTTGCGCTATCCTTGCACGTGCAAGGTTACATAGCTAAGCTTATAGCACAGTATAAACACTATAGTGTTTATACTGTGCTTATAGTAAGCTTGCTATAGGGGAACAAATGCAAGGTTACATTTGCAAGTTTACACTAGGCTTTCTACGAGGCGACAAATGTAAGTCTGGATAATTTATATATACACTGTGAAAATTATAGTTTCCACTATTATTTCTTCTGCAAGTTGATATCACAAATTTATAATTGCCTGTGAACGAAGTCTATATATAATTAGGAATTGCTTACTGGAATTTCAAATACGGGCGGGAGGCGGGAGTTCTTAAAACACGCATGTTCAAGTAGTCTTGGCAACCTGCGCAGTTCGTGTGTTCACCTTCGTTACCCTAGTCGAAGTTCTTGTTTTCGTTATTCGTTTCTCGTGCTCGCCCATCCTTGGCCATTAGTTGACAGGTTGACACTGATTGCGTAAGAGGTTATTTTAGTGTGAATTTTGAAAACTGAGTAATAATAAGGGGGTGCGGGCCGTCGCGTCGTACGGAAACTTTTAACCGCATGCGCCAAAAAAAGAGTCCACAGAACGGCATTACAGTGGCTCGAAACATGTTGATTTGACCCTTGTATAACTGGTTTCATACACGCGTAGGCGCATTTGTGCAATGATGTGCATATATCTGTTGTATAATGTCTTCTTAGGTATAAGGCTGTAGTAAAACTGTAAAACTATTAATAGTTAATAGGCATATACTTGATGGTTTTACATGGATGTTTTACAGCATACAGTCATACACGTAAATATTTGCGGTTTAGATTATAATTAGGGCTGTTGATCCGAGCCGGATAAAACGGATTTCGGATAATTTTCACGTAGATATCCGGATAATTAGTATTTAAAAATATCCGAAATGGAAGAAATCGGATATCCGTGAGAGACAGAATATCCGGATAAACTGTATAGCTTCGGATAAAAAATTATCCGAATAAAGAATTATCCGGATAAAAGAATTTGTCGCTGAATACGCAATACCAAATTTATAAATTTTAGAGCAGCAACAGACCTTTTTTAGTATTTTCAATATTTCCATATCATTTTCAGCTTTCTAGTTAATTGATAATAGATTTAAAAGTAATCTGGATACTTCTAACTATCCGGATACTTTAAATTTTCCGGATACTGTAAATTTTCCGGATGCTGTAAATTATCCGGATATTATAACTATTCGGATATTTCTAATTATCCGGATAAAAAATTAGTTTGTTAACCGAATTCGGAAATTTCGGATGACTCGGATAAAAGTTCATATCCGGATATCCGGATACATTTTTTTCTTTTCAACAGCCTTAATTATAATACTTAAACTAATATGTAATTAAGAACATTCCAACACTAGTAAATTTCTAATTTGTAGTAATTTATCTCTACGGCAAGTATCTAAAGTGCTACCTTTTTGCACGCCTAAGAAAGTATAAAGAACGGAGGCTTTCTAGAAATATTAATTATTTTAGGAATTCTGATTTCCTGTACAAAATTAACCAAAATTGACAATTGACATGTATGTATGTAATCGTTAACCACTTATAGGTACCTTTCGGTGTTGAGGCTGGTACGCATTATAAATTGTCACAAAGAGATAGCATATCATAGTTTTTAGTGATGTACGTCTTTTGTCATTAAGTTGCCTTTCTACCACACAAAGTTATTTTTGAGTGATTATATGTATTAGTCTCGTGTTAAGAATGAGATAATTAGATTCTCATCTGAAAATAATAATTTTTGCCTATAAAAGTTGACTTTTGAATTCAATGATAATTAATAGCAATATCATATCATTATATGTGATCCACATTGATTGAAGACAGGTTGAATTTCCGGCCACATTAAATTGTTGTCACATTGGCAACACGAATTTATCATGATTTATTTTTCAGTTGCGTCTCATAAGGGAGTGGTATAAGTGTATTTCAAAATTACCTAACAACAAAATCTTTCAACAAATTGTAGTTCTGAGAACTGTTTCAATTCCTACGATTGCCGCTTGCGGACAGGCCTCTATCAATGTTGTTCAGTTGGGTTTGAAGTTTAATAAGTACCGCCTTTTTATTATTTTTGTGTTTTGTTTGCAACTTGTAATTTTAGAGTAGCCGATGTCTGGTCAATTTGTTTGATCCGGCGGTAATGTGTGAAGTGTGAAGGCTTTGTGATTCGCCTACAAGTTTTAAGAATTTCAGTAAGCTATTTCATTAAGCAAGGTAAGTCACATCTTGCAGCGGGGTGCAGCTAACCCCAACCCCTTCGAGCCCTAGAGGAACTATCTCCGTTACGTTCCTTGTAACCATCTTTGGGTGATTTCCGTAGTGGCGCCCTATTTTCATTCCGATTATGACCACCCCTATTTGAAGGGTTTACCGTTTCAAACCCCCCTTCTCCGCTGTTTGCTAGCCGCGCGCCAAGGACAACAACGTCCCCCATTAAATGTGGTAGTGCAGAATAAGCACGTGACAAAGTGTGGACGTATAATATAAATCGCTACGCCATGTTGTAATTCTTGTACTATAATTCTAAAAGCGGAAACTGTAATTGAAACAGATTTTTAATTTTTATATATCTCAAACTAATATTTGAATCAAAAGATGTCAGGAGAATTGTCAGTCACAGGTAAACTGAACACAAGAGAGTTATATATAGGAGCTTAATATATTTGGGTGGGTTGGTAAGGGGGTGGGAGGAGGATGACCCCTACAAAATTGGATCGCAATGCCCAACAATCGAAGTATAAACTACTAGTATATCTTAGGGTGTTGGTAGGTTCCAACTTAAATTCTATTTTCCTTCACAGCTCGCATCATCTTATATGGATTGAGAAAGACAAAGATGCAAGTTCCTACCTTTACCGTGTTAAATCCTATTTTTTAAAAAGTTCGAAAATCTCGAATTCGTTACAAGTCGACTAATTATTTACGACCGGTTATGTAACCCATTTACTCAATACCAAAGACTGAGTGCACATTGAGGTGCAAAAACTAATTTTTTTAATATGGCTGGTGGTGGGAATCGAACCCACAACCTTTGGTTTTACAGCCCAATGCTAAAACCTCTGACCCACGCTCCACATTGATTAATTTAGGATCACACAAGTACCCATGTTTCCAGTTGAATACTACTTTAAAAAAAGTTAGAAAACCTACCTCAAATGCGCTTCAAGGCAATTGTTACTGTCACCAGTTGTGTAATTCGTACACTAAATTCTAACTTCCAAATCTGCGTGCTCCTTGTATCCAAAAAATGCTAAGTTAATATGGCAGGTATAGGGAATCGAACCCACAACCTTTAGCTTCATAATTTATCTGATCTTTTTTTCCTCATTTGTCTTGCCTGTATCTATAGACTATAGAGCATCTGCGACTGACATCACAAACTCGTGGAATTTCAAATTTATGTACGTCACTTTCAAGGTTCATTTGATCTACTGGGCAAAATTCATACAGGATTTTAGTTGGATAGAAGAATACACAGCATTTAGATTCATAAAAATTTATTTATAGGAAATCTTTTATTTACACTATTATTTATAATGTTTACGGCACAAAATTCTAACCTAAACTTACAAATATATCAGATACATGAGTGAGGAGGTGGCGAAAATGCAAACTAACTATGGACTACTGCCACTACAAAGTACGTATGGACCACGATTTTACGTTACCTTCAAGGTTCATTCGATCAACCGGACAAAATTTATACAGGATTTTAGTTGGACAGAAAAATACACAAACTAATTCCAACCTAATTTTAATTAAAAATTCTAACCTAACCCTACAAATATATCAAGATTTTAAACTAAACAAAACCCTAACCTAAATCAAAATTAACCTGACTTCTAAAAATTATGTTTAAAATAAATTTTTGACGCCCAAGGCTTTAATGTTCTAAAATTAATTTAAAAATTTATTCCAAACATTAAGAAACTTTCTATTTTCGATATTTAAAAAATAAATTTTGAATACTGAACAGTAATTTTGGGTGTCTAAAATAACAATTTTAGAGCCAAATGCATCAAAATAACGAATGTTAAGTGCAATATTTAACACATGGCGCATTAGACTTCTAACACCTAGGAAAGAAAAAAACCAAAAACAGTTTTATTCAAACTACACACATGAAAGTAAATAAACAATATATAGGTACATGGCGTCCTTCTTTTCTTCACTAGCAGCTGAGAAAGATGGACCAACTGAAGATTAACCAATTAGATTGAATTGGTTACAACGTTTTAATAATAAATAAATTTGAATTTCCAAATCTTACGTAGAATTGAGAAACAAAAAATAAAACAAAGATATTATAAAGAGTTTTGCAGCAATTAAACTTAAAAATATTAAAGTTGAAAATTTCGACATTATTTTAATTTTTAGAATAAATTTGAAAAATGAGGGGTCTCCTTGATTAAATGTGACGATCTGTACATAATTTTCTACGTAAATTTTACCAAAGTCAAATTATTTACTATCTCAGAGGTGAACTGAATGCGATTCCTTGAGCAAACGATCATAGTAAATTCAGGAAAATTATTTTACGTAAATATTTTATTAATGAAAGTGTTTAGTTTAATCGGTGTACTTTTTAAACAGCTTTGAATTCTCAAAAAAAATCACCAACAAATTGGCAAAATTTGCAGATTCGATTTTAATTCATAATACAGGGTGTGTAAAAATTCGCGTGCAAGCTCTACGTAACTTTATTCCTTGGACAATAATAAGGCGAAATTCTTATAGCGAAAAAGTCACCAGATGCTTCCTCAACTCGTGCGAAGCCTTCAAAGTTCAAAATTGGCAACGCGAAAAGGAAGCCGTTTTTGCAAAATTCTGTTACTTTATGAATAGATTAAATAATAACGGCAACAATTTAGTATCGTTTATCACTTAAAAGTACCAAAAAAAATACTAGTCTTCATAATTATAATAAATAAAATGTATTTGCTTGTATCAAGAATGTCATGACATCCTTGACACAAGCATACACATTTTGAAGAATTCTGTGAATTGAAATTATGAAGACTAGTATTTTTTTTGGCACTTTTAAATGATAAACGATGGTAAATTGTTGCCGTTGTTACTTAATCTAATGCATAAAGTAACAGAATTTTGCAAAAATGGCTTCCTTTCCGCGTTGCCAATTTTGAACTTTGAAGGCTTCGTACGAGTTGAGGAAGCATCTGGTGACTTTTACGCTATAAGAATTTCGCCTTATTATTGTCCAAGGAATGAAGTTACGGAGAGCTTGCACGCGAATTTTTACACACCCTGTATAATTTACGTTAGTTAAGTTGTAAAGAATCTGATATATTTATTTTGTACAAAAATGTTTATTCAAAATCACTTAACTGGTGACTAGCTACTTTCGAAGATTTATTTAAGCGGCTATTATACGTGTAACAATAGACATCATTTAATAAATTTTAAAATCTTAACCAATTCTAATTTAAAAAATATTCAAAACCGAATCAAAAATGAAATATATATATATGGCAAACAAACAACATTTATCAACTTGGTCATTTGTTAATTTAAATCTGGCATTCCAATCCAAGTAATCAATCAAGAAAAACCGCCAAGATGGAAAGGTCAAAAGGAAGAATAGGTAAAATTAGCTACCAAAAATTAAAAATAGACGAACAGACGTGGAAACGAAACAAAGAAATTGATAAACTGGAAATACAACAAACCGAAAAGTACAAACAAACAAGTGAGTGAGTTGCTACAACCTGAAGAGAAAGAACCGATAACAACAATATCAGATGAATATGAACCAATCGATGTAAACGACAAAGTAAACAATGACCAATTGAGAAAAGAAGAACTGCACAAAGCAGGCACGGATTAAGACAAGGAGGAGTCCTAAGTTCATTACTGTTCATCATATTTATGGGTGATTTTATAGCTGAGACCAGATGACCAGATCAAGAATGAGCGAGATACAGATAGGATTTAAAAACATGGAAAAGATAAGCATAACAAACAGGGCCGTTCCTGGCGGGGGTGCTGCACGTGCACTCGCACGGGGCGACAGAAATTCGGGGGGCGGTATTTTTCCACACCAAATTTTATAAATTCTAAAAAAAAATTAAATTCTTTGTAAAAGCCAAACTCTAAATTACATTTTAGATAGTAGTAAGTTAAATTTAAAATTAAAAGTAGTAGTTAAGTCAAAATGTAGACATATCATCCATAATAGATGAATTTGCATTCAAAAAATCTTTAGCTTTATTATTAAACACGTAAAATTAATGTAACATTTTCTTTTTATTTATATAAGTGTTTAGTCAATACTTTTTATTTTATTAGTTTTATTTGTGTTAATTTTTAGTTAAGAGCTGACAGTGATTTTTATTAACGATTTGTTGGTAATAACTTGCAAAAATGAATGTTTTATTCTTATTTGCCTTTTTTTAATTTTGTTAAATATTTAAATATAATGCTACTAAATTTATGACTTTATTTTATAAACGACATAGGGGCGGCAATTTTATCTTTTGCACGGGGCGAAAAAAATCGCAGGAACGGCTCTTATAACAGACTGCGCGTTCGCAGCAAGTGAGATGGGATTACAAAGAAACTTAGATATTTGGAAGGAAACTCTTGAGAAATACAGCGTGAAAATAAATTACAGAAAAACTACGGCCACGTAATAGCAAAAAAAATAGAAATAAATATAGAAATAAAAATAGAACAGGTAGACGAATTTGTATATTTAGGAGTTACAATAAATAAGGAAGGAAGACACGAAAGTGAAATAAATAAAAGAATAGATAATACAACAAAATTGTACTACTCAATAGCGAACACCTTTATAAATAAAAAAGAAATCCTAAGAAAAATAAAAATTACAGTTTACAAAACCATATATTAACCGACCTTAACCTGGATCTTTCAAAAAAAAAAAAAAACAGAAAAATAAATCGCAAACCATGGGAATGAAGTACTTAAGAAGAGCGAGGGGGTCACAAGAAGGGACAAGATAAGGAGTCAAACAATACGAAATGATTTAGAAGCTGAAACGCTTACTAGAAAAGTAGAACAGAAGAACTACAGTGGTTGGGGCATCTCAAAAGAATGGGCAACGATAGACAAGTTAGAAGAATATGGGAGGCAAGAATCGCAGCTAGAATAACTAGAGGAAGGCCACAAAAAAAACATGGAACAAAACAATGGAAGAAATACTACAACAACGAGATGTAACTTGACAGAACAAGAATTCGTTCATGCTAAAGAAGAAGACGTTTAGTTTAGTTAATAAGTTCGGTTATTAATCATGAAATATCGAATAAGTTAGTTGTAATGTTGTAATATGTAATTGTAAATTTGTAAATGTACTAAAATACCTTTACACCCTACGGGTAGGAAAGGTTTCTGAAGTAAAATGTGCAATCTTTAATACTACTAATCTAAAAATAATCGAATTATTTGTCACCAATTAAGGATTTGAAGTTACATTTTGGCATTTGGCAAAGTAACTTCTTACAGTTATGAAAAAAATTAAAGCAACGAAGCATTCAAAAACTACAAAAATAACGAAGGAACTAAGTAAAAGTAGACTTTGATCGTGTTAAGGAAAGCGAATTCAGTTACCTTTGTTGTAAGCGTAGTCATCTTGACGTCCTTTTCTTGTACGTTCTCGTTGCAGATTTTCGTAGAAGTTGTCCTGGTATAATTCGTGTGCCCTAACAGCTAGCTACATCTTAGCATTGTATTACAATGATCTTAGTAATCACAACATTCACACAGTTACCTAAATTTACAAAATCAGGAAAGATCATTCGCTCTTTAGCCTTGTTTGCTTCTGCTGTATAGTATTTGCCATGAATTAATTACGTTATTATTTTTACTTAAAGCTAAATAGTTCATACCTGAGATTCTTTTCAGGATTTTAAAACAACATGCACAGCTAACATATAATGTTTTTGAAGCCAATATTAAGAAAGAAATTTTTATAATTAATTATTGTAATTTTAAAAGTACACAGTAAATTTAAAAACATTACTTGAAACGGATTTCTTCCTACATCGCATAAAAATAGTGAAATGCAACTGATTGTTTTCCATTGCCTTTATTCCAATTATAAACATAAATAATCAAATAATAAGAAATTACGTCATATTGAAACTGTCTTAAATCGATTCAATTAAATTTAAATTTTGATTATTTTTATGTAAGGGAATAATTAAAAAAAAAATTACTTAGTTCCGAGATCTTTTAATAACAAAATAACAGTCTATTTTATTTTTAATTTTAACGAATTATGTAAATTCTATATGTATATAAAAATTTTCACCTCCGCAGGGATTCGAACCACTGACCTATATGCTGCGAGTTTTCCTTCGTAGCTAGGTAGATAACTTAAAAACACCCTCGTAATATATTTGTTGCAAAATATACCTTTATATTACAATTTCTTAAGCAAACTGCAAATACTAAACAGCAAACGTAAACAAATTTCTGAGTCACTAAAGATTTAGGATATGAAATTATAAGTTGCATATTTAAGAAGAAAATGAGTACATTTAATGTCTCGATTTGTTACGATGCGACTGCAGATGATTACAAATAAGTAGGTACTACCGCTCCTTTTTTAATTGTGCCCCCCGCCTCCCCTGGGTTAACCAGGATCTTCACTAATTTTTATATTATATTTCTATTTATAAAACATTTAAACATAAACAAGTAATTACATACATTTAAACAATTGGACAAATTTCTATGAAAATAAAAAGGAACGTTAGTACCGCCCTAACAAAAAATCTTTTCAAAGTAGAAATGTTTATTTTCCTTTTATTCGCACTTAAAACTATTGCAATAATGTAAGACCTTAGACTAAAAATTCATCTTAACTACGCAGTTATTTAAATGCAGTTCCTAAATTTGTATAGAGTGTGATCGATCACGTCATGTATTCACCACTCACCTTTGACTTACAAGCTTACAACATCCAGCGACGTCTCTAAAGACTAAAGACACCCGCTTTCCGACGATAGAAATTCGTACATAATCGTAACTTTGATTTTCAATAAAATTTAGACTTTTCTATAAATATATTATTTCAAAACCATTATTAAGAGACCACTCTTAAAACATTACAAAGAGTGGTACTAATTATGTGCTGCAGAAAGTTTCCCAAAAGCAAATTGTAGAAAATCTTCTTGGAAAAAATATCCAATTCTCTAAAATAATTTGAAAAATAAGCCCAAACTAATATTAGCAATAAATACCTTGCTTTTAAGTATGTTCCCTGTATAGATTTACGGAGATTAATTAATTCGGTAATTCTGCTATATGAATTAAAATATTTATTGAATACGTTTAATCGAAGCCTCCTAAAAAGGACGAAGCATAAGAACCATAATTTTGTCTAGTTTCAATGTTATACATCACTTTCTCCTTATAAAATGTAATTTTGAAAAATCAATGTTCCACAAAAATTTATCCTCAGACACTTGCTATCCTATAATTTAGGCCGTTTTCCTAAACACTTTATATCAAAACGACTTCAAAAATTCAACAATTTTGAAGTTACTTTAATATTTCAGCTTGTCTTTAAAAAAACGAAAACTGAGCTACTATTTTTTTTCACTTGCACAACTACTGGAAACAAAAAATGTGACACCTAAAATAAACTTTATTCTAACTTAGTAATTCGTTCCTATATTCCACCCTTTCCTCGAATGGCCTCTAATCTGGCTTAACCAGATTAAGAACGCGATTGGACAAAAGTAAAAGCGATTCTCCCCAACTCAAGTGAATTTCTTGCCTAATTAGCAGAAACTAACGAGATACTGACCAATTAAGGCCTTTGCTCCCGTTATATACTGTTAATAAACTAAAACGAACTCCGATTGTACATAGATGGGTGAGGCAGCGGCTTACCCGATCATAATAATCCGGTGGCGACTTCCTCATGTCAAGAGTGCCTATGGTACCGAACGGTAACCCCACCTTAACGGACAACCAGTTTTTGCCAACTTCACCCCAAACATAAACGCACAAGCAGACCATAGTTTCTAGTTCTCGAGCAAAAAAGAAGAAACATAGAAGAGATGAGAGTGCACAATAAACTAAAACGAGCTCCAATCGTACATAGATGGGTGAGGGAGCGGCTTACCCGATCATAATAATCCGGTGGCGACTTCCTCATGTCAAGAGTGCCTCTGGTACCGAACGGTAACCCCACCTTAACGGACAACCAGTTTTTGCCAACTTCACCCCAAACATAAACGCACGACCAGACCCCAGTTTCTAGTTCTCGAGCGAGAGGATAGAAGGTAAAGGATCGCGAGGGAAATGATGAGATTACTTAATATGGGGGAGAAACCTGCATTGACATAAGAACTTAAATTTTAAAACGAAATGAGGCCATACGAAGAGTACAACGAGAACGAGAAACGATTATGCAGATTAAAATAACTTAAAATCGTCTCAACACCAACTGATATTAATGAGAAATATATAAAAAATTGCAACTTAACGAGTATTTGTCAGTTTGAATTTTGTAAAAGCAAGTTGAAAAATTAGTTAACGCCAAATAGGTTAGGTTAAGTAATTTAAAAAGAAAATCGTGAAAGAATTGCATTTGAAAATATGGAAATATAATTAATAAGTAGGTAATTGGGTGTTTAGAAAAACTTGCTTAATTTAGATACTTAATATTTCAAAAAATTATAATTTTATTTCAACAATTTAAAGAGACGCAAGAATGAGGAGAATAGAATTCTATTTCATAAAATTACGTCTTTGAAAAATATCGAGAATTACGCGTATGATATTATTTGTTATGTTATGAAATTACATGATAAGAAATAAATTGTCAGAGATGTATGTAAATTTCACACAGCGTTTTACTAAAATATCGTATATATTGAAAATTTGCCATTTCAAAACCTGCCTAGAATCACAACTTATGTGAAATAATTACGCATTTTTATGAATACCTGTAAGAGAACAATTCTTCTAGGTATGATCGATCACACTTTGTACATTAATCATCTGCAGTTTTTGCATCCTATTTAGGTACCTACCTATTGTAATTACACACACAAACACGTACACACACCCTATCAATTTACAAAATTAAGAGAAAGCTAATCTAAAAGATATTCCATTTGTTAAGTAAACTTCGGCCTGAATTCTGTGGAAAAAGGAAAAACAGATAAAACTGTGGCGTAAATTATGATAATTTTTATTTCCTTGTAGTTTACTCCACGTAGAACAAATAATTATTATGTTTTAGTGCTCAGTATATATTTCATTTTAATCAAATATTACGTTACAGTTTCTCAAACTGGCTGAAAATAAATATATTAGTGGGCAATTTACTAGGTTGGAAGTTATCATGCAGAAAAGGAAAATGTGATGGACAAACATGGATTAGGAGTTGTGAACGAAAACGGAGAAAAGTTTGTTGATTTTTCTAAGACAAATGGCGTAGTTAATAGTTAATTGGCGGTATATTTTTCAAACATAAGAAAGTTTTTACGAGTTTCCTTCACATGTGTTCGTCACCTGATGAACACTATAAGAACCAAATTGACCTCATAATGATCGAAGAAAAATGGATAAATTCGTTACGGGATGTAAGAGCGATGAGAGATGCCGACATAGCCTTCAACCACCACCTCGTAAAAGCAAAAATAATAACGAGAGATGAGATAACAAAATAGAATAACAAAAACATACCAGCAAGATCTAAATTTAACCTCGCAAAACTAAACAATATCGAAGAGGACAAAAAAATATATATTCCGTATAGGAGTATTCGATCACCTTAGAAATCATCCCGTAGAGAATGTATGGCAAGTGTATAAAACGGCAATTAACAAGAGAGACCATGGATATAAAACCATAAAGCTCGTGTTACAATAAACACAATCGAAGGAAGGCAAAAATAAAAAATAAAATTATTAAACACGAGGTACAAAAATGATGAAAGAATTACAGTAAAATTATTGGAACAAAAATAAGAGGTACCCTAAAGACAAACGAACAAACATGGAAAATTTAATGGAGGAAGCAGAAGAAGCTGCTCACAACAAAGATATGAAAATCATATACAGTGTGTCCCAGGATAGATGTTACAATAGGTGTGATGGACAAAAAATTTTTGAATTTTATTTTAAGATTGTGGAATTAAGCCCTGCTTGGTTTGAAGAGAATTTTAAGAATATTTTTAGTTTTTGAAAAACAAGTCGGCCTTGAAATTGAAGCGACAACTATTTTCTTTTCAGGTAAAGTACCCTTTTTATTCATGATACGGCCAAATTTTACTAAGAAAAGTTGTTCATAATAAGAAATTATGGCCCTATGCAAAATTTCAGAAAGATCTACCTACTTTGATTAAACCGTCACATTTTAGATTAAACAAAATAAATTGTATTTATTCAAAATTTTCTTTGTAGAACATTGAACGAAACAAATGGCATTTACAAGAAATTTAACTTACGAAACATAATAATAACACTGATCGACAATAAATTATTTATTCCACATAACTGCCAGGAGGCCATGAAAAAACTATCGTCGACTAATCTTCCTGAAATTTTGCATAGGGCCATAATTTCTTATTATGAACAACTTTTCTTAGTAAAATTTTGCCGTATCATGAACAAAAAGGGTACTTTACCTGAAAAGAAAATAGTTTTCGCTTCAATGTCAAGGCCGACTTGTTTTTCAAAAACTGAAAATATTCTTAAAATTCTCTTCAAACCAAGCAGGGCTTAATTCCACAATCTTAAAATAAAATTCAAAAATTTTTTGTCCATCACACCTATTGTAACATCTATCCTGGGACACGCTGTATAAGATAACTAAACAAACAAATCCAGATCAAGACTTAAAGGGGGAAATTACGAAGTATATAAAAAAGACGGAGAAGTAATGGAAATATACTGACAAAATATTTTACAGAGATCTACAAAGTAAAAGAAATCAAGGAAGAAATAAATAACAATATGGTAACCCAACAACTTGACATAAGTAAGAAAAGCCCGCAGCAAAGGGCGAAATAGAAGAAACGCCTAAACAAATAAAAAATTTAAAAACACCACGCATAGACGAAATAGGAATCGAATTGCTAAAAATAGATAAGGAGAGCACAATAGAAATATTGTACATACTAGTAAACAAGGCTTAATCCGCAGAATGGATCCCAGATGATCGGACACAGGGCATACTAATAAAGATACCAAAGAAGGGCGACCTAACTTGATGCGAAAACTTTAGACCCATAATGCTTCCATCAACAGCAAGTAAAAATTATGACCACATTAATTTTGAAGAGAATGAAATCTGCCATAGCCATTAAGCTAAGGGATTTATGGAAAGGCGTTCGTGCATAGATCTGTAGTCTGTAACCAAGGGTAATAGAACAAATAACAGAAAAGGGAAAGACAAATGTGTTAACTGTAACAAGGCATTCGACTCAGTTTCAAGAAATGTAAAAAATACTGAAGTAATATGGTCTACCTGACAAATACATAAGAACACTCAAACTAATGTGTGACAACTTCTCCGCAAGAGTCGAACATTCAATGAAACTATCACAGGAAATCTATATAAAAAGTTGCATTCTGTCCCAATACCTTTCTTTATTATTATCGACAGGTCGTGGAGAAACTCGCGTTCCCACAGTTGAATACTTTATAAAGAAAATTAACCAAAAATTTTATCGTAACATACATCAGCATAGTGGCGCAGTGTTTTACAATGTTGGCAACAAATCATTGCATATTAAACTTAACTACCTGACCTTTTAAATAGTGATAGTGAGCAGTGCTAAAAGACAAGGTCTAAGAGACCCATTAGCGATTTAGACGTCAAAGTATCATCGAGTTCTGCCATGAAATAGCATAAGTAGGTACTGAACTGGCGTAACCTACATTAAATATACAAAAGGGTCGTGCGAAATACAGAGGACAACAAATCCCAAATAAATTTGGGCATTTTCAGCAAACTGGATGACTTGGAGAGTTTGCAAATGATATGTGCTTGCCCACACCGAATAAAAAGCTAATGTAAGGAAAGTTAAACAAGTTAAAACCTAGAAGCAGAAAGGTTGGCTTAACAATAAATGGGAACAAGACAAGAATTCTCTCAAATGCAAATAAAGAAGAACCAACGATAACACTCGGGGACTTAGACATAAAGAAAGTGGACTATTTAGGTAATTCGATAGATACCAACGGCGGCGGATAAAAAATATAACCAGAAGAATAGCCTTAGCACAAACAACATTTGATATGCTAAACAAAACATAGAGATCAAAAAACATTCTGATCAAAACAAAACTCCGTCTATGCAATACAACCATTAGAAGTTTGCTACTTTATGGGGCAGAAACATTGGTTAGAAACAAACAAAACATTAAGAAACTTCAAACCTTCGTTAATAAATGCCTTAGATACATACATCGAATAAATTTGCCCGAATAAATATCAAGTCGACATCTGTGGGAAATTTCAAATGAGGAAAAGATCGAAACCACAATTAGAAGAAAGAAATGCGACAGGATAGAACATACACTTAGAGAACCATATAACAAGATAGCAAAACAAGCATTAGAATTTAACGCACAAGGAAAGCGAAGAATAGGTAGACCGAAAGATACCTGCCGAAAGACCTACAATTACAAAATCTATCACGGAGCAAAGCCAAATGCATAGCACAGGACATGGAAAAATGGAAGAAATTTGTTCAGAAAAGAGCAATAGAAACGAACTCAACCCATGATGGGCAGGACTAGCAACTCTGCCATCCACTTTGCTTTTGAAACGACCCCTCTGGTGCCATTTGCTTCTTAAGGAACTACGAAGAAATAGGGAACTTATAAGGTCTTGGTTACGACAGTTACTTCTCATTCATTCGCACCACTTCTAATAAAACTAATGAATAAAAATGTGTTCTTACCTGACACCTATGTTGAAATGTTCTCAATCCGCAGTCTTTTGTTGGTCCATGGCCATCCACGGTGATCGATATTCTCCTTCTTTCATCTGCTCCAATGTCACAACCCCCATCATCCTCGTTCCTCAAATATCCTCTTGCTGTTTGAGACACGGCTTGGTTCTCAGCCCATTATAAATTTGTTCGTATTTGCAGGTTTACATCAATGCTGTAACAGTTACGGTATATACAATCATGAACTGTATTATTGATGAACTTTAGTTCATTCTTTTCAATGCATGAAATCCAAATGTTATAGACCAAATAGTAAGATTTTTTTCAATTCTTTCACATTAATTAAAAACGAAGTTTAAATTTCCAAAATTAGAAGAATTTAGATTATTAGGAACTTACGAATCACCCCAGTAATAAAAATATTCACTTAACTTTCTACTAAGTTCAGAATATTTACAGGTAAATCCGTCTCCATCATTGCTACATTTCCTACGTTACATAATTTATTAGAATGACATGTTAAACAATGAATGATACTAAAAACAGCCGACCATATGTATCTTATGAAACCTCTTATCAAATATTCCAATTTTTGTCTGCGACTGGTATTTCGGATAAGTAGGTACAAGAGACCTGCTGATACGCAACTAATAACTAATTATGGAAAAAAATCACCGAAAATGCTTAAGCAAAAAAAATAGTTTTTTAAAATATTTCGAGGCGGTTTTTGGTTTATTATTCTACAATTTACCCATTTTTTATGTTTCATAAATAAAGAATTTATTACCTATTATAATCTAATAAATCCTACCATCTTTATTTGCACAATGAATATACTCAAATAAAAATATGAAGCTGGGGTACTTCCTTGGGACTAATTATATAACGCTAATGATACTAATAAAAGTAAAATCAGGAAATAACAAATAATTCAACAAAATAATATAAGTGACAAAAAGTGTCAAGTGGAGAGAATAAAATGACTTACAACTTACAATAAAAGGTTTATAATTTTTAAAGGAAAACAGGGAGTCCTAAATAAAATGCTATTAAACAATAACTTGCATAATTTAATAACCCTTACCATTTCGATGCACTCAAATGTCACTATAATTTAACGATAATTTATAAATTTACTTTGACGATGTTGCACTGAGTTCTGCACATTTCAACGTTCAATATTAAAAGAGCGAGAATGTTACAAATTATCAGAAAGCCAGTTTTGTGAAAGGTTTGAACTCGTTTTGGGCAGAGATGATAACGAATAAATATTTGTTAAACGGCCTTGTATTCATGTTTTATCAAAACGTTGCATGTCCTCTACGTTGAAAAAATGTTTCCTTGTATTTAAAATTGCATTTTACTGTTTTATAATTCAAAATGTTTCAGTTTCAGAATGTAATTTGTGTTCGCCAAACCTGAATTTTGATTTAAAATACTTTGAAATTTCCCAATTTATTTATTTATAACGTAACACAAATTTTTAAATTTGCTGAAATATTTCTAATGTATTCCTTAACAAAAACCAACAAAATACCAATGATGAAAGGATCTTCGTCCTAATTAAGGCTGTTTTTGAATTATTTCCAAACGATTCTTAGTCTTAAAAGTATTTAAATTTAAAAAATGTAGAAAATATTTGTAGGTCTGTGACGAGAACGGATATTTTTTAATTTTTATATTTTACCTTCCATTTAGTATAATATTTTAGTCGCCCTATTAATTAACAACATTTTAGTTCATTTTGACCATGTTTTAACAAAAACATTATAACTTTCTTTATTTAGGATAAAAAATTTGGACATTTTTTCGAAATAACCACTTCAGCATTTGAATTGAACATTTGAACATGGAAATAGGTTTTTTAAATTTGAAATCGATAAACCTTGCAAAGTTTTTAAAAAGGAGGAACATTATTGTTTCTATTTGTAGGAATTGTTATTCGATTTTTGAAAGTGAAAACTGGAACTTAGAAATTAATTGTTTACCTCGTTCTTTAATTTCAAAAATCCTTCTCTTGGAAATGTGATTTAAATAGATATTTTTGAAATTAGTTTTTCCAGGATTCTCAAATTCAGTCTTGCCCTTTTTCATACTCATATACCCTGCGATGCATTATTCCAGATATCTTCCTTGGTGACCCTTGTTTGCCCTTGGACTTAGCTTGACATTTTAGAAAAATTGCTGAATTTTTATTTGCCACCTTTGAAAATAAGAACTGATTAAGATTTCCGATTTCAGTTTTAAAATCTTTAAGGTAGAAACTTTAGAAAGCCCTTTTTTAAGCTAAGCAAAAAACCCTAACATTTTGAAATACTAAATTAAAGATATAAACATCAGATTTTTAATTTATTCAAAACGTAAAGTTTTAAAACTTCGAGTTATGGATATGTCCGAAACCGTTGGCTTATTTGATTCTAAAAATTTAAGTAGGCACTTAAATTTCTAATATAAAATTTGATATTTTTGTTGCCCAATTTTAAAATACTTAGCCGTAATACTGTGTCATTTAGAATAATTAGAATTTTATTGAACGTTTACGCTATTATTTCAGCTTCAAATAGTTCCTTTCAAATTTTCAAAATAATGAATTTAGTCTCAAAACGTGAATTTTTAGAATTAATTCTAGGACTAAGTTTAATGCCAAGAACCCCCTCACTAATAAGTGAATAGATTTTAGAAGGCGCAAAGCCAAAGAATAAAAGAAAAGGGGAGGCCTTTGCCCTACATATAGGGATTTCTACAAGCTAATAATAACAATAATAACATTGTCACGGACTGTGCCTCTAATTTATCAAGATGTTTTCAGTTAAAAAAAGTAATATGTAGTAAAATTTATTTTAGAACGGAAATGAATTTACAGTATTTCCATTTCCATACTACGACTTTTCTACTACTGCCGAACTTACGTAATTTGTGATAAAATCATGTACCTACTTTCTTTTTTACCAATAAACATCAGGATTCTTTAATTAAATTGTGTTTTCTACAACAACAAAAAAAGTAACGATCAATATTTTTAGTGTAATGTGTTCTATAGGAAATAAAAGGAAGTTTTTGAAAAAATGGTTAATGGTTAGGATTTATTTAAGTTTTTATTTGTTGACGTAATGTTTAAAATACGTTTTACCTTCAATAAACAAAAATATGTATCCGACTGCCGACTTAATAAGGGACCAGGTTCGTTCTGCAGAGCTTATAGGTCAAAATTTTAACTTACATGTTCTAAGATTCTTTGACAGATCGCTTACTTAGATAGAGCCATTTTGAAGCAAGCTACCTCTGATTGTATCGTTTAATCGAGAATTAATAGATCAACGTTATTTCTGAATTTGTAAGTTGGGTTGCCTATTCAAATTGTTAAGGGGCGCGTCTTATGTGAATCACCCTGTGTAATCTTGGTTAAGACGCCAACTTCTCATTCATTCACACAATTCCTAATTATAAACGGTAGGTAATTAATAAAACTGTGCACTTACCTTGCGCCCAGCTTGAAAATGTTGGCACTGCAGCAGTCCTTTATTGGTGCAATCCCATCCACGGTGAAAATGTATTCTCCTGGTTCTGTCGTTCCCAATGTTGCAGTACCATCATCTTCGTTTCTCAAATACCCTCCTTGGTGTTTGACACATGGCCTGGTCCACAACTGCTCACGATTTTTTTCAAGTAGTTACAGGTCTGCACCAATGCTATAATAATAATTAATAAACATAAAAAAATAGGGAAATTCAGGCGATTTTTTAAGAGTAAATTTAGGCAGAACGTTTTTAAGTTTCCTGAAAAAAAAATCAAATAATGAACTTATAACAAATTAACATTAATTAGTTCCTTTCCCATGTGAAAGCCCAGGAAGACTTTCACAAAAAGTACACTACATTAATTACAAGTAGCCCAAAGATACATGGAACGAGCAATATTAAACATCACACTGAAAGATAGGAAGCCAATACACTGGATTAGACAACAAACAAAAATTCAAGACATTGGACAGGCAGTAATGAAAATGAAGTTATGATGTGACGGACACAGCAAGAATAGACCCAACAAGGTGGGCGTGAATCACAACAGAGTGGAAACCATGGGGAAAAAAGCAAAGCCTGGGATGCCCTCTTATCAGATGGTACGATGACATAAGAAAGATAGGTGGGAAAAGATGGATGGAAACGGCACGAGAGATAAATGGAAAGAAATGGAGGAGGCATATGTCCACATGCGGACCGAATGAATAAAATCCAAATTTTAAAGATACAATTACTAAGAACTTTCGACATTAATTCGTATTAATTAAAAATAGAAATTACATCTTCAAAATTATAGAAATTTTTAATTATTGTTTGTTAAAATTAGATTGGGTTGACAATAACATTTTTCAATTTATGAATCACCCCAGTCATAAATTTATTCACTACGTTTGTACAGAAGTTGAGAATCTTGTGTTGAAAAGACATTTACATCTGCGGAGGTGTTGCAAAATAAATAATAATTTTTAAAAATCAGTGTCCGCAAAAGTTGTCTCAACTAAGAACAACAACGGGATTATCTACTACCAAACTGTAGTCAAATGATTAACTGAAAATGTTTAATAAAAAAATACTAGCTCTTAAGAATATTTATCTTAGGACGTTGTCTGTCTTATAACTGTATAAATGCGTATTTTTTTCTTTCTCCTATAATAAATTTGAAAAATATTATTAAATAGTAACAACTTGCACAATTTAATAAAGCTTACCATTTAAATGTACCGTCAAATTATTTTTAAACAATTCACAAGTTTTGTTTGGTGACGTTGCGTTCATATACAGGGTGATTCAAAAGGTATGGTCCAAACTTAAGGGTGTGATTGGCGATGTTAAAATAAGTAAAAAATGCCAATAAACTCATGTCCGATTCGCAATTGTTTTCTAGTTGCAACAACATTTACGATAATTTATTATTAATAAAGAACGTATACAATTACAAGAAAAATTAAAAAGTATCACAACAAATGTTCAAAATGTCCACCTTGTACTTGTATACAAAGTTGGGAATCTCGAACATTCCTCAACTGTTGAGGATGTCTTCGAATATCTTCAACAGCTTCATTTATTCTATTAACTAAATGGTCCCTGAATTTCCGTTGCATAAACTTTTTCTTTAATTCACCCCACAAGTAAAAATCTAGTGGAGTAATGTCAGGCGAACGAGCCGGCCATAGTACTGGACTGCTTCTTCCAAACCAACGCTGTGGAAAGCGATTATTCGGTGGTCAGGCTGTCTCTGGTGAGGATACCTTCTCCCATATTTTACCACAGTTGCACGGTCACTTCCGCTGCAATAACCATACACAAAATGCATTTCTGCATAAACACGTACAGAAAATGGCTCCATCATTACCACATTTATTGAAAACTACGCCAGTTCAAGCTTGAAACGTCTTCTGTAATAAGAAATTAACATTTCTTTTACTTATTTCCTAGATAACGTGATTTGACTGAACACAGATAGAAACAAAGAAAACCTCTGTAACTAGATAACAGTTGGAAATAAGACATGCGTTTATTAACATTTTTTGCTTATTTTAACATCACCAATCACACCCTTAAGTTTGGACCATACCTTTTGAATCACCCTGTATAAACGTTGAAAACAAATTTGGTATAGAATTTTAAACGAATAACGTTTTAGCAACTTCAGAATTACAAGTTAGGTCTTTTAATTAAACGTGTTAATTTTTATAATACAAACTGCGTTCATCATATTTAAATTTAAATTAAAATCGTTTATGATTTTCATAACACAAACGTAAGGTAAGGTAGGTAAGCTATTGACCAACGCCCCACGAGAGAGCATGGCCGGCAACATGGAAGGTTAAGGTTTCCAAAGTTGCTTTTCATACCTCAGTTGTTTCGCACGGTATATTTACGGGCTGGTGTGGTAAACACCACGCCTTCCTGTGTTTCGGTGACTTGGCAAGCCACTCGCCGAGCATCCGACTAGGAAACCGTCCGCCTGCCACTCCGGCGAAAAAACGTCAACGTAACAAATTTTTAAGTTTGCCAAAATATCTCCATAAATTGTAACATATTTCTTAATTTGTTTAAAACGAAAATCTAATTCAGAAAAAACTTCGTCCCGACCAAAACTGTTTTTGAAATATTCTCGAAAGATTATTTTTAGTTACAGCATTACTTTCATAGTATTTAATTCCAAAATTGATTAAGTTAAATTAATTCGAAAAGATATTAAATTACAAAATGTCGAAACTGCGGCTCTGTTGTTTTACAACAGCAAAATATTTCAGCTCTCATAATTCCGAAAAAACTTAAAAGTATTTTATTTTTAAATATTAATCTGTAAATGAAAGATAAAATTCAAGGCTAAAACAATATTCAAACACTAACCTCTAAAAATTAATTAAATAAATTTAAAATTTAAAAAAAATAGTGAAGAGCAGAATCAATAACTGGAATGCAGTAAACAATAATAATTTAAAATATTTCTTATATTTCATATTTCTCAATAAAATTCTTAAAATAATTTATTCAGTTTGAAGTGCATTTTATAAATTGAGATGACTAGTACAAAATACAGCAATGGAGCAATCTCTCCATCTTTTAGAATTAAAATTTTTGTACATGGTTTGTCACGACGCGACGCAAGCAATAAATTATAAATACAACCAAATCTAACTTTCAATTTGACTTTAGATTAAAAATGTTCATATCGCATATTTAAATTTAAAGTGAGCAAAAGATGTGCGATTTTAACGTTTCTAAACCAACAGGAACTGAGAAATAAATGCCATTTTTGCCTAATATTTATGATTATTAAACTTAGAATGCCTGTGAATAACTTTCAAAATTAATTGCACAACCAAATGAACTGTTATCAAAGCTGAAATAATTTACTACATTAACAAAAACATGGTGTTTTAAAGGAAGCGTTTGTAAACAAAAAATATCAAAAGAAGGCCAACAAATGTTTTGTTAGTTACGTAAACACTTTGATATTCAATAAAATAGTACTCAATAAACTCAAACTCAAATTTGTATAAAATGTAAAAATATTTCAGTTAATTCTGCTTTAATTCACAGAGATTACCTCTTCCTTCTTATATTCTCAAAAATGGCTTTACAAAGCAAATATGGAGCTTTGTAAGTAGAAGTATAAACTATTTCTTTGATATTAAATATCAAACAATAGCTGGTTAGGTAATTTTATAAATTCTTACCTACGTAGACGCCCAAGCAACAACAATAATCACTGTTTGTGTCAAAACTTTAAAACGTTATTTTTAAAAATAATTAACAGTATTTAATTTGATGTCATTACTTTAACACTGCAACTTGTGCTCTGCACCTTTAATTGAAAAATTAAAGGGCAGAGGGGCGACAGTGGTGGGCCAACTGGTGCTCAAGTATGCGAGGCCAAGCTGATAACACGCAGATGCTAAGTTTTTTACTTACCTTTCCTTAGAATAAAATTTGTTATTAAATTTAAAAGGACCAAAGTTTTGATACTTTAAATAAAATTTAAACACATTTGCATTTCGTTAAAGGCGCAGCAATAAATTAATGTAAAAATATACAGTGTCCACTTCTAATTTCCAATTTTGAAAAAATCACTCCAAATTTCCCAAAAAATCGTGAACATTAGGTATTTAGTTACAGAATGACTACAACGGTGGGCCAACAATAGCAAAATTTCTATTCTGATTCTTACGTATGCAAAGCTAAGCTAATAATGTCTTGACCCTTAGCAATCTTTTAGATTTAGCTGCATATTATTTATTATTTATTATGAAGAAACAAACAGGCAAAGCCTAATTACATGTTTCTTATAAACATAAAACATAGATATTGCTCTTATCTCTAATTACAAGCTAAACTAAAACTAGACAAGAAAAAGAAAGGAATTGTAATTAATCATGTTGTACATGGCGGTACCATCACAATGCATGGGCGCGAGAACTATAATTTTACATCCTTTAGTTGCATCTTTAACTGGTTTAAGGAAGAGACAAATAAATGTAAATGGCGACAATGTGTGTTCATAGTTGAACACAGATTAACAATAGGTGAATAGAGGCGTACGTTTGTTCTTGCAAATGGGACATGAAAAGAAAAGGTAGGTCGAATACCGTGTGGAGGCACTCTAAAGGCGAGTTGGGAGAGTAGATAAGGACAGTCTATAAGATAATTTAGGATTTTAAAAGAAAAGATAATAACATGTGAAGTTCGTCGGTATTGTAAAGTTTTTATATTGAAGTAATCCCTAATGGGTTGATAAGATTCAAATTCAGGACAGATGCCAAATTCCTTGTAGTGTAAGTATTTAATAAATTTATTCTGTACCTTCTCAAGGTGATGCTGAAGATACTGCGTATGCGGTGACCAAATCGTGCATGCATATTCCAAGTGGGATCTGACAAATGCGTTAAATAGAAGGATAACCGATTGACTATAACGAAATGCTTAGGCATTTCTGATAATAAAACCTAAGTTTTTGCTGCAGGCATTAACAATTTTATCAATATGTACTTTGAAATTAAGATCCGATGTGAAATGAACTCCCAGGTCTTTAAACTGTGTTACCCTTTGTAACTCATTATTGTTCATTGTATAGCGTACGTTTATATTGCTTTTTTTACATTGTAACTCATAACACAGCATTTTGAGAAGTTAAATTTTAACTCATTTGCAAGACTCCATTGAAAGATGCCGTTAAAGTCTTCCTGCAGCTCTAGTGCTTGTTGTAAGTTATAGATTGGTTTATATAGTTTTAGATCATCCGCATAGAGAAGAGATTTAGAATACTTTATACTGTTTGGTAGATCGTTAATAAATAATAAGAACAGGAGTGGTCCCAAATTTGAACCCTGGGGCACACCAGACTTTGCATAAAAGACAGATGAATAAGCACCATCAAAAAACACCAATAATTGACGATCGGTAAGGTAAGATTTAATAAATTGTAACAAGTTGAAGGAAAAGTCAAATAATTCTAGTTTACTTATTAATATCTCATGATCAACTTTATCGAAGGCTTTCTGAAAATCTGTATAAATTACATCAACCTGGCCACCCCTATCCAATTCAGCGCTCACTTCATCCACAAAGACCATTAAGTTTGTGACAATCGATCTCTTTTTTAAGAAACCGTGTTGAATATTGGAGAGCGCATTACTTACATGGGAATAAATTTTATCATATATTACGTATTCAAAAATCTTTGCGGGAACAGGTAAAACGGCTATCGGTCGATAATTTTTTATATCATTTTTATCACCAGATTTAAAAATGGGGACTATCTTCGATCTCTTCCACGCTTCTGGAAATTCAGACAGTTTTAAAGCTAGATTAAAAATTATAAGCAAAGGGAAAGATAAGCTTTCACTACATCCTTTAAAGATATAACTTGGAATTCCATCTATTCCACAGCTTCTAGTGTTCTTTAACAATTTCTTTAACAATAAAGGTAACGGTACCGGTTTTTGGGTATAATCCTACTTTTTCATTTTTGCCTGATTTAATTTTTACTTGCATCTAGAATATAAAAATGAATTTATAGGATGGCTGTTCGGTAGCAGGCGGTTGCGGTTTCGACTTTGTTTATTAAATTTAATTATTGGTCAAATAATGTGTTTTTACAAGATTAATATCACGAAACCACAACCGCCTCCCGTTACCCATCAGCCATCCTACACATTCCACTATTTTGTAAATTGCTGCGGTTCTTTTCAGGAGGTTTTTACATTTTTGTTTTAAATCGAACATTTTTTAAATTATATTTAAAGGCAACTGACGTAAGAATGTGACTAAAGCAATTATTAAGTATGCTGATCAAATGTATTAAAATGTGTGACTCGAAAATTTGTCCACATACGAATATTCTAGAAAGAACGCGTGCAAACTCAGGGATGATTTCGAATATACGAGTTTCTAAAACTTATGTATGTTAGTTGCTAAGGTCAGAGAATCCCCGAAATAATTAATGACTTGAAAACTTTTCGTGATTGACTGGTCAAAAAAAGAGCCCACAGAACGGCATTACAGTGGCTCGAAACATGTTGATTTGACCCTTGTATAACTGGTTTCATACACGCGTAGGCGCATTTGTGCAATGATGTGCTGATATATCTGTTGTATAATTTCTTCTTAGGTATAAGACTGTAGTAAAACTGTAAAACTATTAATAGTTAATAGGCATATACTTGATGGTTTTACATGGATGTTTTACAGCATACAGCCATACACATAAATATTTGCGGTTTAGATTAGAATACTTAAACTAATTAAGAACATTCCAACACTAGTAAATTTCTAATTTGTCGTAATTTATCTCTACGGCAAGTATCTAAAGTGCTACCTTTTTGCACGCCTAAGAAAATATAAAGAACGGACCGAAGGCTTTCTAGAAATATTAATTATTTTAGGAATTCTGATTTCCTGTACAAAATTAACCAAAATTGACATGTATGTATGTAATCGTTAACCTCTTATAGGTACCTTTCGGTGTTGAGGCTGGTACGCATTATAAATTGTCACAAAGAGATAGCATATCATTTATAGTTTTTAGTGATGTACGTCTTTTGTCATTAAGCTGCCTTTCTACCCCAGAAAGTTATTTTTGAGTGATTATATGTATTAGTCTCGTGTTAAGAATGAGATAATTAGATTCTCATCTGAAAATAATAATTTTTGCCTATAAAAGTTGACTTTTGAATTCAATGATATGATAGCAATATCATATCATTATTATGTGATCCACATTGATTGAAGACAGGTTGAATTTCCCGCCACATTAAATTGTTGTCACATTGGCAACACGAATTTATCATGATTTATTTTTCAGTGGCGTCTCATAAGGGAGTGGTATAGGTGTATTTCAAAATTACCTAACAACAAAACCTTCCAACAAATTGTAGTTCTGAGAAGAACTGTTTTGTAAAATAAGAAAACGAGCGAAATTAAGCAAAAACTCAAGAAAACCTGGAAGAATGAGGCAAAGCACACTGATGTAAACAAAACAATAACGAGTCGACGCTGTACTTTGACACAACATATTTTATTACTGCCAAGTTAACAACGTGAAAAACACTAAAACCTGCGGCGGGAAATTCAACCTGTCTTCAATCAATGTGGATCACTCTGCTGAATATGGATAGGAGTTATTAATGAATTAGCTGGGTAAAGTTATCTGTACGTATTATCTAACACGTCTATTTAAGAAAGAAAAAGGTCTGACCCACTTGACTGCGATCGAAATTGAAACCTCGTTAAAAAATCTACAACATTAAGGCCGGTATGTGAGTTATAAAGTACCTAATTTAAAAATTTGTTAATTTGATAGTTTAATAACTTAGATGTAAATAAAACTAAAATCTGTATTTTTAATTAACACCAGCAAGTGTGAATGAGCCTCGTCACTGCATTACTGTAAAACAGGAAGTGGATTATGTAGGTATGTATGTAATATTCAAATATAATAAATAATAATTATGTCTAAATATTCTTTTTTACTTTAGTTTAAAATAATTCATTTAAATATTTTATTACGTGTATACGTACATAAAAGAGATTTAGTATTGTTATGTTTGTATTGCATTTCTTTTGTCTATTATTCCACACTAGTAAACTAGTTAACAGATACTTACACATTTATTTACAAATTTAATAATTATACAAGCGTATAGCAGTAAACAGAAGTACAATTAACTGCCTATTACCAAGTATATGTATTTTTAAAGCAAGTACAAACAATATTTGCAGTCATTTTAATTGGAAAGCATTAAAATAACACCTTGCATGAAAATCTGTAGGTACATTGGGTTGCATAATATATGCAGTTATTACCTGCAAATTAACCGTCTATCGGATACTTTTGAGAATCACTGGAACCTAACCTCAAATTCATCAAAAAAATTCCGTCGGATGGGGTGCTCCGTAATAAGGTAAGTAAGTACAATTAAACATTACTTTAATTCCTATAATTACACAGTATGACAGTAGTATATAGAAAATAAGAAATATCCCCCATAGCACCCCATAGTTAACAATTTTATAAATAGTTAGATACCTAACTTTTAATAATTTTATTCAATTTTGCCGTATAAACTGACGTTTAATTGTTTCTGGCCTGCCCATAAAAGTTGATGTTTTATAAACAATCGTTTAAAATTTTTATTCCGCTAGCGATTTAAAATTTTTATTCCGCTAGCGCTTTAAAAATGTCAAATCGCTTTAAAAATGTCAAGTAAATGTCAAAATTGAATAAACAGTTGTATTACACTTGCGGATTAAATTAATGTATTAACTCGCGGTATTAACGCGCTTGCGGCTACCGCCGCTCGCGCGTGTAAACGTACCGCTCATTAAACATTAATTTAATCCGCATGTATAATAAATAACTATTATCGTATCATTGATTATTAAGTCAACTTTATATTACACTTTTATTAATAATTATGTATAACATAATAGCATAGCAACTCCAACTTCATAATTCGTTAGTTACATACTATTTGTGTACTGTTGCCAATGATACGATAAAGCTTGAAATATAACTCGAATATTATGCGATTTAAACCGACTCGGACGTTGCGTGGTTGACTCGGCTAGCGCCTCGTCACCTAGCAACGTCCTCGTCTATTATAAATCGCATAATATTCTTGTTATATTAATAGCTATTAAAAATACCTACAGCAGTGAAATTTCATCTGCATCCGTACAAATATTCAGCCCTAAATCCAAGACGTGGTACCTACGACCTTATAGTACTTTGCAATACGGTTCAAAATAGAAGCATTTCGAATCCTTATTGCCGTTTTATATTCAAAACATGAGAGTATGGCGAGAAACGCTAGAAAAGTAAGGTTATGTTTGAAACTCTAAACTTGAACTAAGAAAAGATGACTTTTACATCCTCGTTTTCTCCATTTATTTCAGAGAACAGCAACAACAAAAAAACATCTCCCCCCAACCAGGTGGTAACTTGGAAAATAATATGTAGTGCCTTATTTTATATTTTTTATATTATTTAGTTTTTAATTTATATTATGTTTTGTAAAAAATAAATTGAAACAAAAAAAAATGGTGTTATGTCTTAAAACCTACTTCATTACTGTTTATAAGCATTATTAACTAGGTAGACGTCAATTTTTAAACAAGCAGGAACTTTATAATAAAAAGTAAGCTTACAAACACTTAAAAGTAAGCTTGCAAGGTGTAAACTAGGAAGCTTGCATTAACCTTACAGATGGCTTACACACTTACATTTGTAAGCGTATTGCAAGTTATTGGGCTTGCAGTTGCAAGCTTACATTCAGTTTAAAGTAGGCTTATTGTGCTATCTGGGATGGGGTTGGAACCGCTCGTCGCCGCCAGACGCTGCCTGTTCCCAGCCACCACTAACGCCGCCCTTTACTACTAAAGCCACACGATAACCCACGTCGCCTGACGCCGCCATCTCGCCACCTTCGGCACACTTCTCGCCAGGTCAAGCCCAGGTTTGCCATCGTCGCCGCTTCCCTGACGCCGTGCGGCCTCATCACACCATCCCTCATTGTCGATGCCCCGCCGCCTTCGGCTTTACCGCCGCCGTCTTAACCGTTGCCGCTGCCCTTACCGTCGCCGCCTGCAACTCCGCGAAGCCTTGTTTTCGCTATCATTACTACGATTTTCCAATTTTATTTGTTTTTATTAGTAATAAATAATTATTTTCAGCCTCTTGTCTTTAATTACTGAGCTAGCCAATTTGAACACAGCGCCCGTTAACAGCTGGGTCTAGTTTGTGTCAAGATTAATCCACCCTAAGAAGCGGATCAGTAAAACTTTAAACCGAAGTCTGGCAAATTCCCATGGGAATAACAAGACAAAAATCAATCACCTGCTTAGATATTCTAACATTCCCCGAACAGAGTATTACATCTTTGATTCTCTGCTTGACTTTATTACTTTCTAACTTAAACATACCTTCTCTATCGTTTGATTTTGGACTTTGGAAATCGGCTCAAAGTGCCGAAATAATAAACACTAGTTTATTTTAATTCCATACAACTCCAATTTTGATCACTTTTATTGAGCCTGCTCACTGTTAACTCTAATATAAGTACAATAATGTAAAAAACTGACATATAAAAATAGGATAATATCGAGCCATACAATACTATTGTACAAAACATGTTGTATAACTTATAAAAGGTTAGTATTTCTTTATTTATACTGCATTGTTCTTATATAAAACTATTAACTTATATTTTAAGACTGTAATAATCACAATTTTATTTTAAACTAATTAATTAGAACATGGAAAATCGTCAAGACATTAATTGGATGTCTGCAGATAAAGTGATTAATAAGGCCTACTTATGTTTTTCCACATAATATAAATATTATGTGATATTATTGTTCAATATATTTAAACATTTTCAATAACAACAGTAATATTAAATCATTTCGCCAATCAATCAATTTTATTGTCTCCTATTTTTAAGTTACGTATGTAGGTAGGTATGAAACTTGCCAAGATGAACCATGTACACTGGGCAACCGGTAATATTTTATCTGTTTAGTGCTTCAATAACTCAGAAATTTGTTAAATGACCATGTATGTTAATGCATCAGCCTAAGATCCACAAATTATAAAACATAAACAACAGTTTAAAAGAGGTTGTTAATTGGTTTTAGCAACTGATGGTGAAATACCATCATGCACCACAACAAACACTCAGATAATACGTTGCCCATAGGAATATCTTAATAAATGTAATAATGAACACAAATTTTTCAACAAACAATTAATTCTAAGAAATCCATTCAAATGAATCTTCGACATCTAATTTAGTTTGCTGAGGTGCAAGATTGGTGCTTGATTTGCCTGCCTGTTGTTGAGCCTCTTCATAGCTTGGAGGCGCTGAAATTTAAATAGTGCGATGTATAAATGTAGATGCTTCATATTTTTGTATTAATTTTGATAAATATTTCGTCAAAAGAATGAACGACGCTGATGATCAGGTATACAAACGTCGATCATTTTTGAGTCTCGATTGAATAAAACCGTAAGCAGTTTAAGCTCACTAATGCACTTCATTTTGAATTAATCCACAACAGAAAGCACCTTACTATAAAAATAAGCTTGAAAAAGTGGAGCCAAAAAACTGAAGGAAGAAGAGAATGCAAAGATGGAGACAGAACAAGTAAAGAAAATGGACACTAGCACGGACAAGAAGAAAAGAGAAAAGAAACAAGCAGAAAATGAGTGGATGAGAATAGGAATGTGGAAACTAAAAGAAATAAATGAAGAAGAAGCGATTAAAAGCTTAGAGAATGAGGCACAAAGGTACCTATAAGATGGATTTGCAATCAGGGAGTTAGATAAATGCATACTATTTTTAAGTGAAGGAGAAACAAGAAGATTCGGTACAGGAATTCTGATAAAGAAAGAAATTAAAGAAAAAATTAAGAAGTTTTTCTGAGTATCAGACAAAATATGCTACATAGAAATAAGAGATGAGATGGACTGGATGATACTAAACATACACGCTCCAACTGAAGAAAAGACAGAGGACGTAAAGAATGAATTTTACGAAAAGTTAGAAGATACCTACGACAAATTAAGATAGAACATGATAAGAATAATAATGCAAAGTTAGGCAGAGAGCCCATGTGCAGACATGTAATAGAAGGAACGAAAGTAAACATCTATATTTTTTGATAATGGAAAACGGCTAATAGAATTCGCAAAAGAAAAACTGTCATAATGAGTAGGTACACAGTTTACAATAAAAGATATTTATTTATAAGGGGATGTGAGAAAGAAATAACAGAGAATTGCAAAAACAGAACTGGAATAGAGTATAATAGCATTGACGACGAATGAGAAAGTATAGAAAAAGTTATCCAAAATGCAACAAAAAAGGCAATCCCCAGCAAACAACAGGTGAAGAAAAAGATGTGGTGGGTTGATGTACAACAGCGACAGAAATAAGAAATAAATTGAGAATAAAAACCCTACAAACAACACAAGAAGAAGACAAAGATGCATACAGACCACAAAAAGAAAAGGCAAATTTATACAGAAGAAAGAGATTCGTAATTTTTATAGAGAGATTAAAAAACGAAAACAGGGGCAATGACAAACAATGTTTGTCAAGCATAAAAACTACTGAAACTTGATAGGAGAAGAAGAAAAAGTAAGAGGAAGATAGGAAGAACACTTTAGTGTAAAGGAGGAAGAGATGAACACAAACCAAGTGCTAGGAAGGGAAAAAAGCGATGAAACTGACGAACTCACAAGACAAGAAATAGCTGAGATTATAGAACAGCTCAAAAATAACAAAAGTCCAGCAGAAAGCATAAAGTACATGGGAGAAAAGTTGACATAAATAATTTCTAAATTCATTTTGAAGATCTGGAGAAAAGAAGCCATGACAAAAACATGGGGAAAAGCGGTAATAGTGCCAGTAATTAAAAAGAAAATAGAACGGATCGCAGAACCACAAATAGGAGAGTATCAAGCAGGTTTCAGAAAATGATCAAATATTACCATGAAAAAACTATTAATAACATGCTATAAACACGAAATACCCGTGGTAGTTCTGTTCATGGATTTTAAGAAAGCGTATGACTCAAAAAGGCACAGAATAACAGAGGTAATGGTAGAATTTAAAATCCCCCCCAAAATTAACTAAACTACTAAAAATTACACTGAACAAAACAAACAGCAGCTTACAGTTTTGAGGAGAACAGTCGAAATAAGAACCGACTTTAAACAAAGCCCTATCAACATTAGTATGGTACTGGAGAAAATCGTGAAAAGTGGTCATTTGAACAGGAAAAGAGGGATAATGTACAACACCAGTTGATAAGCCATGGCGACGATGTTGCGATAATAGCAAAGGACAGAAAAGAGTTAGAAGAAGTAACAAAAAGAATAGCAGAGGAAGCACACCGAATGGGTTTAAAAATAAACCAGGGCAAATGCAAGGTAGGTAATGAATATAGGACCTAGGAGACTGGGAGGAAAGCTACAGGTTGCGACTAGACAAGGGTGCATGAAATTTAAAGAAGTAGAAGAATTCGAGTATCTGGGAGCACTAACCATAAACAAACTCAAAGAAGAGAAAGAAGTTAATTTGAGAATAATGTAAACCAACAGAAGTGCGGGATTAGTTAATAATTTACTGAGATCAAAAAATGTACGAGAGGCGTGTTTTAAAAGTAACTACCGTTTTGAAATATGGCCGCTGCAGCACGGCAGTCACTGTTCTGCGCTTGCGCACTGAGTATCTGCATCTATTGGCTTGCCACAGATGCCATTACGAGAGCATTCGTCCAAGTTTACAGTTTCTTAAATGCAAGAGGCGTGAAAGCGGCCGTAATTCATCGACAGATTAGTGAAGTTTATGGTGACAACGCTGTAATCAACGGAATGGTAAGAAAAAGGGTTAGGGTATTTAAAGATGGCCGTCCAACGTGCACGATGAGGGACGAAGTGGGCGACTGTCTATCATTAATGATGACCTGGTGCAGAAAGTTGATGAAGAAAGAGAAGAGAGAACAGACGCTTTACAATTTCATCATTATGTAATCAATTTCCTCAAGTTTCAAGAAGTGTTATCTATAAAATTGTGTCAAAACGCTTAAATTATTGGAAGCTTTGCTCACGCTGGGTACCGAAGATGCTGACTGAGTTGCACAAAACCAATGGTTTCGCCAGTGCTTTGACTTTTCGCACGATGTACAGTGCCGTAGGCCATCAGTTTTTAAACAAAATTGTTACTGGTGACGAGACATGGGTGTCTCACGTTACACCGGAATCAAAACAACAGTCCATGGAATGGAGACACTCAACATCTGCCACGAAAGTAAAGTTCAAGCAAACAATTTCAGCCCGGAACATCATGTGCACTGTGTTTTGGGAAAGGCAGGGGGTGTTGCTTGTGGATTTTTTGCCTCGAGAGAGACATATTGTGAGACCTTGAATAAACCGCGCCGCGCAATCCAAAACAAAAGGCGTGGCATGCTCAGTAGGGGAATCGTACTGCTGCACGACAATGCTCGGCCATACGTGGCTCATCGAACCCAAGATCTCATCGCATCATTTGGCTAGAAACAACTTGATCGCCCCCCATATAGTCCGGACCTAGCGCCCAGTGACTACTACTTGTTCCTGCATTTAAAGAAGCACCTTATGGGTCAGCGCTACGATGACGATGATGACGTCAAAACGGCCGTGCAGCAATGGCTATCAAATCAGACGGCTGATTTCTATGAAGATGGAATGCAGAAGCTGATCACATGATACGATAAGTCGGATAAGTGTCTTAATAGAAGCGGAAATTATGTAGAAAAGTATATTGAGGTCCAGGCTTTTATGCAAAAATAAAATTGTTACAAAAATTGCCCTTGTTTTTTTTTAAATAGCAAAACGGTAGGTACTTACTTAAAAAACACCACCCATATCAAGAAACATAAAATTTAGAATCTACAGAACCATACTAAGACCAACAGTACTTTATGACTATGAGAAATGGGTGCTCAACAAAACGGTAAAAGAAAGAATAATGAGATGGAAACGAAAGATAATAAGAAGAATACTAGGAGGAAAGATGACAGAAGAAGGGTATGTAAGAAGGAGTAACGAGGAGGTGAGGCTTATGAAGGACACAAGATAAATTAAGTGATATCATCAAGAAGGTTGCATGGTTAGGCCATATAGAACGAATGGGAAATGGAAGAATAGCGAAGGTAGTGGCATGGAAGAGACCCACCTACAAAAGAAAGGGAAGACCTAGGAAGCGGATCTAAGAGAAAAGAATATAAGAAATTGGAGAGAGAAAGCTAAAGACAGGAGGAAATCGAAGGAACCAACCAAGTTCTGCGCCTGAAAGACTGTAAAAAGCTGTGTGTATATACAGGGTGTATCAGAAATAAGTACATTAAATTTTTTCAGTGGTGGAACTCATCAAGAACTACATTTCTTATTAATTTTTTTTTAATCTCACATTTATTTTGCATTTTTACCCCCCCCCCCCCCTTAAAATAATGAGTTGTTTATGTATTTTCAGAAGTAATACCACAAGTGACTAGAATTTTACCGGTAATTTTTTTGCCGTCATGAACACGACTGCTTGTTGCGATGATTTTCTAAAGCAACAACCAAGAGTGATCGTGACGGCAAAAATTGCCTGTAAAATTCTAGTCACGAATGGTATTCGGAATGACAATTCCTCGAATTATGAAATACTTGTCACTCAAAAAATTTTGACAGACGTTGTCTCTAAGCAACGCTGCTAGTCGTAAAATTTCCGCGGAAATTTCCAGTATAATTCGATTGTGATTGGTTCAATTCACCAAAATACTGTGATTTTATTGGATGACAGATTATGAATGGAATTCAAAATAATTATAATTATAATAATATTAAGAAATTTTGTAGTTCTTGACGAGTTCTATTAGTAGGTACTGAGGGAATTTAATGTACTTATTTCTGATACACCCTGTATATAAAATTCTACATTACGTAAATACATACGGGATGTGTAATTTCCTTCGTGTGGTGGCGCACTCGCATTTGTTGTAAATCCATACGAAGGATGCGGAGCATTCGGACTCGGTAGTACCGGAGGTGTGGGGTACGGATAATCAACATTAGTTGGTATAAGTGGATGGCCGGTGTCTAAATTGGCCAGTGGTATATTTCCAAGCATTAACGGTACCTCAACGTGCAAATTTGTATGCGGAAATGGTACCACGGCTTCGCCCTGCAAATAAGCATTTGTTGCCTAAATAATGGTCTTGGTTGTTGTAATTGTTTCAACAGCTTTAAGTAATGGGATGCACATTAGTTCAGTTGTTTTGTTAAAAACACAAACAAAATCGCAACAGTATGAATCGGTGCGCCACGATGGCTTTCTGAATTAATACCTGTTTAAAAAGTAATTTTAATTTTCTACAGCAAAGCTGAAGATTCAATCTTGCATAAATTATATCAGTTATCTGTTTGTTTATTGATAAATAATAAAAATAGTGATAAGAGACTTAACTGTGCCACAAGTTGGTGTTACAACCGATGGCAACTTAATAATCTGACTGCTGAGAAAAAACATTAAATAGCAATAAGAAGTAAAAGAAAATACCAGTAAAAGCTTATGTGAAATCATACTTACATGCAAACGATAAGTAACATTAATTAATCTGCAATGAACCATGTTAACAACAGAGTCATCTGTTGGAACGGTTAAAACAGAAGTCCACTGTTTTTCACTGTGTGCCCCTACGCCTTTTTCGGAACAACTTGTAACAGTACGTTCTTCATATTTTTTACTTGTAGTTGGATGTTCGGCCATAAATGTAATAACCTTGAAAAGAATAACAAATGAAGTGGAAACTGTTTTATTGCCATTTTTTTGTTTATTTTATAACACATCAGGCATCAAAGTCGACCCGATAACCCGATAACCGGCAACGCGGCTCCATCACTAAGTAAACTAAAACAGTGTGAAACCGAGGATAAAACACAGTGAAATTCGTGTAAATTTGTAAAATAGAGAAGAAAAGGTTAAGACAGTACTTCAATCTGAAATTCAGTCAGTTCAATCGGAAATGCAACCATTACAATCTGAAATGCGCACAATCCAATTGAAATTAGAAAGAAGGAACACAGAAGTACGTAAGTTAATGGCGGAATTAAAGAATAGAGACTAGAACAACTACAAAACCGGGTATAAAAACAAAAACAGAGTAAAAACTAAAAACGGGCCAAAGTTAAGATAGGGTAGGGTGGGCCACCACGAGACATGGGCCACGATGAGACATTCTAATATTTTCGCTTAGGTAAGGCATGGCCATCTATCGCAAAATGATGTCTCTTTGCAAACCTTACAAAGATATGGCAAAAAGGAGAAGAAGAAGGCAGACCCTAATGACCAAGTATCAATGAAGAGCAATTACAAACATCGCCTTGTTTTCTCTGAAAACGAAGAAAACCAGTTGGTTCATTATGTTATTAAATGCTCCTAAATGTGTTACGGGCAAACAACAAAAGACACCCGTATGTTGGCCTATGAAATGCCAAAAATTAATTCAAAATACATTCCAGCAAGCTGGGAAAAGAATAAAATGGCGGGTATTGATTAGCTGCATGGATTCTTAAAAAGACACAGTAAGGTGTTGAGTATACGAGAGCCCGAAGGATGCAGCCTTTCAAGAGCATCCTCTTTTAATGAACATAATGTCAACATATTTTTTGACAATATGGAAAAAGCATATAGTCGCTCCCAAACTTTTTCTGACGGAACCCGCATATATAATCTCCACGAAACAGGTACAATGACTGTACAAAAACCATAAAATGTTTTATCATCAAAAGGGGCCAGGCAAGTTAGTCAATGCAACAGTGGAGAGCGTGGAGTTTTAATAACAACGTGTTGCATTATAAGTGCCACTGGAAATGCACTTCCACCTGTCGTGATGTTTCCTCGAAAAAATTTCAAAAACCACATGTGAAATGAGGCACCTCCGGGTACGTTGGGTCTGGCATCACCTTCAGGGAGGATGAATGGAGAGCTATTTCCATTCGTAATGAAGCATTTTATCCAACACAGCGGATCTTCTAAAGAAAATCCGACAATTTTTGTATTTGATAACCATGAGAGTCACCTCACCATTGAAACACTCAGCCTAGCAAAAGACAACGGAGTTGTAATAGTCACCTTGCCCCCACATTGCAGTCACAAGCTACAGCCCCTGGATACCTCGGTCTTCGCCTCGTTCAAAGCGAATTACAATGCAGCTGTCGACTCATGGCTCTTACATTATCCAGGAACGCCTTTAATTGACCGTTCTATGACCCCATCAAATATTAAATCTGGGTTCAGGAAAACATTTGATAGAAACATTTTCACGCCTGATGATTTCCTAGGTAGTTCTGTCACTGATCGGGATTTAAATACATCATCATCTTTACTTTCATTCCATGGCGATGATCCAACCCCATCAATGTCTTCAATTGCCCCTGAATTTGATTCGCCGCAAATCTTTGTAAGCCCCGAAGTCTTTAAAGGATATCCAAAAGCAGGAGAACGAAAACTGAATAGCAGTCAACGTAAAAAAGCTACCAGTTGTATTCCTACTGATACCCCAGAAAAAGAAAAACTTGAAATGAAGTATATGGAGAAAAAAGAAAAAGAACGCAGAAAAAGAAAACTAAACGAGGCTAAAAAAACAAGCTGCCACAAAGAATTTATTTGAAAAGAAGAAAAAAATACATGTTCCGAAAGAAATTATATTTTCTGGCGAAGAAGACGAAGAAATGTCGCTTCATGATTCCGATGACAATGAAACAGACTGGATTCCTAAACCTCAAACTTCAGCGTTTGAAGAGCTAAACAAAGATTCAGAACCTGGTGATTTTGTATTGGTACAATTTGAAGCTAAAAATAATGTATTTTATGTAGGAAAAGTCGCAAATCTACAAATGATATTGGAGTGAATCTGCAAAAATCGAAGGTCATTTCTTATTCCCTCATTAACCTGATGTGTCGACAGTTCCACTTGAGGATGTGAAATTGATTTTGCCGCCAGCAGTTCTGTTGGGAAGAACAAAAAAACTGCAAGAGTAGCACAGATTTCAAATTAACTTCAGCAACTTAAACATGCGTTAAAACAGTGGTTAAATGAGTCTTCTGCATTTTTGTTTTGTGTTAATACCAAACTTCATGTTAGAATTTAGGTTTTTATGTTACTGTCAGTATTTGTTGTCGAAGACTTGTGTTAAATAAATTTTTTTCTTAAAAATCAGGCTTATTTGTCGATATTTAATCATTACATGTCTCAAGGTAGCCCGCAGGGACGGATTGGGACGCCGGGAAAACGGGATTTTCCCGAGAGGCCGGTAGGACCTGAGGCCGCTTGGCCGGTCTTATAAAAAAAAAGTAGCTGGAAGTTAGTAAATAGAAACAAACGAATCGGCCCACTGGACATCAACGAATGTGTCAAGTTGCTTCCGATAGCAATAAAGAAGTCGAATTTATGACCGCGGCCCGAAATATGAGATGAACTTCGGGATTTAATGAAACACTGAGGCTGCCGCCAACGCCCTCGACCATCGACCACCAGAAATACTTTACGAACTGCATCTGGAAACTTTCTGCTTCAAACGACACTAATTATTCAATGTGGAAAGTCACTAGAAAGCTCAACGGCCACAACTAACAGTTCCACCAGCAAAGGGAAACTGCGCACAAAGTCCTAACGAGAAAGCAGCTGCCTTTCCCACCCACTTAACACAGATACTTCAAGCATTTTCTCAAACCTGCTTTGCTGAAGAAGAAAGAAAAATACACGAACTAATCGAAGAAAATATCCAAACAACGCAAATCATTAAACCATTCAAACTGTTTGAAGTTGATTCAAGTATAAAAAGCCTTAAATTAAATAAAGCTCCTAGCTATGATTTAACTTCAGCCAAGACCCTGAAAGAATTACCTGAGAATTGAATTAAATGATTACGTATATATTGAATGCTATTCTAAGGCTAGGAATTTTCCCGGAGCACTGGAAAATAACACAAATAATCTTAATCCCAAAACCAGGAAAGAACTCAGAAGAAGTTATATCATACAGACCAATTAGCCTGCTCCCAGTCATAGGTCAACTTTTGGAGAAGCTTTTATTGCTACAAATGAAACCAACTCTTTTGGAAAAAAAATCTTATCCCAGATCATCAGATTTGATGTAGAGAGGGGCATGCTATCATAGAACAGGTTCACGGAATAGCTACAAACATCAACCATGACGGGCAGTTGAAGAGATACTGTTCTGCAGCATTTTTAGATGTGAGCCAAGCATTCAATAAGGTTTGGCACACAGGACTTATATACAAGATAAAAAAGCAATTACAAGTTTTCTACAAGATGTTAAAATCTTACCTAGCCAAGAGATACTTCCAAGTCAAATACCAGGAAGAACTGACTCTGCTGTACCCAATACACTCTGGTGTTCCACAGGGCAGTATTTTGGGACTAGTCTTATATTTGCTTTATACTGCAGATCTTCCAACAACAAGACAAACAATGGTAGCCGTCTACGCAGATGACACTGCCGTGCTTGCATCCCATAACAACCCAAACACAGTATCACAAATACTCCAGAGAAACTTAAAGAAGATAAACTGATTAAAAATCTGGCGAACAAAACTAAACGAAAACATGTCGGTGCATGTTACATTTACACTAATAAAAGGGACATGCCCTCCAGTAAACCTAAAGGGAAACCAGATTCCCCAACAAGATAACGTTAAATATCTGGGAATGCACCTTGATAAGCGACTTTCATAGAAAACCCAGATCTGGAAAAAAGAGTACAACTATGGCTAAACTTTCGACAGCTGTATTGGTTAATAGGGAGAAGCTCTCAGTTAATAAAAGATAATAATCTACTCATATCCAAAATAATAATAAAACCAATCTGGACGTATGGAATACAGCTATGGGGGTCAGCTAGTATTTGGAGATTTTGCAAAGATTTCAAAACAAGGTTATAAGAACTATCATAAATGCTCCGAGATACGTCCCAAATTGATTAATACAGCAGGACATCATTGTTCTGACCATTAGAGAAGAAATACAAAACTTCAGCAAGAAATACCATGATAGACTTTATGCCCACACCACAATCGTTTGAGAAATACTTTCTCAAGATAATTTGGATAATTTTTGCTAATGGTCGTTGAAAAAGGCATCCTTTTTAATATTAAAAATTCTCAAATAATAGATTCAATAGCGGGAAAAAATAAATTGTTACAAAATATGTTAGTATATTAGATAATTAAATATGGATAATGGATACATATTGTATAATATGTATACATATATTTTTCAATATAAAACATTTAAGTTTTTTATTAATTATACCTAGAAATTGTATTAGATTTTTTCATTTATACGTTTCTTCATATTTTAAGTCCAATCTCAATGCTTCAATATTTCTATTTGCAGTTTTTAATTGTGTAAGTATATTGTTTGCTGTTTAATAAAAATGCAAATCTTACCTATACTTCGTGTTTTTTATTTTTTGTAATAGAAGGCCGGTTTGTCGGTAAATTTCCCGGGCCGCTCAAATGAGCCAGTCCGTCACTGGTAGCCCGTACTAAGGGCCACTATGTGACAAAACAAAAAAAATGAAATTTGAGTAATTCTTTCCAAGTTCACATTTTTTCACAGTTTTCCATGTTTTTGCATTCATTTATGATTAACTATAAAGGAAAAATAGTTTGCTCCATTATTTTTGAAAAGCTTCGGCGATTAAAAAAAAACTTTTTCCGTCTCATAGTGGCCCACCCTACCCTACTCCATAGGGAAACTGAAGCAACTGGCAACAAAAGTAATAAAAGGGAGAGAGAGGAAGTTAAAGACTAGCTAACAAGAATAGAAGGTTTAGGGATAAAAACAAATAGCAGAGTCAAAGGGAGATTCAAAATAGAAATCAGGAAGGTAGAACTACAAAAGTGAACAACCGAGGAAATACCTCAGGGGAAATTAGAAAATCAACATGGACCTGTCAAGGGTTAAATCAAGAGAGAACTCTAAAACAGCTAATAAAAGAATGTAAGAATTATAAAATTCAAATTTTAGCAATACAAGAAACTAATATTAAAGGAGAACAAACAACAGAACTGGAAGGCTTTGTATTTATCAACAGTGGAGGAAAAGAAAATAAACTAGGGGGGGGGGGGTTCTTAATAGAAGAATCTCTAAAAGATGCAATAGTGGACTTTAAAAACCTAAGCAAAAACATAATTTTGCTTAGGCAATACATTGTTGGTTACGTCTAAGAGATAAATTTAATAGAAAAATAACAATAATGAACATACACGCTCCTACAGAGGACGCAGCAGAAGAAACTAAAATACAAGTTTATGTAGAACTGGACCTGGTATATGATTCCTTTAAAAAGTCTGACATCAAAATAGTAATAGGAGATTACAATACGAAGGTGGGGGAGGAGAATAGATTTAGACCAACAATAGGGAAGTATAGCAAGCACGAGAAAACAAATAACAAAGGTGAGAAAATGATCAACTTCGCTGCAAGTAAAAAGTTAATAGTTAAAGCTACCTTCTTTGACGACCATAGAGAGATATACAAAGGTACCTGGATCTCACCGGATGGAAGATAGATAATCTGCTCATTGACGAAATACATAAAGATAAAATAACCAATGCAAGATCCTATAGGGGAGCATATATTAACTGATTAGATACTAATAAGGGCAAGTCTTAGGCAAGAGGTACAAATGCGTACCAAGATAGCTAATAGAAGAGCAAGAAAATGGGAGTCTCTAAACAAAAAAGAGAAGAAGGAAGAGTATGCATATAGCATACAGCAAAACCTAGAAAATGAAGAGCTGAAAGAAGATATAGAAGAAAATTGGACAGATCTGAAGACACTAATAAGAGAAACAACGGAAAAGGTACTATCAAAAGGTAACCAACAAAAACCAAGGAAAGACTGGTTCAATCAGGAGTGCAATCAAGCAATACAAGACAGAAAAAATGCAAAGCTGGAGATGTTGAAGGAAAGGACCCAGGACTCCCTTGATAGATATAAACAAAAAAGAAGAGAAGCAAAAAAGACAATCAGAGAGAAGAAAAGATTACACCACATGAAGTCAGAAAATTCTACAAAGAAATTGGGAACTACAGAAGGAATGGGAATTTAAAACCCATATTTATGAAAAATCAAGAAGGCAAAATAACAACCAACAAAGAAGAGATAGAGTACATATGGTTCGGGCATTACGGAACTCTATTGAATGAAAAAGGGGTAGAAGAAGAAAAAGTTTGGAGGAACAAGAAGTGTCACATGAAGACATACGAGTAGATAAACCAACAGCACAAGAGATAGAGAAAATAATCAAAAGCATGCGTAATTACAAATGCCCAGGAATAGATAGGATTACTGCTGAACTAAAAAACGGAGGAAAGCCTTTGATAGACAGAATATTCACCCTAATAAAGATGAGTTGAGAAGAGAAAGAAATGCCAAAAGAATGGGCACAAACACTAATTCAGCTCATATATAAAAAACGAAATCCTTCTAACCCCGAAAATTACAGGCCTATCGCACTGCTAAACGTCACTTATAAAGTCCTTTCAAAATTGGTCAACGAAAGAGTTAAAAGACTAGCAGAGGCGATTCTAGGAGATTAACAATGCGGCTTCAGAACCAATAGATCTACAACAGACCAAATTTTGCATTAACACAGGCACAAATAGATGTACCTCTACACATGGGGTTTATTGATTTCAGACAGGAGTACGACAGCATCAAAAGGAAGAAAATTTTAGAGTGTATGCAAGAATTTAACTATCCAAGGGACTTAATCCAACTGGAAATGACTCTTAAAGGAACAGTAAATCAGGTCAAAATAGGAACGGAACTTTCAAAATCCTTTACTACAAACATGGGATTAAAACAGGGAGATCCCTTATCAACGGTCCTATTTAACTTGCTTAGTACTGGAAAACATAATAAGAAAAAGTAAGAATAATAGAGCAGGAACGATAATGCATACGCGGATGATGTCGCAATAATCTCAAGAACAAAAGAAGAACTTAAGACCGCAATACAGAGACTAACCACGGAAGCCACGAAGTTTGGACTGTATAGGCAAAAGATTACAACAAGATTATCAACAATTGACAATTAAAATGGACGAAAAACGCTATATGATAGAGAACGCTGAAAGTGTGGTATACTTAGGAGTTGAAATTACAAGCAAAGGAACAACTTATCCAGAAATGGCTGGGACAAAAAGTGCAGCAAGCTAGCATAATATACTAAGGGCAAAAAATATATCAAAAACTCAATTAAAAAACGAGTGTATCAGACTATAATAAGACCAGTGGTAACCTATGCTGCTGAAGCATGGGTACCTAGTCAAAAAGACCTTGAAAAATTGAAGACCTGGGAGAGAAGGATTCTTATAACCATTTAAGGAGGAATTAAAGAAGGAGAACAATGGAGAAAAAGATCAAATGAAGAGTTGCAAAGAGTATACAAGGAACCAGCAATTACAAACATTGTGAATCAGAGTCGATTAAGATGGCTAGGGCATCTGCGAAGGATGAGCGTAGAATGAAGTACCAGTAAAGCACGGTTAAAAGAGCCAGAGGGCAAGAACAGAAAAGGAAGGCCAAAGAAACAATGGATGGAGTGTATAGAAGAAGAAATTAGAGGATGGAAAAACCTGGCACAAGATAGGATTAAATGGAGACTAACCGTTAATCAAGCCCTGTGCCTTAAGGCCTGAAGTGCTAATACACATATACAATACAGGGTCCTGCAGCTCACCTCCCGTCTTATGTAGCTCATTTATTAATAGACATAGAATTTTTATATATCGCAGACGTTATCTGTACTCGAGGGTGCATTTCAGGAAAATATTTTTGATTATACAGGATGTTCTCAAAAAGTGTGACGTCATTATGATATATTTTTTTTAGATTACACGCCCGATATTTTCTTGCATATTTGGGTTCCTCTTGTGGTTACCTACATACCCCTAAAATTTGGTTGAAATCGGTTCAGCGATTTCAACAAAAAAAAAAAAAATAGATAAAAAACTGTTTTGCACTACTGATTTTAAAACTTGATAAAAGATACAAATAGTGCCTCGTTAATAAAATTAAAAGAGGTACCTATTAAGTAAGGTAATATCAGTTTCGTTAACCTAGTTTGGTTGATCCGAATTATACAGGGTGTCCAAAATGTAGTGTCAAACTCTTCAAACTTTAAAGCAATTTATTTGCCTTATTTTCAATTGGAGCCCCTGTATATTTTTACGTCATTCGATGCTAAATTAAAAAATAAACATTTTTTCTAAATACAACCCTATCAAAATTCCTAACACATTAAAAGTTATTCGGCGAAAACTCGTTTTGGTAACAAACTATTCCAATAGTAATTTCAATGAAAAAAGGTGGCATTGAAAAACAATTTATTGATATCATATGTTTTTTCACGTTTCATACACTAATGTATTACATTAGTACACTCAAAATCGTGAAGTAATGGGTCACTTTACAGTATAGCAACCATTACTGCATAGCAACGTCAGGTTTCATTAAAATGCAATTTGACAGCTTCTCGGGCAGCATTTAAAATATCTTCTGAATGGTTTTCCAAGTTATTTTCGTCACTCAAGTCCATTTCGGAATTAGATTTCCAAAAAAAAATGTATTTATTTGTTTGAATTGAATTCTGTTATGTCAAAAACAGTTCCTGTCAGATTACTATGTTATCGAGAATCCGCCTACTTTTTTCAGTGTTTTTATTAATTTTATTCAGAATGTATCTCAATAAATTTAGATAACTTTTTATGTGAAAATATAAAATGCGAAAAAATAGTATGGCATTTAAGTACTCGCTATCGCTCGTACTCAAACCTGCCATACTCGTCTAGTAAAAATCCACTTTTCTGCACTTGGCACGTAATCTACTATTGTAATTACAAAATTATGTCAAAATCCGTTAATATTAATAGGCATTAATTGGAATAGTTTGTTACCAAAACGAGTTTTCGCAGAATAACTTTTAATGTGTTAGGAATTTTGATAGGGTTGTATTTAGAAAAAATGTTTATTTTTTAATTTAGCATCGAATTACATAAAAATATACAGGGGCTCCAATTGAAAATAAGCGAAATAAATTGCTTTAAAATTTGAAGAGTTTGACACTACATTTTGGACACCCTGTATAATTCGGATCAACCAAACTAGGTTAACGAAACTGATATTACCTTACTTAATAAGTACCTCGTTTAATTTTATTAACGAGGCACTATTTTTATCTTTTATCAAGTTTTAAAGTCAGTAGTGCAAAACAGTTTTTTATCTTTTTTTTTTTTTTGTTTTGAAATCGCTGAACCAATTTCAACAAAATTTTAGGGGTATGTAGGTAACCACAAGAGGAACCCAAATATGCAAAAAAATATCGGGCGTGTAATCTAAAAAAATATATCATAATGACGTCACACTTTTTGAGAACATCCTGTATAATCAAAAATATTTTCCTGAAATGCGCCCTCGAGTACAGATAACGTCTGCGATATATAAAAATTCTATGTCTATTAATAAATGAGCTACATAAGACGGGAGGTGAGCTGCAGGACCCTGTATATTATATAACACATCACAGAGCAAGACTCAAGTATTTAGCAGAGAAAAAACAATAATAGTAGTAGTAGTAGTAAAATCCACTATTTCCTTTCGGGACATAGCAATGTTGTGAATTCCTTCCATCTCATTTTGTCTCTTGCTATGAATCCCAATTCCGCTATAGACGCATTTGCTTTCTTTCATATCAATTTTGTCCATGATTCTCTCGGGCAACCTACTTTTCTTTGCATATTTCACTGTTGTTTTTTCTTAATGTATGCCCAAGCCATCCTAACTTCCTTTTCCTTATTTCCATTTCTATTCTTCCTTCCCCTGCCTTCCTCCATAATTCCTCGCTAGATATAGTTTTTGGACACCATATTTTGAATATGTTTTTTAATCATCTGTTTAACCTTGTTTGTGACTGTCCATGATTTCGAGCCATAGAGGAAAACTTTGTTCTAAACACTTTGGACCATATTCATAAACAGTATTTAACGTTAGTAGGGGTTTAGTAGATATTAAACCAATATATATAATATATGTTGCTATAGTAGCTATAGTAATTAGTAACATCTAACTTTAAACACTGTTTATGAATATGGCCCTTTAAGTTTACTTCACCGAGTAATATTATTCGAACACCCCACATTATTAAGTTTTATAAACACACTACAGGATTTGTTTATTCGAGCACTTCTAGCAGATGTTGCTGTCAGCTTTCAACATTTCACTTGTTATTTGGTCTATACCTTGGTATGTTTCCTCCACTACTTCTTCGATAGTTGGTGGGTCTACCCGTATGTCTAGCTCAGGTGGATTTTCTATTTCCCTCATTTCCTACATTCAGCACTTCTCTAAAATGATTCGTCCATCTTTCCAGTTGCTCTTCAACTGTGGTCAATAGTCTACCGTTCTTGTCTTTTATTATGTTTTGTGTTCATTTTGTCCCACCAATTTTCTTGATACTCTCATACAGTGTTCTATTATCCCTTCCGCTTCCTCCGCTATACTCTCTGCGTACTTGTTTTTATACCTTTTAATTTTCTTTCTTATCGCAGTGTAGCCGTTTCTTTTTTTATTCTATACCTAATAGTTTCTTTACTAGTTCCAATAAAGGCATTTCTGCATAGCTTCCAAATATTTTGAATTCGATTTTTATAGCTTATGTTCCTTGTTTTCTCCTTTAATCTACTTATAAACTTCTTTCTAGTTGGTTCTTCTTCCAGTTTTTTTTTTGTATCAAAGTTTCTTCGTCTCACTTTATATTCCCTCTTAGCCTTAACTAGGTTTACGTGTACTCTTACCATCAGTAAATGGTGGTCCAATTCACCTATTTCTTGTGTCATATAGCATATTTTCGTATGCCCCACTTATACAGATGTGATCTATTTGGTTCTCAGTTTTCTTATCCGGGGTATCCTTCCTATTTTAAGCTGATAAAGTTAACACAGTTCCAACATTAAGTCGCCATTCTCATTCCTTTCTTTTATACCATTTTCTCAGATTACATTTTCAAATCTGCTATTGTCTGTCCCAACCTTGGCATTGAAATTCCCCATTAATTCTCTTCATTGGGAATGGTTTTCATCGCTTTACTCAAATTGTCATAGAATTTTTCTTTATCCTCGTATTCTGCATAACATTCAATTGCCGTGAGATTGTTTCCCTTCATGTTTAGCCTTGCCGTGATTATTCTTTATTGGTTTCCACCCTACTAGCACTTCATTTGCTTCCTCGTTTAATATAATCGCCCCCCACTTATGTGGTCCTAATCCTCTTCTAGCCCTGAATAGGTCGTCTTACTTTTATTTCTCTTATTCCATTCCATCTCGCCTCGCTTATGCCCAATATCTTCTATTTCTTCATTACTTTCTTTACCTATTCTAGTTTTCCTGCTTGATGTGATGTTCTTACATTCCACATTGCTGTTTTTCATTTATTGCCACCTCCTCCACCTTCGATGTGTTGCTTTCCCTTTGTTTGTTTTAAATACCCTTTCATATCCTTGTTCATTGCCATTTTTCTCTTTGCTAATCTGTCCCTCTGTTGTGTTCCTGCCATTTGTTTTTTGGCTGGTATTTAACTAATTCATACTTAAAAGGATCGCAGTCAAACTATTTTGACTTTTCTTTTTGATTCAGTTTCCTTTTTCATATTATGCAGTTCAGTTTTGACTTTGCTTTCCTCGTAAGTTAAGTCATTTTCAATAAAGATTGTAGAACCTTTCTTCTTTTTCTTCTTCTTCTTCTTCTTCTCCTTCCTCCTTATGCCCTCAGAGAGCGTCGGAGTTCATCTTATTCGTGACCTTCTTTTATCCATTTTTCCATGACTTCCTGACCCTAGCTAACTGTCTCAACTCGTCTATTGTTTTTCCTCTTGTTCCTCCTATTTCTTCTATTTGTTTCATCCACGTTTTCCTGGGTCTCCCTTTTCTTCTTTTGTTTTCTCTTCTTGCATCTACAACTTTCCTTACTAGTCTATTTTGGTCCATGCTCCCTATACGTTCAAACCAGCTTAACTTTCTTTTAGTTATTTTTGATATAGTGGGTGTAGTGCTCTCTCCACGTATTTAATATGTCCGTTGTGTTTACCATTATTTGGCTATTTTTATTTTTTATGCATTTTATTTCTTTCCTTCTTTTTCCTTTCATTGCTCTTATTTTGTTCCAAAATTTTCTATTACTGATGCTGTGTTCTTGATTTATTTCATTACTTAGATCTTCCCGGCTTTTCTTCTTTGCCTCTTTTACTAGTTTTTAACTCTGTTTCTTAGTCTATTGCATTCTAATCTATCCTGTGTTAGGTTTGTTTGATTGTATTTCTTCCATGCTGCCTTCTTTTTTCTTACTTCCTCTTTTATTTCATTGTTCCACCATTTGGTTCTTTTTTCATGTATTCTTATTTTCTTTCTCCACATATTTCTTCTGATTTTCGTTTACTTAAAATTTATCCACATTTCATCCAGAATTCAATCTTTTTCTGTCTCTTCTAGTCTTCTAAACTTCTGGTCTGTTTCTTCACAGAATCTTTGTCTTTTTTCGGGGTCTTGTAATTTTTGTATTGCTATTTTAGTATATTTATATTGTTCTATTTGATTTGTTATTTTCAGGTTTATATCTGCCTTTACCATTCTATGTGCCGTTCCTAATTCTGTTTCCTTAATGGTTTTTATCTCTTTGAATAAATTTTTCAGTTTTGTGTGTATACTATGAAATCGGTTAGGCTTTTTGCATTTCCCTCTTCAGCTATGTAGGTATATTTATCTTGTATCGGTTGTTCCCAGAATGTATTTCCAATTAATAAATCATTGGTTTGACAAAATTCCAATATCTTTCTTCCATTTCTATTTATAGTTTCTTCTCCGAATTTACCTGTACATCCCAGGCTTCTATTTACGTCACTTCCTACTCTTGAATTCCAATCGCCCATTAATATTATATTTCTGTTTGCTTCTCCTATACGATCTAGTATTTCCTGTATTTCATTAAAGAATTCTAACATTTTTCTTCCTCGGTGCCTTCTACTGGAGCATATATTTGTAGTATATTAATTTATTCTTCTAGTTCTATTGCGATATGCATTATTCTTTAATGATATTGGTTCAAATTTTGTTACTCTTTTATCTAATGCTTCGATTACAATTATCCCTACCCACCACTATTGCTCTTCCCGTTCTTGCATCTCTTGTATCAATTCCTGTTGTTTTCCATTCAACGAGGTTACATTCCAAATCCCTAATGCTATATTCTTTAATCTATCATCCTTTGTTTTCATATTTTTTGTTGTTTTGGTATTCTTTGGTTCCTCTATTTTTCCTATCTCGTTTGCGTTTGTCGTCGTCATATATCCTTCTTCCGAGTATTTCTGCGATTGCTATTGTTCTTGTTTTTGTTGATTTTTGTTTCTTCTGTTCTTCATTCCCTCATCCTGAATTGGTGCTAGCAATTGTTGCACTAGATTTGTTTGATTTTGTGAGACTGGTGCTTTTTTAAAGAATTTTATTGGTACATAATTTTTCGAATGTTGGTTATCTTCTTTGTCAGCGTTTTTGGTGATGACTTTCTTCTGACTGTTGTCTTTTCTTGTTTTCTGTATTATCTTCTTGCATCTTTTCGGCTCCATTTTCCAATATTTTTTCATTTTCTTCTAATTGTTGGAGGGTGTATGTCTCCCCACCTACGATCAGTTCATTATAGCTATTTTAGGTATGCTCTCAGGCGCATTTCTCTTCCTTTTTTCAAAATGTACCAACAGTTTCTTTCTTTGCTGCTGGAGTTCCTTTGAGTAGTCTTGAACTATCGATATATTTTCTTCTTTACCAATCTTTTTTCCTTGTTTTAGTATCTCAACCTTTTTGCCACTTGTGCTTAGTTCTATCGATATTGGTCTATGTTCGTTATTTGTTATCTTTCCCTATCTTCTGATCTCTTGTATTTCTGTTTCCATATTTATATTAACTTCCATTTTTCTCAACATTAGTCTAATCTTCTCCTTCATTTCCAGCTCTCTTTCTTCGCTTGATTCCCTTATTCCGAATATTACCAGTTTCTTTTTCCGTAATTCCTTTCAAAAAGGTTTTTCTTTCCATGATCTCTTTTTTATTGTCCCAGGAATTCATTTCTACAATTAATATATCCTTTCCATCCTTACCCTTACTATTCTTGGCTTTTGTTGTAATCTTGATCGTCAGTGGTTGTTCAACAACTTCCTTCTTTCCACCGTTAATATTTTTATAACCAAGTTATTCCTGAACTTTTACTGTCCTGTTTTTCCATTTTCACGTCTAATTCACTGATTCTATTCTCCAGGGATGCTTTTTCCTGTTTAAATTTTTCCGCTCTCTTTTCCCACTCTATTTTAGTCCTGACGAATTCCTCATTAATTTTTATAATTTCCACTTTCAAGTCTTCATGATTTATATTAAACTCACTTTTCAGCTCCGTCTGTACCTCATCCTCTTTTTTTTAAATTGCATTCTCAATCTGTATTTTGATGTTCTTCTACAGGACAATTCTTCTGTTTTTGGTTGCCTTTTTGTGGTATTCGTTGGATTTTTGAGCTTTTTCTAAAGGCCATTTGCCCTGCCTTCCTGGAGTGTCCAGGTTTCTTTTCCTTTTTAGGTAGGTAGAGAAAACAATAACTAATGATGTTCCATGCTCTAACTGTTTAATGTTTAATTGTTTGTTTCCACTATCGTTTTCTTCGGTTTTTAATTCTATTCAATGTCGAAGGCTTATTCACACTCGCTAGGTAGCTTCTGTTGGACATACACGTTTCTATAATAAATTAGGGTGACAAGTAAAATCGAAACCGTGTCGACCAACTAGTTAGCAAACCTCAAGCCTCAATATGTTATTGCAATTTGTCACGTGATTTTGCAATACCGTGTTATTTTGGGATTTTCGAGCCATTTTGAATTATTGTTAAGATTCTTCAGTACGGTCCTGTCTTTTAATTTTGATTCTGTATCGATTATTTTATTTTTGCTACAGTTTAAATTTGTTTAGTCTGGAGGACATGGAAGGTTAAGCCTAAATCAGCACGTTCTTTCCTTAGAATTCTACGAAATCTTCAAGTCATCCTCAATATTGTATCATTTGTGAGTTTCCTTTGTTAAAAATCCCAAGGTCACAGAATCCACGTGTATTTTCGTCGATGTATGATGTCATTTGTTCCAGTTAATACAGCTTCTCGTGATACGGTCTGGGGGTTCCCCTGGGCGAAGGGCTGTGTCAGCTGATTTGCTTCTCCACCGTTCAAGTATTGTACCCCGCCTCTTCAGTACGTGGCAACCTTTCCACCATGTCGCACGTTTTGGCCTAATTAATACGGGCGTGCAAGTTTGTTGTTTCCAGTGTGGGTCCTTATACCACCGACAAGGTCTTTCGTTTCTTTGGTAGCTTCTTTAAGCTATACTACGGTAGAATCCGGATAATTCCAAGAAAGAACCATACAATCTCGGAATGAGACAGTTGTGTGTGATTGTCATGTTAAGTTTAATGGAAGTTGGAAGTATCGTTATCACACATTTTCCCTAATACGGACTCAAGAAAACCCCTAAAGCTTCTGGAATAGTCTTCGTCATTTGTCTTGCACCCGCCTTTCAGAAGAAGGAATACCAACCCCCCCTTCTTTGCCGATACGCCCCGTCACGTGCCCCCTGGTCGACCAAGTAAGAACATTTCTCCAGGTACCCTTTACCATCTCTTTCTGCTGCACCTGCATTTGTTATTTATGTTCCAACGTCAGTTTCAATGCTTATGATTGCCGTTTGTCAGCAGGCCTTTTTAATGTTATTCAATTCAGTGCTTGTAGTTTAATAAGTAGGTACCATCTTTTCTATTTGTCTTCGTGTCTTGTGTTATTTGTGTCTAGTGCTTCGAGAAACATATTTGTGCTTTCGTGTTTTGTTAAAGATTTACATACAGTGTTAGCCTGCCCACAAGTTTGAGTATTGCAGTTAAGTAGTTATTTTCAGTAGCAAGGTAAGTTACATCTTGCAGTGGGTCAGCAGCAGCAACCCCCTTCGAGCCCTTGGGAATCTTATGTGGTGGGTTTCCTTCTTTTAGATCTTTGGGTGACTTTAATAACACAGTGGCGCTCCACACTTTCCATCCCTATTATGACCAACCCTTAATTGAAGGGTTTTAGCGTTTCGAACCGCCCATCATCACTGTCTAGCTAGCCGCGCGCCAAAGGGGTAACATCATCCCCAATTAAATGTCGTAGTGCAGAGTTGGCACGTGACAAATTAATTGTTATTCTGTTACTAAAAATTTTTTAGTGTAAATACTAACCTGAACAATTTTAAAATTAACCATTTCAACATTCACAGTCGTCAGATTTGTGATGTGTGCATTTATCTTTACTTGTTGGCCTGTTGCGTAAGCAGTTATTGGTAAGGCAATTTTAAATGTTAACGGATCAGAGTTGCCACTAAAACTCCATGTAAACATCGTCTTATTTTCGGAGATTTCTATGCCTTGCTGAAATTATAAAAAAATTTACTATTTTAAATGTATTTTTTCCTTCTTAAAGCTAAAAGCTTTTGCTAACAACTGTATAAATTATTAAAAAACAAAAAAACTTCAACAAGCTTATCTTAATTTTAAAAATTAGTTCTTATTTTAAAAAATTATTATTTGCGTATTGGTTGGGGCTATGCTTGCGGTTACTAAGATTTTCAATAGATGCGCTCAATGCAGGCAACAGCTGGCAGCGACTCAGAAATAATTTATATGTAACATATGAGATCATCCTTGTTGCGCTGCGACTCACAAATTACTGAAGTTTTACTAAATGTAACCTATTTTTTGTGCATTTCATTTGTTTCACGTGTTTTGAAACCCAGTGTCTAGATTTAAATGTCCAAAATATGTTTTTTTTTTTGAACGGAGAGTGTTATTTCGAATTAAATTTTCATATTAATCCCGCGTTATTAGTATCAATAAAATCCTTGAAAAACGCTCGTTTTTAATATCCTAGTGTCCCACCCTAGTGCCTTTGAAAAAATAGAGTTATTCTCGAAAAAGCATTTTTTCCAACTTTAGGTCATTCTAATACAGCAACTAAAATAGTTAAAGTTCTAAAACAACAATTTGTCTCGAGTGTTGGGACACCTTGACTTTCATTTTGCGCAAGTCATGGCACTCTAGATTAATTTCAGCAAAAATTTACTTTGTCATCAAAATGTTTCGAACTTGGTACTACCACTATACGTAAAGTTGAATGGAGATCCCAAAAATGTATAAATACCTATACAGGGTGTTCCATTTAAAATAACAAAGTTGATGTCAATTCCAGCGAAACCGAAAATGACAGAAACTTGTTTCCTATGTCAACAAATGCCATTTAAGGAGCATATTACATATACCAAATTTCATTTTGATGTCTTAAAAAATAAAAAAATTATGGGAGTGCCCCAGGTTACGTTGACACCCGGTATATATACTTTCGTTTCAAATTAATACTCTGTTATTTAATTACACCGATATACAATGTGTCCACGGATAGGTGATACCAAGATAGTGATACAAGAGGAAAAACTTTTTTATTATTGATTTCTCAGAAAATTTCATTCTTGATAATAATTTTTGCTGTGTTTAGTAGTCTTATTTCTCATGTTACTTTTCCTGCAGGTAATCATTTAAGACTTAAATTCACAATCTTCCTCAGTTTTGGACTTTGAAAAAATTTCTGAAATTTTTATAATCAGATCAAGCAGACACTACAACAACTTTTGAATAATTTTGATATTTGTGTTTCCTTTATTCTTAAAACTTTCAATTTAAAAGTCTGAACAACTTCAAATTTTGCATACAAGCGTAATTTTGTGTTCTGAACAACTTTACTCTAATACAATTTTGCGATATTTGTTAAAATACTAAGACTTTACCTAAACCTCACCTTTGTTTTAACAGTGCTAACACAGATGCCTTGATTTTAAAAAAACGAAAGTCTGCTTAAAATGAATTTAAGCACAAGCAGGGTTAGACTGCCAAACAGCGTATTGATATCTAAAAATTTTTGGTCATTTATACCTCTTGTATCACCTATCCGTGGACACATTGTATATATAATTCACGATTCGCTTTGGTGGTATTTGACTTTCTCCTTTTTAACACGTATTGCCTCCCTAAACATAACCTATTTTTCCGTGTATCGGTGCATATCTCATCCAACAATTAGAAGCTTAAAAAGCTGTTTTTCTACTCCCATGTATAAAGTAGTAGTTTCACATACTGATCGCAATACGTGAAGTTCTATTTTTTATATCGATGCGTGAAGTGCAATGCATTTCTTATGGAGTTTATTTTACGCATTTCTGCCATAATAGCCTATACACTTTTCGGCACGGGTAAACCTTTCAATAGATTGCTGTGCTTGTTTTTTGTTTGAACGACGAATTTGTGAGAACTGTCAAGTGAAGTGAACGTTTGCTAATTTAACTCATTTTTTAAGTTTGAGGTCATCGAAAAAGTATAGTGTGCAACACATATGTGAACCCTTTTTTACACTCGTGAGCTTGTGACACTCGCCTTACGGCTTGTGTCGCAAACTGCACACTCGTGTAAAAAGGTCAGCTTCACGTACTTGTTACACAATATACTATTATTGCATTGAACGCACCTAATATCTATCAACTACTGCGATCATCAATATTTTTATATAAGTTTACACAACTGCACTAAATATGTAACTGTACTTACACGTAAATGCGGAAAATTATTTAAATCAAGAGGCGAAAACAACTTAAGAGTTGCGACTGCTACGTCATTAAATCGCCAAGGATAATCTGCGACAGCTTTAATAGTGTAACGTACTTTACCTAAGTCGTTTTCAAAAGACGAAGGTAAAAGCTGAGGTAGTATATAAGAAAATGGGTAACTGTGTTTGCCAGGTGGAAGTCTAAATTCATTCGCACCTAAAAAAAATGATACGACTTGTAATTTCCGATAGAAAAAATTTCAAAGTTTCTCTAATATTTTCACTTTTCAAGATAGAGAAAAGAAATCAATTTAGCAGACATACCTCCGGCTAAGTAATATTCATGAATAAAATAAATTTCTTCAGCTCTGTAACTAATATTTTTGTTTCGATGTTCTTTACCATCGTATTGTTTTCCAGTCTGGTTCCAATGCGTGTTACATTTGCCTTCGAATTTTACCCGAATACCTGAAAAATTCTAAATAATCAATACAGCAAAAATCGGCTAGTTAAATATGAGAGTATAAGACTACAGACAAACTTATAATTATTTGGAAATATGTACCTACCGTTGAGCTTCTTTTCAGTACTAAAATTGCATTCGACTCGTCCGATTATTGTCTGTCCAGCATAACATATATCACCATTAGTTAAATTGTCTACAAATACTTGAATTGTGTTTGGCATCTTATACAACAACCCTAGAAAAGAAAAGCGTAAATAAATATTTTACAGCTCCGTACCTACACATGCTGCTGACTCACTGGTAATGCGATACCAATATTATTTGTGGTAACATAACACTAAAGAAAACCTAAGTTAATGCCATCACCTTCTTGATTTTCATATTAAAAACCCTTTATGTTAAAATCTAGGTCTGTGGAATCGCAAAGTTTCAATCAAAAACACACTTTTACTGGTGTCACTTAAAATAATTTTGAAGAAATGATTTTAAAAATAGTTTATTATTATTATTATTATGATTATAAAGTTAAAAGTTATACTCACTTAATTATTGTCTAATAAACCAATAAAAACGTTTGGAAATTAATTTATGATAATTGACTAGCAATTAATTAATCGTGGTTAACACAGCTGCATAAATAAATGATTTTTGGAATTTTGAGGTAGTACCTACAAGTACTTCAGCTTCTATACATCTATACTAATAAAATAGGTATGTTTCAATGTAATCACTCGTTTTATTACTCATTACTGATGTTATAACTTTATTGTTACAACAAACAGCCGACTATCACTTGTTTACTATTATCAAGAATATCAAGGTTTCTTTTTTTCTGATTACGCAGTGTTGTCAGATGCATAACACACTTCAAAAAGGACGATTCTATGTAAACTAATTTTGCGACCAAAGAACATGATAACAAACTCAATAAAAATCGTGGGCAATGAAAAATTGTTTTTATAATTTTGTGTGGCAAAAACGAAAGGGTAAAGTTACAAAAAAATTAAAGTATATCCAGATCCTGCTAGTTGTGCAAAATTTTACCCAACCATCTATAAATTACAACTGAGCAAACAAGTATTCAAGCTACAATTTATTTAACTTTACAAAAATATTATGAAAGCACCCTGTATATTAATTTGTCATTGTGAGGTTTGACAGTTTGGCAACGTTGCATTTGTGTTGTCAACCTAAAGTAAATTTCCTTCAAAAAAGTTTTTTGATCACAAAAGTAATACCAAAAATTAATTTGTTCCCGTCGGTTTCGAGGTACATAATACATAATGGCAAGTATTAAACCAAATAATGAACAGGGTTGAAATTATAACCTCACTTTTTTTTCAGTTAGTCTTAGTTCTCGGTGATTTACACATTCCCCACAGATGCAGTAGTTTACCTGCCAAATTCAAGAAATTACTAGTACCAGGAAGGATACAGCACATACTTTGCACGGGTAATTTATGTACGAAGGAGTCCTACGATTACTTGAAAACGTTAGCCAGTGATGTCCATGTTGTTCGTGGTGATTTCGATGATGTATGTTGTTAAAATTTGTGCTAGAAAGCGAGTTAACGAGTTAAATTTGCAGAATTTGAATTATCCAGAACAAAAAGTGGTAACCGTCGGACAATTCCGTATCGGATTATCGCACGGTCACCAAGTTGTTCCCTGGGGTGATCCGGAATCGCTCGCATTGATACAACGACAGTTAGATGTTGATATTTTAATATCAGGGCATACGCATAAATTTGAAGCTTATGAACATGAGAATAAATTTTATATTAACCCAGGGTCTGCTACCGGCGCTTACAATCCACTTGACACGTATGTATTCCACGATTTGTGTTTATTTTAACTTATGACCAACTTGATCTAAACTTAACTTATTGTTGTTTTGCATAGCACTAACAAGATTTAAATACTTTAGGTGTTTTGCACTGCTGATTATTTTATACCACCGGTTATTAGAAGAAATCTCATCAAACGCGACATATTTATGGCGGTTAATTAGTTAATCATCAATAATTGCAATTTAGTTATATCCTGTTATAAACAAACTAAAATTAAATTAATTAACAGTGTGATTTCAGATTAATAACACCATCTTTTGTGTTGATGGACATCCAAAATGCCACCGTTGTGACGTACGTATACCAACTAGTTGGTGATGAAGTGAAAGTCGAACGAATCGAATATAAAAAGAATTAATTTATTTATAAGGTTATTACTTTAAAGTTTTTTATATAATATCTATGCTTTAAATTATGTAATTGTTACTTGTATTTAGATAATTTCAGTGATATAATTCACAGAATACTGGAAAACTGTATTTGTATATTTTAGAGTACTTTCTATGGATTTATATTAAGGTGAATATAGTTGCAGATGTTTAAATTTAATTGATGTGTATATATTTTTCGTCTTTTTCAATCTTCCTTCTGCCTTTACGGCGTTGGGGATTTGTTTTTCACGTATTGAAAATATATTTGTTTTAATCGATATTATTTATTTATGGAGCGAGATTGTTAAATTGTTTTGTGCCGCAATTTTTCTGTCATTTTATAATAAGAAATGATATGACTTGAAAGGGTTAATCTTACCCTTTAAAGGCAAAGAAAATCGTCCTATGGTATTGCAGTGATAACAATTGTCAAAGGCATTAATATGATAATTGGGAAAGCCAGCTTAACATGCCCACTGAAACTCATTTTTTGTATGACTAAAATTCTAAATTACATTTGAAGGAAAAGCCATACCAATTAACACTTTAAAATTGCCCATAATTATGAAAAGCAGTTTGGAAAAGATGTTAATATTTAGTGTGCAAGCTTTTTATTTGGAATTTTTGAATAGTTTTGCTTTTTCAAAATGTAAATCGATAAATATTAACAATGTATTATTTTTTTTGATATTTAAAGAAAGGCTTGTTTTGTTATATTTTTCGCGGATATAGCAAAAGTAGTTAAGGTAACGACTTGACTGAAATGCAAATAATTTTGTGTTTAAACCCAGGTTAAAAACTTGGCAGATGGCGTGTAAGTCTCTAAAAGTAATTGGGAAGTGAAAAAATGACAGATTAGAGTAATGAATGGTAGGAGGGTAGTTAGTTGCACGGTTGTTGAAGACACGATGCTTATGGCATCAGGCTATAGGTACGCTTAGCATGCAACTCTGGAGACCTTAGCCCTACATGTTGTTAATTAATTACCTACTTGGCAAATGCTTCATCTTACAACTGACAACGCACATATATTCGATTCCGAGTCATCATTAAATTTCTTAAAACAATATGTTTTGCTATGGATCGGTATTTTAAACTATATTGCAAATCAAAGGTTTATTTAGTTATTACAGTCAAGAACTGATTGTATAAGACAATGCTCAGGCCGATACTCATATATGGAAAGAAGATATAGGTAACGAAAATAGAAAGGTGGAAAAAAAAGGCACTGAGAAGGATTTATGCATTTATGGAGGAATAAAACAAGAATAATTATGGAGAAGAAGAACAAACAAAGAGTTAAGTGGTTTATACAGGGTTACTGGTAATTCGATATTTACTTTTTTGAGAAAAACACAAAAATTGAAATAAGTAGGTATCTCAAAAACTATTGAGTTTTGCATAACGTATGTTAGGGTTAAATTTGTTTCTTAGCTCCTGCCCCATCACATCTCCAAAGGAATGTATCGAATTACCAGTAACCCTGTATAGTGAGCTGGGAATAATAAGTGTAGTGAAACAAAACAGAATAAAGTGGTTAGGGTAACGTGGCAAGAATGGGGTATGAAAGACTTACAAAAAAGATGCTGCTAGAGGGTCCAAAAGTTGGCAATCAACGAGGAAGACCAAGAAAACAGTGGCCTCAGTGCATACAGCAGGGGTCGATATATCATTGTTAGGGGTCAGTTTGGGCTCAGGGCTCGATAGAAAAATATAAGACATCATTGTACGGGTAATATTAATTCGGTTAACTTGGATTACCTCCATCTTGAATGACAACGTAATTACAAGTGAATCGTGGGAACAGTGACATGAATAGGACCTGTAAGATGGAGCAAGGTCATGAAAATAGTTACGGAGGCCTATTAAGTAGGCCAAAATGACGTATTTACCAATAAACAGATGTCAGTGGTTGCCGCCCGGCCGGCACGGCGGGAACGAGATTACAACAGGTGCGCGGTTTACTTATTTACTTATACTTATACGTATTCGATCCTAGTTCCTAGTATCATTTTTGCGCATCGACATACAAGTGAGTGTTAATGTTCCCTTTGATGTTAAGCCAAAAGCCAGTATAATAATGTATGCTACTTTAAACAAACAGTGATGGGCAAATGTGTGGAACCAAGTAAATATCTCTGGAGTTTTTAGAGATATCGAAATGAAATTTGGTAGGTAGATATTACAGTAAAATGTGTATTTGCGTTGAATGTTTTCAAAAATTTTGAGCTTCCGGTTTGACCGGAAGTAATGCCGATTTTAAAGTTTGTAATGACACGACAAGCGCAGAATAGAAATAAATGGGGATAAATGAGAGAAGCCTATGTTCAGAAATGGACTGTAATATAAGGCTTTGAGATTGAATGAAACACCCTGTATATTACTTTAATTTTGAATAGAACATTTTATTACGATTACAAAAATATGGGGTAATTTCTAAAGTTTTCGCACTATTTTTATGAAAATTGGTGAAACTACCTGTTTTGGGACGGGAAGCAATAATCGTTCCTCAATTTTAATGTAGCTCCTAAAATAACGTTATTTTTGCTACACCTAATACCTTAAAAATATTTCAACTGTTTTGTACTTAGTTTTGATAAGTGCAACAGTTTTTTACAAGCTAATTAATAAGCTAAATAAAGTAAATAAAGTAAGTGTTGTGTAGCAAAAATGGATTTAAGGTTTAACGATAGAAAATTTTAGAGCCATGATTTACTATGATTTTGAAAGTTCTCTATCTCCGAAAAAAAAAGCGTTGCACGACTTCGTACTGCATTTAGTGACCAAACGCCTGCGCAGAGGACTATTTACAGCTGGTGTAACGAATTTCAATTTGAAAGGGTTTCACTCAGCGACGATTTTTGCGAAGGAAGGCCAGTTTCAGCAGTTAGCGAAACAAACATAGACGCCGTGCGAAGAGTAACGTATAGAATTATTAAGGGCACCTTGGGGATTGGTATGACTGCAATAAACAGGATTTTACGTAATCATTTGGGTGTAAAGGTGCATTCAGACTCAGAAATTTTGTCCGGAAAGTTGACGGAGGAATTTAAACGAACCAATCAGGAGCTGTGTAAAATTTGAATCGTAAGAAGCGGTAAATTCTACACACCTCCTGATTGGTTCGTTTAAATTTCTCCGTCAACTTTCCGGACAAAATTTCTGAGTCTGAATGCTCCTTAAGGAAAGTCTGTCGCCGATGGATACCACACAGTTAATAGAAGCGCAAAAATTACAGCGTGTGGAATGGTGTAAGAAAGCTCTTAAGAAATATGATGAAGGTAGGTTTACAACATGACAACTGGAGCCGAAAGCTGGATATACGCATTTGAATCTAAATCGAAGCGGCAATCTGCACAATGGGTGTTTCCAACAGTGAAGTGTTGGTAAGAAAATGATAGCCCGCTTTTTCTCAAAATTAGGACTTATCACAATTATCGTGCTTGAAAATAAACGTAGGGTTACTGCAGAATGGTACACAACAGTACGCCTGCCAGACGTTATTCAAAAACACGATTATTATTAACACGATCTTCGATTGTGCCCTCGATTTTCGGGCGACGATACGCTATAATTGGCCCTTAACCCCCCCCCCCCCCCCGCAGATTTGCTATAGAGCTACTCATACTATTTAAGAAATTTGTAGCTTTCCTGGCTGTTTCTGTCGTCGTGTATTCTTCGTAACAGTTTAACACTTCCAAACAAACAGAACGAACTTTCTAACAAAACCCCTTTCTTTCTTTCTGGCCATAAATTATCCTTTCATCTGACGACCAGAAGACATGTGTCAACTCTTCAATATTCGTTCGAGATTTTAAATTGCCCCATTTCTATTAACCCCATAAAAAGGGTTACAAAATTCCTTGTTCAACGGTCTGCGCCATAAACTGCCAGCTGGGACCTTCCGCTTAAGCCTCTATCCACCCGCGGTGTGTAGTGTGTAGTGATTAGGATCGGCATCCTTGCACGTTTGATTGCTATCACCGCCTCCACACTCCGCTGGAACGGCTCGTCACCGCCCTACGCTGCCCATTTCCAGGCACCTCAACGCTGAAACTGCTCGCCACCGCCTACGCTGCCTGTACCCATCCACCTAAACACTCCACTGAACCCGCTCGCCGCTGCCGGACACTGCCCGTTCCCAGCCACCCCCACACTCTGCTGGAACCGCTCACCGTCGGCTACGCCATCGGACGCTGCCTGTTCCCAGTCACCACTAACGTCGCCGTCGCCACCTTCGGCACACTTCTCGCCAGATCAACGCCCAGGTTTGCCATCGTGGCCGCTCCCATGACGCCGTGCGCCCTGGTCGCACCGTCCCCCATTGTCGACGCCCCGCCGCCTTCACCGTCGTTCCTGTCTTAGCCGTTGCCGCCGCTATCACATTGTCCAGGTCCACCACTGTAGCCGCCCGCAACGCCGCGACGCCTAGTTATTACTATTAACTACAATTTCCCAATTCACGATTGTGTACAGACATTTTTTTTGTTTAGTAATAAATTATTTCCAGCCCCTTGTCTTTAATTACTGAGCTAGCCAATTTGAACACAGCGCCCGTTATATAACAAGCACGGTCTAGTTTGTGTCAATGTGATCAAACAAAAAAAAAATTCTGGGCTAAAATTAGTAAATCATCCGATATACAGCCCTGATTACTTTTTATTTCCTCGAGTAAAGGATAAAATGCGTGGTGTACGATTTGCACCTGCCGAAGATGCCGTGGAAAACTTCAAAAACCTGGTTTCTCAAGCGACTCAAGAAGATGGAATTTATGTTTCGAAAATTGTTTTTATCGAATGCGTAAATATATTGAGTTTAGGGGTGAATATTTTGAAAAGTAATTTTTTGTTACACAACTTTTGTTTTATTAGTTTGCAGAAATTTACGGTGCTACCCTTGTATAACGATATATACTTAATATAATTGTATAATACACTTCGGGATTCTCGGATGATCTAACTGAAATGAGCCTATTAAGATTCGAATCTCAAGCGTGAAAGAAACTATGTAATTAAGGTGCGAATCCTATCAGGTATTATAGGGTGAACTACCACCAATGAGCTTTAGTAGTCGATAGAAATTTGAAAAAAGATACAAACTATAACTCAATTTGTTTGCTTTTCTGGTTTTCTGAAGATATATATTAGTAAACGTTTTTGAAGTTATACAATACATGATTCGAAGCACACACATAATTAAAAACAGAGCTGCCATAGAGCAGGTTTAACTTGTGAGAGTAAACTCCAAGGTCACGGAAGTGATATCTTTATTTGTTTACATTGTTCAGTGAACATCATTTCCCATAACAAAAAAATTGGTGAAAGTATTTGAATCTATGCTGAGTGTCACATACTCATTCTGCCATTTTCTCTGAATTTCCCTTAATTAGATTGTATTGCCACGATTTTAATATTAATTGCCTTTTTAAACCTTTCTACACATTTATTAACATTCTTAGCTCTAATCGATACCAGAAATGTAAATCAAAGCGACTGAATAAGTCATAATCATAAAGGAAATATTATTGATTCATGTTTTTAATTTTTTCAAAGTGATTTATGGCAAAGCTAAAGTTTTTTGCATAACCACCTTGAATATTAAAACAGGAGCAGAAACAGACAATCCTATTGGTTGAGTAACTCTGCTTAAGATAAGTGAAGGACAAGGATGAAGCACGTTGAACCGCTGAAGGCGAAAAGAGACAGGCATCAAGATAGAAAAAGCAAAAGTGGGTTTCAAGTCACTGACATCCACCACTACCATAAAATATAAACCATACGTTGGCTTGTCTGAAAGCAGAACCTGCAGAACAGTTAGTTGAAGAGGCTTTGTAACCTGGCACACGGTGTTGTTGGTGTTTTCGTGCGTTTTAGAAGTTTTGTGTAGTTTATCCATTTTATTATTTAAAAAATGCCGCTTCTAATTTTAAGAGTTGCTGCGCGTTCTTTGAATATCCTCGAACGAAATGCTGCTGTTTCCATATTGAGATGTAACAAATTGGAATCAACAAGGAGCATTGTGAGTTTTATCATGTTTTTTCTTTTTTCATAATTAATTAATACCAAACATGATACATTCACTTGATAGAATAGTTTAAATTTCGCGGTCTTAATCTTTTGTTCGGCGATTCGCACCTGTTCAGGTTTTGCTTTCAGGCATTTGTTTCATTGCGATTTTGTTTTAACTGTAAAATTTGACAAAATGGAATTCGAGGCAAACATGTAACCTAATAAATCACGGCTAAATTATTTATGTACTGATAAGAGAAGTTAGATAAGTTCGTCAAGCAGACACGCACAACTTCTGTTTCTGTTATTAAATTATCTGTACGTTTTGACCTTTTGTATCCGCCGGTTTTAAAATATAATTCATTAATATTCATTATGGAGAAACTTGTTTATATTCCAACTCGTGCGTGGCTTCAGGTATGGACAGATGGACGTTTCGCGTTGCCAAAAAAAAAGTAAATTGGTGTTAATTAAAGAACGGTTTTTAATCGTCGCTGAGGCTGGAATTGTAGACAGTTTGAGCATTAAAACCTAATTTAATACCCTGACATGATTGACAGAACTGGTTTTAAGATATGGTACAGAACTGACGATAACTTTTGTTTAGGTCGGCTGATGTAAATAATTCGTGCTGAAAAAATTATTACTTTGGTTACTACATTTCTTGACGTATTAAAAATTGTTTCTTTAATTTTAAATTAAATTAATTTTTGGTTTGTTTAAATGTTTTGTAAAATTTGTACATCAAGACTTGCCATGGAAATTTAAACGATTGTTTTAGTTCGCGCCGATTTTGTTTTCATGGCAAGCTCTGACAAAAGAGAACACATATTTTGGTTTCATGGCAAGCTGTGACAAAAGACAAAAAACCGATTTTGTTTAATGGCAAGCTTTGATCAAAAAGAAATATTCTGGGACATTTAAAAAAACATAGAAAAGGTTGATTTTGTTTTTTGAACCGGTGTGGGGCCTACGTGCGTTTCGTGACGTAACATTGTTTACGTGCATTTCTTCATGGTTCCGGAGGGACTTTCGATTCAACCTAATTCTAGGTTGTAAACAAACCTTGATGTTGTTTCCTGCCTTTTCCGACCTTTAAATCCTACGTGATTATTTACGGTTTTTAAAAAAGGCAACAAACTTGCTGTTTATCAACATCCATTTTTATAAATTTTTATTATTATTTTAAGAATTCGTATCCTTGGATGTTAATTTAATTTAATACTCGCATTAACATCTTGTTTACGTATTTTTGAAGACAGCAAACTTGCTGTTTACCATTATTAGTTTTCTAAAATTTCTATTATTTTAAAAATTCGAATCTTTGGTTTTTGGTTAACTAAAAGGGCGTTTGTTAATTTTTCATGTTAATTTAAGCTTTAAACTGTCCTGAAGAACAGTTTCAAATAGCCCTAAAACGCAGTTTCAAATTATATGCGTGATAATTTGATAAAGTCCGGGGGTTGCTGTATTGATCGAGCATTGAAATCTCCAACAATTTCCCCCATTAATTCACGCGAAATTTTAGCTCTGCTAGTTCCTTGCTTTATTAATTCGACTAAAAGGTTAAAAATAATATTTTCCAGGTCGTCATCCCGCAAAAATGCACATTTTTTGGATTTTCATAAAAAAGGTGGTTATATGTAAGAGATTGTTAGGCTAAATTAGGGTTCTCAAAAAAACCTCAATTAACAAACAGTTAGGGATGAGGGTCAAAGTGGCGCCTTGGCCTACGTGTTTCTGTATTTTACCTGAAAGTGCTTTGAATACGTGAGAGAACTCACGTGTTTGAAACATTGACCCGATTTTGTGAATGTAAACAAACCTTGATTGGGAAAGTATGTTCTATTATATCTTATTCTCGTATCTGATTTTATTTGTTTGTTTACTGGGCGAAATCAAGTATTTTTCATGCTAGGTTTCCTACTTTGTGGAATTATTTTGTGTTCGTTTTGTGATCCTGACCAGAGATGATTAAATATGAATTTTGGTCCAAAATGTTAATCAAACTTCGAACATTTCAAGTTTGCATTGGCTCTTCGATTTTTAAATTGACTAAAAGGTTGTAGTTCAATGGACTTCTAATGAATTTTCGAAATTAGCAAATAACTAGAAAAAATCCTGGGTTTTCGATAAAAGTTTGCGACGAAAGTATTTCGGTATTTATTTAAAATTGCGTTTAATTTTATCCTGCTATATTTAATTGGGATTTTTAAATTATAAATATTTGAGTAATTTGAGCATCCATCTAAAATTAGTGAGCTGAATGAAACCAGCATGCATTTGCATGTCTGGCCTCATTTAGCGTTCAAATCACCCAGGCTGCCCTCATGTTGAAACGGAAACGTTAATAATCAGACACAAACGTAATGTAACTGAATCCACTTAACCCAGTTAAAAGTTAACTAATCGATTTTTTTGCACGTTGCATGTATCTTATCCGATTTACATTTATTTGCTACAGCTTTGGCATCGACACCGTTATAAATCTAAGTTGTTTTTAACTACATATGTTATTTACAAATTTTTAAAAATAACTTGCTTTCAACAATTTTTAAAAATTTGTTGTAAATTATATAGTTTCAAAAGGTTTAGTAATCCTATGATATCTCCAGTTAGCATAACTCAAATCCAAATTCAATCTTGAGTTCAATCACAAGCTGTCAAAATGATAAGCGAACATCTTCTACGCGTCCCCCATCCCCATTTTTACAATGGGTTCTCGAGTATTCGTTGCTCATTGATAGATACACTCAGATATCTAAATGGGTAAAGGATAGAAATGACTGAGATCGCACAAAATAAAAATGGGAAATTTGAGCCATGCTGATTGGAAAAATCAGGGACTAGAACCGGAACCCAAAAGAATTGGAATCGAAACCGGAACCTATTAATATTACGGAACCGAAACCGGAATTGAAACCTTTATTGCAATTCATCTTAATTTTAAAACCAGAACCGGAACCATTATAAATTACAGAAGGAACCGGTATATTTCGGTTCCGAATTTCGGTTCTAATATGTTATGCTCCGTAACAGTTATAACACAACAATTTTTCACTGAGCTGGAATTACTACATCCACCTCCACATGTTAATAAGCTATTTTTGTTGTGTTGGTACTATCTATCAACTTGTTTGTTTTCGTGATCGTTATAGTTCCTGGAACCCTTAAGGAACCTAAAAAATTCTAGAACCGGAACCGGAACCTTATTTAAAAAAATTATAAAACCGGAACCGAAACCCAAACCGTTATTTTTAATTTCCAAGAACCAAAACTGGAACCGGAATCTATATTTCAAAAGGGTTCCAGTCCCTGTGGAAAATTAAGCATTCGAATGGTAACCTGAGTTCGAATTTTGATGATGAATAGCACTGTTAAAAATCGAGTCTCAAGAATATCATTTAGGCTTGAGTCGAGTGCTAAAGATTATTAGAGCTATTTTAGATATCTTTCCTGCACTAGTTTCAAACACTTTTGTACAAATATTTTTCAATCTTTTAAAATCTCCCTCCTCCTCCGTCCGTCTACCCTCGTGAGGATTTGGTGATACTATTAGGTTTTGGCATCTATTTGTTGTCTCCATGTGTTTGGGTCTTGTGACAGGTGTTCATATAGTGTTTGTTCTGTTATTGCCTTAAGTCTGCCCGTCCACCTCATCGGAGATCTTCCTCTGGGTCTCTTGCCTTCTAGTTTGCCCATTTCGCCTGTTCTTCTGACAATATGTCCAAGATATGCTTTATTGGTTTGTTTTTAGTAGTTTTTTATTTGTAGTTCTTGTAATATGGATGTGTTAGTTCTGTGGTCTGTTGATGACACACTGAGTGCACGCCTGTAGGGGAAGGGCGGGCAAGTTGGCATAGCATCTTTGATTTTCCTATAAATCCCATATTTTTCAATCCAAGGCAATATTTTTTGTTCGTAGAGATGGTCACAAGAGTGTTGTTTGTTTTACAGTAAATAACGATTAACTTTTAAGAAACATTTATTTTGAAAAAAATAAATTAAAAAAACAATACAATATCCGTCTTGCCCGACCATACTGGGCAAGATGGCATACAAGTAAAAAATATTTTAGAAACTGCAGCATTGAAAAATAATCGAAAGTTTTCACTCATTTACACTAAAATACATAAAGAACAGTGCATTAACTCTTATTGGTGTAATAAACTAATAACAAAAATGTAAAAATATTTTGAAATACGCCAAAAACAACATGATTCAGTTATTACTTGGTAACGTAATTAAAAATGAAAAGCTTTTGACAACAAATAAAATAAATAACCATTAATGGATATTAGTTTAAACTAAAAATAAAGAAAACAAGTTCAGTTTTCACATAATTCGCACACAACATTTTTTGCCCTTTTTGATAATCCTGCACACCCCGCATGAGACCATAAACCACACGACTGACACTTTAACCAACCCTCGTGACTTTTGGAACGGCTGTATAAGTCATTGCAATATAAACATGCACAATCATCTTCATCACTCTGACTTTCACCATAATTTATGTTATAACCATCATCGGAGCTATCATCTGCAACCAGCTTTCTTTTGGCTACTGCTCTTTTACTTTTTCTTTGTTCCTTTAACTTTTTCTCAGTTTCTTTTTCACGAAGTTCCTTTAAGAATGGACTCTCTGTCAATACGGCTTGATATGTGTTCTTGGTTTTACGTTTTGGGTTTTTCCTAAAATCACTATGAGGTTTTGGCGATAATTCATCTACTAATGTTTGGATATTCTCAGAATTTAACGGGGCTGATAGCATATCATTTGACCCAGCTACAAGATTTCTAGTTAGATTGGAGGTTGAAGGACCTGGAACACTAGTTTCTAACTGATTTTCATCACATGGTTCGTTCAGTAGATTTTGATAATTTTCAGTTTGAGGCTTTTCAATGTCTGTAGTTAAACTGGGTAAAAACATATGTTCCGGGAATATATTTCTATTAAAAGGGGCAATTCCAGTAGCACGAAAGCCACTAAAGGCAATTGGGAGTGTAGCTGCCCTTTCATATGCTGTATTAAAAAGCTGAGCGATTTGGTAAATTGTAACAGGACGACCCGGGTGCATTTTCATCCATTCTGTCATAGCCTGATTGTAGTACTTGCGCAGTGGCCCAAAAAAGGCCACATCCAATGGTTGAAGCCGGTGTGTACAATGGGCTGGTAAGCAGAAGAGTAGAACCGACTTTTCCTTCGCTAACTGCAATGCTTCTAAGTTTTTGTGGCTCACATGTCCATCGAGAATTAAGAGAGCTTTTTTCTCTGGCGTTGGTCTAACAAAGGAGACAAAATGCTGCATCCATTTAAAAAACAGCTCTCCTGTCATGTAACCAGATTCATTGTAGAGTCTTAAGGTGCCTACAGGGGCTGCATCGTACAAAAGCGCATTATATTTTTTGCGCGGAAATATAATTGCTGGGGGAACATAGGTTCCGCCAGAACTTACGCAAGCTACCACAGTAGTATGAATACCTCTCTCTGCGCTAGTTACCGCACCTACTTGTTTCTTACCCTTCTTGGCAAATACCTTGCTCGGTTCTTGTACAGTAGTCATCGCTGATTCATCCATGTTGAATATCATCGTATTATCTATTGAATGTTGCTCCACTACGTTCTCCAATCTAGAGAAATATGTCTCTATTTGAGCTTTATTAAACGCTTCTGCACATGCAAGCGAGGTAGCTTCGGGAAGTCTCAATGAAATTTCTGGATTTCTTTGTCTGAATCCCCGCAGCCAAGATTTCCCGGCAATTTTCTTTTGACGATTAAATGGATGACGCAATTTCATCTTCTCTGCAACTTTATATGCAAGGACGCAAACATCCTTGGTTGTTAACCCAAAAAAGCGAGACTCCAGTTCCAGTATATTAGCCACTATGGCGCTTTCAGCCTCTTCGCTTAGTGCATTCTCATGACGACCAAGGTGTTTTGTGGTGTTAATTGCTACTTTGTTTTTATTTTGAACTCGACGCCGTAACGTTGTTGCAGGAACATTAAAAGTTTTACTAGCGCGTGCCCATCCCATTTCTTTCTTTGTAACAGCGTCTATAGCTCGCGCCATGTTTGCCTCATCCCAGCTTCCCCTATCTGTTTTCCTTATATAAGTGTAAACCATCTACAAAAAAGATTAAGAGCCACTAAATTAAGTAGCGGGCACGATAGGATGGTGCGGGCAAGACGGCATACCATATGCCATCTTGCCCAGCAAATAAGTATGCCGACTTGCCCGTTTCGTTCGTTAAAACATTTTTCAAAAATATAGATATTTAAAAAAGATAAAATGAAAGGGACGATGCATCAATAGAGTGCCTGTTACTTTACAACAACGGTGGTTTATAAGAAATAAATAAATAATTAAATATATAAGGAAAAAAATGGTACTTATTAGAGACTTACATTCGATCGACCTCAATGGGAACAACACAAACACAACTAACTTCGGCGTCGCTAGGGTAACTGATCTGCCGATGCATATACGCACTGTTGCCGGCTTGTTTAATATTATTTAATAGGTAACGATATTTTTGTTGAGCTAGATTAGCCCATAGAGCCAATATGCCATCTTGCCCGAGTATGCCGTCTTGCCTGCCTGTCCCCTATACCTATAGTTTGAAGGCTTCGATTTTTTTTCTGTCTACGTGCCTCATCGTTAAAATTTCGGAAGCATAGGTGGCTATTGGGAAGATCAAGGATTTAGCCAGCATTACCTTTACTGTCTTTGTAATTGTGTGATCTTTCCATATTTTAGTTAACTTGATTGTTGCTGTTCTGGCTATGGCCAGTCGTCTTTTAATTTCCGTCGTTGTTTATTAGTGAACCCAAGTATACGAAACTATTTACCGTTTCATATCCTGCTACTTTGGGTCTTTGATTGGTTTATTTTTAAGCCGTATACTTTGCTATATTCATCTAGTTTACAGTATTTTTCATCTAGGATTTGGGTTGTGATGTCAACTTGCCCCGCCCAAAAACTGTCTGTTTAGACACGCGTTCGTGCGCAGTAGTTAATGAAAACCTAGTTTAGAAAGAGATGAAGTATAGTTGGATTATGAATTTATCAACAGCGCGTTGACGTCACAACCCAAATCCTAGGTGAAAAATACTGTAGTCATTAATTCTATAAGTTCTTCTTCGTCTGCAGCGATGATTAGGGTGTCATCGGCCTACCTTACGTTGCTGATTTGTCTACCTCCATTCGAAATTCCACTATTCCATTTTGCCAGTACTCGTCTCATAATAATATGTTCGCTATACAGTACACTCGCGGTTAACCGAGCCCCGACTATTCGAGGCTCCGGGTTAACCGAGGCAGTCATTAGAGGACTGTCTCCGTGCTTCGGAGAGCATGTTAAGCTGGCGGTCCCAGTTAATTGTTAATCTTGTAACACTGTAGGTCAATCTTTTTCGCCTTTTTCGACGGGTAAAGTTAGCTTTGTGCCCAGCATACATATAAAGATGGTCCGTAGAACTCATACGTATTAGTTAATAACGGGCCATAAGAGAAAGAAGAAGATTCAAATCTCGATGGTAACATGAAAATTGCCATGCGCCATCGAAATTGTAATCCTGTTCGATGAACTTAGGTTAGAGCGGGCTTACGGCCGAAATATACGATGATTTAAAAACATTACTCGTCAAAATTATGCATAGGTTAAACATTATCAGTTATTTGTCTGTTCATTAGTAAATAGCAATTAATAATAATAACATTGAATAACAGGGGATGATAATATTAAAAATTTGTTACAGGCTGACACAGTTGGATCGTCATTATTAAATAACAGCAAAGTTAGTACACAAATACTGCCACTGTTTACAAGGGACTACAGTAAACATACAAAATCACGCAAGATCGAAAAGAGCAAGTATAAATCGTCTTCAGATTATGGATCGAGTAGCGAAAGTGATCACGAAGTCTTAGGACACAGGGTAAGTAAATTGTGTTCTTATTTTCATTTTTCCATCATACGAGTACCTTTATGGTATAAAGTTAAACTGTGGACAAATATCAAATTAAAAAGTGAGCAAAAAGTAGCTTCGTGCATGGGCGCCTTCAAAAAAATTGTTTGGTTATTTACTGCGCGAGATTCAAGTCTGAGACTGCTAAGGATTTCAACGTGCATCATGCGTTGTAGATTGGTGAATTTACATTGAACGATTTTTAATAATTCTCGTCCGATTCCTGCAGATATGAAAAAGTCTAGCTTTTTGCCAGCTGATTGACTGTTTGTAGACATTCCCAAGTAACTTTAGACTCAAATCTATAGGAACTCAGAGGTTTAAGTGTTGCATGGCTGTCTGATCGAATATAAATTCTGGCTCTAGTATAACCTTTTCTTAGGTATATTTGTGCACACACCTCTATAGCATGAATTTCTGCTTGAAAGATTGTGGGAGTTAGACCCAAGGCTTTGGGTAGCCTTACTCCTGGGCCGTAATACCTATGCCCACACCGGTCACTGTTTTGGGTCCATCTGTATACCACATGATCGATTCTTTTCGAATTTGGGGTCGCCCAAGCTCCACATTTGGTGGACCACTTCAAACAGTCGCTTGTAGTTGAGCCTAACTGTTATTAATATGCCAGTTGGTTTGGATATCAACTGGTGCCGAAATTCCTTCAGAATTTCTAAATGTCCAATTAGATCTCCTGATTTAAATTGTTTGTTTATTTGCAAGCTGAAGACACTTTACATCGCAATCTTCCTTACTTGTAAGTGTAAGGGCAGAGCGTTTAGCATTGCCTCTATGGTTGTTGATGGGCAGGTGTGCATGGCACCTGTAACTCCCATACATACTTGTTTTGCGTTGTACTTTCTTTGGTTACTGTCCACCACATTACAGATGCATAGGTGCCAATGGTCTTACCACCGTTAAGTATGCCCATAAGATCATTTTGGTTTTAGTCTTTAGTCTCCACGTTTTACCAAAGGGCCTACGGCAACTCCAAAATGCCATTAATGACCGTTGAGTAGTTCGAGTTTCTAGTCTAGGGAAGCTCATAGATATTTAATTTCATTGAAAAACGGCATTTGTATATCATTTACTGTTGGAGACGTGAGTAATAACTAATAACTGCCCCTTCTTTGTGAACGGTACAATTATGGTTTTTCTAGGATTCTCCCTTTTGCACTAGTCTATAACTTTATTGAGAGCATTCTGCATGAGATTGAAAAGTATCCTATCATTCTTGCTTCAAATAATGACTACTAAGTGATTTGCATAGCCCTGGGTGTCCCAGTGTTGCTGATATCTTTCGATTTTTCAGTAGGGATTGAGTCCATTTTATGAGTGCAGGTGTTGTAGGTACCTTTATTTTCCATGCCTTTTTTTATTGAGTCATAGGAGGTGTTGTCGAAAGCACCCTCAATATTCATAAAAACATAAGGCTGTTTCCTTTGAACACAATGCCCCTTCAATCTTGCTGATGGGGTTTCTGTGGATTTTCCTTCTTGATAGACAAATTGATTTTCGTGAAGCGGCCAAGAATTCGCTTCTAATAATATTTGTCTACAATTTTCTCCATTGCTCCAAGGAGAAAAGACATGAGGCGATATGATTTTGGCATGTGCTTAGGCTGCTTTTCTGCCTTTGGTATATATGCTACTCTAACGTCCCTCCAAAGCTTGGGTATGTAGGCTAGGACAAAACTAGCCCTAAATATCTTTACAATCATGGGTAACAAATTATCCAGACCCTGCTGTAGCAGTGCTGGAAATATACCATCCCCGCCTGATCTGTTCTGGAGTAAAAATCCTCCCAGATAGGCCTTTCTCTGTTTGAAGGACGGTAAACAACCTCATCAAGTCAGTGTGAGGCCACTGTGTACCGGATGTAGAATTAGGAGAATGGGTCGTTAACAGCGCATTTAAGCTCTCCCTTCCGTATTCAGTGTAACTGCTATCAGGTTTTTGAGCAGTCCAATTTGTCTATCTCTTTACAGAACCCCGTCCATGTTGGTCTTTCAGACCTTCTGACTTCTTTATTATAGTCAGTTAGTGCCCTTTTATATAGCTCTGTTTCCGATGCTTGTTCCACTAAGATACACCCCTTTTCATACAATTTTGTTTTACAGGACAGCTTTTCTCATAAGCTGACATAATGAGAGTTTGTAGATGTATGGCGGAGTAATTTATTCCATGCTTTAGCCGCGCGCCGTATAATCAAATCCCCTGTTATACCCAAAGGGTGTAGGGGTTATATTACATTCTTATAATTCTCAAATACTTTTCCCGTGCACCATATCGTCCGATTGTATTCCACATTTTGTTCGTATTCACGGAGTCAAAAGTTTTAGCAAAGTCGATAAAATTTACGTACAAATCTTGTCCTCTTTCAGCTATTTGGCCTAAAACTTGATTTCGCCTCAGCATCTCTTCAATGGCGTCATTTATCCGCGCCTGTATTATCCTGGTCATTACTTTGTAGGCTGTGCATAATAATGTTATTGGCCTCCAATTCTCGCACCATGTCGTGTCGCCCCTTTTTTTTTGGTAATTTTACTATAATGTCTTGCATCCAATCTGCTGGATTTTTTCCTCTACCCAAATTTTTTGGAACAATGTACCCTTTTACCAGTTTTACCAGCTCTAGAGGTATATTATCTATTCCAGGTGTCCTTTCAGTTTCTAGGGTCATAATTGCTTTCCTGACATCCTCTTTACTAAACTCTGCCTTGCTTAGGTTGAATTAGGTATATTTGGATTTTCGGTTTATGTAGTTTGTTTTATGGTTTCTTGTTACTTGTACATTTCTGTCAAGTATTCTGCCCATCGGTTTTTTATCTTCCCTGTTTTATCTCTTATTTTTGTATTTGATATGTGCTTCATTCTTGTTATCTTCCTCGCAATTTCATTTAGCTTTTTTGTGTCATGTCTTCTTGCTGCTTCTTCTGCCTCTTGTGCTACGAATTGCCTTTTCTTTCCTTCTGACTTCCTTGTTCTTTTCTCGGTAGGTATTCTTCTTCAATTTTTTTTTGTGTCCATCATCTGTAGTGCCAATTTATCTTTAATTTTAAGAGCTTTTCTTTCATAAATTATTTTTATTGTATCTTGGGAGAGCCATGTTTTATTTTTATTCTTTGTAAATCCCATAGTTTCGGTTGCTACCATCATAGCTTTTTTATATTTTTGCCAGACTTCTTTGACACTTTTTACCAATTTCCTGGTTCTTGCTCTCGAGTTTCTTCGTTTCCTGTCAGGTGTTTGGTATTATACGTATTTTCCCCTCATAATCTTTTTTGTGTAGTTAGTTTTAAGGCTCAATTTAATTTTTGCTCTGATCCTATATCAGCCTCCCTTATAGCATACCCCCTATCATACCATACTGGAGATAGTTCCTCCATTGTTGTTCAATAATTATATGACCAATCTGATTTCTTGTGTTGTCATCAGGTGAAGTCCAGGTTGTCTTATGAATATCTTTGTGTTTAAATAATGTTCCACCAATGATTAATCCATTCATGACGCAATATTTAATTAGTCTTTGTCTATTTCCCTTATTCCATGCTTTCCCATCAATTTTTCTTTATCTTTGTTATTTTTTCCCACTTTCGCGTTCCCGTCCCCCGTTAAGATCTTAATGTCTCTTTTGTTCTTTTTACGGATCATTACCAGTATTGTTTGCAGAATTCGTTCTTTATTTCATCTTCTTTTCCATTTGCAGGACATAATAATAATAATAAATCAGCACAAAAGCCCTCAAAGGCCCGTGCTATGAAATTCTTCCATACACTTCTGTCCCTTGCCAAAATTTCCCATTCGTTTGCGATAACCATTTCTGTCAAATCTTGAGTGACTGATTCCAACCATGTTTTCGGGGGTCTTCCTCTTCTGGTCCTTCCCTCAGGTTCCTCTTTGATGCTCGTCTTGGGTACTCTAGTCTGCTCCATCCTCGCTATATGCCCTAACCAACGGTATCCTTGTTTCAGGGTCTTGATAATGGAAGTTCATAGACTTCCTCGTTGGTTCTACTTCTCCACCCCTCTACTTCCTTTACCCCTCCATAGATTTTCCGTAACACTTTCCGTTCCCACCTAGCTAGTTTGTTCTCCGTTGATTTTGTTAACCTCCACGTCTCACTCCCGTACATAACTACTGGTTTTACAACAGTTTTGTAAATGCGCACTTTTACTGTCCTTGAAACTACTTTTTCATTTAACACTGAGCTTAATATCTCACACGTTTGGATTCCTGCCGTTATCCCTTTTTGAATCTCTACAGTTTTATCCCCATTGCTGGTTATTTCCGTTCCTAGGTAAGTGAAAGATGACATCCTTTCGATCCCATAATGCCTCTGTTCTTTACACTCGATGTTCGGTGCGCCATTGATTGGATTTTTTGTGTTGAGGATCATGTAATTGGTCGCTTCCTCGTTAATCTTCGGTCCAAAAATTCTCGCTTCTTCTCCCAGTCTTCGAAACATTATTTTTAGTTCTTCTTTAGTTTTTGTCAGGATTGTGAGGCCATCGGCATATGCTAGCACCTGACTCGGGCCATTACGTATATTGTTGATTGTTTTCATTTTGCTCTTTCTTACAATAGGTACATTCTAATGCAACGTTAAAGAGCGTCGAGGATATGGGGTCTCCCTGTCATAGACTCTTCTGCACTTTGAATTTTCCTGAAGTTATGCCATTGATTCTCACCTTGCTTTCTGTGTCCATCATCGTCATTCTTACTAACTTGATCAGCTTTTCTGGAACTTGCATTTCTAACAGCGCAGCGCTTAGGCGATAAACAAAGCGTGGATCTGTAATCCTTTCATTCCTATTTTTTCCTGAATTTTCAGGGAGAATAGATGGTCGGTCACCGATCTCTGCTTGGTATTCTCCCAGTTCCTTGTCTACTATCTTCTTCAGTCTCTCATTTATTAATGACGCCAGTAACTAATAGGCTACATTTAGTAATGAGACTGGTCTGTAATTTGCGCAATCTTGTTTGTCTCTCTTCTTATATGTTGGGATTATCTGGGCTTCTCTCCATTCTGACGGCATTTTACATGTTGCTCATATCTGTGTCAACATTTTCGTTTCAAAGGTCCTTCCCCCGTGCTTCAACAGTTCTGCTTCCACTTCATCCATTCCAGGGCTTTTGTTGTTTTTAAGTTTCTTTATTACTCTCCCCACTTCTTCTCTGGTCTATTTATTGTTATCATCTTCTGATACTGGAACTTCCTTCTCTTCTTCAATCTGTTCCGCTTCTGTCGTGGTCATTTCCTGATAGTGCTCTTTCCATCTTTGTGCTATACGTTCCTCGCCAGCTATTGTCTCCGTCCTCGTCTTTAAAAGTCAGCTGTCTGGATTGGTAATTCCTTTTACTGGTTCTTAACTTCTTGTAAAACATTCTCATATTCCTATTGCTAAAATTCTCTTCCATATCCTGTATTAGTTTGTTAAACACTTTCTTGCGTTTATATAGTTTCTTTACTTCCATTCTGTTTCCCTTGAAATTTTCTGTTTTCCTCGGAATTGTAGTTTAGCATTTTACGTTTTTTCCTCGCCATTTCTTGTAAAGCCTATTTATCAAACCAAGGATTTCTGGTTTTTAGCATTTGTTGCACGTTCCTTTCTGCTGACTTCTTTCCTAATTTTTTGATTGTTGTCCAGTCTTTATCCACTGCATCTGAAGCTGTTTCTTTTTAAATTCGTTGTCTAAATAATCTTCACAACTTCTTCCTATCTTCTCGTCTCTTAACAAATCTATTTCTAATTTGCTTCGCTCTCTTCCGTTGGGTGGTGGTTTGTGGTCTACCTCGTTTTGATTACTGCTTTCATGAGGAAATGGTTGGATGCTATTTCCGCAACTCTGCGGCTTTTAATGTCCATTCCTATCTTTTGGTGTTTTGCCTCTATTAGCACGTGGTCTATCTGGTTGACTATTCTCCCATAGGGATGCTGCCAGGTACCTTTATATATCTCTTTATTTGTCTTAAAGGTAGACATTATTCTTAGCTCTTTTTCAATCGGGAGATTAATTATTAGTCTTTGCCCATTGTCAGTTGTTGTCTGGTGTGGTCCTATTGCTGGTTTGTAATAAGCTTCCTGGCCAATTCTCGCATTGAAATCTCCGATCAGAATTTTGACATCGTATTTTGGTAGTCCATCATAAATTCGCGCTATTTCTTCGTAAAAACTCTCCTTGATCTCCTCCTCCGCCTGCTCTGTAGGGGAATGTATATTTATATATAGTTCAGCTCGACGGGCCATGAAGACCCAAGGCTTGTTCTACGATCCCCCTCCATACTTTCTTATCGGTTGCCTTTCGTTCCCAGTCTATGACCTTTAACTCCATCAGCTCTTTTTGTACACTGTCTAACCATTTATTCTTTGGTCTGCCTCTCTTCTTTCTTCCTCCTATTCCCCCTTTCAACATCTTCTTGGTAGCTCGGGATTCCGGGAGTCTGACTACGTGACCTAACCATCTGATTCTGTGGGCTTTGTATATTTACTATGCTAAAATTTCTCTCGAGCCTTTTTATTCTTACATAGGTAATCCTCTCATTTCTTGCTTTGAAATACATGAAACTATCCAATCTCAATTCGCTAGTAAGAAACCTGTCCCTAGTCCGTTCTGTAATGCTCCTCCATTCATAAAAATGTAATCCTCTAGCTCTATTTCGGTCTTATCTTTCAAATTAGATTCCTGGATCGCAAGAAAATCAATGCGATATTGTTTACATTGTCTTTCCAACTGTTTTAAAGCTGATTCGTAGTTTAATCCTGTGACGTTCCATGTGCCTATTCTCCATTTCTCTCCTCTTCCTTGTGGATTTCCCTTTTCCTTTGCTCCTTTTATTACCATTTTTTCTTTTATTGTGTCTATCTTTGTTTTTGTGTTTTCGTTCCTATTCATTTCTATTGCCATGTTCGTTACCTTGCTCCCTTCCTCTTACTTCGTCCTTAGTTTTTTGAGTTTGGGTCTCCTTCTTTTTTTGGCTTTAGGTTTCCTTCGTCTTCTTCCGACCATTCATACTGTGCATCATTGATTTTTAGCTTTCTGTACTACACTTGTATTCTCTTTCCGTTTTCTTTCTCTTTCCTTGCCATTCTTCTTATGGCTGCTTGTATCGTCTGCTCTTCTTTCGTTAAGTCGCTATCTATATAAATTTTATTTACTCCTAATTTCACTTTGTTCTTCATAATTTCAAGCTTTTCTGCAGAAGCTATTTCTGCTACTACTACCTGTCTTTTCCCTTGTTTACCAATTATGGATGTTTTCCTTACTTTTACGTTCACTTGTAATTTTTCTACGTCTGTTTCTGGTATGCTGGTATTTTCTAATTCCAATCCTTTTATAACGATGTTATTTCTGCTCATGTCCTTCTACTGTTTTTCTGTTAATGTTTAACGACAATGCTTGTTAGTAGATTTAGTATCATATTGTTTGGTTGCATCATCTGGACAAACATAGTCTTAAACTTTAATAGGAAGGTGGTTAATCGTTGGGATATCATTGAGTATGGGTCGTTGTTGTTGTTTATTTCGGTTTCATCATCTTGCACGACACATCCGAAATGCATTGGAGAAACTAGACAAACTTTTTGTTTCGGTTGATGTGTACGAGAGTAGCAGTCCCATTATCGTTTTTGATTGGCTGCAATGATTTTTTTCCTGTATTGGACAGTTTGGTCTCATGAAAATTACAGTAAATCCACCTTAACAGTGTGAACTTGACTTTTAAACATGCTGTGTGAATTAAAAAATAGGTACAAAGTTTTGTTTTGCTTACCTGATACAAAAGTTAAGAATTTTATTATGCAAATAGCGAATTTTATAAGCTGTTTTTTTGTGCAGGGCGAATCCGATTTTTGGAGGAGAAAAATGCGCACGTTTCATGGCATTCTCGACGTTAATAATGACGGTGTTATTTCCTATGATGACTTTAAACTCTTAGCCGATAGATTCGTAAACTTGGGACATCTTAGTGAAAAGCATCAGGATCAATTCCATGAAGTGATTAGGGTATGTTTATTTGAATTTGAAGCACTTTTCAATCACGGACTAAAACTTTATTGAATGATTTGCTTTAACACAAGTTCTTGTGCAGGACCTTTGGGTAAAACTATGGGGCGAAATAACACCATACAATTTAGTAACAGTCGAACGATATTTAGAAGACATGCATCACGTCCTAAACGACAGGGCACTAAAGAAGAAAGTACACTCTTTCTTACCCTATCTTTTCAAGGTTTGTAATAATCGTTCAGTTCTCGAATTACCGTATAAATTAAATTAATTTTTTACAGGCAATCGATAAAGACAAGTCCGGCACAATCTGCCTGGAAGACTTCAAACTATTTTTTGACTGTCTTGGTTTAAAGGAAGTCGATGCTGTTTTTTCGTTTAGAACAATCGATACAAACGCAGACGGCCAACTAACTCTCAAAGAGTTCGTTTCGAATGGTAGGCAATTTTTCCTAACGGAAGATCAGGAATGTATTAGTAAATATTTCTGGGGGCCACTCGTTAAATAGGCTTAAGTAAATTTAAGTTATTCATTTTGTCATTATTTTTTAATCGTACTGAAGTTTGTAAACGAAATAGTTTTGTAAGCGGCTTCGGATCGTTTTTTATTTTTTAAACGATTCATGAAATAATTTACGCAACAATTGTAATTTTGGTTGTTTTACCTTAAAAATAGAGCAGTGGTTATCCGACATCTTCAAGAATTAAATGTGAATTGTACGGACGAATCTTCGATCAGCACCCAAACATTGTTTTAACGTAAGACAATCTGTAAGCATCTTATTATTATTATAAGGTATATGTGATAAATGATAAAATTTATTGTTTTTATAATTAAGTGGGGACCAATTTTGTGCTTTAATAGCATTTGTACATTTTTAGACCGAATAAATTTAAAAAATCTAACTCAATTCTTTATTTAACAATACACATTTACAAAATATTAATAATTATTAATCAGTTAAACATAACGTACAAAACGAAGTTGGGTAATTAATTTAAGCCTAGTCGTTTTTTATATTCGGTAACCTCATTGATCATTTCCGTAATTTGGTTGGTCCTAAAACATACAAAATATTAAATGTTTTATTAAATAAAAACTAAAGGTTAGAAAGTGATTCATAAAGATAAAAGAGTGCTGGCAAGGTCAAATTCCCGGTTTGTGTTTGTGCCGGCTGCCTTGCAGATGGACGATAGCACTAATACGGGATCTGTTTATTCAAAACTATCTTTAAAAACACAACATAAATGAATACGGGATCGAAAAGAGGTAGGGATCTAAACAGTAGCGAAGAAAAAGAGACAGAGATATTCAAGAAAAGCAAAAAGTAATCAGAGCTCCAACGCTAAAAACTGAAATAGGAAACCTTAGAGAAGAAAAAATAGGAGAATTTAAGGAAATTAAGGATATGATTAAGGCAGTGATGGAGGAAATTAAGAAAAACACAGAAGAAAATGGAAAAAAGAGAACAAAAGTGTGAAACTGACAAGAAACAACTCATAACAAGAATTTCTTCTTAATCTTTGAAACTCCTTAGGAAGCATAGGGCGCGTCCTATGGGACGTTTCTGTAGCAAAGAGTTTTGTTTATAGTAACAGGGTTGCTAGCCTTGCACTATTTTAATAACAAGAATTTAACAACTTAAAAATTAATTTGAAATGGACCAAAAAGAACAAGCAGCAAAGCAATTTTTTACCCATAAACTAGGAGTTGAGATAGAAGTGAAGACAGTAATTACACTGCAAGATAAACAAGGAATAACTATAAATCTGGTAAAGATGAAGGATTTGAATAATAAACAGTCAGGTAAAACAAATATAAATTACAAGGATCAAATATTTACATTTACACGACGTTGAAAGAAAGAAGTATTCAGGCAGAAATTAGGAAAATCCCGAAGGAAGAGGCGCAGAATAAAAATCGGCTAAAAGAAGATTAGTGGAATATGTCTGGGATAAGGAGGAAAAAAGGTATAATAGAACAAACAAAAAAGGACCAAACCAAAATGAAGATGAAATTTGCAAAGGACACGGACGACGATAAACAATCTGCAATAAATAAAAAAGCACACAGAAAAGTGAAAGGTAAAAGAAAGGAGAGAGGAATGGAAAGACCAAATAAAGATATGAGAATAGGAACATGGAATGTGAGAAGTACCTATCATAGGGAAAGGAGAAGAATTAGTGGAAGAAATGATAAACCACCATAAAGAAGTTCTAGAAAATAGAAAGCAAAAGGTATGAAAAGAATACATAAGGGATACTGGCTATTTTGGCCAGGAATTAAAGAAACAGAAAGAGCAAAATGTGGAGTAAAAAGATATTATAAAAATGAAAGACGGAAATGAAATTACTAGGAGAAGAACTATGGAATGTGACAATAGTGTATGGGAAAAACGAGGATGCAAATAAAAAAAAAACAAATTCTTCAAGAAAGTACAAAAAGCAATAGAAGAAGGAGAAGAAAATAATCTTGTCATAGGAGGTATAAGTGGACGAGTAGGAAATTTGAATGTAGGTATAGAACAGGCATGGGCAACCTTTCTTAGTTCTGGGGCCAAATTATTATTTTATCTCCAAGTCAAGGGCCGGACCAAATTATAAAATAAAATAAATTAATATTAAATGACTCAAAATAAGTTGCTACTTCTTATTTCGTTTATTTATAATAACAACAGATCAATAAAAATACCAATTAGGGTAGGCTGTGAAATTGAATTATTTTGAATTGATACTTTAGCCACATCCACAGAATGACATTTCTGACATGAATTTAAGGTTATAAACTTTGTTTAAGGGCCCCTGACACGTTCGTGATTCGTTCCAATTTTACCCGTACCGTCTAATAACGCACGGGTAAAACAGAATGTGTATGCGCAATTCACGCGTGAAAAATTGAAACGAGCACGGCACGAGCAAAATCCAAAATAATTTGATTTTCACTGTGTGACGTCACACCGTTCGGGTAAAATTGAGTAAAAACCGAACGTGTATTTGTATGACCAGGTGTTCACTGTTCATGCAGACTGCAGACCAATTCTGATTGATAAGCGTATTTGTGAGGTTGCATTTAATTTATTCAAGTTAAATAACTGCGAACGGACACGTTTCTTCCTTTGGAGCAATAATATAGCAATACTAACAGCACAAATTTTGTGTTTTAGCTTCATCTTGTATTTGATATACTAGCTGTACAACAAGCCTGTTCATTCAAAATTGTACCTTAACATCGAATAAAACAACGAACGTGTAAATGCGCCTTTCCGGTTCGAGTAAAATCGTCCGTTTCAATCCTGAGCGGGTAAAATTGGAACGAAGCACGAGCGTGTCAGGGGCCCTTTACAATAAAAATGTCAAATTACAAATGGTATAAAATGTCATTCTGTGGATGTGGCTAAAGTACCAACTCAAAATAATTCAATTTCACAGCCTACCCTAATTGGTATTTTTATTGATCTGTTGTTATAATGCTCTGGTATAAAGCTCTACGTTTGCAGGTGCCTTAAATGTTATGCTAAAGCCCTGATTATTGGTGTCATAAGATTTCTATGAGCTATTTCGCGTCCTAGAGGTGGATCACAGCCAGATCAAAAGAAGTAGAGGGCGGGATCCGGCCCGGGTGGTTGTCCATATGTGGTATAGAAGAACATTTAGGATTAATGTAATGATAATGGAGACGGAATAATAGAAATAAGTATAGAAAATAATTTGAAATTATGAAGAACAAAGTGAAATTAGGGGTAAATAAAATTTATATAGATAGCGATTTAACGAAAGAAGAGCAGACGATACAAACAGCTATAAGAAGAATAGCAAGGAAAGGGAAAGAAAACGGAAAGAGAATACAAGTAGGGTACACAGAGCTAAAAATCAATGATGCACAGTACGAATGGTCAGAAGAAGATGGAGGAAGCCTAAAGCCAAAAAAAGAAGAAGACCCAACCCCAAGCAACTAAGGACGAAGCAAGAAGAGGGCAGGTAACGAACATGGCAATGGCAATGGAAATGAATAGGAAAGTGAATAGGAAAGAAAACCCAAAAACAAAGATAAACACAATAAAAGAAAAAACAGCAATAAAAGGAGCAAAGGAAAAGGGAAATTCACAAGGAAGAGGAGAGAAATGGGGCACAGGCACATGGAATGTCACAGGATTAAACTAAGAAGGAGTTTTAAAACAGTTGGAAAGACAATGTAAACAATGTCGCATTGATTTTCGGGCGATCCAGGAAACTAATTTGAAAGATAAGACAGAAATAGAGCTATACTGCATTTCAAACATCAGATTCAGTACGGTAAAGATAGGGCAATGTTATTCTTATGGGAGTTTTGTGGTCAATGTTGCCACTTCTCGGCAGAGGCCAGCGGTTTAAGGTATTAGAAAGGGATTAGCAGTTGTTAGGTGCCTTGAAATACAAAAGCAGGATTTATTTATGATTGACAGGTGCATATTTATTTACAAATAGTTTTGTGCTCAAATATGACTACATCGCCTTCCATAAGAGCCCATACTGAATCTGATGTTTGAAACGCAGTATAGAGGATTACATTTTTATGAATGGAGGAGCATTACAGAACAGACTAGGGACAGGTTCCTTACTAGCAAAATCGAGATTGGATAGCTTGATGCATTTCAAAGCAAGAAACAAGAGGATTAACTATGTAAGATTAAAAGAAATCAAAAGAAATTTTAGAATTAATAATAGGTAAATATACATTCCCCTACAGAGGACGAGATCAAGGAGTTTTTACGAAGAAATAGTGGGAATTTGTGATGCACTACCGAAATACGATGACAAAATTCTGATTGGGCGAGAATTGGTCAGGAAGCTTATTACAAACCAGTAATAGGACCACACAGCAAACACCAGACAACAAGTGACAATGGGCAAAGACTAATTAATCTCGCGATCGAAAAAGAACTAAGAATAATGTCTACCTTTAAGGCAAATAAAGAGATAAGTATATAAAGGTAGTAGGAGAATAGTCAATCAGATACACCACGTGCTAATAGAGGCAAAACACCAAAAGATAGTAATGAACATTAAAACCCGCAGAGGTGCGGAAATAGCATCCAACCATTTCCTCGTGAAAACAGTAATAAAAACGGAGGTAGAAGGTAGAGCACAAACCACCACCCAACAGAAGAGAGTGAAGGAAATTACAAATAGAGTTGTTAAGAGACGAGAGGATAGGAAGAAGTTATTAAGAGTATTTAGACGAAGAATTAAAAAAACCCACAGCTTCAGATGGAATGGAAAAAGACTGGACAACAATAAAAAAATTAGTAAACAAGTCAGTGGAAAAGAACTTGCAACAAAAGCCAAAAAGCAGAAATCCTTGGTTTGATAAAGAGTGTGAGGAGGCTTTACAAGAAATGATGAGAAAAAAACGTAAAATGCTAAACTACAATTCCGAGGAAAATAAAAAATTACAGAAACGAAACGTGTTTAACAAACTAATACAGGATATGGAAGAGAATTTTAGAAATAGGAATATGAGAATGTTTTAGAAGTTAAGAACCAGTAAAAAGAATTACCAATTCAGGCAGCTGACTTTTAAAGACAAGGACGGAGACATAATAGCTGGTGAACAATGTATAGCACAAAGATGGAAAGAGAACTATTAGGAAATAATGACCACGACAGAAGCGGAACAGATGGAAGAACAGAAGGAAGTTCCGATATCAGAAAATGATAATAATAAACCGACGAGAGAAGAACTTAGGAGAGTAGTAAAGAAATTTAAAAACAACAAATGCCCTGGAACGGATGAAGTGGAAACAGAACTGTTGAAGTACGGGGGAAGGACCTGTGAAACAAAAATGTTAGAACTACTGACACAGATATAGGCAACATGTAAAATGCCGTCAGAATGGAGAGAAGTCCAGATAATCCCAATTTATAAGAAGGGAGACAAACAAGAGTGCGCAAATTACAGACCAATCTCATTACTAAATGTAGCCTATAAGTTACTGACGTCACTAATAAATGAGAGACTGAAGAAGTAGACAAGGAAATAGGAGAATACCAAGCTGGTTTTAAAGAGCAGAGATCGGTGACCAACCATTTATTCTCCCTAAAAATAAGAACGAAAGGATTACAGATCCATGCTTTGTTCATCGACTTCAAGCTAGCGTATGATAGTGTGAACAGAACTGAACTAATAAAAGCGCTGTTAGAAATGCAAGTTCCAGAAAGCCTGGCCAAGTTAGTAAGAATGATGCTGATGGACACAGAAAGCAAGGTGAGAATCAATGGCATAACTTCAGGAAAATTCAAAGTGCAGAAGGGTCTACTACAGGGAGACCCCACATCCCCGACACTCTTTAACGTTGCATTAGCGATTTGGAGGGAAAATGCGATTTCGTGCAGTTATAAACGGACATATATGGACTCGCTTTTTACGATTTCGTTTTCTTTAGTTTTTTCATTAATGTATGTACTGTAAGAAAGAGCAAAATTAAAACAAATAACAATATACTTAATAGTCCGAGTCAGGTGCTACTATATGCCGATGACCTCACAATCCTGACAAGAACTAAAAATAATGTTTCGAAGATTGGAAGAAGCGAGAATTTTTTGACTGAAGATGAACGAGAAAATCCTCAACATAAAAAATCCAATCAATGGTGCACTGAACATCGAGTGTAAAGAACAGAGGCATTATGAGAACGAAAGAGTGTCATCTTTCACCTACCTAGGAGCGGAAATAACCAGCAATGGAAATGAAACTGTATAGATTCGAAAAAGGATGACGGCAGGAACGCAAATGTGCGCAATATTAAGCTCAGTGTTAAATAAAAAAGTAGTATCAAGGGCAGTGAAAGTGTGCATTTATGAACTGTACAAAGACGCTCCCATTATCAAGACCCTGAAACAAGGAAGACTCCGTTGGTTAGGGCATATAGCAAGGATGGAGCAGACCAGAGTACCCAAGACGATCCTCAAAGGGGAACCTGCGAGGAGGACCAGAAGAGGAAGACCCCCAAAAATCTATCATAGACTTAATTTTAATAAAGAACAAGCGCAGGAAAGAAGTGAATGATGTTAGTGTTTAGGGGAGTAGAAATCAGAAGTGACGGTTTCTTAGTGCAAATTAAATGACTCTTATAACAATGAAGATAGTAAATAATACATATAGCTTTCTAAGTACCAAAGTGCATATGCTACAACAAGATGAAGTGAAAACAACATTTTTATAAGTAAGGAGCTTAGAAGGGCAGTTTGGGAAGGGATTGAAGAAATAGAGCTATTATGGGAAATATTTAGGATGACCAACCCTCCGGGTTTGACCCGGAGACTCCGGGTTTTACTACCTAATCTCCGGGCTCCGGGTTTCAACACAAAATCTCCGGGTTAACGTCAGTGGTATAGTATTTACTGATTTTAAAAATTAGGGTTTTGTGTTTACCACTCTCGATTGATAAGATTATTGGTTATTTTGAAAAGCGCCCCGTCCCGTCGTTTCCGGCAACCACGCGACTGGCGACTGGTCGACCGCACCGCGCATGCTTGAGAAATCAGCTGTAGGATGTAGTCACAGAACATAAACTCTCAGCATCAGCAAAAAAATAAATAATTCTGACGAAAAAAATAGTACGCCACTGCTTTTTTTCAAAACAGGTATTTGTTTCTCAAAGGCATTGTCAACTTATGCAACATATTTAGTAAATATCAAAATATGTTAGTTAAAATACTCGTAAAACTACCCGCAGTGGTAGAATTTCAATATCTTTGATAATAACCACAATAAACGGGTAGAGAGAATTCATTTCCCGATACGTGACGTCACGAGTGTCGGCCTCCTGAGGCTCCTACACAAACACAACACCCGCGCTGCTGGGTTACTAGTATTATTAGTCGACTCGGCATTCCGCTCTTACTGGCAAGCGACACTCGTGACGTCATATCTTAAACTTTTAGCTCCCATAACACGGTAACGAATTAAAATTCGGCCGTAAAATTTTGCACAGGTGCAATACTCACTTTACTCAATCAAATTATAAAATAAATAAAAAACGACTTTGCATAAGTTGACAATGCCTTTAATCGGCAACCAATTCTAAAAAGAAACTCAATAGGCCTGTCACGCACGCCACTGCTAAAATTTTCAAAACTAGTTGGATCGAAAAAGAGTCTATTCATGCCAGTAGGTATACTGCATACCAAAGCTCAATTATTTAACATCTTAAATCGTTTTCGAGATATTTAAAAAAAACTTATTTTTTTGGACACCCTGTATCTTGAAAAGGAAGTACTTTCAGACCCTTATTTATAGGAACTTTTTTCCTTATTTTTAGTCGTAGAAGCCGTCTGTGTATAGTCAGCCCACCATTTTTGTTACACCCTGTATATTTCCAAAAAATTCCGACCTTTTTTATTAGTGGAAAAAATCTCCGGGTTGAGCTTCTAGAGGAGTTGGTCACCCTAGAAATATTTAAAACAACTAAGGCAAACAATGAAAAATGTACTGCTTGGTGGAATAATGAAACTAAGGCAGAAGTTAAAAAGAAGCCATGGAATGTATATCTCAACAATAAGACTCCAGACAAGTAGCAAGAATATAAAGAACAAAGAAAAATAGTAAAAGACATGGTTAAAGAAGCAAAGCAAAAAACATGGGAGGATTTTGGAAATAAGACGTAGGAGAACAGTCAAGGAAACTTTAAAACTCCTTCACCACACAGTCAAGAATTTAAGAAGACAAAAAGGTGGTAAGCTGCAGGGTATAATATAAAAGCCAAAATGATGAAATATTTGGGTGAGCAAGGGTTTGCATGCTTGCACAAACTATCAATTTGGTAGTGTCCGACCGAAACTAAAATTGTTTAAAACGAAAACAAAAAATTTAAACAAGAACTGAATGACTACAAAAGCAAATGTATTAATAATTAATTTTATAGTTAGCCGGCCGAGTATTCCCAAGGACGACCCGAGACGTAACGACCGAACTTCATTACATCTCGCTCGGGTCGGGCGCCTTTAAACAAAAGATAGTTTCGGTTGGGCCGAAGATTCGGCTGCTTTTTGGCCGAAACCGAAACTCAAGCCGAAACTCGTATTTTAGGCCGAAACTGGCCGAAATCGAAACCGAAACTTCGGTCAGTCTCTACAATTTGGTATGTTAGAAGGCAGTTATACCACGAGATTGGACAATAGCTATAATATAGGTACCGATATTCAAAAACGGTGATGCTAAGAATTGTACAAATTACAGAGGAAATTCTGGAGAAAAGAATAAGGCAAGTTATAGAAGTAATGGTTGATGATAAAGGTCAAAATATTTAACAGGGTATTCATACCTGTGTTAACTTACGATAGAAGTGCGTCACTTAAGATGGTTCGGACAGATGGTGTAAATGAATGAGAGAAAATTCAGTCATGTGGAAGACAGGAATTGGTAAGAAAAGAAAAAGGGGCCAGCCCAATAGAAGCTAGGATAATAAAATAGCCAGAATCAGTCAGAAAAAGGAGACCGAATGGTGACAAGCTGGGAGGATAGCTGCTGATCGTTGCGTGTTGGGGAACTTCATTTGCGACACCTCGGCATCATTTGGTAGAAGAGGAATGATTGCAAAGACCCTATTCAACAATTTTAAACAAAGGACTTACATATCCTGCAGGTTGGTTCGAAGCGCCTGAGACTGGATGGATCCAAGACCTGTTTCCTTCTTATTTTGTTCCTTTTTCCAGTTTTCCATCTAATAAATAAATATAAGAAAATAATCAATTAATATTTAAACAAAAACTCAAAGAACTCGATTAATCAACGATAAAATTCTACATACCTGAACTTCTTGATACTTTGTTTGATTTTTTAACCTGTTAATACTGGTTTTATAAGTTTCAATCTTTTTTTGTGCACCTTTCAGATCATTCAAAAATTTCCGTTCGGCTTCCGATGGTTCAGATTTCTTCTGTGATACAAGTATTAATAGCTTCTCACATCTGTACATGAAAGTAAGTTATGAACATTAAATAAAATTATCATTTACGTATAACGATTACATTTCTTTGTGCTTAAAATTTATTTTAAAACTAAAATCAAAAAACTCGCACAAACATTTAGAGAATACATTCTGCAGTTGAAACTCCCGGCTCAAACTGCCAGTAGACCTAAAGTATCTATTAAATTTATAGGAGCAAAGTCAAGAATATTCACCTTTTCTTAAGATCGTCCTGTTTATCTTTGATATCTTCGTATTTTTCCGCTAAACTTTCAGCCTTTTCCTGTAACGCTTGTTTCTCCTTGTTAAGTTTCTGCAATTCATTTGTTTGGTAACATTTTAACATCTGCAAGACTTTAATGCGTTTTTCTATTTCTTCCCGGGCTTTTTCATGATGCTTGAAGTGCTCCTCTCTGAATACTTGAGCGGCTCTTTGCAATATCTGCAAATTTGAACAATTTACAACTAGCAAACAAAGTTTAGTTATAATCGCTGCACCTCATAGCATTCCTGTTGAGTCCGTTCGTTACTCCCCGATAACTTTAATATGGGTTGTGAGGATGCTTGCTTTAATATTCGATGGATTTGCAAGTCGAACGGTTCACTCAGCATCTAAAACAATGATGTTTGTAAGATTTTTACTTGGAAAATTTAAATTTCCGTCAAACTTATTGGGTTACGTTGCTGAAATTAAAAAAGTGAGGTTTTGTTATGAATTATATGACGAATAATAAAATAAATGTGGTTTGCAAGCCAAACGATTCACTCAGCATCTCAGGCAATAACATCCGTAACATTTCTACTGGTTAAATTTAATTTTGTGTCAAAATTGTTGGTTATTAGTGAAATTAGAAAAGTAAGGTTATGTTATGAATTATAAATGGTGAATAATAAAATGTTATTTGCAAGTCGAATGGTCTACTCTGCATCTAAAACAACAACATCCGTAACAATTTTACTGGTAAAAGTTAAATTTCCGTCAAAATTATTGTGTTAAGTCAAGGCTGGTTTATACAACTTTATTTAATTTTAGTCGTAAGTCATAATCGTAAGAGTTTAAAGATTTGTTTTGCAGGTAAGCGTTTATATGGATTTAGTCGTAATTTAAGGTTTAGTTTTAGACGTAACTTAAAAATGTAACCTTGAAAGTTTGCTAACTTTAGACGTAATTTTAAGATTTTACGTCTAAAACAGTTGTCGTAACGCATTTTTGAGTTATGCCTTCGAAACTAAAAACTACGAAAAAAAATTCAGCACACGGCACGGCACGTTTTACAAGGAAGTACAACAAATGTCCCACACTATTGTTTGATTTTGAGTTTAGGAGAGCGCATTTTTACGTCTTAAAATTAAATTGTGTCCTGCGTAAACCAAACAAAAACGCTTACATTAAAAATTAAAATTGCGTCTAAAACTACGACTAAATAAAGTTGTATAAAGTAAAAGTGAGGTTATGTTATGAATGTTATTTTGTGATTAATTATTATGTTATGAGAGTTTATGCTACATGTCTAATACTTAAAAAGAAAAACTATTAAAGACGAACCTTTTTCAACGGAGAGTTAAAGTTTTCTATATCTTCCGGCATAAAATCATCACCTGACGGCAACGATGTGAACGAAACAACAACCGAGCTAACAATCTGCCCTTGGGCTAACAAAACTACAATACTAGTAGGATCATAATATATTGAAAATCCAATAACGGGATTTATCTTGTCAGACGTTGCCGTCTTTGTACATATTAAGTAATCTGCGGTGCTTGGTTGATTTACGATCATTTCCATTAGGTTATCATCTGAAATTTGTTCATATAAGATAACACGTTTGCTTTAGAGTTAACTAACAATACCTTCAGGTCCATTAACAACTTTAATTAAAGTATCAACAGCCGGCACCGATATAGAATGAACCCCAGCTTCATGCGTAGCAAAATAATGACCCATACGAGATTCATCAGGATGTAAGAACACAGGACAGCAGTAATCACTTAAAACTTCCGTTGTCGCTAAGCCCAGTTCTAATTCTAAGGTTTCAAAGACGTACATGGCACGATCCGGAGGGTCTGAGTATTTTGTGCTGATCTTTAAATTCTGCATTGACAAATATATTAATTAGTAACCTTGAGCGTTTTTAATATCCTGTGTCTTACCCTTAATTTATCATCATCAGCATCGATCGGAAGCACGATCGAGTGCGAAATCGTTCCGTTTATAGTTGCAATACATAAAACTGGCGGCGTACATGGTTGACAAATTATCGAACAGGCATCGTTTGTGTATGATTGTTGATAAGAGGGCCAAGTTGGTAGCGGACCTTTTACCTTCTGGATATTCCTGAAATAAGACTTTTGACTTTATGAATTGTTATTCAAAATTAAGAAATAAACGTACTTATCGTTCAAATCTATTTTTAAAATGTACACCGAACCGAGACCATCTAAAAGAAATATCGGCCACTGTAGGTTGCCACGCTTGTTTTTCGAAGAACGGTTTAGCTTCATATCATTCAACTGTTTGATGAGTTGTTGTTGGTTGTCGTTTTTCGAAGAACTGTTTCGCTTCATATCATGCACCTGTTTGATGAGTTGCTGTTGGTTGTCTTCTATGCTTTTACGCCCGGGAAATTCTTTACCTGGAAATGAGATTTTGTAATGATTTGCTTAATTTGCTCCCGCTAATTACAAAGTGCATTCAAATATGATCGAGTGATAAATAGGCACTGTAACATCTGATGGTCTCTGTAGAGGAGTTTCAATGGACTGAGAAGGTAGAAAGAGCAAGAATAGAAGAGGAAGACACCGGAAATGCAAGCAAAAAAGTGAAAAAGGACGGAGAAAAGGAAAGATACGACGACAATCAAGGATCAAGTCAAAAAGATTCAAAGACTAGAGGAAAACATAAGAATCATGCAGAGAGAGATCATGAAGTTAGCACCAATTATTAAGGGCAATCAAAACACAAAGAAAGAGATAAAAGAATTGGTATCAAGGTTAAGATACTGTAACGTTTTTACGACGTTTATTTAAAATGAACTCGGTTCGTGGTGTAAATTAATTTATTAAACAAACTTAAAGTACGAAATAATTATAAAGAACAACAATTAAACACTAACGTAAAACTAAACGGAACACTAATATTAAAACCGAACACTAAAGTAATTTATTTGCAACAGTTATTTATTTAACTACTATTTATTTATACCGTTTATACGTATTCACAATTATCGCCGCGCATATCAGTTCAAGACTGAAATCTCGTAAGCGAGCGCGCCTTTAATATAGGCAGGCTTTCATTCTCGTGCATTCCACAGTGCTGCAGAATGATTTTCTTCCAGAACAGGTGACACACGAGCGTGAAGTGATTCACCCAACACCTGACACCTGCCGCTCGTTACAATACATAGCAAAAAGGGTAGAAACAGATAGTTTAAATGAAGTAATAAAGGAAAAGCAGGACAGCGTACAAATAGAAGCAACAAAGGTGGAGATACAAACTAAACAACTCCAAAAGGAAAGAGATGTGAAAGCACAAAAAGAAGAGAGACAAACAAGAGACATGTGTACCCAAACAGGGAAAATAGACTTGAAAATCCTGAGGACCGACATAAGACATCAAGTAAAGAAAAATAAAATGTACAGGTTATTGATTTAGCACGAAACAGTGGTGTTATCATGATATGTTTCCCTCTACATTGTTCACATCGACCTCAGCCCCTGGATGTATCGTTCATGAAGCCGTTAAGTCTCCATTATGATGAGGAAACACGAAAATTGCTGAGAATGAACCCAAGAAAAATGGTCACCCTATTCGAAATTTCAAAGTTGTTTAGGCAAGCTCTTCTCAGCTCCGCGAATATGAGAACTGCGCTATATGGATTCGAAAAGACTGGTATCCGGCCTGTAAACCCAAACATTTTTACAGATACAGATTTTTTACCATCTATGTCACCAGCTGCTCCACCTGATTCCAACATTCTGAGCACGTCAGAACTTCTTGGAACTGAGAGAAATGTTAATGCGAGAGAAGACAATCTTCAAGACATTTTAAAAGTGATATCTGATGTAGCTAATAAAAATCCCCCAGCTACTTCAGACAAAATACTGAGCCTCTTCATTAATTACAAATCATAAAAATATACAGAAGCTCTCAAAACTCTTCTGGTCATGAACGAAGCCCTGGTTCTTCTTGGATGACTAACAGTTCAGCAGGAGTATATCTTTTATATTGTATATTGTTTCATTAGTACAAAAAATGCATGATTTCGGGACAAGTAAGACAGATCGCCGGACTCCGCTGCGCGTCGTCCGGCGAGTCTTACGATTTTCTGTGTATTTAAATTGTAATCTCCACAAAATAAGCTAATTATCGGATTTACGATAATCACCTGACACCCGGTAAACAGATCGATGGTAGAAAGTGTTGCCTATTTTCATTAATTTTTTGTTATTCACTTTTTCTTAACCCTTGCATTTTTTTAAGTTTTTTTGTTACAGTTTTAAAGCTGAAATATTTGTCAATTGTTCAAATGGCGCAAAATTATATTCTTAAGGCAATTGCGCTCGCCGAATTCCGAAATTGTACTTAGTTAAGGATTTATTGCCGATAATATTTTTTGATTTTATCCGTTTTTTTCGAGCGCAATTGTCTTACTAAGGCATTTCTTTAGTCATTTAAATTGCACAATCGCCTTCATATATTATACGCGCGGTAAAAACTTTAAAAAATAAATTGCAATATTCGGTAAATCTTTCCACATCTGAAAGTTACTGAATACTAGCCTTAAAACTCATGTGTATAAAATAGTGATTAGACCGGTGATAACTTACGAAACTGAAATGTGGGTGCTAACTGATGCTATCCGGAATAAAATAGCAGAGCATAGAAAATACCGAGGAGAATATACGGAGAAGTTAAACTGCAAGACACATGGAGGAAGGCAAACTCGCTCTACTCAGGTCCATCCATAATCAATGTTATCAAGCAAGGAAGACTGCGTTGGTGGGGGCACGTGGCGAGAATGGATGACAACAGAATGCCTAAGAAACTCTTGATGGTACAACCGGAAGAAAGAAATAGAAGGGACAGGCTACCAACAACATGCCTAAAGATGTAAAGGAAGATTTAGCAATCCTGGACATTGCAGAAAACTGGGAACAACTAGTTGTCAATAGAAAACAATGGAAGAAGATTATAGCCATGGGCTCAAGGGCTTTTCGAGTTGTCAAATATATATACAAGTTAGCTTAGAAAATAAAACATCGTATGAGAAAACCACAGACTAATACTAATATTGGAGTAAGACAAGACTGTTTAATATAGCAATAGTATGTATAGTCTGAAAGGTTGAATGCACGGGAACAATCACAAACAAAGAAAGTCAGTTTTAATAGCTTATGCTGATGATATATCGTATTGATATCCAGATTAAAATACAAACTAACAGAGAAATTTAACAAACTAACCAAAGAATCAAAAAAGTTAGGCCTAACAATAAATGAAAATATGGAACTTTGAAGAAGAAAGCTTGAAGTAAATGGAAATCTGCGAATAGATAACTATGTTTTGGAAGAAGTCCAACAGTTTTAAGTATTTGGGGGCGATACTTTCTAACAATAAAAAATAGAAGAAATTGAATTAGAAATACAATCAGGCAACCGTGCATATCACGCTAATAAGAAACTACTAAAGAGTAAAAAGATCAACAAAATAACCAAGATAAAAATAAAGGGTTTTTCATTCAGCGCTCGATCTTTGAAATTAAATAAAACAAGTTGTGTAAGTGATATCGCAATATTTTTATTTTTATTTTGAAGCATATTCGATGACATTAAGTTTCAAACATTATATCAGCCAAATAGCCGCCACGGCTCCGCTGGGTAGCTCGAATCCTGGAGATCTAATTTTCGATGACATTCTCGCAAAAAAATTGACTCAATTTCATCAATGACGCGACTGATGTTGGCCTTTAGGGCGGCAATCTATGTGGTTTGTCGGCATAGACCAGAGATTTCACGTAGCCCCACAAAAAATCTAATGGCGTTAAATTACGGAATCTGGGAGGCCAGTAAATAAATTCGACGCAGCGCACGGAACGTTTGGCGAACAGAGCACTGATTTTGACGATGAATTTTAACAATTTCCACGCGTTGTTGAATCGTGTAGCATTTCATGGTTAAATCTCAAGACTAACTGAACACGCCTAGGCATGGTCGTGCGCAGTTGCCAAAGATCGGGCGTGACTATTGAAAAACCCTTTATATGGAAGTTTGATACGACCAGTGACCATATACGCAGCAGAGGCAATGTATTTAACAAAGAAAAAGCAGGAAAGATTAAGAATTTTTGAGAGGAAAGTTCTACGAACGATATTAGGTCCCATAAAAATTTATGACAAAGAATATACACAAAAAATGAAGAATGAGCTGTTAAAAGAAATAGGAGAATACATAGTTACGTATTCCAAAGACCAATAGGAAGACTTAAAGCAAGATGGTTGGACGACGTCAAAGAAGATCTCCGTCTAATGAAAGTGAACAACTGGAAAGAAAAAAGCTTAAATACGAATCAGTGGAGAAGCCAAGTAACACACCAAACTATAACCAACTTTTGGAAAAGTAAACTGATTATGGGGCCTTGTTCATCCTGAAAACAGGGCAAGGAAAATTCGCATGAGTGGCTATATTCTGACAGGAATGGGTGTGGTGTAAAAAACAAAACAGGAAAAATCAACTTACTCTGTGCAAATGGGTGAACTTTGGTAGTACTCTTGGAGTGATGAGGTTCGTCGTTTAATTCTGGCAGTCCAAAATCGAAATCAACAGCCGTTTCACCAAGTAAACCCAGAAAGAAAGCTTTGCTACCGGGCATAACACCTTTCGGCCTTGTTCCAACGTTGTATACACCTAGTGCGACGGCTGATGAATTGTCAATGTTATACAACCTACAACAAAAGAATTAACGATCTGATTAAATATACGTTTATTATCGAAGGATAAAACCTGGAAAAGCTTACAATTATTACATACGTACCTGAGTGCATTATCGGAAGTCAACACCAAAATATGCGTATTATTCTGACTTGCGGGATGAAATCTGACTTGCCGAACTTCAATACACGGATTGCAGGAAAGGAGCTGCTCGTCTAGGTTGTAACTTCTGCAACGTAAAAAAGAACAATGTCAGAAAAGTTAATACAACACATTTTTAAAAAATGTAGTGGTTTTTCGAAACCCAGTAAGCTATAATTTTAATTTATTATGTTGGTACTAAATTTACATACACTCCGAAGGAACAAATAGAGGCATTCCAGCCTAGAAGTTAAATTACAAAGTGCAAATGCAAGCAGAAATACCTTAGCACTTAATACCTTAAAGCATTTGAATGCCTAGGAACCGAAACCAGAACAAGCGGGATTTAGAAAACGTTTTGGAACTAAGTTCATCAGGGTGGCCTGAGTGCAGTGGTTTGATCATAAGCAATTATATTGTAAGTCTGTAAGTTAGTAGTCAGTCAGTCAGACGATCGATACAAAATTGATCTTCGATCTTGTATTGAGAGATCTTCCATTTTCGATTAAATCTCGGATTTCTATATCTAATGATTACTTGTTTTATATTGTTTTTCTCGTGTCCTTTAAACTGTCTTTTCACAACTGATTCTATTTTTTCATTTAGAATGTTTTGTTAAGTCGTAAATGTGATCCTCTATGAGGATCACCGATAATAGAAGCCTTTCCGGTGGTTAAATTTAGCAGTTTGTTATTACATATCATTAAATGTTGGGAAATCCGATTGCCAAATTGGTATTCGAAAATTAGTGTAATTTTTTTACAAGACAGAAAAAGAAAAACTCCTATTTACTCTAACGAAATTATATCCCTAACATGGCCTACTGTAGGTTAAAATGGATTTCCAATGAAACACATTTCCAGACAATTTTTGATGAACAAATAATTAACCTGAAATACATTTAAAATATCACAAATTTCTCTAGTAAACAAAATTTCAACTCGAAATGAAATATTGCCCTTAAAAATTTGCAAATTTTTCACACTTTTCCACACTTGCACATCCAAACAAATAATCGCTTTGACTAAAAGAAAATGACAAATAAATTGTAAACATTCTCACGGCAAATTAAGCACGCTAATGCAAAAACGGAAGGAAAAATGAATATATTAACAACATTAAAATTAAATACAACGCCGGAATTAAAACTAAATCGGTAAAATATTGCGGAGCGTACGGTGAGCTTAGCAAATTTCGACTTTAATAAATTTCACAAGCCATGTATTTCGGGACGCGGGCCAAAAAATCAACCACGAGAATGGACACTCTAGTTTATAGCTAGAGGTACACGTACCAACTGTTAAATAACGGCCGGCTTTTGTTGAATTAGAATTACCGAATTTCATTAGTTAGTCATAAAATATTTTTTTTTTACTAAAGCAAGGATGTTTTTTCTGTTTGATTGCGCTCACCGATGGAATGCAAGGATTAATCTTCTGTTTTTCTTGAACAGCAATACATTAAGTATTAAGGAAATAATAAAAATTATTAAATATTAACATACAATTAGCCTTTTCTTAATGTTTCTAAAAAAGAAATATTTCACCGATTTTATGCAAAATAATGCAATTAAATGTAAAATGACAAGAGAAAGATATCTCTTCCTTCACTTTCTTTCTTAAGATACACCCCTAAGCTTTAACAAATACTAAAGGAATTTGAAAAAGCACAGAAAAACCAATTAATAAATTAAACAATATTTATTAGGGCAGTTTCTTCTGCCCTTCATATTTTACCCTCTTCCAATGCTTTTTGGTATCAACTTATTTTTAGAGGCCCTCGTATTTCCTCTAATCTTCTCTTGCTTCAGTCTATTTATACGTATAACACGAATACTAATGGTTTTTTTAAAACTATCTAAACACTAAATAACCGCCCAATATTTGTTTTCACGTTGTACTTTTTCGAAACACTTCCGTGTGTTGAACTTGAGTTGCTTGCTCCCAGCAGAACTCCCCCTCCTTCGTTATACATCATGCGTTTTTTGCCAACCTGTTGTGAGACAATAATTTCTAGCTGTCTCCAATACAAATTCATGATTGTATCTGGAACTGCGAAATACACACAATACAAATAAGTATATTGACGTGCGGTAAAGAAAGATCTATGTTAACTAAAGTAAAATTCCTACTTCTGTATCGAAGTCGTTGTACACTAAAAATTTTAGATTAAGTTTCAAACTAGAACTTTCTATCCGTACTGGAAGGCAACTGCAAGTTGTTCTCGCGAAACAGAGTTCTAGAAAAACAGATGATGTTTCGAAACGGAGGGCTCCGCTATGAACGAGCAGTTCAAGTTCAATGGCGGCGTTGTTGCTATAAATACAAACGCGTGGGTAACACGGCATTGTAATAGTATATTACGTGCCAAGTGCTCGTAAGTAATATTTTTTTGGACGAGCACGCAGTTTGGAAAACCGAGGCATAGCCGAGGTTTTCTAAGCATGCGAGGCCAAAAAAATACTTACGGAACAAGGCGCATACCGGGTGTTTGAGCTAAGGGGCGAACATAGGGAAATAGCATGGGAAATCGTATATATGCAGATTCCTGCTCCCCGTTTGACTTGATAGGGTTTATACTGGTATCAATCGAAAGACAAAGAAAATGCGCTTAATTTGATACCACCTTACTTGAATTTGTTGTTTTTTTTAAGAAAGAAATAGCTTAAAAACTACAATAAATAATTTGCATTTTATTCACAAAAAGCAGACCAGCCATGATAATTTGAAGTTTCTTAAATCACGAACTGTGCGAAAACTGACGCCAGTATAAAATGTTTTGACAATAAATACCCTCTCCCTATTAAAATATTCAACATTACTATTCATAGTAATTAGGGAGATACGTGAATTGATAACTGATAGAAAATAAAATTAATTTTGGCATAAAGAAACTTCAAATTTGATCATGACTAGTCTGTTTTTTGTGAATAAGATGCAAATTATTTATTGCAGTTTCTTTCTTAAACAAGCAACAATTTCAAAAAAAGTAGTACCAAATTGAGCGCATTTTTTTTTTGTCTTTCGATTGATACCACTATCAATCCTATCAACTCAAACGGGGAGCAGGAATCTGCATATATACGATTTCCCATGCTATTTCCCAATGTTCGCCCCTTAAGTCAAACACCCGGTATACTATTTTTTCGACCGCCTGGAAAAAATATCAAAAAACGTAATAATATTAAAATTAAATTAACATGATTGACAGCTGTCACAATAAAATTACGAAGTCACATAGCGGAGTTATAATGTTCACGTTCGCGTAAGTAACATTATAACAACAGATCAACAAAAATACCAATTAGGGTAGGCTGTGAAATTGAATTATTTTGAATTGGTACTTTAGCCACATCCACAGAATGACATGTTATAACGTTTGTAGTTTGACATTTTTATTGTAAACAAAGTTTATAACCTTAAATTGAAATTGAAATGTCATTCTGTGGATGTGGCTAAAGTACCAATTCAAAATAATTCAATTTTACAGCCTACCCTAATTGGTTTTTTTATTGATCTGTCTGTAGTACTGCTATTACATTCATTACTAGGACAACAATAAACAAACGGTAAATTCCACTTTTACGGTTCTAATTTTTCGTCAATAATGGTCCACTTACTAATCAGGAGGTCGAAAAAACAAATATTTGACATTTTTAAATCACATTTTGATCAATGTTAGGATTAATTTAATCTTCAAAGCCTGTAGCACATTTCAATATTTTTCTTTGACTTTCAATATTTATTTACAATCTGTCTTTACAACAACAATAAGTAAATCAGATGACTACAAATTTGACAGTAGGATATCATTCCAGCCAAAGATTCCTTTTTAAAACCACTTAAACAATTATTATCATTAACCTATTATTTTTTCAACTTAAATAATTAAATTTGCAGACGGAATCACCGAATTTTCGCGTGAAATCAAAATGGCAGTATCATCAGCATATGTAGCTGTTAAGGTATTCCGCGTGGTTGGTATGTCTACTGTGTATAAAGTGTACAACTGTACAGTATTTTTCATCTAGCATTTGGGTTGTGACGTCAACTTGCCCCGCCCAAAAACTGTATGAATAGACACGCGTTCGTCTGGAGTGTATGCTACTAAGATCTGAAAGTACTCCTTGCTACTTTACTTGAAAGTATTTGCCTGTTAAATATGACTTTAATAGTTGATAGTATGTGCGTGGCAGCTTTAGCTTGATGTTCGAGAGCAGGCCTACGTGCCAAACTTTATCAAAAGCCTGAGAAACATCAAGAAAGGCACTTGCTCAACCATAGAATGTCCTTCCCTGAAACCAAATTGGTGATTCGATTGCTTGCTTTTTTCAAGTAGAGGTTTGAGTAGCTTGAGTAAGAACTTTTCGAAGAATTTGGACAATATTGGCAGCAGACTGATAGGGCGGTAGGACGCGACTTCTTCTGGAGGTTTTCCTGCTTTGTGTACCATAATTATCTGCGCCACTTTCCACTGAGTTGGAAAGTATGCCGTTTTAAATATCGCATTACATATAGCTGTGATTAGTTTTAGACCCTTGTACGGTAGTTCTTTCAAGATCTTGTCTATAATGAAGTTAAGTAATGGAGCCTTTGTGGCTTTAGAGGGTGTATTTTGATTAACCTACAACAGGTAGGAGTCGAGTTGTTGAATTTCTGCTTCTTCTACAGGCGTTGGTTCCGATGGAAGTGGTTGAAATACGTTAGCTAGATGTAGGGCAAAAGTCTGTGCTTTTCTTTTGCATCTGTGACCCAGCTGCCGCCAGCTTTTCTAATCGGAGGTATTATTGTTTGTGGACGCTTAGGCTACTTACTAGCCCCCCACAGTGAATATTATGTGGCTTCTGTGGCGCAAAGGTTTTCTCAGTAGGTCTGTATTGCTTCGTTTTTCGAGAATTGAAGTATACCCTTTAGATCTCTCTGTGCTTTATTTAGTCTGGCTTTGTCATCAGACGATCTGGTGGTTTTCCATATACTTCTGAGTCTATGATTTTCAGCAATTGCTTTTTTAATATCCACAGGGTATTTTGTATAATTCTCTTTATACAGGGTTTGTCAAAAAGTCCGGATCATATGGAACTCTTTTTTATTAAAGTATTTCAATTTCGAATAAAAACAACTTTGGATCAACGATGCCGTAAATTTTCAAAAGAAAAATAGTTTTTTGCAAACAGTATTTTTTCAAGAGACTCCAGGTAGGCAATTATTTGTTAAAATAACTTGATTCCACACGTTTCATCAGATTTCAATGAAATAAAAAAAAATCCGAATTTTGTAGAATACTTGGAAAATTCAATAAAATGAGTAAAAAATAATAAGTCCGAATTTTTAGCTGAAAATTTGCATACTCACGTAAAATACCATTCTGAACAACTTTTTCAAATGCAATCTTTCGAAAAAATCATAAATAAGGCCGCTTCTGAAGATTTTTTTCAAAAAGTGTCAAATTTGACAGGTACAGAATGTCATTTGATCAAATCTGTGTGCACTTTTGTTAGTCCTTAGACCAGTACAAACCAATGCCGTATTAATTTTTTAAATAAATACTTTCATAAAAAAAAGTCCCATATGATCCGTACTTTTTGACAAACCCTGTATGTTAGCTATGGTAACATGCAATGTATACAGGGTGTCCCGAAAGTAAACCGTCATACGTCAACCACTGATAGAAAATGTCAATCTGAGAAGAAACGTTCCTATGAACGTAGGTCCGGAAACGATTCGTTAATGAGAAAAACGACACTTTAAACAACTTTAAACTTTTTCAACTTTTATTGACAGTACATTTAAAGCAAAGTGAAAGCATAATACTACATCCTACTTAACTACAAAAATTGCTCAATATTCTCTCCATTGCTTGAAATGCACGCTTCTGAGCGCCTGATTATCGAGTTTAACCACATTAAACTGTTGTAGATTTTGCCTTATGGTAATTGTTGCTGTTTCAATTCTTTCCATCAACTCCTCTCGTGTATTAATTGTATTCCGGTGCACCAGGTGCTTCATGTAGCCCTAAAGATAAAAATCCAGACACGACAGATTTGGTGAGCGAGGTGGCCATGCGATAGGTCCACCTCACCCAATCCATCTTCCTGGATAATTCTCATTAAACCAATTGCGGACGTTTCTTCCATAGTGAGCTGGAGCTCCGTCCATTTGCAGTATAATATTTTGCCTTACATTTAATGGAACATCTTCAAGCAGATTGTTTAAGTCGTTTTGTAAAAACAACAAATAGGTATCAGCATTTAGACGGTCGGGGATAACATATGGGCTAATTAACTGATTTTTGACAATACCTGCCCATAAATTTACAGACAATCTGTGTTGAAAAAAATCGTGCGTTCGGATTTCATGAAGATTTTCGTCGCTCCAGTAATGCCAGTTATGACAATTAAAAATTCCATTATTTGTGAACTGACATTCATCAGTCCATAGTTATTCAATGCGCCACACTCGAGTTTTAGGAATTTCAGTAGTTCTTGAAACTTCCCGAATACTCGCATTGAGATTATTTTCAATCTGATCAAGAACTACTTCTTTGTCTTCTACCCGTGCACGGGGTCTTCCAATGGCGGTTGTGTTCTTAAAGTTCACATTTTCACGCAAATGTGTGTGAATTCTTGTAAAAACAGAACGATCTGGAATTCTTCTATTTGCGTAGCGGCGCCGATATTCTGCCACAGCCCGTCTTGAATTGCCGTTGCAAAACCCATAAATAAAATGCATATCAGCGTACTCGTTGTTTTCGAACGTATACCTTGGCATTTTGATCAAAAACTTGTTTTGTGTCACTTTGAACTTAGAAACTAACTGAAACTTGTAACTAAGCAACGCAAGCAAGCGACACATCGTTGTTTTTTTTATCACGGCCAACTTGTACAAAACGGTAGATTGCCTCATTGAAAATATGCTGTAACTCTTTAACGGATCAAGATAGGAATAAATTGATATACTCGTAAACTTTTCTTCTCAGAATGACATTTTCTATCAGTGGTTGACGTATGGCGGTTTACTTTCGGGACACCCTGTAATCTTTAATTTCTGCCGAGGCCATTTGTTTTCCTTTATTGCTAATATTTTTGATACCATAGATATTTTACGCATTTTTTAAAGTTTTGATTGCAGCTAGCTATATTTAAAAAGAATTTCCATAAGCCACGTAGGTGGTTAATGGAGTCAAACGAGCTTTGTATTTTTTAGATGGTTTCTTTATTTCAACTACCGCCTTTCTACTTCGTTTTTGTTTTATTTTTACATAGAAACAGAAGTAATATTGTATTTGCAATTTCTAAATTATACAATTTTTAACAGCTTTTTAATTTACAAAGCATAACAATGCTATAACATATGGCCAGCTCAGCGGAGCTCTTTATGGTTGAAGTAGGAGAGGTAAGAAGTCAGGTCCTTCGTATTAGTGATGTTTCCTACGATTTTTATGTAAGACTATTTTTCTGTATTTAATTGTCGAAGTGTTTATCTTTAACTTTAATTCTAAATAATATTTTGTGAAACTTGATCAAAGTCGGACAATATATGTTATGTCATCTTTTAACGAATTATGTAAATTCTATTTATAGAAAAATATCACCTCCGCAGGGATTCGAACCACTGACCTTCGGCTATACGCGCCAATGCTCTACCAGTAGTTCGCATCCCTGCGCAGGTGATATTTTTCTATATATAGAAATTACATAATTCGTTAAAAGATATATTTCCTCAAAGGAAATATGTTATGTTAGTTGAATCAGAATTTTTATATAAAACCTCTCGCACCAAACCCCCGCGTGGCGTAGCTGGTTAAATACAACAACCGTTGGTACTTAAAAATTATCAGAAACTATACTAAACTTAATTAACCTATTTTTCCTAACTTTTAAACATTACTTTTGGTAACAACCACTACGTTACAATATACCTGCCGTCAAATATGTAATGTGAAACGTGAGAGTTCGATAAACCTGAACAAATTAAGGTGGAGGCTCTTAAGAAGAATATTCGGTGGGGTACAAAATAGGCAATCGATGGAAGAGGAGAATCAGTGAGGAGGTGAACGTCTCTGATGAGGGCCCAGTGAATAAGATTACTAGGATACCTACAAAGACTAGGTGAGGACAGAGTGCTAAAACAAGTAATGAAGAAGGAGATGGAGGAAACACGGAGAGTGGGCCGCCTTAAGAGGAAATGGTCAGCTGCTGAAATAGAAGATATATACCGAGTGTGGCCTGACATTTGAGACAGGAGAAATACATGCGATTTTGATAATTGCTTAATTTTATCTCTCCAGCTGAACCGTTTAGATTTTGTACGTTCTTGATTGGATGAGTAGTACGCTATTAAGCAATTGATTCTTAACTAATTAGGAAAATTTAGCTCCTAAACGTAAAATAAAGTAAATATTTTAAATAAAAAGTCACACATGCACCTTATGACATCTTCCTTAAAGCCTGCTGCGCATCATTTGTTCGTACTAAATTCTGAAATTTCCATAGTGATGCTGCAGCTTATCAGAACAAGTCTAGTTGATCAAATTTTTGTAGAATTAATATCAGTCTAATAATCACCAAAAAATACCATTTCTCCTTCATTTCAGATAAATTTCGTACTATAATCGACTGAAAAAAAAAAGTACTTTTCGATGAATAGCTACAACGTAAGCAACAGTTAGCCAAGAAGGTAATATTCACATATGTTCAATTTCCTATGCATTTTACCTATGTCTCACATATCAGGCCACACCCGGTAGGTAGAAGAGAAAGGCATCAGGGAATGGTGTAAAAAGACTAAGGAAAGTATACCAACGGTCTGGATTTACTTAGTAACTTCTTTCAGTGATGTATGGTATTACTTCTGAGCTCAACTTGCTTGTAGAAGTCGTACATCACCACATGGCGAGGTATCTGGCCGATTTAATCGACTCGTTAATCGTATTAGGACCGACCTTCTCAGCTTCTGATAATATTTAACTTTTATATATGTACCTTTCTTGGTAACCAGTTGTTTTTACAGTAAATATCTCAAAGCATTTTTATCACACTTTGGCGTACTCGATCATTCAAAAGGAATACAACATAGTATTGGAAAGCCTCAACGCAAATGATTGGATGACAAAGAATATCGCTGCCAGAAACTCCCTTAATGTTTTAACAGGTATGGGCCGCTTATAAAAGTTGAGTTGGTGGTCAAAATTGTAACATTCACATACACTTAATGTAACTTAGGATTGCTTTTACCTACAACTAAATCAGCCAGGTATCTTGCCAAGGGGTAGTGTAGGACCTATACGTATTATGAAACAGGAAGGGTATATTGTAGGACTTTATTGTTGTTGGAAACGTACCTTTGGATATTAAACAAAGTAATATGCACTTCAACAACACGGGTATGTTCGTGCTTATAAAAGAAAAAAAAACAAGAGGGTTTCGTGTTCTTAATTGTTAAAAATATATTCTTCCCTGGTTTTTACGAAGTTAAGAGTTTAATTTTTGGCAGGGTGGATCAGCACTAAAATTCACAAAGTTTATGTAAGTTAGTGTGAAGGGAGGAAATTTATTCCGAAGTTTTTATATTATGTACGGGCGGTAAGTAAGAAGAGGCTGCAATGGAGGTCGTAAACAGTTGCATTTATATAACGTCATATTAATTATGCTACGTAACCTTTTAATAAATGTCCGGACCATAATGAAAAGAAATTCTAATTAGGGAAATAAGAGCCGTGGCGTAAAGTCTCGGATTTATGATTTTTATTCGCGGCGTTCGCCGGAAATGGTAATGCGACATGTTTTTACATCAACCGTAATGGATAAGTTTGGTTAAATGTGGCAAACTTCTCTGCATTATGCCGATAAATTAGAAGAACTTTAACACCCTCCAAATTATATTCAAGGATAAATGTAAAATTGTTGTAATTTTGATGATGGGATGTTTTATTTGCAGCGTGTGTTTCCTACTTGGCTAAACGTAAGGTATTACGCACCCTTTTTAGACCTTCCAACTTGCCTAATTAGTAATTACATACTAAATTAGCGAATTTGTATACGGCCTGTCTAACACTGCGAAAACTTACGAAAAACGCCGAATTTTACCACCTCCACCTAACGGTTAAGTGTTTATATATAAATCCTGAGGCACGTAGCGCAAGAATAACGAAAATATTAAAATTCATTGCACACGTACGATATGATATATGACAGAAAAGGGTAGCAAAATATGGGGTAATTAAGAATCGAGGGTTGGGAAGCCGCAGTTTATTCAAAAAGTCATATAATGTTGCTACAATGTAATTTTTACATTTAATTCGGCTCACTCGCGTGCTCCGTCCTTTTCCTATTTCCGTAAAACGCCAAACGTAGAAAAGGTGGGAAAATTACGCTCGTAGTGATGCACGTCAGATCATATATTAGATGTGTACCAGTCATTTTTATCATTTAGTGTGTTCCTCGAGTCCCTGGGTACATGCTTTTATTTTTTGGATGGCACATTAATATCTTTTATTTTTAAACAGATGTTGCCCCCTTTTTGATTTCACTAATTTCATGTTTATGCAAGTATTGCACGGCATGTGGATGGTTTGAAACAGATGACTAATGTCCAGGAGGGAAAAACCAAAAGGTTTCGACATTGTTTAAATAGCTTGGTTTTGAGTTTTTTTAATTTGAAAGGCCTCTGTATATAACCATAACTTAATATTCCCAATTAAGGTAATTCTTTTGTGTGCATTAGATATTTAAATTAAATTGGTAGCTTAGCATTTCGATTGCTTCAACAAGTTTGAACTTCTTTCTTCGTCAGGCGAAACTTTCCAATTTTCCTTCAGGATTCTCAGGCTGGTTTTCCGAATGGTCCATTACTAATTTCTCGATATTACCCTATTCTTTCTAGTGGCACTTTGGTTCCGGTTTTTACAAGTTTAAACCTGTTTTTATATTAGGCCAACTTTCTAAAGTTTCTTTCGGCGTTTGGAGTTTATTTACCGAAAAGTTGTGCCCGGATTTTCAAGCTGGTTTTCTGAGTTATATATTTATATTTTCCAGCTTTCTGATTCGGATTTCTTTCTTGCTTCTACAGTTTCAAACTTGTTTTTCCGTCAGGCGATATTTTCCAAGTGTCTTTCAAAATTTTGACTTTATTTTTCGAAAATTTGTATCTGGATTTTCAGATTAGTGTTCCAAGTAAGCTTCCGTGATATTTCCCTGTACTTTGTTCTTCACATTTGCTTCTTGCTTTTACAGGCTCAAACTGTTTTTTTTTTTTTTGTAAGGTCAACTTTCCAGGATTTCGTTCAGGATTGTAAGTTTATTTTTTCGAAAATTTGTGCCCGAATTTTCATGCCGATTCTCTGAGTTGGTCATTCCTATTTCTTCAACGTTTCTCTTCCTTTTAATTGAATTTCCTTTTTACTTTTGCAGGTTCAGACTTGTTTTTTCGCCAGGCGATATTTTTCAAATGTGCTTCAAAATTTTGAGTTTATTTTCATAAATTATTTTCAGACTGGTTTTCAGAGTAGGACACTCTTATCTATTTGACATTTCGCTGTAGTTTTTTTTATATTTTGCTTCTTGTTTCTACAGGATTAAACTTGCTTTTTTTGTCAGCCCAACTTTATCAAATTTCTTTCAGGATTCCGAGCCTATTTTTCGAAAATTTGTGCTTGAATTTTCGCGCTGGTTTTCTGAGTTGGTCATTCCCATTTCTTCAACGTTTCTCTACCTTTTTTATTTGCATTTTCTTTTTACTTTTAGAGGTTCAGACTTGGTTCTTTGGCAGGAGATATATTTCAAATATGCTTCAAAATATTGAGTTTTATTTTTTGAAAATATGTACCCGGCTTTTCAGGCTAGTTTTCCTAGTCAGTCATTCTTATTTCTTTGATATATGTTTATGTTTAATTTTTTGTTTCTACAGGTTTAAATTTGCTTTTTTGTCAAGTGAAACTTTCCTTCAGGTATTCGAGTATATTTTTCTAAAATTTACGTTTGAATTTTCAGGCTATTCCTATTTCTTTGATACATACTTGTATTTGTCATCGACATTTACTTTCTGTTTTTACAGGTTTAAACTTGTTTTTCGCCAGCCAAAACTTTCCATACTTCCTTTAGAACTTCAAATGTATTTTTCTAATATTCCTACCTGCAGTTTTGGTTGATCTTCTGACGTGACCTTTCTCCAATATTTTCATGTCCTTGTATTAGCATGTTGCTTTTTGTTTCTACAGGTTTATACTTGTTTTCTCGCCAAGCCAAACTTTCCAAGTTTCGATCTATGTATTTTTTTTTTGAAAATTTGTAACCAGATTTACAGGCTGGTTTTAAGAGTTGGCTATTCTTAATTCCTCAACAATTCTCCGTCCTTTTTGTTGGCATATTGGTTTTTGATTTGTGCTCAGATTTTCAGGCTGGTTTTCCGAGTTAGCCATTCTTCATTCTTTGATATTTCTACGTCCTTTTTGTTGGCATCTTCCTTCTTGCTTGTGGTTTAATTAGAGATGGTTTTCTGAGTTGGCCATTCTTAATTCTTCGATATCTCCCCGTCCCTTTTATTCGCATTTTGTTTTTTCATATTACAGGTTTTAAACTTGTTTCTGTTTTTCGACTCAGAAATTTGAACTGAAATTTTCATGTCGTCCTGGTCTCAATTTCCTATAGTTTCCCGTTCATGTTACTTACGTTTTGCTTCGTGTTTCCACATGTTCAAATTAGTTTTTTGGCAAGTGAAACTTAACCAAAGTTTCTTCAGGATTTCGAGTTCTCTTTTTTTAATTTGTATCTCGGTTTTCAGGCTGTTCTTTTCAGCTGGTTTCATTTAATGTTTCGATATTTCCTTGCCTTTTTTATTTGCATTTTGCTTCGGTCTCCACAGGTTGACACTTGTTTTTTGTCAACCGAAATTCTTCGAATTTCCTTCAGGATTTCGAGTTGTTCTTTCAAAAATTTGTGGCTTTTAAGTTTAAAAAATGAACATAAAAAATCAAAAATCATGTTCTAATTAGTTTTCCAAAAATTTTAATAAAAAGTCTAAACAAATAATTTAAAATTCAAAAACTAAACACACCGTACTTCGCTAATACATTTTTAATTGTATTAACGTATGCCTTTTAGTTCTGTATTTGCTGTTAATCGAATATAAAGATAACCCGACTCAAACCATATTTTAAACCGAAGGAATACCCAACAAACTTCAAGATTAACATCAAGCTGACATCCACCGTAAGGCATCCTCGTAAAATATTAAAATAAGCATTCGTCACGTTTAGATGAGGAGTCATAAAACTGAACTGCATCAAACACGAGAATCACCAGCGAACATGCAATTTTTGTATCTGTTGCTGATACGTGAAAACACGCAGCGAACCCTCGGGACTCACTTTTTCTTTTTTTATCAAAAAGAAAACATTCGCAAAACTAATCCTTCTGAAAGACGAAAAGACGAAAGAAACGCGTTCGGTTATTGTTTGGGTCAAAAAACCTCGACCAAAAATATCCGCGGCCTACTTTGTTGTTAATATATAATTAATTTATGTAATTCGTTTAAATAAAGCGCCCATCAAAAATTAAAATCCATCCGTGCCGTGTCCAGAAGTTCATCTCGAAAAAGCGTTCCCTAGTTAGTTTTATTTTCTTCCCGCATTTACATGAAATATTAGCCGGTACTTTAATCGTGGGTGTCCATCGCGAAGAATTAAACATTGCTATGAATACAAAATGTAGGTTCGACCTCGGTATTTTTGTTCCCGTCCCCCATGGGAGTTGCATACGAGCTCGTGTTTCTTCCTGATCCCGAAAAGGGGGATGTATGTATGTGCAATGCTTTTCGTCAGGCTCATATACGATTAGTGGTGCACCGCCAATTTATATTTTGGTAGACTGTGGCACAGACAGGAGGAATGTTCTGTTATGTACGTGTATTTGTTTGAATGAATCTTTTATATGCAAATTTTTAACGTTGCCCGTTCTTTTGAAATTCCCAACCAAAAACAAAACTAACGAATTATAAAAGATAATTCGGTTAGTTTGATGGACAACTTGAAATTAGCCGGGAATAAAAAGGAACTCTAATTTGGACAATAATTTTTAGTTAAATAGAATAAAAGGGCGAGTTGACTGCGTTTTTTTTCTTTTGTTTCTTAACAAAAGCGGCTCATTTCAAAATTATGATGTTAACAAGAATCGATTGCTACGAACCGACAAATCTGTCTGTTGATAGTTATTCCAGCTTTTGTTAAAAATACAATGCCACAACAAATGAAAGTATTTAAGGTTATAAGGTTTTCCATAAACTTCTTCAGAATTTTAGGCAGCCATGGACGCATAAGCGAGAAATATGTAGTTGTTATGGAGTTGGGCTAGCTTTTATATTATATTTAAGATGTTTCGAGCTTGTTAATCTAACAACATTATGGCAAAATAAGTATGTAATTTTATTCCCGAACCACCAGCCTCTTGAGATTTTTAAACAACCATTAACGTATAGTCAGGAAACAGCCGTTATAATGAGCCTGATTCGTTTGTATATTGCACGTCGGTTGTTGTAAAAGATTGGGCAGAAAGTTTGTTGATTTGATGATCTTATCGTTGATATTTTTAAACAACTACAGGCCTCATAGCACCTTTTTCAATAAAAAAAAGTAAAAAAGATACCTAGTAACACTGAAAAAGTAACTCCATATTTTTATCGATGCAAAAACAGTATTAAGAAAATTATTATAAAATGCAATAGGAAACTTAAAATTAATAATTTATTAATTAATCTTTATTAAAAATAAACAAGTTTATTCGTATACAGGGTGATTCAAAAGTATTGTCATTAATTTTAAGGGTAGGTACTGTAGGTACAGGTAGAGCATATCAAATAGAACAACTTTTCCCAATAAACTATGTGTCGCAAGTAAACGGTAAGGGTGGAAATAAATTACTTACTGGAATAGTGGAATAAGTCAGTTCTGTTTACATTTAAAATTTAAATATATCAATCGTCTTTCTTGTCCGTACTGATAAAAGCCCAGGTGTGATGTGACGTAGCTTAGTCAAGTCATCCTTGGCTTTAAAAGTGCACTATTCGAACGCTTTAATGGATGGTCATCCTAACAGTATGACCGAATTAAATGACGTTTTAATTTACGGAAAAGCTCTTCAAAATGGTGCAGCAACTCTGAAAGACAGTTTTTATTTGTGTTATGTGTGTGTTTGTCGGAGGAAGATTTTCTGCAAGTCCAGTTTCTCTTTATTAACAACAATTTTTAACCATTCCACTAATTGTTTACTGTCAGCCTGAAAAAATTGGAGGAAATAAAACCTGTAAATTACATAATATTAGCCAGCAGTTGTGAAAACTGTGTAACAAAATTTAAAATAAACAAAAATCGCGATAAGCTTTAAATGTTTGCTGTAATGTACAGGGTGGCCCATTTTCGATGTTTTTAAATGGGAAGTACCCTTAATATCGGAGATAGACAAAAACTGATGTCGGAGTCCAGGGCTCTTTTTTGATGCAGGTTCAGTTCCCGAAAACAAAATTTCGCTATCTTTTGTTATTTTTTAGTTATAGCCCAAAATTCAAAATTTGGCCATATCGAAAACTTCAAATAACTCTCTTGGTTTTGAAGATATCCAAAAACGGTAAAAACATTCTACAGGCGCTTTTTCAAGTAGAATACGATAGCCAATTCAGATATCTTCTAATTTTCATGTTTTAAGAATTATGACATAAAGTTGGTATTTTTTAAATATAAGTCGTAGTTGGCCATGATACCATTAAATTGCATATTTTCTCTGCTTTCCGAAAATATATAGTTTATAGGGGTTAAATGCAGTAACAATACCTTTTTTGAACAAAATCAGATTATATTATGATGTTGTTAGCAATTAGTAGGCCATGGTTCATGATATCAAAACAAAAAGTAGTAGAGTGGTTGCATGTGACGTCACTAGGTCATCAGCTGAACTCTTGTAGGGTAAACAAAGGGTAGATTGTATGCATCGGTATACTAATTTTACCAAAAAGTAAATATTACATATTACAATATCAAACCGAATAAAGATGTGTTTAACCAGATGAGGGATGGTTTAACCCACATAATTTTGAAATTTTCAGTTACTTAAAATTTTCCCCACGGTCAGTTGATACGAACGTAATTGAAAATTTTATCGTGAATTAAAAAGAGTATTAGGGAACGTGATATTTCCCAGAGAAAGCAGTTAGAGAAAAGCTCTGGAAAACAAGAAACTCAAAATTTTGCCAGGTTATACGTAGAAACTTGTAAAATCTGCATATATCAAGATAATTAAAAGCTGTTAAAGATAACGCGAGATTTTCTACAAAATATTAAAGTAATTATTTAGTTTTGTTAACTTACAAAACTGTCGTTCATTTTCAATCGGGCGCGTTATTGTGTGCCTGGTGACATCACATGCACCCGCTCTATTAGTCTTTGTTTATTGCTATCATGAACCATGGCCCACTAATTGCTAACAACATCAAATAATCCTATTTTGTTCAAAAAAGGCATTGTTACTACATTTAAACCCTATAAACTATATATTTTCGGAAAGCAGAAAAAATATGCAATTTAATGGTATCATGGCCAACTACAATTTACATTTAAAAAATGCCAACTTTATGTCATAACTCTTAAAACATGAAAATTGGAAGATATCTGGATTGACTATCGTATTCTACTTGAAAAATTGCCTGTAGAATGTTTTTACCGTTTTTTGATATCTTCAAAACCAAGACAGTAATTTGAAGTTTTCGATATGGGCAAATTATGAATTTTGCGCTATAACTAAAAAATAACAAAAGATAGCGGAATTTTGTTTTCGGGACTTGAACTTGCATCAAAAAAGGGCCCTGGACTCCGACATCAGTTTTTGCCTATCCCCGATATTAAGGGTACTTCCCATTTAAAAACATCGAAAATGGGCCACCCTGTACTTCTATTAGGGTCAGCATTCAGCATATACCCATTTAATTTAATGACAATACTTTTGAATCGTATGGAATTTACATAATTCGTTAAAAAGTGGAAACAGCTATTAAATTTATCCAGGACAAAAAAATGACCATTGGTGAGGCCTCAAGACATTTCAACTTAAAAAAGCCACCTTTGATTTTTCACCTAAACAAATTGAAGCAATCCTAGCATATTCTTACTCTTCCATAGCCCCAAAAAAGATTTTACTGATGAGGAAGAGCTCCTATTAGTTGAATATTTAGTCACAGCTGCCAATATGCATTATGGCCTAACTAAAGGCCAAGTATTACGCTTCGCATATGACTTTGCTGTAGCTAACAATAAAGAAATTCATCCTTCATGGTCTGCAAACAAAAGTGCAGGTAAACTGTGGCTTCGAGATTTTAGAAAAAAACAACCTACAAGCTTGGCTAGGGCGACAGCTTTTAATAGAGAAACTGTGGCAGCTGTTTTCGCTAATTATAAAAGCATTCTCCAGCGTGATCCATTCCAACCCAATGACATTTGGAACTGCGATGAGACCGGCTCATGAGCTTCCTAAAGTTTTGGCCCCAAAAGGCAAAAAACAAGTTGGTGGGATGACATCAGGTGAGAGGGGAGCTCTAGTCACCATGATAACTGCAGTCAATGCATCTGCTAATAGTATTCCCCCATTCCTTGTGCGTCGCCGAGTAAACTTTAAACCATTCACGCTGAATGACGCACCACCCGGCTCAATCGGCCCAGCTAACCCTTCGGGTACTTTTTTACAGTTCTTCAAGCCCTTTCTCGATCATGTCCGCCTTAGCCCTCATAAGCCTGCATTACTATTAATGCATAATCATGAAACCCATGTGACTATTCCAGTCATCGATTTAGGAAAGAAAAATGGTGTAACAATCATGACTTTTCATCCTCATACCAGCCACAGAATGCAGCCCTTTGACAGAGGTGTGTTTGGTCCCTTCAAGACCTACTACAATCAGGCCATGAATAATTGGATGTTGACTCTAGACAAAGCTGGTAAGCCTGTTACAATATGTGATGTGGTCCAACTGGCTGGGATTGCCTTTTCTAAATCCATGACCCCCAACATCATCGAACGAATTTAATGAAAACATTTTTACGGAAGATGAATTCCTCCCATCAGCTGTAACAAACAGGCCAATGCCACAGGAAACTCACTCAGCACATGAATCAAGTTTTTCAGAAGCGGCTTCCTGAAAACAGATTCCAAACACCTTTTTCAGCCCAAACTTACCTTCAACGTGTTCTGCTGTGTCGCCAGAAAATGTCAGGCCTTTCTCAAAAACATAGGAAAGAAAAGAAAATAGAAAGGGTAGGCTAAAAGGAAAAGGAAAATCTCGAATCATTACGGATACCCCGGAAAAGCTAGCCCTAGAAGCCGCAAAAACAAAAGACCTTTATAAAACCAAGAGGGAAAAAGAAAAATTCAAAGTACCTCGTGGGCCTCGTTCTAAACAAATTAAAAAATATCTATTTTTACAGGAGCATGAAGGCTCTGAGTCTGATGTAGAGGTGTCATCGAGTGAAAGTGTGCTTCAACCCTTTGATGAGAGTGACGAAGAATTTGAAGAACTGGGTTTACAATTAGTCAAGGGAGTCTTTCAAAAAGACAACTTGTTAATATATCAAGTAAGACTCAAACGTATTTTGTTGTATTTATGAAATAGAGGAGGATAATCTGAAAAATCAGTTTTTTAAAAAACTGCCTTCTACCTCAAAGTTTATTATGGACGATTCCAAAATTTAAGCTAAACTAAGCTCCCAAAGCCAACTGTTGCTGGGGGATCTAGAAGATTGAAAGACTGTCTTAAGTTTGGTGTTGATTTTTCTCAATACAAAGTTGAATAAACTTGTGTAAATTCGTGATCAGCTTTAATACTATTTCTAGATTTTAACTCATTGTTTTGTTCTTTATTAGCTAGTAAATTGTGCCTGTATGTACCTTAATAAAAGGGCTTTTTGTAATATTATCGTATTCATTAAAAACCAGGGTGAAATCTATTTTTTGATAAAAATAAAAATAACAAATTCAGACACTAAAAATTATAGCATTAATTCTTCAAAAAGTGAAGTTTAGGTTCGCGCAGACAAGAACACGTTTCTTACCATAGTAAGGGATACAGAAAATTAATTCCGAAAATTGGTCAAACGTACAACACTTTCCCCTATATGAAATGACGACTTTACGGTTAAAATATGTGATTTTTTCCTAAACATCTGTTTCTGCGATTTTTAAGCAGCAATGAATGTGTAAGCAGAAAGGGGTTACAGTGGGTTAGATTCATATTTATATTACGTTCGACATGTACTTTGTAGTAGATGTAATTTTACGTTAAAAATCAGAACAACAAGTATATTTCACGCACTTGAGACAAGCGTCGGAATAAAGTACAGGCAAATATCCAAAGTCAACCCGCTTTATAAAAACGTCATAAACGGAATATAGGTTATGTTTGAATATGTAAAACAATGCAACATAAAAATATAAAGCTATAGTTAAGGACGTTACAAGATGGCATTTTTTTGTGTTAGTTCTCATTTCTTGCTATTCGCAAACGTAGCTGAAACGAGATTCGTTCATCGAGCGTGCGGTGGTATAATAACGACCAGGAAATATCCGAGAACTGTAAAATTCATTCAAACGTTCCTATATTTTTGACTAATGTCTCTTACGGTAGATTTGAGTCCGGTTTTAAAATCCAGCCGGAATTATCGTAGTCGTTTGAATTAATCGTTTGTCGACTTCACAAAAATTATCTCGACTTCCGTTCGTTTTCTTTAGTCATTAAAATTAGAGCATCCAGAGGGGACAAAACTATATTTTAAAAATCTCATTTTAAAGTTTAATGCGCGGTAGAGGCATCGGGCATTTCTTGAAGTTTGTTTTTAAAATTTTCAACGCCGACAGGATTAATAAGTCGGGTGTTAAATAGGTAGGAAAGAATGAACTCCCAAATCTCTAATCTTGTGTACCGGAATTAACTCTCAACGACATGCAAAATCAGTATTCAAGCAGTAGCGACCAAATCTCCGGGAGGTTAGTTAAAATTTTTGTCCTGTAAATCCCCGCTAAGTCCTTTACACTTCTTTTAATGTGGCTGCGAGACATTTAAACAATATTATAATCCTAATAATTGCAGTTAGAAGCGCTGTTCTCGTAATCCCAGGAACTTCTCCAATTCCCACAGGAACCGCGACTTACCTATCTGTTGTACATATTAGTTTTCCTGCTCGCGATTATTTAGACATGGCATGCTCAAGAAAAAAAGCGAAAAGGTCAAGGCGGATTTCCTCCTCGAAATCGCCCCCACGAGCTCTAAATTAAAAGTTCCCACATCCCCGTTTAAAAAATATTTAAAACTCGTACCCTTTACGCCCATTCATATTGATTTTATCTTTCTAAAACACCCCTTTGTTTTACAAACCGACCACCGATGTCAAAGTTAATAAATTTTACCAATATTCGTTACGGCGCCCAAACTCCTATCAAAAATCGTTTCTTGCAAAACACACATTAATGTTTCACGCATCCTTGCGTTTGCCCCACGTCACAAAACTGTAAACTCGTATAAGGGCAATTAAAAATGTCTGCGAGGGAGACAACGGGTCTACGTGTGTTTAAAACTGGTGTCTTGAACAAACGAACCGACCTAGAGGTTTTCTAAACCACGTCGCTTAAAAAAAAGGACGCCTTCAACGTGGAAACGTGGCCGAGTGAGGAAGAGGTGGACGCCGATGGGAAGGCAATTTAACTCTTGCTGTGTTAAAGTACACATGTATGGAAGTAAAATTATGGGCATTAAATTTGCATCCCAGGCCAAACACGGACGTGATTTTTCACAAAGGGTGAGTTGACTCAAACGGGGAGGTAACTGTACTCCTCTTTTTGGTACACTACTAAATAACTTGCGGTATCAATATTTTAAGATTCGCGAAAGTAGATCAAGTTTTAGCTTAGTTAAAAGCAGTCGTCCTAGTGGGTTAAACTAAAATATTGAAGTTCAAAGCACGTGCCAGGCTTTTATAAACCGTTTATACTTTATTTGGACAATATACGGCCCCCCTTCTCGGGAACATTAAACCATCAACGATTAACCGAGCAAATCCTGCCAGAAACATTTTTTAGGGTTTGATAAATCAATTACATTAACATTACATATTTCAATAGAATGTTTAAATATCCAAAGATTAAGTAAGAAATTGAAGGCGCCATTCGATATCGAAGGTAAAATACGGTTTCAGGATGACGGTGCTCCATTACATAGCCTTCAGACTCTGAGGAGATAATGAAAAGGAAGAGAGAAAATAATGCTCCTTGGCAGCTATTTTCTACAAGAAAGCTAGAAGTACAGAACTACTTCGAAGTACCATTAAAACTAAGAGTAAATTTTGATGCATCAAGGAACCCAGTTTTAGCCCTTTTAAATCGAAATTTAATTGAGAGAAGAAGCAGTTCCTCTTAATTAACGTTAGAACAACTGACTGAACCAATGATTTGCTGCAAAAGAATACATGAAAATATTAAACATCAGGAATGATTTCAACATTACGGTGTTACAATACATACTACATACACTGCAAAACTAGAATTAATTAATTAAATAAATAAATGTTTCCTATAGAAAAAAAAAATACAATCGAAACATTAAACTATTATTCTTCTTGAAAAAAGAATACTCAGCTACAGTTAGAAACAAAAGAACAAACTTCAGATGCCCCAAGGAGCTTAATTTTTGGTGTTCGTTAGTAAAAGGGGTGTAATCTCCTAACGCTGAAACGCTCAAGAGTCGTCAACTGTGAAAGGATTAAGGTAACTGCCTTTTTCCGGAAAAAATGACTCCAGTCAGATTTACTATAACATACTCAAGGTGGGGTATGCTTCAACATGATGGTGCTCCAGCACATAACACCCAATTAAAAAAATAGAGAAAAGATAAAATGCTGCCCATAAAAGTAAAACAGGGGCAAAGTATTGCAATAGTCTGCTATTGTTTAGGAATAAATTTCAGATGTCTTAACAAGTTTTGTTTTTATTCACTTTTAAAAATGCGTTATTTCCGAATTCTGAGACTATCAAGAGTTACCTGCGAAAGAGATTAACCGAAGAGAGAAGGAACTGTTCAAGCAATAAAATGAATTAATGGATGATATATTAAACGCAGAACCAGCACTTAACCTCCAAATTATAATAATGCAGAGAAGATTAATTGCTTGCTACAAGAGTATTAAAATATATTTATAAGGTGAGCTATTGTACCAAAAGAATATGCTTCAGATTTTAACACATTCTTTTGTTTTCATGGACTTAACAACGGATGTAATTTTTAAATTTTGAAACTGCCAAGAGTTAACTAACAGCAGCCCAATGGAAGAAAGAATAAACTTCTCGAGAAATAAAATAAGCTACGAGTTAGGTACTCTGAACTTATATTAAATATAGCAGGCGAAGAACGACTTCAACACGACGGTGCTCCAACAAGAATTAACTAGGATAATTATGAGAAAGTGTTCGACAAACGAAACCAGTCATAGGTTCCTTGTAAAAATATACTGAATAGAGAAAGTGAGACGTGAGTTTAACATGATGGTGCTCCAGCATGTAATCGTGTTTTGGAACCAACAAAAATTAATTTGGAGAATTCCGAAAAAAGAAACAATTCTGAAGTAAAAGTTTTACCAACGAATACATGGCAGAAGTTCCCACACGACGGTGCTCTAGCTCATACGGTCTAAAAATTTGGCACTAACTGATTCTATCGCATTTTAAAAAGCATTCTTAAAATACCACTACTTAATTTAATTTTCCTACCGAAAAAGGATAAAATAGGTGTAAATTAACTGTAAACGTTGTAATGAAAAAAAATAAAATTAAAAGTTAATGAAAGTTTCAACGAATCAAGTTGGCGAAACTTTGAAAGTTTTTGGTGACAGTGTAGGTTTGCGGTCAACGGAGACTCCGATAATGTCTAGCCGGTAGGAATTATTAAAAGTCCGGCTACCCTTTACTCTTTCCCTATAACTCTTTTGTTTCTCGATCCCCATTCCCTTGCGGTTCGCCGCTTTAAATTTGAAAACCGTATCACTTTACATATCCCTTCGACTTTGGGAACGATCAGGACCGTTTTTGATAATATTGTAACCAAGTTTTTCTTGTAGATTACCTACTTCATCGAGCCCAAAAATTAAGAGTAGCCTTTTGGTTTAAGGCTCTTTAAGTTGGGAATTTTTTTGTTTTTTTGCCCAAAGTGCGAAATGACAATTTAAGCAAAAGTTCACTAAAGTATTCCAATTCCGTTTTAAGTTTAAGCTTTAACAGCACACGAAATGAATATTCAACCACAAATATATGTAATTAAGAATACATAGGTTATAATGCAGAATTATACGAGTCGGCAACTTGGGCTGTAAGATTTCAAAATTAGCATAAAAAAGCAATAAAATTATTGTTGGATTAAGTTTTGGCAGAGCGCGGGAATCCACGTATCTTGCGGGTTTACTGGAATAATTCGAGAATAAAACTCCATTTAATTCTTGTATAGCTTTACGGAATTGTTTTCCACCCCGTCGGCGTCCCCCCAAAAACCCAAATGGTGTCTTATCGCCGAGATACCACGTGGGCAAAAAATAATGTAAATCTATAGGGGCAATATTAAGATACGAATATATTTTCTTCTTGCACGTAGCAGCCATTTTGTTAATCCTTTATTTTATAATCTGACCGGTCGTTTAATTATGAGAGACTATGTTTATTTGTTAATTTGCGAGAAATGAGGTTTTCTGCAATGGAAAATTCTTTACTTTGAAATACTCGCCAACACACACTGTATCTCCAGCAAAAACAATTTTTCAAAGAACGAACATCTTAATAGTAAAATATATGGGACAACTTTTTAAATTTTTTATCAAGTCTTGCCATAGAAAACACAATCAGTACCTTAGATTGGTTCACATACTTATTTATTTATAATTAATTATCACATTGATGATGTTACACACTGTTAAGCAATGTGAACAATTTCAGTGCACGGCCGTTCCTCCCAGACGAAGTAACCGTTGAAGATGTGTACGGACGATGAATCTACAAAATAATTCCGCAATCAAAAGATGGAAACTATATCTCTCTTTTGGTATTTTTTTTTGTCAAACCGTTTTTCTTAGCTTTTTTAAGAAAAAGGCGAGTAAAAGGCCATACAAAAGTCTCATATACTACAACAATAAAATAAGTTTTATGTGGGTATTCGCTCATGGTTACTGAAAATTCAAAGGTTGGACCATGTTTAACAGTTCGATACTTTTGGTAACTTCCAATATTCAGCAAATGGTAGCTAACCATCATCATCATCAATCCTTATAGAAGCACCGGGTGTCGTTTTAGGGTTCTTCGGCATTTCTTTGGTGTATCCGCCTATCTGGTAGCAGAGTTTCCAGCTCTGTACCTGTTCACTCTAGTTGTTTTCATTGTTTTGTTGGCATTATCTGTCCTTCACTGATTTGCTACACACAACACCTAGCTTTGTTTTCTCGATTCGATCTTATCCTTTGCCTTTACTCTTATTCCATTTCCATTGTAACCCTTTGTCAGTAATTTCATTGGTTTTTTTGGTGATCGCTTCCGGCCAGTATATTCCCAGGTTTCTTCTGAGACATTTATTTATGAATATCTGTAACTTCTTTAAGTTTTTTTGTTGTCCTCATTAGTAACAGAACGTCTTCTGGGTTGGAATCGTGTCATTTGTGAGACGGAAGAACTCAACGTTTCGCCCACTTTTTAAGGGACTTCATTAGGAGCAAAAGGGGACACCAAAAGAGTACGGTAACTCAACGTGTCAACCACGCCAGATGCGAAACTCTTTTAGCACGAGGAAGAAGGGTAATGGTAACTCAACTTGTCAACCAAGCCAGAGGCGAAACCTTTCTGAAGAAAAACAGAAAAGTAAGCCTTTATACCGGCTGTAACCGGTCGGATCGTATCGGACGAAGTAAGTAAATCTCTCTATCTCTTCTATCGGATTGGTTGTTGTATGTCTCTTCTTTCTTTTCATCTTTTTCTATTTACATGATTTTGGTCTTATTCTTTTTTATATTTGGTCCCACTTTTGCTGTTTCTTCCTTCAGTTTGTTTAGCTTTTTTCGCATTTGTATTGAACTTTCCGTCAATAGACAGACATCATCTGCAAGTTCTGTGTCTTCTAGTGTTTAGCCGAACCTCCAACTAATCCCTGTTTTCTTATCTTCCGTTTTCCTCACCACCCAGTCTATTATACTCAAGAATAATATGAGTGGCAGGACACATCCTTGTCTTACCCCGCTTTCGAACTTCATATTTATTTTTAGTTCTAGAAGTTTAATCATATTTATAAGTTTTTCTACACCTATTTAATTATATTGCAATTATTAGCATTTTTTTTGTGAAAAATAGTACCTATAATTCACTGCAGTGAATTATGGATTCATAATTCACTGCAGTGAATTATGATTTCGGCCAATCACAAATACATAAATATTTCGCTAATCCAATCATATTTTAAATCGCCCGCGATCAACTCCTTCTGCGGCTGACAATCGACTCGCGTGACACGCCCAAGTGTGTTGTCATATTGCTTGTTTACAAAGTTATCAAATTTGACTAATTTGAGTCTAATATATTTGTTTAATAGGTGTAGAAAAAGTATCGTATTACATTCGCGATTATGGCCATTATTCGCTCAGATGATTTGTGCCACTCGCCTGACGGCTCGTGGGCTCAAACGTCATCTTCGTGAATAATGGCTGTCATAATCGCTCATATAATAATATACTATTATTTGCTGTGCACAACAGCGTTCCTCCTCTCCAATTTGAACATTGAGTTTTATCTCCTTTTTTTTGGTAGTCTTAGTATTACTCCTTCGTTCCATTCTCCTGCGATTTTTCTTCTTTCCACATGCTATTTAATAGGTTACGCATCATTTCTTCTGTTATTTCATTCCCTTCTCAAATTAATTCCGCTGGGATGTTGTATATACCTGCTTCTTTAACGTTTTTATGGCATTTTAAATTTCTTCTCTCGTGATCGCTTCTTCGTTCATATTCATTTCTTCTTCCATTATTCCTTTTTATGTTGTTGCTCTCTTGTATATTCCTTCAAAATGTTCGGTGAATCTTTCTTTAATTTCCGTATTTGTTTTAAGGATTATTCCATGTTTGTCTCTCACACTTGTCTCAGCTATTATCTTTTTTCTTGTTAGCTTTTTTGTTATGTCGTACGAATCTCACGTCATTTTTTCATGTTGCTTCTTCTGTTCTTCTCAATGTTTCTTCTCTGTTTTCTCTTACCGTTTCTAGTACTTGTTTTAGCTTGTGTATCTTTTTCTTTTATATAGCTTTCCCTGTATTTCTTTTTGATTTTTACTTGCCAATATTTCCTGTTTGATCGTTCGCTTTCTTCTATTTTCTCTCACGTCTGTTTTGACGTTCATACTTTTTGTTTTGCTTTTTTGAATTCTAGTATTTTTTTGCCGTTTCTTATTTCTTTGATAGTTATCTTACAATTATTCCATATTTTCTCTGCCCCTCGATTTCTTTTATTTTCTAGTTTTTCTTTGTATTGGCTTTTGACTTGTTCTTTTAGGCACTTCATGTAATATTTTTCTCGTTCTGTCGCCTTCTCTTTATTTGCCCGTAGTTTGATTTTTATCTATGTCCTGTGTAGGGCATGGTCTGTAGTTTTATTAGCTCCCCTCATCGCTCTTACGTCACACAGCATGTTTTCCCATTTTCCTACTATTGCTATATGATCTAATTGATTTTGTATGTTCCCTCCAGGTGAGGTACAGGTTACCTTGTGTATAGTTTTACGGCTTTCTAGTTTCCTGTATTTTGTTTTCCTATTTTGTTGCGTTCTGATATCTTTGTTCCCGTCAAGTTGTTTTTCGTCTTTTTTCTTCAAATTTCCTTTCTTTTTGTGCGGTGCTAATAAGCTCTGTGTCCAGTATCTGTCCTTTTTTGGAATTGTCACTTTGTTAGCTGTCCCTTTAGGAGAATTTTCACCCTCTTCGTCCGTAGATCTTCCTGTTTTCTTGGCTGCTTCTTTTTCCCCACTGTCTACTTTGCGTTCCTCCTAATCTTCATTTTCACCTTCCATTCCTCTTCATTTATAATTAATCCTGTCTTTAATAATAGTTGCTTTCACTCCTTTTTTTGCCTCTATCATGTGAGGTATTAGCGTTTTCTTTATGCGTCTTATTTTTTGATCCATACTTCTGTTCATTTAATTTATTTGGCCTTTTCAAAATTTCTATTTTTTTTTATTTCTACCTTTTAATTGGTCTATTTTCACTCTTCTTTCGGACTCCTATTCTGCCTGTGCTGTCTATTTTATGTTTTAGTATTTTTACTTCAATATTTTCTGCTACTGTCCCCCTTCCTCTGGGATTCCGAAAATCATAAGATTCTTTTTCCTTACTTCATTTTCCAACATTTGTATTCTTATTTTTTGCTGTTTTGTGGTATTCTCCAGTTTATTATTTCACTCCTTTCGAAATGGTAAATAACAGTATAAAACTAAAAACTCAAGAAAAGCATCACAAAAAAAACATCCAAACAATAACTGAGTACTTCCGAAGATCGTCAAAATTGTCACCAATCAGCTGTCTCCCCGTCGTCCAGAGGTTATAAAAGCAGAGCGTGTTCCCATAAGAGCACCCATTCCATATCCTACTTCCAGCAGAGCAACATCCTTCTCCAAGTCCACTTCTCTTCAACTCCTGCTCCAGTCCTGCTCCGGTTCCTTCCGCAACCGACCCGACTCCAGGATCGTCGTGATACTCAGAAAGGGTCTGAGTATCACTTCCTCCCACGGCACGCCCGTTGATGTCCATCAACCCCGTAGCCTTCCTGCTCCTGCTCGTATTCCTTAAATCGGGTTGTCAGCCCACATTTCCGTATATAAGTAAATACTCTTTCGTATCGTCGCTTCATTTAATTCCCGCCGAAGACACCGCCAGCCCAGCTGTTCCCTTGGCCGCCCGAACGCCTGAGGTAACAATATGACGTAAATGGAAGTCGGACGGGGCTAAATCGGTGAGTAGGGCGGATAATCCAACAATTCGAACCTGAGTTCAAGGATTTTAGCAATAGAAACCGTTGACGTGTGAACAGGTGCAGAGTATTTTTTTGGTCAGGTGCGGTCGCGTTTTCTTGATTTCTTCGCTAAAATTTCGCAGCAAATCTGCGTAGTACTTTCCAGTGATTGTCCTTCCTTTTTCCAGGACACACCAAGTAAAGTAACAACAAACCGAGTTTGAGGGAGACATTTCAGATATATTTTTATTACAAAATGATGCTTTCATCACCTTTTGTATTGTGAATTATTTATTTAAATGCTAAATAAATAAATCGTTGGAAATATACGTATCGATTCTTGTTTATATTTACTTTTGAATCCAACGAGGAGACGTTTGGGTATTTTAATCTATTTTTACAAAATGCCTTACAAAAACGTTTAATCGGTTTCGTAGGAAAGAACTGAGACAGTCTTATACGGTACGGTAGTAAGTATAACTAAATCGACAATAATCGAATACTCCCGAAGATTGCCGTAAAGAGGTATTCACAATGAAAATAAATATAATTAAAAGGAGGATGATACTTTCGAGTATTTTATTTTGATATCCAAGCACAAAAGGTTTCGCAGAGAAAAGATTACATCGGTTTTGTAGGAAAGAACCGAGCAAGGCCGAATCTTTGAAGTGACGCATTAAAACCGTCAATTTTTTATTATAAAAGTAATGAAATTAGAATGAAACATGCATTCTCGTTATATTTTATTTGTCAACGATTTCGTGTTTTATAGGGTGGAAAAAATCGCATCACAAAGTTATCAAAAATTCAACTCAATCTAACAAAAGGCGTTAAACAAACATTTAATGAAGTCAATCTGAAGTTTTCCCCATAAAAATAGACCAATAAAAGTTGGGAAATTTTAATACTTCGACACGCCATGTGATTGCCCGCCGAATTTTTCATTAGACCTGAGTTTTTACAGCGCTGTGCAGCATCAAATGAATTCCTCAGGTGTTTTAGGACCCCGGTTTACTACCGGCGGTGGTGGAGAAAACTCCATAATTCAGTTACTAGTTGTTACACGTGTCGCTTACTTCTTTCATGCGATGCCTCCTTAACTCAAAAAAAAAAAAACGCCAGTCAGATTAACCTAAGAAACTTTTAGGAAATTTAAACCGGCTTGTTTTAACATCCAAAGATTCAACAGAGTAAGCAGGCCAAAACAAAGAGGGAGGTGTTGAGAATTTAGGCTTTCAGAAGGGGAAAAAATGATCGATTTTTGCTCATTTTTTTAAAGGGTGTTTTTTTTGGGAAACTTTCAAGAACCGATAGTGTTTTCGTACTTAGGAGAGTTTCGCTGCAGAACCAATCTGGGCGTCCTTTATTGCAATTTATAAGGGAGTGAAGAAGATGCAGGCAATGCGGCGTGAAAGACAAGGCAAGCAGGCTGATGGTTGAACTACAGCAGCAAAGGATAACCAATAGAGGGGTGTGAGGGCATAGATTAATTAATGAATAAATAATAAACCGCGGGTAGGTTTGATTATAAGATATAGGTGGCTGTGGTTCGGGTGAAATAGGGGCATATTTTAACTTTGTTTATTATATATCAGCCGCCGACGTTTTCGAGTAATACCTGCACAGAGCCGTTTTATCGAAATCCCCCCTTAATCATTCATTTCCCGTTGCGGGCTGGGGCCTCGCGAGGTATCGTTTTCATAAAATTTAAATGTGATAATAAATACCTATAGATATAATCGTGTAGGAAAAACTCAATATTTGCATTCGAAGGTCCTGTGTGCTTTATAAAATACCCGATGCGAAATGGTCGATTTTTTATCAGGACTGACCAGCGTGCTGAATGTGTATTTTTCCGTCTTTCACATTTTTAATGCCCCATTGGGGTTAAGCGATATCTTGCTTTGAATTATTATATTTGAATTCCACATCGATAACAGTTTTAATTTCTCGCTGTTTGCTTTCTCCAGCCATCGCACTAAATTCACCTCATAATAATGGCATTTTACGACAATCGGTTACTATGTTATAGAATTTTCATTTTAATTACTACGTAACCCTTTTAATGCCCCCGTTTCTGGTGAATTTTCGCCACTATTTAATTCCGATAATGAAAATATATAGCCCCTGAACTCGGAAACTCACAAAATTATTTCGGAATTTTAACAGAGAGATTATTCGATAGAGTACCATCATTGAATTTATGCATTCATAATTTTTGTAATGGTTATATTTCCGGACCGTTTTTTTAATATTGCAGAAATATGTTGAGATACCTGGCACCCGCAGATCTAGATATCGCTCAATTAATGAACAAATAAACAAACAATCAAACGAATCAAATGAATCAAATTCTGCCCCATTTATAAGTAAGCCTTGGAAAAGACGTAAAAATAAACGATGAACTCGGTTCCTAATATTCTTGAGAAATAAATAAATAGCGAAGTATGCTCGCTGGACTCTCCGTATTTGCGGATTACCAATTCATAATTAATTTGCTCACCAAGACTCGTTTTTTTTTTTTTAAATACAATTATTCTTTCTGTACGTACAACACATAAACATTTTAATTTGTACCAATTCTTCATGCATGGAAATATATTTGCAGGAAATTAGATATTGTACCGAAAATTAAATCCTTTCCGCATTTCTTCATAATAGTAAAAATTTATTGGTATCTTAATAAATAAATGGGGCAAATACCATCGCTCCATTAGTTTTATAGGGTGAAAATGTAAATTTAAAACTTTAATTTCACAAAATACCTTCCGTTGAGAATGGCGATGTTATCAGGTTTTATTATCGAATTATTATTATAGTTACAATACAATGCTAATGTACTTATGTGGAAAGTTCAGCTAGCTTGCTTCAGGCGGTGTTGATGTGGCGTGGAGTAGGGAAGGTAGGTGATTGGCGAAGGCATGGTGCCGTGCCGTACGCATAGCGTGCGGGACAACCGGGTATGAAAGTGACTTAGGAGGCTTTAACCTTCCATGTTGCCGGTCATACTCCCTCACGAAGTGTAAGTGCCAATACCTTTTTCTTTCTTTTTTATATTTTAATTACTAACAGGCATAGGAGGTAGAGTAACAAAGTCTTACATATACACACACATTACACTCTACACATGATGCAGGATGTAGGTGTAAACGGCGCACTAACTTCGTAACCTGCAGAGACGAGCCTCATACGTTAACGCACCAGCCTCGACACCAAAAGGTATAAGAGGTTACAGATAATACAATACATTTTAATTACTAAAGGTTGATCTCTCATTTCATAACTTTCAGATTTTACTATGCAAACAATTGTATTAACAAATGTTACTATGGAAAATATCTGGAAGTTCGGACCCGAATGCCGAGATTGGTAAAGACAAAGAAAAACATAATGGTAGAAGACAATTTTTCACAGTTCTGTTTACAAAAAATAAAATAAATACATTTATCGAGCTTTCAAAACGCCGCATATGTACCTGAAAAACGCCTGCTGATTTGCCTGAAAAAAAAAACGAACGACGGAGGAGATATTAGATCTTATTTGCGACGAAAATTCAAAAATACATATAAATTAAATACAATACACACAAATCCGTTTAAAGATCAGAAGAAAAATAAGAGAAGTAAAGGCAGTATGACATACCAAAGAATGTGCATAGATTGAAAGCTATGATTCTGTAACGCAACATGTGATCTGTGTACGGTTTCTCGAACAAGTTCGAAGTAACGAGATAATTCTGGGACTTTCGTAATGCGTACGCTACGAGAATAAGCTAGAGACACGTTCGAGAGCCGAATGGAAGCGTGTCGAAAGAGTGGATCGGAACAACTTTACTCATAGCCGTAGACACAAATCGCGCGGTTAAATATAAATAGTATTGAAATAAACAATTCACAGAGGCTAGGAAGCAAGAGTTTTCAAAACACCCTCGTATAATAAAGCGTTTTGTCTGAAACTTATCATAGATCTACTTAACTCGTAGCTAGCTACCTCAAATTCTCAATCCCCTGACTGACCGAGGAGCCTTGAATAGCGATAGATATCTAATTACTTAATTTGTTAAATTTTCAATTACCAATTACACTTTGCTCTATTTTTGGAATAAAAATGTTGAGCAAGGTTATTTTTTTATAACATGCTTGAATACTAAGTTAAAAGCAAATTAAAATGCATAGGAGTGTCTAAATATTTGATCACATATAGCTACACCAACAAATAATACGCAAACTGTAACACATATTTTCCGAGCAGATTCTATTGGAGGTAAAGTATCATAACGTTTATTTAAAACTTCGGCCCGTGGTGTGAATTATTTATTAACAAATTTAAACAACGTAATAATTAACACGAAACAACAACTGAAATACTAAAAACACAACACTAATATTAACCCGAAACACTAACTAGTTTATTTAAACAGTTTATTTTTATATTCACGTATTCGTACTTAATCCGCGCACATTTATATTAACCTAGCACTTGGTCGCGACGATAGCTTTTGGTAGACTAGTAGCGCGCCAAACGAAATGCCCTTATTACCTCTGGGGCTGTCGATTCCAGTGTGTTCGACGTCTTTCCATAGCGCACCAGAAACGATGACGCATCTCAATCACACGTGCTCTCCCTGACTGCTGACGCGTCTCGTTACAGTATGTTGTAATTAATCTTCGGTTTTTAGGGTAATTAGATAGTATACTGAAATGGGAAAAATTAAAAACAAACTACGCGTTGGAAGACCTCGAAAAACCATATGTTGCGTGAAGAAGAACAAGTTTAGCAGGTAACAGCCCCAATTTCGCAAAAATTAACAAAATTATGGTCATAATCCGCTGGTGCTTCAAGTGTGGGTACGTCTACTATGAGAGACGGTTTTGGACTTAAGAGAACGTAGAGCACAAGAAACCATCTCTTTCTGAGAAGCAAAGACGTTGCTGTGTGAAAAAGAACACAGCAGTGGAAAAACGTTTGATGACAAATCAACGTTTAACAGGAATACTCACACTGGAAAGATATTGTAACGTTTTTACGACGTTTATTTAACATAAACTCGGTTCGTGGTGTAAATTAATTTATTAAACAAACTTAAAGTACGAAATAATTATAAAGAACAACAATTAAACACTAACGTAAAACTAAACGGAACACTAATATTAAAACCGAACACTAAAGTAATTTATCTGTAACAGTTACTATTTATTTAGACGTAGGTATTTATTTATACGTAGGCCGCGCTTATCTGTTCAAGACTGAAGATTCGTAAGCGAGCGCACGCCTTAAATATAGGCAGGCTTTTATTCTCGCGCGTTCCACGTTAGTCTAGAATAGAATTATCGAGAGCAGCCGACTCATAGGTGCGAAATGATTCACGGAACACCTGACACCTGCCGTTTGTTACAATATCAAGTTTTCCGAGGAAAAATATGTACGTCCAACTATTGTTATGGTATGCCCAAGAAGTTGGTCGGTTACATATCATCTCTGGTATAAGTACTGCAGAACAAGATGTTACCTCTAGTGGGAAAAATCTGCTCGGCGAAGGACAGTTTATCTTCCGAGATGATAATATCACAGAGCAAAAGTTGTTAAATTAAGGATGGAAACAAATACAATTGTTAATAGGACTGGCCAGCGCAGTCTCTAGACTTAAAATCCTTAATTCATGTCTGGTTTCACTGCATTTTCAGAAGAGGAACTCGGAAAACTGGGTGTATACTGATACGTTTTAAAAAGTCTTCGGAGAGTTTAAACTTAGCTTTGCATTGTTTTAATATTTTTTTTAGCGTTTTTAACAGATTTACAACAATTTAAATTGTTTATAATCTTTCATTTTGAAGTAAAAAAAATTAGTTTATTTGGCCTTTAGCGATTTTTCCCAGGCAGGGTTTAACCTCAGCTTTACACTGTTTAAGTTTTCGTTTGTAATGTTTGTGTTTGTAATAGATTTGTATCAATTTAAATTGTTATTAATCTTTCACTTTAAGGTAAAAAGAGTCAGTTTACTTGTCTTTCAGGAACTCTTCCATGGAGCATTTAACCTTAACCTTGTATTGTTTAGTATTTTTAATAGATTTACAGTGCACATGATTAGCTACCCTGTCACCAAACTACGTAGCTCACGCGTGCCCTTTGCTCCTTATGGAGCTATAGGACGAAGAAGAAGAACAGATTTACAGCAATTTAAATTGTTGTTATCCTTCACTTTCGGGCAATAAAATGTTGGGTTTACTTGCTTTCTACAATTTTTCCAAGGAGGGTTTAACCTTAGCTTTGCAATGTTTAAATTTTTTAAATAATGTTTTAGTATTTTTTAACAGTTTTACAGAAATTTAAATTGTTATTAATCTTTCACTTTTGGGTTACAATGTTTGAATTTTAGTCAGAAACTTTATAGAACAAGCATTAAGAGACACGTAAAATGACGTCATCGTGACGCAAGTGTAATGCCTTAAATGACAGACTATACTAACAATTTCCAATTTTCCTTTTAAATTACGCCCCTTCCATAAATAAAACATCAAAACACTGCACTCGTATGAAACTAACTGCATTATTTATTTTTATAACTGCCAAGGAAATAAGTTATCTTGAAAGTTTGAAAGCTTCATGACTTTATAATTATAATAAATTTCAAAGCGTTAGATATTTTGAGCAAATTTAATTTAGAATATGTGTCTACTGAAATCTGTTATAATCGCTGAATAACGAACGAAACAAAGAAGTAAGTCGAATTAATTTCGGGCCATAAAGATTAAAATTAACTCGAGATTATTTGTTGGTCATATATTCGGGTATTATAAATTTTCGGTGGTGAAATAACGCAGCCATCGCCTAGTTTAGCGCCGTTATGATAATATTTAGGGGACAATATTAATGCAGAATACAAAACAAGGTGCCTAATCTTATATACACGGCAACTTCCAAACTGCAATTAGAAGCAAACGGTTAGTTATAATAAATTACGAAATATTTCTATACCAGGCAACTTTAAATAATGCCACTTTAGAAGCCAAGATGGGAAGGTATAATGTATTCTCAACAAACTTTAGTAATATAGCGCGAGATTAACAGCGACACCGAATTTGTAACATCGTTAGAAGTGATATAAGCCCGTGCATATAAAAAATAAGAACAGAATTTTATTAATCTCAAGTTGCAAGTAGGCACCGGAGAAACTCTAAAACTGGGAAAAGGCGAGATTTTTGAAATTATCCTGATTAAAGATGATTTACTTACAAATTCGTCAAGCTTTTTATATTCAGGTGGGAACGGGGACTTGGTCTTTCGCCCCTTTCGTGGAAAAAGACGCCGAACTATCCACAAGTTACACTAAAATTACCCTCGGTTCATTTAAATAAGGCACGTGACACATAAATAAGAGCAAATTGCTAAGAAGTTTAAATTATAAGGACATATATCTTGGGTAGATTATAATATACCACCGTTTGTATGACACAGCTAATGGAACTTTGAAAATTCCGAGACAGGTGCTGCGATACTTTTAAAGCAATTAACTTTGCCCTTTGGTGTTCTAATGCACCCTCTCCACCTCTCCACGTTTAGGGAGAAACTATCACCCGTTGAGTTAACAAAACGATACAAAATCATATTTTCTAACAACATCACCGATAAATTCGAATTTCAACCCCATTTACGAACCGCACACGAAACCAAAAAAGGTCGATTATTATCATCATAACGTAAAAGTTCAATTAAAAGTTTCTGATTCAGCTCCCGTGTTTTACAGCCTTTTTGTTTTTACGTCTCCCATATGCGAAACGTCCTCCGATATAAGGAATTCCCAAAGGTAACATTGAGAGACCGATATACACTTCAACCCTTTTAGACAACAACCTTTTCGTTTCATACTCCTTACCTGTGTCAATTTTACTCTTTCGATGTACACTTGTAGTGTGTACTTTTGTTTTCTCAGTATTTAAAAAGATCCAAACACGGATAAATCAATTCATATTAAGATTGCCGAACAGACGTAGTGATCACGTGCTGTTCAATGCAGGAAAGTCTTATTTATGCAATCAAATCTTTTACGGCTGGTTTGCACCGGTGAAAATATCTGGTGGCAACAATTTTATGGTGTAAATAAGACTTTCTTGCATTGAGCAGTCTGTTCAACAATACTGTTAATTCCTATATGTGGATTAACTGTTTGGAGCTATCAGATAGATTTGAAGTCAACCGTGGGTTAAGCCAAGGCGATCCATTGTCAGCTATTTAACTGCGGCCTGGAAAGAATCTTAGACAATGCCAAGATTAATATACAGCAGAATGTATCAAACCTTAGCGTTTGTTGATGATGTAATATTTATACCGAGAAGTAAGGAAGAGCTGACAGCAATAATAAAGAGTCTACAGGAAGCTGCATGCCATATGGGGTTATAAATTAATGAAAATAAAACAAAATAAATGGTGTGGAGGACGCTGAATTTGTGAAAAACAATTATTTGGAAGTAACAACAAGTACAGGTACGATACAAATTTGAAGAGGTTGAAAGATTGAGCTAGCTGTGAACAATAATTACAGAAACACTAGGCAATAGTGAGGAAATAGCAGCAAGGATGGCCAAGGGCAATAAGTGTGTGTATTCGTTAAATAAGTTGTTGGTTAGTAAAGTGATTTCATGTGCAGCAAAGTTATAAAATTTATTTATTTTATAAAATAATTTATAAAGCGGTGGTGACTTAAGCTAGGTTCATGCACTAGCGATTCGCGATTTGCGGAATGCGATTTCCGCAAAATTTTGCGGTGTTTTTACCAGCTAATTCATGCAGCAGGGATTTCACTCGCAGAAAGTAGTAAACAGTATTGGTTTTTAGCCCAATTCGTGAACACAACGAAAGACAACCAACACAAATATTTTAAGGTTATGTTATGTGTTGTACAATCAACAACGCATCGATAAACGCATGCGCAGTTCAGAATATAACCAGCGGATTTCGCAAAATATTGAAATTGTTCCAAGTTCTGCGGAAATCGCAGAATCTTGAAATAGTAAATTGCCGCTTAAACTGTGTTCAAATTTAACCAATGAGAACAAAAATCGCATTCCGCAAATCGCGAATTACTAGTGCACGAACCTAGCTTATGCAAGTGAGGTGAGGAGGAAGTAAGAATGGATTTTGGGCAGCCTACCATAATTGGAGAAATTAAATCTCAAGGGTGGTTAGGGAATATTCACATAATGCCTGCAGAAAGGGCTCCTCGACAAATTCTTAAAAGTAGCTTTGGAGGAGGAAAAAGAAGAGGAAGGCCGAAAAAAGATGGTTCGAAGAGGTCCAGGAAGATCTCCATCAACTCGGCATTGTGAACTGGAGGAGAAAAACAGACAACAGGAAGGAATGGCAAGTAATAGTCAAACAAGCCATGGGCCTACCAGACCTCTACTGCTATCTTATATACTTTTTTGGATGGTTAAGTCTTAGCACTTCGACGGTCTATTGTCGATTTTGTTTATGGTTAAATGATAAGTTCCGTCATCAAAGAATTTGTAAATTTAAAACAGAACATTATCCTCAGAGACCTGCTTTTAATCTCTTGAAGAGTCTTCAATCTTAGATTTTTAACAGCAAAATGTTAATAATTCAAGCGTCATTTAATCCAAACATTTTCTTGGATAGAATTCGTGTTGCTGTGGTACTTTTTGTTTAGTTTAAATACTACTTCAAATACGCTCGGTATAAATGGCCCTAAACACTGTACAGTACAATAAATCAGGAAAACTCTCAACAGGAATCAAAATTAAACCATAAGAAATTGGTACATTAAATTGGTTACTAAGTTACTAACCTGAAAAGCATACAATTTACAGTCAGTTAAATCACGAAGAGTTCATATAAATAATTATCAAATTAAGGAGTCAGATTGGATCTAATACGAAGTCTGTAGTTTGATCCGATTGAACGCCAAATAACAAAAGTAAGGAACGGTTAAGGACCGGACCAGCAAAGAAATCTGATTCAATTTGGTTAGCCTTAGTTTTATTTAATTAGGTTGCGGCAACTTTCAGCAAAAATATATTTAGTTATGTTCAGTGCAGTGGCGGCTCGTGACTTTAGGAATGGCTGAAGCAGATTATTAGGTCCCCCCTCGCTCCTTTGGGGGTCGAGCTGAAGGGGCAGCCCCTCGATTGTGCGGTACACTGTATAAAAATTCGCGTGGTCTGCCCGTTAAGATGAACAACAAACCAAAATATGTAACGCCGAAACCAGAAGGCAGGTTGCGACTGACGCAGGTCTAGTGTATGTTTCACTTTTCCATACAAATTAGTTTGCAAGCGTGTAGTTGCCATGGCATACGAAAATTAACGCAGTATTCCTGTATAAGCGAACCTGCTGCAGTTGAACGCTTGTGGTCTGCAGTATGTACTGCGGAGGGGCATATCCTGCAGGGGCTTGCTGTACGATGTACTGCGCGCCGGGCATAAAATACATAAATTAGAATTCTTTTTTATATCAACCGAAAAAAGAAAAATACAGTGTTCTGCGGTGTGACATATACCTACTAATTATTTCATTCTTTTCCGCTTATATCAACTGAATTAAAGAAAATAAAAAAAATTAAAATGATTTCGGATTTTGAATAAAAAAAAAAACATTTAACCGAAAAATATAGGTGAAGCAGTGCTTTACCTGCATCATCAGACGAGCCGCAGCTGATTCAGTGTAATTTCAAGAAAGCAAAAAATACACAAAAAGAAATAAACAACCAAAAAATAAATTAGAAACTTCAGGTTATGTTTCCCTTCATACAAGTTAGGTTGGGTAAGTGCATTTCTCAAACTTCCGCCATTCTGAGGAACATATTTGCTTTCGAAAATATTCACTAAATCACCGTCACAATGTCGAAAGCAGCTTTGTTAAACGAGTTTCAAGCTTATGGGTTATGTAATTTGGGTCAAATTAAATAGAGGACTTTGTTGTAAACCTTCAAATATTTTGTAGGTTTTCCTTAAGCTGATTTTTCTTGAAGAAAATATTCAGTTTATTTGCAAACTGTTAAACAAAGTTTTGAGGTTATGTTTAGGCGCGATGTATAGCCTACTGACTGACTGATTGATAAAACAAAGCCTACTTAAAGCAGTCCGTATCATCTTAAAAAAGTGAGGTTATAATCAATGCAATATCTGCGCAATAACTCAAACCACCAACTAAATTGGCGTTTTATTGTAACTAAACTTTATTGTGACTTTTGGGGTTTAATTTTGCAAGGTCCCTCAATTGTTTTAACAGTGTTGCAGAACCTTTCAAACGTCAAATATGACAAATGAGTTTTTACATTAAAACTTAACTTTTTTGATTTAACCTAACCTAATTTAAATTGTGCGTAACCAGTTTTTTTTTTAAGACATTACATTAATTGAATGCAAATTTACAATCTCTTCACTATGCATATTGCGTAAATGTGTTACAAGTCTTTGGCTTGAAAGGGAAACGTCCACTGATATTTCTCCTTATACCTATATCACTATTCCTTAGTGTTGTTGAGGTAGATCTTCTGGCCAGAATTTTTCGAGTCTTCTGTTCAGCGGTCCATCCCTATATAGGTTCTCTATATTCTGCCCCGCAAGTCGGTACTGATAATTAGTGGAGACAGTTTTTATTTCTTCCATGATGCATTGGATTTGTAGGTCTTGATGCAGCATTAAATTGCTAACATACCATGGTTCGTTGATAACCGCACGAAGTGTTTTGTTTTTGAAGGTTTATATTGTTTTTAATCTAGTAGGTTTAGCACACCCCCAAAGGTGAAGGCCATATGACCAGATAGGTTTCAGCGTGGTCTTCTACAGTAGGATTTTCGACACATATGAGTTAATACATTTGTTAGAGCTTAAGATCCAGTTATATTCGTTTCACCTGTATGTGTTTCTTCCACGTTAAGAGTTGATCTAAGTGTAAGCCTAGGTATTTAACATCTGATTTTGCAAGTATTGGGGTCCCCTTAACGGTTACAGGAGATATTTCGGTTCGAGTAGCAAATGTTACTTGGACAGATTTAGATTGGTGTTTATTTTGATTCGCCATTTGTTGTGCCATTCGTTAAGCAGATTAAGGTGGGTTTGCATGTTTTCAGAGGATGTTACTGGATCATTTACCTGAAGATAAGATAGCAACATCGTTAGCAAATGCAGCAATCATGGTTTTGTTTGTTTCGGACAGGTCAGCAGTATCTCGTATATAAGGTACAGAAGTGGGCCGAGCACGCTGCCCTGCGGAACATTGGATCCCTGGATGGTATGGTATAGTATGGGGAAAGCGCGCCGTTGTATTTTAGGGAGAAATTTCTATCAATGAGGTAAGATTTCAGAAGGAGATAGTTAAGTTTGTAAAGTAGGCCCGGCCCGTATGCCACACTTTATACAATGTGTCCACGGATAGGTGATACAAGAGGAAAAACTTTTTTATTATTGATTTCTCAGAAAATTTTATTCTAGATAATAATTTTTGCTGTGTTTAATAGTCTTATTTCTTATGTTACTTTTCCTGTAGGTAATCATTAGAGACTTAAATTCACAATTTTCCTCAGTTTTGGACTTTGAATCAATTTATTTATTGTCCTGAAATTACAAAATATGTAACATAGACAAACGTCAGAGGAGAATACATAAATTTACACACATAAGTAAAACGGCACAGCTTAAAACAAAAATATACCGTATAACAGACAAAACGATTTACAATTCCTTCATATTGTAAGGTACCTTGTTTATATCTGCGAGGTCTTTTATGTGTTTGGGTATTTTGTTATAAATATTTACATAATTTTTCGAATAAAGCCGACTTATGAGCTGGAACCTGCAGGTCAAGGTTATGCCTTGTTTCCATAATACTGCAGTTCCTCTTAAAAGAATTTAGATTTTTATTTGCATATAATGCAACATTGAAAATATAAATAGCTGGTAAGGTTAAAATCCTCAGATTTTTAAAGTGCCCGCGACAGGATGATTGTGCGGGAAGTTTAAGCACCACCCTTATTATCTTTTTTTGCATGATGAAAAATTTGCCGGTATGAGTCGAGTGATACCAGAACTTAATGCCGTAGGAGAGTATAGAATAAATCATAGCAAAATAGTAGGTCTTTAGACTATTAAGTGACAGATAGTCTCTAGTTAATCTAATTAGATAAAGTGTCGAATTTAATTTTGTCAAAATATTGGTAATGTGGTGGTACCAGGTTAAGTTTTCGTCTATAGTAACTCCCAGAAAATTTACTGATGTAATTTGATGGACAACAGATGGTTGAGCAAGTTTGACATAAAGAGATTGGGAGGTGTTATTTTTAAAGAAAATCATACCTGTTTTATTATGATTTAGATACATACGATTTGCATCACACCAGGAAGCCATTGTAGAAGCTACTCCAGATAGAGACCGAGAGAGTTCGGCAATACTATCTGCTGCTACGAGGCAAGTCATGTCGTCTGCAAACTGAACCAAGGAATGGTTGACAGGGAAGCCTTGCAAAGATCGTTAACAAAAACTAAAAACAGTAAAGGTCCCAAGACAGAACCTTGAGGGACACCTAGATTTACAGAGGATTTATTTGAATACGCATATTTTCTAATTTTTTTGGATTCAGTATAAGGTATGCACACTATTTGGACACGATTTTGAAGATACGACCGCATAAGGTTGTTAGCTACACTACGGTCACCTAAGGACTCTAGTTTGTTTAACAGTAGTTGATGATTTATAACTTCAAAGGCTTTAGAATGGTCAAAATATAGGCCAGATACATATTTGCCTTTATCCAGGTTTTCGAAAAGGTAACTTAATGAATTAAAAATTGCTGAATCTGTTGAGTTGTTAGGTAAAAAGCCATACTGTGTTGCAGTTAGACAATTAACTTTTCGAAAGTGACCTAACTAATTTTGTATGTGTGTAACTTATCGACAGCCCGTTTTACACAGTTAAACCTGGCCATTTGCTTCATCAATGTATTAAATCTGAAATGGCGAAGAAACAAACAAATCGGTAGGCGAGAATTAGATAATTTTAGATGAAACGAAGCGATAAAAGATGCAAACTTATCATTGCACTTTATGATACAAGATTGTATGGTGACGCGGATTCAAGCTTATAAGAATAATCAAGATTTGACCTGTCAAGTGTACAAGTTGACACCGAACTCAGCACACTAAATAATCATTTCACTACTGGTGTTAATTCTAATGCCCGTCTCCTGTTCGCGTCTTCCCATTAGCAGAGCCGCCTAACTTTTTAATGTTCTCGGTACGCTGTTTGACTCCGTTACATCAACAGTTATATTTCGAAATAAGAAGTAACAATAACAGCTTCAAAACGTGAACTTACTTGCAATAAACCATTTCTTTGTTGTTGGCGAAACATCCATGCGGAGGACATCGTTCGGGCAATTCCAAGACAAGAACGCCACTCGAACCGGCCACAGCTAGAAGGGTGTTGTTCGAATTAACCCTTAAGAGATCGACTGGAAACCGTGAAGAAGACGTTGGGAGAAGTATCTGGAAAAAATTAAAACGTTTGGGTGTAATTTTAAATATCTGAAAGCGAACCGTGCGTTATTAATAATTAATACCCCAATATTTTACATTCAGGGAGGGAAAAAAACGAAGAAATTGCTCGTCTTAATCCAGGTTATTGCCTAATTTAAATCGAGCCCGGCAACGAGCGTATAAATTATTGAAATTATTATATTAAAAAATCCATCTAAGAAGTCAAAGAAGCCATTATCCGAGCCCGTTTTGCCGCTAACTAATAGCTATTTTTCGCAGCCTCCGGCTTTTTCCGGTTACCAACTCGTCTCGTAAAAATGGCCTTACAATTAAGGGGTCCTGTATAAATCGATTGGTTTTTTAAACACAAAGAAAAATTTCACCTTCGTCAACAATTACTTAAATACGCAAATACCCCTTTTAATTATCCGAGCCTAAAACTTTACTTACAGGGTGTCCATAAAATTACCAAGGAAATCCCTTAATTAAATGGAAAGTTAAATAGGTGAACCGATAAAAATCCTTAAGGGTAGATTTTTCTTACAAAAAAAAGAGAGCAAACTGTATATTTATGACAGGAGGCATTATTCCGTGGATCTCCGTTCGCCTCAGGCGAGCCCGATAATCGTTCGCGTAATTTGAATTGTACCGAGATGGATTTTACGTAATTTCTTTTCTAAATTGTTTTGAAATTAAGTCGGCAGTTCTTTTCGTTCGTTCGCTGCCTCGCAGCCAGGAGAAATATGGGGATTATGAAAATGTGCACCGATTTTTTTATGACCGTCGTTTGGGGGAATTTTACTTTTAATGGTTATTGGTAATTGATGAGGGAAGGAAAGAGGATTGTGATTTATTTTTCTGCGGGCGAAAAGCGAATGGAAACAAATTACTTAAAGATTTCTTTGGGGTTTGGAAATGTATTTTAAAAATACTCTCAACTATAATTCGACAATTAACGCAATTTTGAAAGTTTCTTAAATCAATCCCGTTCTAATGGTAAAACATCAAAATAAAAACTGCATTAAAATTTTAGAAAAGGGCGCAAAATGGGCCTGCTGGATGCAATCAAAAAATCCCATTAGGTTACCAAACATAAATTATAAAAAATGCAAACAAATTAAAATACCATAGACCAATAAAGTCCTGGAAGATGGAACCCATGATGATGATGAATAGATATGAAGTCCGTATCGGTGTAAAAGCTACTTTAAGTGAGCAAATTGACGCGTATTGGCCTATAGATGTAAAAGACAAATAGTTCCATTGTATTAGCAAAATTTGCAGAAAAAACAACAAATAAGGACAAATACAAAAAAAGAAGAACTTATAGACTATTGAAGTTCTTAACGTTGGAACAGGTGGCCATGATTTCCAGCGTATGGAAAGTCACCTGAACTTTGTCAGACTAGTAATTTAGAAGTAGGCTGAGCGACGTCTCGTGCTTAGACACCCAACTTTGGCAATTTTGCGATATTAATTAGAGTTTGTTACTGTATGGTTAGAGGCAACAAAACTTGAATTACGGGTGTGAAAAGCTTGAGAACCTCCTTGAAGGTCTTCAGACATGTCACATAGTTGATCTGGACGATTGTTTACATTATCAACTTCTGCCATCAAAAATAAAATAAATGCCTTAAGTTGGTTCACTTTAGATATTTACAATTCGTTAATGGTCATGCTGACAGCTGCTTATATTAAATAATCGTCCTTTTAGCCACCAAAGCGAAAATTATTTAAACATAAAAAAGATACTGGACTGACGTCTCTCCAAGGCAAAGTAAACGTTATTCTGCGCCATTTTTAAAAGGTTTCTTAAAGATTCAAGCAATGTTCTCCACCTAGGTTATTTTTTACTAGTGTTCTTAGACCCCCTTCGGCGGTTTCAGCTCTTTTGAATTCGACTTTTCGATATTTTTCTTGAAAACTCGTCAAAGGTGTTTCGATATTTTGAAAGTTCCTCGACATTTCAAAATTTTTCCAGAATTTGAATTTGATATGTTCGAAAATGGTGTTTAAAGCAGAATATTTTTAGAAGCTCTATTATATTTATATTTATTTTGTTTTATTTTCAAATTGAGCTGCATTAATTTTTTCCAAAAACGTAAAAACAGTTCCAAATTGTTCTGAACGCCATTCAGGCAATCGAATGTAAAAAGGTTGTGAGCGGCCGTCCCTCCAAGTCGAAGTGACTGTTAAAGATGTAAAACAACGCACAAACAATAAACCTACCAAACCAATTCGTAGCATCCGCAAGTTAGATTATCATACAGTGCTTGCCAAAAACTGTCAGCAAAGGAAGATGTGCATCCCTATAAAACATACGTTTCTTTAATAACTTTCTACTAACTGACTATCACAGAAGATTTGTGGATTTTCATCGGCTTCCTAAGCGTTCACTCGAACGGAATTGGGCTACTTAAAAAGCCCAATGGTAAATTTGCAGAAGATCCAAAAGAAAGTATAAAGGTGCTTTCAAACACCCATTTTCCGGGATCCACCCCATGTGAAGATGAAGAACCACAGGCTAACCCAATAGAAGCTTTTAACCGCCCGCCCCACAAGATTAAGAAGAAGCCTTTCAAAAACCATCTTCAAAACAAAATGGGCTATTAATAGTTTCCAGCCCTTCAAATCACCAGGAAGAGACGGAATTTTTCTCGCTGAAATACTCACTCCTCGCTACTTAACATATTCAAGGTCGGTTATTATTTAAATTAAATTCCGGAGGCCTGGAGGGAAGTAAAGGTGGTATTTATTTCAAAAACAGGAAAACGTCCACCCGAGGAACCCAACTCCTACCGCCCAATTAGTCTTACTTCATTTCTCATGAAAACAATGGCGAAGATAGTAGACTATTATATAAGAAGTGAACTTCTAGTGGGAAAACCACGCCACAGAAATCAATTTGCATATCAAAAGGGTAAATTCACAATCAATGCCCCACACTGCTTAGTTAGCGTGATAGAGAAGACCATCATGGCAAAATAAGTAGCATTGTGTACGTTCATAGATACAGAGGGAGCCTTTGATAACACCTCCTACGAATCGCATAGAAAACCCTACCATCTCATGGATAGAATCCATGCTAAGAAGCCGTAAGATCACGACTTGCATTCGGAGTGAATCGATTATCGTTTCCACAACCAGAGGATGTCCGCAAGGCGGCGTTTTATCACCTCTGTTGTGTTCACTGATCGTTGATGGCCTCCTAGTCAAGTTAGATAAACATGGCTTCAACGTTCACGGTTATGCTGATGATCTTGTTATTACTGTAAGAGGAAAGCATGATGCAGCTATCTCGAGCCTCTTGCAAATAGTCCTCAATATAACAAGTAAATGGTGCTCGGATGTACAACTTAGTGTAAATTCGCACAAAACTATAATAGTTCCATTCACAAAAAGGAAGCTAAATTTAAAAGCTCCTATTCTGAACGGAACACAGTTACAGTTCTCCAGAGAGGTTAAACATTTGGGGATAGTCCTTGACCAAAAATCCAGCTGGAACCCTCATATTGAAAGGACTCTTATACAAGCAACAATGACATTTTGGGTATGCCAAAAGTTGTTTGGAAACACTTGGGGCCTAAAGCCAAAAATGATCTATTGGTCATAAAGCCCGTTGTCACCTATGCTTCCTTAGTCTGTCTTCTTTTTCTTTATAAGCCCTCTTCTATCCATTTCTGAGTATAGGCCTGTCTCATATATATTATACAATTTGTTCCAGTTTTCTGCTATTCGATACCATAAAAGTTCTGCATGTTTCTTGATGTCGTCCGCCCAGCGTTTATATGGTCCGCCTCTATTTCGATTATCTCCCCAAAGTGGCCATTTAATGATTTTGCTACACCAACCTTCTTGTTTTCTTGCAGCATGTCCCGCCCAGCTGCATTTAAGTGCAGTTATTCTTTGGACAATATCATCTACCTTGATCTTCTGACGGATCCACTCGCTGGTTTCGTGATCTTTTAAGGATATATTTAAAATTCGACGTTCAACGGCTGGTTGATGTATTCGTAGTTTATTTATCGTTTTGTGGGTTAGGATCCATGTTTCGCAGGCATAAGTTGTCACTGGTAGTATACATTGGTTGTAGATTTTTGTTTTCAAAGATAGTGGTATGTTCGATGTCAGAATATCTTTAACTTTGCCATATGCCACCCAAGATAACTTAATTCTCCGATTTATTTCTGCTGTGTGACTGTCACCCGTGAATGTTAGTAATTGTACCAGATATGCATATTGTTCGAATTTTTTTATGGTTTTATCTGCTACTATCACATTTTCTTCATTGTTTTTGTAATTTGTGCAGATTTTTGTCTTATCCAGGTTCATTTCTAGACTTACCTTTTCGGATTCTCTTCGCAATTGGTTTAACATTATCTGCAACTCTTCATTACTTTGAGCTATAACCACGATGTCGTCCGCAAAGCATAGATGGTTTAATCTTGCTCCGTCTATTAAAATGCCTTTGCTTTCCGATAATGTTTTAAAAATGCTTCCTTAGTATGGTGTCCCAAACCGGAGTAAAGTGTAGCTTCAAAAAGGCTATGCAAGCTTCAAAGACTAGCCTGTTTAGGAATCATAAGAGCCATGTGCTCATGTCCTACAGCAGCAATGGACACTCTGCTAGATCTCCTACCTTTACACTTGTGTAAGAAGGGAGGCTGAGTGCCCTCAGACTGCAACACAATTAAAACCAGCAGACCTGATTGGTCACTTAACTAGAATCTGCGACCAAACCCACAGGCAAAATGCCAACAGGGTAAGACTTCGACTGCCCTTTTAAAGAGATGCTTAACAGCCGCGAAGACAGCAGAGTGGAAGAGCTACGGCTGGAGCAAAGAGCAGGCGTCTGGTATAGAGATGGCTCCAAAATGGAAGAAGGGGTTGGTATAGGTATAATGGGACCTAGATGTAGGATCTCAAAATCCTTGTAAAGTACCTCATCCATATTTCAAGCAGAAATCCACGCAATAGACCTATGCGCTCAAGAATGCATTAAAAAGCGACTGCGTGGAACCAAGATTTACCTTTTAACAGACAGTCAGGCTGCCCTAACAGCTCTTAACTCTGAAACTTTTGATTCTAAAATAGCCTATGGCTGTAAACAATCCCTCAAGCAACTGACCAGAAGTAAAGCTTTGGTTTCCTAGGAAGCGGTGCCGTCATTTAGCGGCCGTAAAAGTACGGTGGGTGACGTTACGAAAAACGGTGTCGTGTTTTTTAAGCGAAGTGTTTTCCAAAAGAGCGGTAGCGCACACCCAACGTATTAGAGCGGTGCCGTCTCATCTGAAGCGGTGGGCCAGTACGGTACGAATCAGTTCAGCAACGTTTTTGGCGGTGTGTCTTGTGTATATAGTCCAGTTAAAATAGACGTAACAGTTCGGAATAATTCGCGACGGCCGTATTTTTTCCAGTTTTTCTGACGTCACCCACCGTATTTTTAAGGCCGTTAAATTACGGCACCGCTTCCTAGGAAACCAAAGCTTTACACATTAATTTTAATGTGGGTGCCAGGGCATGAGAGACTCGAAGGAAATGAAATTGTCGATGCTCTTGCAAAAAAAGGAGCGAAGTCACAGTTTTGTGGAATAACTACAAGTCGCATCGTGGAAGAGGTACGAAACTGGGAAAAACATGAAAAATAACTCTACTGGAGGAATACTCCAGTACAAAACCTTGCGAAAAAGTTTATCAAACATTCGCCATAAAATGCTAAAAAGCTGCTCGAGTTTGGAAAAGCAAATATTAGATTGATAACCAATCTCTTAACCTGTCATTGCCCTTTGAGATACCATCTCTGACACCGAAACTTGCAGACTTTGTGAATCTGCGGAACATATAGGTACTCTGCAACTGCGATGCGTTAATTCGCAGCAGGCTTAAATTCCAGGGAATGGCGTATATTATGCCTGAGGACGTAGAGGTCATGACCTCCAGGACAATAATAGACTTCATTAAGAGCCTCAAAATCCTGGGAACCAAATAGATTGTAGGGTTATTCACAAAAGATCTTCCTAGGTCTAAGTGACGAGAGGCTCTTAAAGCCAAACGACCTCCAGACGATAAACAAGCGTTCGGTAAATAATTACAAACTGCTAATCGAACAAATTATTGAGGTAAAGTTTAGTGCCTAAAAAAAATAGAAAAACTCCACTTCTGCTATCTCAACAGTGGCATGGTCCAAACCTGAAATACGTTCATTCAATCAATAATAATAAATAGCAAAAAGGGAAAACTACAAAGTATTAAAGCATGAGTTGGAATCGCACGAAGAGGCAATTTTACTTCGCTTGTTATCGAATTTGGACTTGCAATAAGTTAAAGTGGTCATGATTTACAGTATGGTGGATGTCTTGCCGTAATTAATCAGAATTGAAAGCTAGCAAACGATACAGAAAAAGTTGAAGCGACACCCTGTGCTTAATACTCCAACCAAACCATTCGCGCGACGGAAATTAGAGCTCTAAGAGTTTACTATTCAATGGTGAGGATACGAAACCTCAATTACAGAAGTGTTGAAAACTCTCTGGAAAGTTTCAGATTTGTAGGGGAAGATTACATAAATAAACTAACCGATTCTCAATTGTTCTACTCCAGAAGAATCACAAAACTCCCCCTAATAATATTTTTGTTTTAGAATGATGGTTGTTCACGTTTCTTTCAGAGTTGTATTTCTCCACTGGACGTTGTTTTAGGGTGAATAAGTAAAGTGCATACAATACTTAAACGAGTACAATTAAATCCAACTTATTAAAAGAATCGTAAAACAGAAGTATGCACTGATAATAACATCTCCGGTACTGACAATTTTCCGGAACGCTGGCTTCGGGGTATTGGATTTCTTTTTCAATCAAGTCCCGAAGCTGGCGGTACAAGTTGGCGTGCTTCGCTTGTTTTTATTGAAAAATTATTCAATTATAAAGTTTTAAAACAGATTGGAAATCATACGGTTCGCTGGGGGAAAGAATTTTGAGGTTAGGATTACGGATTTATTATCGCTACGGATATCTATTTTATTATTCATTGCTTTTTGATTTTCTTTTTTATTATAATATTCGTCTCAAGACGATACTCTTCCCTTTTGTTTGAATTTATAACCTTCAGTTATTACTTATTAAAAACGTAACCTCACAAAAAGCAATTGTTTTGAGTGTAGAGTTACTAAGAGTGTTCCCAACGTAAATTTATGAATTTAATGTAGTTCATTTGGTATTCAGGTAAAATGTGAGGACAAAATAAAATTCAAGAAATATCGCGTCAATTCTGCACTATTCAAGCAATCAGGTTGATAATAAAAAACTCTAAAAACGTGACAAGTCAAAAACAGCAGCTACAACGCGTAAATTACTTACAAATTGGGTGAAATCTACTGCAAATTTTCATATGATTAGCTCAATTTATTTGCAAATCTGGAGAAAATAGTAAACAGGTGTCGGCAAATACGTACGAGAAGTGTGCGAATTTCACACCCCATTTGGCAGTTTCTGTCTTTGTTGAACGGAACACCCTCAACAAGACGAACGACAAAGACAACGGACTGCAACCGGGCGCGTTTTAAAAAAGGGCGCAAATTTTTTCCCATCCCCCAGGAAAAAGCTCGCGACTAAAAATGGCCCAAGAAAAATTTAAAGGAATTTATTTTTAATATACCTTCGTAATGAATCGTTAAGCTCATCGCAATTTTTATGAGCCTGAAACTTCTATAACAAATTTAAAATTGCTTCGGGATACAATTTATTCTTATACGGAAAACTTTACATCATTTCATGTCAATATTATTTCCTCCGAAACTTTTCTTATTAGTCTTCCATTTTGCGTGTTTCTGATAACCAATCAAGACCATTATTAAAAATAATCATCATCCCCCCCGCACGTACCCCGAAACAAATGGAAACCTTAAGCTTGAAAATTCATTTCTATAATTTTATTATGAGCTCGAAAGTCGTAAAAAACGATATTAATTTCCAATCTTAAATAATTCCGACAGTTATTTGATCAAAGTAGGCGTTTCGATTACGGAAAGCTCGTAAAAAGGGATCAAAATCGTACTTAAGATGTGCTTTTGTTTTTTTGCAATTCAGAATTAAAGCCTACTTTGTTTGCATTGAACATTGAACATTCATGGCCTACTTGCTTAAACGAAAAATCCCCGATAATTTCCCAATTCATGCGAATGTTCTCAGAAGGTGCCTGAATTATCAAAAACAATCCCAGGAAGGTCATCAGCAAGCCGAAATCTTAAAAAAATCTACAGGATAACAAAAATAATAACAATAATTATAACATGTAACAAAAGTTATTCAACGTATTATAATAGCAATAACAGGAAAAGAAGAAGAGCAAATTAGCGAATAAAAATTAGTAAATACAAATACAAAGTACTCGCTAAAAATGATTCCAGCCAGATACATCTACCGGGAGACATTACCATTAGCTATGTAAATCAGCACACGTGTAAAAATTGTTGCACGTCAACATTAGGCTAACTTTCCTCCTTATCCTGGGAGTCGAGGAAAAGAGGAGGATGCACGGACATTCGTATAACAAGGTGCAAGGATGTTTAGCTGCCGAACTGCCGTGCCCCGCGGGACTTGGAAATAATTACGAAGCTCAACTTAAAACTCGAGAAAAATTGTACCCCATTTTTATTATCATTCACCTTTCGAGAATAGAATTTACTTTTAAATTCTCCTCTCTTGTACAGTTCCGGATAAAAATATTTATTGTGATACCCCCGCTTTTCACTTGTCGTAAATCTTCTGACGACTTTCATGTAGCTTTATTGGCGAGGTAATCAAGAAGACGTAATCAAAAAGCCCTCTTTAAACATAACCTCGATGAGGAGATCATCGTAATTCATCGAAACTAACTTCAAAATAACTCGGAAAGTCTTCGACAAGTCGAAGATTACAACGATAAAGGGGGTGATGGGACTTGATGGTGTTTTAACTAACGGGTGTCCATAAACTGTCAACATCCCAGTGGGTTGTGATTTCAGAAACATATTTCGTAATTTGATTCAGAACACAAAACCAAATGTCAAGATTTGTAAAATGACATTGTCTATGATTTAATCTAAGACTTGTAATTTGTTTTTCAAAGCAACTGGGATGACGACTGTTTATGAACACACGTTATAATTTGCACAAGCAACGCTTTACTTGCCCAAAGTAATTGGTAATTTTGAAATTTTACGATGCATTAACTTGTTTACTTCTAGTAAGTCTGTTTAGCTGTGCAAACTATCAAGTGATTGTTTCAAACCTAGCTCCATCGGTGATGGATAGGCACGCTACTTGTTATCTACCATATTAGTTTGGATATAGATACTGCATATTATGTTCTTCACATTAGCGTGGTATCGTTTGTACAGAGCATCTCCGCTGTTTTCCCTAAATTCGTAAAACATTTATTGTTTAATCGTTCGATTAAAAGTCAATTAAGTCTTTAAGTATATAAGGTGGAGCAAGGATTGTGTGTGCTTAATTTAAAAACATCTAACAATATTGTGGGAATTATAGCAGACGATCGATGTTCAGGTGGGGGTCCGGCGTGCATCGGGCGAGCGAGTAGTAAGTCGAATGCGCGAAAAGTATGATAAGAACGAAATGTAATTTAATTAAAATAAAGAAGTTGTAAAAGGTGCTGTTTAGCTTTCCTAGGATCCCACAATACTTATCGCATGTTTTCGCATTACATTCAAACACAGGCCAGGGGTTCAAACGAAACCTCAAACAATTTTCTGAAAACACAACCACAGAGACCTCAACCAACGCCAGTGAGATTAAACAAATTTGGAGAACTTATTTATTAGATATTGAAGAAATGGAAAGCCGTACGTAAGGCGAATTTTGTTATGGTCTTTAGTAACACAATTGTATGGGTGGACTATTCCTGTTACTACAAGATAAGCGTTTTGCTATGGGGCATGGTCTCAACGCATAAGGATTTTTGAAAGGTTTACACTGTTATGAAACTTGTCTAAGATCTAAATGGATCCCAGCATTTCTTGTAGCTCTAAACGTGATTTGGCCAGTTATATCGCAATATTTAAGCTTTGAACCGCGATGAAATGTGATATTTGCAAGTTTTGAAGTTGAAACCGCCTTCGACCACCTTTTCTTAGGTCACAGTGTGACTTAGGTGTAGCAACTCAAAGCTTGATATTAAGGAGGCCAATATGCTTTAGTAAACAAATGCGATGCTATTTAAAGGCGAAATGACGAATAATAACGCCGTGGCACTGTCAAGTATAGCGCAAAAGTTTGTGGCAGCGAACGTGTTAAAACTTTCAGATCTACACACACCCAAGCTTAGAATGCAATTCTAGTGACGCCATCTCATAGACATTGACTGAATTATCACATCATAAACAGGCCGGTGTGCTTCAGTAAGAAAATATCGTAAAAGTTACGTTTTGGACTGTGGTATTGTGAGGTGGGATTCTGGCAAGTTTTGATGTTTGAAAAGACTTCGACAACCCTTTTTAGATCGTGTAACTTGGCTGTTTGTAGCTCTTCAAAATTTGATATTTAAGCAGACCAGTACGCTTTAGAAAAAAATATTGCAACCTAAGTTTTGGACTGCGGCATTGTCTTGATGAGATGGGATTTTGGCAAGTTTTGATGGTTGAAAAGTTTTCGACAACATTTTCTTAGATCAAAATGTGACTTATGTTTTTGTAGCAGCTCAAAATTTTTCACGAAGTCGGCAAGTTTTGATGTATGATAAGTCTTCGATCAAAATGTAACTTAGGGGTTTTTAGCAGCTCAAAGCTTGATATTTAAATAAATCACTTATGCTTTAGTAAATAGATATCGCAATACTAAAGTGACGAAGTGAGATTTTGGCAAGTTTTGAAGTTTAAACCGTCTTCGAGAATCTGTTCTTAGATCAAAGTGTGACTTGAGTGTTTGAAACAGCTCAAAACTCGATATTTAAACAGGCCAGTATGCTTTGGTAAAAAAACCGCAATATGTAAGTTTTGGGACTGGAGTACTGTCTTGATGAAGTGAGATTTTTTCAAATTTTTTCAATCGACTTCATTGAATATTTCCTGCTGCTCAAAATGTGATTTTTAAGTCCTAATTAGAAAAAAAAAGGTTGGAGATCAAACTTCAAACACTTCTTGATAATGTCTATAATGCATCAAAATTAGCATTTAACATATCTGGAAAAGGGCGCTCTGATTTTATTCAGTTTAATTACATTTATGTAGCAAAGAAAATTCATTTCTTAAAAAAAAATCCACAAGGGTTAAATAAATTTCCTTGTTCTTTCGAATCACCTGTTTTTTTCTATAATAAACGAGGGAGTAGAGGATCAGGCGATGTCAGTTAGTAAAAGAACGCCTTTTAAAGTACTTATTAGCCAGCACATTGTTTTCAGTTGTAAAACAAAGCGTCATTAATAAGCACTTCTGTTTGCGCACAAAAATGCGGACGTAGCTTTGATCGTCCTTGTTCGATGCATGGTGTTTTTTTGAAATAAGAGAAGGACGGGGGAAGCGTAAGAGCGGCCACCACACAGGCGAAAGAACATTTAGGAACAATATTATGCAAATAATTCGGGCATGCAAATAAAAAGTGGCAGTCTACATTTGCAGACTTTAAAAGTCGTTGACTAATTCATATCAACTTGTATTGCTGGTCCTGAAAAGGAAGGGGAACATGAAATATCGGCCGTCCTTTTTTTCCTGCATCGATTCGGGGGAATAGAATAAAGAAGGAAGCGGCTAACGGCGGCAATTTTTCCGGATTAACAATAAAAACTGTTGTCGCTTCTAAGAGAAAAATGCAGAGTTGTTCAATTAATATATTCAAGCGCCCTTTGGCCCCTCCCCCCACACTTTCATCCCAAACACAGAACATTATGCTTTCGGTTTTAATTTTTTATTCTTGAAAATATTCCGTGGAGATTAATAAGGCTTGAAATGCGATGTCTGTGTACGCGGCTTTCAGCGAGAATTAAAAATAAAGGGGCTACTATTAGGGGATGAGATATTTAGAGATATTTGCAGATATTGCTGGTGTATAACAAAGATATCCTAAGTACCCTCAAGTAAATTACGTTTACACACATCGTAGGTGAAAAAGCTGAACGTTACGATAGCATTTCATCCTTAATGAACATGTGTTCACCAAGTTTCTTGAGGGATGCTTCCTAAATACTGCGTGTGAAATGTCGGAACAAAGGATTAAGAAAACTAGGAAAATTTACATCTTCGCTGTGAAATTATAGGCAAATTTCCTTTAAAATTAGTAATTTGATACATAAAACATCGCGTCTTCAGTATAACAACAATTTGAAATAATACATGTATATAAGAGTAAAACCCAGATCAGGGCCGTAGGCACAAGGGGGGCAAATCAGGCAGCCCGACTAGAAAAAAGAAACTTGAGTTTTAGTGAGTAAGCATCTGTTAAATTTCTACAACATTATAAAATTAGAGCCCAATCTAGAAAATCATTTATTCCAACCACGGCCCTGCTTTAGATGAGCATTAACACTCATGAATCTAACAAAACAAAATTCTTCTAAGCAGCGGTTTCTACGTCTTCTTACGTAACAACTCATTCGAATCAACAGTCACAAGATGGTCTTCTATTAAAATAAACGAGAAGAAGGCAGCGAAGCTTTTAAAGGATGATGGAAGGTAAAACACATGATAAATGAGAAGGGGCATCATAAATTATGGAACATCAACTATAAAAACGTAGAAATGAAGATGGGAAAGAATAAGGAGAAGAAAGAGTGCAACGAAGATAGATTTGGAAGAAATAGAAAAAAGAAAACTAAGATAAAACAAAATACAATAAAGTGATATGCAAAGCAAGCAAACCATAAAAGAATAAAACCACAAAAACCAATATAAAGTAGAATGTTTACGTTTACTTAGTTTACCAAATAAGCAACAAAAAGAAGATTTTCGAAACTAATGACAAACAAGTGGTGCGCATTTAGACTAGTTACTTCCAGGTTGGCGAAGGCCTACGCCTGTTATTAACTTGTAACGCGAGTTTCTTTAAAACTAAAGAGATAAAATAATCACACTACGAATTACTTGACATAATAAAACTTTCTTCTGCGGTGGGAATTACTCCAACTTCTGACATTTTCCAGCTAGATGAATATAAAGAAGGGACTTTCCTCACCTTACATAAACGAGATTAAAAGAGTGAATGTGTTCAAAAACGAGTATATTTTAAGATTAGAACGCAAAACCAAGAAGAAGATGGAGACGACAAAGAGGAAACGGAAGAATAAAAAGAGGAGCAGGAATTGTAAACAAAAGAATTACGAAAATCTTCTTCTTCTTCTACGTTTTTATAGATCAGTTTTTAAACCAATTTAGTTTTCTTGGGAGCTCGATTTCCAGCTCTCCAACCATCTATCTGGCGGTCTGCCTGGGAAAAAGAGAGAAAAATGATACAGTAGGAAGACACAGTCAGAAGAAGTCAGGAAAGGAATATGAAGAGAAGACGAAGAAGAACGACAAAATAAGCGCAGAAACAAAAAGAAAAAGAGAATAGCAACAGTAAAAAAGAAGATGACGGAAAAGAGATTATAACAAGAAAAAAATATATTAAAAAAACGAGAAGAATACACTGAGTTAGTCTCTTAACTGAGAAACTAAGAATATTATACATAAAGGACACACAAAAGCGTGGCTTTCTTCATAAACGATGGGATGATATTCGGCATAGTAGAATCCTTATCCAAGTTGGAACTACTTCAACGTACGAAATATTCAATTGAGAGACAAGTGAAACAGAAAAAGAAGACAATAATAAAAGAGGAGAAAAGAGTAGCAAAAAGGAAGCAAGCCAAACCAAAAAGAAAAGTAGAAGAAGACACGACAAAGTGAAACTAAACAAATTAAAAATATGACGCAAAGAGGTTCATAAAAACAAACAAATGGGTAAAACAAAAACAACGTCAAAGAATGAGAAGTGGCAAAAATGGACGAATAAGAAGCAAAACAAAAAAGGACCCAACAATTGGAGAAACGGTGACAACTAAGAGAATAAAAAATTCGAGAAGTTATAAGGGAAAAACAAGACACGAAGAAACAAGGTAGGTATTAAGAAAAACAGAAGAATAAGTGAGTTAGTCTCTTAACTGAGAAACTAAGAATATTATTCATAAAGGACTGCTCACACACAAAAGTATGGCTTTCTTCATAAACGGTAATGGGGCTAACATGATACTTGGCATAATAGAATCCCTGTCCAAGTTGGAACTACTTCAACGTACGAAATATTCAATTGAGATGGGGCCATAATGAAATACGAAAAAATTTTTTAAATTTAGTTGGAGATACGTAAAAAAAGAACCAATAAGTCCACAAAAAACTAAAAAGGTTTACAAAAACAAGAGGAATATGGGGGAAACGTCGAGAAATCAGAAGAATGCGAAGAAAACGGCAAACAAAAAGAATTAAGAAATAAAATATAGAAGAGTCGCAAATAACAAGGAGAAGCGGAGAAAAATGGCAGAATAAAAGGCAACGAGAGGAAGAAATTATTTTCTAATTTAAAGTTAAAAACGCCTTGTAAATATGCCAAGAAGGAAAACAAGATAAATAAAAAAGTAGGAATAAAAGAAATGTTGCGAAAGGCGACGAAAAAGTAGAACAATGAGAAGAAGCAAAATACAGAAAGAACAATAAGAAACGAAAAACAGAGTGATGATATAAATACAAAAAATATGGGGCGGAGATAGGTACAAATAAAAAAAACATTAAAAAATAGAGAAGGGAAAAGAAAGAGAGAAGAAGACAAGCGAAGAAGAAAGAGCAAAGAGAAGAAGAAAACTTTATAATCTAATTTAACTTCAATAACTGCTTTTATATGTGTTATTTTGATCTGGTTTTTCGTATTTTATCCTGTTTTGAAAATTTGCACGTTTCAAATTACTTCTAATTTGTCTTGCTTTTTTAGCTGCCTTTATCTGATTAAACTATTCTGAGCGAATTTTCTTAAAATTATCTTTGATCAGGAAGGGAAAAAAACAGTTTGAGTGGCCACTTCACTTTAATTCAACTCAGAAATACATAATTTGTAAAAAGAACTCTTTGGGTAAATTAGTCGTTTTATTTCTATATTTTTTTTAATTACTATTTCAAAAAAATTATCAGGCTACTCAGGGTAGATACGATTATTTATTTGTTATCCTTGTTTAATTATCCTCTGTTAAAACTGGTATTTTACAAAAAAAAGGGAAATTCTGAAGTTAGTTCATCAAAACTGAGGTTTCCACAATATTTTAATATTTTAATCAGTTTCTTCGTTTTATAAATTTGTAAGTTTTCCTGAATTATTTCAAAAATGTATGTAAATTTTGACGGATTCATTACTTTCTTAAAAAGAGCACGTGCTAAAAACAATTACGTCACTTTTTGATTCGTATTTTATTTTTTAATTTGTAGCTTTGAATTATTGCATAACTTGACAGGTTACACTTGGCAATATGGAATTATTTTCTTAATTAAACCAGCAAAACAGTTTCAATAACTTTTATATGCTGAAAAGTATCGATTTTCTTTATCAGAAATTCGGAATTGGTCCAGAATTATTTCAAAAACTCCCAATTTAATAAAAGTACCCTGGACGAATCAAATTAGTCTGTTAAAATTATTCAGACAACATATTTCAACAGCTGGTTTATTTTAATATTATTTTATGTAGCCCGTTTTAATAAAAAAATATTTTTATTTAGTTTTTTCTGTTTTGGAACTGTATATCCAGAGATACAAGAAATTGTATTTAGGTCCAGCTGTGATTGATTTTGGCCAATGATGATTTCATTTTCTGTATAAACGACTGTCATTCGATTAAAAACTTATTTGAGCAATGTCAAACCGAGACTAAACAAAAAGTTTCAAATTTATTAAATTACTAAGAAACATTTTACATAATTCACTGATGATGTATGTAATCTAAAATATGAGTTTAGGACAGAATAAAAATTAGTTACTTTACTTCTTCTTTAAACGTTGAATAATAAATAATAATTGTTAATAGTGGGCCATTATCTACTCAGTCTAAGGTTTCCAGGTTCAAAGCTTAAGACACCGGGCTCAGAAATTCAGGACCTTTTGCTAACTTAATATAACTGTAAACAACTCATAAAATTGGTTGCAGATATTAGTAGAACTGTGTTATACTAAACATGGTGATTCAAAAGTATTGTCATTAAATTAGATGGGTATATGCTGACCTTAATAGAAGTACTCTTACACTAAAGCAAAAATTTAAAGCTTATCGCGATTTTTGTTTATTTTAAATTTGGTTACCCACTTTTGAGAACCACAGGCTCAGATGCATTTACAAAGCCTGCGACAGAAATTTGACCTGCAAAAATAAATGGAACATTACACAATTATGTAATTTACAGGTTTCGCTCTCCTCTCACATTTTTTCAGGCTTGAGACTGGCAGTAAATAATTACTGGCATGTTTAAAAAGTGATATTAGAAAAAATTGTTGTTAAAAAAGAGGAACAAAACTTACATACGATGTTCAAATGTTCCTCCATTAACTACTACACAAACACAATAGAAACACAATACAAACACAACACAAACAGAGACTGTCTTTCTTTAAGAAATTAAAATAACGTCAAATTCGGCTGACCTTCCACTAAAACGTTCGAAGAGTGACTGACCTACATAATATGCGTAGACTCTTTATCAGTAAGGCGTTTGATAAATTTCGACTCCAGTGACCCCAAACCAATTTTCACATTGACCTTTTTCTTTTTTTTTCTCAGCTTACCGTTTACTTGCGACACATGGTTTATTGAGAAAATTTGTTCTATTTGATATGCTTTACCTACCCTTAAAATTAATGACAATACTTTTGAATCAGCCTGTATAACTTCACTATAATAAAATATGTATTATTGATTAATTTTCTTAAGATTTTTAAGTCCCCTAGTGCAAACTGTATAATTTAAAAAAAATTGTGTGTCTAAGTTTTATTATTACAAAATCAGCTTTCATGCAATCCCTTGAGACAACGGCTGAATTTTCAAAACCAGTTAGTTTTTAATCCAAAATAAGGCATCTACTGCAAAAAAAACATCTTAGTAAAAATGCCTATAACTAAAATAAAAAAATAAAAGTAACTTGCGAAAAGTGACGATAAAGTAAAAGAATAATAAGAAGAAAGGGACAGAAAGAAAAATAAGAAACAAACAATAAATAAATAAATCGGAAAATAGAGAATATAGGTTCGAATCTCCTGATGGGCAGGATTTTCCTGTTGTCTTGAGGTCGGTATCGAGTCCTGGTGACCATTCGTCGTTGGGCACCTAATTAACGACGCTCTCGTCAGAATACAGGACTAAGAGGTAGAGTAACAAGGTCCTACACTTAAACTTTACACATGGTGCAGTATGTCGGTATTAAACGACGCACCAATCACGCAATGCACTGCACCCGTAGAGGCTCATACATTAACGCACCAGCCTCGACACCGAAATGTATAGAGGTTACAGACAATACATACATACAAAATAGAGAATGGAAGAACAAAGAGAGAAGAAGACAGGCGAAGAAGAAAAGACAAAGAGAAGAAGAAAACTAGATTTCTTAACTTAAACGATAAAAACACCTTAGTAAAAATCAATAGGTAAAAAGGGCAATATAGGAATAAAAGAAAGTTGCGAAAGGCGATGAGAAAGAATGAGAAGAAGGAAAAGATAGAAAGAAGAACAAGAAACAAAAATGATACAAACAGAAAAAATAAAGAGAGCGAGTGCAAATAAAGATCAGAAAATAGAGAAATGAAGAATAAAGGGAGAAGAAGAGAGCCGAGGAAGAAATGAGAGAAACAAAGAAAAATGTCTGAATTAAATAATTACTACTATAATCACCCCAAAACATGGTATAATAAAATCATTCCTATCGAGGATGGAATTACTCCAGCCTACGAAATATTATCCTAGAGTGCGGTAATTAATTTTTCCCGTGTAAATTCCCTAAGTAAAAAAAGAGAAACGATTGTTTTCATGTTAAGGACAGGTTTTTAAGCACTAACATAATGAAAAATTAATTTTTTCTACACCTATTTAATTATATTGCAATTATTAGCATTTTTTTTGTGAAAAATAGTACCTATAATTCACTGCAGTGAATTATGGATTCATAATTCACTGCAGTGAATTATGATTTCGGCCAATCACAAATACATAAATATTTCGCTAATCCAATCATATTTTAAATCGCCCGCGATCAACTCCTTCTGCGGCTGACAATCGACTCGCGTGACACGCCCAAGTGTGTTGTCATATTGCTTGTTTACAAAGTTATCAAATTTGACTAATTTGAGTCTAATATATTTGTTTAATAGGTGTAGAAAAAGTATCGTATTACATTCGCGATTATGGCCATTATTCGCTCAGATGATTTGTGCCACTCGCCTGACGGCTCGTGGGCTCAAACGTCATCTTCGTGAATAATGGCTGTCATAATCGCTCATATAATAATATACTATAATCAGGTAGTTGTTCTATAAAACAGAATCGACTAATTTCATATTTAAATAAACGAAGAAAAATACCTAAGAGAAATGCGCATTTACGGTGATTAAGTTTTCCGTTAACTTACACGTCGGGCTTATTAACGGTGAAAACAGAAAGGAAAATCATTAATTATTATTTTCTTCCTGCGCGTTGTGTTTATTAAAGGTTAACACAGAATAAAATTGGTACTCGAAATTAAAAACGGAGAGGCAAATAAAAATGATAATTTACGTTTCGAGGACCTTTTCTCAGAGATAGTTCGGTGTGGAGAAGAAAGTTAAAGCCCCGTACTTTTTGCCAGGAAGTATCAAAATAAAGCTATCGGAATTAAAAATTCTGCCGGAGATAAAAAATTTAAATTTCCCTTATTAAGGATTCAATTAGCTTGCTCCTCTGAAACGTCAATTTGTATTTTTCCTGCTCTTAAACATAAGAACAAATACTGAATTTATAAAATATTAAAAGTTGTTCGGTTAATTTTCCGTCTGACGAGTCCTATCTTTAATAATTCATTTTATACACTGTCAGCGTGGAAATTAATTGCGAATTCGTTTTCTACTGCAACTACACGAATTCAAATGTCGTTTTAATAAAAATACGTACAATTTATATTCAGGTGAAAATTTCCGTTGATAAAATGATTTAATTGCCATCTTTTTTTCTGTAAAAAACAAAAAAACAAAGTGAAAAGTGAAATTCTCGAAATGTGCCCATCCAAACTGAAATCCAAGGGGGCGTACGTAAAACAACTACATATATATATAAAATACCCTTTCGCTATTGTTCAGCAGTGTATCGTCATTTGTTAATTCAACAGCATACTATATAATTCTGGGGTTTGCAATTTCGCCGGCAATCGACATGCGAACTGCGCCTTTCTGTACCTCCTCGTACGGGCCCACACTGTATAATGCGTTATTAATGAACACCAAGAATTTCATTAAAGATTGTTTGTATATCAAAATGTCCACTAAATTATGTTGCCGGTTTTAGCATCGGCGGCATTCGTGCATTGCGTATTGTGTTATATGCTCATAGGTAGATAATTTCCTAAATGTTACACAACATGATACGTTTCCAGACATATTTTGCAATTATCAAAGCGAATTGCGTCCCATTTTATAGGATTTTATTAAAAAATTGTTGCAAAGTTTCATTGTTACCAATTTAAAAAAAAGTTGGTGTTAATCTGAATTTTTAAAATATTAAAGCATCTGACGATTTTCAGCAGGATTAGTTGCTTGTCTTGTTTTACTTTTTTCATCAGAACAAAAGATTTTGTTGATTGGGGAGGGAGAGTCATTTGTTACTTCCCAATTGTTTTGGGGAAACCTTCATATTTATCTGTTTTACTTATTTCTAAAATTTTCAGCAAGGCCTTTCTTTCGTTTTGCTTTGGTTTAAAATAAAAATAAACGTGTTTTAAATTGCTTAAATTTAGGGGGAGGAGAGATTGTTGTTTCACAATTGTTTTGGACTAAGACGCTTCACCTGTTGTCTACTTCTCTCTGGAATTTTCACCTTCACCACTGTTTAGTTTTTATTTTCTTAAAACAAAAAATTATGTTTCTAATTTGGTTAAATTTTTGGGAAGGTTGGTTTGGTTTTCTCTTTAAATAAAATCGTAACAGATGTTTTTAAGTTGGCTAAACTCTTTTGGGCGAGGGAGGGAGACATTTGTCACTGACTAATTGTTTTGGGCAAACCTTTATATTCGCCTGTTTTCTTTCTAAAGTTTTCAGCACAGCATTTGTTTTGCTTTTTTCTCTAAATCATAACGCATTCTAAGTCAATTTTAGGGAGAAATCGTACGAAGGAGGGAACAGACGTAATATGTTATTTCACAATTGTTTTGGGCTAATAAGATGCTTCACTTCACCTGTTGTACTTTTCTCTGGAATTTTCGCCATCACCATGTTTAGTTTTTCTCCTTACAATAAATCATACATATGTTTTTAATTTGGTTAAATTATTGGGGTGGTTGAGTCATTTGTCATTTACCGATCGTATTATTATGGTGGGGGTGAAAGGGTATTCGTGGTTTGCTAAGTATTTAGAGCAAATGCTTGCTTCACCTGTTGTGCTGTTCTTCTTATCTGAGAATTTTGGTAGCAACTGTGTTTGGTTTTGTTCTCTCTTTAAATAAAATCGTAACAGAAGTGGGCGAGGCAGGGAGTCATTTGTGATTTATCAATTGCTTTGGGTAAATCTTTATATTCACCTGTTTTTCTTTATAATATTTTCAGCAGAGCATTTGTTTTGTTTTTTTTTTAATCATAATGTATTCTAAGTCAATTTTACACTGAAAAAAATTAGTCGGTACCGATAACAATATTGTTATTGTTAGGACAAATATTGTTAATGTAACTGTAATTTATTGTTATTTCAACAAAGACCATAACTTCATGGTTGTTACTGTAACCATGTTCACATCGTTAACAAACAAATTATTAATATTGTTTCAATACAAACACTTTTACCATTTTTTGTCACACCCTATCATTTTCGTACGCCTCCTATGTAGCTAGTTTCTAAAAACACGGAATTATAGATTGTAGAGATTAATTTTTCCTATTGATAACAAGATAACAATTTGGTATAGTTGCATTAACAAAAAGTGTGTGGTTAATTTGCGTAGGCGTGTTGTCGTTATGACGTGGTTCGAGGCTATTAATAGATCATAAAGTGATAAGGTTGCATTTTTGTATAATCATGTGAACGATTTCGCACGTGAATTTGGTTGTGAGCAGTTAGCAGTTGTTACAGTTGAAGTGCTAGGTATATTGTGTGAACGGCATAAAAACACTACCATAGTTGTTTATTGCAAGGTAGGTAACTTTATTTAATATTATTTAGTTTGGTAGGTATAATTTGTGTAATTGTAATTTGTAGTGAAGAATCAGAATGGAAATTAAACCAGTAAACAAAATTCTGGAAGAATGGCGATTGCCACATCTCATCGAAAGTTTTGATAGTATAACTTTTTATTTATTCCTTAAGTGAAATGACCTGTAAAAGAAGTTGTACTTGCATTTTTTAAATTTTAGTAGTAATCGTAATTCAACATACATTGCACATCCTTTTATAGGTATTAGTCCAGTCAATAAAGGGTTTGTAGAATGCATGGAGGGTGTCACAATTTTTGACTTTAGGGCTTTGTTTGGAGTGTTCCTCGGTTTAGTTTATGATAATTCATACCCTTGGTTTGGACAAATATCTTCAATTTTTCTTTCGGATACAGATATATATTTTGAATATTCACTACTATCTGCAATTTGTTTTAATCGCCATTTACATGCCTATGAAGTAAATGTGCAAAACACCAATAAACTCATAAATCTAAAAAATGTAAACCATCAAGTATCTTGCCTTTTAACAATAGGCTCTGAAGGAAAATACTATGTTACACCAAAACATGCTCTTTAGCCAAATCATATAATTAATAAGTTTGACAGTTGTGGTAGGGAAATAAACAGCCAATTATTAAAACCAAAATATAAATATATATAGGTACCAACCTACATATATACTTTTTTTGCATTTTGTATATCTCTGCATTTTTGTATTTTTGCATTTATTGTATTTTTGCATTTATTGTATTTTTGCATTTATTGTATTTATTGTATTTTTGGATTTATTGTATTTTTGGATTTATTGTATTTTTGGATTTATTGTATTTTTGCATTTATTATATTTTTGCATTTATTGTATTTTTGCATTCATAAATAAACCGATAAAACTAACAGCTGCCCTTTCATTATAGTGACATTAATCTATTGTTAAAACAACAATTTATATTGTAAACATAACAGAACTGGTATTGTTGCTTTACTGTTAGAATAACAATCCTATATAGTTACTCTTCATGGTCATTATAACCACAGCATATGGTTAACAGAACTATATTTAAGTGTTAACGTAACCATCTTATATTGTTAGCAAAACAGAACTGGTATTGCTGCATCAACCATACGTAGCAACTAAACTGATATTGTTGCAGTAAACAGATATATAGTTGTGCCTATAGCCACAATTTTATATTGTTACATTAACCATTTTTTCTGTTATATTGACAACATTTTTTTTTTCAGTGTAGGGAGGAATCGTACAGAGGAGGGGACAGAAATACATATGTTGTTTTACAATTGTTTTGCACAAATCTTTCATTTGTTTTGCTTCGTTAAATTTGAAGTTCGACTTCTTTTTTATAAAACCCTATACGCTTTTGGATTAGCTAACCTTTGTGGCGGAGAGAAAAAGCTATTTTCAAATTGTTTTAAGTACATCTTCTAAGAGTTTCAGTTTCTCTCTTTTTCTTAAATCAATGTTTTGAAGTTAAACTTTTGGGGGAGGGAGAGTTCTTTGTTGATTCTCTATTATTTTGGTAAATACTTTATACTCACTAGTTTTACTGCGTTCCAAGCTTGAGGGACACATTTGTTTCATGTTGACCTTTTTCCTTAGAAAATCGTGTTGGGAAGGGGGAGAGTCATTTGTCGTTTCTCGATTATTTTTATTTATTTCATTTGTGTTCGTTTCTTAAATTAGAACAAAAGTTTTACGTTTGTTAAATTTTGGAGGAAGGAAGAAGGCATTTGTAGTTTCCCAATTGTTTTCAGCAAACATTCAGTTTATTATTTTTCCTGCTAGGATCCTCAACAATATTTTTGTTCCGTTCTGCCCTCTTTTTTTAACCAAAACAAATATTTTAAGTTAGTTTATTAGAGGAAAGGGGGAGGGAATAGCTTAGCATTTCCTAATTGTTTTGGGGAGGGAATAGCTTAGAAGTTCCTAATTGTTTTGAGCAAGTCTTTATATTCATCTGTTTTATTTCTTTCAAAGAGCTTCAGAAATAACCTACAAATTGGCTCCTTTTTTTAAATCCTAACAAATGCTTTTAAGTTCGTTAAACTATGTAGAGGAAGGGAAGGTTATTTATCATTTCTCGATTGTTTTGAGTAAACCGCCAAATTAATTTGTTTCGCGTCTTTCTACGTTTGAGCATCACGTAGCATCTCTCTTTCGAGCTTCTTCTTGAAGTAAAATAATAAAAGGGTTTTTAAGTTGGCCAAGTTTTTTGGGGAGGAAGAGCGCCGTTTGCTATTTGCTGTTGTGCTAGCACGTTTGATTCGTTTTGATCTTCGTCTTTAAATGAAACTGTAAGACGTTTGTAAGTTGGCCAAATGTTGATTGAATGCGTGGTATTTGCTGCTTCCACAAGTGTTTTAGTGTTTTCTTTTAAATATCCAGGCTTGCGCGATGGTTGCTGTGGTTATTTAATACTACTTGATTAGAATTTTACATGAAGCAGAGGTTTTACACCCGTGGTAGGGACATTACCAACTAATTATTTCAGCCCCTATTTGAGAAGCATGCCTTCAGATTTCTTCCACTAAAATGTGCCTGGAATCGAAGACAAGCTTTTATCGGAACTTAAAAAAATGCCTGTATTTCATACAACGACCTCAACAATTAAAGATATACGTTGAATTTAATTCAATTTGCGCTCTTAATAAACGGAAATAAATCTCCAGAAAAAAAAACGCGATCATATAAATCGAATCGGAATTTTGTAGCTATTTTTCGTGTACCGGTGCACCAAATTTATGCACCATTAAGCGCATTCGCAAAATTTGCAATTATAACCCTATCCTTGTTGTTGGCTTTTCCTTCAAAATAACGCGTTTCTTGTCTAACACACCCTTTCGTTAATACACTTGCAATAAATTACCGAGGACACTTTCACCATTCCACATGTATTCAACAAATACACTGCCGCGGTATCGCAGCGTCGCGACGCCCTTAGCCCTTCTTCCTTTTCGTGCCGAAGGACGGTTAAGATCGAAAGGAGAGGAGAGATAATGACGTGAGGTCGGCGTGTGGTTATTGAGTATAGGTAGTATGTTATCGTGTGTATGGAATTTGTAATGTAGGACCGTAGTGTTAATTTACACGGCCTTATTAAATACTATATTATGTTTTGATGTTACCTTGTGGTGGCTGGCAAAAATCTTTTAATTTATGGGTCTGGAGGTAAATTAATATCTCATTGCGTATTAGGTACGTTCTAGCCAATTAGTTCGCAATTTTGTATAACACGTTTAATTAGTAAGCGATATTGCAGATGATTTCTACGAGGGTGATTATTTTATTTATTTATTTATTTACTTATTTTTTTAAAAGAAAACAAAGCAAACAAGAACGTAACTTGAAAAGCTAAATAGCTTCGCGATATATGAATATTTTTTCAGGACTTAAAAGATTGGTTATTGCGTTCTCCGGACCTTATGGCCGTTAGCCTTTTTCACGGACGGATTTTACTCGGGAATCAACTTAAACTGAATCCGTTTGAATGAAACAACGTCATTTCTGGGGCATAAAATGACCTCACTGTATGCTTAAGGTTCATACTTGGCATTCACTGTTCAAAGAAGAATAATCCAGAATTATTGCGGCATCTTTCTTTGAAACCATACTTACAGGAAAATTCTTGTCAATTTTCTTGTTCGTACGTTTCCGGATGAAAATAATAATCGCACCTCAAATTTTCAATTATTTTTATCGGCGGATTTATTTTTTGATTACTTTGACTTTAATTCATTTGAATGGAACAAAATTTTCGTTGTTTGAGTAGAATAAAATTCGTGCTGGATGCTTAATAACCCAGCAGAATTACTCCCCCATGCTTTTGTAGTGGCCAAATTTCTTTTCCGGGTCGTTTATGAACTTTTTTATTACCATTGTATTCAAATGATTCATACCTTTCAGTAACACTCTTCGTCTGCAATAAGCCAGTAGAAGGCCTCACTGTGTGGTTACTGTTCGTACGTTTCCGGCTGAAATCAGTAAACTGGCCGTTGCGTTCTCCTTACCTTATGCCATTAAAAGTATTTATTATCCCTTCTCTTACTTACTTAATCCAATGCCTTTTGTACAGTTAGGCGTACGACTTTGTGGGTGTTGGGCTGTGGTTTTATGTGTCTGACTGATCCTTGTGGCAAAAAACTCTTCCATTCTTTTCTATTTTGGGCCTTTCTTGCCGTGGCTCCTACACTCCTGCTTATTCCGTTATCTAGTTTTCCATTATTACTGATATGAACTCCTGAATATTTAAAGCTTGTTCTAATAATTTTCCTTTTAAGTTGATGTCGTGCTTCTTCTCATCTGTACCCATTAACATGGTTTTTGTTTTTTCAGTGTTAATAGTAATGTTTACTTTTTGTAGTTCCTGTCTATATACTTCAAAATTGTGCTGTAGATCTTCTTTGGATTTTGCTATTACTTATAACTATATCGCCTGCAAATGTTAGCTTGAAACTGTTACTTTTTCCACTGTGCCTAGATTGAATTTTTTAATCATTTTCTCACCTTTTGGGATCGACTAACATGAAGAGTAGTGGGCTCAACACGCAACCTTGTCGAAAGACTATTATTGTTTTAAATACTGAACCTTTTTTGTTTCTTGTTCTTCCTGAGTTTGTAGTTTATTTGTATAGAGCATTTATTATGTCTGTTAATGTATCCTCCACTACTCTATCCTTTAAGCACTTCCAAACATCTTCCCTTTTGATCGTGTCGAAGGCCTTTACTAAGTCTACGAAACATACATGTATTTGCCTTTCTTTACTTGTTGCTTTCTCGCCTATTTGTCTCAGTGCAAATATAGGTCTCGAGTCCCGCATTGACGTATCTAATTTTTGCTTATATAACTGACGTGAACACCTTTCCTGGGATGCTTAATAGGGTGATCCGGTTATAATTCTTACACTATCTCGAATCCCCTTTTTTAAAAAACGGTATTCTTATGGCTGTTTGCCAATCATTTTCTCTCCCATATACTTCAACATTTCTTATTGCAATCTTAAGTTCTTTTATTTATTGTTATTGTTGTCTTTTCTGTGTCCACACCTTCTTGTCCTATACTGGATGCGTTTGTATCTGGTTCTTCAGTTTCCGCTTCTTCTGTACTTTTCTTATTTTCTGCTTTTTTATCTTCTAACAGTTCCTGGAAATATTGCTTCCAACTTTCCATTATGTCTTCTCGTCTCTTAGTCTTTTTAATGTGCCGTAGAACAATGTTTGATGCTTTGTGTAGCTTTTCTTCATTTTACTTCCAAAATTTCTCCAAGCTGTTTTGAAGTTTTTACAATTGTTTTTTAACTTCAGTTATAGCAATCTTGTACGTGTCATAATCATCTCTATCTCAAGTTAAAGGTATTTCCGTCATTGTTCTTCTTTACTTTCAGTTTTGCTTGATTTCTGATGTCCACCATGCCATGCCGGTGTCTTCTTATCTTTATATCCCATTTTCGTTATTCCGTAGCTTTCTTTGGCGGCTTCTAATATATTCTGTTTTAAATGTTCCCATTTTTTTTTATTCCTAATCCATTTTGTTCTTATTTCAGTTTCTTCTCTATACCGGGTGTAATAAGATCATGGTACACCCCCATTTTTTCCTTTAATTTTCAAAATAAGTGGTTGAAATTTGGAACATCCTATACACTTAATAAACATCACTTTTTGACATATTAAATGATTTTTTTCCGCTTCCGGTTTCACCGAAAGTAACACTAACTTTTGATTTTCAAATGGAACTCTATATATTAATACATTTTTGAATTCTTCATAATTTTCTGAATCCAGTGGTACCACATAAGTGACATTTCAGTCTTCAATATTTATTTTAATTTAATTTTTAGTTTTCTATTTAAGTGTGCCATGACTGTTCCGATTTATTCTAATTGAGCCGTATAATACTAGAAAAATCGAAATCCCGTCGAAAATACTAAATTATGTGATTTATGAGCAATTAAAGTTCATCCAAATGGTTTTAGGGGCAAAACGCAATTTTTTCAAATGTAACCATATTGGTACCCTGGTACCATTTGTTGCTAGTATAGTCGGATTCGATCTAATTTGGCATGTACTGAACCGTTCTGAACACAGTAAATGCTATCTCTTTTAGTTTTACAAGTAATTTCATAAATTTCAGAGCGGCCATCTGCAAGACTTGCTCTCGCTCTAATAGCACATATGCACTAACAAGCTAGAAAGAGAGCAGTAAAACTATACAAGTAACTATACTGTCGTGGCACACTTAAATAGAAAACTAAAAATTAAGTTAAAATAAATATTAAAGGCTGAAATGTCACTTATGTGGTTTCAGAAAATTATGCAGAATTCAAAAATACATTAATATACCGGGTGTCAACGAAACCTGGGGCACCCCCATAAGTTCTTTATTTTTTAAGATATCAAAATGAAATTTGGTGTATGTAATATACTCTTTAAATGGCATTTGTTGACATAGGAAACAAGTTTCTGTCACTTCCGGTTTTGCCGGAATTGACATCAACTTTGTTATTTTAAATGAAACATCCTGTATATTTATACTTTTTTGGAATTTCTATTTCATTTTACGTATGCTATATCAAGTTTGAAACATTTTGATGACAAAGTAAATACTTGCAGAAGAGTTTATTTGTTAATCTAGGATGCCATGAACTGCGTAAAATGGAAGCAGAGTGCTACGACACTCAAAACAAATTATTTTAGCACTTCAACTGTGGCAAGTCCATCACTTTTTTGTGCATTTCATTTGTTGCACTTGTTTTGAAACCCAGTGTCTAGATTTAAATGTCTAAAATACGTTTTTAACGGAGAGTGTTATTCCGAATTCAATTTTCGTATTAATCCCCCGTTATGGATATCAATAAAATCCTTTAAAAATGCCCGTTTTTAATATCCTAGTGTCCCACCCTAGTGCCATTTAAAAAAATAGAGTTATTCTCGAAAAAGCATTTTTGCCAACTTTAGATCATTCTAATACAGCAACTAAAATAGTTAAAGTTCTAAAACAATTTGTCTCGAGTGTTGGGGCACCTTAACTTTCATTTGGCGTTAGTCATGGCACTCTAGATTAACTTCTGCAAAAATTTACTTTGTCATCAAAATGTTTCGAACTTGATACTACCATACGTAAAATTGAATGGAGATTCCAAAAATGTATAAATATACAGGGTGTTCCATTTAAAATAACAAAGTTGATGTCAATTCCGTCGAAACCGGAAGTGACAGAAACTTGTTTCCTATGTCAACAAATGCCATTTAAAGAGTATATTACCTGTACCAAATTTCAGTTTGATATCTTAAAAAATAAAAAATTTATTGGGGTGCCCCAGGTTTCGTTGACACCCGGTATAGGGTGTTGCATTTAAAAATCAAAAGTTAGTGTCACTTCCGGTGAAACCGGAAATGGAAAAAAATCATTTAAAATGTTAAAAAGTGACGTTTATTAAGTGCATAGGATGTTCCAAATTTTAACCATTTATATTGTTTTTGATATATTTCCCTTATTTTTACTTTTAGTTTGTAACTCCCAATCTTTTCTTTCGCTATGATCCTTCTTGCTGAATTTAAGCATTAATTGTCATCTTCATCACAACTTCCTATTTCAGGCCCGCTTTTCACTTTCACATCTCTCTATCTTATCCCACATTTCATGACTTATTTGGAAAATAGACTCTTTCGAGTTTTCTTGTTTACGTTTGTTATTATTAGGTCGTTTTGTGTACTTAATTCTCTTGTTCTATCCCGTTATTATTTCTTATCTGTTCTCCTTGTGTGCCCATGGGCCTTTCTATCCCTGTAATTACGTTTCCTATTCTTACATTTAGATCTCTCATCACTATGGTGATATTTTTCCTATCATCTACTTCTGTTTTTAGTTCTTCAAACAATTTGTTTTCTCTTCTTTTGGAGCATTATCATTTATCCCATAGTAGCTAATGTCAATACGTCCTTCGTGTTAAATTTTGCTTCTACTATTAATATTTTTTCATTTATAACTTTTTCGCTTACTACTGTTTCTATTTCTGGTTTAATTATAAATCCTACACCTTCTTTTCCTCTCTCTGTACCTTTTACTCCCGACCAGTACCACTTTGTTAATTTCGTTGAGCTTTTCACCTTCGTTTTTGTTTCGTTAGTACCTAAATAGTGTAATCCCATTTCGTCTACCACTCATCTTCCTTTCCTGTTAAGGGCCTTATGTTGACCCTTTTCCATATCTGCGTTTTTCCTTTGATTCCGATCCGTGCATACTCCTGGATTTTCTCCTTCTTTCTATTTCACTTATGAAACTGATCATTAATTCATATTCTCTGGGCTCCTATTTTGACTGTTTCCTTTACTTTATTTTTCTTGTCCGAAATTTCTTTTTCCATTAATGTCATATAACTGTTTAATAAATGTCCTCGTCCTTTAGTTTGAAACAGTTTTTTTACACCTTCTTTTTATCTTCTCAGTTTTGTAAGGTTGCTAAACATTTTTTGTAATGCATAATGCATATGCTTCCATGATAACAGAGCCAACCCAGTATTTATTTTACAAAGTTAGAAGAATTGTCTTTAGTGACCAATTTGTTTGTGCTGGCCACCTTTATTCTATTGTTCACTAAATTATTCTTCCTTTTATCTTTTTCTTGTTGGTCTATTTTGAATTCCAGTTCCACAATTCTTTTCTCTAGCTTTTCCATTGTTCTTGCATTTTCTTTATTTTGTCATTTAATCTACGGATCTCTGCGCTGTTTACTTATCTTTTCTCTCTTCTCGTGTTTGTTGGAAGTATGTTAACTGGCTAAATAACTTCGCAGGGATCCCAATTCCAAGCAGGGGAGAACTACGGTTGATTTATTACGAACTATCTCATAATACTCGAGAATCATTCTATAAACTGATTTATTGCCAAGTTTTTCTATGTTGCAGATATTGGTTATCTTCGAGTTTATATAACAAAGCTTTTTTGTTATTTCTTCGGAAAAGAGCAACCTAAGAGAGAACTTATAAAGGGTTAATCAAAATTGGCAAATTGATATTTAACAGAATGTAAATGCAGTTGGTGTTTGAACACTTGACATGAAAGATAGAAATTGTAATTTTACAAAGGATGGCATTTGCCATTTTATGGCAATTACGGTGCAATGTTAGTGCGTATTGTATAATCCAGGACCGAACTTCAACGGAATTCAAATTTGCAGCAGAAACTTTTGTTTTTTTTTTATTTTTAGTTTGTTTAAGAATTAGGTACTGTTGAAATATGCTGAAAAACATGCGAGATATCAGCATCTAATAAAATGAATCTCGCTTTTAAGAGATTACCAAATTTAAAAGTACGGCCGAATTACGTTATTCAATTGTTCTATGGAGTAAGACCCGACAGGAAAATAAATATAAACTATTTCGGCATATGTAGTCGCTTTTGGCCATCAAATATTAGTTGTATCGACAATTTTCACTAGAAAAAATTGTCGATAAAATTTCACTAGTGATACGAAGCGACAATTTTTTGAGAACGGTTTATTGCTAGTTATATCCCACAGAGAACAATTTTCATGTAAACAAACTTGAATGTGGACTAATTTATGAAAAAGGATTCGATGGAAATGATTTTTTTTTCGTTGAATAGTCCCTCAAATACCATTCGTGGTCAAAGAATTGTAGATTATTTTTGCTGTAAAATCACTCATGTTCCTGGTGATTGCGAATACCACTCGTGCTGCGCACTCGTGACATTCATATGCAAGCACAAGGAACATTCGTGATGTTACAGCGAAAAAAATAATCGACAATTCCTTGACCACTCGTGGTATTGTAAGTGACAATTTTTCCTAACTTTCAACATTTTTAGGTTTCGAAAATCAACAGAAAAATGATTTATTTACTTTCAACTACGACGGAATCTAGAAAGACTTATAGGGCTACCATATTAGTATTTGGTTTAACTAAAAAATATTCTTGTTAGGCAGCGCCATCTAATATTATACATACTGAACTATGCCATACTCACGTATTTTACGACTTATGAAATGGCGATTGTAGGATGGCGTACTATAAATCGGCTTAGTTAAAAAGGAATTATAAATTACTTGAAACAGTTTTAATAATTTTCATAACCTATAAAAAATTCATCAAACCAGCCTACGCTCTTCTTACCTTGGATGTAAGAGGTCGTATATAACCTCACTACTCTTTAAACATACCATTATTCTGATATTTGGTTTGAAACTTAGCTGTGCAATTGCCCAATTGGCATCCGTTAGCGCGCCTTAAAGTATATCGGTCAATGACAATGGTTGCTTCTGCCAAAGCCTGGTCTCATTAAAGATATTTTGCCTGACAGTGGCACTGTTATCACTATTTGTAATTCCATATACAGGGAATTTATCTTTTTAGTATACATATCGTCTATGTATACATTAAAAAAAACGTGTCAAACGCATTGTTTTACCCTATATGTAGGCAACCAACTAGACACTAAACGTTACGTCACGTGGTGCGTAAAGATGATGTTTTATGTTTGTAAATAAAAAATAAATCAAAATTAGTGGAATGTCAAAATGATTTTAATTCAACGATTATTCTAAAACATAAAATATGAAAACAGAAATTAAAATAAAAACAGCAACTTAAAAAATTAAAATTAAAATTTTAATGCATAGTTGGTTGCCTACATATAGGGTAAAACAATGCGTTTAACACGTTTTTTTTTTTAATGTATACATAGGCGATATTATATTGTATACTAAATAGAAAAATTCCCTGTACATAAAACGAAATACTAGTGCGCAATCTACTGGAAAAATTAGGTCTATTACTTCTGCCAGCAAGTGGCACCTTGCGGGGCACAACTGAAATAAGTATCTGTACAGGTCGGAAGAAGACGTTTTACGTCAAAATCCAAACGGTCACGAATTAACCATATAAAAACATTAGGTCCTGTCATGTTTTGATAAATAAACAAACTGCTTCGATTTCTGTATTTTACTTTAATTTCCTGGTGGATTCTTTTATCGCCTACAGTAATTTTGCGATTTGTCTTTAGCATTTTCTGCCGGTATGTCTTGGCACGATGGAAGTTTAACAAGGGTTCTAGGCGAGGTAAATTTTCAAAACTCACAAAGTAGTTTAAAATGTGCAGAAGTGATATCATCATCATTAGGATGGACCAATAACAAAGATTTCTCTTGTTCATCTAAGCTCTTAAGAGAGCAAGGGAATTTAATCAAATGAAATTTACAACCTGAGCAACGTCTGATAATAGAGAGGAACGGTAGTTGAGTGTTTTGGCAGCTAGAAGTCGTTTAATTCCTTAATACAGTAAATCAGTTGTCTCTTTCTAGCCGGCTTTCGTTTTGTTATTTATCTCTTTTGAGGTGTTTTCGTAATAAGGAGCTTCCCAACGTTAAATAGGTGATTTCATTTCAGTATATCAAGTTCAGTTCATTTGATTGTAGCCCGAGAAGTTATGCGAACTTCATCGTGTTGCGTTTATTTGTGATCCTATTAGCTTTCGGTTCTCTCACTTTGGTGTTTTGTTTATTTAAACGTGACGAGAAAAAAAGTGTCAAATTCGTGCGAGACGTAAACGGCGAATTTTAAATGATATATGTTTTTATTCCCACGTATTTTACGTGACCGCAATTTGATAATTAACTAAGGTGTGAGGAAGGTTGTCAGTTACGATGTTATCTAATACTAAAATGTGTCGCCCTCTGGTTGTTCGCAATTTATGTTTGTACATGAAAGGATTTATGCTTATTTTTAGTACGGAGGGGTCGGTTGTTACGGTGCCACAAAAATTCGTCCCAAGGATTAGGGAATCAAAAAATGAAATTAAACGACGTTAAAAACTTTTCAAACTAAGAGAGTGGCCCGCCTTAATTTCATTTCGCATCAATAAAAACTTAAAACATCAACGGGGCACCTATCGCGATTTTTGTTTGCGTGAACTCTTTTATCCCTCTCGCGAACGTGCAATACGACCGCTCTTAAGGTGCAGAAAAAAGTCAACAGGAGATATTTTGTCATCAGACCCCTTTAGGCATAAATGTCTCCACAAAATATAATTAGAAGAGCAACCCTTGTTTAATTTAGATCGCCTTCAACCCCATGTGCTCGGAAGATAAAAAAAAACCTAACCGACTTACACCAATAACTGCTAATTAAATTAACTTTTTAATGGTGCTCTTTTTCATGAGCTGCCTTGCAAATGGCCCAAAATTATTCCGATGCTCGCTTGTTATCTGTATATTATCTTCAGAAAGGGTTGTACCGTTTTAATTCCTTCTGTTTGTCTTCTTGTTGGCTTGTTCTCTTTTTTTTTCATATCGAGTATTTTTAAACGCCGACTCGCTCGGAAATCATACGAATAACTTTCCGTGTCCTGATGAATTCGGTTTGCAGGTGCATTAATCACGTTCACAAGGAGTTCATTTTTACGTTCCCACTCGTAGTCATTATTACTTGACAACGACACGTAATATTATAAAATCCCGGTAGAAGATGGCGTGTCCGGCGACAATACAGGACCCACTCACATATATAACCTCTCCAATACGCTTCGAGCACAAAAGATGACAAATTTTATCATTAGGGAAGTGTCGCTTGAGTGCCATATCACGTTTTGTGAGTTGGCAACACTTTGTCACAGAGGAATGCGAATGCGATGTAATTTCGGCAATTTTTATTTTCTGTGTTGTGTAGGTACGGTGATTACCGTTATTAGTCTTGCTAATTTCTCTGCGGCCACCTCGAAATTTTAGGACCATTTGTTCTTAAATTATGACTCATAAAACTTGAACCGTATTGCGTTTTTGTTTCAGTTTTTTTCCCCACTTCGATGTTTACCTCTATTTATATACTCCTGAAGTTCTACCGCGCCATTTATTCAAATCACACTGTAAAACCAAATTGTATTTTCAGAATTAACAATCAGAAAACCAAATTTCACGAAGGTACCTGCATTTCAAGGAAACAATCGAAGAGATTATCATGATAATCGTTCCTGTGGGCTTTTGACTTAGTCTTAACCCCCCATAACACATCCTGATCCTAAATGATTTAGGCAATATTTACACTGAGCAACCAGTCTAGATAAATAAACTTTACATACCAGGGTTCTTAAAGGACTTCTGAAGGTTCACCGAAAGAGTAAACAAAGAATTTGTTGGATTTCGAATGGAGGCGTCGGTCTTTGTAGGGGTATAGCACAGTTGCCTTGTAAACCAAAGGTACCGGGTTCGATTCCGACCGAAGTCAGATGGAACAATCTGATTTTTTTTTTTAGAATACTAGAAAAACCATAGAAGCTAAACCAAAAGTGTTGTTTGGTACGCTAAACACCGCTTCCAAAGTTGCCCTTTGTGTTCAAGCTGGGCCTTGTCCAATGACCAAAACAATCAACGCTCGTTGAGATATTTGGCACCAGCACGTCTAATAAACAAACAAACAAATCCTTGAAGCCAAAGTCAGATTTAACTTTTTTGGGCTTGCTGCCCAGGATTATCTAATCTTGAATTTCCGAAAACCTGTGCAGAATTCCTTTGTCAATATTCATGTAACAAACAATTTTCAGTATTAAAGGCATAACTTCCCAGGAATTTTGGAACTTACTACAGATTTTCATGCAACTTCTAAAAATATTCTTGGCAAAATAATACACGAGCAATTCCTGATTATTTTTTACCAAAGTGGTCCAAAAGTCCGCAGATTTCATGATAACAGAATTTGTTTTTCAAAAATAAGTAAAATTTCAGAATTCTCTGTAAAAATTCAGCAAAAAATAAGCATAAGCATTAAATATTTTAGGTTGGAAGCGTTCAATGGTGTTCTAGTTACATTGCAGAGGCTAATGCTGTTTTACGTTTAAGATTAGGTTGTAAAAATTAGGATTTTTTTTGTTGTAAAATCAGTTGCATAAATTGCAATTTCAAATAATCTTTTTGAGATTTTATTTCAGTTTCTTGCTTGTACTTGCTTATGGCAACGGAAACGAAACGATCAAAATCACCGCCGCGATTGCTATTTGTTTCTGATGTTTTAAGAAAATATTATCGGTTGTCTTAATTGCGCAATAAAAAATCTCGTGGAAGCGTTTAACGTTTAAATTTGATTTAAAAACGAGGATGAATGCCTACTTCACAATCGAGAGGGCCCAGGTTCGGACCCAACCTTGGCCAGACCTCGGCCTGGAGCGCGGTTGGCGTCCAAAACTGATGTGTAAGTTAAGTTTAGAAAGGCCAATGATTATAGTAATCGACGCCGATAACCCATAAAAAGAACGAGAAACTTTTGGTTGCATAGGTTTTACCACTAAACCGTCCTTTGAAATAAATCCTCATTTTAAATTTGTGATCGTAATAAAATTCACTGGAGTATCCCAGTGGTTAAGGCAGAGCTTTCCAAACTGTGTGTCGCGACACATTAGTGTGTCGGCTACAGTGTGAAGGTGTGTCGCGCGAATGTCATATTTAAATTTTTAACTTTGTTTTTATATCGGATAGCAATTTGGAAAAGCAAAGTGAAAGAAAGAAGGAAATTTTGAAATGTTTTTCAAAACTGCTGACTGTGAGCTAAAATGCGATATCAGCTTGCTAATTGTTGAGCATTTAACGTTGCTCGTAGAGAAAGTTCATCACTACTTCCCAAATGTTGAAATCCAAAACTATGATTGGATCATAAATCCATTTTTAACAACTGCAACGATTAACTTGCCACTTATTGAAGAAGAATTATCTGAAATAAAAAATGATCGAAGTCTGTTAATGATGTACGAAGACCCTGACTTAGACAACTTTTGGATTCGCGTTTCAAAAATGCATCCAAACATAGGTAAAAAAGCGTTAAAATTCATCTGCAGTTTTCCACTACATACACTTGTGAAGCTATCCTTTTCAAACTTGAAGACATTGAAACGTGGAAACTTAAAAATGCTTGATGACGAATGCGAGTGTCTTTATCTAATATTCCACCAAATATTCAAAAGCTGTGTTCATCCCATCAAACTCATACATCTCATTAGTTATTTGTGTTATTCAATTTGTTTTGTTATTGTTACTCATAAATTATAACAATGAGATTAATCTTGGAAATATTATATATTTTTAATATAAATGAAAGGTTTTCATGAGATAGGTTGTGTCGTGAAACATTTCGTTATTACAATTTATGTATGTGTCCGTATCTCTCATAAGGGGTTAGTTTAACCTCTGGTTTGCTAGTAGAATGAATTACTATGTCGCGAAATTGTATTTGTCTAAAAAGTGTGTCACCAACATGAAAAGTTTGAAAAGCTCTGGGTTAAGGCAATCGACGCGCGAACGGTCTCTGGGTCAAACCCGAGTCGGATGCTCGGCGGGTGGCCTACCCGTGCACGGAAAACAGTTGGAAACCGTAACACAATGGTGGACTAGGGAAGGTAGGCGTGGAGCTTACCACGCCACCCCGTACGTATAGCATGCGGAACAATCGAGGTATGAGAAGTGAGATGATGTTGCCGGCCATGCTCCCTCGCGGAGTGTTAATGCCGATACTTTTACTAAAACGTAAAAAATAGGTACAAAATGATCAATTATAGCCGGGATTGCTATTTGTTTTAGTTAGGTTGTGAAACCGTCTTAAAATTCCATACAGAAAATATTTAAAAGAATTTGGTTTTACTGGTTACACAATGAATTGAATTACATTTTAACTTAAAAATTACCTGTTAACAGTTGTCATTTATCAATGATGTTTGATGGAAGCATTCAGTGTCATGTTCAGCTTAAAATTTGCTTTTTTATTTAGATACTAACTCAGAACTAATTAAAGTGACTGACAACCGTCAATTGTTTTCATGGAAGTGTTCAATGGCATCTTTCATTTGAGATTTTAACCTAATTTTTTAATATTCATAGATGCTTGAAAAACATTTCCGGGATATTTTACAAACAAGTATTACAAGTTCGGCACTAAGGAAGGGAAATATTGAGTGAGTTGCATTCCAAGCTACTGGCAACCGTCATTTGTTTCAGTTAGTTTCACGGAAGAGTTTATTGGCATCTTTCATTACCTATTTGATTTTTTTAACATTGATCATTATTTTAGAAATATTTGTTGGATATTTTTCAAGCAAATATAATAAATTCGGCAGTAACAAAGAAAGAACGGAATATTCAAGGAACTGCATATTTGAAGCTACTGATAACAGTCATTTGTTTCAATTTCTTTCATGGAAAGGTTGGCGTTTTTCATTTAAATATTTGACTTTTTTTTAAGAATTGGCCACTATTTCAGAAAACTTTCTGGGGCATATTTGAACAAGTCTACTAAATTTGGCATTGAGAAAGAAATATTTAATGAACTGCACATTTAAAGCTACTGACAACCGTCGCGTCGTTTGTTTCAATTTCTTTCATGAAAGCGTTCGATTGAATTTTGCATTTAAAATCTTGACTTGACATTGGTCATTATTTCAGAAAACAAAATCCGAGATATTTTTCAAATAGGTATACTAAATTCAGTATTGAGGAAACAAAGAAAGAAATGTTCAAGGAATTGCATATTTGAAGCTAGACAACCTTCAATTCAATGGCATCTTTTTTTTTAAACTTTGATCATCATGTAAGAGACAATTCTTGAACATTTTTTAAGCTATTGACAACCATCATTTATTTTAATGACATTTTGGAAACGTTCAATGGCAAGCATATATTTCACTCAAAATTTTGATTTTTTTTTTTAAATTTGGTCAGATGTCATTCTCGGACATCTTTGAACAAGTATACTAAATTTGGCATTGAGAAAATAGTATATTAAAATACAAGTTGCAGAAGGCATCTATTCAAGCACGAATTTGAAATTCCGAAACGAGCCGCATAGCGGCGAGTTGAGGAACAAATGAGTGCTTGAAGGACCTTCTGCAACGAGTGTTTTATACTATTTTGTCTATTTTGCCGTTTTATACCATTTTATAAATTAAAAAATTAAAATTTTAAATCTAGGGAATTTTGCGGTGGTTGGTGACGTTTATGTGGCGTAATTTTAGGCGGCTTTTAAAAAAATTAATTTGAAACGTCAGTTTTTTTTACTTTGGCGTTTAATGTTTGAAAATGAATGCAGAAGAAAGTTAATCACTAACACCGCCGAAAATTAGGCAAATTGCACAAAAAACGTTAGAAAATTTATTGCCGGACAAGTCCAAATCCCAGTATGAAAAAGAATTTCAAAAATTTGAAGAGTGGCGCCAGCAAAATAACATACAAGGAATTTCCGAAAATATTTTACTTGGTTATTAAGTGGCACAAATGCTTGGGTGTGAGCAAGCTGATTCAGCCTTACCTGGATGTTCCACCATTTCACAACAACGGTCTGATTATGGCACAAATAGAAACATTTCTGTTATAGGCAACACTAATGTTCATCAAAATATTTTGTTGGATGAGAATTTACATGGTGTCACATCACATGTAACTGTTAATGTGTATAATAATTGTACTTTTCACGGTAATAATTTAAATTAAACTTCTTTTTCATTGTTATTTATTAATTGGGTGTGTTCTTCGTGAGATTTATTTTTTAACGTATGTCAGCTGATAGTTCAACGCTACCAACAATACAGTAAATTTTACTAGTCTATTTTAGCACACCAACGACTTATTCTAACACTCAAATGACGTCATTTGGGTGCTAGAATGGAGTTATTCTAGCACCCAAATAGAAAAAAATATTTAATTAAAACAACATACTTGAAGCTACTGCCATTTGCTTCAAATACTTTTTGGATGAAATGGTATTTAAAGCTTTTAATTATTTAAAACTGCTCATTATTATAGAAACTTTTTTCTCCACGACCATTTGTGAATGTAATAATTCCGAAATCATTTTTAATAATAGAAAGTAAAAATTCTCACTATTGCTTCTTATGTGTTTTGCATGTATTTTCATTCTATAACAAGTGACAGAATGAATATTCCGACACTTTTAAAGCAAGTATATTAAATTTGATACTGAGAAAGAAAACAATGTTTAATGAAATACATATTTGAAGCTACTAACAACCGTCAATTATTTCGTGGAAGCGTTCGATGGCGTATTTCCATTAAAACTACATTTTTCTTTAAAACATGCCCATTTCAGAAAAAGTTTTTCAAAGAATATACATTCTTTACTTAGATAATAAGGAAAAAAGAAACATTCAATAACCTACATAATCGAAACCAATCGATTGATAACCCTCATTTGTTTCAATTACTTTCATGGAAGCGTTGAATGGTATTTTTCTTTTAAAATTTTGATTTTTTAAGGCAGACCAGGTCGATCAACAGTGGATGATATACATGTATTAGAACAAAGTTTAGAAAATACCAATCAATTTATAGGTACATAATATTCATAGACTTTAGACAGGCTTTTGATTCAATAAAAAGGAATAAAATATTGAACAAATGAAGGGAACTGGGACTTCCAGATAAGTTAAGGAAACTTGTAAATATGACATTGAAGAATGATGAAGCAATGGTGCAAATACCATGAGGTCAAAAAAAAATGATTCTGAGCAGGCCTTGACTAGTACAACACGATTGGCTACACTGGTTCTAGAATGCCTATGAATTATAATGTGACAGTGACATTTCAAATGTAAGTCAGTTTTGCAATCTTGTTTCCAGAATTATTTAAGTTTATCGTTGTAATACTAGTGAAGGATCACATTTTGAACACCTACTCTAACATGTATTCATCTTAGTTTTCAGTTTGTTCCCTAAATAAATACTGTTTTGTGTTTTAATTTATTTGACATTTATTAACCTCTAACCTACTGCCACATTTTGAAATCAGTCTTGCCAATCGTGTTGTACTAGTCAAGGCCTGCTCAGAATCATCTTTTTTTCGATCTCATGGTACAAGGAATAAAATCAGAAGCAATACAAATAAATAAAGGAGACTCAATGTCAGCAATTCTTTTCAATCTGGTCTTAGAAGGAATAATAAGAAGAGTATGAATACAAGGTACAATTATAAGTAAAGGAGCACAAGCGAAAGCATAATGCCGACGACTTGGCAACAATAGCAAGATTCAAGAAAGAATTAATAGAGAAAGTGAGAAGACTTGACGAAGAGGCAAAGGCATTTGAATTAGTAATTAACGAGGACAAACCAAAATACATGAAATATACAACTACAACTGCAAGTAGGCCAATAAAATTTTCAAGAAATAAACGCAACCAATTACCTAGGAACACTAATTACCAAACCGGAGAAAAGACAAGAAAGAATAAAAGAGAAGCGACAAAATGGAAATAAAGCTTATTATATGAACAAGAAACTATTAAAAGATAAAGTCTCAGTAGGCAAACAAAGCTTAACATATTGTATAAAGCTATAAAGCATTCATAAGGCCAATAATTACGAATGTAACGGAAACCTGGGCATTCGCAAAGAAGATTTGAAAGGAAAATATTATGAATTATCTAAGGTCCAATAAGAATAGACGATAGCACATTAAGCAGAAGAATTATTAGAAGTGGTAAAACAGGAAGATGTAAGCAGATTTATAAAATCTCAGAGAATAACATGGTTTGGACACATAATGCGAAGCAATCAAAGCAGAGCAATTAAACCAATTGTCACGATGTTTGAAATTTCGGTATAAATTAAGTGTAATACGTCCCTGTCGCTCGAAGTTTAAGCCCGCCTGAAGTTTGCAGAATCTGCGGAAATAACGCCAGAGCGGCGCAGTCTTGTTGATACGAAATAATTCGGACAAGCCCCGAATAGGATGATCTAATATTTTGTTCAGTATATTTCTTTGTTAAAAAGTCCGGGGAATCACCGCATCTTGAGGTACGCCAGAGTGGGCCATTCAAGGTTTCGATATTTCCCGCCCCGCGTACCACCGACCGCGTTTGGTCATCTTTTTCTAACATCCTGTTCGCTTTACAAAATAAGTAGGAAGACAAATCGGAGTATAGCCAGCTGTCAGACCTGTCGGTCGTGCAAATCTCCGTTCCGGGCTCTCGTAGGCTAATAATCCCGCAAAAGCCTCTCGTTTTAGTTTGGAGATTTATCGTATTTGTCGGATTCTTGCAGAGAGTACATTACCGTTTCGGAAATATATTTCTGTGTGAAGTTCAGTGTTTGGTGAAGTACCGTTTTCACATGGTTTCGTATGGGATCCAATAACATCAAGCCCTAGGAACCTTCGTTGTCTTCGCACCCGCTTCCGGGATAGGGCATCCCCCGACCGCGGCTACTCTCCCTGGGACAAGAAGCCTACCATCGCTTCCAAGGACCCTGACAACCAAAGCCTTCGCACAGATAACAATATTTCAGGCTGTCCCCTTTGTACTTGCCGGCTGCAACAATACCAGCTTCAACCCTAATTAATACCAGTCAACTATTGTCTGTAATTTAAGTTCATCAAGCGCCCCTTTTTAATCCGTTTGGGCGAAGTGTTTAATTCTTCAATCAGTGTGTAATTATATGTATTTGCATTAGTGGTAACGATGTAGAAACAGTGCGACCTGTCACGGCGATTATCAATTTTGCATGTTTGAAAATTACTTGCAATCAAATTTTTTGTCTAAGTTTTATCATTGCCACACATTTTATTGCGATTGAGGGAGCCTATCTGTTAACCATCTTTGCAGTAGCTTGAGTAAATGTGGCATCCCTTAATCTCCTCTCACGTAAATTAAGATAGAACTTATGAATTCATCCCGTGTCATATTTTAAATAATTCTTACATACATTAAACTTCATTGTTAATTCACTCTTCCCTTTTATTTGTGTTTTGTGTTTGTTTTAATAATTGTATATACATATATATAGCCTTGTAAGCCTGCCTACCAGTACCAGTGTTTTCTCAGTAAGAAAGGGTAAATAACATCCAGCAGTAGGGTGCAGCCACCCCACCCCCCGTCGAGCCCAGAAGGAACCATCTGCGGTACGTTCCTCGAGACCATCCTGGGTGATTTTCGCAGTGCCGCCCATTTTTCCTCCCGATTACGGTCCCTCCCCCATCTAAATAGTTACGCGTTTCGGACCCCCCCCCCTTTTCTCCAATGCTTGTTAGCCGCGAACCACCGACTTTGATGTCGCCCTATAGATTGTCTTAGTGCGGAATTAGCACGTGACAAAATAACAGAATCGAAACCATCTACAAATAGAACAAGAGGGAGACCAAGAACCAGATGGTGGGACAATATAATGGAGCACTGGGTGAAATGGAAGTTTCCAACTGGATCAATAAATGCGCCGATAGGAAAGTATGGAGGAAGATTGTAGAGTGCCAAGACACACAGAAACTTATAAGAAGACAGAACAGAAATGCGGTTCAATCAATCGCAAAACGATTCAATGTCCAAAAATGGAGGTGGCCATAATCCACATGGATTTTCGTGCCAGGAAGAAGAAGAAGAAGCATTAGTGATTATTTTAGAAATATCTTTTGGATTTTTTTTGCCAAGCAAGTATCCTAAATTCAGTAATAAAAGAAGAAAAGAAAGAAATGTTCAATAAACTGCAAAATCATTTGTTTTTTTTTTAAATTTAAGATGTTGATTTTTTTAAAGATTAGCTATCCCTTATTTCGGAAACATTTCTTTGATACCTTGCAAGCAAGTATACTAAATTCGGCACTGAGGAAGAAAAGAAAGAAATATTAGATGAATTGCATATTTGAAACTAGTGACAATCGTCATTTGCTTCCAGCATTTCCTCCGTTTAAGAGTTAATTAAAACATTTTTTGATCTCTCGATGGATTTGGGATTAAAAGTTTGTTTTGTCACTTGACAAAGGTATAAATCAGGTTGGTTTGATATCAAGAGACCATAGGTTCGAATCTCAATCGTGGGGGATTATTTTAAAACCAGAAGTTCGTCCCAAGAACTTTCTTTCTATTTACTCTTAAATTCAAGAAACGCATACAATTAAGAAGCCAAAAATTAAATGAACAAATTTTCGAGGTAAACGAAGTAAAGTAGCTTTCTGGTCCTCATAAGAATGGAAAAGGCATCCCCCAATTCAAACAAAGAACGGAAGAAGCATCTCAATTCCGCATTGATATCAGAAATACGCAAACACATTTACATTAACGAGACACGAGGCCATTATCTAAACTCGGTATTCGCGATCATTCCTATAAAACTAATATCAGAAGGTGTTCCGCCACGTAACCGATAAAAGTAGCTCTGTCCGACAATAAAACGATGCGCTTTAAAGCGCAGGGTGAACGAGGTAAACGTAAAGGCACACGGATGCAGAAGCGATTAAAACAGGCCAATCAACGTCTCTGATAACGAGTGTCGGAAGGGTTGTCGTTATCTCAGATGCGATTCCTATGCAAATCATTCCAAGGCACTTTTGATTATTCTGTTCCTGATGGGGCAGTATTTAGAGCTCGAGGTGTATGCGGCGATTGACTCGTTGATTTTAACTCGGTTTCTCTCTCCTCAGGAGCTTGCGTTTTCCGGCGATCCTTATTTAAGTTTTTTTTTTTAATTTCCCTCTTTCCCCGATCATTTGCCGTTATATGCAAAATTGGTAGATAATGAACTACAAATTACTCACGCGAAGTAGAAGCGCCCCAACAAATTAAAAATACAGAAAACAGAGATAAATATCAGCTGGTTTTACATGGCTAACAGCCTACGGGCAGTTATTTTTTAATATCGCTAATAACTCAAAAGTGCACGCCAACAATTCGTTTTCACCCGAGAATATCATATTTGTAAAATACAAACGGACGTGTATACAAAAAAGAAGACCGCCATCGTTTGATTGACGCGTTTTTTGCCTGGATAGAATGAACTTGTGAAATTTGTCACTACGGGACATTGGACTAATCGAGGGTGTGGTCGCCATTACGGAATATATGATAATCACCCCTTTTACTCTTTCTTTTTTCATCCTGTTATTAAGGCTCATACTTATTCTGCAAATTATTAGACCGATGATATCTTCAAATTAATACAGGTGTGTGAGAATTTTAATATTAAAGAGACTAATTTGTAAAACGCATACAAAAGCCCCATTTTTTCCCCTTTTTCTTCGTAAAATATTTCATTCCTGACGAGGGACACGCTGTAATTTTTACTGTTCATACTTGCTAGGTAAAATTTGTTTTCTAACACCATATATGAATTTCTGCGGTTGATTTTTGGATTTTGTTACAAACGACAAAACAAACTGGGTTACAGCATCGGGAAAATCGTAAGAAATAGGTGCGACGCTTCTTTGTTCGTTACCGACTGCAACAGCATAGAGGGTGGGTTAAAAATTCTACAATGGTACCAATTTTTAAAAAAATTTCAGAAATAGTCACTCCATGCATATACCACGAAAACAGAAATAAAATGACTAAAGAGAAATATATGGATACAAACAAAATATCACAATAAGCCTACTGAAGAGATTTTAATAAAAAAAAAGAGTCACAATCATACCAGCGTTTTCAATCAAAATTAAATAATGGTATGAGTAGTTCAAGAAAAACTTTTCGCATATACAGTGTGTTTCACTTTACATGAAGCCACCTAAATAACTATTTTATTAATAACGCAATTAGAATAAAACTTTTACCAGTGATAGAGACCATTAAGATGAATCTTTTTTGTAGGAATGAAAATTTTTTAGAGTCCAAATCTAGCCAACTATGACTAAAATAAAAACTGGCGTTTCAAGTAAAGTCATAGCAGCGATTAAGATAGAGCAAAAAAGTATTTAAAAAAGTTGTTGATGATGAATTTCACTGGGTCTGCAAAAAACGAATCATATTTCGCACCTCACAGTCGGCGGTATTTAATATCGGCGATTTCATTGTCACAGCCCTACACTCGCCACGTGAAAAGGACCGCTGCACCAACTGCACCAGGTAACTATCTATGTACACCCTTTTTAACACAGTGAAAAAATGCTCGGGTGCAAAGAAATAACTGTGCAGGCTGTATACGTTCCTCACTTTCCGAATGACCCTCGTACAAATTATAAACTTCTAGGAGCAGAAGAGTGCTCTGCAAAATTTTAAACCAGACAAACCCCACCAAAAATTTGCTATGTGCGATACATACTTTACCGGACAAAAATTAAAACATTCCACAAAGGCAGAATATAAACAATACAAACAGCACTATTAAGGACTACAAGTGATATAATTACGGCTGTGGATAATTCTAAAGTTTTATCGTATTTTAGAACAAAGTTAATACTTTTGATGTGGTATATCATGGTATGCTAACTAAACTGTTTGGTTTCAATAAAAAAAACCCTCCACAAGGCGTTAAACAGAAATACGCCTGAAATTAAGTTAACAGGAAGTGGAGTACCGCAGGGGAAGTATGGTAGGCTCTATATTGTTTTTCGTATTCACTTTCGACCTTTATCACTTAAGTAATGTCTAATGTCAATCATACGTATGCAGGCGATGTACGAATATATCGATCCATGGACGTGTTGAAAGTTATGGATAGGCATTAAAGTCCCATCGTGTTGGAAAAAATGAGACACGATTAATTCTAAACCCAGCCTAAAACGAAATACCTTCGCAATTTACAGAGAAAGCTTAAGATCGACGCCTTGGCAAGACAAGTACAGAAAATCCATTTTCGCAACTGATTTTTTAAACTTTTTTTTATCGGAAGTGTCTTTTTGCATGGAAAATTCAAACCTGATAAACGAAAGACAAAAGAAACAAACATCCCCTGCATATTCAAAAGCAATAACTAAAATTAATCCGTCGCTTTTTAATTAACCTCACGTTGCCAATTCAGAAAACACTAAATTACAGGACAAAGTATTGTTTTATAAATACATTAAGCCCGTGGGTGCCGAACCTGTCTCAAAATCCCTGACCGATGTCACCTGACAGTAGGAATTTACGAGCCGCCGTTGCAATACACAATAATTAAATTAAAAATTGAAACAATTAATAAATTTGTTGACGATGTTGGCAACACATAGATAACGTACAGTCTTGTGCACGTTGCGTTCCATAATAATGGTTAGGAATCATTGAAGCTTTTCTATTAGCGCATTGGATATTGAATCTTTCATGTTGTGATTTAAAGGTGTGCAAGTTAATAACGTAAATGTGTTCGGTTGATTTATCTTTGGGAAATGAAAAATTGTCGGTTTTAAACGGGCGTTGGTTTATTAGTAAATGGACTAATGTGAAATTGAAATAAAATTCGTTACAAGTTCCTTATAAATTTTCATATACTTCAGATAAATTTTAAAATGCCTTCTTACAAGAAAATAGTTAAATAAATTATTATTATTTTTATTAACTAAACGAATTTTTCAGAATTCCCTGTTTTAGAAAAATTAAAATATACAGCAAAACGTAATAAAACATTAAAGTATAAAAAAAGAGGCAATCATGTAGTCAAGAAAATAACAATTGTGGAAATATTAAGAAAAAGCTGAGGATTTTCTGAAAAAATCTAATAAACAAGCTTGATCAAAATAAGGGAAATCTTCAAAAGTCATTTGAAAAATGAAAAATCTGCGAAATTTTTATATTCCCAAGAAAACCATTGTTTCAATAAGGAAACTTAACGTGAAAATCCTGAACTCCCTGAAAACTTGGTGTAAACTACCATCAATATTTCAGATTTTTCGAATAATTTCTGGAAACTTTTCTTGAATCTGCCGATACATTAAATACTTTTTTTCTACTCCCATACTTTAATTGATTTATTAAACATTTACTACCTGTACTTTAATGATATTCATTAAGATTTTTCATTAAGATACAAGTTTATAACCAATAGCAGCAAAATTGCCAAAAATAAGTTTAGGTAGCAGCTTTTCAGAAGGTGCCTATTTTTTCATTACTATAACTGGTCGTAGAAAAAATAGTGTATGCAACTCGCATTTAATGGCTATTATTAAATGCTCATTGCATAATATACTATTTCAAAATTAATATTTGAAAAACAGACGGCGAAAAATAAACCTAAAAAGCTTTTCAAAATTAAATATTTCTTACCTCAAAATTTAATTAATAACAAAGACAGCAATTTTATTTGCTGCAAAATTAAGAAAATTATGTGAAAGTCTATCGTATTATTTTATAAGTTAAATATGTTAATTAAAATTTGTAAGAAATGCAACGCATTACTGAAAAGTCATATTTTTCCTGCATGAGCAACCTGAAAATATAAAATCTTCTTCAACATGATTAGCAGTAAAAGAAATTCCAAAAGAAAAATTTTGATTATGAATTCCCAATAATGCTTCTGGTGATAATTAGTATTTATAGTAAAGCAAATTTCCAGGAAGTCCATGGAACATGGTGCTTGAGATTTATCAAAAAAATCCCAGATATTAATATGATAATTACTTAGTATTTATGGTGTTTAGTTAGAATTCTATGAATTCAATACTCAAATGAAAAATTTTGCTAGTAAACCCTTAAAAATTGAGAAAATATCAGAAATTAAATCTTTCTTGGGTAACCTGCAACTTTCGCATAAGCTTTTAGAAAAATTTTAATACAGAAATCTGAATCTAATTTATATAGGTACTTTCAAATGACTGGCAACGCCTTTTCAAGGCCATGCCATTTCGAGAAGAAAAAGAAAGGACTGGATTCGGTTACAGGTAAAGGAAATTTCTTGCGAAGTCTCAGAAAATCAAAAAAATTTCTAAAAAAAAAATAGAAACCCTAAGAAACCACATTTCCTGAAAAATTGAAATATTGACAAGTCAAAATTTTGCTGAAAAATCCGCGATAAGTCTGAGAATTATTCTGAAGATTTCTTCGCAATATTAAGGAGTACGGAACAAATATTGGAAAACCATTAAATTTTTTTTTAAAATCCAGGTATTGGGGAAAATCGGTGTTATTTAGAAAAACTTTTCATCGGAAAATCTGAGATGTGTCTAAGACGCGCAAGCTTTTTAATTGCCAAAACCAAAAACAATCTTACAAAATTTTACTGAATCCAGCATTTTTTTGGAACTGTCGTGCATCAAAAATTTGCTTTACAATACCTGAAGTCGTCTAAAGAAATTCACTGGAAAATTCTTGAAAAATTCAGATAATGTTAAGAAATTTAATTTAAAAAAAATCTCAAAGTAAATAAATTCTAGGAAGTTCTTAAAAATTAGCTGAATTTCGAATTCATTTGCGTTTAACGTGCCGGTGAAGGGGAAAGTCCTGAAAATCTATAAAAAGTTCGATATCCACAAAATTACTAAAAGAAAACCTTTGAAAATTTCTTGTAAGAGTTCGTTCCAATAAGCTTAGGACGAGAAATATGTTCATAAAATAGGAAAAGTTTGGAGAATTTTGAAAAATTCCGACAATTTATGAAAAATCTACTGCCCTGAAGATTTTTCAATCACAAACGTTTGGAGAATTCTTGTAAGAGTTTGTTCTATAAAACTCGCGACTTTAAATTTAGTATTCTGACAAAAAAATTGTTAAATTAAAAAAATTGGGAGAATTCTGGAATATTCTGAAAAATCCATGAAAGGTTATTTGTCCTGAAAATTGGAAAAGAAATCTATAGATTTTCTGAAAACTCCTGTTAAGAGTCTATTGTAAAACATTTGGTACTTGTAAGTTTGTAAGTTCAGCAGAATGCCAAGGAATTTCTTTAACATTTTTTGTAAAAACTTTGGAGAATTTTGGAAAATTCCAATAATCTACGAAAGATTAAATTTATTAAACTAGAAATATCTTGAAAGCCCCTGGAAGAGGCAGGTCATTACGCAAAACTCATCACTTTGAATTCAGTATTTGGCCCTTATCTTTGTAAAACTTTTGTAATAATTGGGAGAATTTTGGAAAATGTTGAAAACAACAAAAGGTTGGTCGAGCTGGTAACAAGGGCAGAACTTTTAAACACTTCTGCAAGGGGATTTTTGTTACACAAAATTATACATAAAATGCAATCCACAGTCGGAAGAGTTTTTCAAAGTACATATTTGAAAAATTCGAAGAATTCTGTAAAATTCTAAAAAATTTGCGGAACGTTCGCTAACCTGGAAATATTCCAAAAGATATAAATATCTTAAGCGCTCCCTTTGTTACTTAAAATGATACTCTAAATTCAATAAGTGATCGGAAATTTTTAAAAAATATCTGGCAAAACCATGTTTTAAAAAAACAAAATTGTTAAAAACAAGTAAGTTCTCCTTGATACATACAATATGACAATCTAAAGTCACAATACTAATAAGAAATTTTAAAAAAATGTGAAAAATTTTGGAAAATTTATAGTTTTGGAGATTCCCAAAAAGATAAAAAGCTTCCGCAAAAATATTTTATGTGGATCATTTGAAAAGTAAGGTAAATAAAAACAAAAATGCGAATAAATGTGACCAACTTGCATTTATTTTTCAACATAAACTCGATCGAGCTCGACACATTTTGCCCAATGATATTCCAAAGCCATTATACCGTTTTTATAACGTGATTACTCCTGGTCTGCAAAGTAACTGTTCACAGCACGACCCACTTCATTTGTCGGAAAATCTTCGTCTTCCGAGCCATATTTTGCGGTTCAGGAACAAATGGAAGTCAAACGGGGCTAAATCGGTGAGTAGGGCGAATGATGCAACAATTCGAACCTGAGTTCATGAATTTTAGCAATAAAAAGGTGTGAACAGGCGCATTGTCCTGCTGAAAGAGGATTTTCTTAGGCAAGGTGCGGCCGCTTTTTATTATCTCTTCGCTCTAATGTTGCAGCAAACTTGCGTAGTATTGTGCAATGATTGTCCTTCCCTTTTTCAGGGAGTCAATAAAGATCACACCCTGTGAATCCCAGAAATCCAATGGCAAGACTTTGCCGGCAGACGCTAGTGCTTTCGCCTTCTTTGCAGCAGGTTCTCCCTTCGCTGTCTATTTACTTATTTAGCGTATGGCATTTGTAGCCAGGAGATCACGTAGTGATAGTTTGGCTGCCAGTAGTACTAGTTCTTTAGCGCTATCCAAGGTACACGCGTAAGCTTGCTTTTGCTACGGAAGCAAACTAGCTTTGCACTGTGTGGCCCTGTTAGGCCGGCGACATACTTGCGTTGCAGCCGCGGCTCGCTGCTCTTCTGTCGCAACATGTAATGACTGCGCCGCACCAAGCGGCACTGCCGCATTTAATGTCATTCGTTATCCCTTACGGGTCTGTTCATACCTGTAGCACGGTCGCGCTACACATATTGCAATATTCAGTCGATTATGTATTTGGTTGGCTTCATACACGGAGTGTACAAGGTGGTCCAAATTGGACACTTTTGATAGGAAACACCAATTTCTAGAGGAGATAGAAAAAAACTAACCTACATGTTACGAGCTCGATTTTTGTGAGAAAGTGAATGCCGAAAACCGCACATCGATATCTTGAACTGTTTAGAAGATATAGAGTGGTTTTCAATTTTGTGCATTTTTGACCCACCCCCGTAACTTATTTATTTATGAACATTTTTTGTTTCTGTAAAAACATTCTTAAGGTACTTTTTTTAAAGGAATCCAATGGTGTCCCAAGTTTTTTTGTAAAAAGAATGGTTTTGAAGATATGACATAAACCTCCATACAAACAATGAAAATCTTCTGAAGTTAATCGCAGTGTATTAAGTGGTTAAGTGGTTTCCCTTTTGTTTCTTTTTTTTAAGTATTGCGTAGGCAACGCATATAATTTCAGGAACACTCAGTTTTGGAGACAAACTACACTAATACTAACATCAAATACTCAAAACGTCCTGTGTATGAAGTAATTAAAGCTCTTTAAGCAGTGGCGAAGCCGCGCGGTAGCGCCGCAAGTATGTCGCTGACCTAAACTCTGCCGCAGCGGCCACGTCACAATATGTCGCCGGCATTAGGCCTGTATTCGGAGGAGAGCGTCGTTAATTTGGTGCCCAACGACGAATGGTCTGGAATGGCTGTCTATTGTTTTAATTGTTCTTTCGGCGTGTAATGGTAAACCCACATTTCATCGACGGTCACGAACAGGAAAGTCATTGGGCTTAACCCCTGATTCATAAGTAAATGGACAAATTTCAAAAATAGGTAAAGTGCCGTGGACTTAAAATAAACTCATCAGTTTTGTTCGAGTTCTGCCTTTGACAGTTTTGTTGAAGAATTTTATAGCTTTGTTAACAATTCCAACTTGGAAACTCAAGAACAAGAGCTTTTGCGTAAACGTGTGTATGAAGAGCCCTTGGCCTATGATTCGAAAAGGCGTAGTCAATGTGAACAGTTTTAAAAGTACGAGAAAAAACAACATTTTGGACGATGAGAAGTATTTTACTAAGGAAACAATGATCTGTCAGGTAATTTGGTATATCACACTCGGTATAAAACTACAACTCCTGCCAACGTAAGATTTGCTGGAAAAGCTAAATTGAGGCAAACATTTTGGTTTGGATGGCTATTTCTAAGTGCGGTGTTTCGGTTCTACAAATCAGCAAAATTCGGAATCCGACTATAAATACTGAAACTTATTTTATAAAGTGCTTAACCAAATTGGCAGATTTTATAAGAACATACCACCCAAATGAAGATATTTTATTTTGGCCCGATTTAACCAGTTCACATACTGTCCAGAACTGGCTAAATGAAAGAAATACCGTTAGTCCCGAAAAGTATGAGTCCCATAAGCACGCCCCATTGAAAAATTCTGGGCAATTTTAAGTCAAAAAGTATACGAAAATGGTTGGTCTGCAAAAACTGCTGACCAATTGTCACGAAGAATTCAAAAGAAAATTAAAGAAATAGATGCCTAGGTCCTCCAAAAGATAATTGAAGACATTCTAAGAAAACTAAGAATGAATAATGAAAGATGATGGACCACGTGCAATCCTAGATTAAGATTTCGTGGTAGTTTTAAGTGCCTTATGTTTGGATAAAATAGATTTCAATCTATTTTGATCTTTATTGTATAAGTTGGAATTTTGTCCATTTACTTATGCATAAGGCGTTACGCTTGAAATACACCAAGCACGCAGACGAAATGTAATGTCCATTCGAACACGCTTTTGGTCTAGTCAGAAAACGCGGCATCTGTCACGCACAAAGCTTTTGCATGTCCAAATGTTAATGTAAAATATTATGAACTTGTTCGGTTCAGATCCCTACCATGTCTGCTATCTACATGATCATCAATCTTTTGTCACTAAAAACTAGTTTGTGGATCTTAGGCACCACATCTGAAGTCACTTGGGCATCCTCTGCGCGGTCCATCTTCAGTATTCGTTCGCCAACGTTTAAAATCAGCAATCCACAAATGTACGATCTTAAATGAAGGGGAAGACTCGCCACGGACATTCAACTTCAAAAAATAAAATTTTGTCCCGGCACGAATCTCCTGTCTGTCCATCATTTTTGAAAATGCTTGCACGTTCGTCAGCTTCGCGTGACCAAACAATAACCTCACAATACACTGAGCTGAAACTTCGGCAAGGGTTCGTTTGAACGATCAAACTTATCGGCCGTGCATCGATTTTGATCATGGTGCTGCCATCTCGGCGCCGTGCCGTTTACCTTACATATCAAACAACTCTAAATTCAATTCACTGCCAGAAATTCCAATAAAATTCTGGAAAAATTTCATAATACCATGAGATCGAAAAAAAGATGATTCTGAGCAGGCCTTGACTAGTACAACACGATTGGCAAGACTGATTTCAAAATGTGGCAATAGGTTAGAGGTTAATAAATGTCAAATAAATTAAAACACAAAACAGTATTTATTTAGGGAACAAACTGAAAACTAAGATGAATACATGTTAGAGTAGGTGTTCAAAATGTGATCCTTCACTAGTATTACAACGATAAACTTAAGTAATTCTGGAAACAAGATTGCAAAACTGACTTACATTTGAAATGTCACTGTCACATTATAATTCATAGGCATTCTAGAACCAGTGTAACCAATCGTGTTGTACTAGTCAAGGCCTGCTCAGAATCATCTTTTTTTCGATCTCATGGTATTTAATCAAATCTGTTGTAACAAAAAAATAAGTAAAAGAACCTTTGCATAAAAATTGAAAATCCGTCCTTTTGGAAAAATATTTTTCTGAAAAACTGGAATTCGGAAGCTTTCCCAAAAGGAAGTGAAAATGTACTGCCGTTTTTCTAAACGATTACCAATTGTTTAACAAACTGCTAATAAAGTTCAGAGAAAAATTAATTAGGGAGAAAACTGTCGTATTTTGGTCGTTCGATAAAATTTGTTGGGCAAGAGTTAATCACAAAGTAGAGAATATTTTTAAGAGACCTATTTACACAGAAGATTTGGGAATTTTTGATTTAAAACTTGTTGAAAAGCTTTTTCAAAATATATGATGTTGTACGAATACAAAATCGTGAAACGTGCACGCAGCACAAAAGGATCGTCAGTTTATGTAACAGAGTGTACGCCATTAATAGGTATTATAGATTATTAGCAGATAGAAGCGGATGATTAATTTTCATAAAGTCATTACATTGTTGGTGTCATTTATTCAAGGCACACCCTAATCGCGTGCTCGGAATCAATGGAAACTAATATTGTCTTTTCAATTATTTTACCTAGCCCTGTTATTATTCAAATTTGAGATTTCGGTCAATATTTGGTTCTAATTTCATTTGGGTAATGGGGACATTACGGACGTGTTTTACAAAGAAATGACAACGGGGACGCATAATCGGACACCACTAAATTTACTACTCCACTAACTAACACTAATTTATTCGCGTACGATCGGCTATAAAACACCGATAATTTTTAAATATAAGGATTGGTTATGTAAGGAAAACAAAGCCGAAAATTCAACGCTCGAACCGTAATAATATAAAAGGGGAAGGCGAGAGGAAAAGCGTTCGGGACGAAATTAATGTAACAATAGATAAGAAGTGTGGTTTTGAATCAATGATCTATTGCGGAATTTCTCCAATGTTTTTTTTTTGCAAATTGCCGTTTAGTTCTGACAAACGATTAATAACCGGAGTAAATGGCACATAAAAAGCTGATTTATGGATGGAAGCAATCTGCGTTTGGGTAAATCTTGCCAATATCCTACATTAAAATTAACTTAGGGAGAAAATATTGAAATTATTTTTGCCATAACGGCCGGCATTAACCGCTAAATAATGCAATTTTTATTACTTTATTTCGCTTTCCGTTTTTAAAAAATTGCTTCAGCCAAACGAATTTATATTTTAAGGGGTGGCCTCGAAGTATCGACGATTCTTACGGGTTTAATAAGTTAGTGGACGTCTTCAGCGTAACGCAATATTATTTGACGGGACTCAGATCTGGAAAAGCGGCGTATCCTCCGTAATGATTGATGAAATAACAAAGTTTGACTCTTGATTTATCCTTGGATTTTTACCTACCAAGACGGATTGCTTTAATAAAGAATGGAGTAAAATTAATGGCAGGCCAGAAAGACGGACTCGTTTTTCTTGATCTTCATTCAGTTTGTCTTCGTTTTTACTTCCCGTACTCGTGGTTAATTTTACAACTGCATTAAAGTTTTACTCCTTCCCAATTTTGTATACTTTTCTTATAAAATTAAATTCAAACCAGCTTGACGATACCAATTTTATATTTTTTAATAAATAAGAATTTTTAATAAAATGACTCACCGAAAATTACGACAATCTATGTAAAAAGTACACAAGTTGGGTGCAACATACCAGAAACAAAAGAAGGCTTTAATTAGACAAATAACACAAATTATTAAAACAGCCATAAAATGATATGTAAAAACGGTTTTAAGTCCTAAAAACTAAGATTGTAGTCGTTACAAATAAACATAAATACACAAAAAACAAAAATCCGAAGCTCTAAAACAATGTTTTATTTTTACTTCGTTGTTCATAGTAAAAGCCTAAGAAATCCAATAACCCAATCATAAATACAAATAAAAAATGAAGGGTGACTATGTGCGAAACTAAAACAATGGAAGCTCATGTAATTAAATTGTGTTTGGTTTTTGGTTACAGCTAAAATCTTAGAAATACAGTTACAAATGAGCAAAAAAACTGAACCCATTCATTAACCGTCAATTATTTTACTTAAACATTGTTTCTTTACAACAAAAACTGAAAGAAAATTTGTGAAAAAAAACATAACTGAAGAACCAAAACAAAGAGAGCCTCAAAACACAACTGAAAATCGCTATTCAATCGCCAATTGTTTAAATTAAGCAGAAAATCTGAAGAATAAAGACAATCGAACGTAACAAAAAAATAACTGAAAATCTATTCAATCGATTGTTTTAATTAAACTTCGTTTGTTTATTACAAAATCCAAAAATATTCTAGGATTTCAAAAAAAAAGTTGGATATGTTGTATCTTTTTTTTCAAAAAAATATTGCAAAACAGTTCGAGTATTGCATCTTGCAGTTGTTTTTAAAAAATCCAGCAAGTATATAGAGCACGTACGAGCTCTCGAATACTCGCCGGTCATTTCCCGGCAACACACGTAATGACTGTGTTTCCTAGGGGACCCTATGATGGAGATGGCCTGGGATAGACGTCGTGCCTGCCACCGACACTATTTTTCTACCTCTGACTTTTCGTTCGCCTCATTTACTTTCTTCTCTTTTATTTGTATTGTAGTTTTCCATCTTCTGTTTGTTTACTGGCTAATTTTTCTTAGAGCACTCCGTTACAAGTTCAAGAACTAAAGTTAAGATTATCCGATTTTCGATGGAAAAGGAGAATTTGCGGACCGATTTAAAGCTTGCGGGTGACGTTTGGTTAGATATTTATGCGTGTGCGAGAGTCGACCCTACTAATCTGTTATTGACAGATGATTTGTCAGACTTGACTTCGTTTTGCGAGTACATTAATGTAGCCTGTTTGGGAAAATATCGTTTGACATTCAAGATTAAACGGCCAGTTTTGAATAATCATCAAGAGTACGACTGGCTAGATTTGGCATTAGGAAAAAAAGAAAAAAAAAACAAGTGAATGCAAATCCTTACAAAACAAAGGAAGCTAAATTGGCATTTGCTTTTATAGACAAAATATAAGCTTGCGGCTATCAATGCTACAAAACCCATAGAATTTTAATATTTTTAACTGAATTCTTATTACAATATTTTTTTATTTTTTAAAGCTTTTTGGTAGAATTGAATATGTAGCGTAGACGTATTTAGATATTTTCCAATTTTTAAAAAAATTGATATTCTTTTGAAAAAAAAAATGAGGTAATGCGGCTGCCATAAATTTTCAGAATTTTTCAAAATTCTCCAACTTCCTTCTTTTTTCGAAAAAATTGATTTTCCAAAAGTTTCCTAAATTTTTAAATATTTTTTAAGAATATTCATGGCAATACTGAAATGAGAGTGTCAAATTTTAAGTATCCTTGAAAAATTCGTTGCACTTTTGAAAAATACAAAGCACAATGCACCTTCTAAAGATTTTTACAATTTTTCAAAATTCTGATGCTTTTTAAAGAATCTTTTTCGGATTTTCTTGATAGGTACAACATTGAATTGTGGATTGTCAAATTGTATGTAATAAAGAGACCCGCAAGGCTTTCTAACAATATTCTATTTTTCTTTTGAAAAATTATGAAATTTACCAGAATTTTCCCAATTCTTCTAATATTTTAAGCGAAATTTCTGGCAATATATTGAGTTTAGCGTTAACTTTCATTAAATAAACTCTTGTTTTTTTCAGGGTAGGTATTGAAGAATATGTATAGTTTCAGAATTTTTCTTTCAATTTTAAAAAGTTTTTAACGAAGTTGCTTGGAATTGTGTTCCATCTAAAGTGCTAGGTTTTATGTAGAAGGTTTCCAGCAGCCTTTACTTTTTGTTTTTGGCAATTTCAGGGCAATCAACTTTCGTAGATTTTCAGACTTTTCCAGAATTCTAATTTTTACCATATTTAAAAAAAAAATTCTAGACAGACACTGAATTTAAAATACTATGCATTATGGAACAAACTCTTAAAAGCTGTGTTTATACTTTTGTTGTGAGAATTTTCAGGACATTCAAGTTTTCGTATACTTTCAGAACTTTTCAAAATACTTTTAATTTTTACAAAGTTTTTTAAGAAGTTTGTTGAATTTGAAGTACAAATCAAGTTTTATGTAACAAACTCCTACATGAGGTTTCTAAAAGGTTTCCAGTTTTTCTTGATTCAGTTCGTAGCTTTTCAGAATTTTCCTGGTTTCTACTTTTTAAAAAATTCTAAAGATATTTCTAAGCAAAATACTAAATTTAAAAAAAAACATTGTGGGGAAAACTCTTACAATCGTTTTTAAAAAGCGTAAGCGTTTGTTTTGAGAATTTTCAAGGCACTGAAGTTTTCATAAATTTTCAAAATTTTTTAAAATACTTCTAATATTTACAAAGTTTTTTACGAAGTTTCTTGGCATTAAGGTTGTTGAAGTTGAATTTAAAGTACTAAAATTAATGCAACAAACTCTTACACGAGGTATGAAAAAGGTTTATAGTTTTTTCTTGGTAAGTTTCAGGGCTGTTCGTAGATTTTCAGAAATTACCTGAACTCTACTTATGTATTAAAAAAATTGAAAGAAATATCTAGGCAGAATATTGAATTTAAAATACTAAATATTATGGAACAAACTCTTACAGGTATTTCTAAAAAGCTTACGCTTTTGTTTTGTGAATTTTCAGAACACCGAAGTTGTCATGTATTTTCAGAGTTTTTCAAAATACTTTTAAATTCTACAAAGTTTTTAAGGGAGTTCTTGGCACTGTGTTGAATTTAAAGTACTAAGATTTATGCATCAAACTCTTACAGGTTTCAAAGAGGTTTTTAGTTTTCTTTTGACAATTTTCAGGGAAATGCACTTTATTACTAGAATTTTCCATAATTCCACCAATTATTTTAGAAGTTTTGAAAGCATGTTCTTGCCATGATACTGAATTTGAAGTGCTAAGTATTACAGAAACAAACTCTTAGAAGCGTTTTCAGAAACTCAGGCCACTGAAGTTTTCATAGATTTTCAGAATTTTTCAAAATTCTCCCAATTTTATCGAAGTTGTAAAAGAAATTTCTTAGCAGAAGATTAAATTGAAAGTGTTGTTTTGTGCAACAAAGTTTCTCTTTCCAACATTTTCGAAAAATAGGTAATGTTTTTTCTTTTGAATTTCTTCCAGTACAATAAACATTTCATAAAATTACAGTATTGTTTCACTTCGTGCACGTTAAATGACGACTAGTTTCGAAAGTATGGTAATTGTAAAGAAATTCGTAGACTTTCGAATGATTTTCTTTAGGCGATTTAAGGTATTGTAAAACAATATTTTGAAAAATAACTATTTTTTGCGAAACTTCTGTATAATGTTCTAGAATTTGTACGAATTCCTGTTTGGTTGCACAACAATATTAAGGTGCACCATCTTAAATACATCGAAGATTTTCCGGTAAAAGTAACCTTGATTTTCCCAAAGACTTGAATTTTCTAGAAAAAAAAAAAAAAATCTCGAAAGCTGTCCAATATTCATTTTACATTTAGAAATTAGGAAACTTTCAATACTGCGACGAATTTTCTTTAAAGAAACGAAGTTTTACGGGAATTTCCGAATATCGTAAGTTTTTCAGCAAAATTTAAAAGTTCCTGAATTTTTCTGCAAATGTGATTTTCTGAATATTAAGTATGATTTTGGATTTCCTAAGAAATTTCGTTTACAGTCGATGGTCGGTTTGAATGTATATACATTAGATTTAGAATTCCATATGGGAAGCTGTCTGAAAATATATTAGAAATTACGAGTTGCACATGAAAATGATATTTCCTGAAAATTTCTAAATTTTTTGCTCAACACTAAAATCTAGAAAACTTTAACGTTCTGGATATTTTCAGGCTGTTATCAAATAATTTCTTGAATTTTTTTGTAAAACTGTTAGTCTTTCATAAAAGCACCAAATTCCCAAAGTTACTTGAAAATTTTCTTTACTGTAGAAACCAATCATCGCCAGATTTTCTTACTAGAAAGTTTCGTTCAACATTCTTAGGCTACTGCCTGATTTCACCAGAAATCAACATTTCTCTAAGGCATTCTTAGCTTTTTATTCATTGGTTGTTGTAGTAAACAAAATATTATTACCAGATTTATTTCCCGCACAAAGCAGGAAAAATCTAACTTTTCAGTAGTGCATTGGAGCATTGGATTATTTGAAAATTTCATTTAACGTAGGTATTTAAAAGCCTGTAAAATTATTACGTAAGACTTTCGTGTAGAAAAATGGCAGTGATTTTGTTAATCTTTCAGTAAATTAAATTGCTGACTTGTTTGTTAAATTTTCAGGCAGATTTTCCCAATAAGTTAAGGAAGAAATTACTCGATTTGAAAAAGTTAATTTCTAAGGTTCTGAGGGTTCGCCATTTATCAGATTTGAATTTTGAAAATGTTTCAATATTGCAGGAACATTCAGTACCTATATGTTTTAAGAAAAAAAACTTAGTTTAAAGGGCCAAGCTTTTCTTAAAATTTTTTTGAAAAACTAAGGTTAAAATGATTATGTTGGATGTATTCGGCAAAGCTCTAGGATGAAATTGTACCTACACTTGCATTCGCCGATATAGGAGGATTCACAATGACATATCTTTTTGAAAGCTTGTTGCATTCGAAGGTACAAGAAGTTCCAGAATTACGAAATCATGGTGCTTCGGTCATATGAAAGAATTCCGAACTTAAAAATCATGATTGCATTCAGCAATGCAGGAGGATTCACAACGAAATACGTTTTGGAAAGCATTATTGCATTCAAAGGTACAGCAAGCTTCACAATTACGAAACCATGATTATATTCAACCAAATGAAAGAATTATGAATTTAAAAATTATGGTTGCATTCAGCAATGAAGGAAAAGTATGGTTGCATCTTGCATCCAATGGTACAGGGAGATTCACAATTGTGTAATCATTAAAAATCATGGTTGCATTTAACGGAATGAGGATATTTGCAGTTGTGAAATCTTGGTTATAGGTATTCACCCATGAGAATTTCAAACATAAAAATTCATACCGCGTGCAGGAGGATTCATAATGACATACTTAAGAAGTTAAAGCTTGTTGATGCATGATGTGACTGTGGCACATTTTTCAGAAACATACTCTCTTCCTCCTTGTTATTAATGTTAGAAATTAGTAGGTATTACCTATTGAAGTATTTTAGTTAGTTATAAAAGAAGTAAAGTAAAACTCTCGTGTTTAAACCAGGACTGCTTGGCTTTAGACAAGGTCGATACTCCAACCATTAGAGCGTCTATCTATTATTCAATTACCACATTTTTGTTTTAATTTAAAGGCCCGATGATAAATTTCGCAACAGAGGGAAACAAGGAAGAAGTACAAGTGAATTAAATATCTACATCGCCTAATAACAATCATGAAAACACTTTTGAGTAGTAAACACGCAAAGCTATCGTCATAACCGAGGGCAAGGGTTGTAGTTCAAGCCCGGTCAAGGGGTGTAAATGACCAGTGTCCGCGTTCAACAGGTGCCCTATAGTTCAGGCGCCCCCGATCAGCACCTCCACCCTATCTATCACCAGGCCTATTACGCCCCATCGAACTGCTTGTGCCCCAAATCCGATAAGGGTCGTTTTCGGATACGTGCTCGAGTATTCGAACTGGGCTTTCCTGAAGTATACCTTTAACCTTCGGGGGAGCTTTATATTGTCCTTCCGTTATTTTTCCCCGGTTGACCGGAGCTAAGACGGATGCACGACGAGCCAACTGACATCATTAACTATCGCTATCCAATAAACCGAGCGCGGAATTGCTCACATCTATAAACCCTACATTTATTTATTTTCTTTCTTAATCTCGCGATCCACTTTGATATATCACATGCCTTTTGTCTCTTAATTAAATATATCTGCCGGACCGAAGCCTTAAGATTGACGCTGAGGAATTTCCGTCTTCCGCAATAAGCTCACTACTGTTCATAGCTACGTTAAAAATAAACTAAACGGATTTTATAGGGCAAAACTACGGAACGATGAAGTCCTTCACAATTTCAACCTCCTTTTAAGCTTAATAAAGTTTATTTAGTTGAAGTACGAACCAATGTAAGTATTCTATAGAAATAATAATACCAGAGCCAGGCGAAGCATGGGAAATTTGATTGTTTCCATGTTAATACCACAAAACCTGCAGGAAACACGCCTTATTAAACCCATTTATGAATATCGAAATAAGGTCTGCAAGCGCAACATACCTATAAAGAATAAGTGTGTCGAGAAAACATTTTATAAAGTCATCAAAGTCGGCCATGGAAAGGATTATTTGGCACCTTCTTCAAATGTTTGAATATCTATTGAATAGTAGAACCTTAGGAAGGGAGGGACTTTTCAATTTTGTACTAAAAATATGTTTCGTGTGTTTTCTTTTCCTGCAAGTGATGCTTAAGAATGAGCGACAAGAATAAAGTCTCTTCAAACTGTGGTCATCTCATTAACCGACATTGCATTCTCACGAATTTACCTCGAAGAACCGCCCTAAAATTTTACTACCCGGTCCTATCGAAATTAACAACCCAAATTTCAATAAATAATAAGCCTTTGGTGGCAAGAACGCAATGAGAAGGAAGGGAAAAACTCAATTTTTGAAATATCGTTTCCCCGAAATAATTAGACGTATGCATAGATATCAAAAGTAAATGAAACATCATTTCTAGAGGACCCAAATGGTGACAGGATATGCGTTATGAGTTTATCAAAGTTAGGGCATTAAGACAGGAGAGTAAGGGTGACTGTTTTTGATAAATGCATATACATTAGAGTTCCCCGCTGCGATTTCATGCCGCAACTCCCTGCAAAGACGTGAAAAGGGATTTCTAATCTTACCAACCGAATTATTAATATAAATAATAATCACAAGTTATTTTCGTCTTGTTTTAGTAAAAGGACGTGCCTTTCGTCCTTCTTCTGATATGGGAAACAAGAAAGGGTATACGATCGTTTCGTAACGTGAAGGAAATCGTCAGAAATCACCTGTATAGGTCGCATATTTCTCTGTTTTCAGTAGTCGACGCCATTTTAATTAAAATCTAACGAAACGATTGTCGGTTTTAGAACGATTGTCATTAGTTAACAAGGTTGTGATTGTGTATTGTTCTAGTTTGATAACGTTTCTGAAACGTATTATTGAATTGTGTTCAAGGAATTTGCTCGCTGCATAATGTGTTTTGTAAACGGGAACGATTTGTTTGCTTTTAAGGTGAAATTAAGTCCTTTGTGTAGCTTAATAGCATTTGCGTCTCTGGAAAAAAAGTCGATCGTTGTTCATAACCCCATCAGGACTTAAAATACGAACGCGAATCTATCAATTTATTCGTGGCGTAACAAAAATGGAATTTTAATAAATGTGTAAACATTAATAACCGAATACGTACAGGTATGATAGAACCTTAAATGAAAATAAATTGAGTTTGTACATAGGTTGAAAATCTCGCTGATCCAAATCGACGATTTTTCCACGTCTCGTAGCTACTTTTCCGAAATTGCATTTCTCTATACTTTTTTATATTTTTCTCAAAGCGCCAAGAGAAATTCTCGAGCCGATACTAGTTTTTCTTACTTAAACTCTGTCTCCACGGTTCTTCGACTCGTTCTTACCAAGTTTACCCGTCGTCATTCCCACGAATTATTTATTAATAAACCATACGAGCTATCAACCTGTTAAACACGCCTGTTTCTGTTGTTTTTTGTCATGGTTTGTGATTTACGTCGTTAAAAATTCATTAGGAGATGCCATCAGTTAAATTAGTTTTTTTAGCTATTTGTCCATACCATTATTACAGGAAGATCAAGTCTAGCGTTAAAATAAAAAAAGACTTCCATGTAAAGCACATATTACAAAAAACTGGAAACAAACACATAACAAAATGCTAAAAATATTTCGAGACTGAGAGATTGAAACTGGCGTCATCTCACGTTGAAATTCAGCGAGGTTTTGTTAGCTCAAATTTGAGAAATTCCCCATGTTATTATTTTTTCTAATATCATCAAGCAATATAGTAAAACTCGAGTATGGTTAAAAGAAGTAATTTTTTACTTCAGTTTGGGATATTCCATTTAATATCAAGGTTAGAAAGTTGCATCAGGAAATACTATTCATCGAATAAATTAGGTTGCCCTAAAACAAAATCGCTGAAGTCGTCTTTATCATCATTTTCCACTGTTAAAAAAGATTTCAATTCGTCCTATTGTGACGCTCAAGGTACACTTTTTTTTTAATTTGTACTCTCACAACACTCTTTTAATCGGCTATTACATTTTCATCATTTTCAAAGATTCCATACATTTTTTAAAGGCATTGTCAACTTATAAAAAATCGTTTTTTTAATTTTGTAATTTGATTGAGTAAACTCAGTATTGCACCTGTGCAAAATTTTACGGCCGAATTTTAATTCGTTACCGTGTTATGGGAGCTAAAAGTTTAAGATATGACGTCACGAATGTCGGTTGCCAGTAAGAGCGGAATGCCGAGTCGACTAATAATACTAATAACCCGGCAACGCGGGTGTTGTGTTTGTTTAGTAGCCTCAGGAGGCCGACATTCGTGACGTCACGTATAGGCAAAATGAATTCTCTCTACCCGTTTATTGTGGTTATTATCAAAGATATTGAAATTCTACCACTGCGGGTAGTTTTACGAGTATTTTAACTAACGTATTTCGATATTTACTAAATATGTTGCATAAGTTGACAATGCCTTGAAGCGTTTGTGCTTAAACCCCTCCATCCTTTTTCTTACGTAGAGAGATTTATCCTTCAACCTGGCAACACTGTGCAATTGTTTCGTTTTGATCGTGGCGTACAAACGTACAAAAAGTTATGAATCAAGCACTTCGGTGGGTGACACAACAGTTTTGTTAAGTTAACGAATATTCAAAATTGACAAAAGAACATTATTTTTTGTTTACGTATGTATCATTTACCATATGAATTTGAATTTTGATTCGATTGTGATCGTTTTGACGAATGATTAATTTAACGAAGTCGTTAAATCACAATGAATTCAAAGACTTCCACAGTTAGTGTCAGTGTTACAAGAACGTCTTCCGGGTTGGGACCGTGTTATTGTTGCGGCAGAAGAACTCACCGTTTTGCCCGCTTTATTAAAGGGCTTCTTCAGGAGGAAAACAGGGCACTTGTAAACCAAGCCAGAGGTGAAACCCTTCTGGTTCTTGGTTTACAAGTTGAGTTACCGTTCCCGTCTTCCTCTTGCTAAAAGCGTTTCTCCTCTGGTGTGGTTGACACGTTGAGTTACCGTGCCCCCTTTTCCTTCTGAAAAATCCTCTTAAAAAAGCGGGCGAAACGTTGAGTTCTTCTGTCTCAAAAATGACACGGCCCTAACCCGGAAGACGTTCTTTTAACACACGCATTAAATTATGTTTGTGCAGCAGCAAAAACCTACCTTATAAAGAAAATATGTATAACGAAATGCCATAAACATTTCGAAGGCGAGAGATTGAAACTGGCGCCATTTAACGTTAACACCCAATATTAAAAGCAAAAGATGCGGAGAGAATTCCTTGTAATGTGGATAGGTATATAAGCGTGCATTTTAGAGACTAAAATATTTAATGTACATTTATTTACACTTATTTGTATTGTCAATTAATAAAAATGAGATTTAGAAGTTCCCAATGCCCTAGTTCACTATTATCCAGACGAAAGCCATAAATTATACCAAGGGTCGACTTAAGCATAAAGAAACACATGCAGACTTAAGTTATATAAGAAGGTGCGTGTGCTCCGATAACCGAGAAGGGTTGGCGATTGGTAGAGTATCAGTGGTGGCGGCACACCCAACGGTAGAATTACGTTTTGCAGTGACATGGCAATAATTAAAGTGGTACCTCTGACTTGGCGATTGTTCCTTGTGTTGCATGTTGTGCATGTCTAATGAAAGGATTAACTTACAGGAAAGATAATTTACAAAGGGGTACTAGCTGGTAGTAAGCTCCCGTGAAGCTGCTCCTGGTTGTACCTGTGTGGCCCCAGTCTGATTTTGCGATAGGGGTATAAGAGTTGTCCGGACAGACTTTAGTAAACAATTAAGATATTGCTGAGAGTGTGACTGAGGTCCCTATCGACTCTTTGGCATTAACTACGCCCGATGCTGTGTGACTCCTGGGGTAGGAAGAAGAGGAGGGCTAGCACGTGAAGAAGATAATGGAAACCCAAAGAAGTAGTAGTAGGTGCAAACCTACATCCAGGGAGGGGCGCATCGAAACGAGGAGGTTGGGGACCCCCAATGAGTACACCTTAAAGTGGTGAATTTGCACAGCGGTTTTATGGAAGCTGCAAGGGTGTCGTACGCACTGCACTGTTTGTGTACCTCGCTTACTTACGTAAGAGGAGAGGTTAGCATTGAGTTTACACAACCGACTAACATAACTAACTAATAAACGAACTTATGCCTGACAAATAACCCAAAAATGACAAACAATTCCCCTTTACTTTTACCTCCCTACAATTCACAAAAATCAAAAACCAATGAATTATCCCAGCTATGAATTTCACTAAGCCAGTGAAAAGCAATTTGGCAGCAAACGACCACGCTTACGTGATATTTGACAACATCACCGATACTGCTTAGCCCCTTCAGTACAAGGGAAAAACCAAATTATAACGAAATACCAAGAAGTTTCCAAAAGTGAGAGGTTGAAACTGGCGACATCTACTGGTTATACTCGATACTAAAAGCAACAAGACTGGAAACAACTGTCGTTTTTCTTTATTCAAACAACCAGTAATGATTCTGGCTAACCTGCTTAAAAGCACCAGCCTGCTTCAAAATCGTATGCATGCCGTTCAGTAGAAGGCAAAAACCAATATAGCAAAATGGCAAAGGCATTTTAGAAGTGAGACAAGGCCAACTGTATCAATAAGAACTTCGTCCCTTATAAGGCCGTACCGTTTCGCGTTTTTACACACTTTATCAAATTTACAGTTTACGATCTACAGGGCGACCTCCGTCGGCAGTATTTGCAACTAATTTGACATATTTCGAAAATTTTAAATAAAAATTTTAAAATATGAACTACAATAACTGGATTTTCTGTAGTAATAATCCATTTTTCATGTTGCAGGTCCTTCCAACATAAGAAAAATATTGTTTGAACGTTTTTGTGGTATTCCGTGTGCCAAAAGTTTAATGTAGTTTTACATAGATTTAATTTTTAAATTCATATTCAACAAACAAGGCTAAAAACTACATTTTGTTGCCTGTTAAATCTATAAAAGCTGTAAATGAAATAAGTAACAGGACTTTTATTAATGGTAGTTGAATCATCTTCAAATTTTTGATTAATACAAAATTATAATATTACAACAAATTCTAGACATTACACTAGCATTCGGTGCTATGTAAGGAGCATTTTGAGAATAAATGTTACCTATCTTCAAATAAGCGAACATATTCATACTAAATGAACAAGCCTATTTTTGCCTGCTCTGAATGTAAGTAAGGACACGGTTTTTACAGAAATTCCCATATATTTAGAGAACCAAATTAAAAAGGTAATCGCAAAGTTAAAACAAACGTTAAAGAAAGAAATGTTAAAATTATAAATAAGACTAATGTCATTATGACTGTCAACTTTGATAAAATCGACAGCTGACAACTAACTGACAATACCATAGTCAAAATTTCGCCTGGAGAGGTCGCGCTATAGAGCGCAAACTGTAAAGTTGATAAAATGTAACAAACGCGAAACGGTACGGCCTTATAAGGGACGAAGTTCCTATTGATACAGTTGGCCTTGGTGAGAGATTGCAAGTGGCGCCATCTAGTGTTGAAATTCGATACTAAGCGCAAAAATTGCCGAAAGTTGGAGACAACTTATTTTTGACTTTTGTATAGATTATGAACACCTGAAAGATTAGCATTTTGTCTAAAACAAAGGGAAAGGCAACAAACTGACTATACATAAATATATAACTAAATATAAATTGGAAACTTGTAGAAAGCTATAGCCCTATTGCAGTTTCAAGTTTGGAAGTTTGACGCTTTCTCGGGGACCAGACCTCCGTAGCCCAATGGCAGAGCAGTGGTGCGTTTAACCTAAGTCGGTGGTTCGATTCCCCGCGGTGGTATCATTTTTCTTTAATTTGGAACTTTCTGCAAACTGACTATGTTGACATAGTCACCGCTGATATCCGGATACAAATTACCAACTAACGGAAAACACCCGGTGGTCCGTCCTTATACTTTTTATTAACCGAATTTCATTGGGATTAACTAATAAAAGAGTTTAAGAACAGTTAAGTGTCTTCTTTTAATTACAAAACGTTCAACCAAGAGCCATATTATACAAAAATTCGCAGGGTTTTCAATTTTTGAACCTTTTGCAAAATAACTTCATTTACAAGTACAAGAAGAAGTATCGGATAATTCGTCAAACTAGAGTTTACGATGTCTTAATTTCACATGTACCAAGTACTGTCAAAAACTAATGGAAAAGTTATTAAAAAGTTTTTTTTTTTAATGTAGCAAAAGTATATGGTAATCAACTCTGACCATTCCTTTAAAGACGACGCCAATTCGATTGTTTGATGTTTTCTCTGTATTATTTATCGGTTGTTTTATAAATTCGTTTATTTAATATTTTTTCAGTTGTTTTATGTGTTCGATTGCCTGTTTCGTTATTTTAGAACCTCGATTGTTTGGTGCTTTCTCTGCGCTCGATTGTTTGTTGCTTTCTCAGTTGTTTTACAAACTCAATTGTATGGTGCTCTCAGTTGTTTTACATGCTCGATTGTGTGTTGCTCTCTCAGTTGTTATATAAACTCAATGGTTTGGTGTTTTTTCAGTATCTTTATGTGCTCGATCAATTTAGTGTTCTTTCACTGTTTTATAAGCTCTGTTGTTTCGAGTTTTCTTAGTTGTTTTACATGCTCGATTGTGTTGTTATATAAACTCAATTGTTTGGTGTTTTCTTAGTATTTTTGTGTTCAATCAATTTAGTGTTCTTTGATTATTTTATAGTCTGTTGTTTGGAGTTTTCTCAGTTGATTTATGTGGCCGATTGTCTGATGTTGTTTCGTTACTTTATAAGCCCCCCATTGCTCGGTATTCTCTTAGTACTTTTTTGTCTTCGATTGTCTGTTGTTCCCCCAGTTATTTTATAAACTCAATTATTTTATGTGTTCTGTCAGTTATTTCATAAAATTGATTATTTAGTGTTTCCTCAATTGTTTAGTAGTTTCGGCAATTAAGTGTCCAAATCGGTCAATTGTGCTATCACAAACAAGGCTGCCATAATTCATCATAAAGTAAAGAAACGGATGTAAATCTTCAAGCCTCGTAGTTCAGTCAGAAAATAAATTGAACTGATTTTTACTAATTCCCATTACAAACTTCCTTGATCTTTGGACGCACCGCACCGTATATTAAAAAATTAATAGGCTATAATTGTCCTTGAATTAAATTTAATGAAAAGAATGTTAACAACATTTTTGAAAATATGCAAAAAGAGGAAATTTACAAGCAAAGGAAATAAAAAATAAAAAGTAAATTTTAGGAGGATTTCAACATGCTTATTTCTTATCAAAGGGATCAACCTAAGATGATAAAGCAGCGTCTGAAAATTTAATTAAGCGCATGTGGAGATGTATGTGTTTAGCCTATTATTGTTGGGGAACCTTCAAACTTCAAATTAACCTTATTAGGTCCAGGCATTAACCATAAAGCTTAACAAAGGTTCTTTGGGTTGAAAAAGTTCTGTGAGCGCATGGAAATGATTTTCTTATGCGTTTGGAGCTTTAATTGACAGTTTTGGGGAGTTTTCTGAAGCTGAATTGTCCTTATGCTACAACTGCCAACCTTTCAAAGATTTAAATAATCTACAAAAAGATTAGGAATTTAGGATTAATTAAGAACATTTTTATGGGTTTCAACTACACATCTAACAAGTAAATATTTCAGCAGTTTCAATGTGTGGAAATACGAGGGGAAAACCCAGGACGAACGCAAGGGAAAACCGGAACGAATAAGGTTATTACAACACAAATTGGTGATTTTTTATCAGACGCAGAGCGCACGTATAGCGAAACAAAATTGTATTATAAAAATGGCTCACTTTCAGACCTGATCAAGACAAATTCCGATACATTGTTTATTGTGGAAGTGAGATGAATAGATGGGGCGTCCGTTGGCAGACGAAAATAGATGACCTGCGGGTATATACGGTTCCGTACGTCTTTTCACCAAACAACGTCGGAAGAATATTTATACTTTATGGGAATGTATGGATGTCCTAAATTTCGGTTTTAACAAACAGAGCTGAAAGGTGCTCGGAAGGTTTCTCTTGAACAAATGTCACATATTCGATTATTCAAAAGAGGGAAAATGTCAAATCGAGATTGAAAGGTTGTACGTGACGTGTGTGGTTACACGATTCATTAATTTCCCTGTGAACTCCCCCGCTTCATTTGATTATATCTTTCTATATTTAAAAAAAAACTGATCAAACCGACAAGCAATTTGTTAATATTTAAACAATTAGTGGAACTTTTCAATAACTTTCAGGCGGTTCCGAAGGGTCGCTTAACGGTTTAGGGGCAGCCTAAACGCATCCGTTAGGAGGATTTTAAGGTAACAAGAGGACATTACAGGTTGATCGCATAATTTAGCGACAATTTACTTTCAGTTCAAGGGAAAATTAGGATTGAGTAAGTAATATTAAGACTGGAACAGTAGGCGGTGACAGTAAATTAGTTCCGCCCCCGTACATACAGAGCACTGCGCATTGTCAACACCTTAGGATTGATTTTTATAATTCTCAGAGCTCAAATTATGTAATTATGTGCTTCTGAATATTTTCAAATCTTTTGTAAAGGACTTGCCATCTAGATTTTCACGAATTAAATTTCCTTAATATGAAAAGAGCGAATCAGTTCCTCGGTTGACGTTTTATTGGACTTTTGTAATTAATAATAGAATTTACAAAAATTTCGGAAAAAGTTCTTGGTTTTCAAGTTGTTTTTATATTAAACTCTTCGTTAGATAGCAGAAGTCTTTAAAAATTTTCGAAATTTCCAGATATTTTCCAAATGTTTAGTATTTTCGTAGCATTCGTGATTTTTCAGGAAATGTTCGCAGTTTTCTTTCGTAAGTCATGAAATTCAGGTTATATCTCAGAAACTATGAAGCTTTGTATAGACCCAAACCTTGGCCATTAAAAACTCTTAAAATTTCACCAAACTTCCTTTTAGAATTTTTTGAATTTTCCAAATTTCAAAGCTTACATTGATATCAGAACACTCCAACAAGAAAACCTAAAACTTTCACTATAAACGATTTCTTTACATTACTGAAGCTACTAAAATACAGGTTTCCTTCAGTTTTCATAATTTCTTCAGATATCGTAAGAAATTTCATTGAAAATCCAACTGTTTAAGATCTTCGAAATTTCAGGAATTTCCTAGAAATGTAAGGTTTTCGGCGGTGCCTAATCCACATAAGCAAATTTTCAGGTAGGGATTTTTACCAAAATTCAGAAATTCTTCGTCCTTACAGAAATTTACGCTTTTACACTTGTTTGAATTTACAAACATGCCCCTGAAAGTTGCTGAATGGTTGTTTAGGTTTGCTGAGGCTCTGAAAATGTTTTAACGAATTTTGAAATTATGTGAGTTATAAGAGGGCCAGATTTTCTCTAAAGTTCTAAAACTACAATTGTTTTAAAGATAAAATTTTCCGTTTTTAAGCAAGTCCGTAGTCTCGGATTTTCGAAGCTTTTTTAAAAATTTTAGCGACGGAATGCTTTCCTCGGCATATTTTCTACGTATCAGATGCCAGGAATTTCCTAAAGTTTTCTATAAATTTCTGGACTTCCCTAAATTTATTCGAAACTCCTTTCATTAAAGTCTTTAAAGGGCGAATTCGAGGATTTTACTAAATTTTTAAATCTGTTCTACAATTAATTAAACCAATACCGACGCTTTCAGAAAGTTCTAAACGTTCCTGAAAATGTCTTTAAACTGTTCTAGAATTCGAAAACATTCCTGAAAGTTTCAAAAACTTCTTAAAATTCGTAAAATTGTCTAAACGTTTCCTTAAACTTTTCACGTACAAACGCATTCTGAAAGCTTTCCGCATCTTTAAAAAATTCGTAATTTTCCTCGAATTTTCTAAAACTTACCGCGAATACGGAGATTTCTTCAAGCTTTCAGAAATTTCTTAAAAATTCGTAACTTCCCTCGAGTATTCCCCAAACAATCTCCAAATGTATGAAGTTTTGAAGAATATCTTAATATTTTTAAACTTTCCGGGAACTTTTCACGAGTTTACAAAAGCATTTTGAAAGTTTTGAGTTTCTAAAAAAAATCATAAATCTTCCAGATTTTCTCAAGCTTTCCTTGAATTTTCCTCCAACTTTCCGCAAACTTACGACGACTTCCTGAAGCCTTTAGGAATTTCTTACAATTCTTAAAAACGTTCATTGAATTTTTTTGAAGTACAAAAAGTATCTACCTATTTCTTAAAGTACCTAAATTTTCCTTCAAATTTTCTCAAACTTTCCGCGAATGTAAGGAAACCTCTTTAGCTTCGAATATATTTTTTTTAAATTTCCTTGAATTTTCTGAAGCTTTACCGCAAATTATCGAGATTTCTGAAATTTATTAAAATTCGTAAGATTTTCTTGAATTTTTCTCCAATTTACGACGACTTCCTTAAACAATTACAAATTTCTTAAGATTCTTAAACATTCATTGATTTTTTTTTATCGCAAATACCTAATCTTTTCAGATATTTCCTAAAATGCCTAAAACTTTCCATCAGATTTTCTCAAACTTTCCTTAAATTATTTTTTAAACTTTCTGAGGATTTACCGCGAATTCCTAAGATTTCGGGAATTTATTAGAATTCATAGGTTTTTCTCCAAGCCAACTACCTGAAGCATTCGGGAATTTCTTAAAATTTGTAAGCTTTCCTCAAATTTACACAAACTTTCTTGAAGCTTCAGGGTTTTCTTAATATTTGCAGGCATTCCCCGAATTTGCCTAAAATGTTCATGAATTTTGGAAATGTCTCTGCAAACTTACAAAACTTCCTAAAGCCTTCAGGATGTTCCAAATTTTCACAAATGTTCTTAAATATCTCCTCCTTTTTTTTCGAAATTAAAGTAATTTCCTTGAACGTTCAAATTACGCCTAATACGACTCCAAATCTAATCAGATTTTTTGAGTTAAGTCTGAATTTTCATAAAATTAAGAATTGGGAAGCCTCACAAATTATATAAAGTCTTAACATAATCGGCATTCACTTCAAACGATTCTTTCGACGTAAGAGCTTTCGATCAAAACAATTCAACACGGCCACTTGTTTTAAAAATTAAAACACAGTCGTTAACTAATTTTATTTTCCGAACAAGCAACCCGCATAATTATATTCCCGTTTGCTAATTATCCCATTACAGTACTCGTACAACACATGTACCCACCTATCTGCAAGTATATAATTACATGCCACTCAAGATCGGACTAAAAAGAACTTGAATTTCTTGTAATTATCGTCTTATTAAACTACTTTTTGAGACTGTTCAGTTCTCAAGGGGTTCATGACAATTTTTGACGCGAAAGTGAGCACCGATTTGTAGAAAAACGACGATCATTCATTGCATTTTAACGCTTTTCTAATAGGCACAAAGGTTCAAATAGAAGATAGAAAAAACTTAGAAAGTTCATCCTCCTGTAAAGGGTTAACCAAAATAGTACTCGCTCGAAAGGCCAAAATTTTACGGTTTAAGGACTGTACTTATAGCTTGAAAGACTAAAACTTATACAGGGTGAATAAAAAGTAAGGAACCTCGATGCTGGAGCCTTTATTATTACTTTTAGAAAAAAAAGTTTTAGATAAAAGGTTTATAATAAATTATTTTCCACCAACTGATGGTTTTAAATATTTTTTTCAATGTCATACCTTTGCGCTATGACGTCATCTATACTTTTTTTAAATGGCAACCTATATTTTTTAGGTCGAAATTGTATAGCATTTTTTTTTCTCTTTGTGACCATCTAAAAATATCATACGGTTGAATAAGCGAAATTTCTAGAAAAATCAAGTTGAATGTTATTCGTACCCGTATTTAATGTACGTACTTTTATCACAAAAATTAAACACATGACTATTAAAAACAAATATAAACAATGTTTAACATTATTATTATTATTATTATTTTATTATTTGGATACAATTTTTGAGAATAGGTGGATCGGTAGAAGGGGTAGTATCGAATGGCCAGCCCGATCGCCCGATTTGAAGCAGTTGGATCTTGTGGGGCCATCTTAAAAGTAAAGTTTACACAAACAGGCCCAGAAATTTAGAAGAGTTAAAAATTCGTATTCGAGAAGAAAAACGGGCAATACCAGCCGAAGTAATTCGGAATGTATTACAGGGATTTTCACATCGAATTGGACATTGTCAGATAGCGAACAATTTGAACATCTTCTGTAATAAAGTAATATTACTCATTGTTTGTATTTGTCTTTAATAGCATGTGTTTAATTTTTGTGATAAAAGTACGTACATTAATTACTGGTACGAATAACATTCAACTTGATTTTTCTAGAAATTTCGCTTATTCAACCGTATGATATTTTTAGATGGTCATAAAGAGAAAAAAAAATGCTATAAAATTTCGACCAAAAAAATATAGGTTGCCATTTAAAAAAAGTATCGATGACGTCATAGCGCAAAGGTATGACCTTGAAAAAAATATTTAAAACCATCAGTTTGTGGAAAATAATTTGTTATAAACCTTTTGTCTAAAACTTTTTTTTCTAAAACTAATAATAAAGGCGCTAGCATCGAGGTTCCATACTTTTTATTCACCCTGTATATGGCACGAAGCACTAAATTTATTTGGTTTGATAGTTCTAAGGATAAAACTTGAATGGCTTGAACCACCAACGTTCGAAGGATCTAAGTTATACGGGACGAAAGACCAACATTGTGTGGTTCAAAAGACCAAAACTCGGAAGAATTAAAGTCAATAACTTGAAGTACTAAGTTACATGGCTTTGAGGATTAAACTTACATGGATCAACAAAACGTTAATTGCCTTAAAAGATTAAAATTATATAGCCTGAAAGATTAAAGCTATATGGCTCGAAGGACCAAAATAATAATATGACTCAAACATGAAGGAATTAAAGTCTATAGTTTGAAGGACTAACATTTATAGCTTAGAAAAAATACAAGTTACATGGTTCAGTAGATCAAAATTATATGGCCCGAAAGATTAAAGTTATAAGGTTCGAAGGGCCAAAACTGAAGGCTCATAGACAAAAACTCGAAGGACTTACAGTCGATAGTTTGAAGGACTAAGATTTATTGCTTAGAAAATTAAACTTAATACATGGATAAACAGATCAAAATTATGTGACTTAAAAGATCAAAATTATACGACCCGAAGGATTAAAGTTATAAGGCTAGAAGGGCCAAAACTGAAGGCTCGGAGGACCAAAACTCGAAGGAATTAAAGTCTATAGTTTGAAGGACTAAGATTTAATGCTTAGAAAATTAAACTTACATGGTTCAACAAATCAAAATTATGTACTTAGGAAAGGATAAAAGTTATATGGCCTGAAGGGCCAAAACTGGAGGCCCAAAAGACCACAACTCGAAGAACTTAAAGTCAAGTTATATGTCTTAGAGGATTTAACTTAAATGGCTCAAAGGATGAAAGTTATGTGTCTTAAAAGATCAAAATTATACCTAAAGCCCGAAGGAACAAAGCTGAACGGCTCGAAGGGCAAAAACTGTATACCTCAAAATAACCGGATTCAAAGGATTAAAAGTATATACGTAGTTTAAAAAATTAAAGTTATATGGCTTTCAGGATTTAACTTACATGGTGCAAAGGATCAAAGTTATGCGACTTAAAAGATCAAACTCGCATGGCCCGAAAAGTCAAAGTTATACGGCTCGAAGAAATTAAAGTCGATAATTTGAAGGACTAAGATTTTATTGCTTAGAGACTTTAACTTACATTGCTCAACGGATCAAAATTATGTATCATACAAGATTAAAATTATATGGTCCGAAGGATCAAGTTATATGGCCAAAACTGTATGGCTCAAAGCGACAAATTTGAAGGATTGAAAGTATGCAGTTTGAAGGATTTAGTTGTATAGTTCGAAGAATTAAACTTAACTTAAACTTGACTTAAAGGATTAAAGTTACATGTCTGGAAAGATAAAAAGTATGTGGCTCGAAGGACCAAAGCCACATGGTCCTTCACGGCAAACTATTTAACTTAAGATTTTTAATATGTTGTCGATAATCTAATAGATAATTCTAGCACTTAAACATGTAAAAACCTTTCGAATAAAAAATAAGTGTTGAGGATTAAATTTTATTTGTAACAATTGCTACCGCCGCCCATTTAAACGTTCAATAACACAAAAGCGAATAAAAAGAACATAAGGTATAATTACAGATTGGATAATACGAATAACAAGCAAGAAACCATGCGATTAGTTTGTTTGCGGAATAACTCCGTGCGTATTCTAGTCCTACCACTGGGCATAACTGGTAATCTAAGTTTGGTAAAATCCATAATGAAGTTATTGGCGTGATACAGTCCCTGAAATTGTGGTTGTTTAATTATTAAATTGTTAATGTTAAAGGGGGCCTGGAGGTGAAACGGACTGCGAATCCGCTTCGCGACCAGCCGACAAAGGTGCGAATATCGATGGGGCGTGAAAAATGTTAAATTTAAACAAAATAATTAATTACTTTCGGAATCGGACAAGTTCTAGGAGCAAGACCAACACCCCTTTCGATAGAAAATCCAAGTTCACCCATGTACTTTTCCAACGCATAACAAAAACCTTCTTTCACGTCAAACTTCAACAAGAAAATCCAGCTGTCTTTTGTTATGGGGGATTCTTTGTGCAATATCACTCTAACCTAAAACATGTTTCTTCTAAATAACTAGAAAAATTTATTTTTCGGTTGTTCTAAAATAATAAAGGTACTAGGACGAAACAAAGCCCAAACATTTTGTTTCGGCGATTGTCAACCGTTTTCCACGGCCTACTTTAATTTGCAACTGTAAAATCGTATAACAGTTACCAATATATTTTCTCCAAGAGGATACGGTATCGTATAGTTAAGATCCATTAATTGTTGGCCACGATTGAAATTTTTGGGCGTAGTGTAACATATTACTTCGTTCGTAACATTAGGGCAAGAATCTGCTTTATCCAACCTCGTATTAGACGTACCTTGCCCCTGAAATTTTTGGAAAACGTTTAAAACATCGTTAAAAATATTAATCCTTCCCTCACTTCGGCTATTTTAAGAAAACCAAACGTAAAAACTACTAAGGCCGAAAAGTACTTCGGACGGTTCCCCATATCGCGCCACTAAAGCTAAAATAATTAAACAACTGTTCAGTTTTGGACTTCCAAGGCTAGCGTTGCTTTTGTGAAAATATTCAACGGAAATATTCATTATCAAACACAATGTTATTTGTTTCGGCTTTTTATAATTATTGTTATCGTGTTGGAAGTATGCAAACATTAAATATAATAACTTTTTGAAAAATTGTTTTTGGTAATGATCCTTGATGACATAAGCATGTTTTATTTCCAAAAAAACGACTGAGTTCTTTCTCGTATATTAAAATTAAACCCAATCACACGGATGCAACTAAACCCCGCCGATGAGCGACTTTTCGTTATCCGTTAAGTTGGATTACGCTATTATCATGGCAATAAACGAGCCGGAATGGTTATTATACAGTGCGAGTGTAAAGTCTGGAACTATCGCAATAAATCGTTTATTAAACGTTTTTGAAAAAAGTCCTCGAACACGTCAATTTTTATCTTAAATGAGACATATTTTACTGTAATCGTCACTTAAAGATCGTCTTTTGTTTTTGAGTTATGAAGTAAACGATAATTTTTTTAAATGGAAACCCTAATTTTTTATGGTGAATTTGGAACAAGCATGGCATTCTTAGACCAAATATGATAAAAAAGTGTGATATTGTATTTTTCTATTTGGAAGATATTGTACATAATAGTAATGAAAAATCGAAAACACGTCAAATAGGTCAATGATTTGATAGCTTATTTACTGTTTCATTGCGTACATAATTTTAACGCTGTCAATTAATTGTTACATGGCTACTTGATTTTTTTATTAAAACTTGGAACTCTTGATTGTTATTAGATTTTTGTTTTAAAACTTTAACGGCAATTATCTCGAAAATTTCAAAATACAGTACCATACTTTTTTAGCATATTTGGTCTTAGAATTTCATGCTCTTTCCAAATCCATCATAAAACATTAGGGTTTCCATTTAAAAAAATTATCGCTTACTTCATAACTCAAAAACAAAAGACGATCTTTAAGTGACGATTACAGTAAAATATGTCTCATTTAAGATAAAAATTGACGTGTTCGAGGATTTTTTCAAAAACGTTTAATAAAAGATTTATTGCGATAGTGCCAGGCTTTACACTCGCACTGTATGATGAATGCTAAGGGTAAAAACAGATGGGGCGATTTGTGTCGAGTCGACCGTCCAGTCGACGAATTTTATTTTGGTTCACACAGAACGCCCATGTCAAAACGGTATCAATTTGATGGTATCCTGTTACCTTAGGCTAAAACAGATGGGGCGATTTATGTCAAGTCGACAGTCGACTCGACATAAATCGGCCCGTCTGTTTTTAGCCTTAGGTTATCATTAACTTGTATACTCTGGGTACATACTCAAAAATAGTCAAAATGCTTTATTTCCACATCATTTTAGAAGAGGGTCCAAAACAAAACAAAGGTCCTTGGTATGACCTTCAACCCTAGCTCGAATCCTACCGTACGGAAGCTCATGGCACGAATTCCATGGTAGATTCCCTTTAATGTTAAAAAGTTAGAAGGTTAAAAAGTTAGAAGCGAAAAATGAATGTGGTGAAGATGATTTAAGTATTTTGGAGTTAAAAAAGGAGTCATTTCTTGGTCCGGGGCATTTCATAGTTCGTATTTTTCTATCACGAGATTCGCCGCACTTTGGGCCTACAATTTTTAATTAATACAGGTTCAGGCTGGTCTCTTCATCTATTGGTAAACTCAACTTCCAGATATGTTCCTTGACTACCCATGTTCCCATTGTTAAATATATAAAAGTTAAGCTTATTAGGGTGGGTATTTTAGTACTGATTAAGGTTAAGTAGGCCTAAACTACGACTTAAGCCAAGAATGGCTGTACTTAAGCCCTAATGTAAGCCGCCTTAAACTAATCTTTAGCTTAAACCTGCACTGGAATACAGACTCTTGATAGATGAAAAATGCAGCCCTAACATTTCTAATTTTAAAAATAAATGCCTTCGTTCCTTTGTAGAGAAACTGTGAATATCACTATACGTAATTAACACGTCGCACAAATAGGAACAAGAATCAATCGTACTAATAATTTTCAAATAGTTACTGAATGTTTACAGATTTGGTTTATTTAAAGCTGTTGCTCCCCCACGTCATGGGCAATTCTTTAACATTTTTTACCGTCATGATTTTTAGAAAAACTTGCTAATTATTCTGTTTTTTCAACTCGTATAATAGTCTGAACTACGGAAATAACAACGTGATGTTTACAATATGTGGCGATGAATGTGTTAATTCCACCTTTTGTTTGTTTTCAAGATTTGGGAAGATTTTCTGCTAAGGGTACGTTTTAGACCAATTGATGAGATGAGACAAGCTAAGAATTTCTTCGTATTTCTTTGAAGTTCCTACAATATTTTTAACATACTGAAATTACTGAATTTCCCTAACCTCCAAGAAATCAAATTCCGGATTTTTACAATTAGCTCGAAATCCGGATGTTCCCGAATCTTTAAGCTCTTCAATAATCCAACACAGTTTACTACGCCGAGCTTTTGAATTCCAAATTTCACTGATTTTTTTTACTTAGCAACTTTTTTAATAAACTTTTGGCACGAATAATAGAATCAGTATCTGAGACAGGTTCACATAATTATTTATAATATATCATATTGGCATTACAATAAAATCCCCATTTTGTGTCAAAAATACTGTCCAGCAGTTTACTAAGACAGGCAGTTTGAACGTAAGGATGTAGTGGACGGTCGTTCCTTTACTTCAATACAAAGTAACTGTTGAAGTCACGGTCGTGGTTCAGTTGGTTCAGCGTGCGTCTGACCACTGAGAGTGGCCCGGGTTCGATTCCCAGGGTCCTCGGAAGGCAATAGCAAACCACCGAAGTATACTGCCTGGTAAGTCTTCTCTGGAGTAGAAGTGCAAGCACTTTCGTGGTTCGGAACCGACGTAAAGCTGTAGGTACCATATGTCTGTAGGCTACTTGATGGAAGACGCCAACGCCCTGCAAAAGGCACGCCACTCGGAGAAGAGAACTGTTGAAGATGTAAAGACCTGCACATGCACTACAATAAAATACACTTTTTTAAATACGAGGGTCGTTTGGTAATTAGGGTAAAAAAGCAAGTTAAACACATTTCTTTGGAAAAAATCAATTTTATTTTTCAACGGTCTTCTTTGATGGCTACACACTTGGTCCAACGAGATTCCAATTTTTTCAATCCGTAAGAAAAGTATCTTCTTCAAGGGCTGCAAGATACTCATTGACAACGACGATTTCTTCCCACCGAGCTAAAATTTTTAAGTTTGGGATGAGAAATTAATTCAAAGTCCAAATTATGCAATTCTTTCAATGCAATTGTCGACTTGTGCGATGGCGCATTGTTTTGATGGAACAGCACTTTTTGCGTGCCAATTTTGGGCATTTTTGTTCCAGCTGGTCTTTCAAAAGGCCCAATAAAGTTGCCCTGTTGTTGTATTTATTTCATACAGTCTGGTAAATTCAGTTTCCCGGCTCCATTTTGAGTATGGGAAGTGAGCTATTACGGTATCAGAACCGGTAAGTGTAACCAAGCAACACTTACCGGATTGTTATTTTTGACACAATAAAACTTCAAATCAAACCTCCTTAACAAATTTTATTTTTTCGTATCGACTTGCTGACTTTGTAGGAATTAATTTTCCTGTTGCTTCTGAAGAAATTTCTTCACAAAATAAACACAGTTGCTATAGAAAAACTGGTAGTGTGATTTAATACAAAATGCACCCAATAATGTCACATGTAGACGTTATTAAAAAGTGTCACATTTAACAATAAAAAATCAAATTGTTTGCAGCATGAAATAAAATGTTATACGATACAAGTCCGTGAAGTACTTGTTTCGAAATTCTGGACTGGGCTCCTTCGTCGCTTCATCCATAAACATCTAAACTCGTACTTTAATAAGTCACTTCCCGGACTTGTAACGTAAATTACTATTCCCTTGTCCAAGTAGTCAATCAGGATAATCCCTTGTGAATACCAACAAAAAACAGTGACCATCACCTTCCCAGCCGACAAAACGGTCTTCGCCTTGAACACCGCTCGCTGTTCATTGTTGTAACTGCTGTTTTGTCTCAGGCGTGTAGTGTATAACCATGTTTCGTCTACGGTAACGAATCACCACAAGAAATCCTTCAGATTACGGGTAAACTTTGCGATGAAATTTCCTTTCGTGTGCCTTTTTGGTCGCTAATCAACAATGGCGGCATCCATCCCGCACGAAGTTTTTTTCATATACCATTTTTTGTGTAGAATATTATGCGCCCATTCAGATGAGATGCTTACAATCTCAGCAATATCGCATATTGCGGATTTTCTCAACGATATCCGTCGTATGTAGTGACTTCAACTGGGCTTTCGGAGTGGGATTCATCTCTGGTGCTCGTTCGACCACGTTTAAATTCATTTATCCAGAAATAAACTGCCTTAATCTGAGCAGCTGCTCACTTTTTTAAATAAAAATGTTTTATGACTGCACGAAATTCACCTTTTTCCATTTATATATTAACAGCTACAGCGCACACTTAAAACGTCTGTAGAACAAAAACAATGCATAGCTTTTACTCGTATATCAAATTTGACACGATTTTATTTGAAGAGTGACACTTGCCAGTGGCACCACTATCTGCTTGGTGACGCCATCTCATCGAAATTTAACTGAATTATCAAAAGACTCTCGTCAACTATTATATTAACCAATTACCAACTATCTGTTGCTATTAATAAAATGTGGCAAGCTATAGTCATTTGGTACATCTGAGGTGACAAAGGGGTTGCGGCAGGGATGCTGTATGTCATCAGATATTATTTAACATTTACTTGACATGCGTACTTAAAGTATGGGAAAATGAATGTTACAACATGGGCATACAAATAGGCAATGAAAGACTACATTCTCTCCCCTTCGTCGATGATCAGGTAGTATTTGCAGCAGACACAGACGATGCCTCATACATGATGAGGAAACTAAGAGAAGAGTACGCAAAGTGGGGGCTAGAAATAAATACTACCAAAAAAAAAGTATATGACAATAGGAACGCCAGGGTCAAATTAATTTAATAGTGGGAAGTGCAGTTATTAATCTATGCCATAGTTTCATATATTTGGAAGTAACAATCACCTCAGAAGCAACTATATATGTATATACATCCTCTTATTCTTCCCACAACTCCCAATAGAGCAAAGACCACCTTCCGGCGTTTCAAGTAGGTTTAAGAGGCAGAAGTTCTAGGCTTGCGCATGTTGAGTTTGAGATATTACTATTCGGCGTTTTCTATTTTGTTCACCAATTCCTTCCAACTATCCCTGCCCAATGCTGTACGTTTTATTTCCTCCCATGATAAGTTAAGTTTTTGTAGTTCAGTTTTTAAATTTCTTTGCCACATAGCTTTAGGTTTCCCGACTCTCTTTTTCCCCATAGTGTTGTAGTCCAGTACTTACCGGGTTGTGTTATTATGTGGTTTCTTCAATGCGTGGCTTAACCATTTCCATTTCCGTTTCTTAATCATTGCTTCATTTTTTCTTCGTCTGTGATCTGCCACAGCCAAGTATTAGTTATTTATTTTGGCCAATGGATGTTACATCTGGTTCTTAAACACTGTTTATGAACGATTGGACTTTTTTGAAATTCGTTTTGTTTTCCATCTACGTTTCTGCTCCATACAGCCATATATTCTTTACATTCGACTTAATCAGTTTGGTTCGTCTTGATATATTTTTATCAGTCCATATTTTCCGTAGCACGTTAAACGCCGTTTGTGCTTGTGTGGCTCTTCTGTTTATATCCTTTTACTTCCTCCTTTTATATCTGCTACACTTCCTAGATAACAAAACCCTGCCACTTCCTCTATCGCTTCTCCTTCTCCTTCTCGTATGTTTATTCTATTTCTTTGGTTCGCTGCTTTCACTAGCAGTTTCTGACGCAAAAGCAAGTACTGACTTGTAGGAAAACGACGATCATTCATTATTTACTTTTGCATGTTAACGCTTTACTGATACAAAAGGTACTAGCAAATGATATAAAAATATTGGAAGGTTGTCCTCCTGCGAATGGTCAACCAAAACAGTTATTTGTTATTGGCCCGGATGTGGGGCAGCTCGAAGGACGAAGACTTATATGGCACGAAGGATTAAAATTATTTGGTAGCTGATAGCTTGAAGGATAAAACTTACATGGCTTGAAAGACCTAAGTTATATAGCCCGAAGAATCAAAGTTATATGGGGCGAAGGGCCAATACTGTAGGGCTCAAAAGACCAAAACTCGAAGGAATAAAAGGTATAATTTGAAGGACTAAGTTATACGGCTTAGAGGTTTAAAATTACTTGACTTAAAGGATCAATATTATATGTCACAAACGATCAAAATTATAAAGAATGGACTAAAAGTATCCGGAAAAAGTGGATGCTCTGCGACCTCAGCCAATTTTGGCATAGTGAGAAGTGGCTAAATCAAGCCAAAATACATAATTATTGTTGGAGTAGTAAGTGTTAATAAATTGCTTTAAAATCGGGAGACAGCATTGTTGATACATGTCAGCAGTAATGGCACAAGCTGTTGAATCCCTAATAATGGGAGCTGAAATTCCTTATCGGAAAGCGCCGAATGTGCCGAAAGCAAGACCTGTTGAGGAGGTTTGGGCGATTTTAGCGGGAATAGTTTACACTGAAGCCAAAACAGTCCAAGGGCCGAAACTTAGAATAAAGAAAAAAAAATGAGCAAGTCGATGTAACTCTCGCCCAAGGAATGATGCGTAATGTAAAGGGAAAACTACGAGCAACAGATGGAGGGCCGTTCTCAATATTATAGTTTTAAATATTAACGTAAGTTATAACTACATTGCTCAAAGGATCAAAATTATGTATCTTAAAAGATTAAAATTATATGGTATGAAGGATCAAAGATATAGGGCTCTAAGTGACACAATTCGCATGATTGAAAGTATACAGTTTGAAGGATTTAGTTGTGTGGCTTAAAGAATTAAACTTCCTTGTCTTAAAAGATCAAAGTTACATGCCTTGAAGGACCCAAAGTATGCGGCGCGAAGGACCAAGGCACATAGTCCTTCAAGAAAAACTTAAGATTTTTTATACATTGTTGACAAACAAACAGATAATTCTAGCTCTTAAAGATGTAAAAACCTTTCGAATAAAAAATAAGTGTTGAGGATTAAATTTTATTTGTAACAATTGCTACCGCCACCCATTTAAACGTTGAATAACACAAAAGTTAATAAAAATAACAGAAGATATAATTACAGACCGGATAATACAAATAAGAAGCAAGAAATCATGCGATTTGTTTGTTTTCGGAATAACTCCACGCGTACTCTAGTTCTACCGCTTGGCATAACTGGTAATCTAAGTTTGGTAAAATCCATAATGAAGTTATTGGCGTGATACAGTCCCTGAAATTGTGGTTATTTAATTATTAAATTGTTAAAGTTAAAGGGGGCCTGGAGGCGCAGTGGACTGCCAATTCGTTTCGCGACCAGTCGACACAGATTCAAATATCGGCGGGGCGTGAAAATGTTAAATTTAAACAAAATAATTAATTACTTTCGGAATGGGACACGTTTTAGGAGCAAGACCAACAGACCTTTCCATAGAAAATCCAAGTTCACCCATGCACTTTTCCAACGCATAACAAAAACCTTCTTTCACGTCAAACTTCAACAAGAAAATCCAGCTGTCTTTTCTTATGGGGGATTCTTTGTGCAATATCACTCTAACCTAAAACATTTTTTTCTAAATAACTAGAAAAATGTGCTTTTAGTAAAACATTCAACGGAAATAGTTATTTATCAAATGCGAATCTCGTTTGGTTGGACATTTTATAATATTTAGTTTGTTGGAAATAAACATATCAAACATAATGAGTTTTTGAAATAGTTATTTACGATATGAGTATCGTAACAACTCGTATTACGATGCGAGATGGAAAGTTTGTCAAACGAGACCGCAGGTCGAGTTTGACAAATCCATTGAGGATCGTAATACGAGGTTACGATATGAATATCGTACAAAGCTTTATCTACTTTCATAAAATTAGCAAAAAAATTAAATATTTATCAATAATTGCCTGATGCAAAAGTTGACTGTTCCAATTTTCATTGAAATGTAATACGTTAAGGCTTGATTTTTTGTTTATTTGGTGTTGGTTGCTGTCAGTTTGAATGAAAATTGGAACAGTCAACTTTTGCATAAGGTAATTAATTATTGGCAAATATTTCATATTTTTTGATAATTTCATGCAAGTAGATAAAGCTTTGTACTATATTCATATCGTAAAAATCGTAAAAAGTGCATAATAAATGTTTATAACAAGTAAAATAACTATGAATTCTCTTGTCAATCTGTCATTTTTATGTCAAAAGTTATTACGATACTAGTGCGGTAATATAGTTCATTACAACACGATTTTTCGTTTCGAAATATTGATATTACGAAATGAAAGTAGATAAAAAATGTTTCGTGATTATATGAGCGATTGTTTATTTCGTTACGCACGTGTTACTTCTAATGAATCCACAAAAAAGCCAAGTATGATTTTGTTAATGATCCTTGAAATGATTTAAGCCTGCTTTATTTCCAAAATAACCTACTGATTTTTTTCCTTCCTACCCGTATATTGAAATTAAGCTTTAATCACATGGGTACAACTAATAAACCCCGCCGATGTGTGACTTATCGTTATCCCTTAAGTTGGATTACGCTGTTACCCTCGCAACAAATGAGCTGTAATGTTTATTTTATAGTGAATAGTTATGATCAACGTCTACACTCCGGGTACATACTCAAAAACAGTCAAAAAAATGCTTTATTTCCATACCATTTTACAAGATGGCCCAAAACAAAGCGTCAGCATAAGGCTTTATTGTACCAAAATTAAGGAATGTTATTTAAGAAGTAAACGGAGCATAAAATGAGCTTTTTGGTGTCCTTGGTATGGCCTTCGATCCTAGCTCGAAGTTTACCGTACGGAAGGGTTTGCAACTTCATTTTTTTAAAGCTCATGGTAAGAACTCCATGGTAGATTCCCTTTAATATTAAAAAATTAGAAAGGGAAAATGAATGTGGCAAAAAGTACCTTAGGAACCGGGCAAATTTTTGGGGGTATACCAATGGCCCTCTCCATATCATAAGCGAGCTCCCCGAAATACGTATCTAAAGCATGGCAGAATCCTTGCTTGTCTTCGAAATTAAATAAAGGCATCCACTGATTGGTTGTTGGTATTTCCGAATGCAAAATCACCTTTATCTGTTGATCAGGAACTTATCACAAAAGGTAAGTGGAATACCACCAAGCAGAATATTGCGCAAAGTAAGTAGAATATAACCATTTTTGCTTAAGTTATTTACCATTAAATTCTCTCCAGCTGGGAAAGGTATCGAAAAATTCAACTCGGCGGTTTGCAAGCCGTGATTGAAGTCTTTTGGAGTTAAAAAAAGGGTCATTTCTTGGTCGGGGGCATTTTTACACAGTTCGTATTTTTCGATCACAAGATTCGCCGCACTTTGAGCCTACAATTTTTAATTTACACAGGTTAAGGACTGGTCTTCCATAATTTCACTTGTTTCCATAGCTAATTATATGAAAGTTAAGTATATTAGAGGATTTCCGTGCAGTTTTAAATTGAAGCTCAGGTTAAGTAGGTCGAAACCACAACTTAAGACTAATTTAAGCCGCCTCAAGCTTTAGCTTAAACCTGCACTAAAATAGCGATTCTTGTGAGATGAAAAATTCAGTTCTAAGAATTTTAATTTTTTAATACCTTCGTTCCTTTGTAGAGAAACTGTGTGAATATCACTAGAATTAACACGTCGCACAAATAAGTAGAACAGCTCATCGTAGTAATAATTTTTAAATAATTACTGGGTGCGTATAGATCTGGGTTATTTAAACCTATTTCCCTTCCACCTCATAGGTGAACTTCAATCATTCTGTCGTCATCATGATTTACAGAAAAAGCTGCTAATTACCGTGTTTTTTCAGCTCTTATAATAGTCTGAACTACGGAAATAACAACATTCAAATGCTGATCACCCGGATGCAAAAACTCGATAACTTGTTTACAATATGTGACGATGAATGTGTTAATTGCACCTTTCCCTCTTTTTTACTTTTAAGATTTAGGAAGACTTTCTGCCAGGGGTAGGTTGTAGGCCAACTGATAATACCGCGTTAAACTGAGATTCCTAAAGATTTCGTTGGGTTTCCTACAATACTTTTAACGTACTGAAATTATAGAATTTTCCAGGAATTCTGATATTTCCTAAACTTCCACGAAATTAAATATTGCCCTTTTTAAAAACTAGCTCGGGTGTTTCTGAATCCTTAAGCCCTTCAATAATCAAACAATTATTACACAGAGTGTCTGAATTCCAAATTTTCCTGTAGATTTTACAATTTTAATTTTTTAATAAACTTTTGGCATGTATATTAGAATCAGTATCTTAGATCAAGCTCGTATGAGAAAATTTTTCTGGAATTATAGGCGATGTTCAGAACTTGTGTCTCACTGCCAAGCAGTTTACTTACACAAAAAGTGTAAACGTAAGGAATGTAGTAGACGGCTGGCCCTTCAAGACGAAGCAACTGTTGCAGATGTAAAGACCTGCACATGCATTCTAATACAATATATTTTTTAAATAAATTATTAAACCATTACCCATTCCTATTAATAAAATATTGTAAACTATGGAAGAAATGAGGTTTAATACAACGTATACAGTGACCGGTAAAAAGTTCGCAACATATGGGAAAATTTTTTATTATTAGAGTACCTATCGAAAAAACTTTTACGGGGGATGGGCTCTGCATGTTCGATAACCTAAAAATCGAATTTGAGATATGTCACCACTGGTATGGCGGCAAATTTTAAAAAATTGCCGTGAAGTCGAAAAAAGTGGGGTTAGATGACAATATATCGAAGAAAATTATTATAAAAAGTTGCTTAGAATTTAATGTTAGGCGTATGTGTGCCGATACTCTGATAATAAAAATTTTTCTCATATGTTGCAAACTTTTTGCCGGTCACTGTATAAATGTCAAGGGCGGAGAGCTAACTCCGTTAGCCAGAACATCGCCCTATGCTTCCTGGAGAAGCGTAAAAAAGCTGATGATGATGATATAAATGCCGTAAAAAAGCTCTACGAGAGTAGTGTCAGTCAAATGAAAATGCGAAATCCACTTTCTCGATCCTTTGAGGTGACGAAGGGGATCCGACAGGAATGCCGTATGTTACCATCATTATTTAAAATTTACCTGAAAATCATACTTAAAGAATGGAAAAATAAATGTTACAATATGGGCTTACAAATAGGCATAACAGACTATTCTCTCCACTTCGTCGATGATCAGGTAGTATTTGCAGCAGACGTAGGTAAAATCTCTCGAGTATTTTATGTCCTAAACCAGTTATTGGGCGATGAGTTAGAGCAAGGATATTTCCAACACATTGGGGCCAAAGTTCATATCACAAAAGCAACTGTTGCACTATTAAACTATTTACAAGTTCAAACCTAAATAGTGTAAAACATTCGCCTGATCTAGCGCCGTCATATTACCCTGTTTCCACTTATTCATATACATATCTTTACAACCCCAGGTAACTGAAGCTCTAGAAATGCGGCCCGCGATGTCAAATCATCCGCGATCTTGAATTTATTGAGATAATTTGCAATTTTCATTTTTACAAAAAAATAAATAAATATTAATCATATTATAATAAATTAAAAATTGTTCATTTAAAAAAATACTAAATTTTATATGTAATATATCTTGTTATTATACAGGGTGGTCGTGAAAGTTTAGGCAGTACGTTAACTGCGTTAACTACATGAAAAATAGTGAAGATTGTTTTCCTAAACAGCAAATTAAAAAGATACGGCCCTGTAAATTTGAATTAAAAATATCGATTTTTTCGAATAACTTGAAAACTATTGGAGGTTTATTTTTGCAGGGTAAATTAGGGTCTACCAAAGTCATAATTTGATAGTAATAAGTAAGAAGAAAGCTTTAATTTGTTCAGTGGCGTAGTTAGAGGGAATTAAAGACATTTTTAATTTAAAAAAACTTAAAGGCCACGTTTTTTTAAACACCCTGTGTGGCATTATGAAAGAAAAATTAATTTTACGTAAAAACGTTTTTTTGATATTTTTAGCCCAACAAAGTCGTTTTTGACATAAAGTTGTTATTTGTTGCACAAAAGCAATTTTGCAACACCACACTGGAAGATATTTTTGCGTATATCTCAAAAACGAATTTGTTGGGTTAAAAATGCCAAGAGAACTTTTTTACGTAAAATTAATTTTTCTTTCATAATACGGCACCTTAATACTCCCTAATTACGGCACTGGTCAAATTAGAAAAAAATGTTTATTTGAAAAATCTTCACTATTTCCCGTGTAGTTAACGTACTTCCTAAACTTTCACGACCACCCTGTATAGATTGAATATATTTTATTGTCTTAACGGCCGCCCTATTATTAAAAGAAAACAAAAACTGTACAAGTCAGACACTTCAGATTGATGAATTTATTATTTTTTCTTTTTATATTTGAAATTATTTATTTATTTTTGTTTAATTATTTTTGAAATGTGTTAATAAACAGTTTGTAATAAAAAGTAATTATTGTCGTAAATAAACACCGATTATGTTACTTCTACAGAATTAGTATAAATCTTTCCCTTGTATCTAACTTTTTATCGATTTAAACGTATTTTTCCATAACACTTTTTTTTTGCCCGCCAAATATTTTGGAATTTACAATTTGGCCCACCTAGGGAAAACTTTGGGAACCCCTGCTCTAGAAGAACACATTAAGAAAACAATATGCTGATATAACTCCAGTAACATTACCGGATGTTTTCATGAATACGAAACGATGTGTAAACTTAATGCTTACAAGCTACTAGTAACGGCAATCATTTTTTACAACTTGTGTAATTTGGAAAATCTGCTGTTAATGGTACCCATATACTATAAAATCACTCTTTTCAGAGATTCCAATTTGTAAAATGGAAATATTCTCAAAGTCATACTTAAAATCCACAACAGCTTCGATACAAGATATGACTTGCAAAACCTTTACCAACTGTCGATCGTTTGGCAAATATCGGATGAAACTTAAAATAGTTATGGAAGTTAATGTATATGAAACAAATTCGATGAGAATTTGTTCAAAATGACTGGCAATTGAAATAATCGGCATTTGGTGCCTTTGAGCCTTCAGGCAATCATACAATATACAGGGTGGTCCATTTTCGATGTTTTTAAATGGGAAGTACCCTTAATATCGGAGATAGACAAAAACTGATGTCGGAGTCCAGGGCTCTTTTTTGATGCAGGTTCAAGTCCCGAAAACAAAATTCGGCTATCTTTTGTGATTTTTTAGTTATAGCCCAAAATTCAAAATTTGGCCATATCGAAAACTTTAAATAACTCTCTTGGTTTTGAAGATATCCAAAAACGGTAAAAACATTCTACAGGCACTTTTTTAAGTAGAATATGATAGTCAATTCAGATATCTTCTAATTTTCATGTTTTAAGAATTATGACGTAAAGTTGGTATTTTTTAAATATAAGTCGTAGTTGGCCATGATACCATTAAATTGCATAGTTATTCCGCTTTCCGAAAATATATAGTTTATAGGGGTTAAATGCAGTAACAATACCTTTGTTGAACAAAATCAGATTATATGATGTTGTTAGCAATTAGTAGACCATGGCTCATGATAGCAAAACAAAAAGTAATATAGCGGTTGCATGTGACGTCAGTAGGCCATCAGCTGAACACTTGTAGGGTAAACAAAGGGTAGATTTCTATGCACCGGTATACTAATTTTACCAAAAAGGAAATATTACATCTTATTACAATATCAAACCGAATAAAGATATGCTTAACCAGATGAGGGATGGTTTAGCCTACATAATTACGAAATTTTCAGTTACCTAACATTTCCCCCAGGGTCAGCTGATACGAATGCAATTGAAAATTTTATCGTGAATTAAAAAGAGTATTAGGGAACGTGATATTTCCCAGAGAAAGCAGTTAGAGAAAAGCTCTGGGAAACAAGAAACGAAAAATTTTGCCAGGTTATACGTAGAAACTTGTAAAATCTCCATATGTCAAGACAATTAAAAGCTGTTAAAGATAACGCGAGATTTTCTACAAAATATTAAATTAATTATTTAGTTTTATTTACTTTCCAAACTGTCGTTCATTTTCAGTCGGGCGCGTTATTATGTTCCTAATGCCGTCACATGCACCCGATCTATTAGCTTTTATTTATTGCTATCATGAACCATGGCCTACTAATTGCTAACATCATATAATCTGATTTTGTTCAAAAAAGGTATTGTTACTGCATTTAACCCCTATAAACTATATATTTTCGGAAAGCACAAAAAATATGCAATTTAATGGTTTCATGGCCAACTACAACTTGTATTTAAAAAATACCAACTTTATGTCATAATTCTTAAAACATGAAAATTAGAAGATATCTGAATTGACTATCGTATTCTACTTGAAAAAGTGCCTGTAGAATGTTTTTACCGTTTTTGGATATCTTCAAAACCAAGAGAGTTATTTAAAGTTTTCGATATGGCCAAATTTTGAATTTTGGGCTATAACTAAAAAATAACAAAACATAGCGGAATTTTGTTTTCGGTACTTGAACCAGCATCAAAAAAGAGCCCTGGACTTCGAAATCAGTTTTTGCCTATCTCCGATATTAAGGGTACGTCCCATTTAAAAACATCGAAAATGGGCCACCCTGTAAATTTAGGCCAAATCCTATCTTAAGCTGGTTTAAACTGCAGCTTAAGCCCAGCCTCTCTGCTTTTAAGTTGACTTAGAAACACTCTAGCGTAAACCTACCCTGAAACACCCACCCCTATTTGTAAGAATATCAAAACATATGTATTAATTCGCTAGAATACAATACCAATGCAAAGCTTGTTGTTTGATTCTAACCAACTGAAATTCCAATATAACAATCAGTATAAAAAAACAAACGAATTCAATGAATAAATATAGTCTTAAGACTGGCATTTACATACAGTGACTTTCTATTTGACGTATCTAAAGTTGCATAACTACTTTCTTCTTAGAGTGGCATACCCTTTACAGGTCTACTTAAATAAGCAAAATGGTTTGTGAACGGATTTGTGTATGACTCAAAACTGTACAGTCGTGTAATAACTAAAGGCGGATTTATGCAGCCATTTTCATTTACATTTATTTTTAATTTAATTTTCATTTATCATTTTTTAAATGTCCCAATTCATGCAAACAAAATAATAAATGAAAATGAACGCATACCCACATATGAAAATACGCTGACAGATGATGAATGTCATAATGACATAACCCCAATTTTCGCTGGAATAAAATTTTAATTAGCTCAATTAGAACTGAATCGTTGATTTCAGACATTTTAAAGATAATACATGGATAATACAACCCAAACAATACACAATAACAACCACCTGATCAACTTCTTGTCGTTGTCATACCGTACACGCATGTGTCATTTATAATTTTAATTTAAAAGATAAAAGTTGGTCATCTTATAAATTAAATGATAATGAAAGATAAATGAAAACGTAAATGAGAATGGTGTATGCATGGTTACATTGGTTTACATACATTTATCTTTTAAATTAAATTAAAATTAAATTAAAATTAAATGAAAATGGTTGCATAAATCCGCCTTAACAAGTTGAGATGATTAAATTGGAATAATACGAAATAGTTTTCCTTCGAATTCTGTTTCATATTTTAAATATTTTTAAATTATTGGTTCGCATGTTAGTTGAGTTGCCTACACGCTACATTATGAATAGTGAGTTACAACGATATTTCTAAAATCCTATTTCCATTATTTCCGAATTAATTTGCATTTTGGAAAAATGCTCGTGTGGCCTTTGAAAAGGCGATGTTTTTATCTATCTATTGGCGTGGAGATTTTTTCGATATCTCAATTTTTGTAAGTACTATTTGAATTTTTTAAAGTAAAATACAGTTCTACGTTTTCTATTGCTAAAACGTTATCGTTTTTTAATTTAACAAAACCGAGGTGTCTATAGACAGACAAAAGGTAAATGAAATAGAAACAAAAATCCCGCCACCCCTACATTAAAATTGGTTCTCAAAAAATGGAGCAAAGTCTGTATATAATCGACTATTTTTCAAGGTGTAAACTCCGTCGTTAAGGATATAACTTCCACTATTCCCCTGGGCCCTTCGACAAAAAAAATCATTTTAAAGGTTTTACAAATTGGCTAGCTAGTTTGCTTATTGAGTGGATGCATATACGCCATTGGTGACGTCACTCGCAGTACTTAGTAATGCCAACTTCACAAAGTAAACAAATCTTTTTTCTGGTTTTAAAAACGTGTTCATACGGCTGTACACTGTACAGTGACATGCTGCTATTATGGTTTCTGTTGTTTTGTGATAGTTTACTAAGACTTAATCTGAATTTGTTTTTTATTTATTTTTTTAGTAAATCTCCGGGGCTTGTATGTTGGTGATTTCCAGATGAAAGATGTAAATTAATTAAAGTCAAAATAATCTAATTCCTGTACTTTCAGGAAAATTCAGGCTAGGTCATGGTTCAAAAATTGTATTATATTATCAGTGCAAGTTACACTACCTACGTAAGTTTATTTAGAGGTTTCTGTGAAGCTACGAAAGTTTCTCTATGTCTGATTTACGCAGTCTGTGCGGTCTGGATTGGACAGCACACAGTTGTCCAATACCTCAGAACAAGACCGCCAGAACAACACGAGCAAACAGGGATAGTTGTTAAGTTGATTGTTAACGTGCTGCTTGTAATTGTTACCAATCCCCGCAGGGCCGCCAACATTATGAGAATGTGGCCATGGAGTGTAACCATTGCCCGTATCCCTACTTTAGGGTGATTGGATCGTGTGTGTGGTGTTCTTTTTAAGGATGAATTCGCTTTTAAAAAAATGCATTTTCTGGGGCGGCTTGGATTTTCTTCCAAATAAAACTTAAAAGTTTCCCGCATAATACCGCTAATTATTAAATCTCAAAGCGACTTCCACAAAGCTATAAATTCAGAGACCATTTCCGAACGAAATAATAAAGTTAAATCAAGCCAGCGTAACGACATAAAACAAAAGAACCCTTAATACATTTCTTTCAAACAAAAATCACAATGGCGTTACACCATTTTAAGTAACAAATGAAAGAAAATAACAATGGTTGATTTGCATTTATGGGCGAGTTAAAACAATCGAACTGCCCCTGCGACTTACCCGACACGCGCCAGTGGTGGACGACGAATGAATTAAAACTAAATCTCGTTTAATTTATAATTCCGCCGGTCTTCCGTGCCAAAATTTTTTTCGAAAAAAACACAGCGGGGAAAACGTTCCGGAAACCGGTAAAATATTCCGACTTATCGGGGACCCTCGAAACCGTCGCAGCATCCTTTAATCAAACGCATTCGTTCAAGAATCGTCACAGTTAACTTGATGAAGCTGCAATTTCAGCAGCCGTTAAATTAATCATTTGATTTTAATTTAGCCCGACTATTACTGCAGTAATTTACACGTAGTTAACGACGAAAAAACGCGACTCGAAATGAGCAAACGACAATTTTTTCCAAGCTTTGGCAATTAAATATCTAATTAAAATCATCCACTATCTTTACTGCGCTCCCGCCTTTCGTCGCCGGGATGTTTGGGATGAAATTTATTCTTTTTTTCTTGTCTAACATTACGAACTCGACATGGTTATTTCCTGATGAAACTTTTCTTAAAAAGACTTCACAAATTTCCACCCACTTAGACTTACCACCTTACCACACGTAAGGTTGATTCGAATATTGTTGTTTTTATGCAGTTTGTGGTACGATTTCACGCATATAGAACTGACTTAGTTAAAATAACTGAGAAATATTTTAAGTTCAGACTTTCAGGTTTTACAGACCTACAAACCTGAAGGCTACTGAAGTTCTTGCATCTGAAAGACTGTCCAGTAAAAAGATAAAAAAATTTAAAAAGCCATTTTCAATCACCAAAAATTCTGTTTAGAAATACTAGCTAAACATTAACAGAAGCAGGGAAGTAAATTCAAACACCGTTACCAAAGTGTTTTTCATATTCAAAAACCATAATTTTTGCGTACATTACGTTTACGAAGATGTTGCACGTACGTACACACTTCGATAGCTAATCTTGCTTAGTTTACGTAAGTGCGTTTTACGTAAATGTTTATAATCTTTTCATAGGGAATATAATACCGATGTAAATATCTATAAAACAAATGCTCTGACATCACTTTTTTTGCTGTGCGTAATGTGCCCTCGTGCCGTGAGCGTAAAGATTATGCTTAAACTTATTGCAGATTACAACCTTCAACTAATTCAGTCCTTGCAAAATAAATCACACCGTTTGGTTGTACTTTTTCACTTCAGCTAATTTAACAACAATTGAACCGATATACATATAAACAACAAGCACATGGTTCTTGACAAACACCTGACGCGAAGACGTTTTACTATTATCACTTTACCCCTTTACCAAATGAGTTAATTTCCAGCACACAAACTTAACAATCTTCAATAATATTCTACGACGTAATCAACAAATATTGTTGCCATTGGAATTCGACAGGCTAAATTTATGTATATGAAATAACGGCGAATCCTTTTCTGGATGTTCTTGTCGATTTTCATATTTCTATGGATAACTGAACTCTTCGTCAAAGCAAATAACACCCGATTCACCAATGTACAAATATATCTGCATGAAGTTTTATTGTAAACTGATCACACTGTAGATATTTGACAGGATTATTCAAGTAACTCTGTACGTACGTACAAAGCTCAATTTGCGATGCTCGTCGGTCCAATGATATTTTAAAAATTTTACGTAAAGCGTAAAATAGGCATCGTGTAAAGCAGATTGACTGACCCGTCAAACCGTGTGCCTATATTCTTGTTGAATCATGTGAGGGAGCGATTAATGTTAAAGTAATACGGTTCATTTGATATTGTAAAGTACTTTAAACAACATCTAATCGAATTTTGTCTGCAAATGCGCTAACTGCAATCAATACGTCAGAATTAGTACAATTCTGTTTAAATAACTAGCCGTACAAAACAATCGGTGGTTGGTGCAATCAACCACTCTACAGTAGGTACCGGGAGAACTGTGTTGATTTAACGTCAACCATCACCCTAGTAAAGTGGTACGACAAAACCATACTTTCTTCCTCCTGAGGACTAACCACAAGCTTAAAAATCATGTGCGTTGATTGGATTTTAGTGCGTTTGTGACAGTTTGGCAGCAGGGTGATTCAAAAGTATCGTCATTAATTTTAAGGTTAGGTAGAGCATATCAAATAGACCAAATTTTCTCGATAAACCATGTGTCGCAGGTAAACGGTAAGCTCAGAAAAAAATTAAAAAGATGAATACAAAAATTAATATGAGGTCACTGGAATAGGTTCTGTTTACATTCAAAATCTAAATTTATCAATCCCCTTCTTGACCGTACTGATAAGAGAACCCATATGTGATTGTACCTACGTTAGTCAGTTCTTCGTTCGCTTGAAAAGCGCACTGTTCGAATGCTTTAACCTTTTAACAACCGCATTAATTGACGTTATTAATTTACGGGCAAGCTCTTCAAAATGCTGCAGCAGCTTTGAAAGAGTTTGTGTTTTTGTAGAAGTTAATAGAGGAACATTTGAACATATTCTGTAAGTGCCGTTTTGCTTTATTAACAACAATTTTTTTCTAATATCACTTTTTAATCATGCCAGTGAATGTTTACTGCCAGTCTCAAGCCTGAAAAAATGTGGGAGGAAGGTGAAACCTGTAAATTACATAATTGTGTAATGTTTCGTTTATTTTCCAGGGTCAAATTTTTATCGCGGGCTTTAAAAGTGTGTAACACAATTTAAAATACACAAAAATCGAGATAAGCTTTAAATTTTTGCTGTAATGTAGATACTTCTATTAAGGTCAGCATATACCCATTTAGTTTAATGATAATGACAATTCCTTTGGAATCACCCTGTATATTCTTAAAAAAGTTAATTTTAAATAGAATACAAAATTAACGTAATAGCTGCATGAGTTGTATCGTACAATAGTTGCACTCGCTGTGATTATTACAACAAAGTTAAATACGGAAGTTATTATTATTATAAGAGAAGGAACAAACGAACAAGTAATAAAAGAAGAAACAAGCGAAATTTCGCCTGGAAATAACCAATCAGAGGATACTTGATCGTTCAAGATTTCCGGCCATTTGTTTCCACTACCTTCAGATTCGTATAGTCAATTTGCTCTTGAGCACCTGGGTTCTAAATATCACAATTTTTAAAGATTGCAGTACTTCGCCAATGCGTTACTTTTAACAAACAAATTCCGGGTGCAACCGAGGACTACCACTGGCATTTCAAGAAGATTACTCTGATCCTTACGTGAGTTTGAACATACATTAGTTGCATTTGCCATGATTATTAACGCAAGTTATTCCGCGGGTGAACAATCATTAAGAGAAAGAACAAGCTTTAAAAGAAGAAGTAAGGGAACTCTAGCCTGGAATGAATCAACCAGACGATATTTTGTGGCTATGTGATCACTGTGGTATCTTTACACAATAAACCCAGATTATTGGAGAAACCAACATCTATAACTGGTATTTTCATTAGCAAACCATAAGCTATTATTATCAAGTTGCTTGCATTAGAACAACCAGAAAGTCTGGGTTTATAAAGTGAATGAACTATAGACATATTTCAATCGCAACGTTCATTCAAGGACTTTAATTATGTAGACTCTTGCACTAAATTTGAAATTGGTTACTGAATCTATCCTTTAATTCTTGCTGAGGTGGCTTAGAAGCATTCTTACGGGCAGTTTAAGGTCCAAGTCAGGGCTGATGGCAACTTTAAACAGTTCCGAAAGCAATCTGCAGCAATTTTGGTATGATTCTTGAGGAAACCATAGTTTGGCCCATAGTTCAACCGTAATAACCCTTTCGAAATATTTCTTTTAAAAAAGCCTTCAACGAGAATGAGTTTTGAAAAATTTAGATGAAGTGGCCCAGATAACTACTACTACATTTTAGCAACCACCTACGTATAAAAGGGTGTTTAGTTAAGTGATGGTTATATTCAAAACTTAGTTTAAGGTGACTTTAAGTAGGACTTAAGTAAAGCGAGGCTCAACTTAAGCCTTAATTTAAATCTAGATACCTCAGCTTAACCTGTGCTGAAATATCAACCCTAAACCATGCAAGTCATTTTAATAAAACAACGGCTTCGAAGAAGTACAGAGAAAAATTTACGCTATTTCAGGGTGGGTGCAATGTTTCCAAAATTAGTATCGTGAGTTTATATCAAACCCTGAACCATAAACCCTCATAATATATTAGTTAATAATTCAAATAGTCCAAACTGATTCGTTATACTGCTCTTTACTACCCTTCTGACTCAAAAAATCGAAAACCTCCTAACTATGCCCATTTCACTCGATGAAAGGTGTCTGAAAGCTACGAGTGTTTCCATTTTTGAAAAGAAAAAGTTAATTTGGTCCCAAAGTCGTGTATTTCGCAGGGTAGATAACTGAACGATGAATCCTTTAGAACGCGAAAACGTTGACAGTTCAGCAATTTTAAGGCGTAACGCGTCTCGCAGAAAGTTTACATATTTCAAGTAAATCAAAACACAAACGGCAAGCAAACAACTACCGACACATCAGAAATAAGAAACAACCCCAATTCCAAACAATGTAGCACTCAAATGTTGTATTTGTCACCTTTCAGATGCAAAACGTAAAGCAGTGGGGTGAGCAACGTGCACGTTCCCTGATATTTTTCGCATATATTTTCGTCAAGGGTGCGATTCAGCGTAATTTATTGCAAAATAATGTCAATTTTGAGCCTCCTAAGGCGCGAATATATTCGAATACCTTTAAAGTTGCGTTCTGTTCGTTCTTCCATGGATGTTCCTCCATATATAAGGTAGTCACGGTGAATTATGTGGGCAGAGAACCCGATGAATTTTAAAGTTTTTCCACGGGAGTCGTGTGTTTCTCCGGCAAACTATTTAATAGTTACTTCGCGGTAAAGCGTGACGAAATTAGCGACGTAACAAGTTGAAAGTGTGCCATAAAAGTGACATTAGAGCATACAGTAATACCGCAAACAAACTTCTCGGGACATATTCAGTTAAATAAAGATTCACAAGTATTTCAAAACTCGTATAACTAATAATTATTTCCGCCGTAAGCGGCGTTAACGCCACCTCCGCAGCAATCTTACCAACGTAATAAATACAATAACAATGGAAGACACAATAAAATATCCCCCGTTTTACTTGCCTAAGTTGGAATCATAAATTATAATCATAATGCGGTCTCGTCGGTATATTAGAACCATCTCTGGAGACAGGATGCACTTGTACCAACGTATAAAAGCTAAAACCCTGAAGCGGAACCGGTTAGGAAACGGCAAGGATGCCAACCTACCGGAGTTATTCCTCCAGATCCTACTTATTACCGAAATGTGACACAAATTGCAAGTTTATCACTGCTTCAGCAGCTAAAAAAGACTACCATGGCTGTACACTCAACTTCGTAGAGTTATTCTCGCGAATTATAAATTATTTTAATTGCCCGCGAATTAGTGCACTTGCATCACTTTATTTCTGGACCCGTAATTTACGGTTTACGATCTTATTCATTTTATTAAACGGTAGCCTCAATAATTTACGCGCTTATTCAAATAGTTAAAGGTTAACCAATTCTCATTCCTCCTCACATCACCTGTTATAAAGTTAAAAGAAAAACTTGTGAAATTTCAAACACACTCAAGCCCACGAACAAACTTTGTCCTTTACTGAAGGCAATGAAAAAGAAATTAAATGTTTAAGGTAACCCTTTATTTATAGAGCAAACACATATGTTTCCACTGGAACAAGGTAGTTTAATTTTACCACTTGTTTATTGGTTGTCATAACTGTAGGGAATGTAGAATGATTTTACTGGCCTAGGGCAGTAAGTGAAAAGAATATTTAGTAATAATTTATGCAAACAGTTTTTTATACCAGCATAACAGTTAATAGAACACCGTTACTGTACTTAACAACAACAATAACCATAAAACACTTAACAGTCTCAAATTACTGTTAGCTAACTCCGTAGTAATCGACTTTCTTACTGTTCTTCATAATACTCAAATGAAATAACATAAAAGCACACAATTTTACTCCAAGCAGACTTAATCCTTCTGGTCATAATACTTATGGGTGCTTAACTGAAAACCCATTTGGCTTGTAATGTCATATCAACTTTCTTACTATCAAAGTCAAATTCTTGGTTATATCTGACACTAACTAGTGAAGCTTAAATGAGATACCATTATAAACCAGACTCCTGCAAATAATTTCTTAGTTGAACGTTCGTTACATTCCATGGGGCATAAATGGGTAAACCGCAATGGTTAAGCATGTTAGAGTTCACATTTCAGAGCAGGTTTAAACTAAAGCTTAGTTACGTGGGCTTAGCTTAAGACCTAAGCCAAGCTTTAGCTTAATCCTGGATTAAAATATCGGCCCTTGCTATGTAAACAACTATTAGTTAAAGCAAGTTCTGCACATAAATTGATGAACAACTTGGGTAAAACCACCTACTAACGGGTGTTCAAAAACTCCCACGTTTGGAGTTGGCGCTGATTCGGTTGAACACCAGTAACCGTTTGTCGGTCCGCTAGCCACACGACCAGCTGACCTTCGATTACTTTATTTGACGTTTTAAGGTTATACTTCGTTCTCTCTTTTTTGTAAGTAATTATTTTATTTACTTCATTACCAAAATGATTCCTTTTACGTGTAAATCTGTTGCTTTGCACATTACAAAATGCTTTTTTCTTTAGAACAAACAATTTTCATAATTCGCAACGCAACAAAATTTGGCGGAGTTTAGACTTATTCAGTAGAAAATTGCATAGAAGAATTCCGTAATGAGTACCAAAAAGATGGTTTTGTGCGTTAACAGTTTGTAGAAACATTAAACAGATGTGTAGCAAGATTTCGCGAGAGTGGTAGTGTTGTAACAGGATCTTGCGACTTGATCCGGTGGGGGGCATTTTAATCATCTTTAATAAATAATTGAATTTTAGGTGTAAAATGTAAATAAAGCTTTTAGTTTATAACTTCAATTTACTTTGCTGTCTTATTTGTTCATGTGTAAGTAATACGTAAAGACATACTGTGTTACTTGTTTCTCAGGCCATAGCCAACTCCAAACGTACTAGTTTTTGAACACCCGCTATTAACAATACCAGTGGTCGACTTTGTGTAAGTCCTGACAGTGTCCGTATTAAATAATTACGATGTATTAAATAAAGCTTAGACCAAAAAGGGCATCAAATAGAGCTCCGTCCCCTCAACAAATGTTTGAGTGTAATATAATAATTTAAAAAATATATAATTTTCTTTTTGCATTGCTTGTAGTAGTAGCTAGAATAATGTCTATATTACACTATAATAATTTCACAAATGGGACTCATTTCCAGAGTCAATTGCATAAATGAAATTAACTAAATACATTCACTGAGAACCTTACAATATTGTAAACGAAGGCTATGAAAACACTGTCTATTTGCATGGTGGCGGTTTACGTAAAATGTGTAGCGACCGTGAAGGTTATAAACATGTTTTAACTAACATACATTGCTCGCCCGGTTAACAAATACGATATGAATGATTAAAACCTTTTCGCTGTAACCAATGACAGGCAATTCGGGACATTTTAACCAAATCTGAAATAATTTATATAAATGTTTATAGGTATATAAATCGCTGGAGTGGCCGAGTGATTAAGGTATTCGACTACGGCGCGGACGGTCTCGGGGTCAAACTTGAGTTGGATGCTTGGCAGGTGGTCTACCCAGTCACTGAAAATAATTGGGAAGGCATAGCGTACGACACAACCGAAGTATCAAAAGCGACTTAGGAGGCATTAACACTCCATGCTGCAGATCATGCTCCCTCGCGGGCTGTTAGTGCCGTTACCTTTATGTTTATATGTTATGTATAGGACAATATGATCGATATTTAGTAATAATTGTAATAAAAAAAGATGGAAGGGATAACAAAGCAATAAGCACACTTGAAGACGAAAACCGAAGAATTATTACATTGCGTTTTTAATAAGGCATTACTGGGCGAAGTCGAGACAATATTAATGGCACTTAGAAGTAGTGCAAGTCTTTTTTGCCCCTGAAAATTCAACTCTTCTCTCACTTTCTTTTGTAGTGCAAGTTGTATGATTTTTATATGCAAAAAATCTCATATAATATAGCTATTTCGGGTACGGTCCGTGCCAATAAGACGTTTGACACGATGAAGATCCTTCCAGGGTGGAAATTCCATGGGTTAGGCAAAATCTAGTCGCTAAATTTCTTCCAACAAATATAGGTACAAACACAAAGAGGCGCGAATAGTTTGAAGACCCTAACATCAATAACCGCAAAATCTCTTGCGAACGGAGTCAAAAACGGACACGCGTGAGTTTAGGACATCCTAAGGTAGGATAAAACAACGCAGAAGATGTTGGTTTGAGCAAACCATATACCATGCTATGAGTTTTGTCCCGAAATACTAAACAATCCTGGTTGCGATAACAAGTTCTTTTAGTTCCGTTAAATTAAGCAACCCCTAAAGCACTCAAAATTGATCAGTCTGGTTTGGTAAATCATATGGTCAGCATGGATTGGGGAGTTAAAGAAAACCGTACCGCTGTGAATGCGTTACACAAATGCGCAAGTCACCAATTGAGATTTTTGGTTTTTTGAAATCACTGAATATTTTTCAAAAATTTGTTTACCGGACCATCATCAACGGTTCGATGAGATGTCCTCTGCTGACGACAGACCAAGACTGGCCGGCCGTGGGTCAGTAGTAATTATTTTATTAAGGCGATAGCCGAGCGAAATCGCCGAAATCCTCTTCGAAAGTAGAAAATAATGAAAACCTAATGAAGAACCATGTATCGTATTATAAAACAAGATCTTATACCGGGTTTTCACCAAGCGGACAAACAAAAACAAAACACGAACAGTTTTGTTTCTCGAAAACTGTTCTTAAACAGTTGTGTTTTGATAGGACTCTTATTTACACCAAACGAACAAAAATCAGTTTCTGTTTTATCTATGTTTTAGTTCAGTTTACACTAACCGGTCAGTGTAAAGGTTTCGTTTAGTGAATAAAAATAAAAAGGAAGACGGAGATGTATTTTTAATGGGTAAGTATATCGTATTATTTGTCAAAGAAAAAGAAAAATAACCATGGATATTGGGTTAAACCTTCTTTACAACAGAGGAAAAACAAAATCACAGAAAAGTTATTACAAGGTCTTAAAGAAAATGATGTCGGCTTGAATGGTGAATTCAGATCTAGTTTTAAAAACCGATTCGATTGTGTAAACCTGTTGTATTTAATCGGTCCAATCATTAGTAAGAAAAATACCAACTAAGTACAGGGATTACATTGCGACACAACCGCAACTTATTACATCAAACGAACAAAAGTCCGGAAACTGTTGGCATTCTTTGAAGTTTACCGATACTCGTCGGGATACTGTCGGAGTTTGTAAAAACTCAGATTTCGGACTAAATTGTCTCAAAACTGTACCAACGAGTTCTGGGACTGTACGATTTTTATTTGCGGGCTGTTACAAACAAACCGAGTTCGTATTTTGTTTTTGATTGTCCGCTTGATGGACACCCGGCATTAGACTTCGTGCTTATCGAAGAACCACAGAACAGCGCTTGACTCCCGCTTTGTGGAACATTCGAACCGCAAAATCGAAAAGGTTATTGCAACGGACGCAAACGGCGGATACCAACGGATCCTCTTAGGGCTCTTAGTTCTCGGGGAGCTGCTGAAAAATCCCCAAATGAGGAACGAGGCCACCATCCTGCCTCAGTGATAATTTGGTGGGGAGTAGCCTACGACCGAGTGACCGAATTGCATCAGCAGGGAGGTAAACGAAGGCAGCGAACTACCAAAGTGACATTTTAGAAAAGGTAGTAAAGCCACTAAGTAACACCATGTTTTCGGGACAGCACTGGATATTCCAACAGGACTCGGTGCAGGCACACAAAGCAAAGACCATCCAAAGCTCGACGACAACCTGCCGAAGATTGGCCGCCGGGAAGCGCAGATCTTAATCCTTTGGATTATCGTTTGTGGAACATCTTAGAAGAGAAAGCCTGTAGCAATAATCGAAATATCGGCACTAAAAGCCGATTTGGTTAGGGCATTTTGAGTAACATTTTTAATTATTATATTTTGTAGCTATCAAGTTATTAATATGTAAGAATAAACCATTTCATTTGTCGTAAGTTTTTCTTTGAATTATCCATGTTTGAACAAGAGACAGAACTCATGGCACTACTAGGTAGTGCCCATAATTGTACTTAAAAACAGATCTACCAAGAGATAAATGAAAGACAGCTGGCAGTCCAACACCTAGGAAAATCGAGAATTTTGGTTCCAAAAGTAAACAGATCTTCTAAGTACAAAAGCAATAGGTAACTGAAAAACAATATCATGACGAAAATAACAGAAGAAGCGAAAAACTGGAAGTAAACAAAAGATAGAGAAAACGAAAAAAGAACAAGAAAAAGAATAACAATAAGGAGGTCTAAATGTAGCTGTAAGCTTCTTTATAAACACAGTTCTGCAAATTTCAAATCTCAAATCAGTCTTTTAAGGTTTACTTTTCGTTACAGTTAGGTGAACCTTTCTTTAATGTTAGTTTTACATGTTTAATAATTGTTATCAACTAGTGGTAAAATACCCATTTAAAAAATCATGAAAATATTCAGAGAATGTCCCTTCAATGTTTGTAACTTCTGCATAATTATTCTTAACAATTTTCTGTAACATGCCATTCTGTAATGCCTGAAAATTTTAGAAAATAATAGAAATGAAGATACTTTAATCTTAATTTTGTTAGAGGCCCCTTCAGTTGCAACCAAGAAATATATGCAAGTTAATTATGTAATCGGCTTTTTGAAGGGCTGGATTAAAACATAAATACCACAGTTTAAAAGAACCTTGGATTGAACACTTCTTACTTAAATGTGCAATTAAAGTAATTCAGTTTTATTTCAAAGTTTTGTTATTCCAACCAATATTGCAAAAGTACTTAAAAATGTTAACATTCATGAACATAAACATTTTAGGAAAACACGAGATATAAAATTAATGGATTGTTCGTCTATTTTGAACCACTAATTTTTAAAATTTTACTTACTATAGCGTTGTTTAATTTATAATAAGAACTTTGTTACTCTGTGAAATTAACACAAAAATCAAGATTTTAAAGAAGCAAAAACAGAAAATCGTCGACTGAGCCTTGCAATTATCTGAATTGTCAGATGAAAAAACTTTAAAGCACGCCAAAACTCGATTTATATAAAAAAAAACAACCTAGAAAATAAGCAAAATATCGCGTAAAACTCCAAATAAACGACCAAAATAATTCGGGATTTCTAACCCACCGAGCTCCTTTTTAAAGCCCCAACAGTCGAAAGTCGAAATCAACCGTTCAACGTATGTATCCTAAATAAACCCCTCGCAGTATTGTTACCCCACTGATTTTCTCCATTTAATGAAATTTCGAAGTTATAACCGTTTGTATTAGAATTCAATCCTATCACTTTATGCCGCAATTTCTGAAACCTGTTGCATGTATCAATTAACCAATATTGTAAGTTACCAAACTTTACAACAATGAGCACGACAAATATGACTGTTGGGACACCAAAATACCGATCAAAACCAAAATTTTTTAATAAAATCCCTGTTTGGCGACAAGAAAACGTATTAATTCACTTATTACAAGCGAAATCACAAACTCGGGCCGCATTTTTAAACGTTTTATTACAATCAGCATGCGCCTCAAATATTGAGGTTATGTCAAGATAAACATAGTAAAAACGCACATGTTTCCGTGATTGTACACAACTAAACCTACATAAAACAGTAAAATGCAAGTGGTAAATACATAATTAACGTCCTACCTGATGGTTAACAGCCCCATCCTCGCGGCAACGGGCTTCTTTCACATTTAAGGTTAGAACACAATTGTCTTGAAAATCCCACGTAAATAAAACACCGTCGTTTATCACTAGCACATTTTGCGTTTTAATAATGTCGGCCGGTAACGTTTCGCGTACATTTTTAAACAATTTGTGCTTATTTAAGCCTAAATAATCGGTATACGAACTCATGTTGACAATAAACAATCTTCACGGTAAACTCACTTGACGTTAGGCGGTCGCAGTAACAAACGACGCACTGTTAGCGTCAGATGTTTATTAGCGGGAAATTTAAAAATGAAGTCGCTTGAAATCGTTAACTATAATTTTACGGAATTTACTGAACAGAGTGGAATGGTCGTGCAAAGTTCTGAAATAATTTATTAGGTGTGTTGAATAGGTCTTATCTTACATGCAAAACATATTCTAGAAGCTCGCCTTGTTGGTGCATTGTTTGTATGATGTACGAGAAACCGTTGTTGTACAAAGTTGCTTTCAGGTGCACTGTTGTTTCTGTTAGTTTTTTTTTAAGGGACGCCTGAGATATAATTATTCTGAAATTAGGACACACTGCTTTTTATTTTTCTATTGCATCTTCGGTTAAAGACTGGTTTAACAAGACAAATTTTGACTTTAAGTTTGGAAAAGAACAAGATTTAAAAGGTTCAAAAACATGGAAAGAAAAAATATTTTCAAACTTATCTGAAATAAATAAAAGTTAACAGCACAATAATAAAATAAAAAATAAAAAGAGAACCTTTGAAAGACAAAAAAAATTGTAACATTTTTAGAAAATTTCCACAGTTTGCAGGAAAATCTAGAAATGGTTGTATAAATATTTGGGTATACCTAATCGACTGATATCTTATTTAAAGTCGATCAAAATTCCGAACCTTGAAATTTCAGTGACATTTCCAAAATTCAAACTTAATTTAATTGGTAGATATTTAAGTACTGAAAATTAATGAAAAGAGTAAGTCGAGATTTTTGATTGTTAAAATAATTAAAACAAGCCTTCGGATTAATTTGGGATCTGCATACAAAAAACACCTCAATTTTTAGAAACAAAAAATCATAAGCCATAACAAAATTTCCCAAATATCAGTATTTAATATTTTAAACGATTCTGGAGTAAATGTCATTCTGAAAGCACAAAATTTATATTTCTTTCAGTTTAATCTAAGCTAGAGCCTGCTAATTTTCAAAATTAAACATTAAAAAAATGAATCTAAAAGCTCAAAACTTTTGGTTTTAATAATTCACTTCCATGTTAGGTTTCAGGTAAAACCTATTTATAAATTCAGGAAGCTTGGAAATTTTGCATTTCCAGCTTTGTTTTTGACGATTTTCCACATATAAAATTCTTTCCTTATTTCTCTTTTACTCTCTTATACCTTTACAGTGTTAAGGAAGCCGGACACACTGAGCCACAGAGCGGTCACCCATCCAAGTTATCGCCAAGCAGGCTCTTGCTTAACTTTGTATAATTCAGTATTACGTGCACTGCCACTCTGCCGTACTGCCGATGCCGGTTCGAATACTATAATTTAAAAACTAAAATGTACCAACATTTGAAAGAAGTCATATATAACGCAGCTAAAGAAGCCTTTTGCGAAGAAAAGAAAAAGACAAATACGTGGAAAAGTTTTCTAATAATTTGATACAGGAAAAGAAGAAAGCATATATTAAGTCAGAACTAAGACAAGAATACGTGCGTTTAAGAAGACTAGTGAAAGAAACACAGAAGAAAAAGATGAATACTGGAACAGACTCTGCTTAGATATCGAAAACATATTAGCATAGGTACAACAAGCCACCAGAAGCTTGGAAAACAATAAAAAAAATAGGAATTAGAACAGGACCAGATAATACAAATCATACCTCCAAAGCAGTGGATAAAACATTACTCTAATTTATTATAAGAACATCGAGACAAATATAAGGATACAGAAAGATGAAAGATGAAGAAAAAATAGCAGAAACCACAGAAGACGACATACATAAAGCACCCAGAAAAGCAAAAAACAACAAAGCACCAGGATCGGAGAACATACGAATGCAACTCCTTAAGTACGGAGAAAGGAAAGTTATACAATACTTAAAAAAGATATTCTATAAGATCGAGGAAAGGGACGACATTCTGCAAGAATGGATTACCCCAACTTATAAAAAAGGACATAAAAAGTTATGTACCGATTATAGAGGAATTAACGTTATACCCTCCACGGATCGGTTTAGTGGAGAACAAAGTGGTTTAAGGGAAAAGACGTTGCATGTAATATCCTGGGTGTTAGGTGGCTAATTAATAGCAAAAACAAATAAACACACATATAGCCTTTATAGACCTGGCAAAGGCTTACGATAGCATGCCCAGAGGTGAAATATGGCAGGCTATAAGGAGAATAAAAATAAGAGAAAAATTGATAAACTTGATAAAGAAAATGTACAATAAGAACCGAGGAAAAATAAAAATAGGAAATAAGACCGCAAGATCGAACAACTTCAAATTTTGCATACAAGCGTAATTTTGTGTTCTGAACAACTTTACTCTAACACCATTTTGCGATATTTGGTAAAATACTAAGACTTTACCTAAACCTCACCCTTGTTTTAACAGTGCTATCACAGATGCCTTGATTTGAAAAAATCGAAAGTCTGCTTAAAATGAATTTAAGAACAAACAGGGATAGACTGCCAAACAGCGTATTGATATCTAAAAATTTTTGTTCATTTATACCTCTTGTATCACCTATCGTAAAGGTATAAGAGGGTAAAAGAGAAAGAAAGAGAAAGTATCACCTATCCGTGGACACATTGTATGTGCATAGGAAAAAACGCACCAAATCGAAGAGTGGACAACCAGGATATCAAAACGTGTGATATCTTTAAATACCTCGGGAAAAAGACATATCTACGGGGATAGCTATGGGGAAAACAGCGACAAAAACCTTACACGGTCTGCTCTGGGGGGAAAATATCAGCCATGCACCAAAAAATAGTATTGTGAAAAATATTGCAATATATGGAGCTGAAATGTGGTCGCTATCAACATCAGTAAGAAATAATAGACCAAGGATGGGATGGCCGGATGGGATGGCCGGATGGGAGACATACATAAAAGTGGTAATGGAGGACAGACATTTAAAGGAAGAAAATTGGCAAGATAAAGATTTTATGGAAACAAAAGACGCGCACCCAAGGGAAAAGTAGCCGAAGTAGAGGAAGAAGAAAAACTAAAATTCGATTTCTGAGCAGATTTGTTTAAATTTTCAATTTTCTTCTACATTTTCCTATTTTTACGCATACAATTTTGAAATTAAGCAACCAGTCTCAAGAACTTCAAATTTGAAGCTCTGAATATTGATTTTTTTTTAATATTGAAAGCTCTGCGTTAAAATTTCTTGCAAAGAAAAAATATGGGCTTTAATGTAAAGCTGAAATTTGTACTAGAAAATTAGGATTCTTGAAAACTGAATTTGTTCTTTTTTGATTTTTTTTTTTTAAATATAAATCATGAAAATTATAAGTGGAAATCTAGGATCCAAATTTGGAAATTTTGCATTTCGCTATAGTTACGAGAAACAGAATTTTTGGGACTTCAAAATCAACACTGTTTCATTTCAGGGAGTTTCTAAAACAAGCAAGTAAAATTCTGAAATTTGCGGATGGATGTTTCAAAAGTAGAAATTTGGGATTCCCAACCCTGAACCTGAAAAATTTTTAGAATCAACATTTCAATTTTGGTATCAAACTTCATTTCGAAACTTGGCATTGATATGTAGGAAGTGTGAAACTGAAACTAATACCTGAAAAGAATTCTGGAATTAACGGGTTTGTCCCCTCAGATATCCGCCAAATTATTAAAAAAAAGAAACTCAAAATTAATGTATAGAAATTCATTGTTGAGGGTGACAATATCAGGAAGTTTCTTGAAGGATTCGAATTTGACCCTAAAAAGTATAGATGTTTTGGTCTTTTGGAATAGAAATTTTTCTTACATGTGCTTTAGTAAGAAAATTAACAAAAACAGAAGCAATTCTAATACTGAAAATGTTATTTTTCGAACATTAACAGTTTAATTTTGGAAATGCTGGGAATTTTTGGGAAACTTCAAGGATTGGTTAGGTTTTAATTTTCGGAATTTACAAAGTTTCAACTTTAAGTTTGAAAAGAAAAAATCGGTCCACCTTTTCCTATGTCAATCCAAATTATAAATTTGTGTTCAGTAAAAGAGATTTTAAACTTTTTTTGAATTTTATGAAACCCTAAAAATAGTGGTTATGATCATCATTTCAACATAGTTTCAGTAGTGAAACAAAAAGTAATTAAAGCATAAGCTTATGAGTAAGATCATATAACGAAATCGTAAAATCTAAAGGCGAAAATATAGTGTTTCGTACACAACGAGAAAGGCATTCGGCTATTCTCCTTCTTGCATAAAAGCCATTTCCTTATCTCTAAGCATTGAGTTTCACATAGACATAAATCCACGCGTGCAATTTTACCACTTTCCCTCCTTAGTGCGGGTCATTGTAAACTGATGAGGGTGTAAATAACCACCCCACCCCTTTTTACTACCCCGTTCATCTTAACTAACCCTTTATGTCTACTAAAGTCCTTTCATTATATCGAAGGTGCCCGGCAAGACGATCCTGCCTTAACTTACAAACTTACGATATTAAACACTATTATTCCCTGTCGGGATGCGGCAAAAAATTATTGTCAGCTACGGAATTTTAATGGCGCCCTCTAGAAATACCGTTAAAATACTAGAGGAGCTTACGTTGTTAACCTTAAAAAAATTGATTTATTAACACGCTGCTTTCGATATTTTTACAATTAAGATGTTTTTTTTAAGATGACGATATAGTAAATGACTATATTGCCCAAAAACACGAATTCAAATAATTGAAAAACATAAGTTAAACCCTAAATTTAGGAAGAAAAAGTCACTGGTTTTATACGGATTTCGGGTTAATTAGATGGCCTTTTTGATAATTATTTTAGCTTATTTATTGAGCGTAATCAATAATTTTTAAAGGAATTGCTATATGCTGTGTGAGCGGTGAATGCGGAGGACTTCCACCCTTGTTAGGGTTCTTTATTACGCAAAACATGAGGCTGATACGCCTTATGGCTCAAGGCTTACTAAAGTTAACAAAACCTAATGGTTTTGTTCGATTAGCTCATTTAGTTGCTTAAAAGTTTCTTAAAAGTTTTCGCGTTAAGTAGCGCCATCTATAAGAAGTTCGATTCACTATATGAAAATTGTTGAACTTGGTGCATTATTTCGATTTTATTTTAAATTAAAATAAAATAAACAAACTTCGATAGTTTCTAAAAAAAAAAATAGTCAAATACTTTTACTGTGTAGGCTCCACGGTTGGGCGAGTCAACCATATACAATTGCTAAATTTTGTCGATTTTAGTAAACCATAATATGGAACTTGCTGTTTTACCCTATTTCCAAAACAGGGCACAGTTTTGAGGTTTTTTTCATATGAAAAATTTCACTTTTAGGGTTTAGAATTTATAAGATTATAAGTTTGAAAGTTGAAATAAATATTTACAAATTTGAACGCTGAAATTCTATTATAAATTTCGCCATTTCATAATATTTTAAAGAAAATGTGGAACAAATGTAATTTTCGAGGTTGAAAATTTATACTTTTAATAGGTATCCCAGTTTTAATTTCAGGTTTATAAATTAAGCTAAATTTTTCTGGTTTTACAACTGGAAATCTAAAACAATACTAAATTTCCTTGTGATTTTTAAGTTTCGAACCAATTTCATTTTCAAATTGATAAAACTTCAAAATTATATTTTCTCAATAATTTTTTAAGTTGTGAAAGCCAAGGACTTTAATTATGTTTTTAAACCAAACATTTTCTAAACTTGCAAGTCTAATTTCCATTTATAATTTTCCCATAGGATTCCTGTTGTGGAGTTTTTTGGCGAATTTTTTAATCAGAATTTAAACTTCAAAATTTAAACAAAGTGCGAACTAAAATGCGTTGGCATTTTAAGTTGTAAACAGAGATTCTTTAAGTCGAGTTTTGAAAGCTTAAAGATTCTAGCCTTCAAAGCCAAATTTCAATTTTTTGAATTTTCTAGATTTAAACAAAATTTGTATTCCAAGATTAGAAAATTACAATCTTTAATTCAAGCCTGGATTTTATTAGTAAATTTTGTAATTATATTTATAACTAATATTTTAAGCAATTTTTAAGAGGAAAAATTCGCTTCTGGTGTGCCAAAACTTACACTATTAATGGCCCAAATTAAATTTTAGGTTCGTAAATTAAGTCACTGTTGTGGCTCAGTTGGTTCAGTGTGTGTTGGACCATTGAGATGGCGCGGGTTCGATTCCCAGGGTCACACGTACACCGAAAACACTCGACCGCTTCCCTCGGAAGGCAATGGCAAGCCACCGAGGTATTCTGCCTAGTAAGTCTTCTCTAGAGTAGAAGGGCAGACACTTCCGTGATTCAGAGACCATGTTAAGCTGTAGGTCACCTACGTCTGACACGCACACTGCAGACATATGGAGAGAAGACCGACAACGCCCTGTAGCATACGGTTTTTAGAAGAAGGAATTAAACTAAATTTCGAGCTCGGAATATTTTCAGGATTTAAAACCTATAAACCTATAAAGTTCGATATATATTTTTTAATATTTTAGAAAATAGTACTTATTTGCAGCAAATGTGACTTTCGAGGTCGGCAACTTGTATTTTTAGTGTGCTAATTTCAGTTACAAATTTTCTAGTCAAGCTAAATTTTGGAGATTTAAAGATAAAAAAATTATGAATATTTATGTTTGAAGCTAATACGTTTACTTATAAACTTTCAAAGAACTTCTTCCGAGCCAATTTAATGCTAACATTGATATAACTAAAATTGAATTTCAAAATTTGCATTTTTTGGAGAACTTTTAAATGATTTAAGTTGAATGTAACTGTGCTTTTAGTATTGAAGTCAAAATGCTGTAATACTCTGAACTTTAAAATTCAAAAAAATTGCAACTTGAATGTTATTGTTAGCTTTTAAATTTTGAACTTAGATTTTTTTAACTTCAAATTTGGATATTGTTATTCGTAATTTTATAATCGGCCTCGAACTTTCAGCTTTAAATTTGAAAATTTTGATCTTAAACTTATAAATTTCTGCAGAGGAAATACAAATTTTTGTTCTGAAAATAAAAGTTTGGCTTATACCCCATTTTCTAATTTTAAATTTTGATTCCAACTATTAGAGTTTCTGAAGAGGAAATGCAACTCTTGGTTTTTAAAGTCGAGAATTTCGCTTATAATCTTTGAACTTCGAATTTGTAAATTGAGATTCAGAATTTTAGAATTTTTGCAGTGTAGGTAAATATCAATTCTGGTTTTCAAATTTTAAATTTTGATTCCAAATATTAAAGTTGCAGCAAATTTGGTTTTTAAATTCGAGAGTTTGCCTCCCAGCCGCATCATTTTTAACTTTGAGCTTGATTTTGATTCCGAATATTAAAGTTTCTGCAAAGGAAATGCAACTTTTGGTTTTCAAAGTCCAAATTTCGCTTATGAACTCATCAACTTCTATCTTTGAAGTTCGAATTTTCGAGTTTTGATTCTGAATTTTACAATTCCTGTAGTGTAAATATAAATTTTGATTTTCATATTCCAAAGTTTGATTTCGAACATTAGAGTTGCACCATTTTCTAACTTTGAACTTCAAATTTAAAGATTTGGATTCCGAATATTATAGTTTCCGAAGAAGAAATACAAGTTTTGATTTTCAAACTGGAGAGTTTCGCATCCGAACTCACCAACTTCTATTTTTGAACTTCGAATTTGCAATTTTTGATTCCGAATTTTAGAATTTTAGACTCTCTACAGCGTAAATATAAATTCTGGTTTTAAATTCCAAAATTTGGTTCCACATATTAGAGTTGCAGCAATTTTTGTTTTTAAATCCGAGAATTTGACTTCATTTTCTAATTTTGAACTTGATTTTGATTCCGAATATTAGAGTTTCTGGGCCGGCCTTGATGACGTCAAGGTTAACATAATTGCCTTGTAAACCAGAGATCTCGGGTTCAACTCCCGGTCCCGGTTTGTGAGATTTTTAATGCGAATAAATATCTGTAAGTGTGCTGCCCTTCGGACATGACGTAAAACCGTAGGTTCCGTGCTAAAACCATGTTTCGCTCGATGTAGTCGACATGCTTGAAGATCCAGCAAGCCCAATAAATAAACAAACAAATATTAGAGCTTCTGAAATACAACTTTTGGTTTTCAAACTTGAGAGTTTCGATTACGAACTCATCGACTTCTTTCTAAAGTTTGATTTCGAATATTAGAGTTACAGCAATTTTGGTTTTCAAATTCGAGAGTTTGGCTTATGAACGCATCGTTTGCAAACTTTGTACTTTAAATTTGTAGAATTTTATTCTGAATATTAGAGTTCCACCAGAGTAAATACAAATTTTGGTTTATAAATCGAAAGTTTACCGTCGTATCATGTTCGAGCTTTGAACTTCTGCAGCATAAATACAAACATATGTTTTCAAATTCGAGAGTTTCACTTATGAACGTCTAACTTTCAACTCAGAATTAAATAGTTGGGTTTTGAACCAATGAACTTCCAACTTTTTTTATGAAGGTTCGAGTTGACACTCTTCGGTGCATTTCCCAAGTGTTATTCGTTAAAGAAGACAATCTTTCTACAAAAAGCGATAACTTATTTTTGTGTTAATTTGTTACAACAAAACCTGAACCAAACAAGCGTCAGACAAAAGAGCAGTAAACCCGAACAAGGACTATCATAATTCATAATCTATTGTCCAACGGCAGCGAAGGCGTGAACAGCTCGCCAACTTTGCGGCTTGAGATTAACAGGGAGTAATCTTTGGACAACTTTACATGCATAAATATCCCTATATATCTCACCAACCGGGACAAGAAGCCCATATCTTTGATATTGTTTGTTTAATCACTGCAAATACTGTACTCGGGGAAACTTTACAATTTCCTCAGGCGTCTCGTCCTTGTCTTTTACACCCCTCTCACAAGGTAATAAATAAGGACAAGAATTATCACGTGACCCAGAAGGAAGTTTGTCTCGTTTCGTTCCGTATTTTTGTGTAGTTTCGGACGGATTATCTTCGTCGTTCATATTACGTTATTTTAGGGATGAATAGAGACGGGGCATTGTTGTGTTCTGGGATATTTGATGCCCGGTACGTTGTTCTATTCATTTACGATGAATAAGGAGCACTGATACGGGGGTGAGGAGATACACACACCTTGAGAGAAGGATAACTATACCTATCATATAGCGTCTTAGCTTACAGAATCTGTCGGTGTTATATTGATAGGCCAGACAAAAACTTTATCACCTTTACATATTAAATTAGGATCCATATTAGTCACAGAGTTGCACTTTTGGAGTAACCGCTAAGATATACGTATACGTCTTTGGTTACAGGGCAAATGGGCAAAAAAAAACAGCGGACATTTATTCATTTGTTTATGTAAAATGTATAAGTTTTAAGGTTTAAACGTTCTCTTGTTGGTGAAAAGTAAGGCTAGAGGGTTAACTAATGAGGTTATTGAAAAGTCTAAATCAGAAATAGACAGACTACATAACTCAAGCAGTCTTACTTAAATGTAAGTTTTCAATTGAACTTTGCTTTTTTCATGGCCATTAATCTTTGTAATCCTTGGTTAATGCCACCTAAGCAGAGTTTTTTCCAGAAAATATCCAAATATTTTTTAAAGGAATTCTAATTTGCATAAGCTTGAAATTTCTACCCCTTTACTGTATAACACCGACCCATTCAAGGATATACATAACAAGACAACATCTTAGATGCTGACCAATAAATTCTCTGGCCTTGTCGGTTTTGTAATTAAATACACACACGATCTTAGAGGGTTGCTCCTTGCGCGGTTTCCTCAGGAGAACATAATGTTCGCGAACCCCTTCGCTCCCTTTTCAGTCGTCAACGAACGAAGTGCGAAACAAAGACAGCTATCTGGGGCGAGCTTCTGTTTTTACCGAAAGCAATATTGTAATGGGAGTTTTCTATGCTTAATATACTGTATTACAATATTACGTAACGGCTGTGCGAACGTTTTGATTTCTGCGTTTACAAAGTTTACAATCCCCAAGACTGGGGTTTTCAAAGAGCTGTTTTTGACATAAGCTGGGAGTCATCGGATTCGATTTCTATTCTAAACAGATCAAGGAAATCAGTCTGTAGTTTAATAATCGATATTCCTAACGAGTACGATTTTACAAATGACAGATCTGTCATAACCGCTTTGCCACCCCATATATTCACTTGTTATTGATATCCGCCCACCCCAATACACTTACCCTTCGGCCAACATAACTGATTGTTACATTTCCCCAGCCACCCCCTCACATTTACTCTCTGTCATTAGTTGTGTCCCTGATGAGATGGCACTAATACGTGCAACGTTTCGAAGGCTCATTATATTGATCTTTGTATTGGTTATTGAATTTTCATTTTGGGGAAATTAATTGAAGCTCTTCCTCGGAAAAACTACAGCTCCGTTAATAAGAAGCAGCATTAATTAGATATAACCAAGGAGTGCCATGAGATTAATAGCAGACGACACATATTTGTTTTTTATCATTTGTCAGTGGGTGCAATCAACGCCCGCTTGATTTCGCTCGTTTTTTCCCATCGTATCGCCTATGTATACTACTAATTTATTTGTGTTTGCATTACACGGTGTTGAACTCGTTTTTATATCAGGGTTTTACTGCACGAGGTAGTTCCAATACTAAGCTTTAACTTTCTGTTATCACCTTTGCTAATTTGGTTGCTTGCATAGCAAATATGTGTGAATTGTGTTTGGTAGGTAAATTCAAGAAAAGTTTTAATGAAGGAACATATAAATTACAATCGAAATGTTAATAAAAGAAGGACATTCATTAAAGGTTGATAAAAACGTAATCGAACCTAACCTAATACACGCAACAAGTTTGAATGGGCGTACCTTTCGCAATTTATCTTGGTGAAAAGTCCAGGTAATAATGAAGCAGGGTGTGTCTATAGATTAAAGGGTTGTTATTTAGGAATTACTTCCCTATTATTATATGTTTAACTCCCTAATGATATTTGATCGATTTCCAACCGTAAACTAACTATATGACTAAGTGACTGGGCGTAAACGGTCATTCTGGGAATTTTATTCTTTTAATGGATTAATCAACGGGAAACTTTTGCAATAAAATTGTATTGCCACCTATTTTTCCACGACAATTTTTAATTCTTGCCTTTTTAATTAATATTAGTGTTTTATCTTGATATTGTTTGATAGATGATTGTTTTTTAATTAGGGCGAATTATGTTTTGTTATTGTTTCGACCTTTTGATCTTACTAACTGAATTTGAAATTTAGTGCTTTCGTTTATTTGTAATAACATGTAAGTTTTTAACTTGTTGGTTTATACATTCCTGTTAACAAAATGTGTTACGATACTAAAGTTCAAATCCTTTTATTGAATTGCAATCCGAAACTTTTAAGTTCTCTTTAGAATGCTAGAAGATACTCAAGGGAAAACAAATTTTGACTTGCCAACATTTACAAATGCATCAACTTCCAATTCTCAACTTTAAATTTAAATATCTTGATTCCAACCTTTAGAATTGCAGCAGACAATACATAAATTTTGGTTTTAAAACTATCAACGCATCAACTTCCAAATTTCAATACTTTTATTCTGAATTTTAGATTTCCTGTGCAGAAAAAATAAATTTTGGGTTTTCAAATGGGAACTTCAAATTTAGATATTCTAAATGTGAACTTGAAACTACTCTTTTGTCGGATGGTGGTTTGGTTCAAGTTTTGTTATAACAAATTAACATTTAAAATTTAAATTAAGTTCCGTGTATCAAATCGAATATTCACGCAAAAAACTTTAAACTGAAATTTCCACCTGGAAGAAATTGGGCGAAAAGGTGGAAATAAATTCAAAATTGGAAGTTTTTGAAAACATCTTAAATTTTCCAATATTCAAAGCGAAACTTTCGCGTTTGTCAACTAAAAGTTGTATTTGCTCTGAAGAAACTCTAAAATTTAGAAACAAGATCTTCAAATCTGAAGTTCAAAGTTGGAAATGATGTCAAACTCTCTAATTTGAAAACCAAAATTTGTGTTAATTCTGCAAGAATTCTAATATTTGGAACAAAAGTTTGCAAATTTAATGTTCAGAGTTAGAAAATGATGATTCGTAAGTCAAACTTTCTAATTTGAAAACTTAAATTGGTATTTGTTCTGCAGGAATTCTAATAATCCGAATCAAAATCTTCAAACTCTATATTAAGAAGTTGTATTAACTGCAGGAACTCTAATATTTGGAGTACAAGTCTTCAAATTCGATGTTCAGAGGTAGAAAATGACGAACTCTCGAATTTGACAACTAAAATTTGTATTTGGTCTGTACGAATTCCAACATTTAGAATAAAAAGTGAAAATTGGAAGTTCGAAATTAGAAGTTGGCGATTTCGTAAGCGAAACTTCAGAGTTTGAAAATTAAAATTTGTATTTCCTCTGCAGATATTTTAAAATTCTGATAAAAGTAATCATACCTGAGGTCTGAAGTTAAGAAATCTGGGTATATAATCCTTAAAGTTCAGAGTTCAAGTTAGAAAGTCTAAATATAAAAGATTTATAACAGAAATCTCAGGAAATTTAGCTTGGAGACATTTTTAGCATTTTGACTTTGATGCTAAAACACAATTAAAGATTTTAATCCTTTAAAAGCTCTGTTAAAAACTCTCAAAATTTCTGAATGAAAATTCAGGCTTAATTTAGAAATTTTGAAATTCTAATTTCGAACCTGGAAAATTTTCAAAACTTTGAAGGCTGGGATTTTTTTGAATAATTTTCCTTCAATAATCGAGTTTTACAATTTAATATGCCATTCAATTCACTATTTTTTTCAAGTTTTAATGTTCAAATTCTGTAGAAAATATGTAATTTTGGTTTTAGAATTCTAGGGTTTTTGGCTTAGAAACGCATCAACTTTCAATTTATTCTGAATTTTAGACAACATTTTGGGTTTTTTAATTGCAACTTGGAATTAGGGATGTGTTAATTTCCAAATTTGAACCTCAAATTTCGATATTTTAATTCTGAACCTTTGAGTATCAACAACAGGAGTTTTAAAATTCAAACGCCTCGTTTACGAACCAATCGACTTGCAACCCATTGATGTTGGAAAATTTCAGGATTGAATATCAGAATTTCAAATTTACTATTTTACAAAAGTTTCGAATTTAGTTCAACCCTTTTGTAATTCAAAATTTCACATATGTCGAACAGGGAAGATAAACTGGAAGTTCGAGAAACTCCAAACGAAACCTCCAAAAACGCAAACATTTTACAATTTCCTATCATGCAAAAATTTAACTCTAAAATTCTTGACGGATTGAACACAATTAGGAGTCATTTGGGAAATCTCGAAGACAAACCTATTTACAAATCAAATGCTCCCGTCGTAATTCACAGTATACCAGACAAACAGGGCGTAACTTTCTCATTAAATTCAAGGAGCATATTTCAGATTCATGGTTGAAAAGTCGAGTATCATATTTGTAAAGCAGGGCATAATATTGTCACTTTAAAGTTGTAGAGGTGTTGTGTACGCTTAAACAGCATAGCTCTCATTTTTCGGAATAAAATAAACGAGGTTTTAGTTGGGCAAGACTGAAAATAAGGATCTCGGGCCGATACCAGTTCAAAGTTCTACGATTGGTCGAGCACAGCGCATGCCTTCTCAACGGCACGCTCACCTAGCAAGGAATAATATGTATAAGCAAAGATGAGGTTAAATCTGTCATCGGTTGATTTCTTACATACCTTTGCCTCAGCTAGGTTTTCCATTTATATAGAAATAAGACGAAGAGAATATCTCCAGAGAACTGCCAAAGAAGTTTTCCACCGAGGCTGGTAAATAATTTCTGAAAAACACAATACACATCGTGGTTTTACAGGGTTAGTTGGTGTTGTAAACTTTGCCAATTTTATCGTTTGATTATGAGGTCACAGATTGGAAAAACAAATAACTAACGATGTTAAAACTAGATCGGAAATAAATCTTCCAAACACATCATTGCAGGAATAACAGAAACAAATAAACTTGACCTAACTTTATCGGCTAAATTAGGCGTTTAACTTGTCGGTGTTCGATGATGACGTCACGGATTGTTAATGCTAAATTATTGCTGGGGTAGTTGCAAGGAACGTCAGGTGATCAGAAGAGGATTTTAATAAATAGAAATTGAAGGAATTGCAAAAACGTATAAAACTACCCATTAGTAGTAAATCATACATTAACTTATTTTATCCTAGGCTGCTGGAAACCCCCAAGGAAGCCCTGGAACCACAACATCTGAAGAAAAGAAATAACAATAAGTGCTGCTGACTTTCAGTTATTCTAATGGACATGCTTTAGAAACTATTCATAAATATTGCAAGGCTGTCTAAGTATAAAGATTCATTAACATTCTTTAAATACGAATTCGAAGACTTCCACGGTCAGCGTCAGTGTTAAAAGGACGTCTTCCAGGTTGGGACCGTGCCAATGTTGAGACAGAAAAACTCAACGTTTCGCCCGCTTTTTTAGGGGGCTTCATCAGGAGCAAAGAGCACGGTAACTCAATGTGTCAACCACGCCACAGGCGAAACTCTTTTAGCATCAATTTGTAAACCAAGCCAGAGACTTTAAATACTGCCCTGATAATTGCAATTAATGGAAACCCGCATTTATAGGTTAATTTCCCGAATCGATTTATCACCGATAATTAAATTAGTCAACTCGACTAACCCCTTTTCGGCTGCAAATAAGTCAAGAATGTCGTTTTGTATTTTTTAAACAAATAAGAAGACCGCCTGTTTTCCCAGCGACACCAAAGCGAAAACATGCACGCATCGCCGACAATAATATTTCAAAATAACCATTAGCCATAAGACAATATTTGACAAGATATACGATGTGTACGACTTGATATTGATATCCCAGTCAGGTAGATTGTCTATAGGGAATGGTATCAATATATCTAGCAGGCTGGCGTCTGTCACTTGTTTCATATATCGGATGTCATCGTACTAGTTGATAGTTCCTTCGCGTAGCTTCCGTCCCAACCAATCAATGTATTGGATTATTTGTCGTTGTCAGTTCTATTTCCGGTTGTAAGTGATGATTGCTTGCTTTACACGTTCCTGAGACACAAACTTTCTTTGGCGAGTTTTAAGTTTATTTCGTAACGATCGTCCGAGTTGTATTACACGAATGACGAAAACTACTAAAGCTTGATTATGAAGATGTATGGCTAACTTACGAGGACGACTCTGATTAACATCTACATAATTTTGAAAGTAAAGAACAACAGTTAGGGGTTCCTAGGACATTTTAAAAATTTGATAAGCGTTTCTTTAGAAATGCAATTAAGAAGGGGATGCTGAGGAAGTAACTTTTCAAAAAAACAAAAGAATGCGTCGACAAGATCGACAACTGATAAACGCAATAACTACACTTATGGCCGGTTGCACCAACTATCGACTGCTTGCAACCGGTGGTTGTTTTAACAAAAGTTAACTAATGTATTTCTAAACAAAATTTGATGTGATTGGTCAGCAACCGCAGAAAATAATTATTCCATGAATTAAATGATTTCAGTAAAATAGTCTAATTGCTTCGTTTTGAAGAAAAGGAAATGTTTGATCAGGTGTCTCCCTTAAAAGAGGAAGAAGGATATTTATAACGAATATCCCTAAGCAGTAGACCCAAAATTTGCTCAAAATCCATAATTTTGATTTTCTGTCTCGTTTGTGAACACTCAAGTGAATATAAAATCGTTCCTTTTCCAAAATTTAGTTTTAAAATTAGAAATTGCATCTTTTAGAATGTCAAATTTTCAAATTCCTGTTTGAGTTTGGGCGGATAGGCTTTTTACTTTCAGTTTGAGTTTCAAACGAGATTCACAAATTTCATAATTTTGTGAAATGAAAAGTAAGTTAAAGTTCCAAATGTTCGTGGAATCTGTTTCCCAAGTTCAGTAATGTCAGCAGTAGAACTCAAAATACCAGCAATGAAATCCAAGAGCAACGTCAAAAGTTAAGAATTTTGGGTTTAAATATTAAGATCTCATCGTCGGAGTGACCGAATGGGTAAGGCATTTGATTACAGTGCGGACGGTCTCGGTTTCAAACCCGAGTCGGATGCTCGCTGGGTGGCCCACTCAGTCACTGAAAATAATTGGATACTGAAACACGTAGGTTTAGTAAGGAAGGTAGGTGGTTGTCGTATAGCGTGCGCAATAAACCGGGTATATAAACTGACTTAACCCTCTATGTTGCCGGTCATACTCCCTCGCGGAGCGTAAGCGCTGATATCTTTACCTATCAAGATTTGAACTGACAACTAAATTTGACTTTGAGCCAAACTGTTTTAGAGAAATAAATTCTAAACTCAGCATTTTAAGTTGAAAATTCTTAATGAACTTTAAATCTTAATTTGAAGTTTAGAACTTGGCCAAATCGGTCTAAAGTCTAGAAACACAATTCTAAAATGTTGCAAAATGCGACTGTCAAATCCAAAATTGAATATTCCAATAATTAAAGTTCGATTTTAATAATTTTTGGGTTTCAACAGCTAAATTTGTGCTCCAAAATGAAAACCTTCTTTTTTGAGTAAAACTTAACTCTTCTCGCGAAAGCGATTTTTCACTCAAAGTTCTGATGCAAAATCCGATCTAAATTTCAACTAAAACTTCAAAAATAACAAAATTTCGTAATACTTAGATACAAAGTATGTTTATTTAAAAATTAAGTTTTTGTTCCTGAAGTTCAAATTCCGGCAATTTTGGATTTCATCCAAGACTTTGAATAATTCATGTTTGGATGTAATTCGGTAGATTAGAGGAACTTCACTCTTAAACTCAAAATCTTGAGTTTGAATCCCAAAATACTAGATTTTCGTGTTGAAAATTAAAACTCACGAATTTTTTAAGCTTTCAAATTGTCTTGGAGCCTTCAACAGAATTTTGAACTTTATAACTTCTGCCAAACTTTAACTATTAGATTTTCAGACTGAAATTTGGCTTTGTAATCCATAATTTTAACTTTAAAATACAAAATTCTAGTAATTATAAATATCTTGTTTTCACTGTGGAAATTTTAAGTTTAACTACTTCTTCCTCTTATGGCCAAAGCCTAGGCTAATGGCCTGTTAATAATTCATACATATGAGTACTGCGAGCACTCTTCGCACGTATGTTAAACAGGAGACTAATCTTACCCATCGACAGAGGTGAAGAAGATCGCCCGCAGTATTGTGAGTTTAACGAGCATTTAAAATTCCGGTGAGGGCATCGCCAGTCTCGGGAATCGAACCCTATGTGCCTAGGTGAGAGGCCGAGGTCTTTTTACCGCTCCTCAAGCTTAATTACTGAACATATTAAATTTAAAAGCTTGAGTTAATTTACCTTTAATTTCAACACAAACCTTCTCAAATTTTAGAGATATCAAAATTTGAATCTTAAACAGATATTTGAGATTCAGAGCATTAGTTAAACTTTAAGGGTTACAGTTTTTCTGAAATTTGAATTTTAAGAAACCCAATGAAATAATGGGTCGACGAATAAATTACAAACAAATTTTTAAAAATGATGGGTTTCAAACAGAATTTGAATTTTAGAAGTTTTTAACTGTTACACTATCAAAGTGTCCATCCAAAAATGTTTTGCGTATAACTTTTGGAATCATGTAATTTTGAAATAAAAAAATTGTGACTACCGAAAATTTAGTATTTGGACTCAAAAGTTTAAAACCAAAAATTGCAGTTCCAAGAAAAAGTTGAGACAAATAAATTCCCAGATTTAAAGTCGAATACTCAAGGAGCTACCTAGGAAAGCTCTTGTAATGCTGACCACAATATTCAATAGTATGCTAAGATTGACCTACTTCCCAATAACCTGGAAATTTGCCCAAATTATTTTAATTCATAAACCAGGCAAACCACCTAACAATGTAACATCTTATAGACCCATAAGCCTCCTGTCAATCATGTCCAAAATATTCGAGAGACTGTTGCTAAAAAGACTTATCAAAGACATTAACCTGGACGAAATAATACCCTCGCATCAGTTTGGCTTCCGAGAACATCACTCAACAGTTCAGCAATGCCACAGAATCATAAATGCCATTCTCACAAGTTTAGAGGAGAAGAAATTATGTGCAGCTGCCCTCCTAGACATTCAACAAGCATTTGATCGGGTCTGGCATGACGGCATCCTATATAAAATTAAGCTCAACCTTCCAACCCCTTATTACATCCTACTTAAATCTTACCTAAGTGATCGCTTCTTCCAAACTAAATTTAACCTCAAGACATCTTCATACCACCCTATCAAATCAGGTGTACCCCAGGGTCCCCTTCTCTACCTCATCTTCACGGCCGATATCCCCATCACAAATAACACCACCATCGCAACATTCGCTGACGACACAGCAATCGTCGCTGTAGGTAAAGACCCACACGTTGCCACAGAAAAATTGCAAACCCACCTTAATCAACTTCAAGATTGGCTACACACTTGGCGAGTACAAGTCAATCAAGCCAAATCAGCCCAAATCACCTTCACATATAAACACACGGAATGTCCACCAGTATCTATAAATGGGACTCAGCTTCCACTAACAAACCAAGTAAAATACCTAGGACTGACATTGGACAAAAAACTAACCTGGAAGCAACACATCATAGCGAAGAAAACGCAGATCAACCTGAAACTGCAGCAAATGCAGTGGCTCATTGGACGTAAGTCAAAGCTTACAACAGCAAATAAACTCTTGCTGTATAAATGCATCTTAAAACCAATCTGGACGTATGGAGTCCAATTATGGGGATGCGCGAAACCTTCAAACTCCAAAATACTGCAAAGAGTTCAATCGAAAGTCGTAAAGATGATATACGACGCCCCGTGGTACGTCAGCAACAAAACACTACACAACGACTCAGGCATTCCCTTAGTTGAGGAAGAAATCCGCACACTCACCACCAACTACTTAGGCAGCCTTGCAGGTCACCCAAATGATCAAGTCAGTCAGCTGAGAGATCCACCCGAGGTCAGAAGACGACTAAAACTACGATGGCCAACCGACAATAACTAAGTAATGTAAATTAAAATAATCTGTAGTATTATTATCCACTGGAGTGTTGTCGCTGGACAGCTTCTCCTCTCAAATTACAGCACTTAACACATTTACTTATAGCTCGTAGGAGCAGATTGTCAATAGGCAGGTTACAATAAAAAAAAAAAAAGATTTAAAGTTTTAAAAACTTTGAGTTTTAATTAGAATTTCGACTTACCAAAATTTTTCCAAATTTGCGGTTCCAAAGGTTTATGAAATTAGAGTTTGAAGCCGAAAGCTTTAAATTTTAGATTTAAAATCCCTGCAACCAAAATCAACGTAAAAATTTTGGGTTGAGAAATGCTTTCAAGTGCAAAAGTATATATTTGAAAGTGTAACTAGGTTTAACTTTCTTGGTGTAGCAAAAAGAGAAGAAGAAGATATGAAAGCAAAATCTTAAGAACAATATTAGGACCAATTAAAAACAAATAAGAGGTTAAACGTGGAACAAACAAAGAAATGTAGATCAAGAAATTGAAGGTGAAGACTTTATACAGGGTGATTTGTGAGGAACCCCCCATATTTGGATAATGTGTTCAGGGAACTAAACGGAACAAAAAAAGTATAATAAACATATGGTCAAATTTCAACCGTTACTGAGATATTGTGAAAATAGTTTTTAATCAGGTGGCCTTAATAATCGCTTCCCTCAACACTGGATTGGCTGTGAGAGTTTTCAGAATTGGCCACCAAGGTCACCAGACCTCAGTCCTCTAGATTATTACCTTTGGGGATGGTTGAAATCATTAGTTTATTAAACAAAAGTGAACACTAGAATAACTAACTGCGCAGCACTCATCAGAGATAATCACCGTGGGCTTCAACGAGCTACCCGTGCAATTCACAAATGAGCTGACGCATGCATCGAGATGAACGGCTGTATTTTTGAGAATTTAATTAATTAGTTTGTATTTTATATTACGAAATAAGCAGTTTTCCTTCTTAGTGCATTGCAATAAATTCACCTGATTAAAAACTATTTTCACAATATCTCAGTAACGGTTGAAATTTGACCATATGTTTATTATACTTTTTTTGTTTCTTTTAGTTCCCTGAACACATTATCGAAATATGGGGGGTTCCTCACAAATCACCCTGTATAGGTAACATCATACGAATTAGATGGTTTAGACATATTTTCAGAAGCAAAAGTAACAAGATACTAATACAAATAACAGTATGGAAGCCGTTCAGGACAAGAGGGAGAGAGGTAGACCTAGAACAAGCTAGTGGGCTGTAGTTATGGCGGATTTAAAAAGTTTAGACTGGACAAAACAAATTAAAAACAAGAATAGAGGACTAATCCACCTCAATAAATGGATATAAATTTTCTAAGGAAGAGCTCGTAATCCTATGGATTGTAAGGACCAGAAGAAGAAGAAATGGGGCTACGGCCCAATGAAGGCAATCGAAAATGGCCTCTTTAGAATCTATTTTCAAGTCTACTGTAAAACGTGCGACTGGAAGTGACCGTTGTGGTGCTCAAGGACAATTGGTGTTCTATAACCTCTTTATGGAAGAAAGTAATACTATCATCTGACACTCTCGGAAACTTCAACCATGACTAACTGTCCGTATCAAGAATTTTAGTAGAGCGAGTTGCTTCTGGGAGGGACTCTGTACTGAAGTAGAAGTTCCTCCAATCATCTTTCTTCTTCTTCTTTTTCCATACAATCTGCCATAGGCCTATAAGAGCGTTCGGTAGTGTGTTATTTCAGTTTAACCATTCTCAACCCATTCCCTGAAGGGTTTCCTATTTTGTGCTAGCTCTCTGGTCTCTCGCATATTCCCGCCTCTTTGTATTATTACTTCTTCCATGTAATCCTCCCACTTTTTTCTTTGCCTTCCTCTGCTCCTTTTCCCCTTTACTTTTATCTCCATCGTAATTCTTGGTATTCTGTCTTCTCCCATACGCGTTACATGTCTGTTCCACTTCAATTGCTTATTCTTGGTTTTCCTTACTACAGAAGCTGTTACTTTTGATTTTAATTTGTGATTTAGAACTCAATTTGGCGAATTTTGAGTCTCAAATAGAATTTCGAGTTTCAAAAAGCATTTTCGAACTGTTGTGATTGATTTTGAATTTCAAATCCGAAATGTCAAAATTCAAATAACGTAAGTAAAAAGGTTGAAAGCTTCCGAATCCGATATCCTTAGAAAAGCGTAAGAAATTGTTACATTAAAGTACTTTTAAGCAATAGTATTTGGAGGAGCCTACCAGGATTGTCTGCAATAATTAACATTCACTTCATTTGTTAGTTCAAGGAGAATTTGTTCTTTTTTAAGTAGGAAATATTTTTCTTTAAATCTAAATAAGGGATTTAGGAAAATTCGTGGGCTTAAAGGGTGGCAGTTATGTTTGCTCAACGTTTTCAAATCCAGTGTTTCTAGTAAAATTTGCATTTCGCAAAAGCAGGCACATTTATTTACATTGAAATTTCTAAATTTAAATAAATGAAGTTCACCAATACGCAGTGGTGCCAACATTTTATTACGATCTAACCCTATCTGAACAGACACCTCGGCAGCATCTGAACTAGCAGCTTTTAAAGTTGCCAATAATTTACGCCATTACGCGCTCGCATTGTCTACTCTGTCTATCTCCCTCACTACGGTGAGAGAGAGAAAACATTGCGTGTAATAAAATTAAACAGAGATGCGTTATATATAATTACATTCACAATCATTACGATGCAAATTTCTTAAACTTCTATATCCAGTGTTTGCAAACGGACTTCTTAGAATAATATTCGGGATTAATTCTGGAATATCTCCTGGTAGATCAGCAAGTAATGTTTCTTATCCCGGCTCGTGTATCCCTAAGGAACCCTTTACTTTCGACACACAAAATATTACGTTTGTTCTGTCTGGTTTCTGCGATACGCCGATACGAAACGCGTGCTTTATTGTTATTAGCTTGTTCTTCAGAATTCTAATGACTGCGAATTTTGTGAAACACGCGAATAGTTTTCTGCTTACTTTTATTTTACGTATATTTTAGGTTACATCTTTTTTTTGAGAGGACGCCTTAGGGATTATCGAACAAAATGACCATCAAAAATTTCAAATCCAAAGAATCTAAAAAGTTTTGATTTGGGCCTGTTGATTTGCACTAAGAAAATAAAGTTTCTAACCTACAAGCTCTTTGACGATTTATTTATTTCAAATCCAAAGAATCTAAAAGATCTTGATTTGGTTTTCTTTGTTTTTTTTTGGTATTTTTGATGACCATTTTAAACGATTTTGTTCGGTTTGAATGGGGAATATTACTGAAACTTTCTAAAGTAACTTTACAAGAGCGAGATGATAGGTGGTTAGCCTTCACGTAGGTGGCGCTGGCGCGCTGGTAGGTAAAATATTTATTCATGATCTGAAACTTCGATCTTTTAGTTGGCAATACTGAAAATATAACAGCCATCTTTATTAAGCTGCAAAGAAAACGCATCTTCTATTTGTTTTACAATGGAAGCTATTGAACACCGTGCCGTTATTATTATTTTTTTTTATTTAAATGGTTTAAAAGCGATTTTGGAGTGAAAATGCTCCATCATATGCGATTGTAAAAAATTGGGTGGCTAAGTTTAAATGCGGCCGTATAAGCATCGTCGCTCTGAATGCCCAAAAAATGTCTCAACGCCCGAAATGGTCAACACAATTCATGATCTGGTGTTAAAAGACAGACGGCTCAAACTGAGCGAAATAGCTAATGTTGCAAACATCTCGAAAGAGCGAGTGCATAATATTTTAACAGAAGAACTTTCAGCAAGCTGGGTCCTGCGATTGCTCACACCTGATTAAAAGCATCTTCGAGTGCAAGTTTCTCAAGAGCGTTTGGACTGTTTAAAGAAATCCTACCGATTTGTAACCACAGATGAGATCTGGGTTCATTAATACACTCCAGAGACGAATCTCCAATCAAAACAATGGACAGAAGCTGTGGTTGCTTAGCTTCAAAGAAAGCAATAGCCGTAAAATCAGCTGGCAAGGTGATGCTGTCAGTTTTCTGAAATGCCAAGGATTCTGATGATGGACTATCTCCCAAAAGGGCAAACTATAAATTTGGAATATTAGGCTAACCTTCTGGAACGATTGCACCAAAATGTCCAAGAAAAAAAATTCAAGTCATCTAAATACTGCACTCCCCCACCCTAGTGTTACTGCAATAGCTAAAATCAAGCAACTAAACAACGATTTGCTTCCACATCCAACTTATTTTCCAGATTTAGCTCCCCCTGATTTCCATTTATTCCCTAAGCTTAAACATTTCTTGGGAGGACAGGGATTTTCAACTGCCGACCTCGAGGAAAACACCTCTCGTGATAGGATCAAAGCATTGGAAGATCGATGGACAAAATGGATTACACTGTCAGGAGACTATGTTGAAAGATAAATATCGTTTTAAAAACATATAACTAGTTTCTTATTATTAGGCTAAAAAAGCCCGTCAACCAATTATGTACTTCAAATACACAGAATCTGAGAATTCTTGCTTTGATTTTCTTTGGCTTATTAATCTTTGATGCCCAATTTAGACGATTTTGATGCGTTTGGATGTGTAATATTACTGAAAATTTCTAGGCCGCCTATAAGACAAATTATTGGCAGATTTGAAGTGGTTGGTCGCTATCTACTGTGTATCTGGGATCCTTAATCACTAACACGGGCAATATAGAAACCGGGGTAAGACGAAGGTGCGAATGATAAAGCTAATAAGGTTTTGGAAAGGCCAACATATATCTTCTCTTCTTCTTATGGCCGAAGCCTAGGCCAATGGCCTCTTAGTAACCCATAATAACGAGTTCTGTGAGCCGTCTTAGCACGTATACTGGGCAGGAGGCTAACCTTACCCATCGATTAAGGAGAAGAAGATCGACCCACAGCGGTGCGGAGTTGACGATTGTCAAAGGTATGACAACCGGGACCGCCGGCTTAAGGTGCCCTCCGAAGCACGGAGGCGTGTATGAGATATATTCCGGCTTCGTCCGAGCCCTTTTACACGCGGCTATCTGCTCCTCTAACATATATCGAAAAACTTAAAAATATCTTATTAGTTAGATTAGTTAACTGCCTGGTGTGTCCACATTAACTTATGAACGTGAATTCTGGACGCTAAGACAAAGCGAAAGGAAAAAGATCGATGCCAATCGAACATCGTACAAATAATTGTATTTTGTATGAGCTCCAAATCAAGCAAAGGTTTTATATCGTAATACAGAGACCCTAATAATATAGAGGAACTGATCAACGAAGGCAAAAGGAAAAAGGGCATGAAGACGCTCCCCAACAATATGGACAAATTAAATTATTAAAATAACCAGGAAATCAATATTATTCTGGCTAAAACAGCCAGAATAGACAAAAATAAGTCAGGATAACTACCACATCCCCTTCAAGAGATAAGGATTGAAAGAGAGAGAGAGAGAGGGAGAGTCCAAAATAATTGTTTTTTACCTTCTTATTTCTTGGATACAGAAATTTTCAAATTGTACCCCGCGGTGGTATCATTTTTCTACAATTTGAAACTTTCTGTATCCCATTTTCTTGGGAGGGTAATCTTCCTAATAGTTTCTAATATTTATATATTTATGTATTCTTATTTCTTGCTGAGTGATACGATTCGCAGCTGTGTAATTATACAGTTTTTAGCTACGCCATGGTCGTCGTCCTGTCATAGATTAGGCATGACTGCCTGTTCCGGCGTCCATCGTCACAGAGGTCATCCTACGTCCCTTCTTCCTCTTGGTTGATATTTATATGCCTGTCGTGAGATTCATCCTTCATCCGTCCTATTGAGATATTCGCACCATTGCACTATCTTCATTTATATGTTCAATTCTGGAACCCTTAACGGATTTGAAAAATTGCATTTCTGCAGCTTGTATGTTGGCGCTATCTTTTCTTCCTGTGACCCACGATTGGCAGTCATATGTTAATGGCATGATCATTATCTTATAAAACTTAAACCTGGTATCATTTCTCGTTTTGTTTTTGAGGTGTTTGTGGAATTTGTTGATTTTATTTGTTCTGTATGGGACTTCGCAGCCCAAGTAGTAGGGAATTCTTTTCCTGTTCGAGGGGGTAGTTGTCAATTGTTAATTTTGTCGTCTTTAGCGGTTCTTTTCTGGCAAAAGCCATCGTCTTTGTTTTCTTCGTAGATATTTTAAAATTATATTTCGGGTATAGGAGATTGAGAGTATAGACCGCCTTTTGTAAATCGTTTTCTGTTTCTTGCAGTATCATCTGATCGTCGGAAAATAATAGTGTGCAAATTTTATATTGTCTATTTATTGGTATTCCTTCTGGACAGGTTTTCTTCCCTTTCTGCATCATATGGTCGATATATACATTGAATAATGATGGGGACAAATTGCAACCTTGTCGGAGGGCTTGGTTTGTTGGGATTTCTTCTGTTAATCTGTTGCCGTCCGGTCTTAGCAGGACCTTTGCGCCGTTGTAAAGGCTTTTCGTGGCATTTATTAGATGTTCCGCGCTCTTCCATTATTTCCTAAAGTTGGACTCTTTTTATCTTGTCGAAGCTTTCTTGTACTCTAGAAAAGTTAGATGCGTTTCACAGTCGTATTCGTTATCTGCTGTAGGGTGAACACGTTATCTGTACAAGATCGCCCGATTCTAAAACCCGTTTGTTCTTCGGATATTAGAGCCTCTGTGATGGTTTTCAATCTGGTATTTATTATTTGGGCGTAGATTTTGTAGCCAGTGTATATTTTCCTATTTTTTTCGTTCCTTGTAACTGTTTCTTCGTTTTAGTGATGACTGCTATATTAATTGTTTTGCCCCGCAGATGTTTTTCTAATTTTTCTTCCTTATTGTTTATCCCTCTAACATTCCAAGCGGCAATATTCAATCCTTTCGCTAATCCTAGTTGTTTTGCCTTGTTCATAAGTAGCTTTGGTCGGTGCATCGTTTGAGTCAGTCCGATTTTGACGCTTTCGAGTATATTTGTAGTTCCCTAAATGAGGTTACCGGCCCCAATAGGGAGATCGTTTTTCGACCTTTTCTGGTCTAGATCCGTCGTTTTCTGCGCTAACAGGGCTACCTCTAGTAGGACGTGGCTCTTCACCATGAACGACGGTCTTGAGTAGGTAGAAGCTGTACCTACGCTTGAGTGTTACCCCTAAGCCCCGTTTCTAGTAGCTACGTTATTATTGAACATCTAAAGTTTCGGTTAATATATGTACATATAACTCAACATCCTTCTTGTATTTTCCCTCGTGTCGTCTCTAATTATTTCTTATTGTATAATTTACACAATCGTCATCTTTCACATTCGATATGTCAGTAATGTAAATTTCAAGTAGTGCCAAAGATAGGCTGCAACCTTGCATTAAATTTCTTTACTTTAGTTTTAGATAACTTATGCAGAGATATGACTTTTTTCCAAAAGGAGTTATAATTTTCTTAATTATCTTTAAAAAAATATATTCCCATTTACAAGCCCTTGAAGTCCAAATAATCTAGGAAATCTTGATTTCATTTTTCGTTATTTTAGACGTTTTTAGTTCCATGTGGATATTAAATATTACTGAAGGTTTTCTAAACTAATTTTGTTAATTTCCTTTAAAGAAATAATTTCCCCCCCTTACAAGCCCTTCAATAAATTATTTATTTTAAATCCAAACAATCTAAGAAACTTTGATTTGATTTTCTTTAGTTTATGCCATTTTTGACGGCCAATTTAAACAATTTTAATCCTTTTGGATATGGAATATTACTGAAAATGTATAAACTAGTTTTTCTTTCTTTATTATCTCTTTAAAGGACAATTTTTCCTCTTACAAACCCTTCAACGAATTGTTTATTTATAATCTAAGAAACTTTGATTTGATTTTCTTTGGTTTTTGGCGGTTTTGATGGCCGGTTTAGATGATTTTGTTCCATTTGGATGTGGAATATTAGTGAAAGCCTCTAAACTAACTTTGTTAATTTTCATTATGAAAACAAGTTTTCCACTTAAGTCCTCCAACGAATTGTTTATTTTAAATCCAAAGAATATAAGAAACCTTAATTTGATCTCCTTTGATTTTTTGACATTTTGAATGGTCAGTTTAGACAATTTTGTTTCGTTTGGATGAAAATTTCTGTACCAGTTTTGTTAATTTCCATTAAAAGATTCTATTTTATTTGACACACAAACCAGAATAACTTCAAACCAACGAACGAAATAACTAAAATTCAATTGTCAACATTAACAAAACTTAATTTTTATGCATTGTGATGAATTTAAATTTGTAAATCTGTTCGTTTATTCATCCCGTCCGTCTGAATTCGCGCATTCAACATAAATCTTGTATGTAAAAACTAAACTAAATTTTCATCGTATAGTCAAGTTAGTTCTAGCGTGCAGTATTTCCTATTCATATTATGTATCTGTTTAACAGACGTGATATGTTAGGAAAAACTTTTGACATGTGTTGGGACGTCATCTCATATCATTCTGATTTGCTCTGATTTTATGAGATGGAATTTATACGGAAAATGAAAATAGACGTATACATATGTACAATTCCGAAACGTTTAGTTCAAGAATTGCGAATAAATTGTCAGACGTTGCAGTTTGGCTTCTTTTATTACTCGTTTAGCGGCATCGCCAAGGAAACGCTGATATAATTATTTTGAATACACCTTTGTGTTAATACGAATGTTCGATTCATAACTTTCCATTGATTACGGTCGTAGTATGAGAGGGCTAGTTAAAATCTATTAAAGTTTATACGGGAGGGTAGTCGTCGTACCAAAAAGGGAAACACCCGCAGAAATGGACGACATCAACGGTCAAGCTTCACGCTTGACCAAACATACTTTTGCCGTTTGTGATCTCTGTTCAATAAAACAGTGTTGTTCAAAAGTTGGATTCGTCCCAACTTCCCGTTTAAAAGCAGCAGAAGAGCTGATAATTTCCATATTTAAGACACTGAGAGTGTAATTTTCATTAACAAAAGACGAATTATATTCACAAAACTAAATACTTTTGGCATCTTCTAAGATTAAAATCAATTAATGCTAAAATAAAAAAAAAATCCTGATAGCCACATGGCCACATGTAAATTTTGCCAGAAGAACCGTACATTTAACCTTTGCAGTTAAATTGAAGAAGGTCTCCAAAAAAAAAACAGTTATTTATATGTACAAAATTAAAATCAGAAATAATGTGTGCCTTTTAAAACCCTTGAGTATATAAATAGTAGTGGACCTATGTTAAAACCTTGTGGAACCCCGAACGATACCACGGAAATACTAGAATGAAAACCATTCCATTTAACATAAGTAAATGCAATTTAAAGGATATTTCTTCGGCGGTTCATGGCTTCGTGGCGTCAAAACCTTACAAAAGAATCCAAGTTTAACCATCAAACTTTCCATAAATACATTAATACTGGTAGACATCAGGAGCTTGATTGGCTTTAGATGTTTTTAAGTTTGGAAAGGTTTCTGCAATATTCATTGATCGTCTTAAATAATGTTAATGGGTTTTTTGAATCTTAAAGGGTTGGGACTTCTTCTTAATCGTCATATATTTTTGTAGAAATAATATCAAAATCTTCTATATGTATTATTTAAAAATTCAAGAACAACCAAGATCGGAGAATCATAAGGAAAAACCATATTTTCCTTAAAATTTACAGTTTCGGTAGTTTAAAATTTTAATTAATTTAGATGCATTTCTTAGAGTGGCATACCCTTGCAGAGTGTTGCCGTCTTCTCTTCATATGCCTGTGGTGTGCGTGTGAAGTGACCTACGTACCATGGAAGTGTTTGCACTTCTTCTCCAGTGAAGACTTACTTACTAGGCAGAGTGTCTCGGTGGTTTGCCATTGCCTTCCGAGGGAAGCGATCGGGTGTTTTCGGTGTTTGTGTGGCTCTGGGAATTGAACTCAAGGCATCTTAGTGTTCAGACGCACGCTGAACTAACTCAGAATCGAATAATTACACAAATTGAAAATCAAATCTTGGAGCATTCAAAAAGGGTTTTAAAAGGTACAAATTTTATAAAATTTCTGTCGCATTCCCTCATGTTGTTTTGATACTTCCTTGAGATATTTGAGAAGCCTCATGGGGTTATCCCTTGCCCAAAAACTACACAGAAGTAAAATTAAATTGTATATAAATCTTTGAGGACATCTTAGAATTATTATAAAATTTCAGATTCCCTTGCCTTAAAATTTCCTGGGGTTTTTTGAATGTCATTAAATTTACACGAAAAAATAGAATCTGCTCTCCCTGTTAGCTTTTCAAAAGGGCTTTGGAGGACTCGAAGCTTCTGCCCTGTTCCTTGGTTTTGCCTTAAAAATTTCGTGGGCTTTTTGATTAGCATGGAATCGACCTTTCCCTTAAGAATCAAAGAAATACACGAAAATAAAATAAAATCTCATTTAAGCTTTCCAGAAGGGTTTTAGGGGTTTGAAGCTTTATTCAAGTTCGGTGGAATGGGCAAAGCTTTTTCTTAAAAATTCATTGGGATTTTCAAATATCATGGAGCTAAAGTTAATACTCCAATAAATATAAAAATAAAAGCTCTTGTGAGCTTTTTAGGAACAACTTTGAAGGGCTCACAACTTGCAACATTTCTGCTGTTACCTTGCCTTCCCTTAAAAATGTCATTGGAATTTTCTAATATGAGTACCATCAAGTTAAACTTTTACATATGAATCAACAATTGCACAGAAAAAATATAAAATTCCGTAGCTTTCGGGAACAATTTTGAAGATTACAAGGTTTACCAAATTTCTATCACGTTCTCCACTATTTCTTTGGGATTTTTGAATAACGTGGAGTTAATTAAATCGTCACAGAAGAAACAAAGAGTAAGAGAAATAAAATCAAAGCCCATGCTAGCTTTTCAAAAGAGGTACTAAAGGTTACAATTATGAGGTTAAACCTTCCCTGATGACTTAAAGAACCATCAGAAATAGAAAGAAATCTGATGGAAGGTTGTCAGAAGAGCTTTGAAGTTTTCGAATATCCAGAAAATTTGTGTGGCCTTCTTGTGCCTTAAAAACTTAATACCTTGGGTTTAGACTTGCACTTAAGAAACTAATAATTACAGAAGAAGAAATGCTCGTTTTATCTTCCCAGAAGAGCTCCATCGGTTTGCCTTAAAGGTTTTCTTGGGTTTTTTGAAAATTGTAGAATTAAACTTTCATTTAAGATTCGAAAAACCATCAGAAATAAAGATTTTTCAGAACAGCTTTGCAGGCTTCGGAACAGTTTTTTGTGCCTTAAAAATTTGTTAGGGATTTTTGAATACTTTGGGCTTAGACTTTCACTTACGAAACAAATAATTACACAGAAAGAAAATCTCGTGCGTGCTTTCCAGAAGAGCTTTGAATCCCTCGAACTTTGTTCCATCGTTTCTTCCTCATAAGATTTAATGGGTTTTTTGAATATCATGGAGTTAAGCTTGTACTTAACAATCAAAGAACTACCAAAAGTAAAAAAATCTAGAATCTAGCAAATTTCTGTCGTGTTTCGTTGGGTCTTAAATTCGTTTGAGATTTTTAAATGCTTCGGGTTTAGACTTTCACTTAAGAAAGTGTGAGCTTCCCAGACGAGCTTTGAAAGTTTCGAACTTTACAAAATTTCTGACGTGTTTCCTTGGGCCTTAAATTTGTTTAGAATTTTTGAATACTTTGGGTTGAAATTTTCACTTAGGAAACGAATAATTACATAGAGAGAATATTTCAGAAGAGTTTTGAAGGCTTCGAATTTCTACTTTGCTCCATGGTTTTGACCTAAAAATTTCATGGGTTTTTTGAATACCATGGACTTGAACATTGACTTTTCACACAAAATGTCAATCTTAGATTTGCAAAAATTTTAAAGGGTATTCGAACATATGCCCCCTGAGTTTCAAAGCAAATAAAATTTAGTTTGGAGTGTTCTACAAATCTTTGAAACTTGCGATTTTTATTATTTTCTTTCTCTATTTAATTAGCAATTGTGCGTGTTTCAGCTGCCAAGGGGTTTTCTATAAAACAAACAGATTCACGCTGAGTAAAACTAAGTTTTCAAAAATTCAAATGTTGTTTAGTTGCCCTATTAAATTTAGTGTTAAAATTCTTTATAGAAGAATCAAAAGCTTCTGTGAAGTTTTCCAAAAAGTTTTTGAAATTTCGGTAGGTTTCTATTGCTTGATCTTCAATTGTTTTATGTTCAGTGTTAGCAATTTAACGATTTAAATTGTTATGTTTCGAAGCGTCTTTGGAAATTTGCTTTCAAATTGATAAGAACATCTTGAACTTGATTTTTCTGAAAATTTTCAATTTTACACAGTAAAATAACAAGTGAATGTTGTTATAAACGACTGTAGACTATTGAATAATGAAAATTAGGGAAATAAAGAAAATAAGTGTTTGTTACTCAACGATTAAGGGTGATTTATTATTAAAGTAAGAGATGAACTGTACTGAAAGATGTTTCGGAAGAGTTTTGCACATTTTGGTAGTCGCTGGATGCGACTGATTGGGCCCAGGCTCTGTCTTTAATTAGTAAAGACAAAGAGAACACGCTACCCGTATTGTCAATGAATAGGTATCGTTTATATACAAATATACCCTTAGAACGACCTAAACTACATCTATTCCGATCTAAACACAAAACGGTACGGTTCCTGTCGACATTCGGACTCTTTTCCACGCGTGGCGTTAAAGCCCGTTCTGGAAGAAAACGCAATAGCTCATGCGGCGTAAATACGCTCTCTGTATTATTAGAGTCGATACGCCCTTATGTTCTTTGACGGTAGTAAAGGGTTGGAACGTATATTTGAAGAATGTAAATTTACAAAGCTTTGCGGGCTCTTTTAGGTTACCTAAGGGCGTTCTTTTATTCCTGCTTTGTTTCAGCTGCATTTGTGCCATTGTATATTATGGAATTTTTAAATTTTTGCGGAGATGCCGGAATTAACGAAATATTTTTATGTGTACTATATCAAAATGAAAGGAATTATTATGGTTAGAGTTGTGTAAAGAAAACAATGCGTTTACCTCTTGGAAATAATATTTTGTAATGTTTAATTACGACGGTAAACAACGTGGGCTCGAAATATTTTAGTCTTCACCCTTGTAAAATGCTAATCTCGTTATTTTTCTCTTTATTGTTATTATTATTATAATTTTTAAGAACCTGTGGCATTGTTAAATATCTTTCCCTTAATTAATATGTTTTTTAAATTTTCAGGCGAACTTAAACAATTCGGACGTTTCTCACCCAGATCACTCATTATTTTAACATATTTTTCTAATTCTTATGCTAATTAGAAAAACGTAAATTTTGGCCTTGCAAAACATTACAATTTCCATAACGAAAATCGCTCATTTCCAACAATCGTTTATTATTATTCCTCCAATAAATTTTTGGACTTTTTAGGTGTAATGCGTCCGACGTGAAAGCGCAACCGTAATATCGAATTCAGGCAGTGTATTGTGCCTGGGGAAAACAGACAAACACATTGATAGCTCGAAAAATTTCATTACGACAGCTATCATTAATAAACGTTGAGTTGTATTTCATCATTGGATCATAAACTGACATATGTCACGATACCATGGGACCCGGGCAAAAAACGCAAACAATTCACGTTACAAATTGATTTTTTAAAATTTCCGACGAAAAGAAATTTTCGAACAAATTGGTTCATTTGTATACGTTGTTGGAATGTTTTTCGGGTATTTGTAATGGTTTTGTTTGGCTTCGTGATTGTTAATGTGTGTAATTGATCAAAAATAAATTTAACCCATGAGGATATCTTCGGCAGGAACGTACGAAAATAAATGCCGGTCGGGACTTATTGTTTTTTTCTTGAAAAAAAAATCAAATTTAAAATTCACTAGGTTTAGTAATTTTTTTTCTGTTAATGTTTGAATTTCCCTAAAGTTGGCGTGTATTAAAAGTATTGAACTTATTCAAAACTTGCTTCGATGCTCTTTAACAGAATATTTTGTAGCTTCAGTCACAATGGCTTGTATTTTGAAGAAAATACTTTCAATTAACGACATATTTGTTTTCATTTTAGTTAATTATGATTTACTTTTCAGTAATACAAATGAGATTAGTCTTCTTCAAAGCGTTTCGTATTGTTTTGTAATTTAAGATTTTAAATGCTTTCTTACTGTCGCTAAATACAAATCATGGGCACTTGCTTGGAGGGGGCTTTGCACATAATAATAGTAACAACTTATTTACTTATTCTCCCAGTGTATCTCACGGTGTTGGGAGGAAAGGGGGGAAGAGCCATATATGTCTTCAGTTTTTTTTTTTTTAATTTTAGATCTCCTACTTTCTTTGCGATCTGTAAGTATAGGTACATTTAGTAAATTATACGACAATAGAACATGTAGAAGAGTGCTCAGTAGCTCTCTTCATGTAAGAAGTAGTTTTTTTTAGACCTTGTGTGACTTCAGGATAACGACTAACCTTAAACCTAAAATCTAAACTAACTTAACTTAAGCAGTCAAAATGTATTGGGTAATGTTTTCAGTTGACGTTATGTTTTTATGTTTTCTTTTCGTTTGGGGATGTCTCTAAAATTATCCTATTGTGGGTCTTTCCCTTGGTCGTCGTCCCTCCCATCGCATTTTGAAAATTTTCTTAGGATAAGGGGTGTCTTACATGCGGATCATATGGCCATATCTTTGCAGCTGCTTTTTTTCTAAATCTTGCACCATCAGATCGTTTTCCAGTTCATCTCTAATATTTCTGTTCCGTACTCGATCTCTTCTTGTCTTACGTCTTACCTATGACCAATCTTAGGTATCTTATTTCATTTGCTGCTATTTTAGAACCTATGACTCTGCTGCATATAGTATTGTAGGGATACACGAAGTACAGCATGAATTTTATTCTTTTTATAAATCAATGTTATCCCCTTCAAAGTAGTTCTCTTGGGCAGCTACACACCGATGGAGGCGTTTTTTTTCCATTTTTCGTAACAGTCCCGGAAGGCTGCTGGAATTTCTTTCAACTTGCGGGTTACGCTCTTTTGGATATTATCTAAAGTATCCAAATGGGGCCCTTTCAACTAGTTTTTTAGTCGGGGAGGTTGTTACGAAAATTATCCAAAACGCTAATAAAAAGCCATAAATAGTGCAACAATTTATTTTATTGGGAACTCATTGAACGGCGCTAGACCAGGATTCAAAATAATTACAAAACAGAATTAAATATTGACTAGCATGAATTAAAGACTTGATAGGTTAAAAGTACACAAAAATTTAAATATACATACACAAAAAATATACCAAGCTGAAGGCTTAGAATAATCAGTTATGAATAATACTTAAAGACCAAAAATATATCTAAAAGTTAACTACAAAATAAGTACAAATATTACCCATGGTACACAAAAAAAATATATCAAGCTGAAGGCTTAAAATAATCAGTTATGAATAATACTTAAAGACCAAAAAATATATCTAAAAGTTAACTACAAAATAAGTATAATACGCACTTATCTCCTCAATTAACATCAACAGGTGTAAGATGGCGAAATAATTGATTCCAACGTAGCTACATAAAATTATAGCGGCCAGGTGGGACTGCAATCTACACAGCAATATGGCACATCAAAATGGCGACCTCCACGTGCTTTGAAATTTTATAATCAAGAAATAGTTATTTTCGTATCAAGTGTCGAAAGTAGCAAATATCAAGCGAGTGTTTATAAATAGATATACGAGTGCGGAGCGTAGCGGAGCACGAGTAGAAATATTTATAAACACGAGCGGAGATATTTGCCTTTCGAACGAGTTACGAACACTATTTTTCCCACGGCCAAAAATGTACATGTCAAAAAGTAACACTGACAGTTCAGGTAAAACGACTGTCATTTTTTGTTTTGAAGCGGCCGCAGCTTCCTATTATTGCGCAAACTGTGCGATATATCCCTATACGTGTTCATATCGCACGGGTTGTTCATTTGTTTTGCGAAAGTCAATCGCACGGGTGATATTGTCAACTTTCGCGCCTAGTTTGTTGTGCGTTAGGAGCGACTTTCTTATATGGTCGTGGGAAAATTAATATTTCAACACCGCATCAACCGGAACAACCATCTACATCCGAACATTGGAATCAGATGAAAGATTAAACCCCAACCAGGATGCTGTAAGATTCAATTTTATAAGAAATTGAAAATAATAGGAAAAATTCAACCCACCACATAATTAACAAATGTGCGAAAATAAGTTAAATATAATGAATCAAAAACATCCAAAATCGGACATCGAAAATTTATGTTAACAGGAAATAATTGCCAATACAACTAAATAGTCTATTAAGTTAAAATTATCAAAAAGATGAATGTAACTTCATGACAATTCACAGCAAAAAAGACCTCGTGTAAAATTTCAATACCAAAAACCCCATAAAAATTCACATTGCGCATACGCAAAATACTAAAATCACAAACTCCCACCCTATTTTCATTATGCAAATAAAGTAGCATAACTAATAGGCCGAGAAATCACATAAAAATATGAATTTCACTCGAAAGATTTCAAACACGAAATATACACGGTGCGTAACAAGAAATGAAATCACAACGACGTAGAAATGCTATCAAGACATGGAAAATAAAGAAACACATAAGAAAATTTAAAGGATAGAGTCGGTAAAACACAAAAGAATTGACTTCCGAATGAAATTAAGACAAGCAAATGAACTAGATGACCAGGCATCGCTTAAAGATGGGGATTTATGCGCCGGCACATGGAAATAAAGCATTACAAATGCAGTCAAAGCCCCAATCAACAGAAAATCTTTACAAAATACGAAAAGGAAAAATAACTATATGAATTAATCAAGTAAAATGGGAAATTTTGAAGAAAAGAAGAAAATAAAGTGAAACAAGCACAACATAAAATCTTAATACTTCAACAACCCTGGCATTGGATAAGAAAAACTGATTTAATTGCAAAGCAAAAAAATTGTAACAAGGTAAAAATAAGCCACAAGGACTGAGATGCGGCGAATAGGGTGGCTGGGGAATCATAGGAATGCTTTTTTCTGCCAAAAATTCGTTGATGGAGACTGCCGTCTGACATGGGGTGTTGTCGTGTTGCAGCATCCAAGTGCGTCCAATGCTTGGTCGTACACGTGGCACCCTCTTCCTGATAGCCTTTCAAGGACTTTCCGATAAAAAGTTTGGTTGACAGTTTGTCCTGGTGGCACAAATTTCTCCTTCTCGCTTTCTTGGGACGGGGAGAGTTGCCACTCTCGACTTTGGCGTTTTTTCTGGAGATGGTTCTCAAAAATCCATGAGTCATCACCTGTAATCACGCGACTGAAGAATTCTGGCTCCCTCTCAAGGCCTTATAAAAGATCAAGATACGCATTTTTCCGATTGGCCTTCTGCTCAGCCGTGAGGTTCTTTGGCATCATCTGTGACATGGGGTCTTGTCGTGCTGCAGCACTGGTCGTACACGTGGCACCCTATTCCTGTTAGCCTTTCAATGACTTTTCGATAAAAAGTTTGATGGACAGTTTGTCCTGGCGGCACAAATTTCTCCTCGATTTCTTGGGACGGGCAGAGTTTCCACTCTCGACTTTGGCGTTTCGCCTCGGAGTCCATGATCCATGAGTCATCACCTGTGATTACGCGACTGAAGAATTCTGGCTCCCTCTCAAGGCGGTACAATAGATCAAGACACACATCCATCCGATTGGCCTTCTGCTCAACCGTGAGGCTTTTTGGCACCAACTTGGCGCACACTATTCTCATGCCCAAGTCCTGTGTTAAAATCTGATGGACGGTTAACCGTTTCAAACCTAACTCACTACTGATTATTCTCAACGTCAATCGACGGTCTGACATCACAAGAGTCCTCACTCTTCCCACATTGTCCTCCGCTTTTGGGATTGAAGGTCTTCCCGCACGAGTTCGTCTTCCCCTTCTTCTCGGCTCTCTAATAAGGCCTTGTGACATCTGAACACGTGTGCCCTGGATAGGGAATGTTCTCCATAAGTCCTTTGTGACTTTTCATAAGTGACAGTAGCCGATTCGCCAAACTTTACACAACATTTGATTGCAGAACGATACTCAAACTTTTGGCAGACGCTCTCAACAATCTCGTAGCAGCTGTAACAAGTTCAAACTTGTACTGACTCTACAGCAGGGGTTATTCTAACTGTCGTGTGAAGCGGGAGGGAGCAGCGTTGTCGGTTCCTTATAAACGTGCACTTTTGTGTTAGTGCTCAGTTCCTTTTTTCCTGATAGTGTATTATTAATCTGGTAATAAATTTTATTGGCTTTTCTGATCCTATTTTATATTTTTCTATCGACTCTTCATAATCATAGGTGTCCACCTGTTTTAGGATATTCCCGTCTATCTTGATGATCGCTGGTGCATAATGTGGATTTTTCCCATGTTTATGATCACTACATTTTGCTGTAGGTGGTTCTTCCAGATGTTTATATTTATTTATAGAAGTTTCGCGCTATTATCACTATATCATCTGCATAGAGTAAATCTTGGGCCAAAACAGGGTTTAGACCTGATCTTCTTGTTGCGTTTTTACAGTTCTAGCATGCTTAAGCTGGCTCCTTGCTTGATCACTCTGTTCATTTGGAAGTTTTTCGAGGTTTGACCATTTAACCGTACCTTCCCTTTTATATGTTAGTGTAAGCTTTGAATTATTTTTTTCATTTTCGGAGTGACCTGTAACTATTAATAGATCAAAGCCAGCGTTTAAGTCTAAGAACCTTAAATATAAATCTTTGTTTTTACTTAGGGTTTTCTCTATTGTAGTTCTTTTTGTGTATATGTTATCCTGTGTTTGTCTTCCCGGCCGAAACACTGTTTGTTCTTCATGAATTTTATCCTCTACTTCGGCCCTCGATGGTTTTTCTGAAATTCTTGTGTATATTTTCAGAGCCAAGGGGGACATGAAAATTTCCCCTGTAATTGTAGCATTGTGAAGTATCCCTTTTGTAAATGGGGATGGTTATGTTATCTTCCTAGCTCTTAGGTATTTCTTCGTCAGGCCATGTTTGTTGAAAGATGTTTTTTTAACCATTTAGTCACTATTGAACCGCCTTTCTTAAGCAATTTCGGGTTTATATTGTCTTCACCTGGTGATTTACCATTCTTTGTTTTCCTAAGAGTTTCCTCTACTTCCTCTTCCGTTATTTCATCGACATCATCTTCAGTACTGACTTCTATTTCTTCTTCTTTTTTTAGTGGGTTTATTTCAGTATTTGCTTTGAACTTCACCTTATAGTATTCTTTCATACTAGTTTGTACCTCACCTCTTAAATTGTTTACATTTGTTCCTTTTTGTGCTGGTTTTAATTTTAATCTCTTGGCTACATTCCAGAATCCTTTTTAATTCCCCGTGTATTCTTTTATCTTCCTATCAAACTCTTCCCACCTTATTCGCTTTTACTCCTTTCTTCGCTTCATTCCGTTTTGTTATGTAATTTCTCTTGTTGTCATTTGTTTTGTTTCTTATATATCTATGCCAAGCTTCTTTCTTATCTTTGACTTTTCGTTTGACTTCATTATTCCACCATTTCGTTTTTTTTTGACCTGGAGATCCCCTTACAATTAAGAAATATATAAAAAGTAATTTACGTTTTTTTTTTAGGAGGGCTCAGTCCCTTAAGCTCCGCCTATAAATCACCTTATGATATCTTTTCACGCTGTTTTGATTTTTTCCCGAGTTTTCTCAAAACATTGTTGTTATTAACAGTGGCTGTTCAGGTAGGCAGGGCGATGGGGGTAACTACCTCATTAAAATCAATCAAACAAATCAAATGTTCTCTATGTTAAATAATAAGAGTATATTTTTGTCAATAAATATAGCAGAGCCTTCTTCCTTCTTCTATTGTATTTTGTTTTTCTGGGCCACGAATACCTTTTCGTTTCAATAACGTATTTTCACGTTAAACTGCAAGAACTAATACTTGACTTTTGGAAAAATTTTAGCAAAGTGCCAATGTAAATGATTTTTCTGGGCTTTAACTGTCTGCAAAAGCAGAGCCTAACTTTATTGAATCAAAATACCGTCGATAAAAAACAAATGCCTTGTTGGCCGGATATTGATTTTTAATTAAAATCGCACAGGGGTTGAAGCACTTCAACCACACAGTTTTAAAAACTGCTCAGTTTGAATGTTCAAAAAAACTTTTAGATTTTGTCACCGACACGACATACTGATTAGTTATTAATGTTCCAAAGCCCTCTAAAATCAAAAAATGAATTAAACGAATGAGCAAGCGTTTTATTCTGTGTTTGTTCTTAGTTCCAAATTTTCCCTGCAGCTATTGTTTTTTGTTTTATAATTCTGAGTTAATCCTACTTCCAGACTATTCACATCACCGACACACTGGCTCTGTAAAGCACCCACTAAACATTTAATTGTCCAGGCGATTCTGGCGCCGCTTATCCGTGTCGCGGCTTCAAGCACGCCATCTCTCGTCAAATCGCAGATGTAGTTGTCCTGATGATTAATGTGTATTTTTCTTCTTCTTCTTCTTCAGGTTGTGGCCGAAGCCTAGGGCAACGGCCTGTTATTAACTCATAAGTATGAGTTCTGTGAGTCCTCTTGACACATATGTTGGGCAGGAGGTTAACCTTACCCGTCGAAAAAGGTGAAGAAGAACGAACCGTAGTGTTGCGAAGTTAACGGTCATCAAAGGTGTTAGTATGATAACCATGTCTTGTATAATATAATTTTAACGACAAGCAGCCTGGATTGATCAAACCAGTCCAGAGGTTTTTAAACGAGTCACAGTAACTTAATTTGTATACATTTTTGCGCGATTTAAACATTTTTTCAAACCAATCAGCCCATATTTACCACTGGGAAAAATCTCGACGGCTTTATTAGGCCCCTAGTAAGCAGCTCTAAACCATGATAACTGATACTGTTGGGCAATAATTGACTTGAAAAGGCTACGAAGTTAAAGTGAGAAACTCAAGGCTGTATTAGATTTAGCATATCTTTGCAGATTAAGGAAGAATACAGAAAGTGTTTTTTCAAAAGGATTTCGCCTCTGACTTGGTTTACAAGTTGAGTTACCGTGCCCTTTCTTCCTCTTGTTAAAGGAGTTTCGCCTCTGACATGGCTGACACGTTTTAGTGCCCTTTCTTCATCCTGATGAAGACCCTCAAGAATGCGGACAAAACGTTGAGTTCTTCTGTCTCAAAAACGCCATAGTCCCAACCCGGAAGACGTTCTTTTGACATACAGAAAGTAAATTGACCAAACCTTCAATTACGAGTACATATATACCAGTTGATTTTTTTAACCTGGAATTTTTAAATATCTGGAGAAAGAAGCATCCTACGAAAAAACTGTCCGAAATAAAAAGTTAATATTTTCGCGGGGAAATTCACTAGTGCTAAAATTAGCCCCCTCTCCTTCCCCTTGTGGGTGGGGTGGGGGGTAACTTTGAAATCTTAAATAGGAACACCCATTTTTTATTGCAGATTCGGATAGCACGTCAACAGATATGATACTTTTATTCGTAACATTTTTTTCGATTCGTGATAGATGGCGCTGTAATCGCCGAAATTTAATTTTTCCGATTTCTTCAATTGAAAACCAGATGGCTGGTAAATACTTCTTTTATTTATTTGTGTCAACAACTCGTGGGAACATGATTGAGCGAATCATGAATGCTTGTGCCCAGATTGAAGCAGATACACTTTTCAGTTGTGTACAATCATTTGAAACGCGGGTCAATATATGCATCGAAGTTGAAGGTCATCATTTCGAGCACTTAATTTAATTCAAAGGTGAGAGGCGAGGGCGCTCACATAAATCAAACACTCCGATAGGTGAGAGGCGAGGGGACTCACGTTAATCAAGCACCCCGAAGGAAACAGAAAACTACTACGTCCACGTCGTTGTTCCTGGGTTACGCTAAAACTAGTTTATTCACCAGCCATTTGGATTTCTAGAGGTATTGGTTCTCAATATTGAAGAAATCGGAAAAATTAAATTTCGGCGATTACAGCGCCATCTATCACGAATCGAAAAAAATGTTACGAATAAAGGTTTCATATTTGTTGACGTGCTATCCGAATCTACAATAAAAAATGGGGGTTTCAATTTAAGATTTCACAGTTACCCCCCACCCCACCCACATGGGGGGCGGAGGGGGGATAATTTTAGCAGTAGTGAATTTCCCCCGCGAAAATATTAACTTTTTATTTCGCACAGTTTTTTCATAGGATGCTTCTTTCTGCAGATATTTAAAAATTCCAGGTTAAAAAAGTATGTTATGGACAATGTGGGAAATCCGGGCAGTGTTAACAATGCCCGGTCAATGTGGATAATGTAGTACTTTTATTTTTTTTTAAACTGTTCTTTTTCTACCTCTAACCTCCAATAAACACCTCTACTGTTTTGGCAGAGGCATTTATTGGAGGTTAGAGGTAGAGGAGGGTCAGTTAAAAAAAAAATAAAAGTGCTATACTAAGTACATTATCCACATTGACCGGGCATTGTTAACACTGCCCGGATTTCCCACATTGCCCGTAACATATACACAAACAAAAGCAAAAGCTTCAAAAAGGGGTTTTGACAAAGTGAAACACCCACCTCACGAAAAATTCTAGCGATTATAGCACGCCATGTATCACCTTCAGATTATCATAACATGTCGCATCATTAATCTATTTCAAGCGTAATAGCTATTGTTTTCAAGCAAAAAGATAAACTTTCAAATTTGAATTTTTTACTAACTAGAAGGAATTTATCTAAAAACGTATTATGCCTACGATTACTAATTGGATGAGGATAATTAGCACGGCAACATCGTGCGTCTCTTTCTTATACATTAAAATTACATAATGCTGTATTGTTTTATGTTTACTTTAATCACGATTTAAAACATTTTATGATATTTCATACATTCTATTTTATAGAATCAATAATTCCTTTTATAACAACGAAAAGCATTTCGCTTCCCTGTTATTTTGTGTACGTTTCTCCTCTCCCTGCATCTATTGCACCTTATTGGTATTTTCTCATATTTATGAAGGGCGGTTGGGAGGTATAATGCAAGGCACAAGGGTATAAATTGAATACCTCGCTATGTATAATAGAAGCGAATTTAGGCCGATATCCATTCTTCGATAAATCGAGTTTAAATTTTAAACATCTTCTGGGCGAAGGGAGAGGCTGACGGATTCCTATACACGTTGCCTTTTGCAAATAACAATTTCTACCTACTTCATATTGAAAATTAAACGAAAACTGAACAATACAGTAAAGATAAGCCTGGTAAAAATTAATTCCTCTGGTTTACGGGAATTCCCCAAATTGATTTATCAAAATTGTTATTCGTTTGTAACGTAATAAATAATTCCAGTAGGCATTGAATTCGCCTGCACCCTCCTAAATCCTCGGAGACGTAGCAATATTGAATATTTACCAAATTATCAGATATAATTCTCCGACTTAAGAGTTTCAAACAATACTAAATCGAAAGCAAACTTCCACTTACCTGCGCCAGAAGGAAACAGAAGTGTATTGTAGTGAAATCATGCTTAAAATTAGAACAAATATTAGTGCAAGGGATTCGGGAATTTGTATTTTAAGCTTATTAAGTGTCTACTGCCGAGATTTATACACTCTTTCCAAAAACTGAGCTGAGTTTAGGTTTGTTGTCTCCAACTTTGCTTATAAACAGACTTTCTGAATGTTCGTATGTTTGGAATTCCTTTATTTACCAATCAATTCATTAATCAACCCTACAACTTTTGATATTCTTTATAAATTTATTTTAGCGGGCTTCTCTGAACATTCTAGACATTTCTTGGTTTCCTTAAATCCTTTTGTGAATTTGGATTTCCCCAAAATTTATAATTGGCCATTCTCCTTCTTGCGTTTGTCAAATTTTTAGAAATTTTCAAAAGGTTCGTGGAGTTTTCAAAAATCCGCAAATTTAGAGAAAAAATGTTGGTGGTTTCATGGAAGTCAAAACTCAATTCGAAAAGGTACAGCGGAAAATCAACTCGGTTTGAGCAAATAAGGGTACGGTGGAAGTACCTCGGGAAATCGGATGTGTTCTGCTTACTAAATGCAATCAATACCACCCCTCACTTACCCCGGAGACAACGACAAGGTTTCCGATCACGGACAAACGACATCTGATTAATTGTGGTTAAGACCGAACAGATGTAGATGCTACAATTTAGTGAGCTGACGTTTCCTCCGATGAAATTTTATACAAGCTCTTATCTTAGTATTGCGCCCTTTAATTAAACAACTGATGATTTATGTATCTAAATTAAGTATAATCAAAATTAGTATAAATATACCGAAACATTTTCCTTCTTGTTACCTTAAATTAACCTCTATAAAACGCATGAAAATTAGACAATTTGGAAAAATTAGAAAAAATTGCCAAGCGATTTTAATACCGAATAAAATTATTATTAAAATGCATTAAAAATAGAAAAAAAATTGCTTATTTGCTATATTTATATTAAATTAATACAATATCTAAGTAGGCTATTCTAGGAAAGTCAGAGAATTATCGACTTGTACACACTCTGATTATGCTAAAACATTTAACAAAAAAACGCCTTAAATATTAAAAAGAAATTTTGATAAATGTGTATCCTGCCATGGGTGTTCAAAACTGCATAAAATAAATTTTTAAAATGACAAGAGCGTAGTTAGAAAGACTAAATCAAGTGCAAAATTAGTAAACATATTCATTTTTATAAATTAAATTTTAAGGATTCACTCCTTTGGGGAAATATATTTTTTAACTAGTAATGTAAATTCCATATACAGGGTGTCTCAGACATGACTCCCCAGGCCTATAACTTTGTTATTTTAAAAAATAACTATAATAAACTATATATATTCGTAAATAGGAGCAAATTCTCTATAAGATGGGGAAAGAAAATCTGTACTCATATTATGGCAGCGATATTCAACTTTTTTTTTTAAATTGCACACTATGCTTTTTTTCGGTCATTCTGATAGTACTCTTTATTCTCTTTATAACCATGTAAACCAATATGGGTCTTACATAAGAAAATTCTCGAAAAAAATACGATTGAAAGTTGAAGTCTAGGTTTGCCATGGAAACAATTGATTTTTGTAATTTGTACTTCGTTTTAATGGTTTTTTTAGTTTGTTAATAATTATCTGTAATTCAAGTAACTCAATTGCAGCAGGCCGTATTCTCACTAAATACAGACAGTTCTAAGGTTATTAAGACAGAATACGGCCTGCTGCAATTGAGTTTTTAAAAATCACATTGTACATTATTAGTTAAAAAAATTCCATGCTGCTTGTCTCATAGTTGCATTGATGCATTAAATATTTTTTGTGTTTAGTAATTTCAGTGCAATTTCAGGAGGGTCTCTATCTAGTTCATAAAGTTCAGGAACAGATTCCAAAAATAGAGAAAGGGAGGGGAGCGATTCTGAAAGGAGAAGTACAGTAACACTAAGAACCCCAGCTAAGCTAGTAAGCACGAAAGTAAGGAAAACAGATGGAGGTAGAAACGCTCGAGTACCGTCAAGTGGGGTAACTTCGGACGAATTTCGAAGTTTTTGTAGGATACGATAAAATTGTGAGGATGAAAAAATCTCAAAAAAATAATTTATATTCTCTGTTATCTCTTCTCTATATATACACGTCAGAAAAAAAGTTTTGAACATAAAAGTATGTATTTTTTTGTAATGAATAGTGTCCGAATTTTCCCACACAGGTGAGGTAATTTCGGACAACTATTAAAACGCGTGTAAAACGAAGTAAACACGTCTGTATGGTCAATTCGGATACTAAAAATATTAAAATAAAGGGGCATTTCAAACAAGTTTATTAACTAGAAAATACAAACTGTGTAACTTAAACCTATTTTTGTGAAAAATAAATGCAGGAAAACAACTCTAAATATGATGATGTAGCTACCTACGTAATAGAATTTATTTTAAGACATATTTTCCATATCAACATTCTTAATTTTAAAGGAGTATCTATCCCTTCTCAAATCTTTGGGATATTCTAAAATTTCTATAACCTGATTTTTTAACACTATAGTTTTATCTTCAGTATCAGGATATACAAAATATATGCCACTTTTTTAATTCCCTCAATCAAAAATCTTTCTTCCTGATCACACAGAGCCTTGGGACGTCCTGGGTTGTTATTGTGTCTATTTCTAATTCTGTCGGAAATAGTCGATTTTGGTACGCCATATTTTTCTGCCGCCCCTCGTATACTCAGCATTCGATTTTTTACATCACGAACCGCTAAAGCAACTTTCTCTTCATTATAATATTTATATGGTCTTCCCCCCAAACTTCGTTTATAATTTCTCACCATATTTTTGTGTCCGAAGTTACCCTACAAACAAACGATTTTGTATCTAAAAATTTATAAAATTTTGATGAATCGAAATTCTGACCTCAACTTTAGGCAATATGCTGTTGATACCCCAACGTATACAAATAAATGCTTGTTTTAACATGTATTGTTCAGATTGAAGAGCTACACATGTTATAAATTATGATATCTAAGAAGTGACATTTTTTTAACTCACCTTATATTAAAAATCACACGTTCAAAACAATTGATTTTTACTTTGTTGTATAGTTTGAAGTACAGTGACTATGCTTACAAATTCAAACATGTTCAGACCTCAACCATCAGATGGCAAAAATAATAATTTTATTTTACGCCCAGATGTCCGAATTTACCAATGCTGTCCGAAGTTACCCCACTTGACCGGTATGTAATAGAAAAGTGGAATAAAGATTAACTAAAAAGTGAAATTAAAACAAATAATAAACAACTACTTAAAGAATGGAAAAAAGATTTGGAAGAAATGTAGAGGGGAAAATCAAATTTTAAAAACACAAATTCAAGAAGAAATGCAAGTTCGACTGAAAGAACGAGAAGAATTTGAAGTAAGACTAAGGGAAACAGAGAAAAATTGGAAATACGAGAAAAACAGAAAAAGGAAGAACAATGGAGTAGTCAATGGACTACAAATGCAGACAGAAAATAATATTGGTGTAAGCATTCTTAAAGGCGGAAATAGGAGTAGCAAACAAGGTGCACAAAAGGCTTATAAAATAAAACAGAATATATGTGTTGTAAAAGTGCAAGACTGATAAGCAAAATTGAAAGTGATGAAAAATAGATTTAAATTAAAGGAAAAACCATGTTGATGATGACCTTACATATAAAGACAGGAAAATAAAAAAACTTATTAGAGAAAAGGCAAAAAAATAAAATGAGAAAGGAGCGCAGGTTAAAATTAAGTACCAAAACATAAGGGAAAAGTGTATGTACGGGAAGGAATATGTACGGAACAAGGAGAGAGAGTCCCTGCAAGAAGCTGGGACAATGCGAAAAAAGCCAAAAAACTAACCAGTAGGAAAATAAGTACGGAAAAGAAGATGGCGACTAGGCGGAAAACAGATATAATAAGTAACTGGATTATGATAAGGCAATGGAATGTAAGGACATTATATCAAGGAATGAAACTGGAACAGCTGATAAAAGAAATGGGGAGATATAAGGTAACATTTTAGGATTAAATGAAACCAGATGGAATGGTAATGGTAATGGTAATGGTAATGGTAAATAATATAAAATGGTATAATTTTATATACAATATATTTATATGAATGTCTGGCCAGAAACAGGTTTTTTTCTAATACTTAATAGCGTAGACAGTACTGTCAGCGTCGCTGAATGGAGCTCAAAATATCTGACCTCAGAGAGGCGACTTTGTTATCAAAAATATTTGTGTCTGTCTCCAGAGGAGCGGCAAATATGTCTGTATAATATTAGACATACAGTGGAGTAGGCAATTGTGCTGCAGAATGATCGAGGAGATAATTCAGGAGAAACTGTACAGTTGCGGAAGATATTCATTCTAACTGGCAAGGTTACACCGATACGGAAGGCAACATAAAACTATATTTCCCAGGTTAATTATCGTGGTTAGTAATATTAATGATTTGGCCCCCAGTCCTCGGCAGACCTTAAATGGTCAGGACATGCTAAGAATCCCCGAGTTCACTATGAAAATTAGCACATGGAATGTTCAATCAATGTATGCGGCAGGAAAATTACACATCACTATTCAAGAAATGAAGAGACTAAATATAGATGCCCTTGGGATAAAGCTGGCCTGATTGAGGTCAATACAAAAGTAAAGATTAGGTCGTGTATTATTCAGGTAATAATAACAACAAATACCGAAACGAAGGCGGTGAATTATTTTGTTTATAATTTCGTACTCTATTCTGAGAGAGTTCTCTTACTTCAGTTTCATGGAATGCCTTTCAATTTTAATATAATTTAAATATACGCCCCTATGGCTCATAAGGGTGATGAGGAGGTGGAACAACTCTATGGACAAATTGTGGCTGTACTAAAGAAAACTGAAAATAATGAAATAACCATATTAATGGGTGATTTTAATTCAAAAGTAGAACTTGGTGAAGACGGAGACATACTAGGTCAGCGTTTCCCAAACTTTTAGGTTTCACGGCCCCCTTTTGATATGTTTTATGGTACACGCCCCCCTTTCTAGCAAGACGGAATCACAAACTTTCCCGAGCGCTATAAAATGGCCCAGAAATTGTGAGGGTGGGGGTAGGACGTATAAAAATCATGATGCATGTCCAGCAGGGTTGACAATTTGGGGGAAAAGTCGTTAAATCTAGGTTATTAGGAACTACGTCTAGCGAAATAAATTAATTTTTAGGATTTAGCGACAATTCTTCTTCTTGTAAAATCTAACTACATTTTTGGGTTTTTTGATCTGTCCCATTTTGAAAATTCTGATTTTATGTAATCTTAAGCCCCCAAAACTTAAAGCAAATTTGAGTTCGTTATTTTAAATAAGTATTTGATTACAGACCTAAGAAACGCCTGTCGCCTGTTATTGCAATTGTTTTCTTAAGGCGCCGGTACGTAAAATGTATGTTTATTGTGTCAGCAGTCAGTCGGCATAACAGAGTTAAAAGTGTAATCTGAAACATGATACTCCAAACCCGTTTGAAGTTACACCTACAGATTTATCGTTGGAAGAAGAGGAACAATTCATTGATTTAACATCGAGTACAGAAAAGAAGAGACAATTTTCGCCGACAACCATTGTCGAGTTTTGGATTAACTCGCAAGAAGAATTTCCAGCGTTATTCAAGAGAGCTATGCAGATTATATTGCCATCAGTGGCGGCTTGTCCGGGTAGGCAGGGAAGGCAGTGCCTCACCATGCAAAAGAGGTAAAAGGTAAAACGCATTTTTATTTATGTTTATCACGACGCGACCACTTTCTGCACAATAATAGTTGGCTATTACATTGTATTCATGAAAAGAACTAATTCTTGAATTTCTTGAAAATCTCATAATATTCAGCTTAGATAACTTGTTCAGCTTATATCACCGTTTTTGTGTACAACTATCGGTTTTATTGTATGTAATTAAAAATTACAAAATATGTATTATTACGCTCCGTCTACTCCGTTTAAATTTAAATCGTTACCGCCGTTTCGACGGTATTCGAGTGGACAGTTCGGCTGAATGCCTCAAGCCGAAGCTGATCAACCAATCATCGTCGAGCCCAACAGCATATTTCTGGAATAAAATACCTCACGTCACAGTTAAAAAACGCAGAAAAGGACGCCTATAGTGAGGCAATGTCCCGCTTGAATAAGACGTGAGTTAGACAGTGACAGACTTCCGCCTGCAAGATGCAAGCGTGCAAGTTTCATATTTGAATTGATAACCAGTAACCAGGATCCAGTTCGAGCTAGTTTTACGTTCAGTTGAAAAAACCTGAAAATGTTGCGTTATGTAGTTAATGTATAATTGTTTGGTTTGATTTCGGGCATTTCGGCGATTTCAGATTTCATATTCATAAGTGTTAGTTAATTTAAAAATGGCGACAGAGTGTAGTTTAGCAGAAATACAACAACCGGGTGCTTCTTTGAGAGATTGTTCTGATATTGTAAGTTTTCTAATAAATACCGGTTTAGTCACCTTTCGTACGACGATAAACTATATATAAAACAATTAGGAAGACCTATTCCCGATTTAAGCACAACTTTAATTAATGTCGGTAAACCAAATCGCGCTTTCAACAATTCGTGGTACCGTAAGTATGACTGGCTCACAGGAAGTAAATTAATAAAAAAAATATTTTGCTGGCCCTGCATTCTTTTCTCGAACAGTAGTGAAACAGTATGGTGGAAAACAGGATATTCCGATATGAAAAATATATGTCGTTCATTAGAAAAACATAATAAGAGCAAGGAGCACATCTCTTCCACCTGTAAATTTGTTCTTTTAGGCAAACAAAATATCGCGACAGTGATAGATAGCGCTCGAAAAATAGAGATACAACATTTTAATGCCAAAGTTCAAAGAACTATCCAATTATAAAGACTGAAAAGGCCGTGATTTATACTGAGATATATGGTAAAAAATGCAGTTCAAACAGCCTTACTTATGTAATTTTTTCAAAAATTTTCCGGGGGAGAGCCCGGACCCCGTACCCCCAAACCCCCCGGTTTTAAGATAACCCTCAACTTCTATGCAATTTTGCCTCACCAAAAGTTTCGGCCACGAGCCGCTACTGATTGCCATTTCCCACATCTTATCTTTGTGAAGTTGGGTTTTCTGCAGTAGCTTGTATAAAATCGAAATACAGAAACCGGCTCAACATCCAACGCGAACTAAGGGTAGCAGTTACTCATTTAGAACCAAACTTGGATAAGCTATGCAGTTCAAAACAGGCACATTTAAGTCAATAGTTTGTTCAAATATGTATATGCAATCGTTTGTAAAAAAAATAATATGCTAAACATTAAATTAAGCATTAAGTTAAGATATTTTGTATTAGTTTCAATATACTAATTTCGGTTCTACTATTTTTTTTTAGCTGCGCCCCCCTTATAGGATCTTTGCGCCCCCCAAGGGGGGCGCGCCCTACCGTTTGGGAAACGCTGTACTAGGTAGATATGGGCTAGGAGTGAGAAATCCGAGGGGCGATAGATTAGTACATTTTACATATTGACCCACTAGACGCTTATATAGATGAAAGATGAAAGTCATCAGCTAATAAACAAGTAAAAAGGACATAAATAAAGAAATAAAACATATACTGCAACCTACTAATAAAAATATCAAAGAAGATGGAATAAGATTAGACATACAGTAACAAAGGTGTGTAAAAGGCATTTAAATAGTCAATAGATCGAAGAAGGTGCTAAATAAATGACGGCGTAACATACAAAGAAAGAGTAATAAGACACAAAATAAGAACTGCAAAAGAAGTATGGCTCCAGAACAAATGCTATGAAATATAATGTTTTGAAAGAAGAGACGATCTTTTAAATAAGCACAAAAAGATTAAACAGACCGACCGTAGGTATATACAGAATGAGACTTAGTAGGAATATAAGTGATAAAGAGGGTGCAATCGTAATAGATTTAAAGAAGAAGTTAGAAATTTGGAAGAATAACTACATAGAAGAACTCTTCAAAGATGAGATAAGGCCTGAACAGTACAGCATAAATAATCCTACAGGCGGTCTGGATATAACAGCAGATGAAGTTAAGATAATAATAAATTCAGCTGAGAATGGCAAAGCCATTGGTCTAGATCAGCATGGGCAACCTTTCCTAGTGCTGGGGCCAAATTATCATTCTGTCTCCGACTCAAGGGCCGGGCCAAATTTTTAAATAAAATAAAGTAATACGGTCAAGAACATAATGGATAAGTGGAACTGTTGAAGAAGAAACACACAGTAGTTCATTTTGATTGCCCGAGATAAAGAAAGATGTAGAAAATTTAAAAAACCCCACTGGAAGAATAATAAAAAAAACTCTTGGAACTATTTTAGAAAATTTATATATATTATATAAATAAAATGTGGAGCAAAAAGTATACTGCGCTGATCTATGTTCTGAAGAAACTTCGAAACCGCCATCAAAATTTTCCCGCAGTCCTTTGTTCCTTAATAAGGGGCCTTCAAACTTAACACTTCACGCATGATATTCTCGCGTTTTCAAACAGCCTTTCTCTGCCCATCTGTCAAAATTCATCACTCTAGAAGTAGATATTGTTATATCAATGGTTTTAAGGGCTGGAAATTGCTTCAGTAAATTTTTAAAAATAATTTTTTCTTACGACGAAGTAACCTTTTACAATCTGTCATCAGCGCAATTATTATCAAACTCGATACAGATTAAAAACGTATACGTTACCTACGCAACACAATTTTTTTGAATTTTGAATGCTGTAGTAGCGTAACACTGTTGCCAGATTTATTTTTCTTTATTTGCTTATTATTCGGAAACGGTGCAGAATATATCATTACAAATAGATAATTCTTTATTTACACACCCCAAAGTGTAACGCATTTACCTTTTTGCTCCGCATTTTATTTATGTATTATTTTTTCAAGAAATAAGCCAGTAAATATGACTGCACAAATTTTCATCAAGAATAAATTTTCTTAAGAAATCAATAATAAAAGTTTTCCATTTGTTGTCAAATTCTTGAACCATCCTGTATATTGTGGTAAAGCCGGGGTTGGGGTTATTGTTAATAACTAATATAATAGTATATTATTATATGAGCGATTATGACAGCCATTATTCACGAAGATGACGTTTGAGCCCACGAGCCGTCAGGCGAGTGGCACAAATCATCTGAGCGAATAATGGCCATAATCGCGAATGTAATACGATACTTTTTCTACACCTATCAAACAAATATATTAGACTCAAATTAGTCAAATTTGATAACTTTGTAAACAAGCAATATGACAACACACTTGGGCGTGTCACGCGAGTCGATTGTCAGCCGCAGAAGGAGTTGATCGCGGGCGATTTAAAATATGATTGGATTAGCGAAATATTGATTTTTGGATTTGTATTTGTGATTGGCCGAAATCATAATTCACTGCAGTGAATTATGAATCCATAATTCACTGCAGTGAATTATAGGTACTATTTTTCACAAAAAAAATGCTAATAATTGCAATATAATTAAATAGGTGTAGAAAAATAAGTTATTGAAATCGGTTTGGTAGAGTCGTTGACCCACAGCGCCACTTGCAGGTAGCTTGGCTTTATTGCGAGAGGTATTAAATTAAAGTCCAATTCAACTAACATTTATATATTCTATCTACGTTCTTTAGTGTTACCAAATCTTACATTTCTTGGTCTGTGTCCCCAATTCATTTATACAATTTGTACTAAGTTCAAATTGACATGAAGTTCAAATTCTAAATAAAGTCTTTAACATTTAAGAACTAACTTCCAGTTACATTTAAACGACCAAGTAAAACGGATTTAATTAATTTACTTGAATATTTTTATAAGTTCTAAATAACATCTGACACGACTAAGTCCATAAAGAGTACTTAAATGATTCACACAAATATTTTGTACAAGTCCAGAATTAATACATAAAACAAATCTTACATGTATTCACTAGTACGGCATCTTAAAGGGTGTCAATTTTCTCGTAGTGACTGCTGCTGTGATGACCGGATATAGACCATGGCTTTACTATAATTTTGTTATAAACGGAAAATTGATCCCCTTCTCTTAATATGAGCGTGTGAAATGTCTGCTTGTTATCTTACAAGAATACTGGTCAGCATTTCTCACGCTTGTGGAATTTACACAAAAGTACGAACAAGGTATTAGGTTTCAACGACGCGTGCGGCTTGTCTAGTCAATGTCCTGACCTAATGATGTCATTTCAACTACACGTGAATGAATTTAATAAATTAAATTCATTTTAAACTTTGCTTCATATTTTTACATTCGCCTTTGTTACAATATGTATCAAATAAAAGTGATAAAAAGAAAAACAATAATTGTGTTTCAACTTTTTTTTTAAGAATATTTCCCCTACAACAACCAATGAAAATATTATTTTGTTGCAAAGTTAGGTTCATAGAGAAGGGAGTAAATTATTGAAAAAATTCCAATTTCAAGAACAAAGATTAAATAGAAACTCATACATAATATTAAAATGTGAAAGAAAGAGTTTTAAAGAACATCATAGAAAAATGTAAAACAATATTCCTGTGACGTAACGGCATAACCTATCAAACCACGTGTGATTTATTATTCCTGTTTTGAACAGTAAAATTAAACAGCAATGTAAACTTATCTCTCTAGGGAAGTAACAACTTTTTTGAAAATCTAAGGACGCGCGATTATGTTTTTGGCAACTTAATTTACCGAAGATTAATGTTAAATTGTCATGTCAAAAATAATTGAAATAATTGAGAGCAGTTTGTATCAGTACCTAGTGAAAACATGATTGCCTCAACATGTAATTAAAGCCCAGAGCAAGCAAATCGTATATACCTCTCTTGCTATGTAAGTAAATTATTTCCATTCAGATTGCATATACCTGCATATAAGAGTAAAAATCCACTTTTGAAAAAGCGAGAAGGTTTCTTTATCAAACATAATTTTTAATCAACAGTAGTAACAAAACAGCGAATATAGGATCCTTAATATTTTCTGTAAGTATGTTTATTTTTACTTTATTTACTGTTTTATAAAACAAAGGAAAAATTCTTACGCGAAGAAAACTGAAAAGTAAGAACGGCAATAGATGTCTATTTATTTCTACGAGAAAAAAGAATATTAAATTTAAACTTGAATAAGAAAACAATAAGGAGTAAACTGCAGAACAAGTGAAATATTGTTTTTTTGCAGATGATTTTAGGAAACTGTTTAAATGTTGCACGTGGTTTTTATAGATAAACTCACATGTGTCCTGCTCGTCTCACAAAAAAATCGTGTGGACTATGAGGTTCTATAATAAAAAACAAAAGAAAATTCAGAAAAACAGAATGAAGGTCCTGCGTAATTGTTCCTTTAATTTAAATTAGAATTAGTTTTTCCCTAAAGGGTTGACTATTATTTTCCGACAAATTCAAGACAAAAATAAATCAAGCGCCAGCTTAGAACAAATGGGCAAATATTAAAATCTAAGACAGTTATGTTAGAATAATTTATTGTTACTATTACTGCTGTTAAATTTTATATTTTGAGCTGAAAGCCTCTGAATTGTTAATGTTTTTGTATGTTACTTCAATGGTGTGTAATTCAGAAATTAATCCTGACAATTGTGATTAATAAATCGTCAAAATGTAATTTGACAATAATTTTAATGCCTCGCTAACCTAGTGCTTAAACGTCCGCAATGAAGAGGACACAGGTTCAAATTCCAGTTATCGTCGGATTTTCTAATTTCTCAAAATTAAAAATGACGAAAATTCAGCTAGAATTCAGCCAGAAAATCCTGTTAGGCAAGTAAGATGGTTAATAACAACAAAGTTAATACTTAAGCTAATTCAAAAAAAATTTACATTAAAAAAGGGAATAAAATATTCTTTACTTAAAACTTGCGCCGTTGTATCGAACAATAAAAACATACCCAATTTAGAATGTATAAATAATGCAAAAGAATTCAAACAAGAACTGTTTGCATCCCCTTAGTATATAAACGAAGCTCATTCAGGGGTGAAACATTTTGTTCTACTTAGGAAAGAGTATCAACCGCCCCACAAGACGTTCCCAGTAGTCTTTGATAAAACAAACCGAAGTCGTCGGTTCGATAAATCGGATTGGGATTTGTATAAAGGTATGGCTGGCTTCGGTGCGTCCCACGGATTCACGTTCAAATCCGGGTAAATGTTTAACTTTGAACAAGGGATATAAAATTAAAACCCCCTCAGATTTCGGCTTTGAGATTTGAAAAGGTGTCCGCTGTTTGTTTTGGATTAAATCGTCGGTTATATTAGGAAAATCGTTTGTTTATAAAGCCAATTAACTAACCACAAGGAAATTCCGGGGTATTTTTAGACATTCTGTTAAGATACGAGAGGGTTGTTATTTCGCCAGTGGAAAAATAAACCCTGGTGATCGCTTTCAAATGTAAGGTAAACTTCGAATGAAACTGTTTAATAATTAATACGTCATTACTGAGTGAATGGATCTCTTTTGACAATATAAATGCAATATGAGGTACGTATTTGTGGTCGTAAATGGAAGTTTCACATTTTTAATCTTGAGAAGTGTCACCATCGATTGATGTACGTTTAAAACTGCATAAAAGAATGAATGCCAATTAAAAACTGAATACTTAGAAAATTATTACGCCATGTTAGCTGTTAAGTTCAAAAATTCTGACCATAGCCATAAATACTCGTAAAAACAAAATAATTTGTTGAAAAGGCGAATAAAAATTTAAAGCAGCAAAACTTGAAGAAAAAACTAAAAAAAGCAAGTTTCCAGTTATTTATTATGGAAGGCAAAAGTGAATCAAAAAAACCTTGTTTCTTGAAAACTTGTGACTTTCAATTTTTTTTGCAAAACAAATCAGTCAACTCTGGTGTGATTGACATGTTGAGTTACTTCAAGGCACCAACCACTTCTGAACTTCGTAAGTTTGATTCCCTTAGACAAAAAAACAGTCCTTCTAACGATATTCTTCTTACACTTTAACTTCGGCTGAGTCCTCATTGTTATCCAAAGGTTTTAATTTTTATGTAGCTTCCTCCAAAATTCCCATCGAAGACATTGTTAGTTCGGTTGAGTCGTCACTACGTACACTTCCTAAAAATAGTGCTGATATTGTACGCTTCGAAACAACTAAGTGCGAAATCTCCATACATTTAAAACTCTTCAAACCTGTTATATTACTAGCTGATAAGCGTAACGTGACTATCGTCTCAGATAGAACTCAATATGTTGCTAAAGTTAATGATCTTCTTCAGGACAGTGCATATAGTTACCTCCATTCCTCGTGACACCTCACTTCCAAAATCAAACACGAGGTTGTCACACTCATCAAATCATTGACCGCCCAGGATATTCAACGTCGTTTAATCCCTCGTGAATCCAAATCTCCTGCCTACAACTTGGCCAGATATCTTGATGGCATTCTTAAGGTATATTCAGGAAAATCTCCTTCACATATTCTAAATTCTTCTCAGGTTTTAAACCTCATCGACAATCTTACCGTAGACCCTAATGACTTGCTTGTCAGTTTTGACTTTACCTTTAGCTCAAGGTCCCCATCCCTGACTATTGTCGAACAGTCACTAGTTCAAGATGGAAAACCTGCAACTTTAGCCACTCTCGTGTAAGTGACAGGCACTGCAATAGGTTTTCATCTTTCTCCGGTGATTAAAAGCATCTTTATGGAATCTTTTGAAGTGATAGCCTCCAGGGCTCCTTTGATTTAAAACCCAAGCTCTGGTTCCATTACGTAGATGACACTTTTATTCTGTAGCCTCTTGGAAGACATGACCTTGCTTCTTTGCTAAACCATCTCAACAATCAACACCCTGATGTCAAGTTCACCATGGAAATAGAATCAAAATCAAACGATTCTCTCCCTTTCCTCGACGCCCTGGGTAACCCGTAAACCGACTGGTCATCTTGGACACTCAGTTTATCGCAAACCTACGCACACGGATAGGTATCTTCAAGCCAATTTACATCATCATCCGGCGCAAAAGCTCTCCATAATCAATTCTATCGTTCATTGTGCTATCGCAGTGCTCCAACCCGATTGTGTTCATGTCGAGTTAGCCCATATTCAAGATGACCTCATCAGGAATGGGTACAAAAACGGAAGATCATCGAGCAACAAATACACTCCTCACACTCTGGAAGTTCTCAGAATACTTGAATACCTCAGGCTACCGTCTTATTGCCATGCATACGCCAGGTTACTGATCGCATAGGTAGAGGATTCTCGAAAAACATAATAATATCAAAACCATCTTCAAATCTTCTGCAAGGTGTCATACATATGCCTTTCAGTAAAAGATGGGTCTCAATCCCTGTCATCAAGCTACAGCTTTCCTTGTTCTTGCGATTTAGTATACACTGGAGAAACGGGTCGCTCTGTGCACATACGTATCTGTGATCACAAACGTTGCTTAAAATCAGGTCTTCTCTCACACTCAGCTGTTTCTGAACATTATCATGACCCTAGCCATTAAATCTGTTGAAAAATAATCGATCATTGCCACTTCTCCTCATTTCTTTAACAGGAAAATCCGTGAGGCTATTCAAATTATCAAAACCCTTGACATCGAGACGCTGGTTACAGTCTGTCGAACATATAGAAGTCTATAATCGCGAATGGTTCTGCATCCTCCACTCATGACTAATTGTCATCTTCATTTGATACACTTAACCGTTTAGAATCGGTATAAAGTCGTTGCTATCTTCTGTCTTCTTTAGAAGTGTTTTCGCCTCTGGCGTGGTTGACAGGTTGAGTTAACGTACTCTTTTAGTTTTCCTTTTTCCTCCTGCTGGAGCCGCTTAAGAAAGGGAGCGAAACATTGAGTTCTTCTTTCTCAACAATGACACGATTGCAACCCGGAAGACGTTTTTCAAATCTCATAGATGTACGAGGCTATAGAGGAGCTGATATGCATTCAATCAACCAGGATGACACATCCAGAGAAAGATTAAACGAAATGGGGTATAGAAAAAATTGCAGGAAATGGAGCCAAAATAGCTTTACAGGGCGTTGGCGGTCTTCTACGTCTATAGTGTGCGTGTCAAGTAGCGTTCACACATACGGGGTCTACAGCTTTACGTGGGCTTCGAACCACGGAAGTGCTTAGCACTTCTACTCCAGAGCAGAATACCTCTGTGATTTGCCATTGTCTTCTGAGGGAAGCGGATGGGTGTTTTCGGTTTTAATTCCAAGGACTGCTCCAGAACAGTATATGAAACGTCGAGAAAATATACATATGTGTATACAAACATGCATTATAATCGAACCCATGCCATCTCAGTAGTCAGACGTAGGCTGAACCAACGGTGCTACACCGTAACTTGTTTTCTTAGCAACTAAGAACCGAGTTCCATTTCATTCTTGAGTAGTTTAACCACCGTAGAATAGTTTAAAACTTTTATTATTTATTTCTTCGTAGTCTTTCCATCGCATTTCGTGAATACCCGCTATGTCAACATTATCTTTCCAATTCATACGCTATTTGGGTTAATTTTCCTGCTGCTTCTAGCATTGTTTGTACGTTACAAATTCTTATTTTGAAGTTTGCTTTGATTTTACGCATTTTTAATTTACTGTTACACTTTTGTTCTTGTTTTGGCTTTCCTTTTATTTATATTTTTTTCATTAACCTTTTCCTCGCCTTAAGTTGTCAACAAGTTCCGTTTTGTTTTATTTTGGTATTGATATATTGAAGGATTTTCTGTTTCTTCAGCCCCAGGATTTTTGTTTGATTTATTTTCCCCTTTTCATTGTTGCTGAGGGATCAAAAGACTTTGTATCCCCATTTTTTTAAATCACAGTTCCACTATTCGTAATAAATGTTTCATTGTTTTCGCTAGTGCGTTGCTGTTCTTCGTCTTCTGGTCTAACCTGCACACATTCTCTCGCTCCTTGCTTTCCTTCATTTTTGGGTTTAGTCCTCTTCTTTGCTGTCATAGTTCACTCAAAATATTTCTTCTATATACATTTGTGTTCATTTTACTTTATTCTTTGACGTCTGGATACGTATCTTGTTTCTATAGGTTGATAGTGCTACTTGAATTGACCCGTTTTCTTTACTTTTACTAATTTGAAATACTCTGTCTATATCTGGCATGTGATTGTTTAGTTGTAATTGTTTTTTAATTAACTTTTCTTTTTAGTTAGAAATATTTGTCATATTGTCATTGTATGCAGTTTGTATACCATGCATTACTATGATTTTCGGCTTCTAGTCTCTTTTTAAATAGTTTTTTCCTCTTGTTTATCTGCTTTTTCTTTTAATTCCATGCACAATTCAGTACATGGATGCAATTTGTTTTTATCAATATTCTCGTTTGATCCATTTCTTTGCGTTGGGATGTCTGCTTTAAGCTTATCTAACAGTTCTTCAATTGTACTCTCATCCATTTTCTAATTTTATATCTTGAGTCCTGTATGTAATGTAGATCTTTGCATAGAAGATGTGCGTTATAGAATTTGATCATATTTTGTATAAGTTTTCTTCTTCTTCTTCATTCATATATGGTTACCCATATAGGTAGGCTTATTGCCTGTCCTTTCTCCTTCTAAGCATCTCGGGTCGGATATTGATGTCCAACATTCTCGCCACCTTTTTGGTGGTCCTCCATGTTTTCTTTTCCCCGCTTGGATTTTGCATTTTTGGATAATTTATGATTTTTCATTCTGTCTACGTGATTATTCCACTGTTTTCTTCTTTGTTGTACTAATTTTGCTATATCCTGTATGTTACTCGTTTCTCTTAAGTTTTCACTTCTGATTCTGTCATGAAGTGTCTTGTCATGTATCGTTCTTATTGCTTTCATTTCTGCTGTTCTCATCATTTGCATCATCTACGTGGTATCAGTTCTTGTTTCCGCCGCGTATGTCAAAATTGGTCTTATGGTTGTCCTATCTATTCTTATCTTACCATCATTATGAAGGTATTTGTTTTTTCAGATATGTCTTTTATGCATCCTGAAATACGCTAACCTTTCATCGTTATCCTTTTTACTTCTTGTTGTATGTTGCCATTGCTTGTTATTTTCAATCCTAAATAATTAAAATTTATAACCTACTTATTTTATAACTTTCGCGTCAATTTCAAGCTTGCACCTTATTGGTTCTTTAGCTGTTACCATACACTGTGTTCCATAGTGATGCTGCAGCTCATCAGAACAAGTCTAGTTAATCAAATTTTTGTAGAATTAATATCGGTCTAATATAATCAGCAAAAAATACCATGTCCGGTCAAGGACTCTTCCGTTTCTTAAGTTGTTTCGGAAGTTCTATAACCGTATCTTCTGTTATTTCTATTATTGTTTCTTCCTCCTCTACGAATATTTGTGATTCTATACTTTCTACTCCTTTATATAGGTTTTCGAAATATTTACCAGATTTTCTTTTGGCTTCCATACATATCTTTCCCCATTTCTTTGGTCTTCCTTTATTATTTTTACTTCTGTATTTGCTATATTACGTTCCCTTGTATATTTGTTCCAGTTTTCTGGTGTTTTGTCGCGTAGGTACTGTATATATGCCTTTTTCTATCTTTCGCATATTTATCTTATTTCTGGGGAAAACCATGCTGTTTTGTTGACCTTGTTAATATTCACTCGCCTTTTTCCTATGGCTTCGTCAGCTGCATTGAGGATATTATTCTTTAAAGTTGTACACTGCTGATATATTTGTTGTTCCCTGTTAATTGGGAATTGATTTACTTTTTCTGTTAAGCGGTTTTCGTATAATTGCTTTGTGCTTTGAATTTCTAGCGATTCAATGCTGTATTTGTCAATATAATGTGCTTTTGATTTTGTATAGTTAGGTACATTCAATCGAAGTTTACTTAACACCAGCTTATGATCGCTTCCCACGTTGGCTTCATTGAGAGTTCTCACGTCCAGTAGTGTCTTTGGGTGGACTGCCCTGTTTGTTATTACATAGTCTATGACCGATTGTTGGCCTCTCGTGTTATGCCACGTGTATTTGTACTTCATATCATGGTTAAAGAATGTATTATTTATTCTCATCTCGTTCACTGAACAGAAGTATTTTAGTAGGTCGCCATTATCATTTTCCTCTTTTTCGTTAAATCTTTGGGCTAAGCCGGGAAGTATTTCTTTGCCTATTCTGGCATTCATATCTCCTATGATTATTATTTTAACCTATGGTCTTGTATTAACCAATGTTTGAAGCTCTTCATAAAACAGTTCTCTCTCTTCCCTGTTTTAATTGATGTTGGGTGCATATACGCTGATCATGTGTATGTTTTCTTCATTTACGTTTAGTGTAACTTGCAATATTCTATCGCTGATGTATTTCTCTCCTTCTATTGTTTAAATTTTTTATGTATCAACATACCTACTCCAGAATGTCCGCATTTTTCTCTTGATACTCCGCTGTGTATAAGGATATAGTTGTCAATTTCTGTTTTTCCCTTTCCTTTCCTTTTCGTTTCACTGAGTGCGCCTACATCGATTTTGTTTGGTTTTAGCTCGTTTACTATTTCTTGGTCCTTTGCCGTCCAGGAGATAATATTTCATGTTCCAATTCTTAGAATATTCTTCTTTTTCCATCTCATATTCCTTTTTCTCGCGTAGGTCGTCATCGTCTTTGGTTGTCTATGTTCCGAGGCTTGTTCGGTTCTGTAAGCATATATTTGTATCTACCTGCAAGTGGGTTGCTGGCCTGGTTTGTAGATGGCCCTCCTTCTTTATCTGGGCCTTGGGACCGGCAACAGCACCACTGAGCTACTCAGTCCACCCAGCGGCACAGCAGGCGGAGTTTTGCCCTTCTTAAATTTCCTTATTGTAAGGTTGTTACAGTAGAAATCGCTCTTAGTTTATATTTACGTTAAATTATTAGATCAATTCTTAGTCTCGTTAAATTGAAAATATGTTCTTCTTTAGACTTCTCCAATTACATCTCAGCATTGCATGGTGTTGCATACGTTACTTGAGCGTTTCTTCTTATTATTTTGAACTTTCACTTAGTGGATTTAGTATTTTCAAATTGGCTTATTCAGAAAATTCCTGTTCGCAAGAATTTTTAGTAAATCACTTCCTGTGAACTTTCTTCTTGAATTGACGGTTGTGTTGAGCAGACGCACCTTGGATTTAGTTTGGTTTTTCCAAAAATTATGTAGAACATCCTGAGGTACGAATTTAGTAAATGGGATTAGTAAGCCTGTTAGGCCGTTTAGTAAATTAAAACGTTAGTGAGTTTTGGATTTCATTACTATTTTCAATCTATTTATTGGGATTTTTACCTGTTCGACAACATTTTGTTGAAGAATTCCGATGGGCGTTTAACATCTTTTGGTATGTAGTACACTGGTTTTCCTTATGGTATTCGTCAAATTTTAGCCTTTTTCTTTTTCGTGTACGACATCACCATACACATTTTTGGGGAGTTCGTTGATCCGAAGAGATTGTTTCACCCCGTGCTTATCAGAAGATGATTAGCCCTGGAATTTTCCTGATTCGACTTCTCTATTCTACAAGTTTAAGCCCAAGGTTAAGGTCAGATCAATTTGATTTTGAGGTTCTCTTGTTATATAGTTAATTTAAATGAAACATTCAAACATATTTTATTAAATTGATACTGTACTTAGTTTATTGTTATTATGTAATTGATTAGAAACTTTTATTAGAAATACTTACCGTAATTGTAAATTCACCGTAATTTAAGGTATTCTGTTATCAAACCTTCAATGTCACGTTAGTGAATTAGATTTCGATACGAATAAACAGAATAGTGGCTCCATTCACGACGACGTACTTTTAGAAATTGTACTTTTATTTTCTAAGGAATATTCAAGTTCACGCGTTAAGCTTCGGCAGTTAATTATAAGGTATTCAATCGTAATTGAATCATTGGTATCGCATAGGTCTCGCAAGACTTATTGTTGTTATTATTGTTACTTATGTTCGCAAACCGCAAAGTAGACGAAGTAAGCTCATTTCCCTCGTATGCGTAGTTAAAATCTAATTTAAGGTTAACCTTGCGAACCCTCAAAGGATATACTTACGTTTAATTACGATCTTGTTATCTTTTTAACATTCCATTTAGACTTACGTTTAATTACGATCTTGTTACACTGAACATTTCGTTTGGTGACGAACTTGGTTATTTGGAAATTTTAGATTCTTAGTAGTAAGATTTATTGTTGGTTTGGAATAACCACTTTCTATTCTTTTTTTCTTTGAAAGATAATTTAATTAATTTCAATTGTGTACATGTTATGTATCATTCTGCTTACAAGTTAATATATATCCTATTTCGTTAATTACAAAGCCTTGCGTTTTATTTTCAAGGTTTATTCTTCAGGAGATCCGACTGAAGACAGTTTACTTTATTTAGGATCTGGCGCCCAAGAAACATCGTTTAGATTATTTAGTGAGCACTATTTTCTTTTAGGGACTTCACGCCCTTGCAACAGAGTAGCGGGTTTATTTAGAGTTATCACCTTAGGATAACTACTGGTATACTACATTAGCTATGGTGTAGCAAGGCGTTTGATTTCGTGATTTCCTATAGCAATCAAGTTTTTCTTACTCAGTCTTATACTTCTCCCTGTACTTTCTGCTTTATTAATTCTATATTACTGTATTTCTGTTTCTTCTTCTTCTTCTTCTTCCTCTTGATATAGATTAATTGACCTTGGATTTGTAGCATTTTATTCTTGGGGAATCCTGCCATCTCTCCAATGGTCTTCCCGGTTCTCTTCTTCCATCTGGTCTTTTGTCTCGTGCGATCTTCGTTATCCTGTTGTCAGCCATTCTTGTTACATGTTCGTTGCACATTCTTCTGCTCTGTCTTATCCATCTTACTATTTATGTTCTCTGTTTTATACGTTATCCTAAAGGCTTCGTTACTGATTCTGCCTCTTAATGTTTTTCCCGCAATAGCTCTATAGACGTTTTGTTTTTTCACTGGATATCTTCATGTTAAAGTTTTCAGCAGTAAAATTAAATCCATGAAGTAAGCGCTGCAAGTTATTCTCATTCTCCGATATTGACAGCGTCGTCAGCACAGCACACTATCTTGATTTCTCGGTTTCCTAATCTGTAACCCATTCCTATTTTTGATCTAACTCTATCAATTAATTTGTCCATGATCGTGTTAAATAATATTGGACTTAAGCTGTTCCCCGGTATTCATTTTTATATCTTCTGTCAACTGATTGTTAACCCTGATTGTTGTGTTGTTGTCTGCGTTTAGGTTTATGATTATTTGTATAATGTTCCTAGGTATTTGTTTTTCTTGTAACACGTTGATTATGTCATCTAATTCTGTTTCTGTGTCATCTAACATTTTTCTGCTTTACCATTCGTTGCGATATTGCCACAACCTTTAGCAAATTGTACAGTAAAATTGGCGAATTTTTGGATTTCAGTTTTGCTTGTATTTTTTTTAAATAACACTTTCTTTGCCTATGGAAATATTTAGGAAATTATAAAAAAACTAATTTTTGCTTGGATTTGGCGATCAAAGGATTCATATTCAACACAAATTTAGAATCTTTGTAAAATTATTGCAAGAATGGGGTCAAGCATGGAGTTTTAAGTGTCTCAGATTTAATTTCTTACTAAACAACTAGAAGGTTAAAGCCAGTTTAGCGTATATAATGGAACATTATTATGTACAAGTACGTATTGATAGCAGGTACATTAAGCTATTAATAACTGGATGTCGCGTGCCATGTCGTTGTCACCGATCATGCAATGAGGGTATACAATAATAAATCAAGCTTCGGACATTCATTTCCTGACTTCGAGTTTTTCCATTTGCCCGTCATCGTTATCGTACGGTCGACAGACAAATTGCATTTCCTATTAACTGCGTAGTAATCTAATAGTACTTATATTACTTTTACATTACTGCATTAAGTCATAAAAACCCGCTACAGCACTTTTGTTTATACTGCGATTTTATTTCCTGATTATTTTTATTATTGCTCCGCATTACCGGCACATTTTGTTCAGTCAACTTTGACAGTTTACTTTTCTGATGTTGCGATCTCCGTTATCAATATTCTACTTACTAACAAGAAAGCAATAAAACAAACTTCTGTTTAAAGTAGCCAAGTTACTGTTTTCATGGCCTACTACTATAAGTTTCTGAATTCGATTTCGTTTTTCACAAATTTACTTCAATCAAAGAAAATAAATATAATTCTTTCGTTATTTTTTTAAAATTATTAGGACTTTGAGCCATAAACTCCAGGAAATTCAATTAAATTTCAAATTTAAAAATTAGAGGGGTATAAATTTCCACTTTATCACGAGTGAATAGCTTAGAATTTTATATTAGCTCAATTTAGTCGAGCACAGACGAGCATTCTCATCAAAGTGAAATTTTCAATAACGTACTCGCAACACGAAAAGTAGATCTAATACGTTGACAAAGTCATAAGCGATGAATAATCAATTTTTCAAATATTTTACATCGAAAATGTTGAAGATGAAAATGGCTTAATAAAGGTATAAGCATGTTACAAGCGTCCAGATGAGTGTTCATTTTAAATTCGCCACTTATCAAAGTGATCTCGATACGATGGATAGAAGGACGAGCACTTGTCTGTAGATAAAAATGATATCAAAGCTTGCGTCGTCGAACTTTCTTTACTATCGTTAATAATGCCGATTTTTTGTGAGAGGATTTCCCGGCTTTGTTTAACGTCATGTATTACATGCTAGCAGAGGTGAATGAGGTGGTTTTCGTGTATGGGAAGATACTGGCAACGTTGAAAGCATTTAATCTTAAGCGATTGCTTTCAGGCTTTGACAATTTAGTGGGCTTTTATGTTGAAAGAATTGCCTCTCCGGGTATTATTGGTGTTTTGAAATGAACACGATTGAAATATTAATTATTTATAAACGCGGAATTGTTTGGTATTCTCGCAACATTAAAAAGTACTTTTGTGTCTTGTATTTGTGCTCATTTTTAAAAAGTACATAAGTATTTTAAGAGTCAAATTACAAAGAAAACTGAAAGAAATACTACATCTACTGGCATATGGTGGGCCTGACACAACCCATAAGGTCAGCTCTTCGTTAATTGTGATATGAGATGAGATACGACCAATTCTCAATTACAGCCTCGTCAGATCTACCAGGAGTGCCGGTTTTTCGAATCTTCATATTTCCTCTATTCCACGAGCCTCCACAGGAGTAGAATAAAAATCTGTAGAACCTCCAGTTACATTCGTGTTCATAAACTAATTAGTTTGGTGGAGTTAACTCTTAATCAAATTAGCTATTACTCGATTAACCCACAAATAATTGATAAGTATAATTAATTAATTGGAGTTTAAGGATTAATTCCGTCAGTTTATGGAACTAATGATAGCTATTAAGACACGAGTGTGAGAATTACGACACGAGCCGCAGGCGAGTGTCGTAATGAATACGATTGTCTTAATAGCTATTAAATGCGAGTTGCATACACCATTTTTTCTACGACCAGTCAATTATGATTATTAAATGAAAAGATATGGACCTTCAGAAAAACTGCTAACCTTATTTTTGGCAACAAAATACTTTGCTGCTATTGGTTATCTCAATTAAGAAACATCTTAATGAATCGCATTAAAGTACAGGTAGTAAATGTTTAATAAATCAATTAAAGTATGGGAGTAGAAAAAATAATTCAGGAACCCCAGCAATTAAACTAATTTTTGAAGCAATAAATTTTATGAACTATTTACGATTTAAAGTATAATTATGTGCATCAAAGGTTAATAAATACAGGGAATCCTTAAATTATTACTTAGACTGCTGATTCGCTAATTACTAGTTTAAAGTGATTTTCAATTAATCGTCTGATTAATTAGGTAATTTGGTTAACGTTTCCAAATTATTGCATTATTAACGCCGAATAAAAACTAATCCCACCACAGAACTAAGATTCTTATTATTGAATCTTTAAAGTATTGCCATTTTAAGAGATTACCTAGACTTATAATTAATTATTAGTTTAAAGTAATTGCGCATAATCATTTAATTAATTGAGTAATTTAATTAAAATTGCCAGATTAGTGTTTTTTATAGTTAAATACAAATAATTGTCCCAGAAAGCTTAGATTCTCGTTAATGAATCATATAACATAATAATCAGTAATATACTAAAATAACAAACTTATTGTTATTTTAATATATAACTTAGACTGATAATTAATCATTAGTTTAAATTAATTGTCAATTAATCATCTAATTAATTAAGTAATTTTCTTAAGGAATTCGAAGACTTCCACTGTCAGTATCAGTGTTAACATAACGTCTTCCAAGTTGAAACCGTGTCATTGTTGAGACAGAAGGACTCAACATTTCTGGCACTTTTTTAAGGGGTTTCTTCAGGAGGAAAAGGGGAGCACTAAAACAGCACGGTAACTCAACATGTCAAGAACGCCAGCGACGAAACTCTTTTAGCAAGAGAAAGAAGGGTGCAGTAACTCATCTTGTAAATCAAACCAATCGTGACACTGGTTATCATCTATCAGACATATGGAGTTCTGTAATCTCTACTGGCTCCGCCCCCTCCACTTCTAATCAATCGTGGTCTTCGTCCGATACGCTTGACCGGTAACAGCCGGTATAAATACGCTGCCTTTTTCTGTTTTCCTTCAGAGGGGTTTCAGCTCTGCCTTGGTTTACAAGTTGAGTTACCGTTCCCTTCTTCCTCTTGCTAAAAGAGTTTCGTCTCTGGCGTTAAATTATTACCATTTTAAGCGATTACTTAGACTTATAATTCATGATTAGTTTCAAGTAATTGCAGTTAATCGTCTAGTTAATTAGGTAATTTACTTAACATTTTAAGATAATTGCCTTTTTATCGTTCGTCAAATACAAAATAATTGCCCCACAAAGTTTAGGTTCTCATGAATTACTGAATCGTTAAATTATTGTTAATTTAGGAGATTACTTAGACTGATAATTAATCGTTAGCTTAAATTAATTAATTATCTGGTTAATTAGGTAATTTGCTTAAAGTTTCAAAATTATTGCCTTTTTATCGCAGAACTTAGAGAATTACTTATTACTGAATCTTTAAATTATGACCGTTTGACTGTTGATTGGCTAAATATTAATTAAATAATTTGATTCAAATTTCAAATTTATTTTTTACTGTCCTGTAAAAAATAATCGCCGAGTAGAGCTTAGATTCTTATAAATGAATAGCTAAATTACTACTAACTATTTAAAGAGGTTACGACTTATAATTAGTTATTAATTTAAATTAATTGCCAATTAATCATATAATTGATTAATTTACTTAAAAGATATGTACTTGCTTTTTATAGTCGAATAATAGATAATTACTCCGCAGAGACTAGATTCTCGTTAACGAATTATTAATTTTAATTAATTGCCAGTTAATCATTTAAAGTAATTTACGTAAAATTTCAGGATTGTTTTTTAATCGTTTAATAAAAATTAATTACCCCCGTAGCTTCGACATTTATCAGTGAATCGTTAAATTATCGTTATTTTAGGAATGTTGGGTAATTATTAGCTTCAATTAACTACCAAGTAGTCATTTACTTGAAATTTCAATTATTAAACTAAAAAATAATTACCCAGTATTTTGTGACGTATTAATGAATCGCTGAATTATTGCCGTTAAAAAAATTACAGACTGTTGAATCATTACTAGTTCCACTTAATTGCCAATTAATCATTTAACTGCTGAAATTTCATGATTACTTATTAATTGTTGAACAAATATAATTAACCGAAAGAACTTCGCTAAAGTTAAGAATTAATTTCAATTAATGTTCAATGAATTATCTAATCAATAATTTTCTTCGAAATTTGCAGATGAATATCTTTTAATCACTGCATTAACAAACAAAAAAAAATTGTTGCGTTTTGTTACGTATTAACGAATATCGTTAGTGTCTTGCTGTTAGTAAGTTAGCTATTACAAAGTAAATTAGTCTGATGATTAATCATTAATTAAATAATTTGAACAACGTACAAATCCATTGATTACTTTAAAGCCTGCAGATATAAGAAAAGGCCACAGATTTTAACTCCTTGAAACCTTCCAAATTCACCTGAATGTTTTGAAACTTAAATTTGTTTATTAATTAATTAACTAATGAGTTAATTATGAGTTAATAGTTAAGTAAGCCCTATCGGTTAGACGGCTAGTTGACAATTAATTAATGCAAGGCGTTGAGCCGTGATTAACTGGGCATTTGGGGAGGGCTGCATGAAATTATTCTCAAATTAATCAGTGCTCAAACAAAGTTTATCCACTAATTTTAATTGATTAATTAAGTTATTAGTACATGCGGTCTTTACATACGTTAGAATTCTGATTAATTTTGTCAAATCTTGCGAAGGATAAATTTGATAAAACTATTTGAATGATGATTGTGCAACACCGCCTTACTTATGATCTTTATAAACTAATTAATGAGCTAATTATTAAGATAATCAAGAGATCTGCTAATCAATTAATTGAATCAATCCTCGCTTAATTCATCAGTAGATGGTTAATCCATTACCCTTAGCATGTAATCATTTAATTATAGGATTTATATCATGTTAATTATCTTCCCCATAAAGTAACTAACTAATTAATGAGCAAATTAATAAAGTAATTAAACAAGATGCAAATTAATTTATCAATTGCATGATTAAATCAACCGTTGCTTAATTAATCGTGATGATTAACCAATCGTTCTTACATGGGTCGTTTGAAAAGTAAGGTAAATGAAAAAGAAAATGCGAATAAATTTGACCAACTTGTATTTATTTAGCAACATAATCTCTGTTGAGCTCGATACATTTTGCTCAACGATGTTCCAAAGCCATTATACCGTTTTTATAAAATGATTTCTCCTGGTCTGCAAAATAGCCGTTCACAGCATGAACCACTTCGTTATTGTCGGAAAATCGTTATCCTACGCGCCATCTCTTGAATTTCGGGAACAAATGGAAGTCAGGCGGGGCTAAATCGTATGAGTAGATCGGATGATTCAATTCAAACCTGAGTTCATGGATTTTGGCCATGTGAACAGGTGCTTTGTCTTAATGAAAGAGGATTCTTTTTGGCAAGATGCGGTCGCTTTTTCTTGATTTCATCGCTCAAATTTTGCAGCAAACTTTCGTAGTACTCTCCAGTGATTGTCCTTCCCTTTTCCAGGTAGTCAATAAAGATCACACCTTGTGAATCCTAGAAAACCGATGCCATGACCTTGCAGGCAGACGGTATTGCTTTTACCTTTCGCTGTCCATTGTTTTGATTGTTCTGTCGACTTTGGCGTGTAGTGGTGGACACGTTTCTTCGACAGTCACAAACTGGCACACAAAGTCATTGGGGTTACCCTTGAAATGCTCCAAGCACGCAGACGAAAAGTTCATTCGAACACGCTTTTGGTCTAAAGTCAGAAAATGTCCAAATGTTCGTGTAAAATATTAGGTTTGTTCCTGCAAGAGTCACAAACGGTTTGAAATGGTTTCAAACTGTCAGACGCATGCAGCAACGTTCCTGCAGCAAAAAGTTTCCAAATTGACTGATAGTTTGGTGTTTCAGCAGCTAACATAACTTTTTGCAAACAGTTTAGAAACCGTTTGTAAAATTCCCTGATTTTTTAAAAACTTTTCTGGTTGACATGCGCATACGATTTACTAAGACGGCGTGTCGAGTGTTAGGTTATGCTGCAGTGTTTTTGTATATCGCCAGTAGTTTCGAGGTTAATTATGATTCAAAGGACTTGCAGTTTTTAAATTTTAAGAAAATTTTTAAAATGTGTTCTATCAGGAAATAATCTCCAACTAGTTACCAACTTTTAACAGTTTGCAACCAGTTGATATAAAGTTACCAAACCGTTTGTGATTTGCTGCAGGAACAAACCTATTATGAACTCGTTCGGTTGAGATCCCTACCATGTCTGCTATCTCTCTGATCTTCATTCTTTGGTCACTCAAAATTATTTGGTGGATTTTAGTTTCCAAAGTTGTCACTCACTTGGGCGTCCGCTGCGCTGTTCAATTTTGGTACTAGTTCGGCCACGTTTAAAGTCAGCAATTCACAAATGTACGGTCTTAAACGGCCACGTTTAAAGTTAGCAATCCACAAATGTACGGTCTTAAATGAAGGGGAAGATTCACTAACGACACGATCTAGCTTATTTTTTATTTATGCTTTTCCTGTTTTCCCTTCAAAATAAAATTTTTATCGTGGCACGATTCTCCTTTCTGTCCATCATTTTTGAAACTGCTTACACGTTCGTCTACTTTCCGTGACCAAACAATAACCTAACAATGCACTGAGCTGAAACTCAGGAAGGGCTCGTTTGAAGGATCAAACTTATAGGTCTCGCATCAGTTTTGATTAGCTGCCATCTCTGTGTCGTTTACCTTACTTTTTAAATGACCCACTTGTGGTGGAATTAACAAAGTAAAAAAGGTTTTTCATTGTTAAAACAATTAATTAAACTAATTAGTAGATTAATTAATTCAGTCATTTATTCATTTTAGTTAAGCAACTAATTGATCAATTGTGTGAATATCTTTAGTTAGTCAGATATAATAATAATTTATTTAAAAAATACACTAACCAATGCTTTTATGTGAACCTGCAAAAGAATAGGCAACAAGACATAAGCAAGCAGAAAGTCTATTCACGGTAGAGCTTAAACCCTGATATATTTTACTGAAGCCGTAGTTTAGGTTGAGTTAAACATAATTAATTTACGATATGTCTGTTTAAATTCATGATTAGGCGACTTTTTGTACTAAGCCGAACTCGACACGTTTTGCAGCTATACCTCAACACAGAAGAATTTGGCGTAGCTGCAAAATGTTTCGAGTCCGGCCTAGTTTATTTAAATCTCATAATCCACAACTAAGTTGTAAAATGCCTCCGGTTATTTTGCGAACACGAACGAACCGACTATAATTCTTTTCTCGTAGTACTCTGTTTAGTATTAGCTTAAGTACTTTTTTCAAATTTTTGTACCATAATTGCCACAATTAAATTAATAATAATAATAGATGGAAAATAGATCGCAGTTGTAAAAATGTGCAGGCCAGAGATAAGTAACTGAACAACTCCTGTGAGTAAAAAACGTACATAAGCTAGTACTAAACAGAGTACCAAGATTAAAAAAAATTAGAAGAAACGATGGGGTAAGGTAAAGAGTGTTCAAAAAGTCATCTAATCATGAATTCAAACAAACATATCGTAAAGTAATCATGTTTAAACCGACCTAAACTACGACTTTAATAAAATATTTTAGGACCATGAATAAAATTAAGGTCAGTATCTCATTCGGAGGTTTAAACAAAAGCTTAGCATAAGCCAGCTTAAATTAGGGCGTAAGTAACGGGCGATGCAGAAAAAAGGAATTAGAGCAGGCCTTAATTAAGCTGTTAAGGTTGGTAACATTACTTCCCATTTTTTAAAATTTCATATTAATGGTAATCTGATTTGTTACTTGAAAAATAAATTTGACATTTTATAACCTAAAATAAAAGCATTAGTGGGCGTAATTACATCTATGGTTATTAAATAAAGTTAAATTATTTATTTATTTATTTAGACTGCCTACAACCAGGCAATTACTTACTATTATTTAAAACACGGACAATAATATTGTTTCATGATTTTGACAGTTAACGTAACCTCTTCAATGGTCAATAGTGTCTCTATTTACTCTCACAGTAGGCGAATTACGGGATACCAACTTTGGTAACTAGATCACGGCCTGCTCTAATTCGTTTTTTTCTGGATCACTCGGTATAACGAGGCTTTGCTTAAGGTTTAAATTAAGTCAACTTAAACTAAGCTTCCATTTAAATCTGTACTGAAATACTGGCCCTAAAGCCAGGCTATATCTCTAGTTAATTACTAATAAATACTTCAATTAATTCTCCGACGCATTAAATTAATTAACTAATTAATTAATGTGATAATTGATTGACAAGATAACTAGTTAAATAAACATTAATTTAATAGCAAGTTCTTTCACATTGCATTAACAACTGAATCAAATAACGAAACAATTAATTAATTATTAGGAAATAAGTCATTAATTAGTTCAGATTGGTGACGATAGTCGACTTAAGATGGCTTACACCAAGTCTCTGTTAAACTATTTTTTCCAATTATTGTTAGTGAAAATGTATTTAATTAGGGAAGGCAAAGAATAAGAAAATGATTATTTTTTTGATTTATTTACTACTAAGCTTATCAGTTCCAATTGCCTTAGTTATTACTATTATTACCAATTTTGGCCAATCTTTAAATATGAGAACCGTGTTTTGTTCCCTGAAAAACTGCGAAAAGTTCAGATTTTAACAAATTCAAAAAACTGTCCTTAAAAACGCTCAAAAATTTCCATTTTCATTAATTCAATTCCTCCCTATGGCAGCGCCGTTTAAACATGAAGAACTCGCCTTTTCTTTCTTTATTAAAATTTCTTGCAATTTCCTTGTTTTAGTAGTTCTAATAGTTCGACCTTCCTCCTCCTTAAAATCTCAAAAGATCTCCATTTTACAGGAAATTCTAGGTACGAAAATTACCTCTTTTGTATTGTCTTTCTTCTTTAAAAATTCCCAATTTTTAGCAAATTTTAAATGTAAACATCGCCAGTATTTTTCTCCTCAAAAGATTTTTATTTTATAGAAAATTTTAAATACGAAAATGATCATTTTTTTTTGTATTTGTGGAAAGAAGGAGTTACAAAAGCTAAGAGGCCTAAGAGAGGGACAATGGAGCAACAGGGTGGAATGGAGGAAAGACATCGGACAACGTCGCAAAACGTTTTAAAACCAATTTAATAATAATTTTCCTTCTTAAAGATTGTCAAAAATTTCCATTTTCTAACAAATTGTAATAACGAAAACTGCCATTTTTTAAAAATAAACCGCAAAAACTGACATTTCTATTAAACTTCAAACTACTTCTTCTTTTAAAAATTCTTAAATAACTATTTACATTTTCTAATAAATTTCAGTAGGGAAACCCACCAGTTTTATTTTCCTAAAAACTGCTAAGGCTTGAATTATTTAATATACTTAAAAACCTATTTTTTAATCCTCTTAAATGTCTACTTTCAAGTAAATTTCAAATACGAAAACGCAGTTTTCCTTCAGAAAACACACGTAAATATAAATTTTTATTATCCACTCCAGGTCGAAATTTGGCTTCATCTCCAAGAAGGCGCTCACCTGATATGCCATCGAGAGGTCCTAACATTGTTTCTACCGTTGAAATGGTTTTTGGCTGTGTACTGAACACAATAATCCCGAAACCATGATCGTAATACCGTACAGCAAAAACCTTCACTTAATTATTATTAATTCTTGTTATTAACCATGGTTCTGCATCTTAAGCTTAGAAGACACGTGGTTGCATGTTGTATAAAGCAATTTATTGCAAAACTTTAGCTAAGTTGGGTAGCTGCGTGCTAGATTTTCTAATTAGGGTTTGTCAATTTTCTAAGCACAACCTTAGAGTTTCCAATTTTTAATGTACTTTCGGGAATTTTGAATTTAAAGTATCTGTATCTGTATTTATAAGCTCTTTTACCTTCCGGTGTCCGGGCTTAAAATTTTGAACTTCAAAAAATTTTAATTATTTTTGTTTATTTATTGGAAGGTGTAGGATTTTACTCGATATTCACTTCAGCTTGGCCGGGATCGAACCCGAGACTTGGTTTACAAGATAGTCTTGCTATTTCTCTACACCTTTTAGGGCGGCGCTTTGGTATTAACATTCTTCATACGGCATTTAAAAATGATTAACTAAAGTACTCGTACGTATTCAAAGGCGTCTAAATCGTTCCCATATAAAAAACAAAAGAAGGAAAAATAAAAAAAAAAAACTCTTGGGCGACATATAAGTTTAAAGTCGATTTTTTTCATTTTTCCCTTTAGTACATTTTCCATAATCCGTCTGGAGCATAATGCCTTCCCAAGTATCTAGAATTCCCGGAAGACGCGATCCATTTAGCGAGCGTTCGCAAACAAACGTACAATTACTATAAACCAAAGCTAAATACCGAACAGGCTCTAAATTCAGCCAAACTTAACACACACTGGTATTAAATTTAATCAAAGTAACAATGTAGCGGTTGCGAACGAAACCTCGGCCGCCTTAGAGGGTGTTGAAAATATAAGTTCTCATTTGTAATTTGCCAAGTGCGTTAGTTAACGTCTTCGCGCGAAATATCAAGAGGGCCGTTAGGAGAAAGTTGGAGAAAGTCACAGTTTTGATTATTAAGCGCGCCAAAGCCGCCTTTATACGCGTCTAAAATAAGAACACTTAACTTAGAGAAGATTTGATTAAAATTATTATAGCTCGCCTAAGTATGATTGTGTTATTTAAGGTGAGACTTGAGGTACGTGTTATTTAAACTCGACAAATTTTCTACACGTACTCTTCATCCCTTTCGCTTCACCGTACGTCCGCCGCCGCTGGAAAAAGACGAAAGGTGGACGTCCGTGCGAATTCCTCCTCTTAAAAGTGCGTATTAATGTGTTACATCGTCAAGTAAGCCGCTCGCACGTTCTGTCTTAATATTCTGAACAAATATCGACGTTTGTGGCTAAAAGCCGTGATTATACTGATAGCCTACCTTTAAAACTTACTATAGGTGGCTAAGTTTAAATTTTCAGCATGCGGTGTTCTCTCACAACTGACTACCTTGGATTCCTTTTTACCTTATATCCGGAAAGATTTAACAAGCAAGAAAAGGGAACAATTCCCAATGTTTTCAAACCATAGTAAACCATAAGTTTAATTTATTATGTTGGTAGTAAATTTGTTTGAAGATTCAACTGTTATTCTGATAGCTCATGTGAGGTTACGGAAAAGCTGTCCTGTTGCCCAAATAACCTTCTTAGAATTATTAGAACCCATAACCATCTAGATTTTATATAAGCTGAAAACTTTAGTTCTCAAAATCAACCGAAACAAATTTATATCGATACTTGGTACCCGCAAGCCTAGATCTAACTCAATCAACGAAGAAGATAACATAAATTTACAACTGTCAGTGAACCATAAACTTAAAATTATTTACACTCTAGAATGGTTTACCCTGACTTAAAAAGATCATTATTTGATTAAGAGTTTCTACAACAAGTTTTTTTTTTATGAAAACAATGACCAAACTCATGGAAGGGTCATTTCACGAAGAATTCGTTAGAGTAAGAACAACCTCCATCGGCTGAAAAGATTTCGCTTTGGACAGGATGAAACCGCACTAAAATATGAACTAAAATACAGAAGAACCTTTAGCATTTTCAGATTTTTTTGCCTCAAAAAATTTTAAGCGATAGATTTTACTTAAAATCCCCAGGTTGATTTAATTTACATTTTAAACGAAGGAACTGAAAATCGATACAAAAACAAATGCTTGAAGCATGTACTGAAGCTAAAATAAGTCAAAAGAAATGACTAACTACAAAGAGATTGATTTTTAAAATGTATGTGTGGAAAACCACAAAGGTTCGAAGTAAAAGGTTTCGAAAAAGCTGCTGATGACAATGAACAGAAAAATTTTCGATTTTTTGACGATGCTCATTTGATTTTTGTGTTTTTTTCTTGTGATTTGATAAATGTTTTGTAAGAAATCAAAATGTCTTTGTTTAATCGTAAATTTCACATTTTGGCGCTTTACAGAAGTAACTGAAGTTTTGATTAATTAAATACCTCACTTAAGGTTTGATATTTTATTTAAAAGAAATTTAAAATTCTTTATGTTCGACATATTATATTATTTGTAATTGTAGTAGAGTTTAGTTTTAGTTTTAATTATAATAGGCATTAATTGAAAACGGTGATATCACTCACGTTATCTCCAACTGCATGTTATTTTGTCCCAAATAAGTTAAGTTACCCTAAACGGTTTAAACCCTATATTGTTAAACACTATTCGATATCACTGTAAAGGTTGTTTCTTTTCCTTACAAGGTCCAGCTGAAAATCAGTTTAACTGAGCTAGTCCTTGAGAATTTTGGTGAAAGTTACATTTAAGACATATTATTGTACCTACCTAAAATTATCAAAACCAAAATAAAACACATTATTATTATTATTATTATTATTATTATTATTATTATTTTTTTTTTTTTTTCAAATCTTCCTCGGAACATTTCCGGCCTTTGCTTAAGTTGTGACAGAGAGGAAGTTCATCCTATTCTGTCACACATTCAAAAATTTTCGCATAATGTGGCAGGTCTGAAGTATGACCGCCTTTTGCATAATCTTTAAAAGATTAGGTGGAATGTCTAGCTGGTGTAAATAGACAAGAAACTTTTTAGTTACAACCCCTGTGACAGAGATAATAATGGGTATTATTCGGACACTGGTTAACTGCCAGGTATGTTGTATGTCTATTGCCAAGTTCTGATATTTCGTTAACTTTTCTGCTTCTGTCTTTTGCAGGTTCGTAGTAAGCGGGCAACCTATATCGATTATAGTAGCTTTTTTGTTTGTTTTCTCGATGACTACTATATCGGGCCTATTATAGTCTACAGTTCTGTCCGTAATTATAGGCCTATCCCAGTAAAGCACAACATCAGCTGATTCTAGCACGGCACTAGGTACATATTTATAGAATGGTGGTGGATTATCAAGTAGATTATATTTCAGGGCTAATTGTCTGTGGAGTATTTTAGCCACTTCATTATGTCTCGTCAAGTAAGCTGAGTTGGATTGTGACGGACACCCCGCTGTTACGTGTTCTATTGTCTCTCTAGGTAAATTGCATAATCTACAAACATCTGTTATTGCAACGTTTTTTAGTATATGCTTCTCATAATTTCTCGTCTTGATGACCCGATCTTGTGCGGCTATTATAAATCCCTCAGTCTCGGGGTGCAAATATCCGTCTTTTAACCATAACAGCGACGATTCCTTGTCAATTGCCGAATTATTGATTAAGTTGGGATATTTTCCATGCAAAACTTTACTCTGCCAGGCTAAATGGTATTCATCACCAAAGTCTTCCTCAGGGGCAATTGCTTCGGCACTCTTAAGGTTAAGAGGGGTATAGTTATAGTCTGATTCGACTATGTGTTGTAGGAGAGAATTGTTAGAGGCTTTAAAATAATCTCTCATGTTTCTAACTTGCGACTTGCACAATTTAGAGATATTAACCAGTCCTCTACCACCTTCTGCTCGCGGCAAATATATTCTCTGGACAGCGCTGTTTGGATGGTGCATTTTAAATTTAGTTAGAGAGGTTCTTGTAATTCTGTCAAGTTCTTCAAGATCGGTGTTTGAATACTTAAGGATGCCAAACGAGTACGTAAGGGTAGGAACAGCATAGGTATTTATAGCATTTATTAAGTTCTTAGAATTTAGTCGGGTGTTAAGTAGTTTGTAGAGTCTATTCTTATACCTAGCCCTAAATTCATGTTTTAATTGGGTGTGGTTGATACGTCTGTTTTGTTGAATTCCCAGGTATTTATAAGTTTCTTCCTGCTGAAGTTGTTGGAAATTGCATTCCTCTTCCTGCATCTGCGTGTACTTCCCCTTCAAAAGATGGATTTCTGAACATTTATCCAGCCCAAACGACATTTTAATATCTTCGCTGAACATTTTTACTGTGTTAATTAAACGCTTAAGGTGATGTTGGGTTTCAGCATACAGCTTGATGTCATCCATAAATAATAAATGACTAATTCGAGAAGCGTTATCTTTTATAGCTAGTCTATATCCCAGGTTTAGGTGTGTTAATAAATGGGACAATGGGTTTATAGCTAGACAGAACCACAAAGGACTTAATGTGTCGCCCTGGTAGATGCCTCTTCGGATTTTTATGTTTGCTGAGACGTGGTTGTTAACGTGAATTTGTGTTTCCCAGGTGTTCATTAGGCATTCTAATAGGGCGACAATCCTGGGGTGTATTTTATAAATTTCTAATACTTTTAGCAGCCAGTCGTGTGGAATCGTATCAAAAGCCTTTCTATAGTCGATATATCCCATGTTTAGATTCCGACACTTAACTTCAGCTTGTTTGATGATAACAGCATCAATGGTAAGTTGTTCCTTGCTCCCTAACGCAGCTTTAATACATCCTTTTTGTTCCACACTAACAATATTATTTTGTTGGCAATGTTCGTAGATTTTAAGGTGCAGGAGTGATGTCAATAGTTTATATAGAGTTGAGAGGCATGTGATCGGCCTATAATTCTTCGGATCAACTCTATCGCCCTTTTTTGGGAGAAGGTAAGTATACCCCTGAGCTAGAAAGTTCGGGACGTTTTTAGGGTCTTCCAGTATATTATTAAAACATTTTGCTATAAAAGGATGCACGGTTGTAAATTGCTTCAGCCAGAAGTTTTGTGTATGGTCAGGACCAGGAGCTTTCCAATTTAATGCATTTTTTAGGCGAGCTTTAATGTCGTCACTTGTGAATATTGCGTTTGACATCGGCGGTAGTTCACTTAACCTTTCTTCTATTTTGTTAAGCCATATAGATTGGGGGTTGTACGTAGTTGGTTCGGACCATAGTTCCTCCCAGTAATTTTTAAAATGTTCTGGGTCTACCACTGCGTTGGCCGTTTGCGGTGAGTTGTTATTTTCTAGTTTCCTGTAGAAGGCTTTCTGATTGTTTTGAAACTGTTTATTCTGTTCTTTGCGTTTACTGGTCTTGTTATAACGTCGCAATCTCGCTCCCTTAGCTTTGATCTTTTGCCGTTGCTTATTATTATTATTATTATTATTATTATTATTATTATTATTTAATTTTATGTATCATCATTAATTGACAAGGAGAAGATCCCCGTGGATTAATTCTGGATTACGTCAGGCCCACCCCATGCCAATAAGGTGTGAAGGGATTTGTTATGATAGGTGAGGATTGGAAGCACTGTACAACATTAACATGTCCGTAACGCCTGCCGCTAGACATCTCTTCTACAGTGCAAGGTAGTTAGTAGGTCACATATTTAATGGGAGTTGGATATATGACCGAGATGGTTAAACATGTTTCGTCATCTTATACTAACAGTACCTAGTACTACTTAATTTCCTAGGCCTATGATATGAAACGCCTTAGCACAGACATGCTTGCCCTGTTACAAGTTACTTTATGCTAGCTTTGTTTAATCATTATTATTATGATATTATGATTATATGATATTCCTTTGCCGTTCTTCTGCATTAGTCTTCGATATTTATATATTTTTCTTCTACGTTTCGCTCTTCATTCTAATTTTATTCCTTGCCCATTCTTTCTCAAGTTTGTTGTGGTATACCCAATCGCTTTATATCGTGTTCCAGTGCTATTTCTTCTACCTTCTCGTTATTTGATCCGTTATTGCTGAAAATAGACAGTTTCCGCCCCCTGCTATTTTCTTTACTTGAATTTTGTAATGGGTGTTGTACATGATTTCTTGTTCCAATCTGTTGCTTATGATTTCTTGCTGTATTCCTGCTCCTAGTACACTTTACGTTGATTTATTGTATTTATGTTTACTTACTAACTACGAACCCTACGTTTGATCTATGTATATGTTGTACAAACTGCATGCGCCTATTGCCTATTACAGAATCTTTGTAATACTAGGCCCTATTATTATTTGATTTCTATTTTCTATTTATATATTACCTTAAACTATATTTTAAACATTGTAAAATCTTCATTTAATTTTACGTATGTTAATACAGTGTGTCCCAGGATTGATGTTACAATAGGTGCGATGGACTAAAAATTTTTGAATTTTATTTTAAGATTGTGGAATTAAGCCCTGCTTGGTTTGAAGAGAATTTTAAGAATAGTTTCAGTTTTTGAAAAACAAGTCGGCCTTTTCTATTTTCTTTTCAGGTAAAGTACCCTTTTTGTTCAGGATACGGCAAAATTTTACTAAGGAAAGTTGGTCGGAATGAGAAATTATGGTCCTATACAATAATACGATAACCTTAAATTCTAATAATAAATCTAAGGCTGTTTGGAAGATTATAAACCCGAATAATAAAAAATTAATAAATAATGAAATTATTTTAATTTTACCGGGAAGCCTAAAAACTGATCCTTATATTATAGCTAATCACTTTAATCAGTATTTTAATACTTTACCAAATCAGTTATCAAATACTCCCATACTGAAAAAAATTTGCATTAACACAAAAAGTATTACGGTAAATACAAGTAACGTCAATTCATTTTATCTTGAACCGGCAACGGTTTATAATATAGTTAAAAATTTGAAAAGATCGAATTCCGCTGGAGATGACAACGTGAGTACGAATTTGTTAAAAAAATGCATAGCTTATATAGTGGAACCTCTTACCGAAATATTAAATCACTCTTTGAGTGAAGGAGTTTTTCCCGAAAAACTTAAAATAGCTAGAATAAAACCTTTGCTTAAAGCTGGCGATGCTACTGATGTTAAAAACTATAGGCCCATTTCTATCTTAAGTGCCTTTTCAAAAATATATGAAAAATATGTTGCGGAAAAAATTACTGATTTTTTTAATAACTATAATCTGTTTAATAAAACTGCGTCGACAGTTGGGGCTATAACCACATTTTTAAATAATCTCTACAAAAATCTGGATAGGAAACATATTTTCATTGGAATTTTTATTGATCTAAGTAAAGCATTTGACCTTGTAGACCATTCGACATTATTAATAAAGTTACAATCATATGGCATTCGGGGTCTCCCAGTAAGTTGGCTTGAAAGCTACTTATATAATAGAACGCATTATGTGGGAATTAATGACTATAAATCCGATCATTTAAAAACTTCAATTGGAGTACCGCAGGGATCAGTGTTGGGGCCCCTCTTATATATCATTTATGTTAATGATTTTCGTCATGTTTGCCGATGATACATCGCTCCTTGTAGGTGACTCTAATCTTAGCAATGTAATTTCAAGATCTAATACTGAAATTAAAACAATTCATCAATGGTTTGATGAAAACAAACTTATACTAAATAGTAGTAAGACCCTTGCCATCCGCTTTAATTGTAATGGTTCTAAATATGATAATAGTTTTTTAATAAAAACATTAAGTGGTTCAATTAAACAGGTGGCTACAACAAAGTTTTTAGGACTCCACATACAAGAAAATTGTTGTTGGAGTAGTTACGTCGAAGCAGTTTGTAGGAGAGTATTATGTTATTGCATAAATCAGCTACGCGCCGTGGTTGATAGATCGGTCTTGATTTCATTTTATTATGCATTTTTTCATTCCATTATATCATACGGGATTGTTGCATGGGGAGCATCTTCTGCAAGTGACAGAGTATTTAAATTACAGAGGCGTATGGTTGGTGCAAGTAATAGGACTAGCTGTAAAAGTATATTTATTCAATTAAATCTTTTGTCATTTCCATCAATATTAATTTTTAATTTGATTAAATACGCCAGATCTGAACATGTCAGCTGGCCTAGTGTAGCCTCTCATCATACTTATAACACCAGAAATGACAAATTATTAGAAATTCCGGATCACAACCTTACAACATATGAACATAGTCCTAAATACTTGGCAATCAAGGTTTATAATAAACTACCAATCTCGCTTAAACAAGAGACTGATAGATTATTTAAGAAAAAAATTAAACAAATGCTATTAAGAAAATGCTATTATTCGTTAAATGAATTTCTACACTGTGATTTGTAGGGATGGACTGTAAAATATTATGCCACATTTTCAATATTATAGTAGTATTTTTAGTAACGTTTTTGCATGTATTTTATGTGTAAATGTTAAATTGACATGTCCTATACTATTGTGTAATTATACAGATCGTCCGGATGTTACTGGAAATATGGGGAATTAATGAGTGCAACATGGAAAAACATATTAATCGAATAGATAAGACAAAGATGAAGCAATGAAAAACAATGGACACATTCAAAACTTTTCATGGATATACATTGTTAAATAAATTAATTGCATCTGTCATTCGAACCTTCAAAATGCAGTACACGGTAGCAGAAAAAGTTCAAATTGTTAAATGGATTTATGCTGGGAACTCAATTACCGCAACTATAAATTTATTTATAACTGCCTTTAAAAATCGTCCTATTCCTTCTCGTTCAACCATACTGTCTAAGTGTAAATGTTGTCCAAATACTACAGCGCGAGTTAGTGAGGAAAGACAAGCCCGAAACTTAATGATTTGTGCTAGTGTTGAACAGGATCCATCCAAATCCTGCAGACAAATTGCGGATGAAATAGGTTCTAACAAAAGTACTGCTCCAGAAATTCTTCGCAAAAATGGGTACCGATCGTATAAAATACGCACGAGCCAACAAATTTTTCCTGAAGATCGGGTAAAAAGGATGAAGTTCTGTGAAAATATCATGGAAAGGGCCAATCAGGATGACAACTTTATAAAAATGATATGCTTTATCAATGAGTGTTCATTTACTTTGCTTGGTAAACACAATCCTTCAGTCCTGCCGAGACCAAAATAACCCACATATGCGAATGGATTATCGGACTCAATATCCACAAAAACTTAACGTGTGGGCTGGCATTTTAAACAATCATGTCATTGGACCATTCGACCATTCCTCATTGATGGCAACTTAAATGGTGCTAAATATTTAGATCTATTGCAAAATCAAATAGTTCCGGCATTACAACAAATTCCTGTTGACTTTCAGGACATTTGGTTTCAGCAAGATGGCTGTCCAGCCCACAATGCGCGTGTAGTACAAAATTATCTAGGTAAATGATACATTTCTTAATCGTGTAATTTCCACCAGAGGAACAATTCCGTGGGCACCCAGGTCACCTGATTTGTCTATAAAAGACTTTTTTGTGTGGGGTTATATTAAAGAAACAATTTACAAACACGAAAGAGCTAGTAATTTGAATGAACTGCGTCAAAAAATAACCAATGCATTTGAAACTATTACTCCTGAAATGTTGCATAATGCGAGGAAAAGTTTTTATAATAGGTTGGGGTACTGTTTAGCTGCAGAAGGGGGTTGTTTGAACATCTACAACATCCCGATATATTATGTATATAGCCTTCATCGATTTTCATAAAGCATTTGACTCCATTGAAACCTGGTCAATCATCATAGCGCTAGACAACGCTCAAATCGACTCAATATACTCTAAACTACTAATGTTTATTTATAAAAATTCTTTAATACGAGTTTACATTAATACTGACTTGATAACAGATAAAATTCAAGTTAGGAGAGGAGTTCGCCAGGGCGATACCATCTCGCCGAAATTATTCGCTCTCTTATTAGAAGACATATCTAAAAATTTCTCATCGTTGTCTTGATAAGTACTCATTCAGAAGAATTAAAACAAAAATGCTAACTTAACTATCATAGAAACAGAAAGTGTCAGTCTGAAAATAAACACCCAAATACCAAAAATTATAAGCACAGCGGCAGTGGATATCACTGTTGCCAACACGACTCAACAGTTAGTTCAAGAGTACACAAAATTAAACTCGGAAAGGAAAACCAACTGCCGAGGTATTACGGCGAATAACCTTGAGTTGAACAGTCTTTAGGAAACTAAACCATATAATGCGGAATCCTGATCTCGCTATTTGCTTAAAAAGAAAAGTCATTAAACTTGTGTTCTACCTGCTGCTACATATGGCATGAAGAATGTCACTCACCAAGAAGAGTAAATTTAGAACTTCCCAAGAAGCTATGAAAAGAATAATGTTGGTCGTCAGCTTTCGGGATGGAATAACCACGAAGAGATTGGACGTAAAATGGAGGTGACTGATATATGTGAAAGAATACTGAAAATGAAATGACAATGGGTCGGACACAAGCCCGTCAAGATCCAAACCACTGGGACAGTAAAATAATTCCATGGGGACCAAGACTAACCAAGAGAAGTGCCGGAAGACTACAAAGAAGGTGGATTGATGACATCAAACAAACTGCGGGAAGAGAGTGGTACCAAGTGGATCATGATAGACAGAAATGGAAGAAACTGGGAGAGGTCTATGTCCAACAATGGATAGATCAAGGCTAATAATAAGTAGAAGAGGAATAACGTAACATTAATCTCTCCATTCAATCAAAATAATTGAAACAAATGAAATGCAGAAAACAAGTGGTATACTTGCTGCAGTTTAAGTTCTAAAACAATTTGTTTAAGTGTTGGGGAATCCTGACTTTCATTTTACGCAGGTTATGGCATTCCAGATTTACTGTGTCATCAAAATGTTTAAGATTTTGATATTAACGTACGTAAACTTAACTGGGGATTCCAAAACTGTATAAATACACTGAGTATTCTATTTATAACAACAAAGTTGAGGTTAATTCCGTCGAAACTAGAAGTGATAGACATCTGTGTTCGACGTCAAATAATGCAGTTTTAAGCACATTCTAAATTTCATATGGATATCTTAAAATATAGTTATTTAAAAAATAGGGATGCCCCAGATTTTATTGACACCCGGTATGTAAATAAAAAAAGCAACCTTTGTAAGTAAAAAGTCTCTTTTCCAGCACGCAAAAAACATGCTCACAAATGAACATTGGAAATCACGACCAGTTTGAATTAAAAAACAAATAAATAAAACTACAACACTCTTAATTATAAAATAAGCTTTCAATTGTTTCTAGCGAATTTCGTGTTGAATTTTTCAATGTATATGAGTGCCCTTTTAAGAAAATTAAAAGTAGAAAATTAAATTATTTATTTATAGATAGCCTTTTCCAAAGGGATTTCAGTTGTTTCTAGAAAATTTTGGAAAATCTCAATTCTTGAATGCACTTTAATTTAAGAAAACTACGCTAAACTTCATGGAAAAATTATAAGCAAAAGATATAAAATCAAAAGAAAAACATACCAAATTTTTGCGAAATTTGTGTTTTCCGAAATTTCTTATAGAATAAAAGAAAACTTCAGCACAAAACTACAAAGGTTTCTTGAAACTTTTTCTGGAAAGTTCCTTAGTATTCATTTGAACATGAATGATTTGAAAAATTAATATTATGGATTTTCTTTTAATTCGATGTTCATTTACTTTGTAAATTTCTGATAGGCCAAAAGAAAATTGAGCTTTTTCGGTAAACGTTTTCAGCTAACACTTTTTCGGCGACTTAATTCGTTTTTTAGTTGAGATTTCCTTACTTTGTGGAAATCGAAAGTAGAATTATAGAGATTTCCACGAAAAGGTTCAAGAGTCCCTTTAGGAAGAAGTTTCGCTCGTTAAAAATTAAATTTCGCCAATTTTGCAACTCAGTTTGAACGTTTTCAGGTGAAATCTTTTCGGTGATTTAATTCGTTTTTCAGTTGAGATTACTTCTTTGATTTGTGGAAATCGAAAGTAAAATTTAAAGGTTTCCACGAAAAGGCCCTGAAGGGGTTAGGATGGGCCTTTAATCATTCGAAATTGAATTTTATCTTGAGTTTGTGGGTCAGCTTGAACGATTTCAGCTCAAACCTTTTCGGTGACTTAATTGATTTTTCTGTTGAGATTTTTTCTTTAGTTTGTAGAAACCAAAAGTAGAATTTTAGAGTTTTCCACGAAAAGGCCCAAGAATCCATTTAAAAATTGAATTTCATTTCGATTTCGCAATTCAGCTTAAAAATTTTCAGCTGAAACTGTTTCGGTGATTTAATTCAATTTTTAGTTGAGATTTTTTCTTTAATTTGTTTAAACGGAAATTTTAGAGGTTTTCATTGAAAGGCCCAGGAGTTCCTTTAGAAAGGATTTTCAGTCGTTAGAAATTGAATTTCATGCCAATTTTGTGACTAAGTGCGAATGTTTTCAGCTCTGTTACAACTAAGTTTTGTTTTGTCTGAAAACATCTTTCATTCAACACAAAAAAGCAGGGTTGTTTAAAAAGTGCCCAAAAAGTCGGATAAAGGTTGTATCCTTCGGAAGGAATTTCAGTTCCCTGAAATTACTTTTATTTAAATTCTCTGACTCAGCTCAAATTTTTTCAGCTGAAACCATTTAGCTCTAGTTCAACAAAGTTTTATTTTGCCTGAAACCTTCTTATATTCAGCACAAGAAAAGAAAATTCGGGCTTGTTTAAAAAGTGCCCAAAAAGTCTGTTAAAAGCTGAATCCTTCGAAAGGATTTTTTGCCCCTTGAAAATTACTTTTAATTGAATTCAGGATTGCAAACAAGTGCCCAAAAAGTCTGATAAAAGTTGTATTTTTCGAAAGGAATTTTAGTTTCCTGAAATTACTTTTAATTAACTTCTCTGAGTGTTTTCAGCTAAAAGCGTTTAGCTCTGGTTCAGCTAAGCTTTCCTTTGGCTGATTATCGAACTAATGAAGTGAACACGTGCTGTACATGCTGACATTTAGAAAAGTCTCATTTATTTAATAAAATAACAGTTTGCATTGTTAAAAATATTGAGAAATAGTATTAAATTTTATTGTGTAAATATCGCATATATACAGCCAGTTTGCGTATGAACAGCACGTGGCCAATGCATTGGTTCGGTAACCCAACTCGTTTGGTTGCATTTGTACCAACTTTTGTAGAATATTGTAAATTCGAACTACTTTTTTGTGCGATTCAGTTTCAATTGCTGTAAATTGTTGCTAAATAATTTTTGTTGGTTATTACGATTCTGGGGATAGTTCCTAAAAGTGAGTTGGGTTTATTGCAAGTTAGTTTACTAAGACGTCGATTTTTTTGGCTTGGTAAAATAAATATGTATTAAGTTTTACATATTATGTTGAGAATGTATAAAGGCTGGTTTAATGTCTGCGTAAATTCCAGCTTTAATTATTACATTCTGCAAATTATCAGACAAAGTTGTAATCAATCGTTGAGACGTCGTGTACGAACAGGTAAGAGTATTTTAAAAAGTCAGTAACCCAACTATCGACTAACATTAAACTAAGATAAGGTAACAATAAAAAATAATTAAATTTTCCTCGAACACAATCAATTTCATTTGCATATTACTAGAGAAATAATCAATATAAATTTCTAATTGCTAAGCAACGTAAGTCCACACAAATATAAATAAATCCTATCTGATTCCGAGGCACATACTCGATTGTCTTTATTTACCACGTTAAGAAAGGAGGGTAGAGAATAATAACGTTTCATATGGAAGTATAAATTCGTTCGAAATGTCGTGACTATTGCCAATGATATCAGATATGCCTGCTATGTTTGAATTAAATTTTGTATAAATTTGATAAGAGATAAGCGTCGGTATCAATTTGACGTTTATAGAATGATGTATGGTGTTGTACACCTACGTTACTTGTTTCATAGGGCGCCTCCGACGATCAAGATATCGGTGACATGTTTCTTGTTTTAAGAGCCGATAAAATGACTTATTGAATTTTATGTCGACAACAAGTTTAGGGACCAAAAAGAGTATATTAAAATGCCCTTCAAATTTCGTGACTTGTCACGGACGTATTGTTTTCTAAAACTGATAACAACGTTCCCGAAAAACACCTTTTTATTTAATTTTTTCAAAAAACCCTTAAACCTCGTACGGATTCGCTCTTATCAATTAAATTAAATACGGGCGGCGATATCAAAAATTTTTGTTCACCGTAAACAATGCGTAAAGTCGAACAACGAAAAAAAGGGGGAGGGAAAAATCAACGCGAAACAGAGAGGATTAAGGACGAAAAAGTTAAGAGAAACGTACTTATAAACTCCAGAAAACTCGCAGCTGGACCAAAAACTATTAACCGAAAGTTATTTTAGAGAGATTACTGGGTAATAAATAAAACAACAATTCCAGTGTCGAAACTTTCCTCAAAACAAAAGTTGATATCGCTTAATCGGTTTGTGTCATCGCCATCATAAATATCATAACCGCGATTGTCAACTTATGTCGTTATTTTTATATGGATGAGCGATGTGAGCGGTGTTTGGGGAGCCTTTTTTTACTCTTCGAGATACAACTAACGAGTCTTCTGATATTGTCAAACTTTAAAAGCTTTTCTTATGCGAATTTTTTAAATGCCCATTCAGTAATTAAAATCCAATTTAACAAACAATAAGCGATCGTCAGATAAAAAAAAATTAACAAAAGCCTGCACTGCAACAACTGAATGTTTAATGTTAATAAAACTGCAGAATTACAGTATCAAAATAGCCTGTGTAGTACCTAGTTCTTTTAATTTCATATTTTCTTGTAAGTTTTTATTTTGGAAGTATTGTCGCAGACAAACACTGAATGTAAACACAAATTGCAGGGAAAAAGTTATAAAAATTTTGGATTAAACTTAAAAGTGTTTACTTTGTACCAAGCTTATTAAATAAGACAGTTTACTGACAACAAATCTTCAGCAAAAATTGTTCATTTAGGAATAACTGAAATAATAATTAAAGCATAGGATATTTTGAACATAATTGACACCATAACATCATAGTTTCTGACACCTTACCCCTCATCAGCTATGCATGGGCAATCATTGCCCTCATATCAGAACTCGGTAAACTCTTTTGACAGGCGATTTATGTTTGTCCTCTTATCGAATAGTTTTAATACATTGCTTGATTGCTTTACTTGTTGTGGTCGGGGCTCAGTTGGTGTGTCTGAGCACTGAGATTAAAGCTTGCTTCATATATACTTACACGGCATTTACAGACATGCACCGGCACGTACGGGACCGGCAAATTCATAAGTAGTTCAGATCTAACCGGCAAATACCGACCGATTACAGAACAGCAAGCTTGTCACCAATCAGCTGTCTCCCCGTCGCCCCGAAAGGTATAAAACCAGAGCGTGTTTCTGCAAGAGCACCCATTCCGACTCCGACTTCCAGAAGACCAACATCTCCTCCAAGTTCCGACTCCAAGTCCACTTCTCCAATCCTGCTCCGGTTCCTTCCTGCAACCGCCCTCGACTCCAGGATCGTCGTGGTACTCAGTACGGCCTGAATATCACTTCCTCCCACGGCACGCCGGTTGATGTCCATCAACCCCGTGGCCTTCCTGCTCCTGCTCCTGCCTGAATTCTTAATGGGGAATTGTGTTTGAATTCATTATGTCGAATTGCCTATGAATTCCTTATGTCGAATTGTGTATGAATTCCTTACGTCGAATAAACCCTTTTCGTACCGTTGCTTCATTCCATTCCCGCCGAAGACACCGCCAGCCCAGCTGTTCCCTTGGCCACCGAACGCCGGGGGTAACAAGTTTCCAAAAGTAGTAAAATCCGCTATCAGTCACGTAAATACGTGACCGTCATTGACAAAACATTATTTTAAAGAAAGCTGGCCGGTGCTGGTCTGCACTGTCCGTGTCTGTACGATGTCGGACGACCCAGTATGAATTTCGTAATATACAATTGATTTGCTTCATAATTTGTTGCAAAAAGACACATTTGCATGCGGCAGTTTCGGAATCAATCGAACGTTATATCCAAAAGATCAATTGCGATATGATAAACAAATGACAACAGGTGATTCTGATTTTGTGGTTGATCAGAAATCAGAATACAGGGATTTCTGTATGCAAATGGCGTGTTCGTGGGAAAAATCTGTTGTTTTGATTAGCACTCTACATGATCCCTCAATATCAACTGATTCATGCTTTAGACTGACTCGGGTTCGATTCCCATTGCCATACAAACACCGAAAACACCTGACCGCCTCCCTCGGAAGCCAATGGCAAACCACCGAGGTATTTCTCCTTAGTAAGTCTTTTCTTTACTTCAAGAAGTTAAAAGCGTAAGGCGGGTATCAGACAGCGCTTCGACCGTCACATAGAATGTGTTGACCACAGTCGATCAGTAGCGACAACACATTGGTGGTAAATTTTGTAAATTATTAGAAAATAAACAACTTCCATTGGCAAAGGATCGCCCCTTGATAGAAGGTGGAGAACCACTTCCATATGTAATTATTGGCGATGAAGTTTTAGCGAAAATCTCATGCAACCTTTTCCAAGAAGACAACTTGACAATAGTAAACGTGTTTTCAATTACAGACCGTCTTCTGCTCGATAAATGGTCGAATGCACTTTTGGAATTTTAGTTGCCAAGTTTAGAGTTTTTGAAACCGCTGTAAGTGTAATGCCAGAAAAGGTTGATAAAATATTTACAAGCAGCATGCATTTTACATAATTTTATTCTGACTATAGACTGTGAAAATTCTGATACGGAAATTATGACTTTTAATATCAACCCCTGCTTCGAGAGAATCGGTTAATATGAATCAATCAACAAACTTATTAGTGAATGTTTTATGAATTATTTTGTAAATGAGGGAGCTACACCAACTAATACGAATTATAGTAACTAATAAAAAAATTGTACCTAAATTTTGATAATACAATATTGAACATTAATTAATTATACAAATTTTTTGCACGCTATAGCAATTCTGTAGTATCTCGGTTTGAATACGCCATCGACTGTTCATCGACCACCGACCAAAATTTCGAACAAGCCCTAAAGTTTCTAAGTCCTAAACACGTATCGCGTATCGAGAAAGAGTAAAGCTAGAGTATACAAAACTGTAAAACGGCCCACTGTGCTATACGGGAGTGAAACATGGGTCATGACCAAAGGAACAGAACAATGTTTGGAGATATGGCAAAGGAAGATACCACGGAAGATATATGGAGGTGTAAAGGAAGGGGAAGTGTGGAGACGAGGTACTAATCTAGAACTTAATGAACATTTTAGGGAAGACAATGTAGTGACTTGTGTCAAAGGAGCACGCTTGGGGCACCTCTACAGAATGCCAGATGTGCGAACACCAAGAAAACCTCTAGAAGTGGGGGGAAATGTGTTCAACAGACATATGGAAACGACAACGCGTGTGAAGGGCATACTACTTCTAGAAGAAGACAGCAAATGTTTTATCTGTTCCAGAGAGACGTCTAGCTGTTAGTTCCCTTCATTTGCAATCTGTCAACCCAGCATTACCAGAAGGCAGCAAGAAAGTACTGCAAAAAACAATTTCGTAATTTAAATACAGGTGTAAGAAAGTACAGTAAAAATGTGACTCTGGCCCCCCTCGCCAAGTCCTTAGAGGATATTCCATTTGAAAAAAGAGCCCAGCATTAGCTATTGAGCTTTGGTTGACTTTGCCTGTTTGCAGATAGTCATTGGTGTAGCTTTCAAGCATTTACTATTTTTTATTCGTTTCATGTGTTCCCTTTTCTAATGTACTGAATTGCCGATGTATCTATTTTGCTAAACATCTATCTGCTAAATCAGGCACGTGTTCTTAGATGGTAGAGGGACTACGAAATTCTATGGTGTTGCCCCCCGACGAATGATTGCGCACTGGCTAAGTTTTTTAGGGCTACCAACTTGGAGGCTTCCACCTTTCATCAGTTAGCGGAGGAGCCATATGTGTACCATGCCCGCGAGGTGAAGCGGCTTTTACTCCAATTATTGTACCATGGTAAGATTCTGTTTAAATAGTGCATTAGGCATTTTTGGGGCTTTTGGATTGGCTAAGAATATCGCATTAACAACACATACAGCAGGTTCCGAATTATTTTGACAAGCAATATTATTGAAGTAGGAAGGTCTTAAACAGTAACAGCAACAACCAACCATCCTTCTTAGAAGACTTCTGATTAGGTCTGTTCTAAAAGTTCGCCTTCTTTTGCCCGTTTTCCCTTCTAGAAGACTCTATTTGTTAAGAAGTGGGCAACAACTGTAAGAATGTGGGAGGAACTTTTGTGTTCTTGTTAGTCTGGCAAGTAACCCTTTCTCCAGACTCTCAAAAATATTTTTTGTGCCCAAGAACCCAGAACGTGGATGCGACATTGTCCCAGTAGTAGTATTCCGTTTTCGCGGCGTTGGGTTCAATTATTGGATTTGTGGAAGGTCGGTTAAAGGCTTTGGTACGAAGTCAAATTGTTCTGGGTTGATCTGAATGTAATTCTAAAGCCTAGCTAGCAGAATTTATTTTAGAATAACGTGGATGCAGAAAGATAGGCCTATGGCTATTTAAATTCATGGATTTCTCAATTTTTAAAGAAGACCAGACTGGGATGCTGGGACACTTTGTACTTGTCTGGGTTTTTGACATTTAGAACCCTCTTTGTACTTTCTGTTATTATGCAATATTTAAACAATGCTTATTAAAGTTTTAACCAGAGACAAGAATTTTGGACAGTGCGGAAAAATTAGGCGATGGTAATTTGAGTCATGTGCAAGTTTGGGGAGGGAGGCAGACCCTGCGTCTTTGGCATTTTCAGCCCATTTTGTACTTTCTCTGGCGATGTAATATTTAAATAAAGGTTTTAATAGGAGACAAGCGTCTTCGTAAAGTCTCGCTTTTGTTTCTTAGGTTGTGCACAAGATCATTCAATTGTTGTAGCGGAAAGATTTTTCAGGTCAGGACCTTATTTAGTTCATCAAGATTTCAGGGGGTTTCATCTGGATTGCTAGCTAATTTCTCCACGAATCGACCATTACAGTTGTCGATAACTTGTTTTAAGACGTCTTGCTTCACGGAAATTAGAGCCTTATGTAGTTTGTAAATATTTCTGGAGGTTTTCATCTGGCTAATGACTAAGTGCTCCACGAGACGGTCGTTATAGTCGTTGTTGACTTCTTTTAAGTACCTTGCTTTAGGTGCAGTTGTTTTTTGATTGCGGAATCTCCAATTTATTGCCATTTCTCGATCAGGTTCTTCCCCTATTTAGATCCGTCTAATAATATAATATAATGCAAAAGTGACGGTTTTGAATAGTTATACGTGATTATTCTCGGTATAGGTATTATAATGATGGTTTCGATAAGATTCTGGCTGCCTGTTCTGTGTTTGTGTAATCACAATTCTCGTTATTTTAGGTCTCCTTGTACCACATGCAGTTTTATAATGCAACGTATGGCTAAGGATTTGTATAGGTTGGTGGTAGAGTGAATAGCGACGAAAGACCATCGGAGCAAAGATCGTGTAACGCTTCAGTTATTGAGTGTGATGGGCCTGCGAAATGAATGTAAAAGCGCAATTCTTGTTGTTCATCATCATCACTCAGCTCCTAAAGTCCAATGCTGGACATAAGCATCCCTTGAGTGCTTCCATAACTTCCTGTTTTTTGCAGCTTGGAATGGATACGTGTCATCTTGTTGGAGGACGTCCCCTACTTCGAGCAACATTATGTCGTGGTCTCTATTCTACAGTTTTTCGGGTACATCTATCATCGGCAATTTTGGCAATGTGCCCCGCCCAATTCCATTTAAGGGTGGCTATCCTTTCTACTGCATCTACCAACTTGGTTCTTCGGCGTATTTCTTCGTTTGGTACTCTGTTCCTTAATGATAACCCCAACATCGACCTCTCCATGGCATATTGTGTTATTTTTATTTGTCTTATTGTCTTTTTAGTCAGTGTTAAGGTTTCATAGCCATAGGTCAGAACAGGCAACACACATTGATCAAAGACCCTTCTTTGTAGATATATTGGGAGTTTCGATTTAAATATGTGCTTGAGATTTCCGAAGGCAGCCCATGTCAATCCTACTCTTCTGCTATTCAAATATATACCGCCCCCAGTTACTAGGTTAGTCATTATTTGTGTTTTTGAGATATTTATTGTCAGGCCGGCTTTTCAGGGGCTGTGTTCAACCTTTGGAGCATCGTAGTTGCTTTGTTAATACAGTCCGATATAAGGACCGCGTCATCTGCAAATCTTAAATCTTAAAATATTTAAGCCTAAATCATCCTAGTTTATTTGTTTGCAGATATACTGAAGCAAATTTGTAAATAGTTTCGGAGAGATTGTGTCCCCTTATCGGACGCCTCTTTCAACTGGAAATTTGTTTGTGTCTTCGTGAAGTCTGATGCACGCTGTTGCATTCTCGTAGATATATTTTATTACAGTTGTATACCGGTGATCTATTCGACAATCAGCCAACGCTTTCAACATTTCTCTTTGATTTATTGTGGCGAAGACTTTTTCATAATCTACCAAGACCAAAACTAACGGCTTATTGTATTCTACAATATTTTTAATCAAACTTTTCAGTATCTGAAGATGGTCATTTGTTCCGTAACCTGATCGAAATCCGGCTTGTTCCCTTGGTTGGTACAGGTCTAATTTGGAACTCAGTCTATTACGGTAATCGCATTTTATTATAGTAATTTCTAGAGTATAATAAATTATGGCTTACTGTTATGGGTAAATTCCTCGGAAATTTTGAGAGTATTTATAATACAAAAAAGAGTAGTTAGATTTATAGCCAATGCACAACCTATAGACCATTGCAGACCTTTAATTCGTAATTTGAAAATCATGACAGTTCCCTGTTGTTTCATTTATCAGTGCATATTATTTGCAAAAGAAAGTATCAACACTTTACCAAAAAATTCCGCATTTCATGATTACAATACACGAAACAAGAACTCAATAAGCATTCCATACCACAGACTTAAAGTAACCCAACATTCTATAAATTATTTGTCCATAAAACTCTTTAACCACATGCCTGTTTATTTTCAAGAAATGTCACTTAGAAAACAAACAAGAGCAAAACTAAAGGAAATTTTAATAGCCAAAGCTTTTTATAATACGCAGGAGTTTTTAGATTTCAATTTCATTACCTAAATGACACACTGTAAAGGTATTACTAGATTTTAAAAGTAATAATAGCTTATGTGTTTATATGCGTGTATGTTGAAACCAAAGAAATCTTCACGGATGGCTCAAAATTCAACAATTCTGTCGGTTGTGCATTCTTATCCAACCAGGTGAACAAGAAATTCAGACTTCACGACATGACAACTGTTTATAGCGCAGAACTGTTCGCAATAAAAGATGCCCTGATACACACCTTAAGTTGTAAGGAGAATAAGTTCACCATTATTACAGATTCTCTCAGCGCTCTTCAAGGCCTACAAAACATTTATTCACCAAACGAGTACATTAAAGAAATCCAGAACATAACACACCACATAGAATCAGAGAACAAATATGTACAATATCTATGGATCCCATCACATTCGAATATATGTGGAAACGAAACAGTAGACAAATACGCAAAAGAAGCCACTCAAATGGATACCTACAACACAGAACTCGCCTCAAGGTCAGACATAAAAACCTATGTAAAACAACAAATAACCACCAAATGGCACAATGAATGGACGGATATAGCAGAAAGAAACGCATTCTTTAAACCTCCTCTTCCCCTCAAATGGATAGAAAACAAGAATCTGAACAGAAAAGAAGAGACTGTTTTAACACGCCTCAAAATCGGTCACTCTAAAATCACACATGACTACCTGCTACAACGAACAGCCCAACCCACCTGTGATGCATGTGAAGAAATTCTTACTGCGAAACACATTCTGTGTGAGTGTCCTAAATTTACTGCAGCTCGATCCAAATATGCTATTGGAGACTCACTTCAAAAAGCACTATCTAAATCAACAGATTTGATTAACTTCCTTAGAGAAATTCAAGTTTTTAATTACCTGTAATATATGTACATATACTGTGAAATGTAGTGCCATAAGACCTAGATGTTAAGGCACAAACAAATTCCTTTAATAAAAAAAAAGTAATAATAGCTTATGTGTTTATATGCGTGTATGTTGAAAATGTATGTGTTTGTATATTTTGTATATGACAACCTTAAACATATGTATGTAAAATTGGGCTAATATATTATTATTATTATTATTAGAAATAATCTTAGTGAAAAGCCTGTATAGTTATATGTATGTGACAATAAGCTTATAGGCCTGTAATTTCCAAGATTTGTTGTATCACCTTTTTTGCGTAATAAAACTATAATGGCATTATTCCAATGAGATGGTGTTATTGTTATTCCTTTCACTAGACATTCGTTGAAGAGAAGTACAAGAGTTTGCAATAGTTTTTCTCCTCCTGCCTTGATTGCCTCAATAGATATTTCGTCTTCATCTGGAGATTGTTTTTCATTTCGGTAAGAGCTTTTAATACTTTAAGAAGTTTTCTATTTTCATTTGTCTTGTGTTCTTTATATAATTCAGTGTAAACCTGTTCTACTATTCTGAGTATATCATCTTTGTTGTTAGTTAACTTTCCATTCGTATTTTTTAATTGGCATATATTTTTCCTGCCTGTACCCTGTAGGCAGCTTTTTTCTCAGACTTTTGTTGTTTTCTATAGTTGTTGTGATCATTTCTGTATTATTTTTCCGTATATCAGATCTAACTTCAATTAGGTACCTAAATTCTGCTAAATTTTTGTTGTATTTATCTTCCAACTCTCTTCTATTTTTCGTCGGTGTTTTACGCTTAACTTTTTTTTATCACTTTTTTATTTTACTGCGCCTAACATTTTTGCATTTGGCTCTTCTATATTTATATTGATGTATTTTGCGAAATGTGTTAAGTCTATGTGATTATCGATTTCATTTTGATACGAGTTTAAATTCGTGGGCGGAATTCTTGTTGTTGGTGTTCATCAAGCCCCATAATGGTCGCTTCGTTGCTTTGTGAAAAGGTTTTCCATTACTATTATACGGAGACTACGAGTATATTATAGTTATATCAATCAGTCATCCGACCTCTGAATCTACATAACAAACAATAACATGTTATTGTCAATACAATGCTTTGTGAACTTAGTTTTTCAGTTTTCGTATGACATTTCGGCTAGCGATTACTAGCATCTGTAAAATTATTGCATTACAAGTAAAATAATTAATTATATTATTTTTATTGAACAAACGATCGTTTAATTTAATTATATGCAGTCAGGCCAATAAGGCTCTGATCGCTTAGTAATTGCCTTGGGCTTCGGTAGACGTTACTTGGATATTTTGGCACCTACTGGATTCTAAGCTCGTTTGTGGTAGAGTTATGTGCTGCTAGTTCAGCAGAGGAGTGAAAACTGAACACACCGAAATACTAAACCAATTTCAGAATGGAAGAAATTGATAGTGGCTCAATCTAGTAATTCGAGACAGTTATAAAAATTAAAAATTCGTTATAGTAATTCAGCTCAGTTTAGCTACAGTTCTTTTACTTTGGCATTTTTGATAATAACGCACTGGGATGATGAAACCCTTTCAGAGAATTAATTTCATAATTTTGAAAACTGCTTCTGGGTGCTTTAAGTAAGTTTTATTTTAGGCGTCTTTTTAAAATACTCTGAAGGAATTGGCATTAGAATGATTCGCAGGGATTTCTATTTGCTCGTTCAACATTTCCGCTCGCATATACCGAAATCGAACGAGGATACAGTAGAAGGAGTTAGGGTATTATGATCGATGTTGTTTTTATATAGAGCCATAATCATCTGTCTTGATATCTTCAGTTGCAGATACCGCGGATTGGAAATGGCAAAACTTTCTATATTCCCATCTTACACGACGAAAAATAGAGCTTTTCGTTCAATTTTACAGCCCTTCGCGCGTACACGAGGAAAAAAGGCTAGGCGTAGGTAGTCATATCAACAAAAGACAAGGGAATATTAAAATAAATTTGACAGAAAAATAATATAAAATATCAATATGAAAAGAACGCGTTTACGATTCATACATGGATATTAAAAGCTATAAATTCAAGGAACGTACTTCGCATACTCATCTTTTGTCACACACAGATGTATGTATTATATTTTTAATATCGAATTCAAAGTTGTGCCCTGAAAAAAAAGCCGAAGAATTTGGCGGATTGGAGGGGGCATTAAAAAAAGCACTTTAATTCAGATTTAGTTGGTGTATAACGCGCCCTTATAATAATAATGAAATTTTTGTGTAGTGGATGAGCCTTAACGACAAGTAATTTATATCGAAACGCACTCGATGTTGCGTAGTTTTCTAACCACGCCCTCTTTTTAATTTTAATATAGAATGATGTCACGTAATCAGTATATTAAAGCGAGAGTATCTCAGAGGAATCATCACACTCATAATTACTTTACTCGTGATTTATTACGAGGATTTATAGTTGGGCATGATTTTTGACATTCGTAGATGCACGTTCCTTGTTGCCATTAATATCGGAGTAAACGAAATTAAATTTGTCCCGGCCGAGGTTAAAAATTCTATTTCGAGCAGATTCTTACTTAGAACGTAGGTGATTCGAATTATGGCTTTAAGTTCGACCGTGCCTGAATAAAAATTTCGCAATTTCCGCGCACATCCAAAGAAAGCCCGGGCAATAAAAGTTTTAGGACCTTATTGTTCCTTGCTGTTGGTATCATAATTGCCCGGTTTTAATATGAAACAATATTCACAACAGTTAAGATTTGACAACTCTAGGCAAGTTAATCTCGAAGATAAAATTTAATTCGCCTCTTGATTCCTCTGAGGAGCATTTGAAGCCTTTGTTGGTCCTTTGTTGGTGGCCCCGCTACGTCTTAGACCAATTCCTTGTAGCGGTACATACATCATAAACACCGCAATCGTAGTAACGCTCCCGGTTTGTAAACTTTGATATATGTACCTTTATCTGTCGTCGCTCATGATAGACGTGCTAATTATTATCATGTCCGCATTGTGTTGCAGTTATCTCTCTGTTTAAGATGTTATAGCCATATTTTCCGAGTGGATCTTTGAAACTTTCCCTTGATTACGCTTGCGATAATTAACTTCCCTTCATTTACTTTTTCGTTGCCTACGCCATCAATACACCTACATCTCGTAATTTATTATCTAACCTCTAACCTAACCTAAACGGACAATGAGTTATTTTGCAAACAAAAATTCAGTTTTTACGGATTCACTCGTTGGGGATTTTATTCTCTAAATTATACCGACAAACGTCTACAGGGCATTTTGTAGACAAAATTAAAACATTTTGATCTGTTTTACCTATAGCCAAAGTACACCTCTGCAGAGATACGGCCAATCAAAGTTTTCTTCAAAATGTAACGAAAATTCATTATCGTCAAAAGTATAAAGGTTACGAAGAAAGTATTTGGGCCATTTTGGTAATTTAACAAAAGGATCATTTTGGCAAAAAACTGTCGCTCGGCTGAAAGGGCGTTTCTGGGAGTTGGGGGTAAAATTAACACATTGGAAAATTCTTGTGTGTAAGAATTATCTAAATTTAGTAACAAGATTATGTAAAATTCAATAAGAAAACGATTTTGTCTGTTGCAATCTTTTGTTAAAACCAACGCTATGAGTATAAACCTGACCCTGGATAATGAACCTATACAACAAGTGACCGAATTCAAATATCTGGGGGCAACAATTACCCCTTTTATAAAAAAGGTGGGAATTCCGAAAAAATGTCAAAGACATTCGATCGAGTAAAACATATACGTAATCTGTTTAAAAAGTAATGAGACTGCTTCAATAAAACTCTGTATTTACCACTTATTTACAACTCAACATTATCCACCTCAAAGTAGTTCCCATGGGAGGCCACACACCGCCGGAGACGATTCTCCCACTCCTCGTAGCACTGCTGGAAGTCCTTCAGTGGAATCACTTTCAGTCGGTCCATCACGGTTTTCTGAATGACGTCCACAGATCCAAAATAGCGTCCCTTGAGGTGTTTTTTTCAACTGAGGAAAGATGAAGAAGTCACATGGGGACAGATCAGAGGCGTTTGGGGCCTGAGGTACCACAGACATACCTTTTTGCGTTAAAAATTGCGTACAGAGAGTGCTGTGTGACAAGGCGCATTGTCGTGATGCAGCATCCAACTTGCAGCAATGCTTGGTCTTACTTGAATAACTCTTTTCCTCAGTCTATCGAGACATTCGCAGTAGTACTGCTGATTCACAGTTAGCCCCGGAGGCACAAACTCCTTATGAATAATCCCATGACTGTCGAAAAAGAAAATCAGTATTGTTTTGATCTTTGATTTGCTCATCCCTGCTTTCTTCGGACGTGGTGACGTGGAGGTGTGCCACTCCTGACTTTGGAGTTTGGTCTCAGGGTCATATTGAGAAACCCAGGTCTCGTCACCTGTGATCACGCTTTTAAAAAAATCATTGTCAGTTTGAATCCGCTCCAGAAGATCCAAACACACAGTTTTTCGATGTTCTTTTTGCTCAGCTGTCAGGTTTTTGGGAACCATCTTCGCACACAGCTTCCGCATGCCAAAATCCTGGGTCAATATGTCATGCACTGTAGCAATGTTCAAATTCAAGTTACTACTGATCATTCGGACAGTCATCCGTCGATCAGTGATCACGAGAGCGCGCAATTTTTCCAAATTTTCATCGGTTTTTGAAGTGAAGGGTCTTCCTGATCTGGGTTCATCTTCCACGTTTTCACGACCCTCTGAAAATGCCTTGTGCCATTTGTAAACTTGAGCCTTTAATAAATCTTGCTCCCTGTACGCTTGCGTCAACTTTTTAAATGTTTCCGTTGCGTTTTCACCAAGTTTGACACAAAACTTGATCGTATAACGTTGCTCTAACTTCGACTGGTTCATTTCTATGACACACTACAAAAACACAGTTCACTATTTGACTGCCTAGAAGCAATAGGTTTAGATAACTATGACATTAAGTCACTAAAAAATGTGTATATAAACTTGTGTCCGACCGAAGTTTCGGCCGCAAAAAGCATATTCGGCGGCACATTCGGCTTCGGCGAAAAAAGGGCCGAAGGTTTGGCCGAAGCCGAAAGCCACATCCAGCCGTATGGCTCGGAAAAATAAAGAATGAATAAACAAACAATAGAGCGGGTGCTTTGCATTAAAATTGATAAATGGAATCTTATTATCAGTAACAATCACGCATACCCATTGAAAATGAACGACAACTTTGAAAGTTAACAAAATCAAATAATTAATTTAATATTTTGTTGAAAATCTAGAGTTATATTTAACAGCTTTTAATTATCTTGACATATGGACATTTTACGTTTTTTACGTATAACCTGGCAATATTTTAGTTCCTCATTTGCAGGTTAAACTTTTTTGATCCCGTGATCTATCTAAAAACTCTGATTTATCAGTAGAGAATGCTTTAGATGGTTATCAAAAAAGTATTAAAGTTTAAAAATGAAAATTAACGTGAAAGTAGACAAATAAAGAATAAACCCCTACCAAAAGTTAAAAGTACCTCTTTTGAAAGTTTATTGGCATTTGTTCAATCCAATCTGTTTTTTTACGTATGTTTATTGCTCGGATTATAAAAATTAAATTATTAATTTGAGGTTATGTACTCCCGATTTTTGAGGCCCTGAAAGCCCAGAGCTTACAAATATAACAGCTGGTAAACCACTGTGGCAAACCAAGATTAAAGAAATTGAAATGAATTATGTACAAGCTTTGAATATACGTGCAGAGGCTCGTCTTAAAAAACAACGGCCTTGCTTGGCCTAAAAAAAATCACTTTTTAAACTTATTCTAACGTAAAAAGATCACAAAAAGGTAGATTAGATATAAGGTAACTAGGTTAGGTTAGGTTCCTGATATTCCTGAAAATTGTTATTTACTAAAAAGTAATTACTTTAAGTAATTAACGATATTTAAAAGAATTTCAAATAAAGTTAGCCATGAAATACAGGAATTGTATGTTTAAATTAAACAGGTGACTGTTAACTTGGTAGTGCTTGAACGAAAGCGTTTGTTTATGTTATAAACATTTCGTGGCGACCTTTGTGCTAACAATGTTGTAGTTAGTTGCAGTTTAACATTCGATTAAAATCTAATGCTTCTATGAATTCCTCTATGCATTTTTATTCCCGGAAGGCGAAAAAGAGATTTTTTGGCCCTTTTTTTCTTTAAAGTTATAACTACGTGGATGTTATGTAGAATTGTGAAATTAATCAAATGTTTTTTCCACTTTTGGAGGAGTTAGATAAGGGTGTGCGGAAGGGCGGAACAAATTGTAACTTTGGATTTTTGCCGTTTAATAAAATAACTCCCCTCTGGAAAAATAAATAAAAATTCTAAATTTAATTAGAATAAACATGGAACTGAAAAACTTTGTTTTAATTATTGCCGATATGTAAAGCTCAGATAAATAATATTTACTTTGTTTCGAATGGTTACAAATCGCCACTACAGTCGATCTGCAATCTTTTTAGATAATTAAATTGTAGAATTCATAGATTCATACCGTTTTTTTGTATATTAAGCAATTCAAACATTTTTAAACCTTTGCATCTGAACTAGCGATAACAATTTGTTATAAAAGGAGCATGTACCATCACGTGCCAAAGTAATAACACGCCTAAGATTTGTTATTGTATGATAAACAGCCTTGCAGCAGTCGATGAGTAACTTGGGCATAACCATAAGACCTTGTAGGTAGGATTAACAAGTTAGAATAAGAAAGTTACTCATCGACTGCTGCAAGGTTGTTTATCATACAATAACAAATCTTAGGCGTGTCATTACTTTTGCTCGTGATAGTACGTGAGTCATTTGAAAAGTAAGGTAAACGATGCGCTTTAATCCTTCAAACGAGCCCTTGCTGAGTTTCAGCTCAGCGCATTGTGAGGTTATTGTTTGGTCACGCGAAGTAAATGAACGTACAAGCCTTTTCAAAAATGATGGCCAGAAAGGAGATTCGTGCCGTAATACAATTTTATTTTTTGAAGGGGAAAACGGCGACCCAATTAAAAAGTAAGCCAGATCGTGCCCTTGTCGAGCCTTTTCCTGCATTGAAAACCGTACATTTTTGGATTGCTGACTTTAAACGTGGTTGAACGAGTACCGGAGGTGAACCGCGCAGCGTACGCTCAAGTGATGTGACAACTTCGAATATGGTGACTAAGATCCACAAAATAGTTTTGACTGACTGAAGATTGAAGATCGTGGAGATAGTAGACGTGGTAGGGATCTCAACTGAACTATCGTATGATCAAAAGGTAATTGGATCGCGGCTGCTGTGGATTTTACATTTTATGCGTCCTAAACATTTCATAAATACTTTTTGAAGCCTTTTTAATTACAATTTATTTAGTTTTAAAGGATGCCATGTAAATCTCAATGACATAAAAATAATAAAATATAATTTTAGCGATTTCTTAAATTCCACAGCAACTGCGATCCAAGGACTTTCTGATCATACTATAGTTCATCATATTTTACATGAACATTTGGACATGCAAAAGGTTTGTACGCGATGACTGCCGCGTTTGCTGACTTTAGACCAAAAGCTTGTTGGAATGAACATTTCGTCTGTGTGCTTGAAGCGTTTCAAGGGTAACTCCAGTGACTTTTTGCGCCGGTTCGTGACCGTCGATGAAATGTGGGTCCACCACTACACCCGGAATTGAAAGAACAATCAAAACAATGGACAGCGAAAAGCGAAAAGAATAGCGTCTTCCGGCAAGGTCATGGCGTCGGTTTTCTGAGATTCACAGGGTGTCATCTTTATTGACTACGTGAAAAAAGGAAGGACAATAGCTGAAGAATACTACGCAAGTTTGCTCCAAAATTCGAACGAAGAAATCACGGAAAAGCGATCGCACCTTGCCAAGAAAATCCTCTTTCATCAGGACAATGCACTTCTTCGCCCGTCAACGGTTCCCATGGCTAAAATCCATGAATTCAGGTTCGAATTGTTGGATCATCCGTCCTACTCGCCGATTTAGCCCCGTCTGACTTCCATTTGTTCGCGAACCTCAAAAGATGGCTCGGAGGACAACAATTTTCCAACAACCATGAATTGCAGACCAGGAGAAATCATTTTATAAAAACGGTATAATGGCTATGGAATATTATTGTTGGGCAAAATGTGTCGAGTGGAGATTATGTTAAAAAATAAATACAACTTAAATGCATTTTATTCTTACTTTTCAAACGACCCACGTGTGTTAACAGCAGTTCTAGAGGGAAGCCATTCTACTTTTGTGTTTACTTTAGTAGTGAACTAACCGTTCACGCTTCACTAAATAATTTTTAAAATTATAATGTATAATTATTTTTAAAACGAATTTGTCTTAACGAAAATCCAAGAACTTAACGTTAAATTTCACTTACCGGTCAAGTGGGGTAACTTCGGACAGCATTGGTAAATTCGGACATCTGGGCGTAAAATAAAATTATTATTTTTGCCATCTGGTGGTTGAGGTCTGAACATGTTTGAATTTGTAAGCATAGTCACTGTACTTCAAACTATACAACAAAGTAAAAATCAATTGTTTTGAACGTGTGATTTTTAATATAAGGTGAGTTAAAAAAATGTCACTTCTTAGATATCATAATTTATAACATGTGTAGCTCTTCAATCTGAACAATACATGTTAAAACAAGCATTTATTTGTATACGTTGGGGTATCAACAGCATATTGCCTAAAGTTGAGGTCAGAATTTCGATTCATCAAAATTTTATACATTTTTAGATACAAAATCGTTTGTTTGTAGGGTAACTTCGGACACAAAAATATGGTGAGAAATTATAAACGAAGATTGGGGGGAAGACCATATAAATATTATAATGAAGAAAAAGTTGCTTTAGCGGTTCGTGATGTAAAAAATCGAATGCTGAGTATACGAGGGGCGGCAGAAAAATATGGCGTACCAAAATCGACTATTTCCGACAGAATTAAAAATAGACACAATAACAACCCAGTTTGTATTTTCTAGTTAATAAACTTGTTTGAAATGCCCCTTTATTTTAATATTTTTAGTATCCGAATTGACCATACAGACGTGTTTACTTCGTTTTACACGCGTTTTAATAGTTGTCCGAAATTACCTCACCTGTGCGGGAAAATTCGGACACCATTCATTACAAAAAAATACATACTTTTATGTTCAAAACTTTTTTTCTGACGTGTATATATAGAGAAGAGATAACAGAGAATATAAATTATTTTTTTGAGATTTTTTCATCCTCACAATTTTATCGTATCCTACAAAAACTTCGAAATTCGTCCGAAGTTACCCCACTTGACGGTACCTTCCATGATATGTAACTATTCATGTATTACATTCCAAACCTATCAATACTTTTGTGCAGACTACCTTTATTCATCTCGTCAAAATTAATAAATTTAAGCTGAATTAATAACAATTTTCATCAAACGAAACGAAATCATTATACAGTTTATTTACTGGTATATCTCAAGATCTCGAGTGGTGATTTATGTTACATGGCTAGAGCTATAAAGAAATTATCCATTTCGTGTCACGAGAAAGAATTTCTGAATGCAATTAGATAATGTTAGGGCCTTTTCTAATTTGTATTTGTATTTCAGTGACACTCAAGGCAATAATTTTTTTTTGTAAGCAAATAATTTCCAGACAGTTTGAACTACTTTTCAAATTTAATGCCCGTTTGCACTGAACCTAAAAGAGTTTAAGACAAAAATGCCATGACGACAGAATATCAATCTGGAAAATTTTTAGTTAAAATTAAGTTTAAACCAACTTAAAACTTTGAGGCTAGGCGGTGTAAAAGGCCATTGGAACGACCAAACAAAACCTTAATTTTAAATTGGAAAGGAATCCCACGAAAGTTCAAAATGTGACTTTGGATTGCAACATTTTTTATTTGTAAAAATCTGAACGAAAATTCTCAGATTGAGCATTTTCTGAAAGTTTGTTCTGGCAAGTGTGATATTTTATAGTTTATTTCTGATTAAAAGAGGTATAAAAATTAATCTTTAGTTTATTTCTTTAAATTTTTGAATCTTACACACAAATGAAGTTCTAAGAAATGAACGAAATCCTTTCAGGATTTAATTCGTTAAAATAACATTCTTTTCTCTGAAAAGGCAAATCAAGAGGGCTTTGATTCATCAACAAAACTATTAGGCGAGCCCCTGTAATTTGTAAGCTATTTATTACGCGAATTAATAGTGGTGGTTCTGATGATATTATTGCGTTTGGTACATTAACGAACAAGCATAACTTATCTGTAATCAGGTATAAATGATTCTTCACCTAGGGTGAGGCGTCCTGCTGGTAGGGATGGGTCAGATTCGTGTGTTATATCACCCACGGGAGCATGTGACAAATTTTTGTATTGTATTTTACTGAGACCTGCCCATTCATGAATTCTTAATGAGTTGGATTTATTAATTAGGACAAGTAATGTGATTTAATCATTGTTAGTTATTTCTTTCGTGATCACATATATATTTATATATGGCGTATATATACATATTACTTTAGGTAATTCAGTTTTTTAATTTAATTTATTTGATTATGGCTGAGGTTTTTATGTGCATGACCTCAAAGTGTGCACGTACAACTTGAAATTTATTATTTCGAATCGGACAGGGCAGGTTGTTCCAGTTGCTGATTCGCGGAAGTTCCCAGAGATGGCGCTGCCTGTATTGATTTTACACGTTTGATATTTGGGGGTTCTCTTTTAGTTTGGGTAGGTTTGCGCTCTAATTAAATGGAAAGAATCTTTCTGAAACTTCCTTAAATCACACCTGATTGTCACTTCTAAGCAACTCAAATAATCAAAATTAGGTACGTAAAAAAAATTAATTAGTAATCTAAAAAAATAGGCCTTAATTTAGACGCTTAGTCACTTAAAATATGTACAAAAAAATAAACACAACGCCTTTTATTATTTATTAATTTAAGTTATAAAACAAGCCCACGATAACGTTACTTAATTTCGCTAATGAAGTGCGTTTAGTTTTTGATAAGGAACTGAGGTCCGTGTATTTTACTAATTAACTGTTAGCGAAAGCTTCAGCAGAATAAAGTTTGGATGGGATTTTGTGCTAAAGTGAATCACCTTAACTAAGCCTAATCAACCACGTTTTAAAAAATGCGGATTACATTCGGCCATGATACGTACAACAGGCTCTAAATGAAGGACAAGGAAAAGCTTGTTCGAAATATTATTTCAGCTTACGTTAAGAAACTTTCAAAGCAGGAAACAGAAGTTTAATTGATTTTTTCATAAGGAAATCAATGGCTAAAACTGTTATAAACAAAAGGTGGAATAAAACAATTGAAGCCAATTAAATAAAAGCGTTCGATTGTTTTGTGAAAAAACAAAATCGAGTGTTGAGCGTTCAGCTGTAAAAAAACCTAATCTTTTAACGGATTTGTTAATTTTCGGAGCTACAGAAATATCAACTGAGAAAAATCTAGTCTGCGAATTAAAACTACAGAGTTACCTATACAATTTCTTGAAATAATTGTGGAAGTGGGAGTCAAATGATCTCTCTTGGAAAGCTTAAATTTTGTTAATTTAATAAACAACAGAATTTCCGTTCTAAAGAAAAATCTATTTCGAACTCTATAAATGAAGTAGCAATCTAAGAATGTTTCCCTGAAAATGAATTCTCCCGAGGGGTTTATAGACAAAAACAAATTTCCCAATAGCAAAAGAAATTTATGTTAAAAACGAGCTCCCGATTCGGATAAAGTAGCTAAGAAAATAAAGAACGCCATTTCCCGTATTGGATACACGCATTAAAAACAGTCTGATATGAGCAATAAAATATAAAGGCACTTGCTTTATGGCCTCCTTGATATGCATGCAAAAATATTGAGAGATATATTTCAAAGTTTAGCCGTATCCGCAAAACGCGGCAGGGGGTTGAGGGTGCAGCGTTCGAAATCGCGCTTCCGAGTTTTACACTCCTTTTGTGATGCGGCGGTTTGATTTTATGATTTTATGTTACGGTTTTTTTATTGTCGGGTTATTTTATGCCGACATTCACGATCGGATCTGATTACGATCTTAGGAACGTCTTCGTATCGTGCGTTTCCTTGCGGAACTCGCACTTTTCAGGTACTTTGCCTAACGTTATCGCCTACTTAAACGCTCATTATTCTTGTAAATATGAAAAGGCACCCCGTCATACACTCTAATAACCACCAAAGTGGGAAAAACATTGAATTAAATTCGCAATTTTACATAATAACACTGAAGTTCTTTAGAAAAAGATACCTCATAAGATTTTTTCACCTTCGGCAACAAAGAAAAATACACAGCGAGATCCGCAAAGGTGTTAGATTTTAATCGAATACTAAAATAATCATATCAAATTTCTCGAATCTTTGAAAATACGTTAATCAAGACTTTCTTGCAGCCAAAAAAATCAATATTTCTTTGATATACAATTATAAGGCTGCCACAAAGGTGGCTGTGGAATACTAACAGCATGGCTTTGTTTATGTTACAAACAGATGAGGATCACTTTCATTTAAGTACTGTCAAAGGTGACAGTTGCTTGTTTACCATCAAACTTTCATGACCTACTTTTTCTGAACTCCTGCATGTAGTTACTTATTTCGAGCTCACTTAAACCTTACGGTTATTTGACTGATAAGGTAATAAAATTGAAAAATTAACAAAAATCTCATGTTCCTCCTGTAATAATCATTAGTGAGGTTGTGTTGATGGCAAGGATTTTCTTTCGATGTGGTAATCACTTGTTTTCCATAAACATATAATGAGTGTTTCTTGACCAACTTCTTATAAAAGCCTTTTTGAAGAGTTTAACACCCTCTGCTGATATTACTAACGTTATTTTGTTGAAAACGCTTAAAAAATTAATAAAACATAAATAATAAATAGTGCAGTTACATAGATGTCAAAGATTTCTGGTGTCACAGTCACTTGTTTGTCATAAAAGGCAGAATTTGTTCTCATGCCTAAGTTTCCCTAAAATTTATTTAAACATAATTCCCTCAGCGGGCCAAAGTGTATAAAATGTAATACTATTTTACATCCAAAATGTGCTCCTAGATTAGAAAAGGAGAGGAATCTAATAGTGATTGATAAAGATACAGTTGTTTGTTGTCATGACAAAAATAGCCAGATTGGTGAATTGGGAAAGCCTGATACTGATGACTCCCCAACGGTTAACAAAGGTAATACTTCTAATGATGGTTTTATGGAATTCATGAAGAGCAAAGAATTTTTTGCAATATTACAAAATGCCGTTGAAGTGGCTACTTTGCCTCTTAAAAATGAGATAAATTCTCTTAGAAGAGAATTGGATGTTATTAAAAATTCTAATATAGATTTAATAACATTACTAACCAATAAAGGAAAGGATGATAATCAAAAACAACTCGAAAAAGTTCCTACTTCTACTTCCAACGTAAAATGTAGTGAAGAAATTCACCTAGAAACTGCGGATAAGAATAAACCCAATATGTGGCCTGCCAAACATACTGAGAAAAAACCCAATATGTGGCCTGCAAAACATACCGAGGTATCAGCAAATATCGCTAAACAAACTAATATTCCATCTCACAAGGATACTAAAGAAAATGAATGGACTGAAGTTAATCATAAGAAGAAAAAACCTTTAGCTAGAAAGCTGAATACAATATTAGGTTGTGCCGCCGAGTCTGAAGAATTTTCATCTAATCTTAAAGGCGTTGGAAAAATGGTAGACTATCACCTATTTAGAGTCAATCCTAATTGCCAAGTAGAAGATATCGAGAAGCATCTTCTCAAACAGCAAATTAAAAAATCGGTTGTCACTACAATTAATTCAAAACATCCGGATGAATATTCGTCGTTTAAAGTATCTGTCACTATCGAGGACACCAAAAAGCTTCTTGACCCCGAAATATGGCCTAAATATGTACAAATAAATAAATTTATTAATTTTAGAAATTCAAAAATACCCGAAAAGCCGCGTGGTAATGACACGTCTTAGCAATTAACGAATAACAATAATAATAACAAAGGGACCAAAAACTGCATTTCAATTTATTATCAGAATGAGCGTCGGTTACGCACAGAAATTAGAACCTTCAGGAGTAACTCAAAAAATCGACTAATTTCCTTTAGTCACATCAATATTCGCTCAATCGTGCCTAATTTCCTTAGCGTTAAAGATTATGTTACTGAAAGTAATCATGACTTTATAGGCATAACAGAATCGTGGCTTAATCCGGATTATCCTGACAAATTTGTTAAAATTTCTAATTACAACTTACTTCGGTTAGATAGACCCACACGAGGAGGAGGAATTCTCATATATCTTAAAAAGGAATTTAATTATAAAACATTGCTGTCTACTGTTACCGAAAATGGAATAGAACAATTGTGGATCCTGATATCTATAAATAATACGAAAGTTGGGGTAGGCGTCATATATAAACCTCCAAGTGTAAATTCGCGACATCTGAGTGAAGTTTATGACTTTTTAGAACAGGTATACCTTGAAACTGAGTTTGTGGTTGTTTTAGGGGACTTTAATATAAATTTGTTACAAAATACTCCAGAATCTAGGCTACTACTGTCCACCATGTCAGATTTTGGCTTAAAACAAGTGCTAAATAAACCTACGCGCATTACTCACACCTCTGAATCTTTAATAGACTTAATATTTATTAGTGAAAACTTAAATTGTGAAAACTGTGATACGCTGGACTTTCATTCTAATTCGGATCATCTGCTGGTATATTTAACCCTTAGGTTTAATGACGAAAAACCTAAATCTCAATATTTGTATTATAGAGACTTTAAGAATTTTGAATTAGATAAGTTTGCGGTAGATGCTAGCAAAATACAATGGGATATCATAAACGATATTACGGATATAAGTCATCGAACTGATTGCTTAAATCAGATTATTTTATCGCTATTTGATGTTCATGCTCCGGTTCGCGTTACTAAACAAAAACGTAATTATAAACCTTACATTACGGATAATATAAAAATTATGATCAGACTAAAGAAGAAAGCCTATATAAAATTGGTAAAGACGAAATCTGCTGCCCATAGGCAGTATTATGTTGATTTACGAAATTATGTAAAAGAAGCCTTAACTCGTGAGAAAAAAGCTTACATGCAATATACTTTTGAACAAAACAAAAATAACTCAAAATCGCTTTGGAAACATCTTAAAAGTTGGGGAGTTTGTACTAAAATGAAAGGTGACGCCCTACCTGAAAATCTGAGTAATCCCGATGAAATAAATAATCATTTTTTAAATGTTGCCGGTCATTCGGTTATTGACCAAAACCTACTCACTTATTATAATGAAAATAGACTAAATGTTAATAATACCTTTTCGCTGACGAGTGTAACTGACGACGATATATTTAAATGTTTAGGGAAAATCAAATCTCAAGCATACGGTACGGATGGAATTAACATTAAAATGATTAACATTGTTTTGCCATATTGTATAGGTATCGTAAGAAGTATCCTTAATGACTCTATCAGTACAGGCGTCTTTCCGAACTTGTGGAAAACTGCTGACGTGATACCGTTGCCGAAAATCAGCAATCCACAAACGCTTAATGATCTCAGGCCCATTTCCATATTACCAACCTTTTCTAAAATATTAGAGAGAATTGTGGCTAATCAAGTAACTGAATATTTGGAAAGATTTCAAATTTTGCCAGTAATACAATCGGGTTTTCGACAAAGGCATAGCACCACAACAGCACTGCTAAAAGTGGTTAATGATGTCGCTACTGCTTATGATAAATCATATTCTACAATATTAATTTTACTAGATCAGTCTAAGGCATTTGATTTAGTCAATTTCAATCTGTTGGTGGCTAAATTGTCATTTATTGGTTTCAACGATGCAACTCTGAGATGGTTTCAAAATTATCTAGATGGTAGACTACAGAGAGTTAAAATAAGTAACTTTATTTATTCCGAGTTAAATGCAACCACTAGTGGTGTCCCCCAGGGTAGCATACTTGGACCAATTTTATTTGCCATTTTTACTTTTGATTTGCCTTATGCGATCAAACATAGTCAACTACACCTATATGCAGATGACATACAACTATACAGACAATGCCCAGTAACCGATGTAGCTAATTGCGTTAACTTGTTAAACAATGATTTAGAAAGTGTTTTCCATTGGTGTATTAATAATGGTCTTAA